>OX327009.1:52858018-54147518 GCA_946800695.1 Geum urbanum | reverse complement strand
GTCAATTCTGTGGTTGCAGTTGTTGCGGTGGTGGTGGTGGAATCGGTAACAGCCGAAACCACGGTGTCGGCAACGGCGGTGGTAGTGTCGGCAACGGCGGTGGTAGTGTCGACCACGGCGGCTGTGGTATCAACCAAGCATGGTCTTATTCTTATGGTTCTTTTATGATCTATTCTCTTAGATGGGAAAACCGATGATCTCCCACATCTTTCACCACCATCGAACTGCGGCTCGGTAGTCTCTTGAAAGAGCTCACCTGCGTCGACCTCGCTACTGAGGTCGGCAGTGAAAAGCTTAGAGCGAGAGCCATGGTGCTAATTTGTGACTGAGATGAGTGGCTACTAACTTGGACAGAGAGGGAGATCTAGATCAATCGAGTGTTATAGTAGGATGAGATGAGAAATAGTTTACATGAAGCTGTATTTATAGAGTTCTTGGAAGCTAGCTAGCTACTATACGAAAATTCTAACTAGAGTGTTCCGGAGTACCAAATTTATTTAATTTTAGAACGTTCAATAATTTCTACGATTCTTGTTTTTAAAAAAGAAATAAAGTGATCTCTGACATCTTTTATTTCTTTCAGAAATATCAATATGTGGAGGTTTGATGACTTTGATCACATAACAGCGCACGTCGACTTCAATTATATATTGCTATTCTGGATAGGTACGTGCATGATCGTAGCTTATGGATTGTGGTTTATGTTTAATGCATACTGCCTGCGTGTATGTTTACAGATAATATTGTTGAGCAACGTCAATTAATTTCAGTCATTCTAGAACAAATTAAGAGATATTTCCACATGCATATAATTCGTCATTTTGCGATTAAAGTTTTCTTGCAGTATATGTTTTTCTTCTTGGATGATACACTAAAATTAAAATTACAATGAAAAACCACGCGCACAATTCAACCTCCACCACCGATTCAAGGAAATATATTTGATATACAGCAATGCACATGCACTGTTTGCTTGACAGATTTTTCTTGACTTAAACTTAACAAAAAATTAAAAAAAGTTGGATCAAAAACATTAAGAAAATGTTTAAAAAAAATTATCCTTATTTTTATAAATAGTACACTTGCACCGCCGTGTATAGAATAATTTTCTCCGATTCAAAAAGGTAAGCAGAAGAGGACAGGGAAGAGATCGAGTATATATTTGCACATGCTATTCACATGCATCTAACTCTTTCTTTTTAGGGGCTTTTCCCTAAAACCCAAGAAAAAGATCCAAAATTCTCATCAGCCCAACAAAATATTCAATATTCCCATCAGCCCACTTACTAAGTAAAATGACTAGCGTGCCATCGTTCGTATTCAGACTCACCAACTTCCTTCTCTCTAACACACTCTCTCTCACTCTATCTCAGACACACTCAATCCCTCGCTCGCCGCCCTTAATCCGTCGCTGCTAGACTCGCAACAGTAGCTCAAGCACATTCCCCGATCGATTCATCTTCGACTTAAAAACAAGAATTCAAATCGATCGAACAGTTTTTACATAAAAATTTTGAAGTAAGTTGAGGCTCTTGTTTTGTTTTCGTATTGATGATTTTCGATCTCAACTGAGTCTCAGTTGAGGGTCAACTGATACTCAGTTGAGGCTCAACTTACACTCAGTTGAGGCTCTTGTTTTGTTTTGTTATGATATTAATGAATTTTCGATCTCAACTGAGTCTCAGTTGAGGCTCAACTGATACTCAGTTGACGCTCTTGTTTCGTTTTGTTTTGGTATTCCTTGGAACATTGAGTTTCCATCTCAATCGAACGTTAGTTGAGACTATTGCTTTGTTTTGTTTTGATATGGGAAAATCCCCTTGATATTACTTGATATTAATGAATTTTCTATCTCAACTGAGTCTTAGTTGAGGGCCAACTGATACTCAGTTGATGCTCAACTTATACTCAGTTGAGGCTATTGTTTTGTTTTGTTTTGATATTACTTGATATTAATGAATTTTTGATCTCAACTGAGTCTTAGTTGAGGGTCAACTGATACTCAGTTGGCCCTCAACTTATACTCAGTATAACGTCAACTGACCCTCAGTTGAGGGTCAGATGATATTCAGTTTACGCTCTTGGTTGTTATGAAATTGATGAATTTTGATCTAAACTAACATTGAGTTTGTTTCCTATTGATGCCTAGTATGTCGTCATTGTCATCGTCATTATCATCGTCATTTGATGTACAAAGCCACAGAATAGATAAGGCAATGATAAGAGCTTTAGTTTTGAGAGAGAAAAATAAAAGGAAGAGAGCAATGAAAGACAAGGCAATGATCTCCACATTGAAGAAACACAAGAAGGGATCATAGATAAAAAAGCATAAAGTTGAAAAGAAACAGTTGAAAATAAAAGCATCCCAAGACGATGAACAAACTATTCGATACTTACAACAGAGATGTGGTCTCACATCTTTCTATAAGCTACTTGAAGCAAAGAACATACCAAATGAGACATGGGATCATCTTCAAAACACCATTTTCTGGCCAATGTTGCAGCCCTTTCAAAATAGGACTGTAACATTAGAGCAACTCATTAAAAATGAAGTGGATTTATAGATTATTTTGAATCACTACAACAATGAAGCCAAGCAGTTCATCTTTGGTGATAGGGACATGAAGATGACTGAAGAATTTATGGAAAAACTTCTAGGTTTGCCAAATGAATGGGCTGTCTTTGATGCAGAGCTTGAAAAAGACAAGCAATTGAAGTCCTCGATTTTTAAGAAGATTGGAAAGAGAGAGAGCTTGGAGAAAAAGGACATAGATGAAGCTCTGAATGAAGAGTTGGAAAGAAAAAAAAGGGTTGATCCTAAAAAGATAGCTTCACTCCTACTTATGGAACTCTGTGTGACTTTCTTCTTCCCAAAGTCGTCTAACAGAATAAGTTTTAGTGTCGCGGAAATATGTGAAGACCTTGAAAGAGTGAACAATTACAATTGGTGTAAATCAACTCTAAATTACTTGTATTCTGGCCTCAAGATGAAGAAAAAAGGAGAACCAGCAACATATCAAGGATGCCTCATTCTCTTCTATGTAAGTTCTACACAACTGTTTTCTTTACTTTTGTTATTACTTGACATTGTGTACTGAGTTAATAACACTGGTTCAATGTTATTTTTGTTTGTAGTACTGGTTCTTGGAGAACACTTCTATCAAGAGAATGATCACTGGAAAAGAACACAGAAAATCAAGATTCCTCTGATAGAGTATCAAAAAGATCTTCAATTGGAGAGAGGTGGCCAGAAACCCAAAAATTGTTGAAGAAATGATCCATAAGGGCCGATCATCGGACTATGATGTCATTAACTTGTCCGACGATGAGGATGAGGATATGACTGGACAACAGGAACCTTCATTAAACCTATGGGTAAGTTTCTGATACTAACAAGATGTTCTATCGATAATTTATGTCACATCAGGAACTAAAATCATACTTAGTTGAGGGTCAGCTGACAGTCAGTTGAGGGTCAACTGACAGTCAGTTGAGGGTCAACTGACAGTCAGTTGAGGGTAAACTGACACCCAGTTGAGGATCAACTTACACCCAGTTGACATTACTCTTTAGTTGTTTTTTGATCTATTTTGGAGTTTATACTAATAATGTTCCCTTCCTTATTTCAGGTCCCACAAGCAAGTCAAGAAGTGAAAAACTTGACCTCTGAGTTCACTACAAAGCTTCACACACTGATTCATCAGTTGAGCAAGAATGATGATCAAGAGAAGATGAAGAGAAGTATGAGAATATGCTCAGTATTTCAAAGAGTCTTCTAATTCATTCAACAGAACTATGGAGCAAGCTCGACAAAGCTGATGATCAAATCTTAATAACGGCAAATAAACTAGACCAAAAGGAAAAACAAAATAGGTCACTCACACTACCATCATAATCACTATAGTCGACGATTTTTTAAAAACTATAGTTGACGAGTTTTTTTTCATCGGCTATGCCGACTTTTCTTTTAAAATTATTTTTTTATGAAAAGTCGTCGGCTATAGTACTATAACCGACGAATTTTTATAAAAAAAAAAAACTCGTTGGATATACTATTACCGACGGGTTTTAGCCAACGAGTTTTTTATAAAAAGTCGTCGGCTAACTTTTTATAAAAAGAAAATATAAAAAAAATCGTCGGCTATAATACTATAGCCGACGAAAATAAAACTCGTCTGCTATAGTTTTTAAAACATCGTCGACTATAGTGATTACACTGGTAGTGTCAAGAATCAAGTGACGACACTCAAGAGGAAGCTGAGACTTGTGACTACAAAGACGGGGGACCAAACACAAACAAAAGATGTTTGTCAAGCACAAGTTAACATCAGCCAACAGGAACAAGTTGATGAGACTGTCACTGAACATAATAATGTAGAAGAGGATGCGGTGACCGAAACAGTGACACCAATGAATATAAACCAAGAAGAAAAGAATGATAAGATAGAGGCTGAGAAAGAAAAGGTTGAGCAGACAGAGGCTAAGAAAAAAAATGTAAAAGAGGAGATGGTGACCGAAACAATGGCACCAAGGAGTAGAGAAGAAGATGGCTAAGAAGGACAACAAAGAAGAAAAGACAGTGACTGAAAGGGATGAATTAGTGGAAAATATCCCTGGGCCGGAAAAGGAGAGTAATGAAAATATTGGCCAGTCACCGACAACAGAGTATAGAGGTTCTTCGATTGTCTCTAAATCTGATGAACTTGGTTCAATAGAAAGGGGTGTTAAGCAGTACAAAAGGATTAACACAAAAAAAATCAAAGACACTAAAAACTACTGCTACGACACTCCAGAGGAAGCAAAGATGAGACAATGGAAGAAAAAGAGAGAGCCACCTGTGAAACAGAACAAGGAGGTGAAAAATTTGTTTAAGAATGTGTGCTTATTTGATAAAATTAATCAGGAAAAAAACATGGAAACTCCTTAATCAAGAAGAGAAACAGAAAATCAAGGATTTCTTTGATACAAACAAATTAAGACATAACCACAGAGTAAGTTGATTACCTCTAATACTCAATTGAGGCTCTTGTTTTATTTTGGTATTGATGATTTCTGAACTCAACTAAGTCTTAGTTGAGGCTCAACTGATACTCAGTTGAGGATCACCTTATACTTAGTTGAGGCTCTTATTTTGTTCTGGTATATATTGATGATTTTTTATCTCAACTGAGTCTTAGTTGAGTGTCAACTGACTATCAGTTGAGGTTCAACTGAGTGTTAGTTGAGTATTTAGTATCAACTGAGTATCAGTCATTGTAAAGTACTAAATTGTGTTTTGTGTTTCTGCAGCTTCACGTACTGGTGTTCGTATTTAAACAGTGCTCACCGTCAGTGTTCAGGATCTCATAGAGCTCATCAATGAGGATACCATAGAAGTTGTTGTATGTTTCTTTGATATTATTATTATTATTGTTGTTATTGTTGTTGTTGTTGTTGTTGTTGATGATGATGATGATGATGATGATGATGATGATGATGATGATGATGATGATGATGATGATGATGATGGTGAAATTTGTATGTGTCTTGCTATCACAGATAATAGATACTTACAAAGAGAAGATAGAAAATGATTTCAACTTCCAATTCCCAATACTTAGCATCTACTGCACAGTAAGTAACAAAACAACATTGATTAAAAAAATCTTCACTTTTATTGTTCATTAGTAACAAAATATGGTTTCTAGCTCTTTTACAGGGTCCCATTGTTGATCATGAAAAGGAGGTGCAACAGTTCAAAAAGATGGGGAAAGGTACTTCTAACTCAAATTTCAAAGGGAAAAAGAATGTCATCTATCTTCAATTCAACATGAAGCTTCTAGAAGAATTTGCTTATGATCTCATCTTCATCCCAGTGAACCATTCTCAAGACAACCACTACTCCTTGTTAGTGATTGACAACAACCAGATGCGCATTGGACATTTCAACTCCCACAAACATCCCATAGCCAAGTACAAACATAACCATAAGTACCGAAAGAATGTGGATTTCATAGTAAATTTTTTATTCTTTCCCAAGTTTCTATTTTACACAAACAGAAACTGTCAGTTTTACATCAACTGAGTATCAGTTGAGATTCAGCTGAGTGTTAGTTTTGCATCAAATTAAACAGTTTTTGAACTTGTTTTTCTATTCATCTTAATTGAACAGAAAAAACACATTGACATATTCTTTGAAGAGGTCCATAATGTATTAATGTTCAAAGAAAAGGACAGCCAAGATATGGAGAACACCATAGAGGTAGGTGTCGGGGTTGACAATGAAGGGGAGATTGTTTTTGAAAAGCTTCTAATAACGAAAATGGAGAGAAGATCAAGGGAATTCATCATCAGCAATAAAGTTCGACTCGATAAATACAATTTTTCCGAATTCGTCAATTGCATTGAGCAAAATGAAGGATCGTAAGTACAAGGCTCTTAATGTTCTGTTCCTGATTAGTAAACAGATCCTTATAAAAATATTTAAAGAAATAAAAAATGACTGAAAAATGAATGAATTTGCAGGTTAGATTGTGGGGCATACGTTTTACATTTTATTGAGGCGCTTGCATCTAGAAGAGAACCTATTAAACATGAAGCTGACAACATGAGGGTTAAGATAGTCAGATATTTGATGGACACAAGATAATCGAATGCAGATTTGCTTGCAGCATGCCTCAAATGAAAAACACTCTGATTTTGATTAAAAGCGGTCTAACCTTAGATTATCACTTAGAATTGTACAGAATTCTAATTAAAAGTTTAGATTTTAAATAGATTATCACTTTGAATTGTAATTGAAAATATGGATTTAACTAGAATGATGTGTGAATATATCTAATGGAACAGGGTTAGGTATGAATGCATAAAATTGCAGTTCAACTAAATACCAGTTGAGAATCAACTGAGTCTAAGTTGAGGGTTAACTGATATTCAGTTGAGGGTCAACTGAGTCTTAGTTGATGGTAAGCAGAGTCTTAGTTGACGGCAGTGAAAACATACATATAAAGCAAATCTCTTTTCTGAAAAATGGTTCACCTGAGTATAAGTTGAGGGTCATTTTTGTGCACATCTTTTTTTCAAAAATGAACCACACGACATTGACGCGTGGCTCTCGCGCGTATCCTTAACGAGGGAAGTCTTTCTGTCTACCCCCCCCCCCCCCTCTCTCTCTCTATAAAAATCAAAGCAATCAATCCCCGGCACAGCAGTTCTCACTTGCTCTTCCCTCTGAAAACCCTAACCCTAAACACAAATCTTATCTCCCAGCCTCCCCAGCCAAAAATAATGGCCAAACGCAAGAGCGCTTCAACCTCCTCTGCCCCAAAGGAGGAGCCACCATCGTCGCCGACGATGGAGGAACAGTTTCAACACATCAAGGGTATTCTGGAGGTAAATTTCGAAATGAGCTTGCAAGAGATCCGTAATCTGGGTTGGAAAGTTGATCAGATGTCTAGGAAGGTTGATAATATTGACTATGATCGTGCGAAGATTGATGAAATGATGGAAAGGATAAAGAATATGGATCAGAAGATAGAAGACCTTACTGATATTGTGCTCAAAATCAAAGAAGTACGTGGAGAAGAAGCGCTTTAGGTTGTTTATGAAATGTTGCTGTTTCTAGGTTGTTTTTATGTGTTTATGTAAATTTCTGTTTAAGGTATGACTACGTTTGTTTCTATGACTGTGTTTAAGTGTTAATGTTGAACTTATGAACATCAACCTTTTATGTTTAAGATCTGGTTGTGTTTTGTGGATGATAATTTGGTTCTATTTTCTTTGTGAATGATAATTTGGTTCAACTAACACTCAGTTAATGGCCATCTGATAGTCAGTTGATGCTCTCAGGTGACGTTCAGATTCAAAACTGTTCCGTTTTTTTTGTGAATGATAATTTAGTTTAACTGACACTCAGTTGATGGCCAACTGATAGTCAATTGATGCTCTTAAGTGACGTTCAGATTCAAAATTTCGTTTTGTCGATGATAATTTGGTCAACTGACACTCAGTTGACGTTCAGATTCAAAATTGTTCCTTAAAAAAATAAAGATTCAACACATAATTAACACAGTTACTTAAACAACTAACCAATGGATGCTTTGCGGGGATACTCGTACATGGTGAAAAGATTCAACTTATACTCAGTTGAGCGTCAACTGACTATCAGTTAAGGGTAGTCAGTTGACGCTCAACTGAGTATCAATTGATGTCAACTGACACTTATTTTAGATTCAAATAATAAGAAGAAGAAGAAGAAGAAGAAGAAGAAGAAGAAGAAGAAGAAGAAGAAGAAGAAGAATTCTACTCAACAGAACCTGCAGTCATAGACTCATTACAAGTTGACCTGTTATGATGCCCCATTTTCAGACACCGACTACATCGAATCAATTTCTTCTCAATCTCCCCTGCAGACTTGATCCTCTTGTTCTTTGGCCTGCCCGGTGCTCTCTTTACGTTGGGAGGAAGTATTAAAGAATCATTCAAAGACTCAGCAGCAACAACATCCATATTGCCTACTAGATTGATAGGAAACTCATAGCACTTCAAGTAATAGTCGACATGAAAATGCTTGTCCATAAAATCAGAGATGTTTGCCTTGGAAGCATGCATAGTAGCAAGACTATGTGCACATGGAAAGCATTCAACCTCCCACTTTCGGCAAGAACAAGAGCAAGAACCAAGGTCGACGACATATGAGTACTTTGATCTCACCTCATACACATTTGTATGTGAGTAGTGCACATAGTATTTCAGAGCCACATCCATGTTCTCCTTTAAATGTCGTTCCGTTGCAGGAGTGAGTTGTGATGTCCATTGCAAAGCTTCATCTCTTCTCTTAGCCATTAGCTCCATTATCTTGATCCAGGTCTGATCCAGCATAGCGTACACAGGCATCTCGCGCTCAACTGAAATCCAGGAATTAAAAGATTCGGCAATGTTGTTTGCCATAACTCCATAACGAGATCCCCGAAAAAAAGTACGACACCAACATTCAAGAGGCAAGTCTTTCAGAAAATCAGTTATAGTAGAATGCCCACCAACTTCTTTCAGCTCTCTCAAATGAAAACGGTATTCATTGTCAGAACATGAATATGCCAACCGAAAAAATTTGTCTCACACTAAAGTTTTGTGATCAGCAGTTGTATACTGGAACTTGCCCATCAGATTTTGTACCAAGTGCTTGTAGCAGAAAAGGTGAGGATTTCCGGGAAACACTTTATTAAAAGCGCTCAAAAGTCCAGCTCCACGGTCGCTGATATATGTTATCTCTCTACCTTGTGGTTCGAGCAAACTCTTCAAGTGTTGGAAGAAAGACAATCAGTTGTCTTCTGTCTCAGAATCACATACACAGATTGCTAAAGGAAAGAAGCCTAGACACATTAAACACAAAACAAAAACACACAAAAAGTTCAGTTAGTCTATTCATCAACAGATAATCTTCAACTGACACTCAGTTGAGGGTCAATTGACACTTAGTTGAGGGTCAACTGTGTATAAGTTGAGGGTTCACTGAGTATCAGTTGAGGCTAAAACACGTTATGTTCAACAAAAACACAACACAACAGCCTTCAACTGACACTCATTTTAGGGTCAACTGAGCATCAGTTGAGACTTCTAAGTCTGCATATTCATTTCAACAAAAAGAAAACTAATATCAGTTCAGGCTTAAATATGAAAAAGAAAAATTTGCCTTTGTTTGTTGTCCTACCAGTTGCAACAAGGATCTGCCCTTTGTATAAGCTCTTCCCAAATGTGTTATCAACATACAACAAGGGTAAACAATATTCAAAACCTTTAACACACCCGGCATATGCAACAAAAAGCCTCTGAAATTGATTAGTTTCTGGATCCACATCCAAAACAAATGTTGACCCTGGGTTACTCTCTAAAACAGATTCTTTATACCAGCTTAATTTGTTAAAAGACTCGGTCTCCGATCCATAAATCATTTCCTTGGCTTTTTGCTTTGCTAACCAAGCAACTTTGTAAGATATACTTAGACCATATGTTGTCTTCAACTTGTTCATGATATCCATCGGCTTCATTGCCATGTTGTACGTCATGTCTTCCAAGATGCAAGTCTTAACAATTTTCGAGCCAAGCAAAGGATGAGTCTCTTTCCTCATAACACCTTGACAAGTATGCGAGTTTTTCATGTCATCAACAAAAAAATAGCCATTAGGGGAATTGAAATACCCTGCAACATGCCAATCACAATGCTTTATACCAACATTTGAGCAAACCGCCACAATCATGTACCAATCATTCCTCAAATAGACGAACTCGAAACCAAGTTGAATAGAATACTTGGTAAGCTTTTCTCTAAACTCATCAGCACCTCCTCGGAATTTTTGTCCTTTGGAATGGATATAAGTTTCCCACTCCTTTGACAAGTAGGTCTTGCTCGATTCAGCCCTATATGCCTCGGTGAGGTAATCATTTTCATCAATTACACAAGAAGTCTCGTCATCATCCACCGAAAATCTCTTTCTTGTGTTTCCACCATTCTTAGACATAGTGACATCAACAAAATTCACCTTATACAAAGTTGCACCGGTCAACAGCATCTTCAAATCATTCTCGTTGTTCAGAGAGCAACCGCTGCATCCAGGAAGTGAGTAATCAAGTTTGATTACATCACTTTCACAGAACTCAAATCTTTGACAAATGTACTTGAAAAGAATGGCATAACTCATGTGCTCATTACAAGATAAAACGAATAATTTCCCTAAATATAGGAACTTAACAGCAACATTATTGCACAAAAATAAATAACAAAAAAAAAGTTATTATTGAAACACAAAATCATTCAAAATGATCTAAACAAAGAAACATTTAATTAAGTATCAGTTCATCGCAGAACCTAAACACATAAACTTCAACTGAGTCTTAGTTGTGGGTCAACTGATACTCAGTTGTGGGTCAACTGATACTCAGATGAGCGTCAACTGATACTCCATTGAGCAACCGTCAACTAAGTATCAGTTTAGAGTAAACCGACTATCAGTTCATACCAAAATCTGCAAAATTTCAGAAAATACACAACAAATCGCATACATCTCCACGCACAGAAACAACATAACATGATGAAAACAAGGAATTAAGCACAGAAAGAGAGATACAAACGCAAAAGATATCAAAAATATGAAATAAATAGAGAGAAGAAAGATCGAACCTAGCTCCATTGTTTGAATCGAGAAGAAAATCATTGATTGATGTTCCCATTGCATATCCAGAAAGAAAATCGTTGTTTGAATCTGTATCTCTCACGAAATCAAAGCTTCAGTGGAACGTTTGAATCTCTCTCTCTCTCTCTCTCTCTCTCTCTCTCTCTCAACACTAGAAAAATAAAATCGAACAGATTTAAAGGCAAAAAGTTTGGACCACATATATGGAAGGGCAAAAAGGGAAAGAAAATATACCAGATTGGGTGATATTTGGTGGATGGGAAAGAATCTCTTAAAATCATTTTAAAGTTAGTTAACTGATGGTAATATTGCAATCTTATTTCGACCAGTGAAAAAAAATTCTCGAATAACCTCTTCTTTATATGTATATATAGATATGCATGGTAAAAACATTATTTTCAAAACATATATATGCAAGGTAAAAAACGTTGGCCCTCCAACCCTTGCATATGGTTGTTTAACAAGTTTGAATAATTGCTGGTAAATTTCTCTCGGCAGATTTCTGACTCGATACAGTAGTGAGATATTGATTGAAGTAATAGGAATCATGTATATATAGTTGATCGATTATACTATACAAGTGGGTTTCGGTCGAAGAAAAAAACAAAACAGTGCATGTCCCATCTTAATCACCTTGAGCTAAACGTGGAAGTAGAATATATAAAGGACAATCATTTTGAAAGTTTGATCCAATAATTCATTTTGCTATAATTTCTCGCCAATCCACTATTCTTGACTTCTAGTTCGTCGTCACGTGAAACTTGAAGTTAAATAAATTTGAGTCGTGTTCATCATTGTGTACCTCGTTACATAATGCTTGAGGTACATAAAATGTTGTATCGATCGTATTTATTTGTTATTAGTCATATATATAGATCGACTAGTACTTGTTTTTGAACCTTATTTAAGTTTATGTACGTATAGACTATCGAAAAATTTCATAGTGTTCTGCAATATAATAAACTCTTCAGTTTTAAAGCGTTGAATATTTTTGTGATCTCCACTTTTAGAGAAATAAAGTGATCAAACACTTCAAAATTAGGACAAAATTGAAATTTTTTAATACTACAGAGTATTATAGAATAGACTATAGACTATAGAGTGCATGGCAAGAGAGTGAGTGAATTGTGTCTTGGTTTTCGCATGTAGTAGCTAGCCTCACTGCGCTCACATGCTTATTGGGCCGTGGACCTCGATCAAACATTTTGTAGTTATGTACTATGAGACCCTAGTTTATGAGGCCCACATCTCACGGCCCACGGCCCATTTCTCTTCAACAAACCTCGAACTTTCAATTTGTGCCCAGTAACCAAGTCCATACCCTACTACTGTTTCTTCTCTTCTTCACGCTTCACAAGTGCAAACTTCTTATTTCTATTTGACTGATTCGAATCGAGCTTCATATTTCTCTGCGAAAATTTTCGACTGGTTTTGTCACAGAAACTTGATTAAAACTAATGGATGTACGTGCATAGCTAGAACCATGTCCTGAACCATGTTCTGCTATGTATAGAATAATTTTCATAATTTAGTAGCCTTTCTGTTTAGGAATGTGTTAAAGAGCCATAGAGAAGTAGAAATGCTATAGTTTGGCCATGTTGCAGAACTGGTGTTTAATTATACGAATGAATATTATAATACTTAGTCTTATTGTGAAGTTGCCAACTACTGCAAAATCTGAAATATAATTAAGCAAGGCCTGAAAATTTGCAACGTTTGAAAATCGACAAATTTCTTCTGCATTATACTTTGGCAACGCTCATATATATGCATATGATCGATGTGTGCCATATAGTACTCAGCTTTAGTTTTATTCCACAGGCAAGCAAAGAAGTTCAGAGCTAATGATTAGCATCATCAGCTTTTATTCCCAGTCATATTCGAATCGGAAACATGCATCAAGTTGAAGTGGTGGTTTCTCCAGCCAAGAAATCTTTGAGCCAAGCAGCGGACTTCTTGGGAGTTCTAGCCAAGTCGTTGAGGTAATCAGTGTAGTTGAGACCAAATCGAACTGTGTAGCCAGATCCCATCTCCACGCAGTCCATCAGTGCCCACATAAGGTAACTCATCACATTTGCTCCCGTCCTGCACAAATTAATATATATATCAAGCATGCACACTTGTATTAGTCCAAGTTCCATTTTTCATGTGTACAAATACTTGTGCTAGATAGGGTTGAAGCAATTACGCTCTGGCAGCTTTGACTGCAGCTAGATGATCCTTGATGTGTTGGATTCGAGCATCGTCTGTCGAAGCTTCTTCGACGGTAAGGGTGTCATCTCTCAGGTCTGGATATCCTGTTGAAATTAAGAGCAACGTAAAATTTTAAGATCCCATTCTAGTAAATACTATATTAACATAGACATGGGGTTGTAAGCAAAAACTGATGTCTTAGTATGTGTGACATAGACATCACCATGTCTATATTCTTTTACATTAGACAACGCCTACTAAGACATCATCTAATTTTTGTTAGACATCGATTCTAGGACAATTGTCTATGAGGATGATTCTAGTAGTGATATAAGTGCATTCTGCATCGGTACGTTGGACTATATAAATATATATATATATGTATATATATTTATATATATATTACCGTTCTCAGTGATGTAGATCTTAGGGCTGTTGTAGCTCTTCAGTAGAATCAAAGCCTTCCTTAACCCTTCAGGATAGACGTAGATCGAGCTACTTCCTGGCGTCTAATTAATCACAAGACAAGACTAGAGTAAGGAAAGCATGTATATATGCATGCATGGGATCATAATTAGAGTAATTAGAAGATCAATTAGCGCAGGAAATAATCTTACCGCATCGCCTATAGGCTCCCCGGCAGAGTTCTCCACTGTAATATAATTACAAACACAAAAACGCATTGTTCGTCATGAGTTCTCAGTAATTAATAGTAAATTATCATGACTTGTAGTTTCTTAATTAATTAGCCTAGCAGTAGTTAATTTATGGCATAATGGTACGTAGCATGCATGCATGCAGACGTACCTGTGATGGTAGCATGTTGGAACTCATCCAAACTGGTGTAGACCTCATTGCTCGTAATTGCTACAGGAGCTGCGAATCTAGAAGTATAGTAGTTCACCCCAATGTAATCATAAGAGCCCTTTACCAACTCTTTTTGCTCATCTGTGAATTCAGGTAGTCCATCTCCCACCAAAGCTTTCATGATAAATGGATAATCACCATACACAAGGGGCTCCAAAAACCTAGTAATAATTAAACAGATGTAGTTCATTTGATTAAGTAGGGAAATTGTACAAAAACGAAGATGTAGTCATGTTATGCACATTCATGGTACTCATCAGTTGTAAGTAAGTTTAGTTGCTAACCATCCTGTTAAAAAGTCGAAAGCTCTCTTCGCTGCGAAGACATCTTGCGGTGTGTCTTCGTATGGCTCAAACCATTCCACCACCATTGGGATTCCAATCTCTCCTCCTTGAGTTGGCTAAACATGCATGCACGCACGCACGCACAAGTTAGGTACGTGATTAAGAGGTACGTGAATCTAAGCAAATTAACCAAACAAGACTTGATTAACATGAAATGCCTTATCACCTGGTATGTGTTTTTGTACAATTTGGCTGCTGTGGCATGGGATAATATGACGTTATGTGAGGAGATATAAGGATCGGTGGCAGCGTTTGCATCCGCAGCTGTGTTAGTGAAGCCGTATCGTCCCCATACTTGTGGCTCATTGATAGTAGCCCAGTACTTCACTCGATCGCCAAAAGTTTTGAAACATAAATCCGCATACGCTGTGAAGTCCTCTCTGAATATGAAGATAACATATAGGCACTCGAGTTAATCAAAGATCAAATCTTACATTACGAACCAATTAGAGAAGCAAGACATATGAAACTCACATGATGTCGGAGCTTAAGAAACCACCGTATTTGGTTTTCAGTGCCGTTGGCAAGTCGAAGTGGAACAATGTCACAAATGGAGTTATTCCTGTGCGTGTTACATAGAAGATTAGATCACATTATATATATAGTGAATAACACATCATATATCCATGCATTTCTACACATGCGTACCATTGGCGATTAGTTCATTGATGAAGTTGTTATAAAAATCGATACCATCCTGGTTGATTCCACCAGCAATAGTTCCGTCTGCAAGCAACATATACGTACATAAGAAAATGGTACAATTTACTCGATATAAGTTTGTGGGAAATGAATGAAGTATGAGACTACATATATACCAGGCAGGAGTCTAGACCAAGACATGGAGAATCTGTACGTATCCACTCCCATTGCCTTGAGAAGTTGCACATCATCCTAATTAAGGGTCGACACAAGTAAGTTGGCACATGAATATAATAGTCTAAAGATTAGTGTACGTCTCGGCACAAACATATAAACAATAGGAAAAATTTAACAAACATTACCTAAATTTAATTTTATCCATTTTAAATATTTATACTTCAATTTTACGAAATATTAAAATCACTTTAATTATTGACATTAACCCAAAAATCTCAAAAATCTTACTGTTACTGTTATCGTTAATCTTATTCTCCCTTGAAAATATAACATGTGTCACAAAGTTAATAACGGTGTATATGATTTTTGAGTCGGTGTTAAAAGTTTAGATATGGTTCTAATATTTTGTATAATTAAAGTATATAAACGTTTTGAATAGACATAAATTCAGGTACTGTTTAAAGAATTTTTTTTATAAACGTGCATATAAAGTTTTGGACACTAACTTGCTTACCTTGTAGCGATTATAGGAATCAACGGCTATCTCTGTGCCATCAGTAGTGGAATCTTGGATGTAATCATCCCATGTGGCCGGTCCTCTCCCTCCTTCAGTTCCAGATCCTTCCGTCTGCATCAGTTAAAAAATAGTACGTAAAGATTTAGTCTACGTACATTATTGCGTATTTGACCTACATAAACAAGAAGAAACAACTGTAGAAATTAATCAGAAATATTAGTTGCATTATATTATCTCAACCTGGAAAGCAGAAGTGGCGCAACCAAACTTGAAGTCACTAGGGAAATCCGCCCTAGTCACTTCTGTGGTTGTTGTGGTGGTGGTGGTGGAATCGGTAACAGCCGAAACCACGGTCTCGACAACGGCGGTGGTGGTGTCGACAACGGCGGCTGTGGTATCCGTAACAGCACTTGTTAAACTTGAAGTGAGATCTCCCAACGCCGAGCATGGTCTTATTCTTATGGCTCTCTTATGATCTATTCTCTTAGATGGGAAAACTGATGATCCAACAGCTTTCACCACCATCGGACTACGGCTCGGTAGTCTCTTGAAGGAGCTCATCTGCGTCGACCTCGCTACCGAGGTCGGCAATGAAAAGCTTACAGTGAGAGCCATGGTGCTAACTTGGGACTGAGATGAGTGGCTACTTAGATAGAGAGGAAGATCGAGATCGAGTGTTGTAGTAGGATGAGATGATAAAGAGTTTACATGAAGCTTGGTTTTATAGAGTTGTTGGAAGCTAGCTACGTACTATACGATCTCGAGCATCTTTTTTTATTCAGAAATATCTACATGTGGAGATTATTATATATTACTATTCTGGATACATAACCGTAGCCTATAGACATCTTTGTAGTTTATGTTTGGCGCGAACTGTGTGCTTGTATACAGATAATATTGTAACTATCAAAAACAGATAATATTGTAAAGCATTTTCAAGAGAAATAATTTTAGGCTGGCCCATGAGGTGGTGGAGGCCTCAAATAACCACCTCAAATCTTACGTGACATGCTAAATCACAATTGTTGTACATGCTTAATATCAGTAAAAATACAATCATACCCTCAACATATAACGGAGATTATTCATTCATTTTAATTCTTATTTAAAACAAATACTTGAACAAGTATGATTCTACTATCAATCGTTCTCTTCCTGGAAACTCGAAGCCATTTTCAAAAAATTCCTCTCTACTGGCCGGCTTGCAATTGGATATATTAGCAATCAAGTATGAGAAATCGATCGAGTATATAACATAGACAAGGGTAGCAATTTAAGTGTCTCAAACAATATATATATATATATGAAACACGGCAAGAATGCATTGTACAACAGAAACTAGCTTGGCTCCATCGGCAATTCGGCATTCCTTGATCCCATAAATCCTAACCAAGAATGGCAGCACACTAAAATTCCAACCATCACCTGTTGCTATAGCCTTTGATTTCAATATTGAATTTCAGAGCTAAATATTGGAGATGTGGCATCAAATAAAAAATTAGATCTCTTGTATATTACAAAACTAGATCTATTCAATGTCTTTCAGGGTTTCAATCGGAAAAAATTATATATATTTTAGGGTTCGTCGTTCTTCTCATATTGGTTTCCAATTTTTGTTCGTGTTCTTGCTACAAATGATTATACTTTTTCCTCAAATATACGTAATTAATTCTCAAGATATGTGTTATTACGGTTTATTTATTTATCTTATATGTAAAAGGGCAATATGATTTTATAGTATTAGAAATTCACTCGCAAAATCATATATTTTTAAATTTTTATTTATTTTTTGATAAGACTTACCTTGTCATATAAGATTGTCATATAAGATTGAAGTCTACATATCATGACTTTATTGAGACCCTCTAACATTACCCTCTCACTTAATTTCAGTTGGTCTAGAACAAATTATGAGATATTTGCAAATGCATATACTTCAATTATTATTTTTTGCTAAGAATATACTTCAATTGTTGCATGTGGTCATTTAACTCATTTTACCAGATAAGTTTTCTTGCGGTAATAAAGAAGAATTAATGGAACATATATTTGCACATGCATCTCGTTGAGATGTGGCATCGTATCTGACTCAATCTTTATATATACTTGTTAAAAAAAATACTTTCAAGCTTGGAAATATAAAATGTCCTCGATCTTGATCAGTGTTAAAATTAATGCCATGTAAGATATTTTAGTTTCTCTAGACTTTTCCTCTTTTTCAATTCATAGTTGAACGTAGGTACCATTGATAGTTACACACAATGTCAACTCATGCATATGCATGCATGGTTGTTAAATTTTTAATAATTTCTGGTAAATTTCCATGATGTTACAATATTCAAGTATTACTATTATAAGTGTGTTTCGGGGTCAAAGAAATAAACAAACAAGTTGCCAGTCTGTGTATATATATATCAATCAACTTGAGATAAACGTGGAAATATATAGTATAAAGGACAATCATTTTCAAGAATAATGATCCAAAAATTCATTTTGCGATAATTGCTCGCCGATTCATTGTTCTAGTTCATCACGTGGAACTAAAATGAAAGGACTTGACCCCGATTTAGTTTCTTAAATTAGAATCAGACCCCTTCTGAAAATATGAACTTTCAAAAATCATAAAAATTTCGGTAGAATTACTCTATATCGCGTAGTTACCATTAACCTGCAGCGGAAAATACACTTCATCATATGCCACAAAAGCCAAACCGTGGACACCAATCCCATCCGGATTTCTCAAAAACATATCATAACGTAAAGCAATACACAAAATGGTAGCTTTACAGAAATCCGGGAAAATCATGTGAAAATATAAACACAATAGTATTTAGAGCGACCTCTAGTATATACATATATACACAACAGTAAGCCAAACTAGAAACCTACTGAGAAAGGAAAAGTGGCTCGAACACTAAGCCTCCAACCTCGACATGCGACACCTGAATCCAAACTGCAAACTGGGCATTGAAAACAAAGAGTCTAGGGAAAGACATATAAATTGTTAGAGTGAGTGGACGAAAATAAATGTCTTTCACCGAATAACTATATATGTTTATAAAACATATGCGAGTCTAGATGCATAAAAATCACATGGTACACGAGGGAGACTCTAACTCCTCACGCGTACAGAGCATGCATCGGAAATTCCGCGGGGTCACTCATGCACACATCCGCGCTAGTACAGTCTGAATCACGAGATCCCTGATCCTCACGTGATTCCAGCCAGAAAGGACCTCGGGTCAAGGTATCTGCTCCCCCCGGTAAAGACCTCGGGTCAGGGTAACAGTCCCCCCCGGGTAAACATCCTCGGGGATCAACCGGGATGCTAAATGTATCGATACAACTACTACTGAGACTGTACTCTATGTAAACCAAATCATAAAGGTTCTCATGCAAATTCATAAAGCGTAATGTAAAAGCATGCATACTCGTAATGCATAATTATAAAAGCATATTCGTAAATGCATAATCATAAACACATGCTCGTATAGTTTGTAATCATAATTGCATGATCATGCTCGTAAAACGTATATAAAAGACTCGCAATCACCAGTGAAAAGAAATGTCAACTCACAGACAAGCACAACGCGAAAACGCGCTAATCCCGTGATCTGGCGGAAGTTCCCTCACCAAATGATCTCGATCTCTTGAATAATCACAAATACCACTGATCAAAATCACAATTCAAAGCTCCGAACCACACCTCGGAAACCAATTATTTCTGGAAACATATAACTCGAATAACAATGAAATCGTCAAAAATCCCTTAAATACTCTACTTATCCCTCGACACAAAATCCACCACCTAAATCAACTCAATAACCTCAAGACTACGCTCGGGATGCGATTACGAGCAAAACGGTATAAAACTTCCTAAAAATCTTAAAAAGTCAATCTCGCCGGAGCTCCGCAGTTGACCGCTGCAGCCGCCGGCGGCGCGGCGTCAAGGTGGCCAAATCCAGTGAAAATTTTCATATCACATCTACTCCTCAAGCCCAACAACTTTTTCTTCTACACCAACCTCCAATTCGAAACACACTGGCCGGAATCAAGCTCGAAAATTCAAACCTCCATTAATTCCGGTGACCTATTCCAGCGAGCTTCAAACGGCCTCCAATTCCAAAATTCTTTCACCTAAAAGCATCTATAGGTTGAGAAGATCAAAACTCCCAACCCCATCGGCCCCAAAAGTGGCCGGAATAGCCCACCCGATTCCGGCAAAAACTCATAACTTAACCGAATCGGTTCTCCTTCAAAACTCAACTAGATCAACTCAAACCAAGTTCAAAACAATAGGAAATCACGAGAGGAAGCTAACCATACCAACCTTGAGGTTTGAAGTGGTCGGAATCAGAAAGTCGATCGGTGGTCAACGACGGTGCCAAAATCCTTCGGTCAACGCGGGTCAAACTTGGTTATCGGTCCAATTTTGGTCAACTCGGCCCAAATGTGACTTTTCGACAATTTTACGACTATTTCGATATTTATACTCGCGACTAAAACGATCAACGGTCGAAAACGGATCGAATCCAAACTGATAAACACGATTAAATTCAACAGTCAAAAATATTCATAACATATTCATCGGATATTGGAAAAATCCTCTGAAAACTCCTACGAGCTCGAAATCATAAACTCTACAACTCTCGTGAAGGAACCCATATCAAATTCTCGCCCGATAATTCAGTCGCAAACAAAACCGCCAAATTGATAAATTACGACAAACTACGATTATACGTGAAACTCGTGAATTAAGCCGATTAACTACTATTTCCAATTCGGGTTGTCACATTGAACTTCTCAGACAATTTTACGTCGTGTTTCACGACACATAAATTGAACCCCAACCTCCTTACATAATCCTTTGAGGTCACATAAAATGTTGTATCATATCATATTCATAAAACCACGCAATTCAAGCTAGAGATGAAGATGTCACTTGAATTTAGTCAATTATATTTACTTATTATTGTTGTGATTTTGGTCATATGTATAGATCGACCAGTTGTTTTTGAACGTTAATTAGAGCATTTCAATAGATATTTTATTTCAAAATAAAATTTAAAATTTAAGCAAAAGTTAACAAAATACAGTTCCAATAAATACTCTAAACAAAAATTAAATTTGACATTTTGTTAAATTTCTAACTATATTTAACTCAATCTTAAAATCTCTATCTTGATTTCTCGCTTTTTGATTGCAGAGGCGAATCTACGTTTGTAAAAATTCTACCAACCATGTGTTAATTTTTTTTTGGGCTGGGCAACAACTTCTGTGAAAATTGTAGAAGGAAAAAAGGAAGAACTCTGAGGAGTCAGGAAGAAGACGTACTGACGTAGTGAGTATTAGTTAGGTAGTTTCTGACTTCCTATAAACTAATCAATGAATCTAGCTAGCTTCGTACGTAAGGATTTCACCAAGGTGCCACCACTAAGTTTCGTCCATGTGGCAACGACAAAATGGGTAAATGCCACATAGTATTTTAATCGAAAAAAATAAATCTTTAGTGTTGTGATTAATTCACTAATATAAAAAATTATTGTTTGTCTCATAAAAATTGTTTCATTGATCTATTGAATTTACTTCATTCATTAATGCATTCAAATGAATCTACATACACTTGTTATTTGTTAACATATGCATTTATTGAACACACGTGTAAGATTATTGTGTAAATTTCTTGTTCAAATTAAATATAACCTATATGTATGATTCATCAAAAATTAAATAAGTTATTCATAAGAAGGTTTATGTGTTTTTCAAGTTTCTTAACTTACAATCTCTATATAACTTATGTACAAGTAATTATTAAAAAAAATTTTAATTTCAACCTTACCCAACTTAATTTTTTTTTGGTACAAAAATATCGAACAGTAAAAAAATTTCTGCTCACCGGACTCTAGATTTGTCACCGTTTGATTGTATAGATGAGTAACAAAACAATTCAAAATAACTTGAAAATGACATTCACTGTTAGAGTAAAAAATAAAAATAGGACCGTTAAATTTAACTTTATAATAAATTTAGTTAATATTTATATCACAACTATCGGGGTTGTTCTTAGTTCGGTTTCGAACTTAATAATACGTATAGAGTGCATCTGTGCATGGGAGGAGTACGCAAGTTATGTCTTTGTTTTCCCATGTAGGTAGACGCACATGCTTATTGGATCTTAATTATGACAGAATATTGGGCCGTGAACCTCGATCCAAACTTTCTGTACCAACAAACTCTTGTTTTTGAGGCCCACTTAACACGGCCCACGGCCCATTCCTCTACATTAAACCTCAAGCCTCAAACCAAGTCCAAACCCTACTGCTGAATCTTCTTCTTCTTCTTCTTCTTCACTGATCCAACTTCTTAGTTCTCTTTGGCTGATTCGAATCAAGCTTCCTCTTTTCTCTGCGTAAAATCTTCATCTGGGTTCGTCGCAGAAACTTGAAAGAGAGTGAAAATGGCGAGCCAAGCAGCTACTACAGCTTTCAAAGGAAATATGAAGGTAACACATCTTCTTACTAACTAACTCACTCACTCACTCACTCTAATTGTTAATCCTATTTCTCATAGCATGTCAAGTTCACCCTGTTGTAAAATTATTGATGTAAAGTTAGAAAATGCACACAAGATGTTTGTGAAAAGTCCCCAGAGAAATGTATGCTGTGAAAAATATAGATATTTATTGTTGAATCGATTTGAAATCAATGACTGTGAATTTACGAATTGGGTGTTGCTTTGTTTCGAGTTAGTGAATGAAAAGATGTGGTCTTTGTATTGGTACAGAAAGCTGTTGCCGGCCTGAGACGGATTAATCTTGACGGTTTGCGGTGGAAGGTGTTTGATGCCAAAGGCCAGGTATGGTATAGTGTTATAGCTTTTGTCATGTTTTGTCTAATTTTCATTAGGTCTGATGATGCATACGGGGTTTAACTTGGACTTGTCGAATGAATTGTAGATTCTAAAGTGTTGATGAATATGTATATGGTTAATTTTAGGTTCTTGGGAGGCTAGCTTCTCAAATATCTACCGTGATTCAAGGCAAGGATAAACCAACTTACGCTCCAAATCGAGATGATGGAGATATGTGCATCGTGCTGAACGCAAAGGATATATGTGTTACGGGGAGGAAACTAACTGATAAAGTTTATTATTGGCATACTGGGTAAGTGTCATTGTCTTACTACGAAAGGGTTTCGCTGGTGCAGTAGTGATGTAGTTAATGGATATAGAATCAATCAGTCACTATTAGAAGACTGGAGTAAGTAGCCATTACACTTTACTTGTCCACCTATCATCAAATTTATATAAATTTCTGTTTCGGTGAAGTAATGGGATGAATAGAGTGATTTCCAAGTACCCTCTTAAGTCATTGAGTCCCTTTGGTTTGATGTTGTATCATATGTGGCATGTAGGTATGTGGGCCACCTTAAGGAAAGGACTTTGAAGGATCAGATGGTGAAAGACCCTACGGAAGTCATCCGCAAAGCTGTAATGCGAATGCTCCCTAAGAACAAATTGCGTGACGTGAGTTTTTTTACTATTAGCTCTTCCTATCTTTTATTTAAAATGGAATGGTTTCTGTGTATACTGAATTGTATTGCGATGTGGATTCAATTGGATGCAGGATAGAGATAGGAAGCTAAGAATATTTCCTGGCAGTGAACACCCTTTTGGTGATAAGCCCCTTGAACCGTTTGTGATGCCCCCAAGGAATGTAAGGGAATTGCGACCTCGTACAAGACGAGCCATGGTCAGAGCTCAGATAAAGGCCGATCAGCAACAACAGGATACTACTGATCCACGAAAGGGCAGGAAGAAAGATAGAGTCGAAGTGAGTGTATGAATTATTACCATGATTATGGCCAGTGACATCTGCTAGTAATAGTTGCTGTGCCAATGTTTATGATCTTCATTGCCTTGTCAAAGTTTGCTTAGAACCATTTGAGTTCGAATGTACTATAGAAAAACCAATGTGCCTTGCTGATGTATTTTCCAGTAATAAGTTGTCAAATAGACTTCTACATCTTCAGTTCTGTTTCAATGGTGCTTGTCGTCAACGAGCAATTGCATACTTGAATGGAATCATATTTGCCTTCAAAGATCCTCATTTTTCCTGTACATTTGTTCCATTACCAAACTAGATGCAAGTCTATTAAGGGATGCGTAAGCATTCACATGGTTAAAGAAACTGAATCATGATTTGAAACAAAAGAAGAACACTGTTTTACAAGCAGGTGGGAATACAAACTGGAGTAATATTCGACTCATCTGAACTCAAACTCATATAACTCCTGATATGAAAAACAACACTGGCAGGTACCAACACAAACCACTACAATACTAATCACTTGAATATCCATCATCTTTATCTTCATGTTGTGTCACGACTTTCTCTATGAACCTCTTGCGAACTCCCTCGATCACAGCTTCCCTTGATTGGTCATTTCCACTGTGGCCATCATTAAGCACGGGGTCTGATTGGCAGAGAACTAATGCCACACCTGGAATTTCAAGAGAACACAAAAGAGTGCATTAACTAAAATGTTCGTAGTTTCAATAACACCTGGCACAACATTAAAGGCCAAGTCCAAAGATAACGCTCATCAGCGCTAGCCCACTAATAACTACAGGAAACACAAAACCGATCAAGGCAAAATACCCTCACTCGTTTTTACAGTAACTTCCATCACTTTCAGTGTCGTCATGCACAAAATATGCATAGACTACCACACAATTAACAGTTTATTTGTAAGATCAATGTCCCAGACAAAGACAACTGAAATTCAGAGTACTGAAAGGACATTCACAAGTAGATAGATACCTTCAGGTGTGGGTCTCCGACCAAAGCTGCGCAACCCGACATGATTGGCTTTCACAGCGCCACTGTTGTACACTAGAAGAGTTGGAAGATTACGGTCAGGATAGTTTGGTATACAGTCTGTTGATATTATCTTCACAAACTTGGTTGCCGGGTACTTAGTCGCCAAGTCTTCTAAACACTGCATCAACATCCCACACTCTGCGATTCCTTCTTTGTAAAGAATCACAACCACCCAAACATCAGGCGGAGCTTGTGAAACCTCACGCACGAAATCCGTTCCTGAAATAGGAACTACCGATCCGAACCTTGCAACCTTCGCTGCTTCTCTCAACTCCAATAGCCTCTTCCTCCTATCCACACCCCCCACGAATCGTTAACTCTCCCACAGAGAATATTTAAGATAAAAACAAAGCAAATAACAATCAATGTCCGACACTATCTCGTAAAGATCACATTCTATACAAATTTATTTAATAAAGCAGAAAAATCAAGCACAAAACTGGCTAGCTCATGACACTAAAGCTTGCTGATTCCGCTAACTCGCTCCAAGCTCAATTCACGGCTAAATTTTCCCACCTATCTCAACTGTTCTTCCTCTCTCAAATTTACAGTTTTATCTCAACTGTTCTTTTCTCTCAGGTTTACATTTTTTTGCTGTTACTAATTCCACTATAAACCGATGAAGATCTGGTTAGGTTTCGATAACATATAAGTCACATTAATAAACCAGATCACATTCTACACATTCATCGAATCGTAATTAGATCAGATTTTAATTAACACTGCATAAACCAAAGCACAAATCACTAGTTCTTTAGCTCAGTCAGCTATTCCGAGACTCGTCGAACTCGCTCCCAAACTCAATTCATAGCAAAATTTACTGTTAATGACTGAACCAAAACTGCTTAAAGAGTAAATATTTAATACCGGTATTGTTCGAGGAAGCGATCGTCGTCGAGATCGGGATCGTCTTCTAGATCCTCGAGGTCCTGCTCGGTCTTGTCGTCGATCCACGACTTGTCTTTCGATGCAGCGCCGCCGCCTTCCTCCGCCGGAGTGAACTTCGGCGGCTTGAACGCCGGTGGCTTCGCTGGAAGATTCCCTAGCTTTCTCTGTATGTCGTCCCACTGAGTCGAAGCTCCCTCCAAATCCTTGTACACAAAATGATAGTCCCCCATTTTTCTCTCTAAAATTTTGAAGAAGACGGAGAGAAACAGAGCTTAATATAACCCTCTGGTATTGGGCTGGCCCAAATATAGTTGTTTTCTAAAGTCCATTTTTAAGCCCATACAACTGAAGGCTTACGCTAAACTTTCCGAAGGTGAACCAAGTCACTTTTATACACAAAATTATATGTGGCTCTAGTAATTTTCTCCGCGCGAGCTTTACCTGTTTGTGCGTAAAAGTGACATGATTTATCTTGAGCCGTACTCTGAACTTTCGTACTTGATCTTCATGTAATTTTAAGACCATATTTCAACTACTGAATCGGATTCAAAAATCATACATACAGGTAACATAAACACCGTTTTTTCAGAAAATTAACTAGCATTTTTGCTCCCTATCGCACTCTCTAGTCTCTCGTCGGTCAACATTCCCTCTTCTACAAGTCGAGATCTCTCTCTTTTTTCGGCCCACTTTCAAGGCACATTTTTGTTACCAGAATGTCTACCTCGACTACCTCTTTAACCTCCACCCATTGACGATGATCGTCAATTTCGATCATATAAGCCGAATTAAATATAAAAAATATTTTTTCTCCCCTAAACCATATTGGGCTAATCCCTAATATTAAGATAATTACTTTATGAGGCCAGTCAAGTTTAACTAGGAGGAGACACGGGATAGGTCGGGTCTATTTTTGCTTATCCATATTCCTATCTCGAACGGGACGGGTCGGGACGGGATTGAGTATTTTAAAAGTCAATCCCGGTCGTCCCGAAATTCAGAAGGGACGAGATGGGACGGGTCCAATTTAAATTGAACATTTAATAGAGTATTAAACAACAAAAAATCGAATGAGATGAGACGAACCAAATTTCAGATTAAATATAAGATAAATATAGTTTGTTAAGACGTAAAAGTCTACAAGTACACAATATAATACTGTTTTACTTAATGGTTAATTAGAAAAAGTAAAACTACAAACAATTTATTTCATGTTTAATTGATACATTTAATTCATACTACAAGAAGTGTAATAGTTTTATCGTTAGAAGATAATTTTATTTTTTTGTTGAATAATATTTTTGGTTTGATAATTTAATATGTCAACTCTTAATAAAATAAATAATAAAATAGAAAAAATATATTATACAGGACGGGACGGGTCTATTAGGATTTCAAAATCAAGTCCTGATCCTGTCCCTAAAAAACGGGATGGGTCGGGACAGAACAGAATAGTGAAAACTTTATTTTTCGTCTCGTTCCGTCCTGAGCGGATCGGGACGGGTTCGAGATTTGCGGGATTCGTTCTCACCCCTAAGTTTAACCCAGACAACTTTGATTCTTAAAGCCCAAATTTTAGGCCCAAACACTGGATTTTGTAGAAACCAAACTCAGAACGAACCCCTTTGAGCTCGTCATCTCTGATCTCTGTGTTGCTCTCTCACTCTCTCTAAGCTTCGGAGATCGAAGCTCTCTCAAAACCCTTACAGCCATGGAGGCTCTGGTGGGGAACATCCAGGGACTCTCGAGCAGCACCGGAGACCTCTCGAACCTTCACATCATTCTCAAACAAGCGCATGACTTGCTCTACGGCGAGTCGATTCGTATGCTTCCGATTCTGGACCAGCTCGACCCCACCGTACACTCGCTCGGATACCTATACATACTGTGAGTCTTATCGTATCTCTACGGTTTTGATTCCGTGTGTGTGTGTTTTGCAGTGTTTGATGTGCTTAGGGTTTAGTCTGATGGCTATGTGACTGTGAGCAATGTGTTTCGGTTAGGAATTGTGTTTTTAAGTTTGCGAATTTTTTGATAAGGTTATGAGCTGTTAGAATTTGAATAGGATTCGGCACTTGTTTGATAGAATTGTGTAATTATGTGTATTGAGAAAGCTCGGAATGTGTGGATTGTTGTTATTGTGTTTTGGATTATTGGTTGTCGATAATGTTTATAGTGTCTAGTTGCTTTTGTGTGGGAAATTCGGTTGGATTTACTTAAAATGTGTGTGTTTCTGTGTGTACATTGTGACAGAGAGGCATGCACAGCTACTGCAATTGCAAAGGAGCAAGCTGGTGCAGTGGTCTTGATCACTGCCAGATTTATCTCCGTCTGTGATAAGGAGCAAGTTGGGTTGGCGCCTCAGTTGTTCATCAATGTTTGCAAGAGGTTCAAAGATCATGTTATGCAGCTTGATGCTCCATTGAGAGGAGTGGCACCAATGTTGACAGCAATTCGGAAAATTCAGGGCTCCTCGGAACATTTGACCCCCTTGCATCCTGAGTTTCTTGTTCTTTGTTTGTTGTCCAAGAGCTATAAAGCTGGCTCCTCCATCTTAGATGAAGACATTTTTGAGGTTGATCAGCCAAAAGATCTTTTTCTCTATTGCTATTACGGGTGAGTTGGACATAATTTTAGCTATCAGCTCAATATCATGATAATGTCTAGTTGATTGGAATTATTTGCATGTAGCTTTTGCTTCTTGGATTTCTCCTTGCTCCATCTTCATTTCTTATTTATACTATGGTAGTATGCTTAATCGTCTGGCAGCTCTTTATTTTTGATTTTTCAAGGAAATTTGCTGAAATATTTCATTTGTGACATGCTGGCAGAGGGATGATATGTATTGGACAAAAGCGTTGGAGGAAAGCTTTGGAGCTTTTACACAATGTACGTCATCTCTATTCAGCTAACTTCCTCAAGTGACCAAGTTATCCACTATATTTGTTGATTCTAGTCTTACATCATATTTTTCAGGTTGTTACAGCTCCAATGTCTGTTATTAGTGCAATAGCCGTTGAAGCATACAAAAAATATATACTAATTTCACTCATTCACAATGGACAGGTATGCATCATATTCTTTGGAAGACCCAGAAGTCATAAATTTATATACCGTGAAGTTTAATCTCACTGTGGTAGACATAAGTTTATATCCATAAATTTTTATATGTGTGACAATTTAGTTCATAACAGGAAAACTGTAGTATCTACTTGGTACCTGAACCAGTGTTATTTAATCTTGAAATTAGTCAGCGTATAAGCATCGCGTATAGATTTGGTTTTAATTGAATAATTTAATCTGCTTGCTGTCAATTTCATTTAGACTTTTTTGAATCTGATTATATCCTTCTTATAGTTTTCTACCAGTCTCCCTAAATACACCTCATCGGTAGCTCAAAGGAATCTGAAGACTTATTGTCAGGTAGCACTAAATTTCAGCGTCTGTCTTTGTCCTTCAGGTTTATTGCTTTTAATGATAAATCTCTGTATTTTGATTTCTATGAATTTTGATCCTGACAATATCAGGGTTTAATATTCTGGGGTGGCTCCTAAATCTATTAGCTGTAAAGAATCTGTTGATTCTACTTAACTAGTTACTGTTTGGTTGTACCTTTAGTAAAATTTATTGAAAGTTGTTTAATTTAACCTTTAGTACAAGTTACTGAAAGCAATATTTGTGACTTTCTTCTGTACTTTTGAGTGTACTGGTAGTTGTACTTCTGATATGCGATTTTATTTTTTTGAGCAGCCCTACATAGAGTTGGCAAACAGCTATGGCACTGGTAAGATTGCTGAATTCGAGACAATTGCCCAGAAATACAGGGAGAAGTTTGATAATGTGAGCTCTATTTTTCATTCTGTTCTTTACATCATATCTTCATAATTCAGTTTCCCGAATCAAAGCTTTTGACTTGAAAATACAGTGGATATGCAGCTTATTCATTTGATTTTTCCAGTTAGTAAGCCTCTCAAATTTGTCTATTCTTTTTCTTTTAGGAGAACAATCTTGGACTGGTGAATCAAGCTATATCTTGCATGTATAAGCGGAACATTCAGAGACTTACTCAGACGTACTTGACTCTCTCACTCCAAGACATAGCCAGCAGTGTTCAGCTCAATAGTGCTAAGGAAGCAGAGATGCATGTGTTGCAAATGGTAAATTGATAGTGCAAGCGATGGGACTTTTTTTGCTACAAATCCTACTATTGCACCCTAGTTGAACATAATTTTGTTTGTTGTAGATCCAAGATGGTGAGATATTTGCAGCAATTAATCAGAAAGATGGAATGGTTAGCTTTCTGGAGGATCCTGAACAGTATAGAAGTTGCCAGATGATTGAACATATTGACTCATCAATACGAAGGTAAATTGTTGGACATCAATGAATATTGGAAAGTTTCAATTCCGAAAATGAAGTTATAGAATATACCATCTTAGTCATGATGTTGCTGCAGCCCTATCATTTCACTTGGGGATAGATGATAGAATGATGGTAGCTCGGTGAATTTTATGTCTGCAGGGCAGTTACACTCAATGAACAAATATTTATATTTTTCTATTTCCTACTTGTCTTAGGATAATGGCACTGTCAAGGAAGTTGACTACTATGAATGAGAACATCTCATGTGATCCTTCGTTCCTAGCCAAGGTACTGTGCTTTCTTACCTGAACAAAGTGTAATACTATTGACCATTACTCATACAACTTCATGTGTATCTTCAGGTTGGGAGGGAGCGGCAGCGATTTGATTTTGATGACTTTGATCCTGTTCCTCAGAGATTTAATATATGAATCAGTTATCTTTACCCTTCCTACATACATTAGCAATTTAGGGAAAAGTAGCCGGTTGGATCACTCGAATCGATTTTCTAGCTCCTTACTGTGCAAAGAGGATGGACAACATTCTGTCACTTTCTCCGCCACTCTGTCTAGTTATGAAACCAGTTTTGGTCTTGCTATGTATTTGCCTTTTTTGTTATGATTAGAGAGTAGCATATATTCACTTTTGGGGAACTGAACGAAAATCTGCTTGCTTAAGTTTGAGCCAAACAAGTATTGAGAATGTAAACTGTTCATTAGCCTGCATGATATGGATTACTATTCCGCTTCTCTAGTTCACTTTCAGGTGGTATGTTACTATGTTAAGTTCTTTTGAAGGTTTTTGTAGTCGGCCAATTTGGTTCTAATCAAGTGTGGTTCTGTGATGCTAAGTTACCAAGAAACTTTTGTTGTTATGCTGGAATCTTTGTTTAATGTACTCCTAAATACACAGGATATCAACTTGGTTAAAGAGCGTACTCTGCCTTCTGTTTCGCTTCGGTTCGTCTCTTAGTTAAGATTGGGACCATTAGGCGGACACCTATTGCAAATTTTGTTAAGACAGTTCTTTATAGCGCCAGATTTTGAACAAGGCTTCTGACTAAATGCTTAGATTCTGACCCAAAAGCAAGCAATCCAAAGAAACTCAACACCAGAAACCTTACCCATCGAAAGCAGCACTTGAATTGCCATTGATACAGAAAATTTGATCGAGGAATTAGGCTCTGTTACAACTGATATGTACTGATGAAACACCACATTGAACAGAAACCTCTTACAGGAAAATTTGGCATAAGCCTAAACCCTGAACCCTGAATATATATAAAATAAATACATCAATCCAAATAACTATATTAAACCAAACATCAAATAACATAATTAAATATCTAAATTCCGCTAAGTTCATCGTCTTACAGCATTGGCATATTAACCCATTAACTTAGACAGATTGAACAGACCAGAGAACCCACAGGTGCATTGGCAAGTGCATTAACGAACCCCGGAGACACCCACGCCCGCAGCTGTTGTGGCTCTGGCTTCGTATTCAGCTGCAAATAAATCAGAAAAACAAAACCAAAACCATACATAAGAAACCAATCAAGATAGAAGTTAATAAAAACAGTAGTGTGTATATATATATACATGTAATGTAACTACATACATAGTTGTTCGTCTAACTCATCTTCCTGTCTCTTCAATCTTAATATATTTTCCTCCTTGCGACGTTTCCAGTTCCCAAGACCGAGTGGGGCGACGAACCAAACTCCGATGCCGGCGACACCAACATTAAAGGCGACTATGCGAGCATATTTCTTGTCCGACCACGAAGACATGATCGAGATCGAATTGGCATTGACGACTTTTCTGATACTCTCTACTAGGGTTTCGATTATGCATGCATGCATGCCTGCCTTTATATACTCTTACTTGGACACGTGTTTTACATGTGTTGGCCCGTTTTAGCTACGGATTTGTATTCCAATCCAATATTACTATATATATACTCTATATATACTCCTATATATATGGGGATGATTGCTCGATCAAAACCCTAAGCTAAAATCGATCAATTTATCGAAGGCCGGCGTCGATCTGTTGGCAAAGGCAAGCGCGTACGATGTCGTCGTTTCTTACAGGGACGGAGCCATGAAGGCCCCGACTTTTATATATATAAACTCTCTTTAATTTTATAGATTTATAGTATAATAGTTTAATTTTGTAGTAAAATGTATGTAGAGAGTTGAACATATCTAAGTTCAAACTCTCAAACAAAAAACTCACTTTTTTAGCTCTTTTTTTGCCTTTTTCAATCTTTTGCTGGAAAAAATTTATTTGCCCTCCCTTCATATTAATTCTTGGCTCCGTACCTAGTTTCCTACAAACTTGAATATCGTATTTGCTGCAACTCAAATTTACGCATGGTACCATGTTGGCCCGATGTACGTAGACATCTACAAATTGAATACGAAAGAACATCAGTAAGATTTTCTTCTACATCGATCTCCTTCCTTTACAATATTTAAGATCGATCTACCTGAATGAGATACTTATATATGACCTAATTAATGAAACAAACTACACCGTTTTTAAAAAAAATTGTTCTCTCTTATATATTAGAAATTACTACTCTTGCTAGCTCTCACTCTCTCCCTTAACTAACATTGTTTTTGGGATTATTGCAGAATCAAGGACCGGATTGTTGAGAAAAAGAAACGTATTTATGAGTACGAGAAACAGATGCGCTAAGCATGGAGTGAAATTTTATTATGCTGCCGATATATAATGTCATTATTCACGAGTATGTAACCTTATGTCTTGTATGGTGGAACTTTTTTAATTTGATATTCAGATTATCACAGTATATATATATAAAGTATAGTACAGTCCATGTGTGTAACGATTAGAGTTGCATCAAACTATTGACAAATGTTTCATTCTCTAATTTCCACTTACATAGGGCAAATTTCTGTCCCCTCTAAATTCGTGCTCTCTATGTTTTAAACTCTACAAAAAAGCACAACAATCGCCAAACATGACACATAGCCTAGCCACACAATCAAGAGAGGGGGGGGGGGGGGGGGGGGGGGCGGGACGATAGCTTTAGGGATATGACATGCTGATGAACAAACAGAAACGCGGTCATCGATCACTCAACAGAGAATGCTTGGTTATTGTCCTCAGTGATGCAACTAGCGCCAGCGACACATTTTTGATCGGCGAACCTTTGATTGGGCTATGGATCTTCCATTTCTCAGATTTTACCTGAAAAGACATATTTGAAGAAACATTCAAAAATGGGGGCCTCGTTATCTAACAGCATCTTATCAAACACACATAAATTCATTGGACAGATTGTATGCTTTGATCAAACTGGTTCTTGCTCCAAATGTATAAGGCCGGTGCTTTTTTTTTGTCTTTAAACAAAACATTAATGGTACCACTTACATAACCTTTGCTAACAGGCATCCATCAAAGATTTTACCAATATAAAGAAATTACAAACCAGATGTCTTTGTAACCCTTCTGATATAACCGGGTTAACAATTGTCTTCTTGTAATGTGTTGGTTGCCATCTTTGGTTTTACTTTTATATAATCCAGCATTATTACAAATGTACTAACGTGCACATGTAAGCAACTCAAAAATACAAGGGAGAAGGGAGACCTTTTATCTCAATGAAGGAGCATAAGGGGCAGGGCATGGAGTTATACTCAGATCTGGTAACTGGTTTATCAAATCAACAGTCACCTGCAGGCATGCATGTAGTATTTTCTTTTCTGACCTAACAAGCTGGGTAGCAACTCGCTTCTTCGGGTTCAAATTAGGATCTTCCAACTATGCATGAAAAAAATGAATGAACTCATTAGCAGCAAGAGGAACTCCCCTTATTGGACAGAGTAAAACTAACAAAGAACATACCAAAGATTCATCTTGAGTCAAGGTAGTTGGATAGCCAGCCAGCCGTGTTCTGAAATATTGTGCAAGTTGATCCAAAACTGCACACTCCATGCAGGGACTAACCTACAGAGTCGTATATGTGAGTGCTTAACCTACATATTATTTTACTATGATGGAATTGATGGACTGTGCTTAAAGGTTTGAACTTACTGGACAAATTGGACCTAGAGAAGAACTAACTGACTCCATCTCTGAAGGATCTGAAACATAGCCTAGTCGCAGATAAGGAAGCATATCAAAGATAGTTTCTTTTTCCTTCCCCACATGTACCTGAAGCAGGGGCGAAAGTTTAAAACAAGTGCAAACCATCATGTAGTAACTTTCAATAGTGCAATAGATTGAGGAGTGACCTGAAATACTGTTACCGACAACTTTCCATTCCTTTGAGCAACCATCCTCTTATCTTGATATTGTGGATCCTCTGTATTCAAAGCTGCCTACAACACATTGAATATGGAGCATATTGATGCATTTGACATAACCACAGATGAGCAAACTAGTAAGAGAAAGCATCCAGATTATACCTCCACCACCAAACGGTCATATGGGTTATCTTCATCAACAAAACCATAGTTTATAAGCAATTTTGCATTAGGCTGTGGCCCACACCTGCAATATTTAACAAATTTACATTGTAAGACGAGAATTACTCTACAGGGAAAGATGATGATGATGATAAGGTAACACTACCAAGATAAAGTTGATAGAACATCATGTAATTCATTAGCTACATTCACTTCACAAATGTATAAAACATACCAGACAGCAATAGACTCCCCTGCCTTATATGGCCGATCAACCACAAGTTGAACTGCATCATCGGTAGCTGTTAACATTGCCTTACACTTGCTTCCATAAGCTAACAAAGGGGGTCCAAGTGGTACCAAAGCAAACCTCTGAGCCAAACTGACTTTCTGCATTCAAAAGAAAGAAAACATGGATGTCTTTACCAAGAAACAAAGGCACACAGGAGCAAAGCAGTTGCGACACTATTTCAGTTCTTATCTTGCACACATGTATGTAAAGTAACAAGACTATACATCACTGGACTGATAGAGAAATTTACCTGCAAATGCACTACACAAGACTGAACTGCAACAAAAGCTTGTTTAAATATCTCAAAGGGGAAAGCCTCGGTAGGAATATCATATGGGTATTGCTGCAATGTGAAAATAAAGAAAACAATGTCAAAACATTACTGGCTGAAAAATTATAATTCAAGACCAAATGTACTCAAGTATGACCTGAAAGAGAGACCCAGCCATAAACCAGACAGTGTCGAGCTCTTTATATTCCCTTTTAATGCCTTCACTCCTTTCACGAACTTCAGCCTGATTCATCACAACCAGAATGTTGGGTTAAAACTTTGAATAACACCTTCTAACAACTAAATTGCGAGCACCATGTACACACATTGCAGCAATATCATGGGAAAATCAGCACAAATTACCTTTGTGGGACTCCCTGTAAGATAATTCATCTCAGATTCCGACCATAAAAGGGGAGACTCCACAGCTAGCTGACCTCTCCCTCGCTGGCGATCAAGTTCCCTAATATATGGATACCAAAACGACTTCTTTCCTTGCTTCTTCTCATACATCAAATATAGAGCCAAGCATGCCAATTCGGATAACTTGTTCGTAGTTAACAATTCAGCTACATACAAAAAGCAAGTACAAGTTACTCGGCTACTCCGACAGTTTTAACATTAATCATACACAACAATGTGCCATCCTGAGATTAAGGAGCAGCAAAGTAACAGTAAGCACCTCACCAATAGTTTCGTTCCCCAACACTCTCTTCAGTGTCACCACTAACGAATTCGGCACCGTAAACGCAACATCTCCAGCCTTGTAAAAAACACACACAAACAAAAACTCAGACTCGAATCAGTAAACTTCACCAGTCAAATTAAAACAGTCAGAAAGTTTCACCTCAAGATCTTCGCTGGCGGCGACGTAGTGAATCGCCCTATGATTCTCATCATACGACGGTCGTTCTTTCAGCTCAACCTTACACGGCGGCAGCCCATTCTTATGCATCCACTCTTTCAAGTCCTCCGCCTCGTTTCTCTCGTTCACCGCCTTCCGCCGCTTCCCTTCCTCTTTCAGCGACCCGACCAATGTCTCCGACCCGGAGGCAAGGCACACATTCGAATTTCTCCGGCAAGTCGCCACCGCCGCCGACGATTCGAACGGCGGCGCAACCCTAGAAGTCGTCGTCGTACGCCGCCGCCGCGGCGAAATCGAAGCTGCCGTCGCCGAACGAGAGCGAATAATAGGGAGCCAAGTGCAGCTGTGTTGTAGAGGACAGACCTCCATGAGAACTAGGGTTTCGATTTACTTGAGTGTTGGGGAAGCTCAGAGCTTTGAGAAAATGAGAGGTGTGGTTGAGTTTGACTTTAAAATCTGGAGAGATTCGTTTTGTTTGTGATGATTTGGATGAGGTAGCTAACGCGCGCCAAATGGAGCCCTATGCGACATGTCGTTTTTACAGAAAAAATATCCGTGGTAGTAGCGAGTGGGGTTGGGCTTTCTCTAACTGAGTTGGACTTGAGCTCTTCTTAGCCCACTATTCGTGTTAGGTCAAATCAGTATACCCACATATAGTTCCGAGTAGTAATGTTTTGGTTGGCTTTCTGTAGTGGAAGATTATCAATTGCATTCTTGAGTAGTGTGCAATGTTCAATATAGACGACTTAGAAGTTAGAAGAGTGATGAGAGCTTCAACTTCATTGATTTCTCGCATATTTCGGGAATGGGCCAATTTGGTTGTTGATAGAATTGCATATACGATCACTGAAGATCGAACACGATGGAAGAGATCCCTTCCCCATGATGAACTGATTTAAATTGACTACGAATTACATACCACTAAAACATGGCACTAGGTCACCATAGGCAAAAATAATAATAAAAAAACATTCATGAATCAGGGGATAATTCTTTAGAATTCAAATAAAAATCATGAACGTACGGGTTCCAATAGTAGGGATAGACACATAGGCTCGAAAATCTTAGTCTGACCCGGTTCCAAATCGTTTTGCACAAGGACGGTACGAGTTTATATTTTTTTAAATAGAAGACTCGTCGTATTCCGTCTCGTTTAATACAAATGAGATGAGTTTTGAGTTTATTTTTCAATGTAACTAATATCTCAAACCATCCCGAATATTATACCCAAAATAATATAACCTTAACAAGACTTCATAGACTAATAAAGTACTACATTATTTTTCAATCCTCATTTTTCTCCTATTGTTTTTCACGCCGCAACTCATTTTCTTCCATAGTTTCACGACTTCCATCAAGTTAGTGAAGGTCCAAGGTTAATTTTTTATTTGCTTCATTGTTTTGATCAACTATTGCTTTGAATTTATTTGGCTATCACTTTGTCATCTTTCATAATTTATTAAGCTACAAGAAGAAAACAGTATCTATTTGGGGATTATAGTACATATATAAAGCTTATATGCCTGCGTTTGTAATATTTTTTTAAAATATATGGAAACCCCAAAATAAACCTGTTCCGAATAGATCTTGTCTGGGTTCAGGTTTTCTCGGATTTTTATTTTTAGAATGTCAAATCCCGTCTCAATCCGTCCCACAACAAACTTTTAGGACTGATGTGATTTCTATCCCAAACCAATCATTCTGTCCCATGCCCAGTCCTCACTAAGAGTGAAAATGATCTTCTTGTGATACTTTTGGTTGACATGAGAAAAATAGACTACAATAAGCCCAATCTGGTTCTAAGCAGGTCTTTAACCACCTCTCTTGGATGAGGATTATCTAGTCCTCTATCTCGCTGCCCAAACGTAAAGTATAAGTAACCGTTTAAAAGGTCGTTAATATGGTTTTCACTCGATACAGAAGCATCCTGATCACCGACCACGTATGTAAAAAATCAATAAACATAAGAGGTTACGTTAGTATCACAACATAAAGATGGTCATGAAAGCGTGTTTCTTGATTTGTGGTTTCATTTTAGACAAAGGAGAAGATTCATACCATTGAGTCCAAATGAAATTGGAAGACCTCCCCAACCAGAATCATTTATTTGGTGATTGGATTTTCTGTTGTAATCATAGAAAAATTAACCAAAAGAATAAATATCATTCATAGATTACAAAAAAGTGATGGACATAACATTAACACATATTGCAATTGCTGCTGCAGCAACAAACACAAGACATAACATAACACCATTAACACAACATAGGTTCACTTGTATACACAACACAACCTTAACTTAACTAACTCCTGCGAATGAGCGACTTATCCACTAAGTCTAAGGAACCGTAAATATTTTTTTAAACCAATGCTTTGGTAGACTCACGTCCGCTGCATTCTTCCAACCATCTTTTTGCATGACCTTTGCTTCATTCCAATTATCTTCCCTCAGTGTTTTTCCTCTGTCCATTTTTTCTCTGCCAATTCATCATTCAACTTCTTCAGCCAAAACTAAAAACTCATACCACCTCTAGGCATTACAATAAATCTCATGATTGATGAAATAGTCAGCCCTCCCAAAAGAAATGTTTCGCTTCATACAAAGGGTTAAATCCCATTTGACACCTCTGAGACCTTCGGGGCATGGCTGGGAACCTAAGGTTTTCCCTTCATAAAGCTTCTGAAGATTGAGCATTGCAGTTTGTGCTTCAATAAAAGCATCCGTGGAACGCGATGCTGATTTTTTCTTGTTGCCTCCGATGATTGCTTTTTGATTGAAACCACCCTCCTTATAAGATAACCACAAAACCAACAACCGTAGATAATGTCAAGATAATGAAAGAAGAAAATTTATATCATTGAGTCCAAATGAAACTGGAAAATCACCATTGAGTCCAATTGAAACTGGAAAACCTCTCCAACCAGAATCATTCGTTTGGTGATTGGATTCTTTTTTGTTTTATCCACCAGTGATAATAATTGAATTGTTGATAACAACCCAAGCACACTCTATGTGAGAGTTTGGTTTAGGTAAAAGAGGTAAAACTTTCCATTACACTTCATCATCAAGCATATAAACATCAAACATATTAAAATTAAATTGTGGCCTCCTCCTTAACACTACAGTCATGCGATTCCATGTTCATGTGAAAAATAAAATTGAATAACAATAAACATTAAACACAATAAAATTGATCATTGCGTACATATCGCATTTTGTACCCAATGATCGATTATTAACAATAAACACAAAATAAATTGAATAAGTACTAATTACCAACTAGAATTTTTAACCGTGTGTGATGTCTCTCTTATAATCGTCGGTGTGAATGTGGATGTGAACAACCGCAAACCAGAGTATCCATACAGATTCGTCTTGTGAAGGATATGAGACGCACGAGATCGTGGCGCGTGAAAGGACCCAACCCCGATTCAGTTTCCTAAACCGGAATCGAACCCCTTCTGAAAACACGAACCAACAAAAACCATTCAAAATTTCGGCAGAGTTTCGTTACTAACGTGGAATTGCATAACCCTGCACCCTGAAAATAACACTTCGTCCTATGCTACAAAAGCCAAACCGTGGGCACCAATCCCATCCGGATTTCTCAACATCATATCATAATCAATAAACAGTAAACATACTGTAATATATACTATATATCCGAGAAAATCCGTATAAAACAAGTATCAAAATGTATCAGAGCGACCTCTAGTGCAAATATATACAATATACACATCAGTAGGCAAAACAAGAACCTATTGGAAAACACAGGTAGCTCAGATCACTAGCCTCCAACCACGATGTGAAACACCAGAACCTGAACTGCAAACTGGGCACGGAAACCGAAAAGCCCAGGGGAAAGACATGAAAACCGTTAGAGTGAGTGGACGAAAATAAATGTCTTTCGCCAGTTGATATATATGTTAAAATAACATATGCGAGTCCAGGTAAATAAAAATAACAAAGTACACGAGGTAAACTCATACTCCTCCAGCGTACTGAGCATGCAAGTAAAAATCCCACGGGGTCACTCATGGACACGTCCATGCTAGTACAGTCCGAATCACGGGATCCCAGACCCACACGTGATTCTAGCCAGAAAGGCCTCAGGTCAGAGGTCTGCCTCCCCCCGGTAAAGGCCTCGGGTCAGGAGTCACAACCTCTCCCGGTACACATCCTCAGGGATCAGCCGGGATGCGAGTGTATCGATACAACAACATATACTGAGACTGTACTCTGTGTAAACCAAATCGTAAATAGTTCGATGTAAATGCATAAAGCAACATATGAATGCATATACGTAATGTATAATGGTATAAGCATAATCGTCTAACACATGCTCGTATAAATCGTAATCTCGTATGCATGCTCAAGTTCGTAAAACGTATATAAAGACTCGCAATCATTCCGTGAAAAGAAATTGTCCACTCACAGATCAGCAAGCGCGCCCTCGCGCTAATCTCGTGGTCCAGCGGAAGATCCCTCGCCTGAAGCACGATCACGATCTCGATCTCGATCTCGATCTCGATCTCGATCTCGATCTCGATCTCGATCCCCTGAATATTCATAAGACACAACTGATCAAAACATACCCACAACTCTGTACTTAACCACGGAAATCAACCGTTCCCGGAAATATGCAATGCAGTACAAAATGATTAACGGAATTCCTGAAATCTCCACTCTAAACCCTTGATTGAAAATCTGCTACCCAAATCAATCCGAAAACCTCTGGACGATAATCAGGGCGCGATTACGAGAAAAATGACATTAAAAACGTCGAAAACCAAAAAGTCAACTCCTCGCCGGAGCTCCGCCGTTGACCGTCGCCGCCGCCGCCGGCGGGCCGTCAACGGTGGAATTTCACGGCGAGATTCTCCAAAATTCAAGGTCTCCTCGAGCCCAAGCCTTTCCTCAACTAGCACTAAGGCCAATTCAAACCGGAACCATGTCAATTTACCTGAAAACCAAACGAAAATTCTTCCTCTGGTGACCTATACGAGTTCTCTTTAAAACTCAACCAAACCTCAATTAAACTACATGGGTAGCATCCCTAGGCTAAGGGGAGGCGAACCCCTTTAATCACAACCACCGTGGCTCGCCGGAAAACGGCCAACCAAAACCGACGACATAACCCAAACCGACCCGATTCGGGGTCCACCAAATCGCAACCAATTCTCATGAATTCAATTGTAAAACGACTTAGAAACTCAAGGTGATGCGAATCATACCCTTGACGAAGTCGGAGGTGGCCGGAAAATGGACGTCGGACGGCGAAGACCAATCGGGAAACTTCTCTCTCTCTGGTCAACGGTCAAGTTTCCAAATTGGGAAAGTCAACTCTGGTCAAACTCAAACAGTGTTTTTCGACTATTCCCGATATTTATACTCGCGCCTCGGGTCAATCGACGGTCCAAAATGAATATTCAAGTGATTCGGATAAACACAAAATAAACGGATAAACTCGTCGAAAACTGAAACTTCAAATAATCACAATATATTCCTCAGTTATCGGAAAAATCATCCGGAACCGCCATCGAGCTCGAAATCACGTACTCTACAACTTCCGTGAAGACACCCAATTCAAATTCTCGGCCGAAAATATAATCGCGAATAGAATCGACAAACCACACATATATCGTAACAGTCGCGACTACGCCCAATCTCGTGAATCGTGCCAAATACACAACTGATTCTGGTTCGGGTCGTCACACGCGAAAAGATAAATACACGTTATAATGTCTTAAAACAAATTGTAATGAACTAAGATTGTTGTTCTTTCTCGGTAAGTATACATGTTAATTTGTCCTTATAATATTTTAAAGAATGTCAGAAACTAAAATTATTATTATTCGTTATTTTATTGAAGATCATGTCTTAAAGTTTTATGTTGAATATCATGTGGAATTTGATCTCTTGATCCAAATTTGGGTGCAAATATCAAATCCAGGAAATGACCACAAAACCCACAACCAACAATAATGTCAAGCCAGTCTTGAGGAAGATTTTACTCATAAGATGATCTTTAGCCTTGCCCCAAAACTCCTTTGGGTGATTAGGAGCAGTCTCTAACTCACAATAACCCAATAAATACCAATTTTCATTCAACAATCAAGACCAGGAAAAATTGATCTTATATTGAGAGCCCAGAATTGTGTTGATTCGGATAAAGAAATTTTATACAGAAAAAAAGAAGAATCTTCAGACATATTTGATTGGTTGGTGACTCAAAAATAATATTGCATATTTACAAGATTGGTGAATAACAATCTAAGTAGAGGTTAAAAGGTATCAGCAAAACTAACATTTGTTAACATAGAGTGAAAATGATCTTCTTGTGTTACTTTTGGTTGACATGAGAAAAATAGACTACAATAAGCTCAATTGGGTTTTAAACTTGGAAACCCCAATTATTTTATGTTTTCAAGCAATATTAACGAACAAATCTGGAAAATCATAATTCACCCTCGGTGAGAGAATACGGGGATACTCTTCATCAGGGTCCCATTCCCTGCATCATAAAACAATTTAACTAAAAAACAGTTATACACAGCAATTTATAACAATTTATACTCTTTCACCTTAATGAATAGAACAATAGGGAAAGAGAACACTTACATATCTTTAATTCGATGAACTTGAAAACTAGGAGCCGCCATTTTCCAACTGGTGTGATATCAAAAAAATTCAAAGGGAAATCGCAATTGCATTTATACGCAGCAGCTAGGGTTAGATTTATGTACGGGTGGTCACTTGGGCCTGACCCGTCCAGATTGGCAAACCATAAGAGCCTTACCTACTCCAGATTTGATGGGTTATGAACTAACACTGAAAATGGGCCAAGAGGTTATTTGGATTGAATTCCAAGCCCAAATTTAGAAGCATTTTATATGAAGACAACAAGGGTTAGGTTTATATGTATTAGTGGGCTGGGCAGGTGTGTAGGCTAAATATCAAAATGGTTTAGGTACTGAGATAGATAGTACACTAGACAAAGATATTGTCCACCAGAAACTCATTTGTTTGGGCCATTTTTAGAGAGTAGTTGAAGAGTGCGGACGCTATTAACATCTTTGCGGTGGTTGGGGTCATTTTTTAGCCCATAGTCAACATTATTGTTGAGATTTTAATGCAGCACAAGGCAATGGAGAAAGCATCTAAAGATGCAAGCAAAAAATTGCAGAGAATAGAAGAGTTGATTGCAGTGCAAAAATGGCTGTTGGAAGTGCATCAGTTGATGCTTAAGGGAATCCCAACCACTGCTCAAGGCCAAGTACTTGACCAGCCTAGTACAACTAAAACAATGTAATAGCTAGCATTGTTTAGATGTGTGTGATGTCTCTCTTTTAAATAAATTAAATAAGTATTAATTATCAACTAGAATTTGTAACCGTATGTGATGTCTCTCTTTTAATCGTTGGTGTGAATGTGGATGTAAACAATCGCAAACCAGGGTATCCATACAGATTTGTCTTGCACGTGAAGGATATGAAAGGCACGAGATCGTGGTGCGAAAAAAAATTAACACACATTATAATGTCTTAAAACAAATTGTTATGAACTATGATTATTGTTCTTTCTTAGTGTGCATGTTATAATATTTTATTATTGAAGATCATGTCTTAAAGTTTTATGTCGAGATCATGTGGAATTTGATCTCTTAATCCAAATTTGGGTGCAAATATCAAATCTTGGAATGACCACAAAATCAACAACTGCAGATAATGTCAAACCAGTCTTGAAGAAGGTTTTACTCATATGATGGATGATCTTTAGCATGGTCCCTAAACCCCTTTGGGTGGGTGCAAATATCAAATCCAGAAATAACCACAAACCGCATTCCCCCCCCCCCCCCTCCCCTCATATGATGGATGATCTTTAGCATGGTCCATAAACCCCTTTGGGTGGGTGCAAATATCAAATCCAGAAATAACCACAAACCGCATTCCCCCCCTCCCCTCGGTCTGCAGTTGTTCACATCATCTGCTCATGCACACCACAATTCTTTTTCAAAACAATCATCCACTCCTTATGGATCTTGTCATTTTTTTGCTTGATCCAAATTTAGGGATCTTTAGGATGATCTTGAAACCCCTTTGGGTGGGTGCAAATATCAAATCCAGAAATAATCACAAACTGCACCCCACCTCGATTTGCAGTTGTTCACATCATCTACTCATGCACACCCCCTGTCGTTACTAGAATAAATGAACAAAGTCATGTCAATTTGTTTTTGCATATTTTATATAGTTATTATTGAAAATCCATCTTTCTATTGGTGAACATGTGAAATTAGGGATGCTGATAAAAGTAATACGTTGAAAAATGCTGTTACTTTAACCTTTTCTTTTGGCTACTGAAATCTCTCTTTAAATTCTTTGTCATAGGTTTATGCTATTGATTATGGCCTTGCAAAAAAAGTACAGAGATCTCCAAGGAAGATAAATGGGTTGCTTCTGAGAATTGGACAGTGTTCTTTTGTTGCTGCTTCAATTGGGGTCATGGTCTCTGCTCATGGTTTCTTCAATTCTACTGTATTTTGGTAAATTTCTTCTTGCTTTCTCAATAGCGCTTCTGATTTTATAGATTGGGTTCAGTTAGTAATCCATTTGCTTATGGATTGTATAATTGTACTAGCGAGAGTAAAGTATCAAACTTTATTGCCTGGGATTTGTTTTTGTATGTAATATGAATGTTGTAATTTTTTCTTAAGCAATTTTGGGTTGGTGAATATGTAGTAATGTGTTATGTGATTCATGTTTGAATAAAGTAAGAAACAGTGCCCGAGTAAAACAGAAGTTACAAGATTTAGAGTGCCCAATTTTCATGGGGATTCCCTGCTTTGTTACACCAACTACATAGATAGTAAGGATGAAAATGTTCGATTCTGTAGATAAGAAGATTGATAAGGTTGAGGAAAATGAGACATTTCGGAATAATTTTTGAGATTAAATATCATGTTTAGTAAAGCCCCTCGAATTTTCAGGAGGATTACTTCACCTTTTAGTTGCAATACTATTGTAAAATGTGGATTACTCTGCTTGAAATCATCATTCTTGAACTCTTCTATGTTTGTTGTTGGCACTTTATATATTGATTCCTCAGGACCAATCTGTTGGTTACTCTGTGTAAGCTTTGACTTTGGACTTTTCTTGGCTCATTTATGAATCTGTGGATATCTGAACTTATTCTTTCACAGAGAAATATATTATCACTGATTGAATAGAGAAGTTAGTCTAAATTTCGTTGCAGCATATCTACCAAGTTCAAAGTCATTTAAATGTTGAAATAACCTGTCCTTCATTCTAGGTTTCCAAGTACTTAATTCTACATGTCCATACTCAACTTAGATCATTTTAAAATAAAATATCAACTCTCATGTATTTCCTTATGTTCTCAACTAAGGATGCCCTGGTTTAGAACTTAAAACTGTTTTAGTTGGTGATGCTGTTCCTAATCAATAAGATGTTCTCTTTATTTATGCTATTAAGAAGATAAGTGTTCTGACAAGTCTATCTTCTATATAACTTTCACTTACATTTGTTGGATGCAGCTATTTGATTGCATCGATGGGGCTTGAGTTCATTTGGAGCTTTGGACTTGCTTGCCTTGATTTTCATGTTTTGAGGTCCAAGAGGTGCTTACAAAATCTTGTTTTAGTGAGCCTATTTGTTGTTGGAGATTGGATATATTTCTGTATTCATGAAATCTATGTTATACACATTCATTGTAAACGAAGCATAAATAGCATCCGTAGTTTCATTATTCCTGATGGGTCAACTATGTTGGATGGATGGTTAGAGGTACATGACAACTGCTTTTCCTATAAATAGAGGTATCAACTTCTCTCATGCAGTTGTGATTGGCTATGATTTGGTGCCCTGAATTGTTTTTTATTATTATGTTGCTACATGGATAACATAGCCACATATATGTTTAACAGGTGCTTTGTAGATCACATCCATCTGAGTTTGTATCCTACTTTCACTACCGTCGATCATTGCAGTTCAAGGACAAGCCAGATTATTCATACCAGAAGAGGTTGTTTCGTGACTTATTTAAATGAAAGTAGTAGACTTTATAAATAGTTGAAGAAGAGTTTTTTTTATATCTTTTTTGTACAGTTAACACATGTGAACTTGAATGGCTATGTGACTATGAATGATAAAAGTGATTTAATGTACTACTAGTTTTAAAAATTTGCACATTTGATCAGCTCCATTTCTTTGTGACGGTCTGTAACAATCCGAACCAAAATCTACATATAAATCAGCACGAAATAGAATTATCGTGAATTAGTGGTATCGCGTAGGTTGTTAACAACTTTTTCATCAGACAAGAATTTGTGTTGACTTTCTTCACGAGAATTGTAGAGTATTTAATTCCGAACTCATGTGAATTTTTGGGGAGTTTTTCAGATAAGCGAGCTTTGTTTTATTGAATTTTGATGTCGGTTGGTGAAAATATTTAAAAGTGTTATTTTTATTGTTGATTTAATCGTAACTGTCCGATCTTGATCAGATTTGTTTTGAACCGTTGATTTAGGCTGGTATGTGTATGGTATGTATACGGTATAAATACGAGTCAATTTTGGAAAGTTTCTATTTTTGGAATGGCCCGTTGACCCGCGTTGACCACGGATCAAGCCGACCCGTTTCACCATGAATTTTCTTGCTAGTAGCGAGCCTCATTCCGGCCACCTTTGGGCGAGGTCTTGGTGTCAAAACGTTGGGCTTGAGCTCCTCTTTAATTTGGTTGATGGATCACCGGTGCTAGTGGCCGGAGGACGGCGGTGGAGGGCCATGAAAACCGGTCGGATTCGATGGGATTTCACCGATGACGGAGGTGGCGGAGACGGCGGCGATGGGGGTCGAATCTATGTGGTTTTGTATCCTGTGGAATGGTGAATCTATTTATACTGTTCCGTGTGATCAGTATAAATAGAAACTCTGCAAAAAAATTTACTCTGCGCACTGCTTATCTTGTTCCTCTATTTGTTGTTTTCTTGCCGGAATCTTTCCTCGACGTGCAATTTCCACCGTCAATCTTCATTCTCAACCTTTGGGTAAGGCCCTGGAACTTGTTTTTGCTTTCTTCTCCATTCTGTTTTTGTGTTTTCCGGTTGCTTTTTGTTTCGTCCTTCACTGTTTCTGGTTTTTTTTTTCTTTCTTTTTCTGGGTTTGCGTCTCAAGAACGAGGCGTGTTCTTGAGGCGTGCCTGGTGTTGATCTTGTTTGGGGTAGATTTTCTGGGTTTTTGGTGTTTCTGGTAGTTTTTTTTTTTTGCTAAGTGTGGGTTTCGCGTGCGTGCGTCTAGGAGATGGAGCCAATAGAGATATCGAGCGGACAATCGCGTGAGCGGATATACATACCGGGGGCGGGGTGGGTTAGTTGTGGTTCGTACACGAGCGGGTCGAGTACATCCTCGTTTGAGTCCGTGATGAGTGTGACGCCTCTTCGATACATCCCTAACAATTATCCTGTGGTGCAGCCAATGGATCCCGAACAAGCGCTCGCTGCCGCATGGTTAGGGAGTTCGTTGGGGTCGTCGGGCAGGTCTTCGGCCACATCTGGGCCATGGGGCGAGAAGGACGTGCAGCAGGAGTCTTCCGTTCCCCAGTTCGCGGAAGGTGGCCGCGTACACTGGGTGCTGCCAGATGGGACTCCGGTGCAAGAGCCCGAGCGTGCGCCATCCGTGAAGGAGATGGCAAGGTGGGCACGCGACTACCATATCCCGAGTTTAGTGAGGCTGAGGACCCCCAGCAAGGGTGACACGTTCACCCGCCCTCCGCTCGGCCACGTCTGCCTCAGCGAATTCCACTTGAAGGCTGGGATCAAGCTGCCCTTGCATCCGTTCTTTCAGTATATGCTGGCGCTCCTGAGGATCTCTCTCGGTCAGTGCGGGCCCACGCTCACCCGCACGCTCGTTGCCATGTTCAATATCTTCCGGGTGAGCGGAATGGACCAGCCGACGTGGGCGGAGTTCCTGCATTTCTTCCGTCTGCAGTACTCTACGCGCCAGAGGTATTCGGGGACCTTCATGGTGGAGCCCCGTGTGAAGTGGTGGCTAGTGGACCCACCAAGCTCGTCAACCTCCTGGCGCACAATTAATTGCTTGGTGGGGGGAGACTGGGAGTTCGGCGCCTTCGCCCCGAAGTATGCCGCCAATGCTGACAAGATCGATCGAGTCCCCCAGTTCTTTCATTCGCTCGACACGAACGAGTATCCGCTCACGCCTGTTGAAGAGGCCAGGATAGCTCGCCTGAAGTTCGTGTTCGACCCCGCGCCTGAAGCAAGATATTTCTGGGCCGTGTGCCATTGGGATCTCATCGAGCGCACGCGTCTCACCAGACCGCCCGGTCTGTGAGTTTTTGTAGTTCTCTTGCATGCTAGTAGGAATGGAATTTAGTCAAGTGTTTCTGTTTGCTAACCTTCCGTTTGTGTGTTCTGCAGCTAAGGTGACGAAGTCCAAGGCGACGGAGAAAGACGAAGCGCTCAAGCGCCGGATGGCTGCGCTGCTATCAACCGCTGATAAGGTCTGCAAGGTGGCGGATGACGGGCGTGGCGGGTACACAGGCCAAGATCCCAATCCCCAACGTGGCCGACTGCGCCCAACCCATCCGGGAGCCACGGACGACCGCCCTGCGCTCGCCTTCAGGCAACGCCTCTGCTTCCAAGAGTCAGGACCGGGCAGAGCGCGAGTGCCTCCACCGCGAGAAAGAGCAGCGGCAGGTGGAGCACGATCAGCGCCGGGTAGAGCGGGTAGTGCAGAGGGACAGACGGGATGCCACCCGCACGCCTCAGTCTTCAAGTCCTGAACTTCCCATTGGTGCGCCCGAGCAGGAGGGGAGTGCTGAGCGCCCGCAGAAGCGTGCGCGGACAGATGCTACGGGGGGTCAGCACGCCTTCTGTGAGCCCCTCCTCGCTGCCATTACCTCAGCAGTGAAGTCTGTCAATGGGCTACTGCCGCCGGGCCCGCTTGTCCTGGACGACTTGGACCGGGCCTACAATGCCTGTGCGATGATGCAGCATAAGCTTTTCAGAGCGCGCATGCGGGAGACGGCCGAGCGGGATGCAGCGATGATGAAGGCCGAGCTGCGTGAGCTCACTCAGTCGCAGAGGCAACTGCAGTACGGGCTCTCTAAGGCTAATGAGTTGGCGGACCGCCAAGTCCGTCAGCTCCATGAAGCCGCGGAGCGTGTGGCGATGCTGAAGGCGGAGCGGGACAGCGCTTTGGCTGCAGTGGAGGAGGTTAAGGCGGAGGCGGCCAACAAGCTGGCGGAGATGGAGTCCCGGCTGATGGAGGTCGAACGCCGTGCGGGCCCAGGCGAAGGCGATGGCTGCCTTCAAGAATTCTTCGGAGTTTTTGGAGTTGGTGGCCGTTGAAGCTGACGGTCAAGTGGCCGAGTTCCAGGAGGCGGAGCGCTACCATGCACACCTGCAGGCCCTGGCGGGTGGGGCTCCCGCCGAGCTGGAGCGGCCGGACGCAGAGCAACCCGAGCAGGCAGCGGAGGCGGCGGGGCAGGCGGGTGGAGCTGTAGAATAGTTTTTTCCTTTCTTGTAATAGTGTAAGTCTTTTGTAACATGCCTTGTGCCTTTTGAATATAATGATGAAGTTTCTTTTCCTTCCGTGCGTGTGCCCTTTATTTCTGCTCTTTTTTTTTGCATATTCTGAATGATTCATTTGCACGCACGCTCTTTATTCCTTGCTATGGTATTTTAACCAAGTGTTACATTGATGCGAACAACCTCGCCCCAGTCCACCGAGTACCGGGCGGGCGGGGTGGAAACAAACGTAGTACTAAAATAAACTTAAAATGAATTAAGTACATAACACAACGAGACTTAATGAAAGTACTTCCTCAGGTGTTGGATGTTCCAAGGGCGCCGTAGTCGTTGACCTTGCATGTCTCTAAGGTATAAGGTGCTGGCGCTTACCACTTCGTCTACGACGTATGGGCCTTCCCATGACGGGCGGAGTGCCTTGATCTTCTGCTGGATTGCCTTCATTACCCAATCCCCCAGTTGGATTGGTCGAGCCCGAATACGCTGGTTATATAATCAGGCGATCCTCTGCTTGTTCGCGGCGTTGTGGAGATGCGTTGTGTCCCTTCATTCTTCCAGCAAGTCGTTGTTGAGTCGTAGCCCTTCGCTGTTCGTGCGTGGATCGTTCCACGGGTGTCGCAGTCGTTGACCCTGCATGTCTCTAAGGTAGAAAGTGCTGGCGCTTATCACTTCGTCAACGACGTACGGGCCTTCCCATAACGGGAAGAGTGCCTTGACCTTCTGCTGAATTGCCTTTATTACCCGATCCCCCTGTTGGATTGGTCGAGCCCGAATACGTTGGTTATACAATCAGGCGATCCTCTGTTTGTTCGCAGCGTTGTGGAGATGCGTCGTGTCTCTCCGTTCTTCCAGCAAGTCGTTGTTGAGTCGTAGCCCTTCGCTGTTCGTGCGTGGATCGTACCCCTCAATCCGTGGGCTCTGGTGGGTGATCTCCAAGGGTAGCACAGCTTCCGTCCCGAACGTCAGGCTGAACGGGGTTTCGCCCGTGGCGGCGTTGGCGGTCGTTCGAATGGACCATAGGATCTCCGGGATGACCTCGGGCCAGCGCCCGTATCCTGCGTCCCCGGGTTTGATATCTTCAATTTTCTTCCTGATGCCTGCCTTGATAATTTTGTTCGCTGCCTCCACCTGTTCATTTGTCTGAGGGTGCGCTGGTGATGCGAACACGAGGTCCGTTCCCTGTCGTTTACAGAAGGCCGTGAGCCGAGGGTTGTTGAACTGTGGCCCATTGTCCGTGATGATGCTGATCGGCGTCCCGTAGCGACAGAAGAGGAAACGCCAGAGGAAGCGTTCCACCTTCTCTGTTGTGATCTTCGCCATTGGCTGGGCCACGATGAACTTCGTGTGGTAGTCAATGATGACAATCAAGTACCTGTACTACCCCTTCGATTTTGGGAGCTCCCCGATTAGGTCCAGTCCCCACTGCGCGAATGGCACGGGCGACATGAGGATGGACAGTGGGATGGCGGGCGTGTGGTGGTGGTGTGCGTGTAGCTGGCACTGGTGGCATTTGCTCGTTAGCGCCGTAGCGTCCGCGTGGATGGTGGGCCACCAGAATCCACACCGGAAAGCCTTATGTGCGATCGATCTGGCGCCCGCGTGATGGCTGCATGTGCCCGAGTGGATTTCCTGCAAGATGGAGTTACCCTTTGTTGGAATGACGCACTTGAGGCTCGCCCAAGTCCTCCCTTGTCGATACAGCTTTCCATCCCGCATGCTGAAGTTGGCCGCCCGTGCGACGACGGTTCTGGCCTCTCGCTTGTCTTCTGGTAGCTCTCCCCTTGTCTTGTAAGCGATGAGCACGTCCATGTAGCTGTGCTCGTGCGGTTCGATTGCCAGTACCTGCTCTGCTCCCGAGATGCTCGGTCGTCGCAGCACTTCGACGATTCGCTGCCCTGGTCCTGTGTGTATGGGGGCCGTGGCCAATCGGGCGAGTCTATCTGCCTTCGCGTTGAGTCCTCGGTGTATGTGGTTGATGTTGACGTAATTGAACCTACTGATCAGCGCCTTCACGTACTTCAGATAGGCGATCATGGACTCCCCATTCACTTGGAATTCTCCTCCGACCTGGCTCACCACCAACTGCGAGTCACTGAATATATTGAGGTCGGGCGCCTCCGAGTTCTTGGCCAGCTGTAGGCCTGTGATGAGCGCTTCGTACTCGGCCTCGTTGTTGGTTGTCTTGAATTCGAACTTGAGGGCATACTCCGCGTTTACCTCTCCTGGCCCGGTCAGGATAATCCCGGCGCCACTTGCCTTCTTCGTGCAGGATCCGTCGACGTAGAGGTTCCACTCCGACAATGGTCCTTCCTTGACCTTCGGTTTGTCGGATGCTTCTATCGTTGGGCCGTCGGATGCGTCGTCCGACGCCGCTTCTGCTTCCGTGTATTCGGCGATGAAGTCCGCCACTGCCTGTCCCTTGATTGCAGTTCGGGGTTTGTACTGAAGGTCGAATTCGCTGAGCTCGACTGCCCACTTTGCCAGGCGGCTAAGTGGCCTCAGCTGTCCGGCGGCCAAGTGGCCTCAGCTGTCCGGCGGGGAAGTATGGCCTCAGCTGTCGGGCGGCGGTGATGAGCGCGAGCGCCATCTTCTCGATCGTCGGATATCGGGTCTCAGCGCCCGTCATGCCCTTTCCTGAGAATAAAACGGGCAGTTCCGTGCAGTTCTCCCGGCAGACGAGGGCAGAACTGACGGCTGTGAGTGAGGCGGCCAGGTAGATGTATAATGTTTCCCCTCGAACGGGTCTGGAGAGGAGTGAGATAGAGGCCAAGTATTCCTTGATCTGAAGGAAAGATGCCTCGCACTCGGGCGTCCATGCGACCTCTCGCTTGTTCGTCGTTCGGAGAGCCTTGAGAATGGGGCGCATCTGTCTGAATAGCGAGAAATGAACCTATTCAGTGATGCGAGTTTGCCCGTGAGGCTCTGCAGGTCTACCTTCTTGACTGGTGGTTTCATGTCGATGATCGCTTTTACCTTAGCGGGTGCGGCCTCGATTCCCCGCTGACTGACGATATACCCAAGGAATTTGCTGTTGGTGACTCCGAACGTGCACTTGGCCGGGTTCAACCTCATGCCGTTCCTGATGAGGACGTCAAGCACAGTCCCCAAGTTCTGGACGTGGTCGACCGCCTGAACGCTCTTCACCAGTATATCGTCCACGTACACGTCCACAATGTTGCCAATCAGGCCATGAAACATCACGTTCATGAGCCTCTGGTATGTGGAGCCGGCGTTCTTCAACCCGAATGGCATGACGACGTAGCAGTACAGTCCCTTGTCCGTGACAAACGTCATCTCCTCCTGGTCTTTGAAGTCCATGATCTGGTTGTAGCCCGAATACGCGTCCATCATAGACAGGAGCTCGTGCCCGGCTGTTGCGTCCACCAACTGGTCGATCCTTGGTCGATGGAAACTGTCCTTGGGGCACGCCTTATTGAGGTCGCTGTAATCGATGCACATCCTCCATTTTTTGTTGCTCTTCAGCACCATTACAGCGTTGGAGATCCACTTCGGATAGTCCACCTTGCGGATGAACCCGATGCTCAGCAATCAGTCCACCTCCTCGTGCATCGCCGCGTAGTGTTCCGCTTTGTACGCTCGTCGCTTCTGCTTTATCGCCCGGGCACCGGCGCTGACGCTCAGCTTGTGGGATATGATGCTTGTGCTGATCCCGGGCATGTCCTTGTACGACCATGCAAACACTTCCTGCTTCTCCTTCAGCAGCGCGATCAGCCGTTCGGCCATCGCGGGAGCCAATGATGCCCCAATTTGGACCGTCCTCTCCTGATGTTCGGAGGATAGCTGAATCGTCCTCAGCTCTTCGCGCTCGGGAACGGGCGACACTGCCATCAGTCTGTCGCGCGGGTCGTCTGGTACTTCCGTTCCTGGTGCAGGTTCCATGGCGAGGACCTCCTGCCTTTTCCGGGGCTTCGCCGCTTCCTCATAGTTGTATCCCCGAACGTATCCGACGCCGTGCTCGGTTGGGAATCGTCCCAAGAGCATGTGCCCCGCAATGATCAGGTTCAATTTGTTGATCCCCGACCTCCCGAGTATGGCGTTGTATGGGGAGGGGGTGTCCAATTCTGACCCGGATATTGTCACTCCCTATCGGGTACGACGTTTCGCCCGTGAAGCTGGCGACGCACTCGTGGTCTTGTGTCATCTTGTGTGCGGGTCTGCCAAGCGCCGTGTACGCATCCAGGTAGATCACGTTCACGGACGCCCCGTTGTCCACCAACATCCTCTTCACGAGGAATCGGTCGATGATCACGTCGATTACGAATGGCAGGGTGCTGTCCTTCGGGCTTCCTTCTTCGTCCTCCGCCGTGAAGCTAATGGTGGCCCCCCCTCTTTCCTGCCTTGTGCGTCCGTCCTGCCCCGATCGCCAGCACTTCCCTGCTCGAGCGATCGGGCGACAAGGTCCCCTCCTTCTGCTTTCCCCCGGATATCGTGCTGATAGTCCCCCGGGTTTCGATATTTTCCTCGCGCGGTCGCTCCTCCGCCCTAGGAGGGGTGACCCGTTCGTCCTTCTGCATATCCGTAAGGACCTTTGTCAGCATGATGCAGTCGTTGGTGTGGTGGGTGGCGGTGTTGTGATATTCGCACCAGATGTCCGGGGTTCGGCCGATCGGGGCCTTTGCCTTCGACATGTTGTTCGGCGGTGGAATCTGGCGTCGGTGTTGGCGGAGCAGCTGTGCGTTTGACTGCCGGTTGATCGCGTATACCTCCTGGCCCGCCGGTCGGTACCGTGGCACTGGCGGTAGACGGGCTTCCTGTGGCGCTGATCCCCTCACCTGGTTGTGGCAGTTGTTGTGATAGTTGCGGGAGGATGGCCTCTGGTGATTCTGCCCTTGCGTGTCTCGGCCCCTCTTATAGCCCTCGGTTGGCTCTTCGTCGTCCGCGGATTGTCGCGGTTGAGCGCTTGACTTCTCTGGTCTGTTGGTGCTAAACTCGGAGGTGGACCCGTACACTCGCGTCTCCACCAACGCTTTTTGCACGATCAGGTCCATGATCTCGTCGTAGTCGAGATGTGCTTTCGCACCAGCTTCTCTACGAATGGTGTGGCGAGCATGTTGTCCATCAGGGCTATCTTGGCCACTCGCTTGTCGAGGTCCCTGCATGTGCTCGCGAGCGCCCTCCACTGGTTTATGTAGCTCGACAGGCTCTCGTCCCTCCCCTGGCGGACCTTGAGGAGGATGCCCGTAGTGTTGTACTTTCCTTGGAGCCTGTACCGCTTTTGGAAGCTCTCCGCCAGTTCGAGGAACGAGTGGATGGAGCCTGGCGGAATCTCGTAGAACCAACTCCATGCTTCCTCGGTCAGCGTCTCCTGGAACAGGAAACACAGGGTCGGGTCCGAATATCTGGTCCCGTCCGTGGTGGATCGAAATTCATCGATGTGCGTGCGGGGATCCCTACTCCCGTCGAACCGGGTGATCTTCGCAGTCTTCGCGTGGAGGTCTCTTCCCATTTCTAGTATATGCACCGAGAACGGGCTGACCCGGGGGGTGAACGTCCCGCCCTGCCCGGCAAGCTTGTCTTTCCGTAGGCGCGATACTTCCTCCGCCAATTCTTCCATCCTCCGAAGGATCCGGGTGTTGTCCGTCGGGGGTGGCGATTCCCCTACTGGTGTGGGCGCACGGGCTGTCCGGGTGTCAACCCTGCCGAACAGATGTTGCTCTTCGTTGGTGGTTTCTTGGGTCCGTTCGCGTTGCCCCTGCTGCTGGCTGACGAGCGCGTCCAGTCGCTTCTCCAGCCTCTGCCGGATCTGGCGCTCCTCCGCTCTCTCGAGCGCTGCCTCCCGTAGTTCCTGAAGCAGGCCGTCGACGCGCTCCTCGCTACTGCTGCCCCTTCCTAGTTCCATTGCCTGCCGCTCCTGTGCGCCTGGGGGTGTTTCTCCGACGGGTGTGTCACTTGCGTTCGTCTCCTGAGTATGCATGTGGGTTTTTGGTTGGTGATGTTTATACGAGGTTTGTAATTTGTAAGTTTCTCACAGACGGCGCCAACTGTTTCTACCGGATTACGCGGGACGTAATCTAGCAGAAGCAAGTACGAGCTTTTTCCTCCTACTCGTCCAAACTCTCGGGCTGTTCGGATGGTCGGGCGCTTCTTCTCTCTTCAGGTGTTCAGGTATGCGTGTTCGGGTATGGCTGTTAGAATAATACAACGATAAATAGACAGTCAGATGGTCGAGACAGGGGTGACCTGCCTTCAACGCTCTGATGCCTAAGTTAGAAGATGTATTGGATATAACAGTCAAGCGAACGTGCGTGAGAGTAGGTTGGAGTGTTTGGTGGAGTTGAATGGATTCAGATCAATTGACTTGGATTAGTTTTTGATCCGATGTCGTTACCTGTAATAAATATCTTTCATATATAGGTGGTTGAGTTTGTTGCTTACTTGTGCTCCTCGATGTGGGACTGGTCTCCAACTGTTGTTTATGTGGAGCGAACATTCGGATGTGCGCCCCACGGGCGCGTGCGTGCTCGGATGGGGTTGGTCTTGTGAGCGAAGTTGTAGCCTTCCTGGTGGTCTTTCGGGTGATCTGATAGGTGGTGATTACTTGCTTAAGTGGATAAGTATATTTAATCGGACAACTAATGATGTTATACTGACAAACCGTTTACATGGAAACTCCTCAATTCTTCGTGACAAAACAAATGTGGTGACCGGTATACAAAGTATATGGCATAAGTCACGAAGAATGCAACCGTATGAAACCAATCCAAGGACACAATCTAATCAGAACTAAACAGTACCTCATGTCTACGCGAGCACTTGAAAATTGGTGAACCAGGCTTGGCCATAAAATCACCCTCTTGACCACCGATAACAAAGAGGCGATCATTGACTACAACGCAAGCCCTATCAAACATTAACACCCTCGATGAGACAAGACTACAGTTGCCGATAGGAAAGTTGTAAAATGCAATGTTTGGTAATACAATGGCAGTTCACAAACCTATGTGGCCCCCACGTGGAATAGGTACTTCTTCTCGCCATTCTTTCTCCAATGCTCTCCCATCCTTCACGGCAATACTCCAGTGATCCACACCAGGCGTATGGCGATTTTCTTTGCTCCCACCCATCACATGGAGTCTACCTCTCCATAATTGAGTTGCTGGAGCATACCTGCAAACAGTCTCTTGTTTAATTTTATCACTTTGGTATCATAACGGAGTTATCAATAGCATATTAGACTAAGTTAGTTGCGAAATCTACCCTCAATGAGAACACTAGTTTCTGGTGTATTGAGCTTGAGCTGAACTGGCTCATGATTTCGATTAATTTAGAATCAAAATCTGTAATTCTAGTTTGAATTAATGGAATTTCCTATTTGAATCAAAAAAAAAATGAAAAAAAAAGTAGTAGACTAAGTTTAGACAACAAGAAACAACTACCAGATTGTACTTCTGTAAAGTAAAGCATGTCTTCACTAAAGCAAATATGACCAAAGACATACCTAGGAGAAGGTAATGAGGGTATACTACTCCATTTCTTAGTCTCTGTGTCCAACACAAATGAAGGAGCGGTAGGCGCTCTGCATTGGGGACCATACTGCCCTGAGATAACATATATGTATCTCCCATCGGAGGCCACCCCCAAATGTGAATGTCCCATCTCTTTTGGCATATCAAACCTTCCTCCCCAACTACTGTCGGATACATTGAATATATCAACATAAGAATGCACCTGTAACACAACGATAAGCACAAATCAATATTGAAAATCTTCGAAGTACACCACATTCAACTAGTCATATGAGTAGATTGCATCAGGTATACAACATCTTATTTCCTATAGTAATAGATCTAGCAACCCGGTCCATAAAGTGCATAACAAGATTGATAAGTATCATAAATGCAAGAAAAAAAACTCGGATAGATAAAGATCCTCACATAGTCAAGAGTGCCATATCCTGCAAACACAAAAAAGAGATTCTTGATTTGTATTGCAGCTCCATCCAGACGAGGCACAGGCGCTGGTGGCATCTCCTCCCATGGTAATTCAGGTGCAGCTATATCAGCAAATGTCCCTGACAATAATCTCTCAGGAACACGTTCATGTTCGTGAGCTACAACTTGTTTCTACACGTAAACAAAAGAAACTCCATAACCAACCAGATATCATCAAAATATCAATCAAGAAAACTCCCCATTTATATATAGCAAACAAGAAATTTCAAATGCATCTAAACCCCTCAAGTACTTTAACAGTTTAACATGTACTGATATTAAGTCAAGTAAACACAAGAGTAATGTTTCGAACTTCTCCTCTACAAAAGAAACTTCATAACCAACCAGCAATGATCATATAGCAAACACTGTAAAAACTGAACAACAAGAACCTCAATTACCCAAGTATACTTCTCCAAGTTTACTTCGATAAAATCTAAAGCTTTAGCTTCCATAATTTCCATCCAAGGAATCAAAGCGAAAATGCATCTGAACCCTCAACTTTTTCAACACTTTGGACTCCAAAACTAGACATCATTTCCAAAAATCCAGAATATATAGCAGTAAAGTGTCTATCTTTACTATCATCCACAACACAGAGTATTAAAGTTTCTACCTTTACTATCATCAAGATAAACTGAAATCAAATCACAGCTGAAACAAAGTAGACACAGTACATAATGGGCATTTGAATCAAAGAGTCTCACCTGGACATCATTGTTGGCTGAGGCATTTGGTACAACTAGGTTACTAGAAGTAATGATCGAATACGCAAAGGAAGAATATGAAGACGAAGCCCAGGAGAAATCTGCTATCAAAATGGCTCCAAACAGAACCAAGCAGCATGTTAAAAGGACCCATCTCAACTTTGCAAAAGAACTAGAGTTGTGATTTTGTGTAAACTTGGCCATTTCTGATTTCTCATCCGAGAAATTACAATGAGAAAAACAGCCATATTTATGAAGAAAGATTGTTGCACAGGAATTTTGTGGAGGCAAAAGAGTTGGGCGCCAATGTTTCTCCTTACTTTCGCATGTGGCCCTTTAGTTTTTTCGAATTTAAATACGGACTATATTTATAGAATAGAATCAAGAGCAGTCGTTTTGCTGCAAACAAAAATGGCTGCCGTACCAGTAGTTTTGGTCTAATTCTATCTCCGTTCGGTGAACCGGACTCAATTTCACTGTCAAGATTACATGAACAGTGTGATTATTGTTATTTTTCAAAATTTTGTCTTGATTTTCGATAAGCTAAATCATGTATTGTACTTTTGAGAGGGTATTGCATACTTCAAAGAAAGGTAATTGAATCATGAGAATTTGGCACTTGATAGAAATTTAACCAAACCTCACATGCCCAACCAAAAGAAGAAGAGAAATATAAATATTCCATGTGTATGTATGGAGTAAGCTTATTCCATCTCTTAAAATGACACTCCCCTATGGGTCACTCCTTTACGAATTACTGTTCCGGGCCAATTTGACATGGAAACAAAACTTTTTGATTACAATGTGAGAGAAAAAAAATTATTTCCAGACCGTCTTATCCAGAAGCAAAAACATGGAATGAAACCCACAGAAGCGGCTAGTTCACAACATCAAGAACCAACTTCCGAGACTTGAGGACAGACCACTTCAACCGTCGGTAATAGGCGGCTTGAAGTAGTGCCAAAGACAGGACGAAAATCCACTTGAATCCCATCTGCATTTGAAGTTAATTTACATTAGAATCTACATAATGATAACAAGTTTCCACCTGGAAGTATAGCTTAGAAGCGAACATACCAGTTTCCTCTCTTCCATTTCTGGTTCTGCAGCCCACGACAAGAATGAAACTATATCTTTCCCCATCTGAACATATCATTAATATTGTTCATCTTACATCTAGATACAATAAAAACACAAAATGTATGAAGAGATATGTGCGAACCTGAGCCTCAGTTGCAGGAGTACCATCTTCATACTCAACAGCACCATCATTAAGCATTTTAGGCATGGCAATTGCGCCCCCAGGAAAGTAAGGATTGTAGTGCAGACCCTCTCTGATCTACAAATCACAAAATCAGGCAATGATTTTCACATAATCAGAAGATAGCACATAAACTTCATAAGACAGAAATACACCCTACATGAATACGACAACTATATATAATTCTAAACTTGTTTTGAGTTTCCATCTGGTCATGTGTGATGTCATGAAGTAGGCTCATATGACAATCAGGCTTCTTTCGACCTTTGTTCTCTTATCTAACTAGTCATACTTTATATTACAAGTATAAATGTATACCTGAACACCAGCTGGAGGATCACGGTAACCAGTGAGAAGGGAGAATACATAATTCTGGCCATTGTGACGAGCCTGAAAAGACAAAAGTGAAATGATGCAAGGGCTTCCATAATATGAATCAGAATGAATTCATTAGCTGAACCCCAAACATACCTTTGTAATAAGACTTAAATCTGGAGGATATGCCCCTCCATTGGCAAACCTAGCAGCCTGCTCATTTGCATATGGCTCAGGGAATCGATCACTGAGTTTACCAGGGCGTGTAAACATCTCACCCTCATCATTAGGCCCATCAGTAACCTCAATTTCTGCTGCCATAGCCTTTGTTTCCTCTTCTGTATATGCAATCCCCACCAAGTCACGGTAAGATACCAAGGACATGGAATGACAAGATGCACAGACTTGTGTATAAACCTGATGACCACGTCGAATCCTGCTCAAGTAAAATAGAACCCATATCATCAACCAGGTGACTATATACCATTGCAACCACCAAATGTAACTGAAAATCTCGTTTGTGGGTCACCACTTGAAGATACAAAGTTGTATGAAAGTTGTATTCACAAGAAAGTAACTTCTAACAAGTGTTTAAGTTCAGTATGAACTCACGAAGCATGATCGTATGAGCTAAGGATTCCCTGGTGTGGCCATGGGTAGTTTGGGCATTCCAATCCATGCTCAGCCTCATCAGCGGATGCTATAGTTGCAAATCCCAACAGTCCCGAAACACCTGCTCCAAGAAGTGCAAGTGCTCTGAGGGAGTTAGTCCCGGGAGACCCAGCGTCATCCTTCTTAGACACAAGGGAAGACAAAAAGGAAGGTGCCTGCAAATATTACGCAACAACTATCACTACAATGCACCGCAGTAAGCTCAATATGACAGGCTTTTCCCCAAAAATAAAGGTAAAGAGACTGATTGTAGTACGAAATCAAGCTTTTAATTTCTAATAACATCGAAATTATGCAGGTATTCCTTCTCATTCATGAATCATGTCATACATCTACGATGTACGAGTTGAAACTCAACATAAAAGTCCAAGTTAAAATCATTACAATACACTGCAGGGGTATGCGCAGTATGACAGCGTTTCAAAAAAAAAGGTAAAGAGATTGATTGTAGTACAAAATCAAGCTTCTAATTTCTAATAACATCGAACTTATGCAGGTATTCCTTCTCATTCATGAATCATGTCACAACTCTGATATACGACTTGAAACTCAATACAAACTATATAGTTCCCAAGTTCTACCATCACTAATCAGTTCCAATCAACAAAACGTATGACATAGTCTTCTTGAAACACGGAAAAGTACAAAGAAAACAGGTTGTATATATATATGATTCATATTTACTTACAGTAGTATGAGACTGAAGCTTCCCCTTCAATAACTGGCGGATCGCTCCTCCAGCCATTTCAATCAATATTGCTGTCAATTCATCAAAACCATATATGCCATCAAAATTAAACTAAATCACCTCAAATTTCACATATCAATATGAAAAATTCATACAAACACAACCAGTGAGCACAAAAAAAAAGGCGCATATTCTCATTGACTGTTAATCAGATTAGACCGGGCTCAAAAAGTTGTGCGGCGAAATTGATTCGCTAAGCACAAATAAGACACACACACACACACACGCACGCACGCACACGCACACACACGCACGCACACGCACACGCACACATCATACACGAAACCCTAAGTTGAGAAACGAGCATAGATCTGAAGGAAGCTTTGGCAGATTATGTATAGAGGATGAGAGTGAATAGGCGAGGAGAGAGAAAAGTAACTCACAGTCGGACGGCGGCGAGGCTCTGGTGATCGGAGAGGTCAAAGGGAGCTGCCGGAGCTCGGAGAGATCCAGATGAAGAGGACGACGAGTTCGCTGCTGTGAGAAAATGGGGAATTGGGCTGATATCGGCTTATACTACAGCCTTCAATCTTTTTCGTGGCTTGATATGGGCTGATTTTAGTGGGCTTTGAATTGGGCTAGGCTTTGGATTGGGGAAATTTTTTAGGTTAGTACCAAGCCACGATTTGTAATAAGATCCGGTCCTTTTTTCAATTCAACCAATTAATGATGGATGAAGGGTGTCGTGTGGTGATGTGGAATGTGAATGATTTTTTTTTTTTGAATGTGGATGATTTTAGCTTAGGGGAAGTTGGAAAATGTTGTTCGGCAATTAATTGTTGAAATTTGTAGCACCTTGATTTGATTTGATTTACTTGGAAACACTATGATTTGACAGAGACACGATAATGGTGGAGACGGACAATAAATATGGGATTTAGAAGAAGCGGCATGGTTGTTCGTCGGAGCCCAAACACAAGCCTCAACCAGACAAGGTGAAGGTAATATAAGTTATGAATTAGCTACAAATTTACGATCTCACTTGTTTTCCTTGATTTTCTTTCGCTTTTGGGGTCAAAATGACATTGCAAGCTAGTTTGAGCAAATCATAAACACATATTAGAAATATACATATTTTCTAATATGTTAAACTTTAATCATATTAGAAATCATAAACACATACTGAATGATCATGTAATGTATTTGACAGTACACAAAAGAATGAAATATACCTTGATTCATTGTGCTTGACTTGCTCGTGTACTTCTGCTTCTTGATGTGTACTCAGTACGCTCTTGCTTTGCTGATAATGAGCTACTGCATTAAGTGATCTTCTGAGCAATTCTTAGAGGCTTGCTGGATGTGAGATTAGAATAGTTTCTGTGTCTCTAAGCTTGCTGCAGGGATCCCTTATATAGGCTAGCAATGTGGAACAGCATCCTACTCACAAGGATCCACCTTCCCACATAATCTGCTAATCAAAGACGTGATAACAGTAGGTCTCTTTGACCTTCCATGAGTTCCAAGAAATCAGGCAACAGAAAGACCATCATCCTTAGACCAAGTCAGCTGGTTTCCATCTCACTTACTTCACTCACCGTATGTACATTATGGTTGTATTTAACACCATTCCTGTATCCATATCAGAATTTATTCCAACATTCTCCCACTTGGATCAGGAATAGCTTAATCAACACATAACATACTTAATTTGAGTGCAGCAAGTCTTTAGTGCACATTGAGATGGAGATAATTGACTAAAAACTCAACCATCTGATTTGTAAATGTGCAGAAGTAATACAGAACCAGGAGACCAGCTGCATTCTGATCAACACAGCCTTCTCAAGATCACTGCAATCACAATCTACACATAACATCAATCAAAAGCAATTTTATCACCTGTAATTTCATGCAAACTTTCTGATATATCTGTTTTGTTGCACGTAATATGTGATCCTCCTTATGATTCTCTATGCAAGAATCCAACACCATCTTCAAAAGAAAATGTCCTTATGTGTTCTTGTATTCTGAAAACAAATATTTTACAATAAACAGCAACAATGCACAAGCACACAATCAATGATAAATGCTGTAAAATGGTTCAACTGCTTAAGAACTCATCTGCATAACTTCAATGTTCAAAAATTTCATGACAATGAAACAAAATCGATGAAAACAAACATGTGAAAAATTATTCAGAACATAATCTAGTTTTAGAGTTCCTGTTCTAGACACTCCCACTGAACTGATTAAGCATCTAAGCTTGAATACATCCCTATATCAGATGCATGTCTTTGAAAATCTGCCACTGTCAAAGGTTTGGTGAAGGGATCAGCAAGCTGATCAACAGTCCCAATTTTGACAATCTCCAATTCCTTGTTCTTGACCCTGCCCCTAACACTGTAATACTTGAGGTCTATGTGTTTGGAATTTGTTGATCTCTTGTTGTTTTTGCTGAAGAATACTGCTGCAGAATTGTCACAGTAGAGCTTCATTGGCCTGGAATTTATGTTGTCCACAACATCAGTCTGGATTAGAAAATTCCTCAACCACAGTCCCTCACAAGCCCCTTCATATATTGCAATGAATTCAGCTTGCATAGTTGAGGTAGCTGTGATGGTCTGTTTCATCGTTTTCCAAGCAACAGCACCTCCTGCCATAGTGAAAACATATCCTGTAGTGGATTTGTTTGAACTAGGGTAGTGAGAAGCAAAATCTGCATCAGTGTAGCCAACAACTTCAAGATCATCCACCCTTCTGTACACCAGACAGTGAGTCTTTGTTCCTTGAAGATACCTCAAAATCTTCTTTCCTGCTATCCAGTGTTCCATGCCTGGATTTGATTGAAACCTGGACAAAATGCCAACTGCATAGGATAGATCAGGCCTAGTGCACACTTGTGCATACATGAGACTCCCAATAAGCTGTGCATATGGCTTGCTCTTCATTTGCTCCTTCTGCTTATCAGTAAATGGACACTGTCCTTTGTTTAGTTTGTCTCCCTTTGACATTGGAATGGCACCAACTGAACAATTCTGCATATCAAATCTTTTCAAGACTTTGCTGATATAACTTTCTTGTGACAACCCAAGCAAGCATCTTGATCTGTCCCTTTTAATTTCTATTCCCAGAACATAAGTTGCTTCACCTAAGTCTTTCATGTCAAATTTCTTTGACAAAAAATCTTTGGTTTTCTGCAGCATTTTCATACTGGTACCAGCAAGTAAAATGTCATCAACATAAAGAATAAGGAATATGAAATCACCACCTTCTGATTTCTTGTAAATGCACTCATCCACAATGTTCTCATTGAATCCAAAATCACTGATTACTGAGTCAAATTTTAGATACCACTGCCTTGAAGCCTGCTTCAGTCCATATATGGATTTATTGAGTTTACAGACCATGTGTTCAGTTCCTGGCTCAATAAATCCTTCTGGCTGCTTCATGAAAATTTTCTCATCAAGTTCCCTATTTAAGAATGCTGTTTTGACATCCATCTGGTGTAGTTCCATATTGAAATGAGCCACCAGAGCCATAATCACTCTAAATGCATCCTTTGTGGAAACTGGTGAGAAGGTTTCAGTGAAGTCCAGTCCCTCTTTCTGAGTGAACCCTTTTGCCACAAGCCTTGCTTTGTACCTCTCTACACTGCCATCTGCATTAAGCTTGGTTTTGAATATCCACTTGTAGCCAATAGCCTTCTGTGATTCTGGAGATTCAACTAATTTCCACACATTGTTCACATGCATAGAGTTCATTTCTGAACTCATAGCTCTCTCCCACTCATGTGAACAATCTCCTGTCATAGCTTCTGTGTAGGATAGAGGGTCTGAAATCTCTCCAATGTTATAGTCTACTTCATTCAAATAAATTTGAAAGTCAGTAGATAGTGTATCCAAGGTTGACCTCCTTTCTCTCTGAGATCTTCTTAGAGCTACTGGTTCAGGTTGATGTTGATGTGGAGGTGGTGCCTGATGTGGTATAGGATCTGCATTAATCATCTCTTGATCAAGGACATGTTCTAAAATTATAGGAGAAGTTAGTGTTACTGCTGATGTAATTTCTGGAGCTTCTGTTAACTCCTCAAAATCAAAAACTTCCACAAAATGAGTATAGCCAACCTCATTGAAGAACACTGCCTTATTTGTTTCAATAATTCTAAGAGAGTGGGAAGGACAGTAGAATCTGAAACCCTTGGAGTGTTCAGGGTATCCTATAAAAAATGCAGATACAGTTTTAGAATCCAGCTTATTTATTTCTGGATTGTAAGGCCTAGCTTCTGCCTTGCAACCCCAGACATGAGTGTGGTATACACTAGGTTTCCTTTGCTTCCATAATTCAAAAGGTGTTTTGGTAGTAGGTACAGACTTGGTAGGAATTCTATTGGTGAGATAGTTAGCTGTTTTAAGAGCTTCTCCCCATAAAAACTTAGGAAGGCCTGAGGTGCTCATCATGCATCTCACCATGTTCATGAGAGTTCTATTCCTCCTTTCTGCTGTGCCATTTTGCTCAGGTGTTCCAGGTGTGGTATACTGTGCTGCTATACCATTTTCCTCCAAAAACAGTGCAAAGGGGCCTTTGTGCTGTCCAGTTTCAGTATATCTCCCATAGTATTCACCACCCCTATCACTTCTCACACATTTGATTTCTGCATTCAGTTCCTTTTCTGCTGCTAGCTTAAAGATTTTGAACTTTTCTAAAGCTTGAGTCTTTTCTGATATTAGATAGACATAACAAAATCTTGAGTAATCATCAATGAAGGTTATGTAATACCTATTTCCACACACAGTTTGTGTTGCAAAAGGTCCACATATATCTGTATGAACCAGCTGAAGCAAGCTAGTGCTTCTGGTGGCTCCCTTTTTAGATTGCTTAATGAATTTTCCCTTTACACACTCAATACAGTCCTCAAAATCAGAAAATTCCAACTCAGGCAAGATTTCTTGTTTGATCAGCAGTTTTAACCTGTCCTTTGAGGCATGTCCTAGTCTCCTATGCCAAAGGAAAGCTGATGTATCACAAAATTTTCTTTTATTCCCAGAACCAGAAGCTACAGAAGCAGCATTGCTTTCAATCAATAAAATTTCTTTGTGGCAAGTATCAGGCAGAATCCAATAACCATTAACTAACTTAGCAACACCAAGGTAAACAGAAGCATGATTTATTTTCATCCCAATTTGGTCAATGACAAACTGATAGTTGTTCTCAATCAAAGCAGCAACTGAAATTAAATTCCTGGACATAACAGGAACAAAATACACTTGTTCTAAGAAAATAAAGACTCCTGGTCTTAAAATCAATCTAACTGATCCTATAGCTTCAATTTTCACCTTCGTGCCCTCTCCTACATGGATCCTGATCTCATTTTCCTTTGGCTTCCTCATGTTTTGTAGCCCCTGCAATGAGTTTGTCACATGGACAGGTGAACCAGTGTCAAAACTCCAGCTATCAGTTTGAACTCCTATCAAGTTTACCTCAACATAAAAGCTAGTTAATGATTGATTACCTCTTTTTGCCTTCCAAGCCTTATACTTGCCACAGTCCTTCTTTATGTGCCCTTTGAGTTTGCAAAAGAAACACTTGTAGTTTCCTTTGCCTCCACTTCTCTTCATGGACTTCCTCTGGACTCCCAACTTCTTGAAGGAGCCAGGTCTGGAGGAACTAGGCCTATGTTCTGGTTTTTGATTTATTTCTTGGGGCTTAGTTTCCAGCAGATAAATGGTTACACTTTTAATCCTCTCATATTCCTGAACACAGACTGCTATAAGCTCATTTAAAGACCACTTATCCTTTTGTGTGTTGTAAGCAGTCTTAAGTTGATCAAATTCCATAGGCAAGGATTTAAGGACCAACAGAACCACCATGTCTTCTCCTAGTGGCATGTTGAGTGCAGTGAGTTTTGCAGCTATCTCAATCATTTTCATGATGTATTCCCTGATGTTCATCTTCATCTCATATTTCATGCTGTGAAGATCATCCAGTAGCATGCTAGTTTCTGCCTTGTCACTCACATAAAACCTTTCTGCTATGGCCGTCAACAACTCACTAGCTACTTCCCTCTCAGGTATGCCTCCCTTTACTGCATCAGACATGGTCCTAAGGATGGTTAATCTGCAGATTTTATTTGCTCTAAGCCATTTTTCCCTAGACAGGCCCCCTTCATCAGTCTCATCAGGAATGTTTGTGGTCAGACACCAATCCACACTCTGCTGAGCCAAGTGTAGTTCAATATCAGCCCTCCAAGCTTTATAGTTGCTTCCACTCAAGGGAACAATTGTACCAAAACTGACAGGAGCAAAGGCTGATAAAAGAAGATTTTAATCTTAGTCATAGTACTTCTGGTTAACTGTATGCATATGTCATTCTCAAGAGAAAATCTTAACCAGAACCATACTAAAAACACAAGATTTCAAACAACACTTCAAGTGTCAAAACACACATCATTGCTATTTGTTTTCATAATATTTATTTATACAGCATACCCCTTTTGTTTATAGCTAGTCTACCTGTATGGCAAAGCACAAGCTACCTGTAGTTTTTACTGAATTGTTACACATTCTGTGACTTAAACAATATGATTACTCAATACCTGTGGGCAAAAGAAGAACCATACTGTACTTTATGACTAAGAATATGTACAATTCAGAACCATCTTTGTGGATTAAAACAAGTGTCTTTTAGACCATCTGTGGATGATTCAATTCTTATTTCAACACAAGATGTTGTTTCTTAGGTTTTTAGCTTAAAAATTTCATGTAAACATCTGCAGAACATTTTGCTGTAGCAATATATGTCTTTAGATGTTTTTCAACTTAAGATTTGTGATTGTAACTTGATGTTGTCCCATGAAGTAATGGTTAGACAGCCAATCAGCTTGTTTGCTAAAAGCTTTTTAACTAAACACAAATAAATCTTAGAGTAATTTATGTATGTTTAACAGTTTCTTTTACAAGCTTTAATGTTATGATTAATCTTTGAAACAAAACAGTCATTAACAAACATCAGCAGCTATCAAAGAACCAATCACACATTCATATCAGGCATGTAACATCAGAAATTTCAAAATTTAAGTTCCATCTGGGCGGCAACCTACTCCCCAGAAGAGTCTAATTTTCTTATGCATGATTAACTTCACAAACAGAACTGATTTGTATAATTTTACTTGATGGAAACGTACCAGGATGCTTTCCAGCGCTTCAAAACAAAGGTTAGTAAAAACAATACAGTTTCTGTTGTTCTTTTTTCGAAAATTTTCCAGTTTTTGTGTACAAACAGTCATGACTTATATTGATCTGTTATGGTTTGTGAATCTTTATGATTGGCTCTGATACCAATTGTTAAACTTTAATCATATTAGAAATCATAAACACATACTGAATGATCATGTAATGTATTTGACAGGACACAAAAGAATGAAATATACCTTGATTCATTGTGCTTGACTTGCTCGTGTACTTCTGCTTCTTGATGTGTACTCAGTACGCTCTTGCTTTGCTGATAATGAGCTACTGCATTAAGTGATCTTCTGAGCAATTCTTAGAGGCTTGCTGGATGTGAGATTAGAATAGTTTTTGTGTCTCTAAGCTTGCTGCAGGGATCCCTTATATAGGCTAGCAATGTGGAACAACATCCTACTCACAAGGATCCACTTTCCCACATAATCTGCTAATCAAAGACGTGATAACAGTAGGTCTCTTTGACCTTCCATGAGTTCCAAGAAATCAGGCAACAGAAAGACCATCATCCTTAGACCAAGTCAACTGGTTTCCATCTCACTTACTTCACTCACCGTATGTACATTATGGTTGTATTTAACACCATTCCTGTATCCATATCTGAATTTATTCCAACATTAGCTACAAATTTACGATCTCACTTGTTTTCCTTGATTTTCTTTCGCTTTTGGGGTCAAAATGACATTGCAAGCTAGTTTGAGCAAACCACATTTATATTTCGCTTAGAGTTGTGGAAACAAATGATTTTCTTTCGCTTTTGGGGTCAAAATGACATTGCAAGCTAGTTTGAGCAAACCTCATTTATATTTCGCTTAGAGTTGTGGAAACAAATGATAAATATGGGATTTAGAAGAAGGGCCCTGGTTGTTCGTCGGAGTCCAAACACAAGCCTAAACCAGACAAGGTGAAGGTAATATAAGTTATGAGTTAGCTACAAATTTACAATCTCGCCAGTTTAATTTTTCTTGATTTTCTTTCGCTTTTAAGGTCAAAATGATATTGCGAACTAGTTTGAGCAAACCTCATTTATATTTCACTTAGAGTTGAGTTTATACAAATTTTGTGAAGCCCAAACTCTAGAAAATGGGCTTCATCCTCCCATTGTTACAAATAAGTGAAGCTCAATATATGTAACCTCATTTTCGCCGCCTCCTTACTGCTACTCTTGTGTTTATGTTTGATCATACCTCCTCGGACAAACCATATTTAATAACCGACCCTAAACATGATTGGTACCTACAACCAACCAATCTTAGAAGCCCACTATAGACATAAAGTTTATGATACATTAGTTTAGTTTTGGACACATTTGAGAACGAAGTAAAGAAACCAAAACTAGCCAAACACAAACCAAAACAGGCAATAATGTCGAACCATATCCACCTCCTTTGTAAACCATAGAAAAGGTAAACCATACATTCTCTTACCACGCGTCGCCATTCTCATCTACCTACATAAAAGTCATTGGTCCACTCTGACCACCCCTCCAATCAATTAGAACTGTTCTTAAGTCCAATATCATAGGCCTATAATCCTCACGAGCCAACGCGCGACCTTTTGCAAAGACCATATATCCTCCAACTGCCCCCACAACAGGATTTACTTTTGTTTTGGCAAATCGAAGGGATACACGTGTCCTTCATTCTCAAACATTTCTCAATTTTCAAAAAAAAACGAAAAAACAAAAGGAACCACATTTCCACTCGAGTTGGAAAGAAAACGATACTTCGCCTAACCCAAAGCACACGTGTCCCTTCTTTTCTTTTTTTCCAAAGAGACACCCTCCCACACCTCATTGGCCCCCAAAATCGCGGGTCCCCCCAATAATACCCCCAAACTTGCATGGGACCCACCGTGAAACGATTCACCCAATCGTGTTTCGTCACTGCTGTAAGAGGGTGTCCTAGACACGTGGTGTCTTCTCTTCCAGCCACCGAGCTCTTCTGCTATGATTATCGCAACCGGAGAGAATACACAGAGAGAGAGATCAGAGAGAGAAGCCTGAGAAAATATCGTACGGCTGGGGAGATCGTCACCGGTCCAGGCAGAGAAGCGATCAAGATCGATATGGACGGCGGAGATGGATTCCACGTGGCGGGTGGCGGTGCACAACAACAGCAAGACAAGACGATAGTCAACAGAGTGATGCTCAGATTCAGGCCGATCACTCCTAAACCTGCACCGGGGACCACTTTTTCCGGCGAACACGCCAAGGTGGTTATGAATAATAGCCTCTACGCTCCAAGCAAGAAACCAAAGATGCAGTGCGTACGTGCGAAAAAGAATAATACTACTAGATCGGCGTCGTCGTCGACTACTACTACTACAGAGTCTACAGTCACGCTTCAGCTGTTGCCCGAAGAACCCGGAGACTTTTCCGGCGGTAGATCTTGGTTGAGCATTAATGATCGGACGGTTGAGAAGATGTTCCGGCCATGCAAGGTATGAAGGGCTTGACTGGGAGGAGAGAGTTTTTAGCGGCCGCCGGATCTGATCGGACGGCGGCAGCTGCGGAGTCGTGGGTGACGGTGGAGAGCGTCACGACGGACGCGTGCATGGACAACGTCCGAGGTTCTACGGACGAGGAGAGAGTGAGGAGTTTGGAGAAGGACACGTGTCCAGGGTTTGTATCGGACGGTTTTAAGAGGGTGCAGTGGGTAAACGAGGCTTCTGAGAACATGGTGGGCCCGGCGGAGGAGGAGGGCATGATGAGGGTTTGGTTGGTGGCGAAGGCGAAGCTGCTGCCTCCGTCGTCTGCGGCGGCGGCGGGGATCTTCAGCTGAATGGTGAGGCTGGAGTACACGTGGCGGAGGAAGGAGAAGTGTTCCAAGATGGTGCCGTGTGATGTGTGGAGGTTGGAGGAGCGTGATGGGAAGTTGGCATGGAGGCTCGACGTGAAAGCTGCGCTAAGTTTGGGTCTTTAAAAACTAAAAGACCATGGAGAGCTGCTTATATTAACAGGTAATACATATTATTGTTGTTTCTAATGCTGTTTAATAAACATTCAAGAAATGAAGCAATGCAATAAGGGTTTATATATATAGATATATATGAGCTGTGAGAAAAGGGAGCATTACTGGTCTTTTCTCATGGAGTAAGGTAAAGTATCTGAAACAATAGTAAACTGTAAACCCAGGTCGAAAAGAACAGCATGGTCTGCTAGCTAGCTAGCTTTCAAGCACTAGCCAGCGAATGATAATGTACGACAATTAAGCAAAGGAAACCACAAACTAGGGAAGCCGTCCAAGAAAGACAGCTACGTACTTATTTATATATCATACACGATTATATATGTGTAAGGTCAGTTTTTTTATTAGAACTATATATGTTTTAAAATTTAAAAGTCAAGGAAGGCATCAAATCGAGCATATTTGATATAATACGTTAATTTCCTATACGGAATAGTAAACTTGAAATTTAGTAACATTTTACACTCAAATTTGATAGTTTATGGTGATTATGACTTCAATTGTTTTTTATTTATTTTAAATATCTAATATGATAAGATGTACATGATTTATGTTCTGGGTCAATAATATATATAGTCAGTTGTATTTAATTGTCGTTTAATTTATATCTAATAACGGATAATTAAAAAATAATTTAATATTATATATTTGATATAAATCTAACGAAAATTAATCACAACTATCCACGAATTCACTAATTACTAGAACATGACTATGATATACATATCGAATTAATGAAATATATGGTTCTATCATTTTATGATCATGAATGACGACCCTCCCCATCAAAAACCTGGCATTTTGTTTGAACGTTATACACCTATCTAATAATAAAGTGATAACAATAGACCAAACAACTACAGTAATGCAGTTTATACACATTTGCTATTTGCTAATATTTGTCCACGCTCATTTGGAAGGAAATGAAATGCAACTTATTCTCTTATATATTCTTATACCTAGTTACCTCTTATATCCACATTTGAATTTTAAATTGTTTCATATGCTTGTACAACGTGTAAACTGACCTCAAAATGATGGGATGTGTCCTACACACATTTATATATATGTTTTAATTTATATCGCATTAGCATACGGAGAATTTGAAATTGGGACTATTCGAAATAGTGGAACATACATAAATATACCCTACAAAGAGTTGCAAGCATGTGTCATAATCTTAATTAATTATTGTTTGGCTACATAAGTAGTGTTCAAGAACAAATAAAAGGTCGATTACCCTCTTCCATAAGTTTGGTTCTCACGTAAATTTTCTCCATTATATTGTCACTAAAACATTTATTATATATAAAAATTACAGTAAAAACTCTATAATTTAATATTTATTTAATTAATATTTTTATTAAAATAATATTTTTTATCGACTTTAATTTAAATATAAATTTAATATTCAATTAATTAATAATTTAGTTAAATTAATAAATTTTATCAATTTTAACATTATTAATTTATCAAAATTTTACTGCACTATGAATAATTATGATAAGATAATTATATTTTTAAAATAATTAGTCCACGGGGTGATTTAACTTAATTAGCCATTGCAGCCACTCATAACATTCGAGCTAAAATTAAAAATAAAATTTAGCATCTACTTTTAAAATTCCGATTTTCGAACTCCATTAAATATTTTCTGTAAATTGGTTCCTGATGTAAAATTTCTGACGCGAGTGGGGACAAGTGACACAGACTAACAGCGATTATATTCGTGTTTTTTTCGTGGTTCTAACAGAAGGTACCTTATAATGGAAAAGAATTCAGTTCTATTTCTGGAAGAAAAAAAAATAAACAGTAATTTTGTCGGTTTTCTTAAATGACGTCAAAAATCTTACCCCAAGATTCACTCTCCCATTGGACCAACCACGCGTCCCAATCCACAGTGACTAGTCACAGTGAAAGCAAAACCCTCCTCCAGTCGCACAGCTCTCACGTGTTAATTTCACTTGGCGCCTTTATCTCAGTGCGTGCGTCTCACGCTGACCAATTCGCGTGGGACCTTTTGGGTTTTTGAATTTTATCCTAAGAATTTCGATTTTTATTGGCTAATTAAAAACGACCACGTATTGGGTATTCTCGAACCTCCACCGGTGGGGCCCAGTCTCACTAGTCACATTGAGACGACCCAGACAGTCCCACATGTAGCTTTCCTTTCGGCAGTGCCTGACACCTTCTCGCCTCTCATTGGCTGTCCCGTGTGGGACCCATCCGAACTCCAATTACGCCTTTCGGATATCTTATATGCTTTCGCCTTTCGCCGTGGACCCCGCATATTTAGAAACTCCTCCAATCAGATTTCGCGGCTGTAGCCCTAAGCCAGGTGTGGAGTTGTACTTGTTGTTCCTTCACGCTGTCTCTCTCTCTCTCTCTCTCTCTCTCCGGTGCTGCGCTATAATTGTCTTAGCGAGAATAAGAGGAGAGAGATAGAGAGAGAGAGAGAGGAGGTGAGAGAGTAGTGTAAGAAGAGGGTTTTTGACTGAGATGGAAGGCGGAGAAGGGAGGCGCGTGATGAGATGTGGCGGCGGAGATAGGGAGGATGAGGTGATGCTTAACCAAATAATGATGAAGTTCAGGCCGATCGCGCCGAAACCTGTAGCGGGAGGATTGGCTTCTGTTCAGGCAGTTCAGCCACCTAGGGCTAAAAATATCACGGTGAGTTCGAGAGGGAGAGCCAAGAGAAAATACGTTAGGGTTCGCAAGAATAATATTTCACATGAAGGGAAGGGTGTGGTGGATAATAACAAGCCTGTGGTGACACTGCAGCTCTTGCCTGAGATCGAGAAAAGTAGCGGCGGCGACGACACGGATGGCGGATCTAGCTGTTCTGAACTGGATCCTAGTAGTAGTAGAAGTCTCGGTAACGTTGATTATAACCAGTGGCTGAGTCTTAGCGAGATCGGCAGAGATGTTGACTCTACAGCGGAGCACACGGCGGTGACGTCTGGAGGAGGAAGGGTGGAGTCGTGGGTGACGGTGGAGTGCGTGAGGGGAACATGCATGAAAACTGCTCATCAAGGGTCTGGGATGATGATGATCAGTACGGACGATGAGAAGCTGAGGAGTTTGGAAGCCGACACGTGTCCAGGGTTTGTATCGGACGGTTGGAACAAGGTGCAGTGGGTGAACGGGGCTTTCAGGAGAATGGTGGCGGAGCAACAGTCGCCGGAGACGGCAGTCTGGTTGTCGATGAGTGAGGAGTTGCCGTATACGTACTCGGCGTTTACGTGCCAAGTCAAGCTCAAGTACATGGTGGGCAACAATGACTACTATTATTCGCAAATGGTGCCCTGTGATATGTTGAGAATGGACGCCGGAGGGTTTGCATGGCGGCTCGACGTGAAAGCCGCCCTGACTCTGGCGGTGGATGCAGCTCCGCTACATATCTGAGAGAGTGGGGACTGAGCCAAGACAGATCGATCGAGCTGCTCAGGTATACAGTCCTTTAATTATTATGTAGAATCCATCAAAACTTCGCAAGGCTATCCACAAATCAAATCTAACATGTGTGACGAAGTTTTAGTTAGGTGATCGAGATTAATACTTTGGTACATTTATATGTTGCATATATTTATACTAAGAAGGATCTAAGATTGGATGTTTTGAGCTCGTTTGCATATTTGGAATTAATTAACCACGTACCAGATGATGACCAGATCTAATAAGTTCTTTGTGGTGTTGTTGTTGACAGGTAGGGTAAAGTGATAAATGATGAAACTAGCTCGATTACTGGTGTTTTGTGTCTTTGTCAGTAATGTGACCCCAATATTGTTTTTACTGTGACCTATTTTGATTGATTGGGTCCATAGACAGACAATATGGGTGGTTTGTCTAGAGGGCATGCATCATGAAGTCATGAACTGGTTTAAGAGCCTAGCTTGGGGATCTCGGGGCCATTTTTTGAGTGACACTGCCCTATAGGGGACCCTATTGAGATCATGCTATATTTGAGTCAAATGTGCCCTATCCAGTAGATAGCTCACCCAAGAATGGCTCCTAGATTGGTCATAGTTAACTGAGCAAATTGAAGTATCACATAGAAAGAAGGAACATAAAGCTTTTGAACCCTAATTGGATAGACGTGCAGTTTTTTACATGGAAGTAATTTAAATGAAAAGGCAGTATATATGTATAGATCACATATACAACTAACATGTACTCTTAAGTGATTGAGTATTTGAGTAAAAATGCACTATATATTATGATATTATAATTATTATTTTCCCTTGCATGAATTTTACAATCATATATTCAACCTTCATTGTTATTACAAAACGAAGTTGGTATCCGGACAAATTGTAGGTGCTACTCACATGTGCATGGTAGAATTTGTCTAGGTTCCTCCATCTATTTGTAGAGTTTCAAGACATTTTGGTCATGCGAACTTCCCTTCCTGTTCATTGGTGTAATTATTCCGTGAAATTTTTTGTGCTAAGAAATTTATTAAAAAATCACAACTCGTAATTAAATATATATCAAACCATGTAGATTGACATTTTTCTTTTCTTTTTTGAAACATAGATTGATATTGAACGGATGTTAACTTTTGTTATATTAACAATTTTGATTTCCAAACTTCTAATAAAAATTTGGATTTCCAAACTTATATATATTGAATAATGTCGTAGCATTTGTCTCCTAGCATTGAACTTGTCTAGTCCCGAACACTCTGTTCAAATAATCTCGTAGCATTTATATGCATATACTGCCATGCATGCATTTTTGGCTTCTGTTTTCTGATCGGGACACATATTAATATCGTTTCTCTCCAGCCTATATATGGATTTCCAAACTTCTTTTTCTTGCTGTCTTGAGTATTAATTTATCAATCTATCTAACTCACTTCATGACATCATCAGAATTGTAATCTTTCGATGTCACTAAAAATATGAGAGCACGATCTCTAGCTCTCCGTCAAGCATCGATATTGAAATAGTTGTTGATCCATATTTAAAGCCAATGAAATCAGCTCAGCTGCCGTGCTTATCATCTAATTAAGTTGAATTAAAATCGTTATCCTTTCTTTTCCTTCGTTTCTATCTTTATGTTGTTTAAGAGTTTTGGTGCCTTAATTAACAATTGTCTTTAGCGATGTTTCATTGCTCAATTAACGATCCAATATGTATGACAGGTTGATTGCGTTTGGATGGAAGAGGGGTCTTCTGAGGGTTTGAAGAAATAATTGAAGACTTTAATGCTGATGAATAGAATCAACTGTATATATATTATTGTCTGCATGCATGCATGGTAAGGATTGGTAGATTGAATTGTTTCTAAAAGGCAAGCTATTAAGCAACGAAACTAATCAATTCAAGATTAGCTATCTAGAAGTGGACTGTTGAAGTAGTACTTGTAATTGACCGAGCAAGTTTCTGCTGGAAATGATCTGATCATCTGAACAGATTTAATTAGCTCATTCAAAAGATTGGCTGAGAGGGTCGACATGCTCAATTCAAACTGCAGCAAGTTCAGGAGGCCGGGTTCGAGAATTGTACGCGCCACTGTTAATTTGTCGAACAGAAAACCTGCAAATATGAAAGCTTAATTATATGTACGTATGACCAAAGCTGGTGATCGACAACGTTTTGAATGTACACCATGCCTTTACTATTTCAAAACTGATATGTATCAAGTTCTTGTTTTCTTATTGCAGCTTGATTATTAGTTATCAGGTCATGAAGTATAAATACTAATAAACCTTTCCTAGGAAACACATGCATCATGCATGTAATAATATGCCCTTTCTTTCTTTCTTTCAGTTATGTCTTGTTTGTGTGATTAAACCTAGCTGGCTCCCTTGCAGCTAACCCAGAATTTTTAGCTAAATGTTCAATTTTTAGCCACGTACGGGATCATATGTGCTCCTTTAAGAATTTGGCATTAAGAATTTGGATTTGGTCTCCAACTCGGGTTAGTTCGGATTATTGTGACAAGTTTGGATGACCCTGCACTTTATATAAGCTAGGCAGGTAGAATAAAGTAAACGAATTCTTTAGCGACACATTTACAGACTTTTCCCTCATCCCTCTTGGAAACCATAACCATAGTTCATCTCCTACCTGCAATTCTCTGGAATTCATTCAAAACCAATATATGATAGCATCAAGATTATCCACTCCTGCAAATCTGCGATGGCATCTTCTTAATTCCAATGCTGTTAATGACGATGAAATATTTATGTAATATGATATATTTTAGACTTTAATTTCATTATGCTGCAAATATAGACTTTGATTTTGAGTATAGCCGGAAAATAGTAACAATACGAAGATACTATACAAGAGCAGGAGAAGAAGAAATGTACTTTACATTATGTGTTCATGAGCAGTAACTGTACTTAAATGTCTCTATCTTCATCTTGGTGTGTGGTTAATTAAGCGTATAATGTTAATGGTTAAATTAATGTCTATCTGGAAACTAATTATCCGGTACCTTCCTCTGTTGGGTTAATGTTGTATTTTGGATTCGGGTTTATATGTTTAATGTATTAATTCCCTTTGTTGATATATAGTACGTAGTTGTTTAACAGATGCACTGAGAAGTCTCTAACCTTGACTCCTATTCGAAATAGGAAACCGAATCCAGACCTATTTTACTTTCCTGCCTACTATCGCAATCCAAGGTAGAACATTACCACTACTAGATATCTTGATTCAAGCGACGAAGAATAAAAAAGAAAATATAACTTCGTCGCTTCAACTAATAGAAGCGACGACTATTGATGTCGTCGCTTAAAAAACAGGGAGCGACAAATTTAGCTCAATCTTCGTCACTTACAAAAGTATTGAAGCGACCAATATTCATAGTTTGTCGCCTCAGGTTATCCCAGAACCATGTTTTGGAACAACATTCAATCTTCGTCGCTAAAGAATTATTGAAGCGACAAAGGTAAGTGAAGTCGTCGCTCGAGTATAAACGAAGCGACGAACATTGGTCAAACTTCGTCGCTTAGGTTTTTTTTTATCTGCCTTTGTACTTCATCTTAAATGCAACCTGTATATATAGGTAAAATTTTAGGTTTACAGATGTAGTCGGGTTCTGCATCTGTTTTTGGAGGAGAAGAGGGAGAAGTTAGAAGAAAGTGAGATTGGAAGGCTTTTGTTGCTAACTCTTTGATTCTTAAGTAAGGTTAGTGCAATTTCCTTCTACTTATCCCTCTTTGAGAGCATATTATGTATTAATTCAATTTGAATGGTTGTTTATGTTGGTTAATGGAAGTTGGATGATGTTGTGTTAAATTTGTGTTTTATTGTTGTTTTAGTGTTAGAATATGGAAATTGTGGTGTTTATTAGCTTAGAACTCTAGTTTGAGAATCAACAACTCATCTAGTTGATCGAGATGAGTTGTTGATTCTCGAATTGTCCCATATTGATGCATCTAATGTCCAACTCGATTTAGAAGTACACGAAGAGAATGAAGAATCAATCAATGATGGCCGAAATGATATCGATGTCGACGAATTCGATGAGTAAGAGGAAGAAGAAGACGATGATGGCGGAGACGACGAAGAGGAAGACTACTAGTTATTATGTTATATGTTGCAATATGATGATAAATATTTTATGTTGTTATTTTGAACAATATTTACAATATTCTTATTAAATAGAAACATATGCAAAAGCCATAACTAATCTATTAAGTTCAATCCAAGCGACAAATATTAGTCCATATTTGTCGCTTTAATTGTAAAGGGACGACATATGTTCAAAACTAGTCGCTTCAGATCATGTGAAGCGATGAAGTTGGACACCCTAAACCCTAGACCCTAGGGAGAAACCATAAACCCTAAACCCTGATATGAAGCGACGAGGTTGGACTCACTAGGTAACTTAGTGAGTTTAAACTTCGTCGCTTCACATTATCTGAGGCGACAAATATTGCGTTATTGTCGTCGCGAACTTATACATATTTGAAGCAACGACTTTTGCACAATGTTCGTCGCTTCAGATTGAACAATATATCTGGACTTCAAGCTTCTTTTTCCTCATTTTCGCGTTGCTCTTCTTCTTCCTCCATGTTCTTCCTTCTGTGCAAGTCCAATCCCCAAGATTTCCTGTTCCGGTTCTCCCTCTCTCTCCCTAAATTTACCCCCACACTCCCAAATTTACCCCCAAACCCCCAATCTCGTCTGTCTCCCTCTCTCTCCAGTTAGTTTTTCAATCTGTTGGGTTTTCTGTATTTTGGATGTGTGTTTTCTGATTAGTCATAGCTTGTTAGACAGACCAAACTTTCTCATCTGATATATAACTTTGAACTAGCTGCTTCCTTCCCTTCCACAACTGCCTATCAAGCTCAAGTCTTCATCATATATCTGCAAAGTTTATAGACATCAGACAATGTACACGATCGATCTCATTGGTCCATACATATTCTGTACTAGGTAAATTGGGAGACTGATTGATCACCTGCATATCTTGTGTTGTCTTTAATTCTGCAGAAGTCCTATAGCTACTAGATTTGGGCCTTATGAAACAAATGAAAATATTCAAAATATATATACGGTATATATATTAAGGTAGCTAATTAAGATGCCTTAATGATGATTACTGTGATGATATGAGGTGGCATTTGATTATTAGGTTGCTAGCCCAATGCTTATGTAGCTGAAACTCTAAAAGCGTGGTTAATCTAAATAAAGCTTGTTGATTCCTTCATGCATTTCAACTTCATTAATTTCATCGAATGACTTGTCATTTTCTGTTTCTCAATGGCTAGATGTTCAACAATGCACATGATTGAACATACACAAAGTCTGTAATCTTTTGATTCTTTTCAGAATCCACTCGTTAGCATGCTTATTGACATCGTCAAGAACATATATTCCTCATTGAATTGAACCAAGAGAGCTACAATGTTGATGGACAGGGGGACTACACCCTTCCATGGCCCCCTGCTGTTTATCAAGAAGTGGAGCTGAAGGTTATAGGAGGTTTGTGGTTCTAGATGCTTAATTTCTTTAGAATTTGATTCTGAGATGCTGATCATGCTCTATGGTCCACTACTAAACTACGCAGGTTGTGGAAAGGTACCTACAGACTATAAATGGTTCTCCTCAGACATGGGAATCGTGTCTGTGTCTGCTTCTGGGGTTGTCCAGGCTAAGAAGCCTGGTAAAGCTACTATAAATGTTCTACCCATATCTGACTCACTCAACTATGATGAGGTAATATAATCAGGGTAATCTCTTTTGCATTCTTTTGCCTCGTAGAAATGTGTATCTCCAGCCCTGCTCCGGACTCTCTTCTTGGTTACTAAATGTAATATTTAAATATTTATACTTTGGATAGCTAAATTGCCTATCTTAAGATTCTTAGACACCCCCATACCCTCAAATGCTATCAATATTCACTGGTGATGGAATGTTGGATTATGTTGATGTCACCATGGATTATAAGCTGAGCTAGTCATGAGACACCATTTTCTAAAATTTCACAGGGTGATGAAGCAAAACTTAAATGATGCAAGTGACTTAGTTTCAAAAAGAAGAAAGGTTCCGCAAACTGCCCTTGCTTCCTGGAGAACTTGTCGGCTTAGAAGCCAATTCTGCAATTTCTTGGAACCGTTGATATCCGGTAAGTTTCGGCCCTTATTTTCTTCATTGTACAGTAGTTGTGATTTGTAAAACCATTCTGAGCATATCTTCATCAGGTGTATGCATATCGGAGGAGCTTAGGTCCCTTTTCCACGAAAGTATAACAGAATTTACTGAAACTAAGGAAGGTCCAGAAAAGCTAAATGTTTTGGAACCTGCAAGTATCGTTAGACCAGAGCAAGTAGATATTGCACCAGGCACACCTGTCCTTGAGCATTTAGATATGGAGCCTGCAACACCTGCTTTTGAGAAAATGCATGGAAATTGAACCAGGAGCACCTGTCCTTCACTCGACATCAATGAAATCATTCAATAGTCCAAGGAGCCCTGAAGCCCCTGATGTGGACGCAGTAAGGCCTGAGCCATCCAGAAGGATAGAGGAAGAACCATCTATGGAAAATGAACAAGCTTGCCCATCTTAAAGTGTAGAAGTACCATCTTTGGACAGAGATGAAGATAATGATTTTAATATACTGAATGAGGTAAAGTACTGATTACTGATTTATTGGAGTTACTGATAAATAAACGAAAGAAACTTGCATGCAAGGATAGCTTATTCATTCGTTCATTTATCGGTAACTCCAATAAGTATTAAGGTGAACGATAAACATACTGATAATAATTTTATTTTATACATTGTGATGTTAGACTTGTGTGTACAGAGTGGTAGCAAGGTACTTGCACAAACAATTCAGAAATCGTAAAAGTCAAGGACAGGAGGAATGAACTTGTTGCAGGTTGCGGAAGGAAAAACCAAAAAAGAAAGTGCAAGGTTGTTCTATGAGACACTGGTATGATGCATCTGTACCAACTTTTTTATATATATATTTGACATTTCTTGTGGTGATTATATACACTTTAAGATTTTAGATGAGGTTGCTTACGCATACACAATATGGAGCTGTCTCTCAGCTATTTTAGTATCTAAGACACTTATCTAGGCATCTATTCTTTCCCCAGAGTGAATGGTATTAAACCTTAAAGCATAATAAGTATTTATATCTATCAAGTCTTGTTTTAACACACATGTTTACTCTTTTGGTTATTCTTTAATAGGTGCTGAAAACTAATGGATATGTGGATGTGAAACAAAATGAAGCCTATGGTGACATTGTACGTCCGAAAACTCCAGAAATGGGATCAAACATGGGACACAGTTGCTTGAAACCTATGGATGTAAGCACATAGCTAGAACCAGGAATCCTGAACACATCGTGTGTGCACCATGGTGTAGTAGCCAGTCTGTTTAGAAATGTGTTTTAAGAGTTCCAATCGCGCCGTCGTGTATATGCAAGACTAGAACCCTTCATTTTCCTTGGATTTAGATGAATGTACCAATGTTGTTATGAAATATATAGTAGATGAATACTACGTATTTATAAAATGTAGTGTGTTTGTGCTATGCTATATGTGTATTTTATATTATTTGAATGTATTTATTGTGTTATTAGGATGTGAAGGAAATTGGTTCAAACCAGACCCGCAAACCTGTTTTTTTCTGCTCTGTAACATTGACTAAAGCGACGAAAATTGTTCAATATTTTTCGCATGAAAATCTAAGCGACAACCAAACTTCGTCGCTTCCATGAATCAAAGTTTGTCGCTAGAAATTTCAAGCGACGACCCAATGTTTGTCGCTTGAAATTTCAAGCGATGACCCAATGTTTGTCGCTAGCTGTTGAGGGCGAAGTTGAGATTCGTCGCTTGAAATAATGAAGCGACGAAAATATGTTCAATGTTCGTCGCTTGAAATTTAATCGACGGCATCCAAGTGACGACTTGTCGTCGCTTCAATTGATTTTCGGAACGGTGAACCTCAATCCTAGATTATCTATTAAACTGAGAGAGATGTCATCAAAGAAAGTTTCGAACTGACACAAGAATGTTGAATTATTAATGTCCACATATTTTTTATAATTATATTTAAGAAAATGAAAAAATAAAAGGAGTTGAGACATATTTGACCTAAACACAGCTCTAACCTTAACCTCGTGTATCTCCTTTATTTGTGGTGATTTATCATTCAATGAATTACGAAAAATTGATCGGCCATGCACCCTGGCCGATAAATGGGTATAGGCCTCTAGCTATATCCATTTGTTTTAATTTTTAGATCAATAATAATATTTGAAATCTTAAAGTTAAAAGTCCCCTTGCCCTTTCTAAAAGGTCGATGATTCCTTTTTATTATTTAACAATGCAAAGTGCATTTTATTAAAACTTTGAGGATTCAGCTTTTGGATATGTACTTTAAAATGGGTTGATTAGGTTCAGTTTTAGCTTTCGGAAGCAAAAACTGTGCATTGAAACTGCTTATAAGTGAATCCAGGATTAACTTCTCTCATCTCTCTTTTGTATTGGCGCTGCTATTCTGTACCTAAACTGTGAAAATTCCAATCTAGTACCTATCATGTAACAGTATAACTTCCTGTACTGTTATTGATACCTATGATATCATAGATAGGTAGAGTCAAACATATGGGTCATAATTTCTGAACATATTACAAAGGAAACCTACTGTTATAAGACTATACTTTACATACAATATAGATCTTGCTCTTTTATTCACAAGCTATAACATAGTATTTATGTTGTTTTACCTTGACATAGACATTTTAGCTAAGGGCAGATTGACCTAAATATGTTTTTTTATGTTGTCACGAGGCAAGTGGGAGCATCTAGCACAAATCATACATGTATCATTCTCAATCCACAGATCGAGCAAACAGACAAATATAGAACTGAGTAAGTATCATATGATACGATCATTAATCATCCTTATGTTACAGAGAAATATCATTTGCATTTACATTGCATGCTTCAAAAATGATTAGATATGTATATGGTTTCCAAAATTAAGCAACGATAAGCATAACTAAAAGGTTAAGCAACAGTAAACAGATTACATGCAGCCAAAGAATCACTATGAAGTAATAAGCCTTCTAATGACAATTTTTTTTTATATCAGGTTCTCAAGAACAGGTGACAAGCTGATTGTGTCTGGTGCATACTCAAAGTTGGCATTGTCAGGAGAAATCGATGAAACAGACATGAGAACTGTCGCATAACTGAAAACTCTAGATCCTGCAATACATGCAGTATGTGATCAAGCAACTTATCTTTGAATCTATTTAAAATTCTGCTTAGCCTACAATTTTCTATTTAAGTACCCAGTTTGGTATTTGTGAGGAGACATTACAGTTTAGGATACGTTATAGAGGAGACAAAATAATTTTTGAGGCAGGGCTAATACAGTTTAGGAGACATTACAGCCGAGTGACAAAGAGTCTCATATATAAACATTGTTAACCTTAACATGATACCAAAGTCAAATCTGTGTTAATTGGTCTTCCATTCGGTAACTAAAGTTCTGCGAGTGTGTTGAAAAGCTTCATATGGCCTCGGAATTGTGTTTTATGTAGATTTGGATGGTCAAATGTATTTGAAAATTTCTTAATCACATTTCCAGACTCTAAATTTCTCTTAGTATAAATAATCAGAAGAAAAAAAATTATTAGGACAAGCATAATATGACAAGACAATTGATGACCTATGCTGAAGTACTTAGGCCTTAACACAGAGCCTACACACTTGGACCTTTCTGACGTACTCCAGCTAATCTCTTCGTTGATTACAACATGAAGGTGCATCACAACCTATAATTGGAAGGACGTTAGTTACAATAACAAACATAACCACACATGAAAAGATTAAAGATATCATAGAAGATCAGAAAACATTTGAAAAGAATTTATTATTCTCTGGGATTATGCATATGTTTTTTAAGGATGTATTTCTGTATACAAGTCTATCTATGCGCTGCATTTAAGTTAAACAACCAAGTTGTTGTTCCATGTGATCAAAACCTGGTCATACTGAAGCTAATCATGAGTTGGTTCCTATTGACTATGTTTTTGATGGATTTTACTACTTTTTCAGTCCAAGTCAGTGTGTTGTGCAGCAGTTGTGGCAAGATTTTTTGCAGAAAAAGGATGGTGGTACAACTCCTGTTCTCACGACAAGTGTTACAAGGTTATGATAAAAAATGAAGAGTTTGAAGATGATTATTTTTGTTCTCTTCATGGACAGAATAAACCCCAAAAAAGGTAGCTCTGCTCCTTCACTCCTATGTAGGGATGTTAATACCGAATCAAAAACTGAAAAAAAAAATCAAACCGAAAAAGAACCGTAACCAAAAAAACTGAAATCGAACAAATACCGAAACGAAAAACAAAAAAACCGTACCGAACCGAAAAATTCGGTTCGGTTTCGGTTTTCGTCTCCAAAAAAACTGAAAAAACTGAACCGAATCGTTTGAACCGAAATGAATAAAACGAAGTCGTTTTACAAGTGTCAATCAAGTTTGATGTTGTGAGGTATGTTGTTGAATATCTCTCTTTGTCCCATATGAAAGTAGTATTTGGTATGTGCCATAGTTTGATACTTAACAATGATTATTGGGGTTCTTGTAGGTTTAAGAAAAGGAATGCTAAGTTGCCAAAGAAAAACTCCCTAGCTGAGAAAGTGAGAATGGTGGACAAGTTGAGTATAGATTGAGAATGGATTCAATTGAGTGTTTTTATGTGATATTTGTACTATATTTTTATTTGGATGGACTGTAGATTGTTTTAAACTTGGACTATGGAGTGTGGACTTTGGTTTATGTTTGTTGATGTTTGAAACTTTGAATTTGTGATGTAAACTTTCGGTAAACATTTGACAATTTGCTATGGTTTGAAACTTTGAATGTGTGATTTGTGACTAATTATATTTGTTGTAGTTTGATTTGATTTGATTTGACATAAACTATGTTTCACACTTTCACAAAGTTATTAAAATTTGTTGTAGTTTGATTTGATTTGATTTGACATAAACTATGTTTCACACTTTCACAAAGTTATTAAAAAAAGTAGCTAATGAAGATCTTCGAATTTTCAAAACTAATAGAAATAAATAGTATTTTTTTTAGAAAGTTTTTTTTTATTTAAAAAAAAAACCGGAAAAACCGGAAAAAAACCAAGAAAACCGAACCGAACCGATTAAAAAATACGATTCGATTTTCGGTTCGGCCTAATAACCGAATCGTTTGTACCGATTAACAGCCCTACTCCTATGCACGATTGCACATATTTCAATTCCATTTTGACATAAATATTGTGTGCTCTGACTCAATGATATGCATATACGACTATAGCATGTAGTTACAGGGTCTTCATGATTATTGAAGATGAACATGACCAGGCAAGTATCACTCTGATGGGAAGAGCAGCAGAAGAATTTTTCCTTGCAAGTTGCGAGGACTTGCTAACAAAGAGATTCTACCCTACGGAATCAACCCTCCCTCCCGAGATCAGTTGCAAGATTGGTGAAGAACTCCTGTTCGAGATAAACATCAACCAACACGGTCAGTTTTTCTTGAGGAGCATATGCGAAAATCAAAATGCTAATAAGAAAGCAACCTCAAATAAACAAGTTCAGAGGGAACTTGAACTTGCAGAACTTGCATTAGAGACCCCCCAAAATGGGCCAGCTGCAAAGAGGGGCGGAAATAAGAATGCTGCCAAAAAATTGTTTTTAGATGGAATCGCAAAGGAGGCAAAGCAGTAAGAATACACATCTCAAATACATTATTTTTGTGTTTTGCAAGCATCATAACTATAGGCTAAATCAAAATTAACTATATTTTCAGGGCCAAAACTGGTGGCAGTTCAGCAACATGAGAGTTGCTGCAAAAATGGCAGGTACATGAAGGGTGACATTAATTAGCAATTTTTTTGCTGTGTTTATGTGATGGAAATTGTGAAATGATGTGACTGAATGGTAATCTGCATAGTACATATATTTTGCAAAATATCCTAACTCTTATATACACAGTAGAAAATAGATATGTGTGAATGGTAATCTATATAGTTTATATATATGTTATTCAAAACCTTAAAAACTGGGAATGACCAATACATATATATAGCTCTTCAAATTTCTGCAAAACAATCTTCCTCTTATAAACATAATAGATTGAGCTAGCCTGTACCGACCTCATTTCAATTGAGAGAATTCACTTATATATCTGTTGGTGTATGTGCAACATTACCCATGTTTGTCTATGTGAAAGCAGATTAGCTATATTTTTCTTATTATCTGTGTATGGTAATCTGTATGGAGACTATATAATCTGTATAATCACCAACAGATGATCCCTCCATATCGGCTTTCTCAACCACTGTTTTAATCCCAGCACTGTCCAAAAAATCTGAAAATGGTTTTGGTAGTCAGCAAGTTAAAGCAATATTTCACATTTATTCATATTGCCTTCACTTTATATTGTCATGGAGTGCTTTGTATAATCCAAGGTATACATTAACTGAAACTGAAATGACCCAACCCCGATTTAGTTTCCTAAACCGGAATTAAACCCCTTCTGAAAACACGAACTAACAAAAACCTCAAAAATTTCGGCAGAGTTTCATTACTAACGCGGAATTGCCATTAACCTGCATCCAGAAAATACACTTCATCCTATGCCATAAAAGCCAAACCGTGGGCACCAATCTCATCCGGATTTCTCAATATCATAACAATAAAGTAAAGCAGTAAATATAACTGTACTTTACAGAAAATCCGGGAAAAACCACATAGCAACATATCAGTAGCATATCAGAGTGACATCTAATGTATATATACAAAAATATACAACAGTAGGCAAAACAAGAAACCTACTGGAAAAGAAAAGTAGCTCGAACAACTAGCTTCCGACCGCGACGTGAGGCACCAGAATCCGAACTGCAAACTGGGCACGGAAACCGAAAACCCCCGGGGAAATGCAATAAAATCGTTAGAGTGAGTGGACGAAAATAAACATATGCCTTTCACCATTTACATATATAATAAAACAATGCAAAGCAAAGCGAGTTCAGAAAGTATATAGAGGTGTCAGGCGAATCTCTCAAGCCCGACGGTCGGGCGAATCTCTCAAGCCCGACGGTCGGGCGAATCTCTCAAGCCCGACGGTCAGGCGAATCTCTCAAGCCCAACGGTGATAGGCTAGGCGAATCTCTCAAGCCTAGCGGCACAACAGGGGAATCTCTCAACCCTGCCTAAAGGAATCTCTCAACTCTGGGTCTGACTACTGGTGATCAGCCGTGTAGCCAAAGCATCAATGCAAGTAATGTCATCACCATATAAAATATAAAATAATGCCTCCAAAAGCAATAAATAATCTCAACATTGTATATAATTAAATACGGAAATCACGAACTCGCAATGACAGTGAAAATAGAAAAGTCCACTCACAGGTGAGCACAGCGCGCACTCGCGCTAATCACGAGATTCGGCGAAAGATCCCTCGCCCAAAGCACGATCTCGATCCCCTGAATAATCAAAAAATATAACTGATCAAAATCATAGTTCATCACACTGTACCACACCTCGGAAACCAACCGTTCCCAGAAACATATAACGCGGTACAAAATAATCGACGAAATTCCCGAAATCTCCACATAAACCCTCGACTAAAAATCCGGCTTCCAAATCAACTCGAAAACCTCAAGGCGATGATCGGGGCGCGAATACGAGCAAAACGACATATAACTCGATAAATTTCCAAAAAGTCAACGGTCGCCGGAGCTCCGCCGTTGACCGCCGCCGCCGCCGCGCCGTCAACCAGAGAGATTTTCCGGCGGCCAAGCTCCCACAATGTTCTCCTCATCGAGCCCAAAACTTCTCGCAACTAAGCCAAGGTCCAATTCCACCGCGATTGGCCGAAGAATATCTCGAAAGCCACGGAATCCTCCACCACCGGCAGCCCTTGTTCTCAGTCGATTCACCGCCCACGGTGCACGGCGGCCCTCGAGACCACTCCCAAAGGACCCACCGTGGCCCCACAGTCAATACCCCCCATTCCCCGGCCACCACCTTGGCCGAAGCGCCACCGTCCAACTCACCCAAAACCGGCCGGAAATTCCCAAATTTGAAATCACGATTTCTCCCTCAAATCAACATCAATTCAAGCAAAACAAAGTTCTAAACAGTTTCAAATCACGAGGAGAATCTTTTACTTTCCAAGGTCGTGGCCTGAAACGGCAAGTTTGCCGGTGGAATTCAAACGGTCCAAAAATCTCCACGATCAACGGTGGTCAACGCCTCCAAACTCGGTCAACACCGGTCAAACTTCCCGAACAGTGTTTTTCGACAATTTTTGACTATTTCAGATATTTATACTCGCAGCTCGGAACGATCGACGGTTCAAAACGGATCACATCCACGTTTCGGATAACTCGTATACGAACGGATAAACTCGACGAAATTTCGCAATTTCAAATATTCATAAGATATTCCTCGGTCGTCAAAATAATTATCCGGAACCTCCCACGAACTTGAAATCACGCGTACAACAACTCTCAAGAAAAGACTTAACTCAAATTCTCGGCCAATATTTAAGTTGTGATCAAAACCAGCAAATCAATCAATTTACGGAAAACGGTGATTACGCGCTAACTCGTGGATTAAGCCGATTACACTACTGATTCTGTTCCGGGTCATCACAGAAACATCTAACTTTTAGTATACCCTCACCTTACATATTGATCCCCATTCAAAACACATACACCAAGTTGGTTACATACTTGGTCTGGTTGTGCTTGCAGAAATGCAGACCATGTATAATCTCAAATGATATTGGACATTGTATTTTGAAAGAAACGTCCCTGTTTTGGATTGAGATAGAAAGCAAAACACATCCCTGATATTAGAAGATTCCATATCAAGTCTCCATATTGAGAAACAATTTGCTTGCATTCTGTACTCACTACTCCTTCAGCTCCAATAGCATGGTTAACTTCAGTCACTACAGATTGAAAACAAAAATAAAAAAGTGAAGCCAGTGTGAAATGACAACCTGGAGTTTTTTTTAAAAGAATACAACTTTAGAAAAGATGGAAGCACATACTGTCGGGCAAGCGAGTAAAGATGTTCCTGAATCCACAACAGCAGCACAACCCCTACCACAAACACCTGAGTACAATTATAAACTTAATTTAGTCATTGCTGGACATTATGGTTTGAGAACACAGTCACAACAATTGTATTGATCACAACACACGGTCCAGAACTAAAAAGACTAAAGCAGGATCTAGAGTAAAGAAAAACTTACTCAGAAACCAATACTTTGTAAGGAGGTCCACCGAGATGATCACTGATCTGCAATCAAATGGTTTTGGTGTTGAACAGAACTTTGAGAAAAAAAATTCTCAAGGAGAGGAGCCTATAATTTAAGCAAACAAATTATTGTATATATAGATCTGTATATAATATATAAACAGATCTGTATGGAGGAGCCTATAATATATAAACAGATCTGTATAATCTGTATAGTACAACTTAGCTCTTAGGTACTTAGGTTCAGTTGCATATGTCATTCAATCAAAATGATCTCACTGCAGCAAAATTTATATTTTTACTTAATTTTTTCTAATTGAGATCCATTCCATATAGTTGGAGCTACCCCTTGACAAAACAGAATGAAGTAAGATTGCATCCATACAGCAGCCTCAAGACATATCGCAACTAAAAGCGAATATGTTTCATGTATCGGTAAAGTAATAAACTACCTTCCAGTTAGCACCGCGGAGCTCCTGATTCCGTTGGGCAACTTTATTCTGAAATTTGAGCAGCTCATATCTCCCCCCTCCATAGCCACCCCTCTCTGCAGCTTTCTGAGAATTAGAATGAATATCACAGATCAGTTACGGTTCAAGTGTTTTCTCCTATTAATCACAACGACACATTATGCTGTTTACTTACCTCAGGTGGTATGTCAAGGTACACAACAATATCTGGAGCCAACAACCCAGTTTCAGGAGCCTGCAAAAGGAAACCTCATTTGTTCAGCATTCGAATTTAAAACATAAATTTCTCTAGAAGAGACGAAAGAACAAATTGAAATAAAAATCCAGCATATCAGCACCTTACACCATTCAAAGTCCAGTCCTTTGGCGGATGAGAAAGCAACCCCAGAGTAAGAATACTGGTCAACAACTGTGGGGTTCCACTTTTCAATTTACTTTCCATCAATGATCTGCACATAAATTACTGACTATTTAGTATAAAACCAATGACCACCTATTTCTTTATGCAAGAAAGAATACACAAATGATTGAAGAACACACTCTTAATATATTCAAAGTAGGATGAAACATATCACAAGAAAATGAGTTTGAAATGATATACGGGACAATGGATATATTTTCTCATAATCTAATCCCAAATCCTCTTGAATCACTATATGCATTCTACATTTAATTTCTTTTTCTTTTCGGTTTATTCAATGAGAGTATCAGTTACTAAACAAAAGAGAACTTCACAAAACAAACAATTCCCTGGTCATGTATATAGAAATCCACAAGGAAGAGTCTAGAGAGATACAGACCTCTTCTCCCACCGGTTGGCACTAAAGAGAAGATGGATAGTACGATCATCCAGCTGCGATTCGTTGGAAAGATAAGAAGATATCATTTGCCCCACACTCGTACTTCAGTCAGGATACCTCCACAACTCAGCTGAACACCCTAAACTCTGTAAGTTCTCCACTAGTCTACTAGCCTGTGTAGTCTTCTCCACTAGTCAGCTGCGATCCAACCCTTCCAAAACAATCAGTGCTCCTCTTGCATCCTCCTTTTCACCTCGTAACCTACAATTGGGACCATCACTCGCCATTTGAATCCGCCTAACAGAAACTTTCCCACGAAAATTCCACGATATTTGCACTGCTCTTGCGAAATTCCTGGTGAAACAAACACAATCAAACATCGGATATCCCAGCTCTTTACCTATTTCATAATCCATTTTACTTCAAAACTTTCTTATGGGTATACAAAGCTAGAAACGTAGTCATTTATAGTTCAATTTCTTCTCAATCTCCCTACTTTCTCAATAAAATATCAATCTAACTAGAAATGAAAAGACAATCAAGAGAGTAAGGGGTTCTTAGTTCTTACAAAGCTTTACAGACTGTAAAACAAGAAGCTTGGCTACACAACAAGTCACAACCTATATAATCTGAGAAACAAAAAACCAAACAAAATTTACATTAGTTTAAACAACTAGACTCAACTATAGACTAGTTCATCTCTAAAGACACATGCTTTGGTAAAGTTCATCAATGTTTTCAGATAAAGATGTAATCTTTCTAAATCAAACGAGTTTAATATTACACTCATGATGAGAGAGAGAGAGAGAGAGAGAGAGAGAGAGAGAGAGAGAGTCACCTTTCAATGGTGGGTGGTGAAAATTTGAGAACTGAGAAAGTTGTGCCCGAGTGAGCTAGAAGTTTCTCACCGGCCGGTGAGTTTATAAGGAAGCCGTCGGAGAAGAGTGGCCAAAAGCCTTTTGACCTTTGTTTACATCGGTTTGCGGCTAGTCATTAAAATTTAACCTGATCTCGCGGCTGAAATCTCAACACGTGTCGATAATCCGACGAGTGGTATTAGTAAACAAAGATACCGCGGACAACAAAAACAAAAACAAATCCAAATATTATTAGAACATTGCTTCTTTGTTTGTTGTTCATGTCGGTTAATCTTATCCAACGGCTGAAGATATCAGAACGTTTGGGCCATTGTGCTATATAAGAGCAAATGTACCCATTGTTTGAGCAATTTTTCAAACAATTTCTTAAACTGCTTTTGAAATTACCAAACTGCTTGAGCAGTTTCAAAATAGAATGCAACAGTTCATAAACTGCTCAACCAGTTACTATTTAGTGACCGAATAAAGGCGTGACACGTGTCATCTCCAGTTAATGATATCGACGAAATAATTGAAGCCGATTGTCGGTGAGATTTCTGACCAATGAGGTTGTGACACGTGTCATTTCCGAATAACGATATCGACAAAATAATTGAAGTCGATTGTTGGTGAGATTTCCGACCAATGAGGTTGTGACACGTGTCATCTCCGGATAACGATATCAACAATTATTTTGAAGCCGATTGTCGGTGAGAATTTGCTATTAAAATATCATGATCCCTCTCATTGTTAGATTATGCCTTTAATTAGGTTTGTATTACACGCGCCAGAGTTAAAAAAAATATCATCTCAACTGACGTCACCCACGTAAGGTGGGTTCTGCCATCTGATCGAGCAACAGCTCACCCCGGAGTTGCTCGAGCTCGAGCTCTGTTGACTGGCGAAGTGCTCGAGCAGTTTCAAACCACTGCATCCAATTTTTCCGACTTGCTCGATCGTTTTCCAGCGGACTCCGTCACCTACTCGAGCAACTGGCATCCCGGTGCGGATGCTCTAAGGGGGATCAAACCCTAAATTAAATCTCAGCAGTAGCAATTATTGGCAATCTCAAATTATTACATTGAATAATTTGGCCAAGTTTGTTCTCTCTGTTCCTCGATCTGTCGCCGAAAATGTAAACGCCAACAAGTACTTACTTTTTTGTTGTTCCCCATCATTCCCTTTTTCTTTTTATTATTGAAATAATAATTTCTGGTTGGGTTTATTGCAGAGCGAAGAACTTGAATGAAACAGCAGCGATGGAGTCGGATGATCTGTCTGTAATCTAACTTTCCCGTTCTTAATTTGATCGGTGTAATTCGCATGTTGTGTTGTGTTGGATCTGATCCTATTATATGTGATGTCTTGTGTCTGCTGCAGCTGTAATCTATGGCATTTCATGTCATGTCTGTCTTGTGTTGGTATCGATCTCTCTCTGGGTTGTATAACGAAATGCCTATCAGTTTTTATGTGAATGCTAGTGCTAGCAAATCACTTTTCAAGTTTTCATGGCCTTTTTGGATTGCTTTTGAAATACCTAAAAGTGTTTTGACTTTATAAAAATAATTCATTATAAATAGGAAAAAATTCTAAAAAATGGAAAAGTGATTTTGTTGAGTTTTAGAGGTACTTGGAAATATTTGAGAAACACGTGATAGATATCTGATTTTAAAAGTACTTTTTGGTTCAATAAATTCTGAACATGATTTTTTTATATTTTTGTTTGAAGTATACATTTGGCCGGCCAAATGTAAACAATTTGGACAAATTCCATCAACCTCTTAGAGCATCCACAACGGGAGGGGAGTAATTCCTCAAACTCGGAATTCCTGGCGAGACCCATGCCGGAAATAGGACGTTTGGGCAGGTTGGGGCATGCAGCAGTGGAGAAGAGGATTGCTGACCGACAATTGACGAGGAGAAATTCCTCAAATTGATCGGTAAGGAGGACGGCTTCCCTAGCAGACCCCACGCACGTGGGTGATACCAAACACGTCAATTTTTTTTTTTTAAATCCCACGCGCCGTAAGTCTGTAATTTTTTTTTAAACCGGCTTAATTACGCACCAATGAGAGGCCACCACGTGGCCAGGTTGTCTCTTTTTTAAACCAAACGGCTAGTTTGCTCTGGTCCGTTGATCTATATATCTATTTTTTGATCTGATGGCCACAATTCAAGCACAAATGGCTCCTTTTATATAAAATTGTCTAATTCTCCAATTTGCTCTAAAAATTCCAAAAAAATCTGAAAAAAAATCCCAATTTTTTTGAAATGATCCCCTACTATTTTCCTATATATAAATACTACCTTCATTTTTCACAAACCTCACACCAATTTATGCACAACAAATTATCATTCTCCTCCCTCTCTCTCTCAATCCTTTTGATTTTTCACAAAAGATGTCCACTAATTGGCATCTTTTCGAAGATAATTTGGTTCAATAATGTAAACGATAATGACACATGTCGGCTAGTTATTAGATGAATAAATTACTAAAAATTAAATTAAATAAGTTTTTATAATTGATGAATAGTAATAAAAATTCCTATTTGTTGCACTGCTACGCAAAAAACATGAGTAGAACATCCGGCCTATTTGATGAATAGTGACAGGAATTCCTCAAATAGGAATTGCTGGACTAATAAGAATTCCCGAACGGGTGCAGATGATCTTAGTCCTCTTCCATCTCGATAGGCCCTTTGGGTCATCTAACACTGCTAGAAAAAAATCCCACTGTACACGCTTTGAAATCCGTGTGTATTAATACACACAGACTTTTAGGGTGTGGAAGGAGAGGACGTTATTTCTCTGCTGAGATCATCACATTTGAGAAGTCTTCTCCTCGGGTACAAGCTTTTGCTAGCTTCATTTGATTGTGGTTGTCATTTGGCTTTGGGATTTACAAGTTTTCTAATCTATGTTTTGTTTTGTGATCTTCGTTTGGTTCAAGTTTTCTAACCAAATTGCGCAGAGAAGAAGTCTCTAGCCTCGTCTCCTATTCCAACTACGCACATGTCATCCATGAATTCTTGAATAGGTTTAAAGTTTTAACAACGGGATGATGTATAACAAGATATAATCTTTTCCATGGGTGCAACTACAAACTAATACTAGGAAAACCTCCACTCCCGTTTCAAATAGGAAAACCAAAGTCACAAGTGCAAAGACATGTAAAAAGAGCCCTAACCCTTCCTTGTCCAACAAGAAACTATATATAAAGGCATATATTTATACACGTGGCTTCTCGATCAACAAACACTGTCAATCAGAAGGAACCCTAAATTGAAAAAGAAGAAAAAAAATCCCAATTGCCATGGCCTCCTCGAACATTCTCTATGCCGTCGTAAACCTCATTCCTGCAAGCTTGTCTTTTGCAATGTGTCACTATAGCTCAAAATTCCTCGGAGACTTGCTTGATGAGAGTACCGCTTCTCAGTGGCAAGAAACTCTAGAGTTTACTAATCGGATGAGATTGATTCAGGAGTAGATGGAATCTCAGGTGATTTTATTTTATTTATTTTATTTTTTAAAATTTTGAATTTGGATATAGCTATTGGTTTCTTATATTCGGTTTTGGATTTGGTTTGTAGGCGAAGAAGAATGAAGAATTCAGAAGACGAATAAGGATGTGAATTTCGCTTTACTGTAATCGTGACTAGTGTTTCTGGTCTGTTCTTATTCCAATCAATCAAATGCCCCAAATGCGAACTTAACTATTTCTGTGTAATTCACCAATTTGAGACTTGAGTATTAATTGTGTGTGTAATTTGATGTTTGCTTTAATTATTTTATTTATTTTTGTGGTTGTTTGATCTATAATTTCATTAATTCATTAATTATATATGCTGCTAGCTGATATATAGAGACTTTGATTTTGATAAATTATGAGTGAGTTCATGAGGTTCTGTGGTGTGATATTTGCAAGAGGTGTGTAGAACTATGACTCATACAGCCTCAAACTTATTCATGTCATTTACAAACTAATGATGATGATGCAAACCCAATTCAAGCAACATTAACACTAGCACAGAATCACTAAACAGATATTACAAAGTGTGCAAACCCAAGCAACATTAACACTAGTTATGTTTTCAAGCGAAATTCATGGAGAAACAAACACAATCAAACATCGGATCTCCTAGCTCTTCATCTATTTCATAATCCATTTTACTTCAAAACTTTTATAAGAGTATACATAGTCATCATCACTCTTAGTCGAAGAAAAGGAGTAAAGGGTTCTCAATGAAATATCAATCTAATTATCAAACTAAAAATGAAAAGACAATGGAGAGAGTAAAGGGTTCTTCTTTTAGTTCTTACAAGTTTACAGACTGTAAAACAAGAACCATAGCTCATGTCCCTCAACAACATATAATCTGAGAAACAAAAAATCAAATAAACTTCACATAAACTTAAAACTACTAGACTAAACTGTAGACTAGTTCATCTCTAAAGCCACATGCTTTGGTAAAGTTCATCAATGTTTTCGGATAAAGATGTAATCTTTGTAAAGCAAACGAGCTTAATATAACACACATGAGAGAGAGAGAGTCACCTTTTAAGAACGAAGAAGCCGTCGGAGAAGAGTGGCCAAAAATCCTTTTTGACCTTTCTATTTAAAAAGACGAAGCAAAAACCCGAGTCAAAATCTCCAAAGAGAGCCAAAGACGTGGCCTTTTCGCTCTGGTTTTTTTTTCGCCGTCGTTCTTATAAATTTGGAGTCGGGTTCGGGTTGTAATCGTGATCCGGTTACTTGTACTCAATCGGAGTTTTCTAGGGTTTATAATCCTCTCTCTCTCTCTCTCTCTCTCGCTTGGTCAAGAAGACGAAGACGAGGATGACGAAGAAGCTGTTTGGTTTGAGCTTTGATCGGTGAAGCTAGAACTCAATTCGGCGACTAGGGTTTAGCAACTGGTAAGTGCTTTAGGGTTTTTGGGTCACTTTCAATTTTTGATTTTTGATGATTGGCGGCGTAAAGATTGAGCCTTTGAAACAACTTACCCAGCTTTCGATTGGGTTTTTATGTTTTGAGTTCTGCTTTTTAATGTTTTCTTGTGTATTGAATTGAGACTAATTTTATTTTTTGGTGCTTAATTTTGTTCAGAAATTAGTGATCAGATTGTGTAGTGTGAAAATCAGTGTTCGTTTAGATATGACAATGAACAAGAAGAGTAGGTACAATGGAGGTGGAAGAGGGTATTATGGAGATGTATTTGGCCCCGGGGGCGGCGGCGGCGGCGGCGATGAATACGAGTGTTCGGTTAGCTCGGGGAGGATTGGCACAGAGGTTAGTGTCTCAGAGGGTTCAAGTGCTCCGAAAAGGAAGTGTATTAGTTTGAATTCGAGTAGTAGTCGAGATAATTTCGGAGTGCCAATGCAAGTTCTTCCGTTGTCGAGCATGTTGTCATCGGAAAGGAAGGATATGATAAGTAGGTTGAGGACTGAGCTTGAGCAGATACAAGTACTTAAGAGGAGAGTTGAAATGCATAGGACTAATGGGGTTACCGTGTCGTCGTCTAGTGATATCGTTAGCTGTAGTAATGGACCGAATCGGCTGCTGCAGTCTTCGTCTGGACAAGGGAAAAAACAGTATCCTGCGGTTCAGAAAGTGCTAGACTTGAACCGGGGCAATGCTGGTAGGTTCAAGTCGGTTGGTCAGGCTGAACCTAGTGCTGGAAGTGTAATGTTGATGAAACAGTGTGAGACACTATTGAAACGCTTAATGTCCTTAAAATCTGCACCTGCATTTCTTGAACCTGTTGATATAGTGAAGTTGAAGATACCAGATTACTTCACTATTATCAAGCATCCGATGGATTTGGGTACCGTAAAGAAAAAGTTGAGTTCAGGACGTTATTTGAGCCCATTGGAGTTTGCTGCCGATGTCAGGCTCACTTTTGCCAATGCTATGACCTACAATCCACCAGAAAATATTGTATACTCGTGGGCCGATGAACTTAGTAAATACTTTGAAGTCAGGTGGAAAGCCATTGAGAAGAAACTCCCAAAGGCTGAACCAGCACCGAAATCTCGTCCTCATGAAATCGTGGAAACTGCCAAGCCAATCCTTCCCTCAAGAAAGAGGACAATCACTTCTGTGGAACATGAAGTCAAATCTGTGCCAGTTAAGCGCGTAATGTCGATGGTGGAGAAGGACAATCTGAGGCGAGATTTGGAGTCGTTGCCTGCAGAAGAAATGCCTTTAAATATCATTGATTTCTTGAGGGAACATAGTTCAAATGGGAAGGACAATCCAGAAGATGAGATTGAGGTTGACATCAATGTTCTCAGTGATGATACCTTGTTCACCCTTTGCAATCTATTAGACAAGTGTGTGAAACATAAACAAAATAATGATGTCAGGGCGGAGCCTTGTTCAGTGGAGGTAATACCTTGACCACATTTAATTCTTGGATTAGAGGTAGATTGATATATGCATGATTGACACATTCTCTAATCATGTCTTGCAGCTTGTGAATGAATCAGGATTAAGCAATTCAACCATGCAGCCATGTGAAGGTTTGTGTTTATTCTCCAATTGCTGGAATATATGAATTCCTGACCTTCGTTTATATGAAAGTTATCTTGTTTTAATATTCTATACTACTTGTTCTCATTCCCTCCTCACATATGTGCTTTTGTAGGAAATGATTTTGATGAGGAGGATGTTGACATTGGTGGAAATGATCCTCCTGTCACGAGTTATCCTCCTATTGTGATAGAAAAGGATACAGACCATAAAACCAGTAAAAACATAAGCCCATGCAGCTCTGCTGGTATATTTATTTTTCATATTGCAGTTTTTCATCCTTTCGAGTCATATGAACTGTTTCTTGACACTTTCATTGTTCTACATATTTTTTTATATCTTTTGGGATCCTGAGTTTGGTATTGAAATCCAATGCTTCTTATTCTTAGCGGTAGTTGGCCTTCTATGTCAGGATATTATTTAGATGGAAGGAGAGTGGCTTATGCTTGCAAATATTATATTGATACGATTCTTAATAGTTTACCATCATCCACATGTGTCACAGGTTCAGATTCAAGCAGTTCGGAGAGTGATAGTGATGATGATTCTAAGGCCTTAAGTCCAGTAAGTGCATAGAGTCAAATGAGTTATTTTCCAACTATCTCACAGCTTAATTGTGTACTTTTATGAGGCATCAATGATGGCCCCCTTTGCTTTTAAGTTTCTGCGGGTACAGTGGTGTATGGGATGTCAGTGAGTTTAGATTCATAATAGTTCAAATTGCTCTTCAGGTACCGCAACCCTTCAATTCTGAAGCTCAAGTTGATGAAAAGACAACATGTGGAAATCCGCTTGAAGGAAATCGTGAGTGTTTCTCCTCTGATCTCTAGATATTACAGAATTTTTTGAATACATATTTAAATAGATGCTCAGGGTTGTCTATCATACTGTACATAATAATGGCAAACTAAAGTGAATCATTTGAAACTGTTTTGGGCAGGGAACAATAGAATAGTTAGTTGATTTAAACTTTAACCTTTTAGCTTCTCTTGACCGAGAAGGCCATTCAATTGTTCTGTTCAAATAAAACAAACCATACCATGAAAAGCACAACCCCCTCGATAAGTTCTATATTGTTATGTGCTTGCTGTCTGATTGCCTTTGGTTACCTCTGTTACCTTGCAATCACATCTCCTTTCCCCTTAGTTTAGCTTAATGCTGCTATATGATATTGCCAAGAATATTTAATAACTTCAAAAAATATCTGTTTTTTTTCATTGGTTCTTATCAAAGGATCATAACTGATTTGGTGATGCATGCTTACAGAGTCAGATAGTGGGTTGGATCAAGTTGAACAAACGTCACATCCAAAGCCAAGTTCTGTTGAATCAGATAGCCGCCAGGATGGTAAGTGGAAGAGTTAACCAATTAAAGAGGGAAACGAATTAGGCTGTTGTTTATGTGGTAGCATCTCATTTCTCATCTCTAAAAAAAAAATTAGGGGACAGTGCTCCCACAGAAAGGCCGATCTCCCCTGACAAGCAGTATAGAGCCGCTCTGTTGAAGAATCGTTTTGCTGATACCATTCTAAGAGCTCGAGAGAAAACACTTCATCAGGTTGGTTTCAAAGTCAGCCTAGCTTTATGTATTTAGTTTAAGGGTATGCAGTTTGCAATAGTTGGTTTTACCATGTTATCATTTGTTAATTTGAGCTGTCTGATATCAGGGTTACAAAGAGGATCCCGAGAAATTGCAAAGGCAGAGAGAGGCACTTGAATTGCAACAGAAGAAAGGTAGTGCCCTTCACTTAATGAAAACATTTTTTGCTGTTTATAAACCTGAACATTTTGCTTATTCATTAATCTGGTTTGCTAAAACTATGTGCAGATAAGGCCCGGTTGCTAGCAGAAGCCAAAGCTGCTGAAGAAGCCAAAAAAAAGAAAGAAGCAGAAGATGCAGCTGAGGCTAAACAGAAGAGGGAGTTTGAGAGAGAGGCGGCAAGACAAAAAATTCTGGAGGTACTGACTTCCCATGTGGCGCAATTAGAATTGCTTAAGATTGCGTGAATTGCTAGTTGAGCATCTTTTGGCATATGTACAGGTGGAGAAGACTGTTGAAATCAACAACACTCAGTTCAGTCAAGAATGGCAAATGCTCGCAACTGCCCCTGTAGAGTCAACACCATGCTTAGTTGACGAAGCAAGCCCAGATTACTCAGACAATGGTTTAGTCGGATTCAATTTTGGCGGTGGTAACGCATTGGAAAAACTTGGCTTGTCCTTGAAACAGGATCCCGATGACGAGGAGGAGGAAGAAGCCGCCTCAAACCCTGTAGATGATATGGAGGAAGGAGAAATCGATTAAGTAAAGAGTAACTTTTCTTTTCGGTATACTCCTGCTTCTGTGTTCATGAACGGATCAACAAAGCAAGCATAGATCTTTCTTTTGGGTAGAAAACAAGACAGAAAATATCTATGCAAAATTTTGGTAGTGATTGGTAAAGAACTAAAGATGATTAACTGGGAAGGTTTCTCCCACAGTCTGTGTGTTTATGTTCTCCATGTACCAACATTTGGCTATAAGATTCAAGACCAGAATTTTCAGTGCTTCATTTTTGATCGGAAATTGCTCCGATATGTCCTCCGGCGTGGTTTTCTGATGCGTAATGTAACTGTGATAGTGTAGGAGAATACTCAACGGATCACTTTATAGATTATCTTTATATTCAACCATTAATTCTTGGACTTATGTGAAGCTGATGCGTAATGTAATTGTGATAGTGTAGGAGAATACTCAACGGATCACTTGATGAGATTTTCTTTATGTTCAAGTTCAACGAGTAATCCTTGGGCTCATTCATGTGAAATTCGTTAAAAAAGATCGAGTTTTTGATTAAAGAAAAAAAAGGTAACATTTGAAAACTAGTTTAAATTTCAAAAAAATCAAGGCCCTCCACTATAAAAGCGCTCTCTCTCTCTCTCGGCACATTCTTCATTTCTTCTACAATTTCATAAAGGTTCTCTCTAGGGTTTCATCTCAACCATGGAGGACCCTAATCAAACCCTAATCTTGGACTTGTCTCTCCCATCTCTCCCGGCCATGTTTTCCTTCTTCCTCGCCGTCTACGTCATCGCTTACTTCATCGTCTTCCGTAACTGGAGCCCTAAGATCCGACCCGAAGCCTCCTCCTGCCTCATCTCTCTCGCTCACGGCACCCCCGCCGTCTTCCTCTCCGCTTTCGCCATCCTCTCCGACCACCGCCACGTCTCCTCCTCATTCGACGACACGCGCTTCGCGGCAACGAACACGCGCCTCCAGAACTCGGTCCTGGAATTCAGCGTCGCTTATTTCTTGACGGATCTCCTTCACTACTTGGTGTTCTTCCCGAGCGACGTGTTGTTCATAGGCCACCACCTGGCGACGCTGTTCGTGTTCATCACGTGCCGGTACTGCGCGTGCCGCGGCGCGTTTGCGGTTCTGACGCTCCTGATTTTGGCCGAGGTCACCAGTTTGTGCCAGAACGTGTGGACTTTGGCCAATGCGAGAAGAAACGACGCCGTTTTGGCGGCGAGAGTGTATGATCTCTTGTCCCCTCCGTTTTATGTGTTGTATTCGATTGTTAGAGGTGTTGTGGGGCCGTATTTCGTGTATAGGATGAGTGTGTTTTATGTGTTTGGTGGGGCCGAGGGGTTGATTCCGCGGTGGGTTTGGGTGTCGTGGATTGTGGTGGTGGCGGCGGCCATTTCGGTTAGTATTATGTGGGTTTCGAATCTTTGGGTGGAGTTGTGTGGGGATAATAGGAGTAAGAAGTTGGAAATGAAACTTAGATAGGATTGAATTAATGGAGGATTTGAACACATTTTGCGAAATTGTTTCGAGCTGAATAACAATGTAGCTTGGATTTTTTCGACTGTAATTTTTGCAAACATGTAAGCTCAGCTCCTCTGTATTTTTTGATATAGCTTTTTCTATAATGATATTTTGTGTTTTTACGAGCAATGCTGGACCAGTACTCGGTTTATTTATTTTCGGTTGCGTTTACAGTTTGCATTCGTAAATGTGGTGATTGTGATAATGGATTGTTTGGTTGTAGTCGTGGAACAGATTTGATGTAGTTTTCGAATGCTTGAATTAGGCTATTGTTGTTGGTATACTTATGATGGAAGGTAGCTGCATTGTTTGTTCAGGACTATAGGTGTGATTATCTAAAGGGTGTCTCTCAATTATGAGGATGAATTGTATAAGTTGATGCAGTTGAAAACTAGGTGACCTACTCGTTTTGTTTCAAATGGTTGTTGTATTTTTCTTCAAAAGTTGTTGAGGTTGTTGAACCACTTTAGTCTTGAATTTCTGTTTTTTTTAGATTGTTTAATCTAAACATTTCCTATCTGCTTTAGGTAATCGTTTAGATTAGTGTTTTCTTGCTGTCACGTTGCAGTTTGCTTTAGGTAATCATTTGACATTCAGCTTTTGGTGAGCTAGACTTGGTAGTTAGGACTGTCATGATCTGATATTGTGTTCAATTTGTTTATCAAGGATATAGTGTTCTGTGGTGTGATTATCACAGCATCATTCATCTTCCAAGTATCACAGCATTAGTGTGATTAATTGTTCAATTATATTTTGTTGGTTTGGAAAGTAAGTAGATACAAGGTCTATACTTCAATGGACTAGAACTCTGAGGTTTATACACCATACAATGCCAGTCAAAAACCGGAGTGGCATCTAGTTTTATGTTCTTATCTGATTCACACATGGTTGCTTCTGTGCATTGAATTATAGGATATCTGATCGGGTTTGTAAGCACATCTAATTCTAAAGGTGGTAGTCTTTGGCTTGAATTATAGGATATGCCTTGAGCCTCCAATAGGTGATAGGACCATGAGCAGAACACCCAGTGTAATGCAAATCTGGAAACACAGAAGCCAACTTAGAAATTTAGCATGTTTAGGTTCAGATTAGGTAGAGCAATTCAAGCTAAAACATTCTTGCACATATACCCAATTCTTTATGGCAAGCCAGATCACACAAGGGAGCTGAAGAATGAAACTAGGACTTTAGATCATGACCTTATATTGAAGAAACTATAGAACGAGGAGGAACGTAGAACTCACAAAGTATGTTTTTGGGGAAAAAACAAATCCTCCAAAGAACCCCAGAAGTCCACCAAAGAAAGGAAAACTGATGCCGACGAACATTGTGAATGCTGCAACCAAATTACTTCACAAGCGTTATTCACTCTACCTCAGCCAAGAACTAGCATAGCTCTCAAGCATTATATACTTACCAACGTATACATTTATGGAAATGAAGCGAAGAGTTGTTGTAGGCCTGAAATGCAGCTTCTTCACCAGGAGTGTTTCCTTCATGTTAAATACTGGCATTGCAAATAGCTGCAAAGGAAGCCTAAAATTTGTCAAGATCCGTGGACTTATGAATTGATTGATTGTTATAATGGAAGAACACAACACCTGGTAAACCCCAATGATATGAGCAACAACAAACATGTTGGCAGTGATCATGAGCCATGCAGGTTTCTCCAAGGAGATTAGGATGTTGTTCTCGACTTTGTTGCCAAAAGTATAGTTTCCGATGAGAGCCACCGGGAAATAGCACAAGGCGACGACTGTATAAGCACTGAAGACATCTCTCCACATAGGCTTCTTGGATGGTTTGTCAGGTGAACTGGTGAAGAAGGCAGTGTTGCTTGGATCTCCAATACCACATTATGGCCTGCATAGGCAAACGCGTCGCCTCCCAAGGCAAAGTTGAAGACTGTTCCCGATGCGGTATGCCCTTTATATCCATATTGTACATCTGCTTGAACCTGTATGGAAGTTGTCCATGCAATGGTAGAGTAACTGCATCATAGTTGATTTATATATCTCATCTTTCCTCATTGTTATTGTATGGAAAATACTAATGTTATACCTTAAACACATGACTGCTGCAGTCAAGGAAACGCCAGAGATGGAGCCGAAGATGGGGAGATGTGCTAGTGCAAACTGAGCCGAGGCATAGATCATAATGAAGAAGGTGAGCTTGATCGGGCTCTGGCCTTTGCGAACTATGCTACGAACCTTCTGCAATGCTTTTCCTCCTGTGACCATATACACAATGTTCACACCAACTTTGCAGACTAGCTGTTGGGGCACCACAATCCAAAGGCCAAGCTTTTCACCAAAGGCACGCTGACGGAGTTCATGGTCTCTATCAAACCGCTTTCCAGGTACCATTTCATGCATCTCAACCATTTTCCATAATGTGAATAAAGTGATCACCCATGATAGTACAAGAATAGCTGCGCCAGGACCCCTGAGATGATTTTGACAATGAATTCGACACATTTTACACTTTCAGATTGAAGTAAATAAAGACTTTATCTTTAGAGTTAAATGACATACCATCCTAGATTCGACATGGCATATGGAAGACTTAGAAAACCAGCACCAACCATGGAGTTGATATTGTGGAAAGCTGAGTGCCACCAATTGGAAGTCAATCATCAATTTCCTTCTGCCTCTCTTGTATCTTCTCACCTATCTTTGCTTGCTTCTCTGGTTGATCCTCCATCTGTGGTTCAGCACAATTCCACAGTTCAAAATCTAGGCTTTAATTTGTGCGTGAGAGAGGCTTACATTGCTGCAAATGGAAGAAAATTTTGTTGGCTGGCGCTTGAGTTCTCATCGATGTACAGTGGAGGCTCAAGTCATTGAATCATATGTAGAATAAGTGGCCAAGAGAGTTGGAACTTATAACACTCCTGAAGTTGACATTTTTGTTTGCTACTGTTCAATACAGAATCTTGTATTTCGGCCAGCTACACGTCTCCAAATGCTAAATATAAAGTAGCACAGAAATAAATCTATCATCCTTAAATTTGTTTTCAAGTTGGTTGGAGGAGTTCATGACTTCCTTTAATATTAACGAAACCTTAGCTTCTGATCTTTTATGTTAGTGGTTATCTATGTAACAATATGCAAGACATTTTGTGATCCAACTTCTTAGTGATCATGAACTGACCAGTAGTCGAAAAATATCTACTTCGTTCATGCGTACTGACATCAAATGAAAGTAGTAGAAGGTTTGTAGTTATTGCATCACACACTCATACAACACAAAATTGAAGGCACTTAGGCTCTAATTTTGTTCAGTTCAGATGTCTTCGTGTTCTTATTTGTCGACACCCTTGCTTTGCATCTATATGTCTGCACTGGAATTCGCTGCGACAAAACGGTGCTTGTGCCGAGTGATTCTCAGTTATAGAATTTGTAGCTTTTAGCTTGTAGTATGATATTCCTCAACCCTCCAATAGGTGATAAGATCATGAGCAGGACGCCTAGCGTAATGCATATCTGAAATTCAAGAAGCCATTTTTAGAAATGGCTTAGTTTGAAAGCAGCTAGTGGTACAAATAGAGCATGTATGTATACTTACCCAGTTAACCGTCCAAGATAAGCCAAACTTTCGCGGTTTCTTGATGGCAAGCCACATAATGCAAGGGAGCTGAAGGATGAGATCAAATGCAGATGAACATGAGTTCAAGTGTTACCAAAAATTTGACTACAGATTAAGAGAAGTCTAGAAGGATTACAAAGTATGTTGTTGGAGAAAAGGCAAATCCTCCGAAGAACCCCAGAAGTCCACCGAAGAAGGGAAAAGTAATACCCACGAACATTGTGAATGCTGCAATCAAATGTGACATATAAATCCTCATTGTGTAATTTGTAAATGACAGACACACTCTACCTCTTCCTGGTGATCACATTGCTCAAAGTTACTGTACGTACCAACATATACATTCCGGGAAATGAAGCGAAGAGCTATAGTTGGCCTGAAATTTAGCTTCTTTACCAAGACAGTTTCTATCATGTCGAAAACTGGCATTGCATATAGCTGCAACAGAACAAAGAAAAACCAAGATTAGTTCAGACATGAAGATTGTTCTACTCCTATTTATAATGGGAAAGAATGTAACGCTTACCTGATAACTCCCAATAACATGGACAACAACAAACATGTTAGCCATTATGATGAGCCATTCCGGTTTCTTTAAGGAAATCAAGATGTTGTCTTCAACTTTGTTGCCGAAGGTGTAGTATCCAATGAGAGCCACCGGAAAATAGCACAAAGCCACAACTATATAGGCGACGACAACTCCTCTCCACATCGGTATCTTTGATGGCTTTTCGGGTGAGGAAGGGATTGTGGCTTGGATCTCCAAAACTACATTGTGGCCTGCATAGGCAAAAGCAACGTCTCCCAAGGCAGTGAAGAAGTTGAAGACTGTTCCTGATGTGCTATGCGCTATATAACCGTATTCCACACCTGGCTGAACACCCTTATGGACTGAAGAAGTCCAAGCAATAGTAGAGTAACTGCAATGTCACCAAGTTATTAAACAACCACAATAGCTTAAAATGGTAGTGATGCATTCTTACCCTAATAAGCTAGGTTGCATGAAAACGGGTACGGGTGCATGGAAACGAAACCTGAGGAAACGAGGAAGCATTTTTTTTTTCTTTCAAAAACTAATGAAAGTGGGTACGCAAAGGAAGTGTCTAATTAATATATAATAAAAAATTAGTTATATATACATAGAAATATAAAATTTGATAAATAACTTAAAACACGATTAGAATTTAATTCTCATTTGATTGTTTTCAAACAAAGTATATGGATAATAATATGAATCATATATAAATAATAGTAAATTTTTCTCATGATTTTTTGTGAAATATGATTTAGCGTTTCCAATTTAGAACATCAAGTTTCCAAAATAAATATATTTTTGAAATCGTACTTCCAAAATGAATATTTTTAGAACCGTGCTTCCGAGAGCTTCCGACAAGCTTCCATACAACCTAGCCAATAGCTCTAGTAGCTAAGATTGATGTGTCAATTACCTCAATGACATGACTGCCGCGGCCAAAGACACGCCGGAGATGGAGTTAAAGTTGGGAAGATGAGCAAGTACAAAATGAGCAGAGGCAAAGATCATGATGAAGTAAGTGAGTTTGATGGAGTCTTTGTCTTTACGAACTAAGTTATGAACCTTCTGCAGAGATTTTCCTCCAGTGACCATGTAGACAATGTCCACACCAACTTCACATATCAACTGTTGAGGCACCACAATCCAAAGGCCAAGCTTTTCACCAAAGGCATGTTGCCCCAACTCATGGTACCTATCGAATCGCTTTCCCGGAACCATTTCATGCATCTCAACCATTTGCCATAATGTGAACAAAGTGATCACCCATGATAGTACCAGAATCACCACACCAGGACCCCTGAAAATCAAATTTAACTTCACATTTTAATAACATGTTGGCATGGTTAATTAGAACATCTGAACATGGAACTACTTTGTGCAAATTAAAACATACCATCCGAGATTAGACATTGCAAAAGGAAGACTTAGGACACCAGCTCCAACCATGGCGGTGACGTTGTGGAAAGCTGAGTACCACCATTTTGCATTCCTTGATGAAGTGATTGGAAGCCAGTCATCGATTTCTTTCTTCTGCCTCTCGAGTTTTTCATCTATCTTTGTTTGCTTCTCCGATTGCTCATCCATCTCTTATTTAGTACTAGCAAGCAAGCATAGTCCAAAATTAAAAAACTTAATCACAACACTCACTATGTATATACACGAGCCAGTGTACCAAATTCCGTACCCATTAAATTGTTGATACACTTCTATTCTAAACAAACCATATCACTCTAGTGTTTGGTGAGAATGAAATCATTGGAATTTAATTAAATTTTAGTAATTTATATTTTTATCATTTAAATTTATATGTTTGAATAAATTTCTTGAGGATTTTATAATTTCCATCATTTTAAAAATGAGGGAATTTGAGACACAAATTCTTTGTTTCAATTCTCTCAAAAATAAGTGTTATTCTACAATTCCCTCAACTTACTCATAAAAATTTGAAATTCTGGTCATAATTAAAATTCTTCATGAAAAATCCTAAACACTAAAATTCACAAATCATTACATTTAAAATGATAAAATCTAATTTCCATCAATTGTGAATTTCAATATGAATCAAAAATACTTCATCAATTTAAATAAGAAGTTATCTCAAGGGATTCCTACCTAACATAGGACTACTAATTTATCTTACGTTTGATCAACTTCCAATTATCTAATTTATCTTAGATAAATGCTATTATGCTAAGTACTTTTAAGATCAAAATAGGGTCCTTAATTAAAGTAACCCTACTTCTAGAGGGAGAGAGATCTTACATTGCTTGGAGCAGAAGAGCTATAGTCCTTGGATGGAGCTCAAATTCCCATTGATGCTTCAAGTCTTGGAGGTTATATTTAGAGCATGGAGCATAAAAATGAATGGAATGAGGCGAAACATATAATGTAGTTCGAGGTTGAGCTGTGAATGTACGTATTGAATATGACAAAATGTTTAGGGTGCAGAAAACTCCGCCCTAATGGAAGCTGCTGGAAACTTTGTTTGCTAGTAGTCTTCTATTTATTTGTCTTCTATATGCATAATAGATTCAATCCGGCCTGCAATGTTTGTCTCCAGAATCCAAATGCAGCTAACTGAATAAAGTATCTATGTAAGATACTAATATTTTAGGTAGGATCATATAGGCATTATCATTTGGTCTGGGGCCTCCGCCCGCAAGGCCCGACAAGCACAAATTTGACCCGGTTCGAAAAGGTCCGTAATAGGTTTGGCCAACGTTTAGTGACTCAAGTTCGGTCGGACCCATAAGAAGTCGGACCCGAAAGTCTGTCTTATATTCTAACATTTAATATATGAATTATAATTTATATTTATATTAAAATAACTTGGAATAAGGAAACAATGTTGTAATGTCTTTATTAGTTCAATCTTCTCTTTATATAAGGAAACAAAACTAAGGAAATAAGACTACAACAAATTACTAGTTTAATCTTTTCTTTATATGTAGTCACTCTTTAAAATGAGAACAAACTCTAGTGTTTGTTTTTCTTCATACTACACGTTTTTTGTCTGTTGAATTTGCTCTTAAATTCTCAATTTACCTACTTGGCCTTAATGAATAAATTTAGTTTTATATAAAAATATATATATTATTCTTTGTTTTAAAAATACTATAAGAGTTTTGATTTGATGTTTGAGTATTGATCTAGTATTTGCGACTAGTGCATTGAAAAATATTTTTTATGTAGAAAATAACTAGCCACGGCCCGGTCCAAAATTTATAGAGATACCCGGCCTGACCCGCAAGACCTGGTTCTAAAGGTCGGGCTTGGGCTTCACAATTGTGCTTAAAACCCGGCGCGTAATTATTATATTTTCTGAAAAGTCCAGCCCGAACCGTTGACGACCCCTAGGATCATATCAAAGGCGAATCTATAAATAAATTCTTGGTAAGGCTAAATAAATCTCGAGGTACGAGAGTTTTTTTAAGGATTAACCTCTACAATATTTAGATCCAACATTTTAAATTCGGATATATATAATTAAGAATTATTTTTTATTTCAGTTATAAATTGAAAACTATGATACATATCGTACAACTTGTCATGGAGAGAACGTAAAACTTTCTATAATAACTGCAAGTCGAAGAGAAAGTATTTACGATTGGCTCTCAAGTCATATAATAGTTATGAACTCGCAACATAGTATATTATACGACTCATGAATGGAGAGAACAAGGAAAAATTAGAACTCACAAATTAAATAAATTGGTTATATTTTTTTTTATATCAAATAAATACAAGGAATAATTTTGTTCATCTTCAAAGTCCTGGTAAGCCAATATATAGAGTCGCAACATATGATTCCAATTGTTTTGATGTCAACTGGTTAATTGAGTAACTTATCACGTACTCACTGACCGCATGTAGTCAGAGATCAAATTTTGTTGCTAATATTAGGGTGAAATTTTGTTGCTAATTTTGTTGCAAACTTGGGCTATCTAGGGTGATTCTCCTAGAAGTTGGGAGAATTATTAGGGTTAAATAGCCATGTTGAATTATGGGCTCATGCCAAGTGTGGGCCTAACCGCAGGAGGCCCAAGTTAGAAACAAGAGAAAGAACCAGCCCAAGAAATAAAGAAAGGCCCACTTCTCAAAAAGTGTCACTAAACCAACCTTAACAGAATCACTATAACCGTTTCCACCGCCTTAACTTACTGGAACCAAAGCCAAAGTTGGAACCAGACTTCCAAGCCTCATCTTCTAAAGAGCAGAAGATCCAAAGTCAGAAGCCAAGCTCTTTCTATTCTGTAAGTCAATCACTTTTAACTTAATTCATATCTCATAGTTTCTGTGTTGTTGTTCTTAGATGTCTGTAGTGCAACACATGCATCTGTCAAACATATATAGCTATGGGGGAAATTGCACTAATTTTGTCTGAAGCTTTTATAGCTAATCTAATTGCTCATCTATTAAGTCCAAACCTACAACACGAAATGACAAGCCTTGAAAAAGCAAGAAATAAAAGTGAACTCCATGTGCTGATAAGAAGCTTCTTGCTGATGCTGTGAGTAGAAGCAAAGCAAGAGCAAGCTCCTTCCTATATATCCCATTCTTCTTCTTGGGAGGTGCTGCTAGTGCTTTTTGTTCCTTTTTTTTTCCAGAATTCTAAACCAGAATCGGAGTTCCTCCTCGAGATCTTCTCTTGTTCGAGTGAGGGTTCTTTTTCGACAAGGGCAAACAAATCTGACTCGGATGATCTTCCATTCTTCTTTGTCACCACCCACTCATGTGAACTTGCCAGCTGAAATAGGCCGGAGACCATGGCATTGAATTTTGTAACCGACATTGTGTTTTCGAAAAGTAGGTATGGGACTAAGAAAGGGAAAGATTTTGGGGATGGTAGAATGTTGAGGAAGGACATGAAAATGGGGACATAACATATTACGTACCCAAAGAGGTCATTCAGCTTCAGGTATGAACATTGTTAATGGAAGTATGATGCAGAACAATGTGAGTGAGTAAAAGGGAAGAATTAGCTCCTCAAAAGAAAGAACAGGAATATCAAGTTGGCCTTCTTGAATATTGATATCTGCAGAATTGTAGTCAAGAAAGTGTTACACTTGCACACATGTAAATGATGCAATATAAAACTGTGAAGGGTAAGAATATATCAACCTTTGAAGTTAAGATAGCTGGGAGGCATAGTCTGAAGAGCTGCATTGGACCTGAATGCCATCTATGCTGCTGCTTCTTGCAAGTTTCAGAAGACTGGTAATTCACATAGGGCTTCTACATCATTGAGGAAGATGAACTTCCATCCATTTAAGTGCGCGCAAACCGCTATGTCCATGTCTTCAACTGTTGCTCTCTCTAGCCAACCTCCTGATTCTTCCAGGGCCTTAATTCTCCAAACTCCCGTGGTTCCATTAAACCCGAAAAAATTGAGAAAGATACCATTGACTTGCTGCTCCACTTCAAAATGGAAGCACAGGTTGATGTTTTGGAGCCTTGTAAGTAAATTCTCATCCTTGTTCACAAAGGACCACCTAGCCTGGGCTAGTCCTGATTCTGGATTGGGTTAAATACAAAAAACTCCCCTAACTATGGGGTCATTTACATTATCATACTCCAGAACAATAACTCAGTTGCAGTCACAGTGATCAAGTCCCGGGGTCGTTGCTTTCTGCTTCTCAAAGAACACAGACGAGTCCAAAGACTTGATCACTGTGACTGCAACTGAGTTACTGTTTGGAGCCATCACCAAGATCAAGTCTTGGAACTAAATGATGAACTGGGTAGTACTTATATGCTATGCAACAAAGAAAGAAGCCATGAAAATACAAGAAACTGAGAATTGAGAAGTGACAATCCTAGCTAGCTTGAAAATTCAAATATATACAAAGGAGTATGTGACAGCCAGGTAACAGATCATCACCTCCACAAAACCCTGCATGGAAAAGTGGTTCTTGTCTGGACACTCTTACACAGAAGCTGCTGTTACTTCTCTATAGAGGAATGTCCTCAAATTAAACCATGGATGCATGCAGCAGAGAAGAAGAAAACAAATAAATATAGAGTAGTATAGTTAGAGAAGTCAAAATCCATGGCGCACGTTACTCTTGGACAGCAGCAGAAGATTTATATAAATTATATATATATATATATATATGTATATGTAACTGATGTATCAACCATCCTAACTCTGATGCATGATGAGAGCTGTGAATTTGCAATATGATGACCATGTAACTGATGTAAGCCACGTTTAATATTTGAATTTTTCACTGAAAGCATCATCGACATGGACAAATGGAGAAGAAGATGAGTACGTCAAGCTTCATATCTTGGTCACATAAAAAACGTCCAACTAATTAGACCCTTCCAAATTGTCTTCTTCTATACTATATATGTCTTCTTACGTATGAAAGAACACATAGGTAGCTAGTTACATGAATATTCATAATCAAAGTTCAAACTAATAATGGTGTCATTGGTATGGCACAAAATTTGTATTTCTAGGTAGATCGAGTCACATGGAGATGTATCACTTGGTAGCTACACTAGACTGCAATTAAGTTTCCATGTGAGGTTGATTTAGCTATATAGTCTGGACTTCGCTGTACAACTTCAGTCAATATAAATATGTGTGTGTGTATATATGTATAGTAATGAAAAATAATATGTTGGATTAACTGGTGTATATAGTACAGTGCTGCCACGTACACACTGTGGACTTGGGATTGCTTGGTCTACCTTATACTACGTAATACGTAGGTAGTATGTACGTATAAACCTTACTATGATGTAGAATAGGATCCATCAAGATTTCACAAACATAGGGCAGAAAACAAACAGAAAAGAAAGACCATATACGTACACGATGACATACACAAACAAATACACTGATGACAGCCCTTTCGAAATTAGTCCCTATGCCCACAACTCGCATGCTTCTCAAGGTTTTGGTATGGAGTTTCTTCATCATTTTCATCAGTTCTTCTCCTTCAGGCTTTTAGCTTGGAAGGGAAATTCAATCACAAAGTAGCTTATGAGTAGAATTTGTAGGTCTTGGCTTGAACTATGATTGATCTCAGCCCTCCAATAGGTGCTAGAACCATCAAAATAACACCAAAGAAGATGCAGATCTGAAATCAACAAGTTAAAAACATAAGGTTAACTCATATATGTATGTACTTAAAAGGAAATGAAACACATGCTAATGATTAGAGACTAGTGAAACATACATAGTTGCACCACCAAGACAAGCCGAATCTCTTTGGTTTGTAGATAGCAAGCCACATCACGCAAGGGAGCTGAAGACATTAACAAGTTCATTAAACATTTTAACAAAAAAAAAATTAGGGTCTAATTCCTTTCATTAGAGCCTGATGTTAAAGACTGTGAGCTTACAAAGTATGTCGTTGGGGCAAAAACAAATCCTCCGAAGAATCCAAGCAGGCCACTGAAGAACGGGAATGTAATTCCAACAAACATAGTGAATGCTGCAATGAATTGAAATGTAATGTATCTTCAGTTTGAGCTTGAAGAAATAGCTAACACGAACAAAAATAACATCATTGAGATTGAATGTCACTGATACTCACCGACATATAATGTTCGTGTAATGAAGCGAAGAGTGAAAGTAGGCCTGAAATTTAACTTCTTGACCAAGAAAGTTTCAACCATGTCAAACACTGGCATTGCATAAACCTGCATCAGAGTTATAAGTATCAGTCCAATATGTTCAGAGCCGAAAACAGAACAGCAATATCGTTATATCTAAACTTCGATGGATCCATCACCTGATAGCTTCCAATAACATGGATGACAACAAACATGTTGGCAGTTGCAATAAGCCATTTGGGTTTGTTCAGTGTGACCAGGATGTTATCGGCAACTGAATTTCCATAGATGTAATATCCAACCAATGCAACAGGGAAGTAGCACAAAGCCACAACTATATAGGCAACGATGACTCCTTTCCACATAGGTCCCTTGGCAGGCTTCTCAGGTGTTGAAGGAATAGTTGCTTGTATCTCAAGGACTACGTTGTGCCCAGCATAGGCAAAGGCCACTTCACCCAATGCACTTAAGAAGTTGAAAAAATTTCCAGTAGTAGTCTTGGCTTTGTATGAATAATCAACATCTTCTACCACACCCTTGTCTAGTGCAGCAGTCCATGCTATTGTAGAGTAACTGCACCAGAAATATATGCAACAAAATGTTTAGTATATGTCAAAAGTAAAATCACTAAACAACTTAACATTACTTGCAAATATATAGTAGGTATCCTTGGATAGAATCCTACTCTGCAAGTGATATCTGTAGTTGTGGTCAACTGTCGTTAGATCTTAATCAAACGATAACTGATCACGACTGACTACAAATATCACTGACCACCAGAACATGACTGTCCTTGGACATCCAAAAAAAAAACATTTTTGCTTCACATGAACTAATTAGCTAGCAAAAAAAGTTAACCTCAGAGACATGACGGCGGCGGCCAAAGACACGCCGGAGATGGAGTTGAAGTTGGGAAGATGGGAAAGCACAAAGTGAACAGAGGCAAAGATCATGATGAAGTAAGTCAATTTGATCTTTTTACAGTCTTCACAAACAGTGTCATGGACCTTCTTAAGCGATGTTCCTCCGGTGACCATGTACAAAATGTTGACAGCAACTTCAACCAAGAGTTGCTGAGGCACCACAATGTAAAGACCAAGTTTTTCACCAAATGCATGTTGCCCTAACTCGTGGTAACGATCAAAACGTTTCCCCGGAACCATCTCATGCATCTCAACCATTTGCCATAGTGTGTACAATGTGATGATCCATGACATGACCAAAATAGCTATTCCCGGACCCCATCCGAGCTCCGCCATTGCGTAAGGGAGACCGAGAACACCGGCTCCGACCATGGCGGTGACATTGTGAAAAGCCGAATACCACCATTTTGCGTTCCTCGAAGAAGTGATTGGTAGCCAATCATTAATCGCCTTTTCCTTGGCTAATCTTTCGCTCTATCATAAAAGTGAGTAAAATCTTTAATATACATAAATTTGGTAACGAGTGCAACGGTACGAAAGTAATGAATGGTTGATTTGTGAGCTACATAATTCCTCTAATTAGTATGACCAGAGTAAATACTCAGTTGGTTTTTCTAATTGTAAATATCGATGCATGTACATATTATATGTTTGTAATGAAAATGAAAATGAAGTACTACTAGTCAAGTCTGTTGAACAAATTGGGCGGTTGGCTTGAAAATCATAGTTGAATAGTAGAAAAAACAGGGTACCCGTAACACTGAGCAGCTGAAACAGAGGACTCTGTTATTCAAGCGTCTTCATCTATTAATGGTTATCTATATATAGTTATATATGTGCATATGATCACGTACAAGTTCATAAACAGAGAGAGATAGAGAGAGAGAGAGAGGCTAACCTCTGTCTGATCGTAAGTGGGAGAGAAGCTAAGCCTTGACTGATCGTAAGCTTTATCGTTGGTCGAGGTTGGAGCTTGAGTTCCCATGGCTGGCTCAGCTCACAGAAGAACGCTAGCCTACTTGAAACTTGAAGAGCTAGGTGTAGATACGTCAAAAAACCAGCAAAATAGTATTTGGATATTTCTCTCTGAACTCACTGCAGCATGCAGCAGAGGAAATTAAGCGTTGGGTGCTGCCTTGGTGGTCTATATATAGAGAGAGAGAGAGAGAACTAAAACTCAAAGTCTTCGAATTGAGTTGCTTAATTTGTCATGTTTCATTGTTTCTATTCCAGCGTACGTGTGAAACAGAAAAACCAGAAATATCCCATCTTTGTTCAATTGATTTAAGTTTCAACTCGAGGCAGTTAGCTTTACGTGTAGCTAGCTAATCTAATGTTACAACTTTTGAAATGTCAATGTACGTGTGTATATGTGTATATTTGCATGTGCAGAATTAAAAGTCATGCAAGCACCCTCATTTTTGGGGACTTTTTGCATTCGAAGTTGAGATCGTAACTGTGATGAAATTGCGCATATACAATTGAAAAATTGTTAAGACTCACAAACTTTAGGAGCACATATAATCCTTAGAACAGTCAACTCACCAATGATTTAATATTCGACTGCACTAGCAATTGTCAAAATTTAATTTTTCAGCATTTGATTACCTCACCTATAACTTTTTTATTGTTTGATGTTTTTAAATTAACTATCGTTTGTATTTGATTCTTCCATCAATGGCAAACTTAATTAGAGAAATTTCATATTTACTAACATTCCTAGGTAATTACATTAATTAATTAGTCACAGTGCCACACACACTTTCATTTGCATGCCCTCATCGTGGCCTAGCTTTTCACTCTTCTTTTTCATGATAAGAGTTCACCTGGATAAGAGGCAAGGGGGAATGACATTTGTGTGCTTTGATCCCAGGTGAAATAATCTTATATATATAGTAAAATTTTGATAATTTAATACTCAATTAATTGATAATTTCGTTAAAATAATAATTTTTGTCAGTTCTGATTTGGGGACAACGTGCTAAATTATTAATTTGCTAAATTTATAAGATAATAGAAATTTGAGAATTTATATAGACCCCAAAAAATATATAAATTAATAATGTCTTAATACATATAATAAATCATTTATATATAATGAATTCATGAAGAAAGACTCAATTATGACTTGTTGCTTCTTGAAATTGATGTTACCTTGAATTTCATTTTGGACTTTTCGTACCATGGTCAAAATTTCTGGTGTTGTCTTCTCATGGTGCAACTAAAAGTTATTCAATGTCTTCGCTGCTTTGAGAGCTTCCTTTCGTGAAAGCGACTCCATAATAACACTTTCATCTTCAACTTCATCACTTTGCTCATCTCCCATGATGCTCTCAATTATCTCCTCACCGGTCAACAACTCTGAAGTTGTGTTATTCTCTTCAAGGTAGTTCAAGAGGTATTTAGCATCCATTCCATTATGATAGTTCAACCTTTTAACTAGATTATACAATTTCTAATGCCTTCACCATCTAAAGGTTCATCCAAATTCTCTGAAGCCATGTTATCCCTTGACCGAATTTTACAATAACGAAAACAATTTGCAATGGCACTTCCAAGAACATCTATTGTCCAAGCCGAAACCGCAAGATTCATTGCATCTAAAATATTATTCTTCTCGGGATTTGGTTCCCTTGCTTCATAACCTTTCAAAAGACTACGATAAAATCGACGACGATAATGCATCTTGAAAGCTCTTATTATCCCCGCGTCACAAGGTTGAATCTTTGATGTTGTGTTTGGTGGCAAGAAAAATAATTCAACATTTTGTAGTCCCTCAGTGATTTTTGGATGAGCGGGACAATTATCCACAAGTAAGAGGATTTTTCTGCCCATCATTTGTCTATCAAGTTGCCGAACATATTGTTCGAATAACACCCCAATCATCTATGCTATTTTGTTAGCATGATACTCACAATTCAAACTCCTCAAGTTTACATTCTTGAAACACCGTGGCTTAGCATACTTTCCAATAATCCATAAGGAAATTTTCTCTGAACCATCCTCATTACAACAAATAACAACTGTGCGTCTTTCCTTGTCTTGTTTTTTTCCTTCAAGCTGCTTTGTTGCAAGAGAATGATTTGGTTGCAGTCTAAAAAATAATCTAATTTCATCCATATTGAAAGCATCTTTCATCTCAAACTGATCAACTTTCTCCCGTTTGACCTTCAACTTGTTTTTCATGCCCTTTATATCAACTAAACCACTTTCTCCCAAACGACGATGGCTTTTTATCCCATATCTTGATTTGAAGCGCTCGAGCCGACCTTGAGAAAAATGGATCTCTGGAGTATCTTGAGGATACATCTTCTTTAGAAACTCTTTCCCCTTCTCCATGATTAGCTCTCCTGTCATATTCACTCGTTCTTGGTATTACACAATCCACTCATGGAGAACCTTTTCTAGGTCTGAAAATTTTGCTGATTTGTGTTGCCTAACATCACCCTTTTCGAGAGCTGCTGAGAGATACTCTGAAAATCGTTTGATTGTATTTGATATTGTCCCTTGACACACCTGCAACTCAAATTTTTCCAAAACCCACTGTTGTAATTTGTTTTGAGTGTTACCTGGATTAGCTTTGCTATACTTGCACAATGTTTTACGCATTTCATCCGTCATCATTGATTTCTTTACACCTTTGAGATGAGAAGCCATTGTTGTATATGATATTGTGTTGTGTTACTATGAGTTTTGTTTATTTAAATAGAGTTTTGTTGATTTAATATTCATAAATTGAAATAAGATAATACATCGAACATCATGTAAATATAATACATCGAACATCATGTAAATATAATACATTGAACAATGTAATACATAGAACAAATATAGTAATGAACAAAATACAATAATAAATATTTTATAAATTAATAAGTTATTAATTAATAAATAAATTAAAAAATTATTAATTTATCGATTAATTAATATCACGCTAAATTAATAAATTTTATCAATTTTAAAATTATTAATTTATCAAAATTTTACTATATATAACCACTTTGAGGAATGAAGATGTACGTGTACACGTTGCTAAATTTAGTCGAGTTATGTTTACTTTGATCGCTATTCATCGAAAGTGAAGGACTCTCCTCCTCCCATTTGATTCCAAAGCAGAGAGAAAACTAGTGAATCGAGAGGTCTAAGGAAAGTTACATTTTCAAAATCAATAGATGATAGGCTAGTTCATGAATAATTGAATATCCAATTCTGCATGCTTGGTTTTAATCAAGAATAGAGAGATTCGAAGATGTGTTGCATTGGTTATAAACAAGAATGGAGTTACGAAACATCTCAGTTGATAGGTTTTTGGAAACCATGAAGCTTATGCTTCCAATATTCAGCATCTTGAAAGCATGGTCACTTGTAATTACCATCAGATGCCGATTTAGCGTACTTTTTATGATTTTGTACTACATTTATATGAATTTTCCAATACATTGACTAATTAGATTCGTTAAATATAGTAAAATCTCGATAAATTAATAATCTAGTTAAAGTAATATTTTTTCTCGATTTCGACTTGGACGAGTTCATATTACTAACAATCTCACTAAATGCATAAGATAATAATTTTTCTCTAATTTTTTTAGATCCCTGCGAATATATAAAGTAATAATGTAATTAAAAATATATACTAAAATTCCTAAAAATACATAAAGAGTAAATTTTCAATTGAGAATTTCTATTTTCTCGACCAGTTCAGCTATTTCTTGAAAGAAAAGACTATTGTAGCCAGTTTCTTTTTCATGTCTAAGACCAAAATAAACTCCGTCCTTTATCTTTTGCAACGCACGCACAATATTTGATAAATTCTTTTCATTTTGTAACACAAAGTTATTCGAGTTACGTAATTAATTACTACCTCAGATGTTTATTTGGAGAAACTATTGGTATAATAGAACTATGATCTGGATCATGATTATCTTCACTTTGCGTATTCATTAATAGGTGATTTTATCACTGTATTGTTTTCATTAACTAGGAAATATCTAAAAATGTAGATAAATTAATAAATTATTAATTTATTGATAAAATAATAATTTTGTTAAAGTAATAATTTTTTCGGTCTCCAAGTTATTTATTTATAGAGATTTTACTGAGTTAAAAAATAAAGTTAAAATCCACGACAAGGTATTCATTCACACTCGCCAGTCGCCAGTCGTCACGCTAGTGATGCTACACAACTGAAAACGTAAGAGAAGTTACGCTTGCTTAGATCCAAATTAATTAAAGTTGTTCGATGCAAAAATATCTCTCGGGAAGAGATCCTTCTCGCGGAGCAGTCTCTTTTATCTCGGATGTTTTAACTGCGTGGGCCGGTCTATCCTGTATGTGCTTCGTATGCTGGCGTGCCACCGTCTCTAGACGGAATATGGACTGATCACAGCCGCCTGACTTCTAAATTAAGCAATTAGAACAGGGAGAGCACCAACCCTGCTCGAATAGGTCCTTTTTGCCTAGAAACCTAGAACTTTGATATGTGAATCTCTCGCTAAGTCTTGAAATCGATACTCCACACGTCATTTCTCGTGCAAAGCAGAGCAATCTCTTAACAGAGTGTTGAGAACACTCGCTCCCTTTGAGTATTCAAGCTCCCAACTTACAAGTGAGCCGCTCTTCAACTTTCCGGTTGCAATTGCTTCCTTGGAGTCGTAATACTTTCACTCGATAGGTGACAAACACTTAGACTTTCTGGTTGCAAGAAAGATAGAAATCTCGAGGACGAGACGTCCGTCTAGGTTTGTTTGCGTATAGCAAGATTGTTTGATCGATTGTGGGGGCTTCTCATAAGATCATTGCTCTCCTTATATACTCGCTTAATAACAGTCATTCATTCAATGTCAAATTCCTATGCTCTTGTAATCACAGTCTGAATCCAACACCAGCATACGTGTCGTAATCACTCATAGATCTTCTAATTCCATCATAACTCTTCCAAGAGTTCTATCTATAATTGAACTAGTTATGACAGAAACATAGCCGCATAGAACCAGCTACTAAGACACAGTACCAATAGAACTCAAAGTCTTCCTCTAGCGAAGCTCGCCAGACGCTATATAACTTGACTCTTCGCCAAGCACCACTAATTATAATGGGCCGCTCGCATAGACCTCGGCTATCCAAGCCCAAAATGAAATTCTTTATTTAGGCCAAACAAAAGTGATCGTACACGTCCACCTCAAAATGCAGAAATAAACACAAAAGAAAAGATCATATACATGGTGACATGCATGCACAAGAAGATACATAATGAAGAAAAAGGAAACAGTAAATCTAGAGCCCCTTGACAAATTCTTGTGTTCTGATACTTTGATACTTGATGTGTATTGCACTCCATAAACAACCTTATTCATCTCTGAGTTCCAAATTAAGCGCAACTTAATTATCGTTTCTTCCTCATGTGCATGAACATGTTCATCAGAAACGGCTCAATCTTTGTTTTCTCTCTTGTGTAAAGTACTAGTGTACTACTATTACTACTTCCTTCAGGCCTTTTAAGCTGAAAGGAAAATAATTAGTAGTTTATGAGTAGAATTTGTAGGTCTTGGCTTGAATTATGATTGATCTCAGCCCTCCAATTGGTGATAGAACCATCAAAAGAACACCAAAGAAGATGCAGATCTGAAATCAACAAGTTAAAATATAAGGTTGATTAACTCATATATATGAAATTAAAAGGAAATGAAACACATGCTAATAATTAGAGACTAGTGAAACATACATAGTTGCACCACCAAGACAAGCCGAATCTCTTTGGTTTGTAGATAGCAAGCCACATTACGCAAGGGAGCTGAAGACATCAACAAGGTCAATAAACACAGAGTGAGCTAGTGTCAATCTTATATTCACTAGAATTTAATGGAAAACACTGTGAGCTTACAAAGTATGTAGTTGGGGCGAAAGCGAATCCTCCAAAGAATCCAAGAAGACCACCGAAGAAAGGAAATGTGATTCCGACAAACATGGTGAACGCTGCAATGAAAATGTCCATTATGTTCAGGTTGAGCTTGAAGGCGTTGAAGCAATATGCAAACATCAAAATTCATATCATGAATGTGACTGAATGTAACTTGACTTACCAACATATAATGTTCGTGTAACGAAGCGAAGAAGAAAAGTAGGCCTGAAATTTAACTTCTTTACCAACAAAGTTTCCATCATGTCAAACACTGGCATTGCATAGATCTGCAGCAGATTCATAAGTATTAGACACAAAATATACTATGATCACAGAAAATGAAACAGAGGATTATTGCTAAACATGGAAGAAAATTCATCACCTGATAGCTTCCAATAACATGGACAACAACAAACATGTTGGCCATTGCAATAAGCCATGTGGGTTTGTTCAACGTGACGAGGATGTTATCTGTAACCGAATTTCCATAGATGTAATATCCAACCAGAGCAACTGGGAAGTAGCACAAAGCCACAACTATATAAGCAACAACGACTCCTTTCCACATAGGTCCCTTTGATGGCTTCTCAGGTGTAGAAGGAATAGTTGCTTGTATCTCAAGGACTACATTGTGTCCAGCATAGGCAAAAGCCACATCTCCTAATGCACTTAAGAAGTTGAAAAACTTCCCAACAGTAGTTGTGGCTTTGTAGCTATAATCAACATTTTTTACCACACCCTTGTCTGCTGCAGCACTCCATGCTATGGTAGAGTAACTGCACCCCACATATATACACATCAAAAATATTACTTACCAAGATAAAAATCAATCAAACACATAAAACACATGAGAGCAACTCCAACAATTTCTCTATATTTGAGTTTTTCTTCATTTTAAGGAATATTTTACTTATTTTGTTCTAACAGATTCTATAAACACATTCTCTATTTTAGAGAATATGATGAGAGAGAAAACAACACTTCCTATATTTACAGCATTCTCTATATTTTTAGAGAAGAAAATGGGAAAAAATGATAAAATCTGCAAAATGGAGAATTTGTTGGAATTCAAGCATAAAATACATCGTAAACAGTGTTTTTTGGTCCTATATAATTGAGAAAACATAGAGAAGCTGTTGGAGAGGCTCTAACATATACTTTTGCTTCACATTTAAAAAATAAATAAATAATTCAATTCACCCGGAAATCAATTTTGTGGGCAATATAATTGAACCTCTCAGATTATGAAAATAACATCAAGGTGACCAACTACTGCACTACCAGCAACTGGTAACAAAAATAAAGGCGGCAAGTCAATGATGAAATTCTGCTTCACATGAATTTAGTAAAAGTAGAGGTAACGAAAATAGTTTACCTCAAGGACATGACGGCCGCAGCCAAAGAGACACCGGAGATGGAGTTGAAGTTGGGAAGATGAGAAAGCACAAAGTGAACAGAAGCAAAGATCATGATGAAGTAAGTCAATTTGATATTTTTACAGTCTTTACAAACAAGGTCATGGACCTTCTGTAGTGATCTTCCTCCGGTGACCATGTACACAATGCACACACCAACTTCGACAACGAGCTGTTGAGGCACCACAATGTAGAGGCCAAGCTTTTCACCAAAAGCATGTTGACCCAATTCGTGGTAACGATCAAAACGTTTCCCTGGTACCATCTCATGCATCTCAACCATTTGCCATAGTGTGTACAATGTGATGACCCATGAAAGGACCAAAATAACTATTCCGGGACCCCTGAATTTGTCACACGCACAATTAAATTAACCAAATTAACCAACACAAGTTATAAGTGTTCAAATTTGAAGCTTAATTAGAATTAATACAGATTGATCAACTTAATTACCATCCAAGCTCGGACATGGCGTAAGGGAGACTGAGCACACCAGCTCCGACCATGGCGGTGACATTGTGAAAAGCCGAATACCACCATTTTGCGTTCCTCGAAGAAGTGATCGGTAGCCAATCATTAATCGCCTTTTCCTTGGCCAATTTCTCGTCCATCTATCATAAAAAGTGAATAAAACTTCGTAAAATTTTTGGTAAATGCAAATGTATAATCCCACATTTTCATGGAGTCCAAATTAAGTAGTAGAGTAAGTAGTATTCAAGACTCCTAGCTAGAATAGGAAACTTGGGGTAGTAGTGGGTGTTCTAGAATCTAGAGACTTTAAGGGTATTTTTGCAATATAATTTTTGTTCCACGAATGTTGGGGGATTCGGTATCCCCGAACTTGGGGGAAAGGAATCAATTCACTTTTATGATGACAACTTCTCAAAGCTTCTCAATTGTCAACTTGTGTTGGCTGATTTGGTTTGCTTCCTTTTGGTGTCTTATTAACTTTATGGGCTTCTCACCTAACTTAGTAGGCCAGCGTGACACCTTGAGGAGCCATAACCAATTTCATATGAATAATTTCTTGATATTTTTACTAGCGTTGAAATATGACTTTTTGTTTTTTGGCCTAGCTAGCTAGAGATATACAAGTACGTGCCAACCATAATATAAAATCTATCCAAACATGAAATTATAGTGACAACTGGCGTTAAAAAAAATAGTAATGCTGCCAACCAAGCCACATGTGAGCCCTAGGAAAGACAAAACTTCAAGAAGGAATAGTCAAATGTGCTCTAACATTTTGTAGCTAGAGAGTGCTAATTAAGATCTTTAATTGAAAATGATATCTCTTTTGAATTGTTTGTGCACGCAATGAGTTGTAAGTAAATGACAAGGCTAGGATGAAAGCTAATAGATAAATTGGTTTTGAATCGTTCATGATATAGATATTATGGCTTGAAATATTCAAGATTTTTACTCGATATTCTTCGATCGTATGACTTGGTTTTGAATCGTTTCTGTTAATTTTTCGTCTGTGAATGAAATTATAAATATGGAGTATTAGTAGAAAAACATTCAAGGTGCCGTACGTCATGAATATGTAGTTAAATTACCAGAAGACCGACCTCAAAGAACGTCTTCATCAAATATTAATGGTAAGTTGGTAACTGAATATGACCTATCATCTCAGAATTTAGAGAGAGAGAGAGAGAGAGAGAGAGAGAGAGAGAGAGAGAGAGAGAGAGAGAGAGAGAGAGAGAAGCTAACCTCTGCCTGGTTATAAGTTTTATGATCATCAGTTGGATCTTGAGTTCCCATGGCTACGTACTCGCAACTTTGAAATCGATCAATCTCAAAGAAGAAGAGTGAGATAGTAGAAAAAACTAGATATTGGTCTCTCGAAACCAATAAAAATGGAGCTTTCTATATGAACTCTCACTAGCTCTAAGCACTGGAAATGAGAAGGGTGCTGCTCTTGTGTGTGGTGTATAAATAGAGTTAATAGACCACCACTCAGCTCGCTAAAAGATTCAAAGTCTTCCAAGTGAGCTGTTTTATTTGTTTCTCACGAGTCCCATTTCAGCTGCGTGTGAAAGAGGAGAAGAGTTCGACTCTTTTGCAATTTGTGACGTCTTTTTTTGTTTGACTTTCCAAACTGTCTTCTATTTTTTGTTCGAATCATTTGAAGTTTCCGGGCAACCACCTCGCACTTTGGCGAGTTTATTTATGCTCCATCACAACTTACATAATAATAGAGAAAACCATTGTCCCTCTCGTATTATAAGCATCATAGCTCAAATTGTTGCATGCCACATATTTGTACGTACTATATGTCTATATTGATTGCTTATGAGGTCAAATATATAGTATTTTTCTGCTGAGGATATCTTTATCGTGCGGATTTTTTCGTTTTACATCACTTAGACGTCAAATATAGACAATAAAAATCAATCATGCAATAGATACTATTTCAACTAAGTCACCTATAAAATTTGAGTCTTATTAAAAATCGTTGAGTCATTTGATTCATCATTTAATTATATATCATTAACATTTATCCAATGCTCCTTAATTGTTTGTAATGTTTCACCAATTAGGGTGATCAAATGATTACCAAATTGGCTGAATTTTTGTAAGTCTATTCCTCAAAAGGATATCTATAACATCAATGATTTAAATTGTTGAAGTCAAATGTGACATAAACAAAATAATCAAATTCGCGTCATTCTTATGTTAAGGATGTCCTTACCTTATCCTCATATATCCTCGAATAGTGTACGTATAGTCGACTGAATAGTGAGCTCACTACCTAACTCTAGAAGTCAACGAAGAAAGAAATGCAATGTTTCATCGAAGTAGCTATAACTTGTGACTTGTGAGAAAAGGTAATATATATATACATAGGAGTGATAGAAATTAATCAAACCCCGTATTAAGATCGATGGCATGTGCAGCAGCATGCTTAGAGATTCCATATTGGTATCTACTACTTGCAATTTTGAGGCGTATTCGTAGAGCTAGCTTGGACCAATATATATACATTACCAAAAGAGCTAAATGCCAGTTCATATATATATATATATATAGTTATATATATATATATATGTTCATTCTTTAACTGGCTAGCTAGCTAGTAGCTGTAGTACCATGCTCGATTGCTCGACTCAATTGGGAGCTAGCTAGCATGGGAGTCTTATAGCTTAACTTATATATATAGATTGCAACTTGTATGAATTGAAAACCATTACGTGCCTCATACCGCGGATTTGATTCTTCAACCTTGTTCAATATGATATTTATTTTCTCTTAGTTTTTTCTTTGAGGTTTCTCATTATGTTTCAATAATTCATATGTTTATTTGATTCGCGCCGTACCCATTTTTATATCATCATGGTGACTATATGTGATCATCATTGTTGGACAATAGTAAAGTGTGCTCTCCATTTTAATTAACAAGGTTAATTAGATTTTAGATTCTCATCTCACTAATTAGCCCTTGAATTATCAAGTTATGCAACTTAATGAATTGAAGTAGTATAATTCTACACTCCACCTTACCTTGTGATAGCGATAATGATCACTAATTTTATTGGGTCTTTCCCACCAATTCATGCGCAACCAATATCGACCATTCTGGTTATTTTATTTAATTATTTCAATTAAAGAACGATAATTGGGGATGGGAATCATGGGACCGATGATGCACCATATGGCCAGCAATACAGCTCAAAATAATTATATGAAACCTAACAGATCGAATTAATCAAACATCCATTTCTTAATAGATGGCTTAATAGAGGAAAGACAGATGTAGAACGTACTTCCTCGAATTCAAAGACAAGTAAACAAGCTAGCTCTAAACAAATATCTTTTGACACATTTTTGGACTCTAGTAATTTGGATCATTAGATTTGTGATCGATCGATACTTGTATATATATAAATGTACTTTTGTATTAGAGAATCTCATAGCTCCGGATCCCAACCAATCAGTATCCTCGGACTCTCATCATCATTATTATAAATAATATATCCTTCTTTAAGAATTATTTAAGAAGATTTGTGTGTGTCTTGTTCTAATTAAATATAGATATTAATTAGATAGATACAGAGAATCCATGTTATATCGGGATAGTTATTATAGCAGATTGTATCAGCTTATATTTAAGGCATTCTATCAATAAAAAAAGCAACTACTTTTTGTCTATTCTACTTTCTCCTGCAACATGTTATCAGCACGACTCCCAGAATTAATAGAAAAAATCTTAAAACTTGGAAAAAGTATTACTACCGCCGAACACCATTGCCGCCACGGTCGACCACCGCCGGCAACCAAGCTCCGCCGCCCGCCTCCTTTCTTCTTCAACAAATCTCACAAAGTTTCAGAAGTTGACAAGATTGCACGACTTCTAAGAAATCATTTCAGAAGAACTTCTTCTTCATCAAGTGTAGCGGTCATACCGAGCACAATACATGTTGAGGTAAATATTTTTTAAACCGTCTATTGATAGATCTAGGCTAAACTTATTTACCGCAAAATCCTAGATCTATGATTATTGGAATTGTGATATGAGTTGTGAATATTACATGTTTTTACCCTAGCTCCTATGTATATATATCCATAGAGTATACATGACAGTTCTGGGGGAGTCACGGTTTAGAAAAGAAAAGAAAAGAAAGGAAAAGAAAAGAAAAGGAAAATCGATTCTATGTGGCTGTTGTGTCACGGACGCTGGGTGTGGTTTTTACCACCGTTTTATAATTGATTTTGTGACCATGCATCATAGATCACGTTCTTATTCAATTAAACTTGAAAGTTTTGTGATCGTAGTACTCGATCGTTTCTAATAAAATATCTCTGAGTTTTTTTGTAGATGAGTTCGAATGAGCCTGCAAGGCCGGAATTCGAGATCCTTGACCTTGAAGGCAAGGAGTACTATTGTTGAGTCTCTGATGTAGAGAACACATTTATCGGAAAGAGACTTACCAACACCATCAAACCCACTGGGTCTGGAACAAACCTCTTTCCACCTACTGGAGAGACAAAAGTTCAAGCCCTCATGTTTTTGAGGCATCATATTCACCCATCTCTAAAGAAGCATTACTTGAACAAGACAGATCCCATGGTTTTGTGGGATGTTCTAAAAAATAGGTTTAATAATGTGCATAATGCACAGCTTCTTGAGTTGACTGCTAAATTGAACAACACCAGAATGGTGGATTTCCCAAAGATCAATGCTTTTAACCAAGCTATGCTCGATCTGCAGTCTGAACTAAGTTTTTGTGGTGTGGAAAAATATGAGGAAGACATGATTGAGAAGGCATTACAAACGTTCCTCACATCTATGAGTCTTCTAGCTCATTAGTACCGGATTGAGTACGAACAAGAGAGGATTACCGAATTTAGTGATCTCATTAACTGTCTTGCGACTAAATAAAAGCATCATGAGATCATCTTGAATAATAACTCAAGACCGGCTGGTACCAAAAATCCTGAGAGTTATAATATGGGAGAAAATGCTCAAAAAGATAAAAAGATTGCTCGTTCAGAACTTTATACTCGCGGTGGACATGCTCCACATAGGGGAAGAAGAGGGTGTGGGCGTGGCCAAAGCCGCAGCCAAAATATGACTTCACATAGAGATCATAACGCCCATTCTCAAAAGAATCAGTCTGGTTCGGTTCCTGATAATCAACGGTATCAACAATCTGGCAAACTTGGTTTTTTCAAATGTGGCTCTACCAGACATATGCACAAACAGTGTCATGCTAGTAGAGAAATCTAGAATATCTACAAGAAGCATAAACAGTATTTGGCTCAAGAGTCGAATTACACCGGAGATTATGAGATGGAGGTTGACACCAACCTAGTCTTAGCAGATGACAAGGGGAAAGAACTTGAATTGCTACCCCGGATTTTGATTAAACCTATGTAAAAGGCAGTTGTCTATGTAATCTTTCAAGTTTTAGTTTTATTTTTGGCTTACTTTTCGGTCGAGAATTTTTAAAGACACTTGTCTTTGGTTTATGCCTAAGAACACATCTATGATGTAATTTCTATTAGCAAACAATGAATATTTCTCTATTTTTGGTATATGAAAGTGTTTGAGAATGTTCTATTTCATATAATTCTTATGTATGGTTTGATGTTTACATATATATGGCAAAAGCAAACCAAGATACCATTTTGACAAAGAAAAAAAACAAGTTGAAAAAAAAAAATTGAAGCAGTCCACATAGCAGCTTCGACCCATCGAAAAATTGAACTAAACAATTTTCGACCCGTCGAAACCATGTTTCTGTCCGAAATTGGCTTACATTCGACCAGTCGAAAAATTGAACTAAACAATTTTCGACACGTTGAAGCCATGCTTCTGTTCGATATTGGTTCAAATTCAACCCGTCGAAAAATTGAACTAAACAATTTTTGACCCGTCGAAGTCATGCCTCTGTCTCAAAATTGGTCCAAATTCGACCCGTCAAAAATTTTCTCGACCGGTCGAAATTCTGGTATCGGAAAATCACAAGTTATTTTAGGTTTTCTCGACTGGTCGAGGCATTTCTTCGACCCGTCGAAAATCTAATCCGAATGTGATGTTTTTAGATATGTTTTTCATCTGTTTCATTGGCCTATGATGTTGTTATTAGATTGGTTTATGCCATGCCATATCAGCGCTCAACAAGGGTCACGCCCTTCTCAAATCTTCAAGTGTATACTTGAAGCGTGTACCTCGTCTTTGCTACAAAGACTTACTTGTTTATATTAATTTTGTAGATATATGAAGGCGAAATTTAGTGTCTAGCAGATAGTGGTACTACTCATACCATTATGCAGAATATGCAACTGTTTGTGGATCTTTTCCCATACAAATCCTCAGTGGCAACCATGATTGGTGCAGTGCCCTTTATTCAGGGGCATGGTAGTGTAGAGTTTCTGTTGCCCCATGGTATAAATTTATATATCACTGATGCCTTATATGCGCCAAAGGTCAATCGAACCTTGCTAAGTTTCAAGGATATTTGTGCCAACGGATTTCACTTAGAAACCTATTGTGAGAATGAAAAATAATTTTTGTGTATAACCTCTCTTGATTATGGACGCAAGCGCATTCTAGAGAAGTTTTTGGCAATTAGTAATGGTTTATACTTAACCACAATTTGGATTATTGAATCCAATTCCATGACTCACACTACTACGTGTGATTCTGATTCATATAAACTTTGACATGTACGACTGGGACACCCAGGTCGTGATATGATGATCAAAATCTTGAAAAATACTCATGGTCATATGTTCTTTAGAGCCAAGAAATATGTGGGATTACCTATTTCCATCGGTTTAGATAGTGAGGATGAGACTACCCATCTCAACTCTAACTTGGTCTCCACGACAAGTATAGCACATTTCCAACAACACACTGTTGCGGCATCGTGCGTTATCCCACCAGATTCTTATGTTGCCATCTCTGATGCGCATCGCTCTTTCTGCAAAGCTTGTTCTTTAGAAAAATTGACGGTTCGTCCTTCTTTTGCTGTTAATAACAATGAAAATATTTCATTCTTACAAAGGATCTAAGGTGATGTTTGTGGACTTATCAAACCTGAATGCGGACCATTTAAATATTTCATGGTTTTTGATAGACGCATCAACGAGATAGTCACACGTTGCTTTGCTATTCACAAGGAATGCTGCATTTGCAAAACTTCTAGCTCAAGTCATTAAGCTCCGGGCTCACCACCCGGAGCATCCAATCAAGTCTATTCGATTGGATAATGCAGAAGAGGTTACATCAAAGTCTTTTGATGATTACTGCATGTCTCTTGGGATTGATGTTGAACATCCCGTTCCCCACGTCCATTCTCAGAATGGTTTAGTAAAAGCTCATATCAAGCGATTACAGCTTGTGTCCAAAGCTTTGGTAATGCATACAAATTTACCGGTCTCTGCTTAGAGTTATGTAATGTTACACGCAGCAATGCTTCTTCGTTTTAGACCTGTTGCCTGTCAACCATTTAATGCGTACCAGTTGGTAACTGGATATGAGCCTGATATTTCACATTTACGCATTTTTGGTTGCGCGGTTTATGTGCCTATTGCGCCTCCACATTGTACTAAGATGGGTCATCAACGAAGATTGGGCATTTATGTTGGTTTCGAATCACCCAAGATAATCCGCTATCTTGAACCTTTGACAGGAGATCTCTTTACTGCTAGATTTGCAAATTGTCAACATGATGAGACATATTTCTCTTCGTTAAGGGGGAGATAGGAATAGTTCTATTCCAGTCCAACATCAGGAATTAACGTGGTTTAATCTCACTATGTCTCATCATGATCCACGCACATCACAGAGTGAGATAGAAGTGCATAGGATACTTGATTTTCAGCAAGTGGCAAACTCTATGCCTGACTCATTTGCTGATATTTCTAAAGTAACGAGATCAGATATACTTGCTGTTAATGCTCCTGTAAGGTTGAAAATCTCGGTAAAGGGATTTGTTAATAGCAACACTGGGCAAGGAGGCGTTCCTCCTGCTCATGTGGATGGTGTGGCTTTGACCTCGGCTCCTACCAGAAAGAGGGGGAGACTAAGAAAATCCACAGATGAGCCACCGGTTAAAAGGCAGGTCATCAAGGCACCAAAAGACCCACTTATCATCAACATTATGAATCCTTCGCATGAGGTTGTCTCTAATTATGGTTATGTCCTTGAATCACAATTGGCATCTCTGGGTGACGTTCCAAAACCTTTTGTGGTATCAGAGAACTAAGAAATCTCACTTCGAACAAATGATGCGCATGTTCTTATGGATATATCTTACATGTTAGTTGATGATATGTTTGCTTATTTTGTTGCTCAGAAGATTATTGACGACGATGAAATGGAACCCCGCTCAGTTGATGAATGTCAACGTAGAGCAGATTGGACGAAATGGAAGAGAGCAATCCTGGGTGAACTAGATTCTTTGAATAAAAGGCAAGTTTTCGGTCTGGTTGTGTAATGCCCACCGAATGTTAAGCTAGTTGGACATAAATGGGTCTTTGTTCAGAAGCGTAATGAGAAGAATGAGATCTTGCGTTATAAAGCTAGACTTGTAGTGCAAGGTTTCTCTCAGCGCCCTGGAATTGATTATTAGGAGACGTATTCTCTAGTTATGGACATCATCACCTTCCGCTACCTGATAAGCTTGGTAGTGTCTGAAAAGTTTAGTATGCAACTGATGGATGTGGTTACTGCATATCTCTATGAGAATCTTGATTCAGAGATATACATGAGAGTGCCAGATGACATTGCTATGCCCAAATCAAGTAACTCTAAACCACGGAGTGCTCATGTTATAAAGTTGAGACGTTCACTGTATGAATTGAAGCAATCTAGTAAGATGTGGTATACACGCCTCAGTGACTACTTGATTGGGAATGGATATAAGAATGATGATTTAAGCCCTTGCGTGTTCATTAAAAGAACAAGTTCAGGATTTGGTACAGTAGTTATCTATGTTGATGATAAGAATATCATCGGAACTCTTGAAGAGATTAATGAGACTATTTGCTACTTGAAATATGAATTTAAGATGAAAGACCTTAGTAGGACTCGATTTTGTCTCGGATTAGAGTTAGAACATCGAGTTGGTAGAATTCTTATTCACCAGTTTGCCTATGTCCAAAAGAGGCTCAGGTGATTCAATATGGACAAAGCACACTCTGTTAGCACACAAATAGTTGTTCGCAGTCTAAACCCCAAGAAAGATCTGTTTCGCTCGTTAGATGATGAAGAGGAGATCTTGGGAGCTGAAATTCCATATCTTAGTGCTATTGGAGTTTTGTTGTATGTAGCTCAGTGCACACGTATAGATATTGCATTCTCAGTGAACTTGTTGGCAAGATTTAGCTCTGCACCTACGCAACGTCATTGGAACGAAGTGAAACAACTCTTCAGATACTTGAAAGGTTCCGTTGACATGGGTTTATACTTCCCTTACAAAGAATACAGAGAAAAACATGAAATTCTCGAAAAAGAGAAAGTTGAAACAAATTCTAGGGATTTCGACCCATCGAGGATTGTCCTCAACCCGTCGAAACCTGCACCCTAGATCGACCAGAGTCATTCCCTCGACCCGTCGAGGGATTCTCTCGACCCGTCAAAAAATGGTCATGTTTCAAGCAATTTTCATGCTATCCCTTATTCCAAAACACCGATTGATGTGTTGGTTGAATTTGCTGATGTTGGGTACCTCTCTGACCCACACAAAGGTCATTCACAGACCGGTTATATTTTCACTATGGGAAACACGGTGATCTCTTGGAGATCAACAAAGCAAACCCTTGTTGCTACTTCCTCGAATCATTCTGAGATAATTACTTTGCATGAAGCAGTTAGAGAATGTGTTTGTGCTAGGTCAATCGTAGGTCATATTCGAGGCTCTAGTGGATTGAAATCTACTGTTACTGATCCTACTTGCATCTTCGAGGATAATACTGCATGCATTGAACATATGAAGTTGGGTTTCATTAAGGATGACAATACAAAATATATATCACTGAAGTTTTTCTTTAATCAGCAACAACAACAGCTGTTGAATATTCATATGAGCCATATAGGTTTTGTTGATAATGCTGCGGACTTGTTTACCAAGTCACTTCTTACATCTACTTTTGTGAAACATGTGAGAAACATTAGTATGCGCAGGTTATCAGAACTCCTATACCGAGTTTACAGTCAGGGGGAGTTACATTTCTGTAGACATCAGGGGGAGTCTACCTCACATGTAGTAGCTTTAGTAGTTGATGCGTTGTACTGTTTTTCCCTTAGATCAAGCTTTTGTTTTACCCATGAGGTTTTTATTTGCTTGACAAAGTTTTTAATGAGACAACAAGTCATGCAACATTCTTATGGTCATCGACACAAGGGGAAGTGTTTAAGGAGATTTATTCTCCATTAATCTCGGTGTGTGTCTTGTCCTAGTTAAATATGGATATTGATTAGATAGATACAGAGAATCCCTGTTATATTTGGATAGTTATTGTAACAGATTGTATCAGCCTATATTTAAGGCATTCTATCAAAGAAAAAAGTAATTATTTTCTATTTATTCTATTTTTTCCTGCAACAAAAATCAATTTATCCAAAAATTAATTTTATGGAGAATTGAATTCATGACCTCTCAGCTCTTCTCGACCTATGAGAGTTTATGCTGTTTACTTGAAATATCATAGTGGACAACCACTACACTATTAAAGGTTTATGATGAATTGAATTTCTGCCATCTCAGTTCAATAATAATAATTCCTCTTCTTATTAAGTAATATTTTGTTTTTGCCAGCTAACTAAAGGAAATGATTGAATGTCAACTATATATGGCAGCAAATGGTGTGCCATAAAAAATGGGTGCTCGAAATGTGATGAATATTGATGGCCGAATGAAGTAGGCTCTGACCAAAATCAATAAGAAAAGGAAAATCTAGAGGAGACGAACAATTTACGTAAAGGGAGCTAGAAATAAAAAGTCAATGCAAAAGTAGTGTACGAAGGAATCGACTAGAATCATATCAAAGATTCACAAAAGAGATTCAGTATCTTTCTAAGTTTCTATGGTAGAATAATGTTGTGGAGAAAATTAAGTTGAAAGCAAAAAGGGTACGTGGTGTGTGGAAAGATCCAAGAAAAAAGGAAAGTTTTTTAGGTCATGTCCCACATGAAGACGAAGTTTGTAGATTCATTCATTTGCAGCATGACTAATTTAAAAGCAGAGCTTTCTAAATGTTAACTTTTCAGTAGTTGGCTCGTGTTAGAATTAGACATTTGTCACATTTCATATGATCATATAGATATATAGTGGCATTAGTTCGGTGAATATATAGGTAGCCGACACCAACATTCGATTCATATAATTAAAATGTTATGCTTGCTAGCTAGCTTCGTATCAGCAACCTTTTGATCGAGCTCTCCAAATTTGATTTCTCAAGCAACAACAAGGTTTTTTTTGAGAACTTTGACCTTCCATCTCCGGGCTCGTTACTTTATATAATCTTGATTTTTAAGCTTATCATAATTATCTACAAATACATTTTTTTAGTTTGTTCATTATAATCACAATGTGAATTTGGGATCGATGCCGGAAATGATATGGTTAAGAGTTGAAGTCTTCAAAAAGCTATAGGATTACGATCGGAAACGGACAAAGAATAGTTTATTAACGGAGGTTTCGGTGTTCCACTACACAAACTCGATAAAAAAATTTAAAATGAGTTCTAATATGGTGTTCAATAATTTTTGTAGTTGGTTATAACTGTCGTTAAATCTACATCTAACAGTAATAATTTAAAAACAATGAGAACAATTAATAAGACATAATGAAAATTACTAATGCTCTTAATTAAGTCGGTCAATTACTAGTGCTTCCAAAATAATGACATAAGAATTAATAAACGTTCAAATGAATAATTGGTAGCACCTTCGGGACCAAAACGCTCAAATTTTTCAAACGGGGTCTACTGAAACGTCTTAATCAAAGCAGAAGAAACCATGAAATAGTAGAGCCAATAATGTGGAAACTTCTGCAAAAAGATCGACGACGACTTTGACCCAGAATGTAGTGTAGCTATGAAATTAATTAATGGTCAACACTATACGCCATGAATATGAATATGATCGATGCCTACACTTCACTCACTCAACAATTAACATTCTACGAATCTGAGAAAGAATACGCACATTCCCATCTAATCGATAACTACATCCATATATATGTATATGTGTGTGTGTAATGTAACAGCACCGCTGCACCAGCATATATATGCATGTTCTTTTGGCCTGCACTAGTAATTAATTGACCGACCTAATTAAGAGCATGCATGTTTAATTAACTGGTTAATTAGTACATTTGCTTCACCATTAACACCAATTTTGACGTTACTAACGCATGACATGATATATATCAAACAGTGCCGCAGCAAGACATAATACCTTCACTAAACTACTTGTCATGATTATTTCAACATTGATAAAACTTGCTTTATCATATGATATAGTTGTGACTCGTTTTTTTCTTCTTCTTTTTAATATTCAATCCACCCAAAAATTAGTTTTAAGAGAAATTGAACATTTTACCTCTCAATCTGTCAAAATAATATTAGAGTGGCCAATCACTGCGCTGTTAACCATAGTATAGCTACTGATATAGGGTTCAACCAGAGTTAGTTTACGGTTGTGTCAGTTGAGGTTTGTTGGCTACAGTGCTTAGCTGTTATACACTGTACACTTAATCACCTATAGTCACCTAACACGTGTCTATTTTCTGTACTCTCTGCAGCTGATATATGCTGCTGTAGTCTTGTGTGTTTGGATATCAATACAGCTCATATAGTCACACTTTTATCATGTTTGTTCTCTTTCTCTTTCTCTCTCTCTTTCTCTCTCTCCGCCATTGATGCTTCTTCAAGCTCTTGCTGAGCTTTCATGCGCTACCAACATGTGCTTATATATTTGTGACCCTTTTATTATTGATTTAATTATTAGTTTAATTAACTAGCTAGATTCCATTAATTCTGATCATTCACATGCAGATGCTTAAGTTTATGGTATCATTCACACAAAACCCAGATGTGTGGGTTCAAAAATCCAAAAAATGAGATGGGCAAACTACAAGTGGATATTAAGTAGTGATATATAATTGTCAAACTTGCATTCCAAAACTAGCCAATTCGACCACATATATATGTGTGACTTATTCAAACCAGAAGAAGCTAAGCTAGCCATATCCATACTCTTTCTACTTGGCAAAAACGGCCAATATGGCATGCATGGAGGGATTGGAGGCCATTGTATATTCGATCAAGACCACCAAGTCCACCATGATCGCGATCGAGAATCCTCAAGTCGACAATTGTAGGCAGATGGCTATAGCTAAAAACTTGGTACGTATTAATGTACTTAACAAAGTTAACAAATATTCGAAACCGCTCGTGGTTTATTTCAACTCTATCCATGAAATATTAGACAAGTTGAAATATGTGTACACAGACTCGTATATATATACGTCAAACGGAGACTAACATTAATTCGATCATATAAGTGTAGCAGTCAAGAAAAGACAGAGAAAATGAATTCGACTAAGCAGGTACAATAATTTTCAAGCAAGTAGGAAATGGTCAAGAAACTTGAAACTTAAGAACTCGATTTAAATACAGCTGCGGAAGCTTGTGCTTGTACTCACCCTGGTGATGTTAGCTTGGAACAATTTATTTTGGTGCCTAGCACTAGTCACTATATTGGTAACATAATTTGTCAAAAGATTATCAATCATTTAGCGTACTAAGTCAGTGTGAGTTATATATTAAATTTAAAAGCAAGGCGATGAAGAAAAGAATATTCGTTCAATTTTTTCTTTTGTCTCGAAAGATAATGGTGAAGCTGTCCTCAAGTCTCGATAAGTGAAAATTCATTTGCATTGAGCTTTATATATTCCTTCCTTCCTATCTCTTTCAAGATAATGCACAAAACGGTAACCGGACACATGTTTAAGACTTTAAGGAAAATAAGAAGAACCTGTATGACAAAAACAGCTATAATGGTATGTATAGTCGTGAGAGCCAACTTGTGTGAAGAAGTTTATGCTTGCAGAGCAACACCACGTACGCCATATAGTAGACTTTGACTTGTTGAGATCCCAGCAGATATCCTCATTCTGACATATTAGGCATTTTGATATAAGTTGGTTCTTAACATAAGTTGTCTAGTTGTATAAATATTATTTTCGCTGTCGAGAAATCTTTCTGGTTATTTCACTTCAGTTTCCGTACGAGTAACGATAATATCATTGATTTATTTTGGTTACCTGGTTTGATTCGATCGTCATTTCAATATCTATATTTTTCAGTTTCATCATTTCAATATTTATAATCTAAAGAATTACTCACTTCGAAGAGTTTGTTAAATTTAGACGTTAAGTGTCTATTATAATGCTTATGTGGATAATTGACTAATATTTTAAACAACTCTAAACTTGTTCTCAAACCTTTTATTCTTCCCTCTTCACTTGGATTGCATATAGACATAGTTTGTGCTTGGATATCAACATACTTTAAGAAATGGCTTGCTTGTCGTTGACGTACACATGAAGAACATTTAGAAACTAGATCCATAGCTGAAGGCCTGAAGCCCAAAACAATGTGATCCATTTTTAAGCCCAAAAATAGGCCTAGTTACTGTAGAAAAGCCCAATCTTTCGTTGAACCTTTGACATTTTCCAAATAAAGCACATCATTTCCCGGCCCCCCCCCCCCGCCCCCCCCCCCCGGTCCTTTGTTCTTAGTCTTTATTCTCCTATAAAGACTAGGAAGGCATACACTTGAAAGATAGATCTCAACTACTTTGAGAATAGTACATTAATTTGAACATACTTAAGTTTTAACTAGGAGGTTAAAACAAGCAAACTTAGCACAAAATGAACATTAAAATAAAATAAAATATAGTACTAGTAGCACCAGCTAGCTGAACTTTACTGATCATCATCTTCTGATCTATGTTAGTGATGTGATCAAGCCACTGAGATTACTGGAGGAGGCTTGAAGCTTTGATTCTGGTGTCGCCTGCTAGCTGGGTGCTTAACGGATAGCCCTGATGCGCCGAAACAGAAGTAATGCCTCTTCAGCCTTCTATTTTGTTTTCTCAAGTTTGGGGTCTCATGACTCTCATCATCAACAACTAGTTGATTTGACCAAGATGGTCCAGCTGCATTGTCAGTTTCAATGCAGAGAACCCCTTTCTGTTTATCTAGAGAACTCGGCGATGAGAGTGATGATGAAGCTTTCGAGAATGAGCTAGAGCGCGAACGGCGTCCTGGGATGGTTAAGTTTGGGATTGTCTGCATTACACCATGTCTTAAGCCAGAAGCAAACTTCTTCTTGGCAGTTGGACTTGACTGGTTGCTCCTCACCGCAAGTGTTCTTTTGTTATTGTTGGGAAGTAGTGATGGTGATGAGGCCTTTGAGAATCTCTGCCGAAGTGGCGTGGGAGCTGCTTCATCTGAAATAGTACTGCCAAAATCTATGGACTTTTTCCTTTCAGCGGGCCTTTTCTCTTTGATCCGAGGCCATCCTATCGCGCGTTTCAAGCGTTCTGCTGCATGATTCACAGTAGCTGAAGGCTTTTTGATACTAAATGATCTTTGGTTTTCATCTGCTGTGTTGTGTGAAATTGGTTCCGGTGAAGATGAATTGCTTCCTGTACTGAGCTTATGATGATGACCAGCATTGGCAACTGATACATTTTCAATTCCGGTGTAGAGAAATATTTCAGTGTCGGAGACTTTGAATGATGTTCCGGGGCTTCCTCCATCTCCTTGCATCTTTAAGTGCGACGCAATGGCTTTTCTCGCGTTGTAGTAGTCCTGACAGCCGAAAATCCCCCCAGCCGAAATCAGCTGTCTGATTAGTATCTCAGATGATGCAGAACGAGGCCATTGTCTGAGGTAATCAAGTGCCGTCATGCCATCTACATCGCGGACATTGATGTCAATCGACTGAGCCAGCATCAGCAGTTGCACCAAGTCAGAGTGAACATTGCCAATGATTGCTGTGTGAAGGGCAGTCCGGCCTTCATTGTTTCTAGCATTGACGACTTCTTCTATGTTAAACACTCTCCCACATACCAAGTTCTTCAGGAGCTGTATCTGTCGGTCCAATCTGCGAAAAGCAGGAGTTTGGAAACCGGATATAGCCTTATGAAGAAATGTGTCACCAGAGTTGTTTTTCGTAGAAATCATCGACGAAGTAGATACAGATAGAAGGGCTTCAACTGCAGTTAATTGGCCCCTTGAAGCAGCTATATGCAATGCTGTGTTGCCCTGATGGTCTATGGAGTTTACGATATCAAATGAGGCTATAAGAAACTTCACAACCTGCATCAGTGACAAGACTGGTTAGTGCTCAGATGCAAAAACCTAAACAACAAGGTTTGCTGGCCTTTCCAAATCTGAAGTTAGCATATGATAAATGAAGATGTATCTATTACAAGAATGCATTACATTTTCACTGTGAAATGTTTGAACAATCATGAATCGGTTATCTAACACCACATCCAACAACATAATTAACAAAAACATCAGACATAGTAGCCATCTTGAATCATCCTCAACACCAACAATTGCTATGGAAATCGATCTAGATAGCTTCAAAATTTATGCATATAATAGTGTAAGAACAAAGCCTTAAGATTTTCAAAATGTAATGCTAAAGGAAGCTGGGGTGTTCTACAGTACTCCGGAGTACTAAAACTCCTCAGTTTTGGAACGTTGGATCACTTTATTTCTTCCAAAGTGGGGACCGCAGAAGTTATCCAACGCTCCAAAACTGGAGGATTTTTTGTACTCCGGAGCACTATAGAATTTTCGATGGAAGCTAAGTGGGAGCCTCACCTCAACCTTCCCTTTTCCAGCTGCTGCATGCAGAACAGTGGATCCATGAACATCTCTATAAGCCAAAACATCATTGCAATCCGAAAGAAGCTCCTTCAAAACGAACAAGTTTCCTCCTCTAGCCGCAGCATGAACTGCCCTATTGATCATCTCCCTCTTATAAACACTAGGCATCTCCCCAATGTGTTCCTCTATTTCCCCACCTCTGCCTGAAAATCGCGGCGAAATAGCAAAGTCAAACAGCAGCCTGAAAACCTCAGCATTCTTGCTCCTAGCTGCAGCATACAGCACATCAGTGACTCCAAACTCTCCTTCCCCAAAAACAAGAAGAGGGTTTCTCTCAAGCAGTTGTTGAACAAAACCAAGCTCTCCAGCCGAGGCAGCTGTGTAAATGAGCCATCCGCCATAGCCAGCTCGGATAAGCGAGTTCTTTTTCCCCTTCTTGGACTCACATTCATGGAAAAGCTTCCGCGCAACATGTGCGCGACACTTGGCTACATCATGGAACTGTGCTTCATCATCCCACACAGTCTCTAGCCGGTGAATTCTGCGTAAAGAGGTGAGCTTGATGAGGTGGTTGCTGTCAATGCGGAGTAGCTCCCTGACCAAGTCATAGTGTCCATTGGCTGCTGCATAGTCTATCGGAGAAGCATACCACCATTGGTCTCCGGTGCTCTCCCACCGAAGAGGAAAATACGTAGGAGGCATATATTTTGTATCAGCAAAACACAATGCAAAGCTACCAAGAAAAATCAGAAATGAGAGAAAAGCTAGTTGAGGAAAGCTCACACAATGAGAGGGGCCCTGATTTGGTATTAATTATAAAATGTTGAACTACTACCTAGCCTGTTATATAAATTGGAATGAAGAATATATATATATATATAAGAGAAGCACATGCAGCATATATAGGGAATTAACAATATCAAGTAGGAAGGAAACAACCATCATTGCTTACACAAATGGAAGGCAGAAAAAGAAACAGTCCCTTTAAGATATGTTGCTATAAAAAAAGAAACTCAATACCAAATATTTTCAGAAGATATCAAAGGCGGGCAGATGATATATGTTTGGTTGTGAGTTGTGACAGATAAGGCATATTCCACATACATAACTTTAACCGAAAATTAGGTGAGAAAAGAAATGTCTACGAAACAATTTTCGCATGTGTGGAGTTACATACATAAACTCATAAGCATTAGATTTATAACACACGGCTAGATCAGAATCCGAATGAGGAAATTCACCGAGAAACTGTCTGCGATGAACGAACGCTGAAATTTTGAAATGAAAATGAAATTACAAGATGAAGTCAAGGAAACTCCTTATGTACAGTAAAAGTTACAGATGCAGAAATGATGGTGGTGTTAAAGAATCAGATAGATTGGACTAAAGTTTTACCAAAGCTCACTGGTTGGAATAATGATAATGATAGAGGAGGAAGAATTACCGTGCTCAAAGATGTCGGAATGATCAAAATATTTGAGGGAGAGCTGAAGGAAGACAGAGTGCTTTTCAGAAATGGAGAAGGAACTTTTCAGAGAGACACAGTTTATGACAGAGAAAATTCTTAGTGACTCCTTAAGAATATCATTAGTATAAGTTTTGGTTTTCAGACTTGTACTTAATATAGTTTAGCTTTATTCTTTGGTGTGTTAGCTACTTGTTTTGGACAGGAATGGGCCAAAGTGACAATCTAACTGCATCATAATCCACTTTGTGTTGTCCTAGTCTAGTACTCAAACCAAAGATAAACACTCATCTTTAACCTTTGACTCCAGATTCTGGTTTATATAACTACTTATTCTACAAGCTTTGAAGAATTTAGATCAAGAGAGGAAAATATTGGCATGATGATAGTTGGTTTTACTCAACCAACTTATCTGTGCTGACCTTAAAGGTTTATCTACTGAGTTCAACACTCATCAAGTCCATTAATATATGTTGGGTAGGTGCTGCTAAATTCTAACTCACAGTTTTGTCATAACATCCAAAATATATATCTTACAAAACCAACAATGGATTGTAAAGGTAAGTTTCTAAGTTCAAATTATGAAAATATGCAGAAGCATGTCAATCCAAATAGAACCTTAAAAAAGGAAACGATACACGAATATGTATGGTTTCCTTACCAAACCTTCAGGAGGTTTTCCAGACTAAAACCGTCAAGAGGCTAGCTTATTTGCACCATGGAACTACTAGCAGCACCTCAGATCCTAATTAGCTAGTTGAGACCAGATGGGTTTGTTAACTCATTCCAAGAGAGAAGCAGAACTATAAGGTTGGGAAGTTCTTTGAGGTATAGTGTTATTGTAACATACAGAGCTCCCTAAAAGCAAAAGATGCCATGTGAGAATGTGAGAGAGGCACCAGCACCAGCACCAGCACCAGCTAGACTCCCAACTTTTTGAGAAGAACAAGATTCAAAAAAGCTATGAACAACAGCGACTTTAAAATCCCCTTTTAACAATAATAATGCATGCCTGCATGTGACATGTCAAATTTCCATGAGTCTCTTTCGTTGCTTTAATGGAAGTCATATTGAAGCCTAACTCTTCACATGAAAAAAAAATCCAGAAAAGATAAGCATGTTGGATTCAGGCATGGTAGAAGATCCTAGCCTCCTTCATATTTCCACAACAAGAGACCTTCTGCGTATATGTGGTAGAATTAAGCCTAGAAAGTGTTCAAGAATACCTTGCATCAAAAATAAAAAATGACCAAGTCGATGCGATAATGATGAACGAAAAGGTGAAAAAGCATGAAGCTTTCTGTGAATCACTAGGGAGGAGATATGAGCAAAGGAATATAGGAATAGTCCACCATTTATTGATCTTAAGTAGGTTATGACCTAATGGGGAACATCAGTAGGACAGTGGGGATGGTGCCCTTCCACCACCAATGAATATGATGTTCAATAACCAATCTCCTAATAAAGTTTTGGGCCCAACCGATATGATTCACATATTCATTAATCAAATACCAAATTGCATAGCTTGTGAGCTTGGTATTATCTACAAGGAATGCAACATATATAGCATCTGGTATATACATATGTTCTTCCAATTATGTAAGCAACTTTCCTTCACAGACCCCTAGCTTCCTTCAGTTTCTACTCAAGGTTTACACCAATTGACTTGTTCATAGGTGAACTTAGATCAAGCAGGAGTCTTGGTATTGGTTTCTGTGATTATGCTGATGCATTGTTATCAGGAACATGTTGGAAATGAAATTCAATTCCTAGTAAACTCTATTTGTACTACTCCAAGGCATATGTTGGAGTTGGCTGAGGGGAGTCTCAGCTGCTCCCAAGACCAAGTCCAAAGCTTATCTTTCTCTTTCACAAAGCACATCTTCTTTCTATATATCTAGAACTGATGTGTGAAAGTTGATCACATGCAGAAGAAGCATTGGAATAGTGGAATTGAACTTTTGATCACACCCTTTAACATAACATGGAAGGATTGATTACTAAAAAAGTAATAGGCAGATTCACTATAAGTTGAACAAGATTGAGGTAAATGAGTGATTGAGGAGGGGTTAGTTTTCACACTTTCACTGCACACAAAGATGAGTCTTTTCTACTATATTCCTGGAATCATATCAGAATCATAATTTCCTCACATGCATTGACACAAATTTTCCGAAAGGAATCCCACAAGATTTAGAAGCATATACTTCAATAGACAAAGTAATAAAATTGATACCTCTTTTCTGCTTTAGGGTTTTGGCAAGTACACCTATAGTGCGGACACTTGTCAAAATCTAAGCCGTAAAATTTAGACTGTAGATTACTTGTGTTCCACACATTATAGAATCACTCGGTTTTAGCACCCAAAATTGAATATTTAAAGACTCAAACTTGCCATGTTTCCAATGAACACGAGAGAACACCTCTCACAAGGCCCCACAGTGTCGAAAGGAAAGTCTCACCAGATATTGAACCACGACACTTTCGTCGGTTTAAGCTCTTTCGGGTTCAGGCCCAGAGAACCATATCGTAATGGATACAAGGCCCAGGTTCAATAAGCCCATACTATAAAAAAAGCTTTGTTGGGCCTTTGGACCATATCTTAAGGTTACCTCTCGCCCAAGTAGGTCAGGGTTTTATAAAACTAAACTAAAACCCTATCACCGTCTTCCTCACACTCCAAAAACCCATTTGCTTTCTCTCTCTCTCTAATCTCTCTGATTCACAAGCACCACCGCCATGGGAAGCAACCAAGCCGCCGTGTCGTTCCTCACCAACCTCGCACGCGCCGCCTTCGGCCTCGGCGCCGGCGCCACCGTCGTCAACTCCGCCCTCTACACCGTCGACGGCGGCCAGCGCGCCGTTCTCTTCGACCGTTTCCGCGGCGTGATCGAAGAAACTGTCGGCGAAGGGACTCACTTCTTAGTCCCATGGCTCCAGAAACCCTACATCTTCGACATCCGTACTCGCCCTCACACTTTCTCCTCCGTCTCCGGCACCAAGGATCTCCAGATGGTCAACCTCACGCTCCGAGTCCTCTCTCGCCCCGAGGTCAACCGCCTCCCTCAGATATTCAAAACCCTAGGGCTCGAGTACGACGAGAAAGTCCTCCCTTCGATCGGAAACGAGGTCCTCAAAGCCGTCGTGGCGCAGTTCAACGCCGACCAGCTCCTCACCGAGCGGCCGCGCGTGTCGGCGCTCGTGAGGGAGAGCCTGATCCTAAGAGCTAGGGATTTCAACATCGTTCTCGATGACGTGGCGATCACGCACCTGTCGTACGGAGCGGAGTTCTCACGCGCCGTCGAGCAGAAGCAGGTGGCACAGCAGGAGGCGGAGAGGAGTAAGTTTGTGGTGGCGAAGGCGGAGCAGGAGAGGAGGGCGGCGATTATAAGGGCGCAAGGAGAGAGCGAGGCGGCGAAGTTGATTTCGGAGGCAACGGCGACTGCCGGGAATGATTTGATTGAGCTGAGGAGGATTGAGGCTAGCAGAGAAATTGCTGGGACCTTGGCGAAGTCGCCGAATGTGAACTACCTGCCTAAGACCAACAATGTCCTCTTCGGCCTCGGAGGTCGTTGAAAAGGTGAAATTTTATGAGTTGGTGAATTTGTAGTGATGCTTTCAGGTTTGTAGCTTAGATTGGAAATCATGAATGCGAATAAGCTGGTTCTGGATATAATGAGGAGTTAGGAACTGGATTTTTATGCACTTGTCTGCTTATGCTTTGTATGGGAATAACAATTTAGAGTAATGCCATCATTGCTCATGAATGTGAGTGATAATTGATCATTTTAAGACTGAAATGAACTGTTGAATTGTAGTGATGCTATAAATGTGTTAGCTTAGATTGGAACTGATAAATGTGAATACACATGACATGTTAAGTTTAGGTTGAATTCAGTTAGTGGTTATGGTTGGTTGAAATAGGAGCCTCGAGTGAAGAGCAGAAAGCCTTGCGCTTGCATCTTCTCAAAGCGCTCCTAAAATTGATTACCTTGCTGTTTCAGAAGGATGGATGGTTTAGTTCCATGTTTTTGTAAATATAAAAGGGATATGATACACTATGTCAGCATGTTTGTAAGCTTAGGCTGCCTGAATTTTTGCTTGATGCTTCTGGTTTTGTTCTGTTTGTGAACTAAAAGTCTTCAAGTCATTTCTGAAAAGGAGTCAAGTCCTATATTATGGTCAGTAGCAGCTTACGTGAACTCTCTGTTTACCTCACATAAAATTGGTGGTTGCTCGGATACGTTTTTACCCCGCCAACAAGTATTTTCTTTTGAAATTATTGATAGTCCTGTACACTACAGCTTTTAGGATATTTGAAATTTTGTAAAATTTGTGCTCTAGTTTAAGTTGCGACAACAGACTTGACTTGAACAAGCATTGAGGTTAGTTTGAATTTTCTTATTTGCAGATTCAAGTAGCATAAGGCGGATCATAAATAGCAAGAAGAGAGGATGGATTCCTTTAAGTTCTGTTTTGCTTGGAAATAGTTGTTGAAGCTCTTTACTGAAACTGATGTTTTTAGAAAGTCGGATATTGTTTAAATGGCTTAAGCTTATGTTGCTACTTTGATTAGAAAATTGGAGCTGTTTGTTGATATGTTGCTCTGAATCTTGATCTTAATTCTACTTTCCTTGTGCACTGTTAGAACAAGATAATAAAGGTTTAGTAGAACCATAGAAGACTAGAGGTTGCAATCTTTTTTCATAGTCAATTTCCTTTCAGATACTGTTATATCTGCTTGTTTTCATAGTAGATATGCAAACCTTTTGCTAGCCAGAACTAGATTCCAACACCAATATCAAGCTCAAAATTGCGTACAACATTCCTATCTGAAGAAAATATGAGCTCTTCAAATCATGGTCAAAGTAGGTGCTTTATGTCCCAGTTTCTTCATTTGCGGCTGATAAGCCAAATTGAGGCCATGTGAGTGACCAAGTCGATAACTCGTATGCTGCAACAAGTTTATACTGTTTTCCAGTTTTGCAAACGAAACGTAGATGACATGATTTACCTGTATGCCCACTCGTTGTCAAACCAAGCCAGGAGCTTCACAAAGTTATCATTTAGAGCAATTCCAGCCTTGGCGTTGAAAATGCTCGACCTACAACATAAGATCTTCATTCCCTCGGAAGCTATTTGCTACATGAACAGCAAAAAGAAGCAAATCCTAATCAACAAATGCATCAAGTGACATAGATCCTCACCTGGTGTCACCTAAAAAGTCAGTCCAAACTACATCCTCTTCGGCGTATCCAAGAATTCCCTTGAGGCTTCCCTCAGATTCTTCCCTGCAGTTTTCAACAAAACAAAATCTTAGCTCCGAGAGGAGTACAAATCATGATGGAAATACAAGTAGCCAGCTAGAGTTATACATATGATAGTGTAACTTTACTTGATAGCGTTTTTGATCTCCTCATAAATAGCTTGCTTCTCAAGTCTAACGGTTAGGTCGATCACAGACACGTCTGCTGTCGGAATGTGGAAGGACATTCCGGTCAGTTTCCCCTCAAGCGCAGGCAGCACTTTACCGACAACCTACGAATACTCTAGGTTCATAGTTAACATTGCCGAAACTCTTATCAAACAGAAGTAAACATAGAGAAACTAATGACATTGTAACTTGGCAGCACAAATACAAGTGGGAATGATGTTGTGACCGGCAGCTCTACCGACTCTCCAGTCCCTCTGCGACTGCGCATCCACCGTCTTGTGATGAGCTACACCACATCGGAGATTAAGTCGACTAAAGACCAAATAGTGTACATGAACATATTACTATATATGTGAGGCTTAGACATGCATACTCACAAGTGATGGAATGGACAGTAATCATTAGACCCTCCACGATGCCAAATTTTTCATGTATAACCTGTAAAGATTCCAACATAAAATCTGAACTGAATTACGAGTATAAGAACAATACGTACTTGATATGAAACAAAGTTAGCACCTTTGCCAAGGGAGCAAGACAATTGGTAGTACAGCTCCCACTAGAAACCACCTCAAGGTCTGGAGTGTAGTCCTTCTCATTTACACCTACAACAAACGTAGGAGCATCCTTACTCGTAGCTGTGATTACAACCTTCTTTGCACCATGCTGCCACCATTCCGGAAATCGATCGAAGCGACGACTTTTTGTCGTCGTTTCAGCACCTAACGCGTCACTTCAATATTTAAGCGACCACAAGTCATCGCTCGGATGTCGTCGCTTCATTCTTGTAGCTTAGATTTCAAGCGACGAACATTGAACAGATCGTTGTCGCTCACAAGCTAGCGACAAAGATTGGGTCGTCGATTGACAGTTTTTGCGACAAACTTTGGTTCAAAATTCGTCCCTTAACGTCAGGTTTTAGAGAATAAAACATGGGATGATAATATTGAAGCGACGAAGTTTGGTTGTCGCTTAGATTTTCATGCGACAAAGTTTGAACAATCTTCGTCGCTTCATTCATTGTTACAGAATAGAAAAACAGGTTTGTGGGTCTGGTTTGAACCAATTTCCTTCGCATCCTAATAACACAATACGTACATTCAAATAACATAACACACACATCCAACATAACAAAAACACACTACATTTCACACACACGTAGTTTTCATCTAAAATTACAATATGTTTCATAACAACATTGTCCATTAATCTAAATACAAGGAAAATGAAGGGTTCTAGTCTTGGTCTTCCTCGGGAATACCTGCTGAAGCACATGAGGATTTATCGGCGACAAAGGGAGTTGCTGCGGCGGCATTGTCACCCGGATTGCCTTGGGCCGAGATGACATCATTGAGGGAGGCCTCCAACCTTGTCATACGTTGCTTCATCTCTTATTTCTCCATTTCCGACGCTTTGCACCACTCAAAAATTTATGCTAGTTGTCTCCTCAAATCCTCAACCTCCGCATCGTTGCGGGGCACGTGTGCACCGCCTCTTAGTTTCGGCGGGCGTCTTAATGCACCCCCTAGACCTTGTAAATTGGTAAAAACAAAAAATAGTCAAATTAAAAATCATGTGGTATCTAAAAACAAAAACACAATACAAAAAGTCAAGTGGTTTGTTAAAAGATAAACCATAAAAAAAAAATATACCTCGGACCCTCGTCCCTAGCTTCTCACCCAGCTCCTGCTCGATTACAGCAATCTGCTCGTCTACGGTAACGGGGTTAGTCACGTGACTCCCGCCCGCTTCATCACTCACTCAACTAGCACACAGCTCATCCATCTTCCTCTTCACCGCTACCTGCAAAAAAATAATTGTCCAATAGATTTAGTTGTTATTCTTTTTAATTCCAAGTCAAAAACATATTCGCATAAAACAATGTCACTCACCACTTTCTCCTGCGCATTCTGGGATGATTGATAAACATCGCAGACTGTCTGGAGTAAAGGAGCTAGATGTCATTTCTCCTCATTTGCAGCGACCCGGTAGCTATAGGGAGTGGTGCCAGAATGATGGTTGATTGCATACCCCTTTTCCTTTCCCTTGTTCTGGTTAGCGGCATTCCAAGCACACATCGTCTGTAAAAACCATTTTGAATATATATTAACATATTTCATATGAGAATTAAGAAATTATATGAAATGTAGAAACCGATAATTAATTTTCATTACCTTATAACCGTCGTCCTCAAAGTGAGCTTTGAGGTACTCCCACTATTCAAGTCGGTGGATGAACTCTTCGGGCGTCGCCTTTGATACTTCAACGTAATGAGTATGGCAGTCATGTTTCCAATTCTTGTAAATCTTTGCGGCGGTCTTATCGATATATTTCCACATGCATGTCTCAGTGGGAGGGAGGTCATAGAACATCTAGTAAAAAATAATTCAAACAAAATCAAACGAGCCTTTGATTATCATATTTCAATATAATATGACTGAAAAATAGTTTTTCAAAATTATTCTAAAACAATGTTTTACCTCCATATAAGTGGTCAATACATCTTGGTGCTCCTCATCCAGCTCAGCAAAGGTAGGCGCAAGCATCAGAACTTTGCTCCGGACGGCGCTCCTGATGTCTTGGGACATCTAAATCCTCCACTTCAATTCTTTAGGACCCTTATGTTCTTCGGCGTACTCAACCTTCAGAGGCTGGTTGTTGTTCATGCTCTTCAAATACGATGTCTTTGTGCCCGTTACGATGCTGCGCTTCTCAAGGTTCCGCCCATTCACCTTCTTCCCCGTTCTCATATCAACCACCTCTGCCATATCAAAATACATACCGGGTTGTAAGATAAAACAATGTTATTAGAAAACCAAAAAAATTATTATCATATATCACATAACGTTCTCATAAAGCTTACCCGGCTCCATATGACCCATCTTGGTCCTAATACTTATCGGAGGACCGTCATCGCCTTCCCCAATGCCACTGTCAACGCCACCTCTAGCATCCCTCAGTTGCTAAGGGTTGGTATCTTCTAACGACGGGATGGGTACCAGCGTGTTTCTCGCCGCCTCTAGTCTCGTCGTGGCCGCCCTTAATGCTTCGGCCACCTTCCTCTCCCTTCTCGTCTCAAGCTCCTTCTTCTTCTTCTGGGCACTAGAACCTGGTGCCATTACTCTATAACCTGTAAATACATATCATATATAACTTTCAATAACTTAAGGGTAGAGATGAGCAAAGGAGAATGAAACTTTTCTAAATGCTCCCTGCTAAAGCAGTTCAGAGTATATAGCTCACATTGGCAACATTACAGTATATAGAATTAGTGCTTCAAGCGATTCCAACAGTACAGTATCTAGTCAAAAGATATCAAACCCATTTGGTCTCTTTGCCTTACCATTGAAGCAATTATGCTATAAAAAGAAACCCCGTCCCTGATAAGAAAAAGAGATTGAAAATCAAGAATTTGTACCTTTTTAACTTGTGGAAGTGAATCACCAACACATAATGCTTCTAATTACCACTGGTCAGATACTTAATTTTCTTAATTAGATGGTACATAATGAGTTCAACATAAACATCAAGAAAGTTGTATATGCCATTCTATCATCAAGAAAATATTTTACGTAAAATTTGTAACTAATTAGTACATCGATCAAAATGCTTCGAATATGATATGTACGTTTATGCAAATATGCACTTGTACTGTGACTGCAAATCTATATATACTAATTAATCCTATCCACGATATCATGAAGATCGATTACTTGATCGATTTAGTTGAAAAGTGAGCTTGTATATGTTTTTATACAAGTGAGCTTGTATTAAACTGTGGAGGTTCTTTCTTTCCACTTATTGCCCACGGTCTCACTCCAACATAAAGTATATAAACATATAACTAGACCTCAATTTCTGACAGCTCTTTTTTCCTTTTCCAAGCTCAGCATCCACATTAAAAGTACACAAAGAGAGTTGAAAGACCAGTAAACACAGAGTATTACTGAAAATAATACCGAGTAGTATCAATGTAATTAATCAACACCTTTAAAAGTTCATCAACATTCCAGAATACATATATTGGCAGAAACTAATGACAATTTCGAAGCTATAGAAATTAATGCAATAGTACAATACCAGAATACATATACGATGCAGAAGATAAAACATACAACATATTGGCAGTATACAATGCAGTATTTGTTGTTAAAGAAGATGAGAAGGAAGAATTTGATATAAGAGCAAGAAGCTTACCTTGGCTTGGCAATAAGCAAGCAAATAGGAGAGAGAGGGAGACCAACGAGATTAAATTCGAATTGGGTTTGGGAGCTAGGGGGTGAATTTGAGGGTTTAGGGGTGAATTTAGGGAGAGAGAGAGGGAGAACCGGAGCGGGAATTCAACGGGATTGGGCTTTTGACGAAGGAAGAACACGGGTTTGGGGATTTGCAGAACGCGAAAATGAGGAAGAAGAAGCAAAGTCTTGATATAATTCCCTCATCTGAAGTGACGAACATTGTCAAAAATCGTCGCTTAAAATATGCCTTAAGTTAGCAACGACGTTTGTCTCAATATTCGTCGCTTAGGATTATCTGAAGCGACGAATATTGAGTTCACTAGGTTACCTAGTGAGTTCCAACCTCGTCGCTTCGTATAGGGGTTTAGGGTTTATGGTTTCTCCCTAGGGTTTAGTGAGTCCAACTTCGTCGCTTCACATGATCTGAAGCGACGACAGTTGTGCAAACAACGTCGCTTTACATTTACAGCGACAAATATGGACCAATATTTGTCGCTTAGATTGAACTTAACAGATTAGTTATGCATGTTTGCATATGTTTTTATTTAATAAGGATATTGTAAATATTGTTCAAAATAACAACATCAAATATTTATCACCATCATATTACAACATATAACGTAATAACTAGTAGTCTTCCTCTTCGTCGTCTCCGCCATCATCATCTTCATCTTCCTCTTACTTATCGAATTCGTCGACGTCGATATCATCTCGGCCATCACCGGTTGATTCTTCATTCTCTTCGTGTACTTCTAAATCGAGTTGGACATTAGATGCATCAATATGGTAAAATTGTATTGAACTTAGTGTGTCATCTTGGTAAGGCTCTGTGATTTGATTCCATGAAGGAGGCTTTTTATCTTTTGTTGCCAATACTTCGGCATTGTATAAATTTTGCTGCGTCATTTCTTGCACCACCTTCCAAGTACCACCCACCGCAGGATCGTCCAAGTAGAACACTTGTTTTGTCTTCATCGCAAGACAAAATGATGAATTCTCATAGTAACTAGTGCTTGTATCCACTGATATCAGACCATGATCTACCTTGACGGTGTCAATTTCTTCGACTTCTAGATCATCAGTGGTGTTGTGCCATATACCTTTGAACAACATGATCGACATATTGTCAGGATAACATACCTCAACTACATAGTCAAGATGGCCAGAGAAGTTTCCAACTTTCGTGCTTAACATCACCCCGCTATTTTGAGTCATGAGACTTTGATCTCTATCGAATGAGACATACTTGATACCGTTTACATAGCACACCTTATAAATCAGGGTGAATTGTGGACCTCGAGCCAATGACCATATAGCCCTGTTAAAGTTGAAGTAGATGGTGTTAGTGCTATACTATCTACCGTTTAGGATCTTTGTGAAAGAAAAAAAATTGTTCAATTTTCGTACATATCGTAAGAACCATTGATGGAAACTCCTCCTCATGGGGCATTCGTCGTAATCGTCACCATATTCCTCATGGAAACTCCTCCTCATGGGACATAAATAGGCGTTTCAACCTAGGAGTGAGAAGGAAATACCATATTACCTTTTTTGGAATGTCATCCCTATCTGGTTTATATATTTCAACACCATATACTAAACAAGTCCTACGGGTTTTATTTTCAGCTCCCTTGAATAGGTAACGATTGAACTCACAAACATGAATTTTTTTCATATCCAAGGGAAAGATCCTTGAGGATTTTTTTAATTCTCGAATAACTCACAGGAAAATTATGCCCTTTAAAAAACTTATGCAACCATTCATATAATTTATCAACACTCGTATCCGACTATCCATTTTCAACTTTAATTTCCATTGCATGTAATATGGTACTTAATACAGTTTCTTCACTCCCTTCATACAATGGGGTTTGCGACTCTCTTAGAAGCCTTTCATACTTAGCATAATCATCATCTACCATGTCATTGAAGTGAACTTCAGCAACATTATGCGGTGCATCTCCATGGTATCCAGGATAGTATGGAAATACATCTTGTATAATCTTCACAGGCGGGTTCACTAAAATGTGGGTCTTTTAGCGATGATATCTTTAAGTCACTGTCTTTGTCGACTGATCATTGTCGGTTGACCAGAAACTTCCCCATGTATGTGCCAAACTGTGTAAGTCGGATCCAAACCACGGTGTATGCAGTGATGATAAATCTCTACGATATCCTTATAATAAGGACTATTTTTGTAAATTGCGCATGGGCAAGGGAGATACTGGGTTCCAATAATGTGAGTCTTCAAAAAATTGATAAAGTTAAGTACGCTTGTTATGTAGTCAGAGTGTGTATAATGATGATTCATAAAATATTTGTCGGGGATATCATCCATGTTTCCTGTCATAACATAAACATATAATATGCATAAGGTTAGCACACAACATTTATGATACAATCAAAACCTGTCCCAACACTTTTTCTCCTTATTCCTCCAGGTTGGGTCCTATTCCCTTCAGGAGAACACGACTTATGTTAACCCTCTTGCACCCATATGGTTTCAACTACAGGTTTTAGAAATTTCGGCAGTATCTCCCTACAATTCCTCAAGTGCACAAAAATGTAAACAACCTAATTTGCACTCGAGGAACATTGTAGAAAGATACTGTCGAAACTATATCCCAAAACTGAAATTGAAACCACATGAATAGCAAAAAGATCAACAAAGTCGTGTTCATCTAAAGTGTCCAAAAATGGGACAATTCGAGAATCAACAACTCATCTCGATCGTCTAAAGCTTTCCAATCTCACTTTCTCTAACTTTTCCCTCTTCTTCTCCAAAAACAGATGCAGCCCGACTACATCTGTAAACCTAAAATTTTACCTATATATACAGGTTGCATTTAAGACGAAGTACAAATGCAGATGAAAAAAAAACCTAAGCGACGAAGTTTGATCAATGTTCGTCGCTTCATTTATACTTGAGCGACGACTTCACTTACCTTTGACGCTTCAATAATTCGTTAGCGACGAAAATTGAATGTCATCCCAAAACATGGTTCTGAGATAAACGGAGGCGACAAACTATGAATATTGGTCACTTCAATACTTTTGTAAGGAAGTGACGAATATTATGCAATATTTGTCGCTCCCTGTTTTTTAAGCGACGACATCAATAGTTGTCGCTCAGATTAGTTGAAGCGATGAAGTAATTTTTCCTTTTCATTCTTCGTCGCTTGAATCAAGATATGCAGTAGTGTGCATGTACATAAAAACAAGAACACCATATTCAGTATACATGTTTGTATTTGATTACATAACACGAGCTAACTCATGACCATTGATCAGTTTTAGTTACATTCTGGTGGAGAACAGCTCTCTTATAATCGGTGTGACATCCGGTGGCCTCGACGACGAACTCAACTCCGGCCTCACATAGGCTCACTAATGAAACACACAAGCCAATACATGTGTTTCATAATGAGAACTCTAGCTATAACTAACTAGTCTAACGTAGAACCGAGTCAGGTATACGTACCTGGTATCAAGTCATTTAATTTTCATGTCACCGAAGAGAAGGGTACTATCGTTCTTAACCTTAAGTTATTGGTGTTTCCACTGCCCATGAACACTGTCGTACGTCAACATGTAGCTCTGCGTAGTGTAGAAAATACATTAGACTAAGATAACCGTTTTTCGTAGCTAATATCCATTCGATATGTTGGTGTAGCATATGTTAGCAATTTCCTTGCATATTTTCTTCATATCGTTATGTATTTGTTATTCAGGATAGCTGTATATCGTGCAATGTGATGAAGAACTTTGACGAGAAAGTTAATAAAGGCCTTCAAGATACTAAAGTGTACTTGAGATGAGCCGGATGTTATCTAAAAAGTGAAAGCACCACATTTATAAGCTTCATACCGTAAGCTTGGTGTCCATGAAAGGCTCGTTAATAGTGACGAGTTCAACGTCGTCTCTTTGTAGAGCAACCCTTGCCACCAACCGGGCAATCCTTCTGAACCCTAAAACAACGAAACATCAGATCAACACCATTGTTGTAATGCAACATTGCTTAATTAACCACAATGAATGAGATACGATATATGATTATATATATACACCATTAATGCCAATCTTGATCTTGGCCATGATCGATGAGTAATGTGAAAAAACCAAAGTGATCGAGTGAAGTTGAAGAAGTTGCTTAGTGTTAGTATAGCAGTATTAGTTCGTTAATTAAGCATACTTACCCAATTAAGCAGGTGATCAACACCTACTCGACCACTCGAAAAACTACCAGGAAGGCTACAACTTCACCCGCAAGACCGACCCCATCCGAGTGCGCATGCGCCCGACAAGCGCACGTCTGAATGCTTGGACCATATGACAGCAAACAGCTCTATTCCACATCGAAGAACACAAGCAAGCAACAATCTCAACCACCTATATAGGTAAGGCATTTACTACAGGTAAGGAGGGATCGAATTCGAGCATTAAACACTCCAACCTACTTTCTTACACGTTCGCTTGACTGTTATATCCAATACATCTTCTAACTTAGGCATCAGAGCGTTGAAGGCATGCCACCCCTGTCTCGACTACCTGACCGCCCGTTTGTCGTTGTATTCTTCTAACAGTGGGAGCCGAACATCCGAATACCCGAACACCCGAAGAACGGAAAGGCACCTGATCATCCGAACAGCCCGAACGTTCGGACGCAAGAGGATCACTCGTACTTGCTTCTGCTAGATTATGTCCCGCGTAATCCGGTAGAAACAGTTGGCGCCGTCTGTGGGAAACTTACAAATTGCAAACCTCATATAAACACCACCAACTAAAAGCCCACATGCATACCCAGGAGACAAACGTCAGTGATACACCCGTCGAGGAAACACCCCCAGGCGGACGGGCGCGGCAAGTAACAGAGCTGGGGACGAGCAGCAGTGGCGAGGAGTGCGTCGACTGCCTGCTCCAGGAGCTGCGAGAGGCAGCGTTCGAAAGGGATCAGGAGCGCCAGGTTCGGCAGAGGCTGAAAGAACGACTAGACGCGCTTATCAGCCAATAGCAAATGCAACACGAACGGATCCAAGAGACCGCCAACGATGAAGAGCAACACCCGTTTAGCAGGACCAACCCCCGGGCGGTCGGCACGCCCGCGCCAGCAGGGGAATCGGCGCCCCCGATGAACAACGCTCTGATCCTTCGGAGGATGGAGGAATTAGCAGAAGAAGTCTCGCGCCTGCGAAAGGACAAGCTTGCCGGGCAAGGTAAGATGTTCACCCCCCGGGTCAGCCCGTTCTCGGCGCACATACTGGAGAGGGGAAGGGACCTCAACGCAAAGACAGCAAAAATCACCCGGTTCGACGGAAGTGGGGATCCCCGCACGCACATCGATGAATTTCAATCCACCACGGACGGAACCAGGTACTCGGACTCGACCCTGTGTTTTCTATTCCAGGAGACGCTAACCGAGGAAGCGAGGAGCTGGTTCTACGAGATTCTACCAGGCTCCATCCATTCGTTCCTTGAGTTAGCAGAGAGCTTCCAGAGGCGCTACAGGCTCCAGGGAAGTACAACACCACGGGTATCCTCCTCAAGGTCCGCCAGGGGATGGACGAGAGCCTGTCCAGCTATATCAACCGGTGGAGGACGCTGGCGAGCACATGCAGGGATCTCGACAAGCGAGTAGCCAAAGTAGCCTTGATGGACAACATGCTCGCAACACCGTTCGTAGAAAAGCTGGTAAGGAAAGAACATCTCGACTACGACGAGATCATGGACCTGATCGTTCAAAAGGCGTTAGTGGAGACGCGAGTGTACATGTCTGCCTCCGAATCTAGCACCAACAGACCGGAGGACGTAAGCGCTCAACCGCGACAGTCCACGGACGACGGAGGAGAGCCAAGCGGAGGCTATAAAAGAAACTGTGACACACAAGGACAAAATCACCGGAGGCCGTCCCCCCGCAACTATCAGAACAACCGACACAACTAGGCGAGGGGACCAGCGCTACAAGGAGCCCGCCTCCCGCAAGCGCCACGGCACCGTCCGGCCGAACAGGAGGTCTATGCGATCAATCGGCAATCAAACTAACAACTACTCCGCCAGCACTGACGTCAGATTCAACCACCGAACAACGTGTCAAAGGAGAGGACCCCGCTCGGTCGGACCCCAGATATCTGGTGCGAGTGCCACCACACCGCCACTCACCACACCAAAGACTGCGTCATGCTGAAGAAGGTCCTCAAGGACATGCACAAGGACGGTCGGATCACCCCTCCTAGGGCAGCGGAGCGATCGCGCGAGACGAATATCGAGACCCGGGGGACTATCAGCACGATATCCGGGGGGAAGCGCAAGGAGGGGACTTCGTCGCCCGATCGCTCGAGCAGGGAGGTGCTGACGATCGGGGCAGGAAGGACGCACAAAGCAAGAAGAAGGGGGTCGCCAACCATCATCTTCACCGCGGAGGACGAAGAATGAGGCCCGAAGGACAGCACCCTGCCTTTCGTGATCGACGCGATCATAGACCGATTCCTCGTGAAGAGGGTGCTGGTGGACAACGGGGCGTCCGTGAACGTGATCTATCTGGACGCGTACACGGCGCTTGGCAGGCCCGCACACAAAATGACGCAAGACCACGAGTGCGTCGCCAGCTTCATGGCCGAAACATCATACCCGATCGGAAGCGATAACATTCGGGTCGGGATCGGCTTCCCCGACTCTCCGCACAGCGAGGTCCGGACAGACTTCGTCGTCATGGACACCCCCTCCCCATACAACGCCATACTTGGGAGGCCAGGGATCAACAGGCTAAAACTGATCATCGCGGGGCACATACTAATGGGACGGTTCCCGATGGAGCACGGGGTCAGGCACGTCTGAGGGTACAACTACGAAGAAGCAACAAAGCCCCGGAATAGGCAAGAGGTCCTAGCCATTGAAGAATCGGCACCAGAGGCGGAAGTACCGGACGACCCGTGCGACGGGCTGATGGCAGTATCCCCAGTTCCCGAGCACGAAGAGCTGAGGACGATTCAGCTATCCTCCGAGCACCCGGAGAGGACAATCCAGATCGGAGCATCGTTAGCTCCCGCGATAGCCGAGCGGCTGATCACACTGCTAAAAGAAAAGCAGGAAGTGTTCGCATGGTCGTACAAGGACATGCCCGGGATCAGCATAAACATCATATCCCACAAATTGAGTGTTAACACCAACGCAAGGGCAGTAAAGCAGAAACGACGGGCATACAAGGCGGAACACTACGCGGCGATGCATAAGGAGGTGGACCGACTGCTGGGCATCAGGTTTATCCGCAAGGTGGATTACCCGAAATGGATCTCCAACGCTGTAATGGTGCAGAAGAACAACAAAAAATGGAGGATGTGCATCGATTACAGCAACCTTAACAAGGCATGCCCCAAGGACAGCTTCCCTCTTCCAAGGATCGACCAGTTGGTAGACGCGACAGCCGGGCATGAGCTCCTGTCTATGATGGACGCGTACTCGGGCTACAACCAGATCTTCATAGACCCCGAGGACCAGGAGGAAACGACGTTTGTCACGGACAAAGGCCTATACTGTTACGTCGTTATGCCATTCGGGCTGAAGAACGCTGGCTCCATGTACCAGAGGTTCATGAACGCGATGTTTCATGGCCTGATCGGCAACATCGTGGACGTGTACGTGGACGACATACTAGTAAAGAGCATTCGGGCGGTCGACCACGTCTAGAACTTGGGGACTGTGCTCGACGTCCTCATCGGGAACGGCATGAGGTTGAACCCGGCCAAGTGCACGTTCGGAGTCACCAATAGAAAATTCCTCGGGTACATCGTCAGCCAGCGGGGAATCGAGGCTGCCCCCACCAAGGTGAGAGCGATCATCGACATGAAGCCACCCGCCAAGAAAGTGGACCTACAGAGCCTCACGGGTAAGCTCGTGTCACTAAACAGGTTCATATCTCGCTATTCGGACAGATACGCCCCATTCTTCAAGGCTCTCCGAATGACGAACAAGCGGGAGGTCGCATGGATGCCCGAATGCGAGGCATCTTTCCTTCAGATCAAGGAGTACCTGGAATCCATCCCACTCCTCTCCAGACCCGTTCGAGGGGAGATACTATACATCTACCTGGCCGCCTCCCTTACAGCCGTCAGTTCAGCCCTCGTCCGCCGGGAGGACTGCACGGAACTGCCCGTTTTTTTCTCAGGGAAAGGCATGACCGGCGCTGAGACCCGATATCCAACGATCGAGAAGATGGCGCTCACACTCATCACCGCCGCCCGACAGTTGATGCCATACTTCCAGGCGCACAGCATCCACATCCTCACGAACATGCCCCTGCGCCAGATCCTCCAATCGTCCGACCACAGTGGCCGCCTAGCAAAGTGGGCAATCGAACTCAGCGAATTCGACCACCAGTACAAACCCCGAACGGAAATCAAAGGGCAAGCAGTGGCGGACTTCATTGCCGAGTACACGGAAGCAGAGACAACGTCGGTCGACGCACCCGGCGGCCCGACGGTAGAGACATCTGACAAACTAGGGCTCAAACTAGAGGTCAAGGAATGACCATTGTCGGAGTGGAACCTCTACGTCGACGGATCATGCATGAAGAAGGCAAGCGGTGCCGGGATCATCCTAACCGGGCCGGAAGGGGTAAACACAAAGTACGCCCTCAAGTTTAAGTTCAAGACGACCAACAACGAAGCCGAATATGAAGCGCTCATCGCAGGCCTACAGCTGGCCAAAAACTCGGAGGCGCCCGACCTCAATGTTTTCAGTGACTCGCAGTTGATAGTCAGCCAGATCGGAGGAGAATTCCAAGCGAAATGGGAGTCCATGATCGCCTATCTGAAGCACGCGAAGGAGCTGATCAGCAGGTTCAACTACGTCAAAATAAACCACATACACCGAGGGCTCAATGCGAAGGCAGACAGGCTCGCCCGATTGGCCACGGCCCCCATACACACGGGACCAGGGTAGCGGATTGTCGAAGTGCTGCGGCGACCGAGCATCTCAAGAGCAGAACAGATCCTAGCAATCGAACCACACGAGCACAGCTACATGGACGTACTCATCGCGTACAAGGCAAGAGGAGAGTTACCAGAAGACAGGCGAGAGGCCAGAACCATCGTCGCGCGGGCGGCAAACTTCAGCATACGGGATGGAGCGCTGTATCGACAAGGGAAGACTTGGGCGAGCCTCAAGTGCGTCACTCCAACAAAGGGCAACTCAATATTGCAAGAGATCCACTTGGGCACATGCAGCCACCATGAGGGCACCAAATCGATCGCACACAAGGCCCTTCGGTGTGAATTCTGGTGGCCCACCATCCACGCAGACGCCACAGCTCTAACAAGCAAGTGCCACCAGTGCCAGCTGCACGCGCATTGATAGTTGCATATTTATGCGTCTATTTAGTATTTAATTTGTTCCCTATATTTAGTTTATTATTATTAATTGAGTGAATTAATTATGTTTATTTGTTTTTAGGTGTTTTGGAGATTAATGGAGAAAATGAGAGTAAATAATATATTTTGTAGCTGTTTGGCGAGGAACTGTCTGGCGAAGTTCGATGGGTTTAATGACTGCAATCATTTATGCCTTGGCGAGGAGATTACGTACGTTGCTTGGCGAGCAAAGTTGGTGAGAGAGGAAGTAGAAGTGGATTTGGACTTGGAGACTAAAAGAAGAATAATAAAGAAAGAAGTCTAATTTGAGTGGGATTTGTCATGCACGTGGGCTAGCTTGATAGCCAAGTTGCATGCATATATATATAGCTAGCTAAACATAATAAAAAGGGACGCACGGCTTGGGGGCTGGAATTCTTGGGAGGAGAAAGAGAGAAACAAGAAGAACAAAAACAAAGGGAAGATCTCATGCAAGAAGCCTAGCCCGATTCCGTTGTCGTCAAGAGTTTATTATTTTTCCTTTATTTTATTTATTTTCCATGGACTCTTTGATTTTATTATTTATGACTTTTAGTAGCTAAACTCTTTGTTAAGGGGTTGCTTGAAGCCCCGTACATGAAGTCTTTTTAATACATACACTTTAATCTAGTTTTGCATATTTTATGAATGAGGTTTCTCTCTCTGAATGATCACCGTATGAATTCTTGTATGTTTGCTTTGGTGGCCAACTTAGTATGCATGCTAGGATTCTAGTTTCATGAGATACGGGCGACTGAAGATAATTTCTTCCACCGGATTCTCTATAGTGATACACCGATTTTACCGTCGGGAGATTGAAATCCATAGGTCTAGCGAGACACGCCCATAGTGTACTTGTGAACCCTTGTAGCTTCTCAAACCTTTTCTAGAACTTAATGCTTTCTTCTTTGTAAACCTTGGGGTCCATGACTATAGGTTCAATAGAGGGATAAATGTAGGGGAGGTCCATGACAAACCTGCATAGGCATAAGGATTAGGTAATATGATGTGGTTGTAACGATCAACTCTTCCTGGGAACTTTCATTCATTGGATATGTGCATTAGATTAAGTATGTGTTAGATAGATGGAATGACGGTGGTGGATTGCATTACTCTTAACTCTTTAATCATATAGTTTAAACCCATTTGCATTCATTAGCATATTTACTTTCAGCATTTACTGATTTCTGCATTAGCTGTAGCTTAGCTGATTTATTTCGGTGACCAAATCAACTCCGAATACCCTCAAATTTTGTGTGGTAGTCCGCCACTGTGTCTAGTTTATTGTGTCAAAATCTCGCTGCATTTGAGTCTGTCGAGCGTAGGTTCGCTTACCATTAGTGTTCTGTAGTCGAGTCTATCAGCATAGTAGTGTGTTAGGATTTAGTTTCACCAATTCTTCGTGTTCGATAACCCCTATTTATCTTACTACATTGATATATCCAGGTTGTGAATAGGGTATCTTTGAGAGCTGTTAATCCGCCTTGTCAAATTTTGGCGCCGTTGCCGGGGAATTGCTTAATTCTAAGTCCTAATAGAGTCTGTAAATTTAACTTTTATATTAACCTTTATATATTATGTATTCTAACTTTGTGGTTTGTTCAAGATGTTCAATGGCAGGTCACTCAAATGAGGAATGTGCATATTTTCCGTATCAAAGTTATTCCACCATGCAAAGTGAATACTGTACACCTCCTTATACTCCTACATGGGATGATCACTCTGGCTATGACTATCCTCAACAATCAGATGATACAAAGCAGCGATTGATGAGTATGTTACAGCAGATTATGGTGGATAAACAAAAAGAAAGAGAGGAGAATCGTGCTTTTATGCAGGAGATGAGTGCTTTGTGCCAAGAACTCAAGGCCACTAGTCAACGAAACGGTAAAGCAATCAACTTGCTTGAGCAACAAACGAGCCAAATACAACAAACAATGGCTCAAGTTAACATAGGAGGACTCCCCAGCAACACTTTCCCCAACCCCAAGGGGCCATATGAGGCTCATGCTATAACTTTGAAGAGTGGGAAGGTGTTGGAGGTAGTTCCAACAATCATGAAGCCAAGAAGAAAGTGGGAAGAGCCTGTAATAGAGCAAATTGTGTTTGATGAGTCATCAAAAGTCAATCCAGGAACCCCAACTCAACCCGTTGAGAATGCACCTGGAATGAAAGTTGTGCCAAAACCGAAACCAACTCAGGTATGTCTTCTATCTTCACCTTTGATTACCACTAATGTGCCTTTTCCTAGCAGGTTAAGAAAGCTAGGGAAAGAAGAAAACAACAAGGAAGGCCATCTTGACGAGGATTATCTTCAATATGGATGGGGTGATGATACCTTGGAGACAGTGCTTGGATCAAGTAAGGAAAAAATTGAAGAACGAAAGCTGATCAAGCAAGAATTGGATGACCTCGAAGCTCTTCTTGAATATAGGCCTGTGAAATTGACTACTGAGGCTGAAATTGCATTAGAAGAAGGGGATACATTCTTTGATGATGATGAGATGGACAAATCACTTGTGGAGGAGTCCATCGAAATTCCTTATTTTGAGATGGTGCTGCCACTGCATGAACAACCACATGAGCTATCAATGCCAAACTCAAGTTCCACACTCGTTTCTTGCACCAATGAAACACTTGAGTTTGAAGAATTACTTACCGAGCCCCCTTATATTTTGGAGCATATTGAGATGGTGGTACCTGATCACCATGTGTCTAACAAGGATATTCTCTTTACCTTGTTTGTTGGACTCAAGAGGAGGAGGCTTTGGATAAAGAAGAAGAAAGAAATAAGACACTTGGAGTCTTGTGTGTGTGGGAGTCCAAGGGTACCCAAGTTGCTTGGAAGAGCTCATATGACATCATTGTTAAGGACCAAGCACTTGATCGAGCCAACACCACAGCCACCTGATGGTTTTGAAGATGTCTGGCTGAAGACGTTAAACTTAGCGCTACTTGGGAGGCAACCCATGTTGATGGAGAGCGTGGAAAACCAGATTTGCTCTCTATCTCTTTCTCCTTTGCTTTATTTTTCTCCATGTTTAGTGTGATTTGTGATGTGTTATGTGTCTCATTCCATGCTTGTTTGATGTATTGTATGTTTTAATTTTGTTTTACATTGAGGACAATGCAAATTTCAAGTGTGGGGTGGGGTTTATATCATATCCTTAGCGTCTATGTGTAATTTTTTTGTTATTTCGGTACTGTACAGTATGCTATTTCGTGTCAATTATTTGACATGGTTTGAAGTCTCGTAAATTTTTGAAATTTTTAGAGGATGTTTTTACATGTGTCTAAATTGTTCTCTTAAAATTTCAGCTCATTCCAATGTATGATCAATTCTGAAAAATTCTATCGAGCTTCGCTTGTTGTACTGTTCAGTTTGATATTTCGCGTGATTTGTTCGCCATATCGAGAAGTCTCGCAAATTTCTGAAAGTTTTAGGGAATGTATATAAATGTGTCTAGTTTGTTTCCTATAAATTTCAGCTCATTCCACTCTGTCATTAATTCTATATAATTCTGGCGAAGTGGAGCTGAGTCAAGCGAGCAACAGTTCTCAGTACTGAACAGTAACCTGTTCGCGTCATTTATCTTCGATAGCTAGGGGTCTCGTAATTTTCTGAAATTTTGAGGGCAGTTTTGTAAATGAGTCTAGCGAGTGCTCGCGAAATTTCAGCTCATTTCGATGAGTGACCAATTTTATAAAATCCTATCGAGCCTCGCTACACGTTGTTCGCCAGCGAAGTTCGATGGGCTGGCGAGCAAACAGTTTTCTGTTTTGTATAACTTATTTGACATAGCTATAGGGCTCGTAATTTTCTGAAATTTTTGAGGGTGTGTTTTTAAATGTCTCTAGTTGGTGGTCGCAAAATTTCAGCTTATTACGATTAGTGATTAATTTTTTAAAATTCTGGCGAGAAGTGTTGCTCGCTACACTGTATCTGGCGAGCTGCTCGCCTGAGATTGGTTTTGCTCGCCTGATGTTGATATTTTTGAGTTTTTCTTTGTTTTCCTTAGGTATTTTAGTGTCTTATTTGAATAAACCAAATACAAAAGTGAAAAGTGTCAAGAAAAACATAAAAAGAGTCTTTTGTTTTGAGTCTTAGGTGCCCTTAACTAGTCCATGATGTGATTATATCTTCCGTAATTGTGACTAAAGATGATCATGTTATTTAAGTTTCTTTGGTTAATCTTGATATATGATACATATGCGAATGTGTAGTGGATGTAGAAAAAGTTAACATGGTACAGATTTTTGGCATGCTTAAACTTTGTTGAGATTCATTTAACCTGTGAGCGATTGAGCCTATATGTGAATACATATGCTTTCTTTATTGAGTGTCAATTGTTTGCCACAGATTAAGTTAATGGACTCTAGATATTACTAGAACTTGCTCTTGTGCTTTTCAAAGCTTATAGTCAATACATGTTTTGATTGAGGAAGTGATAAAGGCATTTAGGGGACACCACCATTGCCATATAAGCCTGTGTCCTAATTTTGTGTACACAAGATGTGCACTCCTTAGTTAACCACTTTGAGCCTACATGTTTAAACTTTATGTCATCACCCACATATCTCTGATCTTAAACCTTAGAATAGTTATATCTTTACCCTTGTTCTAGGACTTGGTAGAGCTATACATGAGACAGGTATGTGAAGACGGCGACAATGTCGAAAAGTGATGCAAAGAATTAAGTGTGGGGTATCAAGCTAGTATTTCAAAAAAAAACATGTTCAACAGAATGAAAGGAAAAAAAATGTGATGTCTAGCTTGATACCCGAGTTAACTGTTGATGAAAACAATGATGTGAATGCCCAACAAGATGAAATTCGGCCACAAAAGTGAGAAAGTTCATGGTTGTAAAGTTTGAAGATGTCTCTTATTTGGTGCTCTACTGGGTTCTAGAATTATATTTGAATTCCTTTTCCATTTATTCTTTAACCTATGAGCCAAACCCCATTACAACCCATGAAAGTCCTTTTGATCCTCAAGATGGCAGCCTTTGATCTGTGGAGATTAGTCACAAGTGTAAGCTTATGGTGTGGTCCATTTGGCAAGTAATTGAGTTGAGTGAATACCTTATACATATTTTGAGAGAAACACTTTGGAGAGCATATACCAGTGAGGTTGAATCTTGACAAGTTTGTTGCATGCTACAACTTTATTTTCACCATGATTATGTCTTCGTCCTACATATTACGTGTGTGTCATGCATTGAAATTAACTTTCGAAATTTTACGGTATAAGTTTGAAGTCACACTTATCTTGGTGTTACAGTTGTGGAAGATTGCTGAGACAATTTGTTGAGGGTGTTAGAGTCATGTAGTTAGAGTCTTTGAGTCTTTTCAGAGTCTTAGTTTAGTGTATTGCTCGAGGACTAGCAATGTCTAAGTATGGGGTATTTTGATAGTTGCATATTTATGTGTCTATTTGGTATTTAATTTGTTCCCTATATTTAGTTTATTGTTATTAATTGAGTGAATTAATTATGTTTATTTGTTTTTAGGTGTTTTGGAGATTAATGGAGAAAATGAGAGTAAATAATATATTTTGTAGCTGTTTGGCGAGGAACTGTCTGGCGAAGTTCGATGGGTTTAATGACTGCAATCATTTATGCCTTGGCGAGGAGATTACGTACGTTGCTTGGCGAGCAAAGTTGGTGAGAGAGGAAGTAGAAGTGGATTTGGACTTGGAGACTAAAAGAAGAATAATAAATAAAGAAGTCTAATTTGAGTGGGATTTGTCATGCACGTGGGCTAGCTTGATAGCCAAGTTGCATGCATATATATATAGCTAGCTAAACATAATAAAAAGGGACGCACGGCTTGGGGGCTGGAATTCTTGAGAGGAGAAAGAGAGAAACAAGAAGAACAAAAACAAAGGGAAGATCTCATGCAAGAAGCCTAGCTCGATTCCGTTGTCATCAAGAGTTTATTATTTTTCCTTTATTTTATTTATTTTCCATGAACTCTTTGATTTTATTATTTATGACTTTTAGTAGCTAAACTCTTTGTTAAGGGGTTGCTTGAAGCCCCGTACATGAAGTCTTTTTAATACATACACTTTAATCTAGTTTTGCATATTTTATGAATGAGGTTTCTCTCTCTGAATGATCACCGTATGAATTCTTGTATGTTTGCTTTGGTGGCCAACTTAGTATGCATGCTAGGATTCTAGTTTCATGAGATACGGGCGACTGAAGATAATTTCTTCCACCGGATTCTCTATAGTGATACACCGATTTTACCGTCGGGAGATTGAAATCCATAGGTCTAGCGAGACACGCCCATAGTGTACTTGTGAAACCTTGTAGCTTCTCAAACCTTTTCTAGAACTTAATGCTTTCTTCTTTGTAAACCTTGGGGTCCATGACTATAGGTTCAATAGAGGGATAGATGTAGGGGAGGTCCATGACAAACCTGCATAGGCATAAGGATTAGGTAACAGGATGTGGTTGTAACGATCAACTCTTCCTGGGAACTTTCATTCATTGGATATGTGCATTAGATTAAGTATGTGTTAGATAGATGGAATGACGGTGGTGGATTGCATTACTCTTAACTCTTTAATCATATAGTTTAAACCCATTTGCATTCATTAGCATATTTACTTTCAGCATTTACTGATTTCTGCATTAGCTGTAGCTTAGCTGATTTATTTCGGTGACCAAATCAACTCCGAATACCCTCAAATTTTGTGTGGTAGTCCGCCACTGTGTCTAGTTTATTGTGTCAAAATATCACTGCATTTGAGTCTGTCGAGCGTAGGTTCGCTTACCATTAGTGTTCTGTAGTCGAGTCTATCAGCATAGTAGTGTGTTAGGATTTAGTTTCACCAATTCTTCGTGTTCGATAACCCCTATTTATCTTACTACATTGATATATCCAGGTTGGGAATAGGGTATCTTTGAGAGGTGTTAATCCGCCTTGTCACGCATCACCACCACACGCCCGCCGTCCCACTGTCCATCCTCATGTCGCCCGTACCATTCGCACAGTGGGGACTGGACCTAATCGGAGAGCTCCCAAAATCAAAGGGGCAGTACAGGTACCTAATTGTCATCATCGACTACCACACCAAGTTCATTGAAGCCCAGCCAATGGCAAAGATCACGACAGAAAAGGTCGACCGCTTCCTCTGGTGTTTCCTCTTCTGTCGCTACGGGACACCGATCAACATCATCACGAACCACGAGCCACAGTTCAACAACCCTCGGCTCACAGCCTTCTGCAAACGACAGGGAACGGATCTCGTATTCGCGTCACCAGCACACCCTCAGACAAACGGACAGGTGGAGGCAGCGAACAAAATAATCAAGGCGGGCATCAAGAAGAAGATCGAAGACATCGAGCCCGGAGAAGCAGGATACGGGCGCTGGCCCGAGATCATCCCAGAGATCCTATGATCCATCCGAACGACCGCCAACTCAGCCACGGGCGAAACCCCGTTCAGTCTGACGTTCGGAACAGAAGCAGTACTACCCTTGGAAATCACCCACCAGAGCCCACAGATCGAGGGGTACGATCCGAGCACGAACGACGAAGGACTACGACTCAATAACGATCTACTAGAAGAACGGAGAGACACGGCGCATCTCCACAACGCAGCAAACAAACAGAGGATCGCCCGATTATATAACCAGCGTATTTGGGCTCGACCAATCCAACAGGGGGACTGGGTAATGAAGGCAATCCAACAGAAGGTCAAGGCACTCCGTCCGTCATGGGAAGGTCCGTATGTCGTGGACGAGGTGGTAAGTGCCAGCACCTTCTACCTTAGAGACATGCAAGGTCAACGACTGCGACACCCGTGGAACATCCAGCACTTGAGGAAATACTTTCATTAAATTTTGTTGTATTGTGTACTTATTTTCATTAAAGTTCCTTTTGTTGTTACGTTTGTATGTTCTTAACCCTCCCGCCCGATACTCGGGGGACTAGGGAGACTGTTCGCGTTGATGTAACACTTGGTCAAAGTACCATTGCGAAAATAATAGAGCGTACGCACGCATGAACCATTCAAAAAATGCCAAAAAAACACAACAAAAGTAAAGGGCACACACACGGAAAGAAAATAAATTTCATTAAACAAAAGATCATGAGACCCGTTACAAAAAGAACCTACACTATTACAAAAAAAAAAGTACTAAAAAAAGAAAGGGAGCTATGCCTCTATGTCTCTACGTGCAACTCCTCCACCTCCTCGGACTTTGCCCGCTCCACCTGCTCCGCCGGATCCACCCGCTCCAGCATAGGTTGCAAAACCTCCATCTCACCAGCCACCACGGAAGGCCCAGCCCCTCCATCAGCAACCCCAGCCCGAGCGCTCGCAAGCTTCGCCGTCTCCGCCTGCACAAACGCCCGGTACTCATCCACCCTGATGAAGGGAGTCATCGCTACACGTAAGGCGGTCACCTGCTCCTCCACGTCAGCCTTCACCAGTTCATAGAGCTCTTCCGAGTCCTTGAACGCAGCTACGGCCTCCACACGAGCAACACGATCAACCTTCATCACGGGAGACTCCATCTCCGCCACACGAGTGGCCGCCTCAGCACGCACATGCTCCATTTCGGAACGCATGCGCTCCACCTCGACCAGAGCGCTGTCACGCTCAGCCTTCAGTGTGGCCTCTCGCTCAGTGGCCTCAGCGGCCCGTGCAGTCGCCTCTTCCGCACGAGCAGTGTAGTGGTGAACCAGGTCGTTCGCCTTGTTCAGGCTGGACACGAGCCTCTCAGTTGTCTAAGCCCTTTTCGAGACTTCGGCCCTCAGGCGCGTCAACTCGTCCAGATTCTCCCTGGAGAGGAGGCGAAAAAGCTGGTGCTGTAGCTTGGCACTCGCAATAAAGGCTCGATCTAGACCATCGGGGGTGGCATTCTAGAGCGGCTGGAGCAGGGGCCCCAGCGACGCGGCACCATCAATCAGGGCCCGGCGGAGACTCTCAACAATGGGACGCACCGGCCCACCGGCATCCGACACCACCGGGGTAGAGGAATCCGTCCGGGAGCGCTTCTGTGGACGCTCAACATCACCAGTCGGAGCGCTGGTAGAGAGATCTGCACCACTGTGAGAGGACCGACGTGATCCAGAACCTTAGGAGGCCTCGCGACGATCCATCTGCTCTACGCGCCATTGATCGCGCTCCACCTGTCTTTGCTCTTTTTCCCGAGAGAGGCAGTCCCGCTCGGCTCGACTCTGGCCCCGACCGGACGGAGGAGGAGGAAGAGGGGGAGAGGCGCACCCCGCCCGACAGCCACAGCAACGGCAGCCCCAGTGCCCGACCCCTGACGGATAGGGGAGGCGTGCGAAGGGACGTCCGGCGCCCGGATTGTCGTCTGGACTTCACCCCCAACAACCATCTCACCCGCCTCATCGACAACGACGCGACGCACGCTGTTCGCACCCTCCAACAGCAAATTCAAGCGGCGAACGTGCTCTTCATCCCAATCGATCGCCTTTGACTTAGCCATTTTTGCTGCAAACAGAAAGAACAAGGTCAGTAAAACAGTCGCTAACAACTGTACGTAACACATGCATATCAGATATCATCGCCCGACGGACCAGGTGCTCGAGCCAGGCGCATTTTTTTGATCAGGTCCCAATGACACGCCGCCCAGAAGTGCCTCGCCTTAGGCATCGGGTCGAAAACAAACTTCAGACGCGCAATCCTGATCTCCTCCTAGGGCGTAAAGGAATACTCGTGCGTGTCAAGCCAATGGAAAAGTTGGGGGACTCGGTAGACACGCTTTGCGTTGGCTGCAACCTCGGGGGAGTGAGCGCCAAACTCCCAGTCACCTCCGACCAAGCAATTGATCGTGCGCAAGGTGGTCGAGGAGCTGGGCGGGTCAATCAGCCACCACTTCACGCGTGGCTCCACGGTGAAGGTACCCGAGTCTCGCCGGCGGGAGGAATACTTCAGGCGGAAGAAGTGGAGGAACTCCGCCCGTGTCAGATGATCCAACCCACTCGAACGGAAGATGTTGAAGAACACAACTAACGTTCAGATGTTGAAGAACACAACTAACGATGAGCCCGACCCGCTCGCGGTTGGACTACAGCTAACCCACCCCGCCACGGTACGTATATCCGCTCACGTGACATGCCGCTCGATACTTCTATTGGTTCCATCTCCTAGACGCACGCACGTGAAACCCACAAACACTTAGCAAAAAAATCCTACCGAAAACAACAAAAAACCAGAAAATCTACCCCAAACAAGATCAAACCAGGCATGCCCCAAGAAACCCAGAAACCGTGGAGGGGAGAAACTGAAAAGCAACCGGAAAAACCAGAAACAAAATGGAAAGCAACAAAAACAGGTTAGAGCCTCACCAAAATTGAAGATTGAAGGCGGAGGTTGCACGTCGAAAAAGGATTCCGGCAAGAAAGCAAAGAACACAGAGATCAGAACAAGAACAGTGCACAGAGTAAATTTGGCAGAGCTTCAGTAAAATGTGAAAGCGATGAGGAAGACGACACCACGAAGGCCTATTTATACTAATCACACGGGACACACGAACGAACGCCAGCCGTTCATTTTCGCGTGTCCACCGTCAGATGGTGACACGTGCCCCCGAGGCGGTTCACTTACCCGCCTAAGTAACCGCGCTCACCCTCCAACTTCCCGCCTCGTTTTCAAACCCTAGCACGATCCCCCGCGGCTCGCCACATGTCAGCCATGCAGCACCCCACGCTCCCACGTGCCTGACGACTGACCTTCGAGCAGTTACTACGTCATCAGCATTTATTACACACGACACGCCAGCATTAATTACGCCGGCTAGCATTTATTACACCAACGGTTCCCAAGAAGAAGTCAAAAGGAATGTCACCTCAAGCGTCTCGTCAGACAAAATATCACCCCACCCAAGGCAAGAAAACACACGTCACGACCCCCGCCATTCGAACTGGCGCATGCACCACCCGCACGACCAAACGCTCGAGAAATCTCACAGGCAAGTAAGCGCCACCCCACCAGGTTAGTGCAAGACCATTGAGGCGCCCCGAAAGAGGTCAACGTTCACGCGTTTCCTTTCGGCGTGTGCGCGCTCAAAGCAAGGCCCTTTTAGGCGACCCGAAAGAGGTTAACGGTCTGCGTTCCCTTTTCGGCGTACCGCGCTATAAGGTACGGTAGACGGCGCATGATATCATCTCCTTGGCTCTGTTAACGAAGCTGAAGCACAAGCGGCCCGCTTGCGACTCTGCGCCTAGACATCCAGTAAGAGGTGACTCACCGTTCGGGCTACGCGGCACGGAAGCGGCTAGCATCACTCGTTACCTTCCGGGGCGCGCACAATTACAGGACCATTCGGGCAGCTCGAAAGCGGACCGCACCTTTCGAAGTATGTGTCGAGTGATGGGCGACTCGAGAGTAGCTCCATTTCTTCCGAGGGCGTAACGTTAACATTCGCCGGGTTAGGCGGCACGATAGTGGCAAGAGCCTATCGGGGCACGCGCTAAAACCGATGAGCGGCACGGGCATGCGGTCTGTCCCCTCCATGTGCGCTACAACACATGTACGTAACGGTAGGGGCCCCACCATTGACGCTACGTTAGGGTTGGCACGGATGAGTAAAGGATCTCCTCTCGGGCACCTAAGCTCGGCCGTTCCGAGGCCTATTCTTGGCGGGCTCCGGACAATAAGATTCGTTCGGCAGTGGCGCGCAAGTGGCTCGGAACCATCATGCATCAAGAACGGCTGTTCCGAGTCCCATCCTTGGCGGACTCCGGACAGCAACATTCGTCGCGAGACCGGGTAAGCGGCTCGAAACCATCCATGCATCCAAGAAAGGCCGTTCCGAGACCCATCATTGGCGGACTCCGGACAGCACGATTCGTCGCGAGGCCGGGTAAGCGACTCGGAACCATCCATGCATCCGCATACACGCATACATCCACAATCACACATACATCAAACACCCACATCATCATACATATAAACATCCGCACTCACTCACTTAATACATACATCCGCATACTCATTCACTCATACATACACCCGCATACTCATCCACCCATACATGTATCTGTACCATAAAACATCTGCAAGATTTATTTTACATACTAACACGCATCCGCATACACACATTTGCACTCATTCACCCCATAACTGACATACATCTGCATCCACATTCGCCCGAACAGCTCCACAGGACGCGCGGCTCCAAACAGAAACATTCGTTTGGGAGTCGTACGCCCGGATACAGAAGCACCCGAACAGGTACACGATCGGACGCACAGGTACCCACTCCGTCAGGCGAGCCCTTTCTTGACCGGAGAGTTGGGGGACTTGGGGGTTACAGGACCACGCATCGCTGCTCAATCGGATAAGTATTTTGTTTAATCGCACGAACCCTTTTTCAACTCCCCAGTCAAGAAAGATCTCTTTGACTTGGGGACTTGTTAGTATAGCAGCATTAGTTCGTTAATTAAGCATACTTACCCAATTAAGCAAGTGATCAACACCTACCCGACCACTCGAAAGACCACCAGGAAGGCTACAACTTCACCCACAAGACCGACCCCATCCGAGCGCGCACGCGCCCGACAAGCGCACGTCCGAATGCTCGGACCATATGATAGCAAACAGCTCTATCCCACATCGAAGAACACAAGCAAACAACAATCTCAACCACCTATATAGGTAAGACATTTACTACAGGTAAGGAGGGATCGAATTCGAGCATTAAACACTTCAACCTACTTTCTTACACGTTCGCTTGACTGTTATATCCAATACATCTTCTAACTTAGGCATCAGAGCGTTGAAGGCAGGCCACCCTTGTCTCGACTACCTGACCGCCCGTTTGTCGTTGTATTCTTCTAACAGTGGGAGCCGAACATCCGAATACCTGAACACCCGAAGAACGGAAAGGCACCCAATCATCCGAACAGCCCGAACGTTTGGACGCAAGAGGATCACTCGTACTTGCTTCTGCTAGATTACGTCCCGCGTAATCCGGTAGAAACACTTAGTGATGTGTTTGTGTGTGTAAGTTGGAAACCACCACGGACAGCTTAGGCGAAACAAATGGGCAGTGTACTAATATTACACTGTATGCTCTATTGAGGTGGCATGGTTGCCGTTCCCTTCGAACAAATTAAGATGAATTGGTAAACAGTGGCTGTGAATTGGACACAACCGATTACCAATGAAGAATAAATAAAAATTAAACAAAGATTAATTTTTCTTCTTCTTTATAAGTATACCCGAAGTGTCTAGGGGACCCTAATGAAAATTGATATGTGTACTTATTGTTCTAGGAATCCATCCTTTGCTGATTACCAATTCAAGATTAAATTTGGTGTGGCTAGTTATGCATGGTAGGAGTAGCACATATATGTGTGTGTGTGTCTGTGTGTGTATGGAGGCCCTCAATCATCTAGTGAGAATACCACAGATTGCTTCCATTCTATTCACGTTTTACTTCTAACATTATATTAATTACAAGAATCTGAGCGGTGGCCATGTCCGACAACGATCAGCAGCAGTTCAATAAGAAACGTTGCAGGAATCAAGAAGATGAACTTAAAAGACGAGCATTAATCTGATCAAGTACTCTTCCTACTGATATAATGCTTGTTGTTCTGGATAAGTTGTTGGAACCGATCGACCACGCTAGGTTTGCTAGGGTTTGTAAGGAATGGCATTCTCTTGCAAAACAGTACAGCCGCACAAGGCAGCCCTGGCGTTTGAAACATCGACTTCCCATGCTCTACGTCCCTACGGCTTCTCGAGCTCATCTTTACAGCGTGTCCGAAACAAGAATCTACAGCAATGTTAAGTTACCGGTGCTGGATAAGAATAGGGTTTACTGCGGCCATGGTTGGGTTGGTGAAATGACTGAAGATCGTGATGCCGAAACGAACATGTACCGGGTATCAATAACTCTTGTGAACCATTTCGGATATTCTAAAGAGAATATTCCTCTCCCTTCGCTCATGACAGAGAAACCAACCTAACATGAGATCTGTTTCGCCTGTTTTTTGTCTGCTGATCCCATCTTGGACCGAGACAACTACGTGGTTATAGCAACACAGAACTTGAGAACGTTTCCCTTCAAAAGTGGACAAGAATGTTGAGAAATATTGTCATGCCTAAATTTTAGTCTTTCGCCTTGTATGACATACTATCAAGGTTGAGTGTGTGCGATCAATCCCTTTGCTAATTCTCAGACCAATATATACCCGTAAATTCGTGTCATACGACGTTAATAGCTTCGAGGTGAAGGAGTATATCGTACCAAACCCACAAAGAAAAGGCTTTGTTATTGAAACATATCTAGTAACACCAACCAAGGGAGACTTATTGGTCGTGAATGGAATTATTGAATTCGAAGGATATGAGGGGAGGAGACTATGGAGTACTCGAAGCTTCGAGGTTTACAATTTGGTGTTAGATGGATCCATTGCGAAGCTAGTTGAGGTGAACAACATTGGGGACGAGGCTCTGTTCGTGAGTGAGCATCAATCGTTTTCTTGTTCGGCTTCGAATGGGCACGGGTGTCAACCAAATTGTATATACTACACAAATGACGACGTCGGCTTCCGGCTCGGGTTTGCTTCCAATTCTTATGAGGTAGGCATCTTCAATCTAGAGAATGGACGCATTACACAACTGTCACAACATTATCCTCAAAATGAACTGGACGGGCTCGAGTCTCCAGCAGTTTGGATTACACCGTCGTTTGCATTCGAGTAGGCCACTAGGGCTAGCTAGCTATCATTTCATTTAGTTAACCTCTTTATTTGTAATGTGTTGTGTAACTATATAGTGTTTAATAAAGGTTCGATCTACATATGTAGCACTCTGCAAAATCTTCTACCTTTTATATATGATCGATACACCAATTTAATAAGTCGGATTAACTGCCCTATTATGTTTGACACGTACACTCATGAGACACAAACCGGTGCGAGTATAGCCAAGGCACATATCTAGGGCTAACACGGCTCACTAGAGCTCGATATATGTAGTGAGTAGCCGTAAATTAATTCGTAATGGCCGAAATAGGTAAATAAAAACATGGTAAATGTTTTCGATCATATTTTTTTGAGGTAGTTTTCGATCATATTTAAAAGAGATAAAATGGCCAACCAAACATTTCGGGGTATGGGATCAAATTTACTTTCTTTACCTTAGAGCAACTCGATCGATCCAACCGATCCCTCATATCGATATTACCAATAATTTGATGATTATTCACAAAAATTAACTTCAGTACATAATTAAAATTTTCATTTTCATCCCTTATTCTTATACCAAAAAGAGGATTATGAGCAATGATAATAACAAAAAATGTATTCAATTATTTTCTTCTACATTTGCAATGTAATTAATAAATAGATATATTTAATTATATATTTTTTATTAACCAATCAAAACACAATACTCATTCAATTATAACTAAATTATGAGTATCATTTGGAACAAATTTGTAAAATGTTTAGTCAAAATATCTTAGAGGTATATTTCTCAACAAAATAAGAACATTTGAATAATGTTGTTGGAAATGCTTTTAATGAAAATTAAAGATCGTTTCCAATCTAAGTACGTTTACTTGAACACCAAGCTATAAGAAGCTAGCCCTCATCCATGTTTGAGCCCTAGAATCAAAGCCACCGCCAGCCATGGCCGATTGGGACGAGGAGAGTCTCCCGAGTCTCCTGCTCACAAGCCTCGTCCTCAACGACACACCGGAGCATCCTAATCAGAAAAATGATTAGCAGCAGCTTAATAAGTTGGAAACATTGGCAAATCAAGAAGATGAACAAGAAGAAGAATATCGCCAATCTAGAACATGTTCAAGTGGTCTTCCTACAAAAATAATGTTTCTTATTCTGGACATGCTGTTAGAACCAACTGACCACGCTAGGTTTGCTAGGGTTTGTAAGGAATGGCATTCCCTTGCGAAGCTTTTCAACCGCGAAAAGTCAGCCCTGGCGTTTAACACGTCCTCCCATGCTCTATGTCCCTACGGATCCTCAAGCTCATCTTTACAGCGTGTCCGAAACAAGAATCTACAACAACGTTAATTAAGTTACCGGTGCTGGATGAGAATAGGGTTTACTGTGGCCATGGTTGGGTGGGTGAGCTCAAGTATCATAAAACCGAAACGAACAAGTACTGTATATCTATAACTCTTGTTCAACCATTTCGGAAACTCTAGAGAGACTATTCCTCTCCCATCTCTCATCATAGACAACACAACTCAAGAGGATTTCAGATGTATCTTGTCTGTTGATCCCATCTTGGACCGGGACAATTACACGAAAATTCTATAATGTTCCGGAGTGTAACAAATTCTCCAATTTTGGAGTATTGGATAACTTTTGCAGTCTCCACTTTTGAAAAAATGAAGTGATCTCAAGCTCCAAAATTAGGGAGTTTTAGTACTCGGGAGTACTATAGAACACCTCAACAACTACGTGGTTATAACACAACATAACTAGAAAACATTTTCTTCAAAAGTGGACAAGAATGTTGGAAAAGGTTTGACCAATTTTTGAATTCTTTGAGTTGTGTAACATATATAACATGAAGGTCGAGTGTATGGGATCAATAACTTAATTTGCTAATGGCGTCGTCGTGTCATACGACGTTAATAACATCGAGGAGAACAGCCATACGTATTGCTTATCAGAGCCACAAAGCTTAAGTATTCTAGGTACAACGCATCTAGTAATTAATATCAACCAAGGGAGACTTATTGGTCGTTAAGTATTTAAAGTATACTGAAGGGGCTCAAGTCTCCCGCAGTTTGGATTACACCGTCGTTTCCGGTCGAGTAGACCACTATGGCTAGCGTAGCTAGTGAAATTAGCCTGCCTCGATCGACACATGCATATGCCTTCACATCAACAAGCTTAGACTGTAGGCTGTTGAAGCAAATGAAACCGATTCCATACTCATGAGACACAAACCAGTGTGAGTACGTATAGCCAAGAGCAAATCGATCTATGGCATCTAAATTAAGCTCGATATATGTAGTTAGAGTCTAGTTTCCTCTTGATGCATGTGCTGTTTAATTACTAGAATTTGTTCCATTACTTTGTTCATGTAGTCCCAAAATTCACAGAGAACGTACGTACTGTGAGTGTGAGTCTAAATAATATATGTAGCACTCTGGCTTTTATAATATATGATCGATACATCAATTCAATAAGTCAGATGAACTGCCCTTAATTTGTTTGATACGTACACTCATGAGACACAAACCAGTGCGATCGAGTATATAGCCATGGCATATATCTAGGGCAGACCTGAGAGCCAATGGATGCATTTTCTCTAAGGTGGAGGAGTCCTTGATCGAGTTACACAGTTCGTTTTCTACTTCTTCTCTCACTCGAAAACTCGCCTTGGCGGGAAGGCTCGTTTTGGCGGGAGAATGGGGTTTTGGGGCGAGATCAACCTAGTAATTAGCAAATGTAACAGGTGGGACCGTCTGCAGTACGAGGAAAGAAATATCATTGTCAGTTTGACACACAGAATAAGGCCGAGAATTTATTTTGAGAACTACGTTAGCTTGCTAGGTCTATATGCGTATATATAGCATTACATAAGTTTCTGGCATCCCTATCAAGCAATACAAACCAGAGAGGCGAGAGCAAGTTTTTCAGCATACTACTAACTAATATTCTCAGTCAGAGATGGCTTCGTCATTGAAACAGGTTAGCCCATCTCTTAATCCCTTATGATCTATATGATAGAATTAGAGAGAGAAATCGATTATTAAATATATATATATATACACACACACACACTATATCAAATCTTATCAAGTGCGAAGTTTTGCACTAAAATTTCGGTGTAAAGTTCCATTTTACGCAAAATCATCAAAACAATTTGAAAATTGAAATCACTCATTCTTTAGATACAAATGTAAAGATCGTGTTTGCAAACTTTTAGCTGAATCGGAGATGTCTTGACTATTTGATCGTCGCATTGTTTAATAATAAAGAAGTTTGTGTTTGAGATAGCTATTTTAATACTTATGCAATGACATATTACACAGTATATATACACGAGCAACCCTAACAGTATTAGGTAGCTACAAGCCTAATCGAGTAAGAGCTAAAAACTAGGCTAACTACAAGCTAACTACACGCTAATCATACAGTACATATCTTCTGTAACAAATGCATCAATAACATAATCACTTAGCACTTATCTCCTTGATCTTTGCCTTCAATACTCCCCTTAAAGTTGGAGTGGATATTAATCACACTCAACTTGTCAAGCAAAGTTCCAAACTGTGTTGTGCTTAAAGGCTTTGTGAAAAGATCTGCTACCTACTATTTGGTGCCGATATGAAGTGTTTTGATCACATCTCTTTGTAATTTCTCTCTAACCACATGACAATCAATTTCAATGTGCTTCATTTTTTTGTGGAACACTAGATTTGTGGCAATGTATATTGCTACTTGGCTATCACAAAACAACTTTGCTGGACTCTTCTGATTTGCTCCCAAGTCATTGAGTAGGCTGTGTAACCATGTCACCTCATAACATGCTACTGCCATTGAACGGTACTCGGTTTTAGCACTGCTTCGTGAAACAGTGCTTTGTTTCTTCATTCTCTAGGAAATAGGTGCATTACCCAGCATAACACAGTATCTTGTGAGTGATCTACACGTATCCTTACATCTTGCCAAATCTGCATCACAATATGTTGTAAGTTTTGCCTTTCCTATTGCTGGTAGAAATATCCCTTGACCTGGAGTCTGCTTTATGTACCGAAGCACTTGGTGTGCTGCATCAAGGTGTGGTCGTTGTGGCTTGTCCATGAATTGACTAAAAATATGGACTGCATTCACCAAATTTGGTCTTGTAATAGTCAAGTATATTAGACGACCTACTAATCTTCGATATTGTGAGGGCTTAGGCAGCAACTCTCCATCAGTTCTAGTCAAGGAAAAATTCTAATCAACTGGGAAAGAGGACGGTCTGGCCGCAAGAAAGCCACTGTCTTTGAGTACTTCAAGTGCGTATTTGCGTTGGCAGAGTGCTATACCATGTTTTGAACGTGCTACTTCAATTTCGAGGAAGTACTTGAGTTGCCCCAAATCTTTGAGTTTGAATCTATTGGAGAGAAAAGCTTTGGTAGCATTTATATCTTCCAAGTCATTCCCGGCTAGAATCACGTCATCGACATACAAAAGTAGCACCGTAAATTTTCCAGATTGTGCTCGGACGAATAACGAGTAGTCTGCCCATGATTGTTTAAAACCGGCCGCCTTCAATGTTGTGGAAAGCTTAATGAACCAATGTCTGCTTGCTTGTTTTAGACCATAGAGACTTTTATGCAATTTACAAACTATATGCTCCCCTTTTCGTCCGAAGCCAGGTGGAAGTTTCATGTAGACTTCCTCTGAAAGGTCACCATGTAAGAACGCGTTATTGACGTCCAGTTGATGTAAATACCAACCTCGTATTGTAGCAAGACTCAAGAGAACTCGGACGGTGGTTAATTTTGTAACTGGTGCAAAAGTTTCTTTGTAATCTAGCCCTTCAATTTGATTGTACCCCTTAGCAACAAGTCATGCCTTGTAATGCTCAACCGTCCCATCTGGATTAAGTTTAATCTTGTCCACCCATTTGCAACCTATAGGACGTTTGTGTGCAGGCAAAGGAACTAAGCTCTATGTGTGATTGCTTTGGATGGATTTGATCTCTTGTTGCATGGCAATGCGCCATTCAGGTATTTGAACTGCCTGCGCAAAGGAACTAGGTTCTATGTGGATGGTGAGTTGAGCAGTAAAGGCTCGATGGTTAGGTGATAAATGATCATAACACAAAACATTGTCTAAGGAATGGGAGGTGCCACACGAGTTACTTTTGTCATGGTTCCATCTGGTAGTTTAACATATTGATTTGAGACAGGTTTCATGACAATAAGGAGTTATGGGTTACAAGCAATGTGATTACTTGCCCCGCTATTGAATATCCAGGTACTAGCGGTATTGTGTAAGTTAAAATGCAAGGCATTACCTGAGAGGTCCTAATGAGAAGAAGTGTTACCAATATGGTTGGTGGAGGCAGCAACATTCTTACTCAACATCTCAACTAGTTGTTGGCAGCCTTCTTTAGAAAAGGGGAAGCTAAGCGCCCGGCTGTTCCTTCGAGCCCCGAGATCACATTATTGCTACGAGACAAATTAGCCTTGCGCCTGTGGCAATGTTCACAATCGTGTCATTTACAATTGCAATAAGAACATTTGAGATGTGCTCGATAATTTTGAGTTGTGTGATACTTCTTATTGCATTTGGTGCACCTCTTTCCATCTTCAACGTTGGTTTCTCCCTCATCACTATTTTTCACGACAAAACATCCCCTTCTGGCTGCACCACAATTGTGTTGCCGAGTGTAGCTGCTGCCTGCTTCTCATAGCGTAAAACCATGACATAAGCTTTGTTCACTGCCGGTAAGAGATCGATAGCCACTATGTTACTACGAAGAGTATCATGCCCTTCATTCAATCCCATGAGAAACTTCATGGTCTTTTGATTCTTGGTGTACTCCACCATCTTAACACCTCTTGCACACGTGTAAGATTCCATCACACATAGAACATCTCTTTCATCCCACAAGCTTTTCAACTTTGTAAAATATATGGTGACCGAATCGGAACCCTGTAGGCAAGCTTATTGGTTTGACCAAACCTTTCCTAGAGATCGGTCCAGACATCTTGAGATGTCTTGCAATTCTTGACACTACCAGAAATTGGTTTCGACATGGAGGCTATGAGCCATGTCTTGACAAGTGTGTCACACCGCTCCCATTTTTGCTGTTCCTCGAGGTTAACAAGGGGTTTGATTTGAGTTCCAAGAACAAATCCAAGCTTGTTCTTGATTTCGAGTGCCATGCTCATTGATTAATTGAGTCCACTTAGAAAAAATATCCTCCATCAAGGGTTGTGTAACAAGAACAGCTCCGGGTTGATCTGAATGGTGCAAGTAAAGGGCATGGTTGGAGTTCTCCCATGGTCCAGGTACTCTCAAAGAGGAATTAGTTTTAGGCTTCCCCTCTGTATCGTTACTTCCTGCCATAAGATCTGCTCGGAATTTTGGTTTTAAGTTTTAAGTCTAGGATCGAATTGTGCTCTTGATACCATAAAGAAGTTTAGGTTTGAGATAGTTATTTTAATACTTTGGCAATTCCATATTGCACGGTATATATACACGAGCAACCCTAACAGTATTAGGTAGCTACAAGCCTAATCAAGTAAGGGCTGAAAACTAGGCTAACTAGAAGCTAACTACACTCTAATCATACAGTACATATCTTTTGTAACAAATGCATCAATAACAAAATCACTTAGCACTTATCTCCTTGATCTTTGCTTTTAATAAATAATACACACAGATTGTTCAATTTAGCTCAAAATTTGATGTGGTGATCAAATGGACAAAATATATTCGATTGAGCTGAAATTTCGCAAGCATGATTCTTGCATGAGTATCTAAAAGATGGGTGGTTTCAATCTTCGAATTGTTTTATCAATTTTGCGTAAAATAGAACTTTACATCGAAATTTCAGTACGAAGCTTCGCACTTGATAGAATATATATATATATATATATATATCATTGTTGTGATGCCCCAAATCTGGCGTTGGATTGGGATTTAGGGTTCAAGGAGGGTTTTGATTGAGTCTTACCGTTTTATTTTCTCAATTCTACTCTGCATAGGAATGCAAAGACTAGCATCAAATTACGGCAATGAGCGATGACAACGAGTCCGATTTATTTACAATGTCATACATGATTACAGATATCTATTATGGTTACATGTTGTTTTGCTACGTGTGTTAGTATTGTATCATTAGTTGTACGATTAACATACTTATCCGCTTAAACAGATTAGCAACACCTACCACACCACACGCAAGACCACCAAGAAGGCCCCAACTTTACTCACCAGACCCACCCCCTCCGGGCGCGCACGCGCCCGTGGGGGGCACGCCCGAACATACGGATCACACACCAGCAGGTACACCAAAGTCCCACATCGAAGAACACCACCAGGTTCCAAACTCAACCACCTATATATATCAGGTATTTATTACAGGTAAGATCGACCAATTCACTCGACCGGAACACTACTCGCACGTTCGCTTGACTGTTATATCCAATACATCTTCTGACTTAGGCATCGGAGCGTTGAAGGCGGGCCACCCCGTCTTGACCCCTAACCGCCTGTTTCATTGTTGTATTCTTCTAACAGTTGCACCCGAACGCCCGAGGGAAGGAGCAAGCGCCCGACAGGAGAGCCCACCGCCCGACAGGAAGGATCCCGCACGCACGAAGGAAGAAGAGGAGAGCACACCCGTCCATCCGAGCAGCCCCACCGTTCGGACGCACCAAGAGGAAGGAAGAGGAGGAAGCTTATTCGTGTTGCTTCTGCCCCTTTACGCCCCCGCGCGTAATTCGGTAGAAACATCTGGCGCCGTCTGTGGGAATCTTACAAATTGCAAACCTCGTATAAACACCACCAAAACTAAAGGTCCACATGCTCAACCCGGTGACTAACGGCAGTAACAATCCTGATGGGGAGACTCCGCCAGGCTCACAGGAGCGGAATGTGCAGACAACCGGCAGGAACGACGACGACGGGCGCATCAGCGGCATGGTCCAAGAGTTGCGGGAGGCAGCGCTCGAGAGAGCAGAGGAGCGCCAAATCCGCCGGAGGATAGAAGAACGACTGGAGGCGCTCATCCGCCAGCAGATGGAGCAGCATGAGGAGACCCAGGAGACCACCAGCGAGGAGCGACATCCGTTCGCCAGAACCGACGCCCAGACAGTCCGAGCGCCCCCGCATGTGGAGGAGTCGGCACCCCCGACGAACAACGCTCTGATCCTGCAGAGGATGGAGGAGCTGGCGGAGGAAGTCTCGCGCTTGCGCAAGGATAAGCTGGCCGATCAGGGCGGGACGTTCGCCCCCCGGGTCAGTCCGTTCGCGGCGCACATACTGAAGAGAGGAAGGGACCCCCACGCCAAGATAACGAAGATCGCTCGGTTCGACAGGAGCGGAGACCCACGCGTGCACGTGGACGAGTTTCGGTCCACCACGGACGGGACCCGATATTCAGACCCAACCTTGTGTTTTCTATTCCAGGAAACGCTGGCGGAAGAGGCGCGGAGCTGGTTCTACGAGATCCCGCCATGATCCATCCACTCGTTCCTCGAGCTGGCGGAGAGTTTCCAGAAGCGCTATCGGCTCCAAGGGAAGTACAACACCACGGGCATCCTCCTCAAGGTCTGCCAGGGGATGGACGAGAGCCTGTCGAGCTACATCAACCGATGGAGGACGCTCGCCAGCACGTGCAGGGACCTTGACAAGCAAGTGGCCAAGGTAGCTCTGATGGACAACTTGCTCGCCACCCCATTCGTAGAGAAACTTGTAAGGAAGGAGCATCTCGACTACGACGAGATCATGGACCTGGTTGTACAGAAAACGCTGGTGGAAACACGGGTGTACGGGTCCACCTCCGAGTCTAGCACCAACAGGCCGGAGGAGAACCCTCAGCCTCGACGGCCCTCGGGCAGCGGAGAGACTCCAGCCAGAGGATACAAGAGACACCAGGACGCGCCAGGACAGAGCAGTCAGAAGCCCTCTCTTCGCAACCACCGGGCGGAGGGATCGGCGCAGCAAGGCGCCCGCCAACCGGCAGGGCAGGAGGTCTTTACGATCGACGGGCAATCACCCGAACAACTTCTCCACCTGCATTGGCGCCGGCTCCCACCACCAAGCGGCGTCACGGCAGCAATGGCCCCGGTCGGCCGGATCCCGAGCATTTGGTGTGAATACCACAACGCCGCCACCCACCACACCAACGACTGTCCTCTGCTGAGGAGGGCCCTCGGGGATATGAAGAGGAACGGTCGTCCCAGGGCGGGGGGACGACGACGCCAGGCGAACACCAGGACCCGTGGGACTATCAACACGATATCCGGGGGCAAGCGCAAGGAGAGAGCATCGTCGCCCGACCGCGCGGGTAGGGAGGTATTGGTAATCGGGGCAGGAAGAGCGCCCAAGGAAGGGAGTGCCCACCATCAGCTTCACAACAAAGGACGAGGAGGAGAACCCGAAGGAAAGCACCCTACCATTCGTAATCGACGCAATCATCGACCAATTCCTTGTGAAGAGGGTGCTGGTTGACAACGGGGCGTCTGTCAACATAATCTACTTAGACGCGTACAGGGCGCTCGGCAGACCAGCACAAAAGATGACGCAGGATCATGAGTGCATCGCCAGCTTCACGGGCGAGACCTCGTATCCCATCGGAAGCGACAGCCTGCGGGTCGAGATTGGCGCACCCGACTCCCCGCACAGCGAGATCCGGACAGACTTCATCATCATGAACACCCTCTCCCCCTACAGCGCCATACTCGGGAGGCCAGGGATCTGCAGGCTGAGGATGATCGTCGCAACATACATGCTCTTGGGACGATTCCCAACCGAGCACGGAGTCGGACATGTCCGAGGATACGGCAACGAGGAGGCGGCGAAACCTCGTAACAAGCACGAGGTCCTCGCCCTGGAACCCGCGCCAGGATCAGAAGTACCTGACGATCCCCGCGACGGGCTGATGGTCGTATCACCCGTCCCCGAACGCGAAGAACTGAGGACGATCCAGCTATCCTCCGAACACCCGGAAAGGACGGTTCAAATCGGGGCGTCATTGGCTCCCGCAATAGCTGAACGACTGATCGCGCTGTTGAAAGAGAAGCAGGAAGTATTCGCCTGGTCGTACAAGGACATGCCCGGGATCAGCACGAACGTCATATCTCATCGACTGAGTGTCAGCGCCAGCGCCCGAGTAGTGAAGCAGAAGCGGCGGGCGTACAAGGCAGAGCACTATGCGGCCATGCACGAGGAGGTGGACCGACTACTGGGCATCGGGTTCATCCGGAAGGTGGATTATCCCAAGTGGATTTCCAACGCGGTGATGGTACAGAAGAGCAACAAGAAATGGAGGATGTGCATCGACTACAGTGATCTCAACAAGGCGTGCCCAAAGGACAGCTTCCCGCTACCAAGGATCGACCAGCTGGTGGACGCGACGGCGGGGCACGAACTCCTATCAATGATGGATGCTTACTCGGGCTACAACCAGATCTTCATGGATCCCGCGGACCAGGAAGCGACAACGTTTGTCACGGACAAAGGCCTTTATTGCTACGTTGTCATGCCTTTCGGGCTGAAGAACGCCGGCTCCACATACCAGAGGCTCATGAACGCGATGTTCCATGACCTCATCGGCAACATCGTGGACATATACGTGGACGACATACTGGTGAAGAGCGTCCAGGTGGTCGACCACGTCCAGAACTTGGGTACTGTGCTCGACGTCCTCATCAAGAATGGCATGAGGATGAACCCCGCCAAGTGCACCTTCGGAGTCACCAATAGCAAGTTCCTGGGGTACATTGTCAGCCAGCGAGGGATCGAGGCCGCACCAGCCAAGGTCAAGGCAATCATCGACATGAAGTCGCCAGTCAAGAGAGTGGACCTACAAAGCCTCACGGGAAAACTCGCATCCCTGAACCGTTTCATCTCACGCTACTCGGACAGATGCGCCCCATTCTTCAAAGCCCTAAGAACCACGAACATGCGCGAGGTTGTGTGGACGCTCGAGTGTGAGGAATCTTTCCTTCAGATCAAGGAATACCTGGCGTCCATTCCGCTCCTCTCCAGACCCGTCTGGGGGGAAGTTCTGTACCTCTACTTGGCCGCTTCCCTCACCGCCGTCAGTTCCGCCCTCGTCCACAGGGAGGACTGTACGGAGCTGCCCGTCTTCTTCTTAGGGAAGGGCATGACGGGCGCTGAGACGCGATACCCGACGATCGAGAAGATGGCACTCGCACTCGTAACCGTCGCCCGACGATTGAGGCCATACTTCCAGGCGCACTGCATCCACATCCTCACCAACGTACCCTTGCGCCAGATACTCCAATCGCCCGACCACAGTGGCCGCCTGGCGAAGTGGGCCATTGAACTTAGTGAATTCGACCTCCAATACAAACCTCGCACGGCAATCAAGGGGCAGGCCGTGGCGGACTTCATCGCCGAATACACGGAAGCAGAGGGGGCGCCAGCCCAAGCGCCCAACGACCCGAAGGTAGGAGCGTCCGACAAACCGGGGATCGAGGAGCACCCGTTGTCGGAGTGGAACCTCTACGTCGACGGATCCTGCACGAAGAAAGTGAGTGGCGCCGGTATAATCCTAACCGGGCCGGGAGGGGTAAACGCGGAGTACGCCCTCAAGTTCGAATTCAAGGCAACGAACAACGAGGCCGAGTACGAGGCGCTCATTGCGGGTCTGCAACTGGCCAAGAATTCAGAAGCGCCCGACCTCAACATATTCAGTGACTCACAACTGGTGGTGAGCCAAGTCAGAGGGGAATTCCAGGCAAAGGAGGAATCCATGATCGCCTACCTAAGGCACGTACAGGCGCTGATCAAAGGATTCAAGTACGTCAACATCAGCCATATACGCCGGGGATTCAACGCGAAGGCAGACAAATTGGCCCGGTTGGCCACGGCGCCCGTGCACACGGGGCCAGGGCAGCGTATCGTCGAAGTGCTGCGACGACCGAGCACCTCAGGAGCAGAGCAGGTCCTGACAATCGAGCCGCACGAGCATAGTTACATGGACGTGCTCATCGCCTATAAAACGAGGGGAGAACTACCAGAGGATAAGAAAGCGACCAGAACCATCGTCGCACGGGCGGCTAACTTCAACGTGCGGGATGGGACACTTTACCACCGAGGGAGGACTTGGGCGAGCCTCAAGTGCGTCACTCCAACAAAGGGCGGCTCAATCTTGAAAGAGATCCACTCGGGCACGTGCGCCCATCACGCGGGCGCCAGGTCGATCGCACACAAGACCCTTTGACACGGATTCTGGTGGCCCACCATCCACGCGAACGCCACAGCACTGACGAGCAAGTGCCACCAGTGCCAACTCCACGTGCATCACCACAACGCGCCAGCCGTCCCACTATCCATCCTCCTGTCGCCCGTTCCATTTGCACAGTGGGGACTATCCATCCTCCTGTCGCCCGTCCCACTATCCATCCTCCTGATCGGAGAGCTCCCGAAGTCGAAAGGGCAATATAGGTATCTGATCGTCATCATCGACTACCACACGAAGTTCATCGAAGCCCAGCCCATGGCGAAGATCACCACGGAGAAGGTGGAACGTTTCCTCTGGCGCTTCCTCTTCTGTCGCTATGGGACGTCGATCAGCATCATCACAGATAACGAGCCACAATTCAACAACCCCAGATTGATAGACTTCTGCAAACGCCAGGGAACGGACCTCATCTTCGCGTCGCCCGCACACCCCCAGACGAACGGACAAGTGGAAGCAGCAAACAAAATCATCAAGTCCGGCATCAAGAGGAAGATCGAGGACATCGAGCCTGGAGATGCGGGTTACGGGCACTGGCCCGAGGTCATCCCAGAAATCCTATGGTCTATCCGAACGACGGCCAATGCAGCTACAGGCGAGACCCCATTCAGCCTAACGTTCGGAACGAAGGTCGTGCTACCCCTAGAAATCACCCATCAGAGCCCACGGATCGAGGGGTACGACCCGCGCACGAACGGTGAAGGTCTAAGACTCAATAATGATCTGCTAGAGGAACGAAGGGACATGGCGCACCTGCACAACGTCGCCAACAAGCAGAGGATCGCCCGGTTATACAATCAGCGCATACGGGCTCGCCCAATCCAACTGGGGGCCTGGGTAATGAAGGCGATCCAACAGAAGGTGAAGGCGCTTCGCCCGTTGTGGGAAGGCCCGTACGTCGTTGACAAGGTGGTAAGCGACAGCACTTTCTACCTTAGGGACATGCAGGGTCAACGACTACACCACCCGTGGAACATCCAACACTTGAGGAAGTACTTTCATTAAGTCTTACCTTGTACTTTCATCCAAGTGTAATCACTGTTGCGTTTGTCCTTACCCCGCCCGCCTACATACTTGGGGGACTGGGGATAGGCTACTCGCAAAGACATAGTAGGAAAGCGCGCGCCCGTACAAGTTACTCAAAAGATGGCAAACAAAGTTCAAAATAGCAAAAAGAGACAAGGCACACAAGCGGACGGAAAGAGAAACTTCATTCATCCGCCAGTTCAAAAAAACCCACCGGCAAGAAATCCAGGGCACGAAGGCCCAATTACAAAAAAAAAAATAGAAGATCTATTCTATTACAAAAGAGAGAAGAAAAGAAGCTGCTCTACTTCGCGCCACCCGCACCCGCGCCCGCACCACCACCTCCGCCCGCCAGCCAAGCATCCAACTCATCCATCTTCAGGAAAGGCGCTGCCATATCTTGGAATTGGGCGACCTGAACCTCGGCCTCAGCATCCATCAACTCCTTGAACTCCACAGAATTCTTGAAGTCAGTGACCGCCTCCGCCCGCGCCTGCCGGACTTGGGCTTGCGCCTCGGCCATCAGGCGTGATTCCACCTCCGCCACCCGATTGTCCGCCACAGCTTTCGCCTCTTCAAGGGCGGCAAGGGCTGAGTCACGCTCGACCTTGAGCAGCGCCTCCCGTTCACCCGCCAGCTGCTCAGACTTCTTACAGGCGTCGGTGAGCCTCAGTATCTCCGCTTGCGCCTTCTCCGCATAGCGCCTGTTGGCGAAGCGCTCGCGCGCCAGGTACATTTTGCGCTGCAGCGCCATGCAGAGGTTGAAGGCCTTGTCCATATCATCCATGTTACCCTCCGCCACCTCTGGCGCCATCTCATCAACGGCCTTCATACTCAACTCGATAGACCGAGCCAACGGGGTGTAGCAGGCGAACGGATCATCGGGCTGACCAGCGGACGGTTTGACAGGCGGATTATCTGTACGAGGACGCTTCAAAGAAGGCCCACTGGGGGGGCTGGACGGACGCTCGGAGGATTGGGACCTCGTGGAGACACGCTCGGATGATTGGGGCGTGGAAGAGGAATGACCGCCTGCGTTGGACGTGCGAGCTGCATCCCGCATGTCGTCACGGTCCTACCGGCGCAGGTCGCGGCTATCCTGGCGCTTCTCCTTGTGCCGTTCAGCACGGTCCGCCTTAGCCTGCGCCTTTGGTCCGCCAGCGTGGCCTGGCGGCGGGCGACCGGCACCCGCCGGGATGGCAGGAGCATAATCACTCACGGGAGGAAGGGGGAGCTTGGGCTGCTCGGTATTCCCCAACACCAGATCACCCCGCCCGTCCTCCACCACCCTTCGGACCTTCGCACCGGCCTCTCGAAGAGCAGCCATACGGCGCGTCGCCACCTCATCAACAGAAGCATTCTTGCCAGTCATCTTCTTAACTACAAAAAACAACAAACGGAAGGTTAGCGACAGCCAAAACAGTTGGTCAAAATCTACTCCTACTCCTAGACAAACGAACTACAAGCACACGTACGCGGCAACTTAGCAAGGCGCGTCTCCGTGATAATATCCCAATGACAGGCGGTGTAGAACGACCTCGCCTCGGGCGCTGGGTCAAAAACAAACTTCAAACGGTTCACCCGGGCCTCTTCGGCGGGCGTCATTGGATACACATTCGTATCAAGGGGATGGAAGGCTTGGGGGACTCGATCAATCAGGTGGGCGTTGGCCACGTACTCATCCGAGAAAGAGCCCAACTCCCAGTCACCGCCCACCAGGCAACTAATCGTGCGCCAGTTGGTCGCAGAACTCGGCTGATCCGACAGCCACCACTTCACGCGCGGCTCCACGGTAATGGTCCCCCAGTCCCTCTTGCGCGTAGAGTAGCGCAGACCGAAGAAGTGAAGGAACTCCGCCCGCGTGGGCTGGCCCAGGCCGCTCATCCGAAAGATGTTGAACATGGCCACGAGCATGTGGGTGAGCGTGGGCCCACACTGACCAAGCGAGATGTTCAGCAGCGCCAGCATATACTGGAAGAACTGGTGCAAAGGCAACTTAATCCCTGCCTTAAGATGGTACTCGCTCAGGCAGACGTGTCCGGGCGGCGGGCGAGTGAAAGTATGGCCTCTGCCAGGTACCCGCAATACCACCGAGTCGGGGATATGGTAATCTCGAGCCCACCTGGCCATCTCCGAGACGGACGGCGGACGCTCAGGCTCCTGGAAGGGCGTGCCATCCGGGAACATCCAATGGACGGGCCCACCTGCCGCAAGTTGAGGAAGCGAATCTCCTCCTTCCGCCCTCTCCTCACCCCAGTGATTTGAACCACCCGATTGCCCGCCCGACGATCCAGACGAGCTCGCCAAACCCACAGTCGCGAACGCTTGCCTAGCTTCCATTGGCTGCACGGGAGAGGTGTCAGGCAAAATGCATTGCAGGGGCGGGACACTCAAAACAGACTCGTCCGAAGACATACTCGACGTACTCGACCCGCCCGACCCACAACTAATCCACCCCACCCCCGGAACGTAGATCCGCTCACGTGACTGATCGCTCGGTATCTCAATCGGCTCCATCCTATAGACGAGCGCACGGCCAACAGAAACACCAAAACCCACAGAGAACCACCCACAAACAGATCAAACCACCCCCCCACCCAAAAACATGCCCTATCCCCGAGTTCAACAAAACCCAGAAAAACACAAAAAGCACAGATACGAAATCAACAGAGCCAAGGACAAGAGCCTCACCAGATTTTGGTTTGTGGACTGAAAATTTCACGTCGAAGCAAGTATTCCGGCAAACGAACACAGGGAAAAGCCCAGGCAAGTGCAGGTCGCAGAAAGATTCTGGCAGAGTTTCGGTAAGATATGAGAGTGATGAAGAAGACGACGGCAAGGAGACCCTATTTATATTACTCGGACGGAATACGCCAACGAACGCCAGACGTCCGTTTTTTGCGTGTCCACCCTCGGATCATGACACGTGGCCAGGGCGGTTTACTTGCCCTCCTCAGTAACCGCGCCAACTCTTCCACTTCCCGCCTCGATATCAAACCCTAGCACGGTCTCCCACAGCCCAACACGTGGCGCCCATGCCCCACTCCCACACTCCCACGCGCGTGACGTCTGCCCTCCGAGTAATCATCACAACATCAGCATTTAATGCAAGGGCACGCTAGCATTAATTGCGACGGCTAGCATTTATTACACCGGTTCCCCAAGAGATGTCAAAAGGAATGTCACCTCCAAACATCTCATCAGAGCACCACCAACCCCAAGGCAAGGACAACACGCCACGACACCAACCATCTCTACTGGCGCATGCACCACCCACACGACCGGACGCTCGTAAAACACCATCAAGTTAGTACAAGCACCGCTCGGGCGCCCCGAAAGATGGCTAACGCCTGAATTCCCTTTTGGCCGTGCCCCAAGTGAAGAGCTGCGCTGTACGGGATGGGGTTCTTCCTCTACGTACGCGCACGCATTAGCAAGCCGGATCAGGCGGCAGAGGCATGGGGCACGCCCCCTCTCTGAGCGCGCGCTGAGACTGATGGGCGCCACGGGCATGGGGTCCGCCCCCTCCGTGAGCGCACCGTTACATGATCGAAGAGCAAGCCGGCTGTCATGACAGAGGCATGGGGCCAACTCCTCTCTGGGCGTGCTAAGTCAATGGGCGGCACGGGCGTGGGGTGTTTCCCCTCCGTGTGAGCACAACATTAACATTCGGCCCCGACTCGGAGCGCCAGGGGCGTGCGGTCCGACCCCTCCTTGCGCGTTCCGAGGTTCGATGAGAGCGGGCGCCTCCCCGGTCGCGAAAGCAAGCCGACTGTCATAACGGAGGCATGGGGTTCGCCCTCTCTCTGAGGGTGCTAAGTCGAAGAACGGCACGGGCATGCGGTCCGTCCCCTCCGTAGCGCGTTACTTATAGGTCGAGGTCTTGATCCCTCCGTTGACGCTATACCGTACGGAACGGCATCCCCGTTGATGTACGCGGTGCACCGCGCCATCCCAATGCCGGTGTTACGAAAAACATTCGCATACACACACACATCATACCATACATTCATGCATCATACCATACATTCATACATCATATCCTGCATACTTACATACCTGCATATGTTGTACTTATGTATGTTTGCAAGACCGATCCCATCCGGGCGCGCGGTTCCAGAATAACAAGTCTTGTTCTGGAAGCCGGGCCCTTAGGTACACCAACGCACGAACATACCACTCCACGGGCGCGCGGATCCTAACTAGCAAGATCAGTTTGGATGCCGGGCCCAGAACACGAACAGGTACACCATCAAATGAACAGGTACACCATCGAAACGTACAGGTACACACTCGGACACTCAAGGTCCCACTCCGTCATGCGAGCCCCTTCTTGACCGGAGAATTTGGGGACTTGGGGGTCACAGGATCATGACCACTGCTCAACCGGATAAGTATTCTTGTTAAACGCACACCCTTTTTCAACTCCCCAGTCAAGAAAGTTCTCTTTGACTTGGGGAATTGGGGGACTTGTTAGTATTGTATCATTAGTTGTACGATTAACATACTTATCCGCTTAAACGGATTAGCAACACCTACCACACCACACGCAAGACCACCAAGAAGGCCCCAACTTTACTCACCAGACCCACCCCCTCCGGGCGCGCACGCGCCCGTGGGGGGCGCGCCTGAACATACGGATCACACACCAGCAGGTACACCAAAGTCCCACATCGAAGAACACCACCAGGTTCCAAACTCAACCACCTATATATATCAGGTATTTATTACAGGTAAGATCGACCAATTCACTCGACCGGAACACTACTCGCACGTTTGCTTGACTGTTATATCCAATACATCTTCTGACTTAGGCATCGGAGCGTTGAAGGCGGGCCACCCCGTCTTGACCCCTGACCGCCTGTTTCATTGTTGTATTCTTCTAACAGCTGCATCCGAACGCCCGAGGGAAGGAGCAAGCGCCCGACAGGAGAGCCCACCGCCCGACAGGAAGGATCCCCCATGCACGAAGGAAGAAGAGGAGAGCACGCCCATCCATCCGAACAGCCCCACCGTTCGGACGCACCAAGAGGAAGGAAGAGGAGGAAGCTTATTCGTGTTGCTTCTGCCCCTTTACGCCCCCGCGCGTAATTCGGTAGAAACAACGTGTTTTTGAAATTTTAAATTAGATATTTTGGGTTGATATCAGCTTGGTTACAGAATTATTATCATAATTATCGTTGTGTTATACATAGAAATATGATAAATTTAAGACTGCCTCGGAGAATCAGGTGAAGCCGGCTTTGCAGAGCATGGCGCGGCCTTTCGTGCTATATTAAATGTTGAACTTAGGAATTATGAGAAGTACTAAATGTAGTTTGTTACAAACTCTACAAAAGAACTTGGAAATTATGAGAGGTACTAAATGTAGTTTTGAATTGTGTTCTCATTATTCTGAGCAGGAGAAGATGCCATTTGCAATGGATCCATCAAAGCAGGCTCCCCACCCAAGTATCATCTTCAAGGCTTGCAATACTCTTTTTATTATTTCAAGGGGTTGGAAGGTGAAAGTGGTAATGATAACACATCTTTGCATCGTTTTCTCATAGTAGATAGATATTGTTAAATAAATATATATATATATATATACACACACATACATACATAATCTCATGCGAATGTACATTTTTTTGACGGGCGCAGCACTGTACTGTCTGGCCAATTGGAATGTGACGTCTGGCCGATTAAGAGACTTGATAATATAACTGAGGTGTGGAATTCTTTTGTCAATTCTTTTTAAGAATGGTAGTATGGAGTGCTATTTGTTTGATGGTAGCGAAGTACTAAAGCCTACTTTATCCATTATGTGCAGGAAGAATTTCGTAGAAGGCATCGCGATTTCCTTGCCAAATTTCACATTCTGGTGAGTGATTTACTCTTGAGTACTTATTATGGATTTGCTTGCTTGGAACTGTTCTATTAATTGCAGTTGTTCTAATTTTCAAATTATAATGGACGTGCAGAAACTTACTCGCCGGTTGGAGTGTTATCTTCTCTGTCATTCATGTGGACCTGACAAACAGTTTGTTACTGTTTTGGCAAAATCAGTTGTAGCAACTTCATTGGTGAGTTCACTTGTGGATGAATGCCTTTCTTGTGGTGTTGCTTTAACAGAACAAAGCGCTGAAGAGGTGACGCAGACTTATATAAAGTATAAGGATAAGCCGGAGGATTACGTTTACATTCCACGCAGACTTAGTAAATAATCCCTTTTCCCTTTATGATCTTGTGAGATCTATGTGATGCCCAAAATATAGGTTAGGCTTCTTTGTGGACCGAGGGAGTTGGATCGGAGTTTAGCCATGTAGGGTTTAAGAAGTTAGGGTTTTGGAGATGGGGTTTGTTTGTATGGCATGAGTTGTCCGATTAATATACTTATCCACTTAAGCAGGTAATCGACACCTACCAGACCACCCCAAAGACCACCAAGGAGGCTTCAACTTCACTCACCAGACCGGCCCCATCCGAGCGCACACGCGCCCGACGGGCACACGCCCGAATGCACGGATCACATACCAGCAAGCATACCAGTCCCACATCAAAGAACACAAGTGAGCCACAAACTCAACCACCTATATATGTAAGGTATTTATTACAGGTAAGATCATCCCATTCGTTCCATCTTGACGAATTCACTCCACCCAAACACACGTTCGCACGTTCGCTTGACTGTTATATCCAATACATCATCTGACTTAGGCATCGGAGCGTTGAAGGCGGGCCACCCCGTCTCGACCCCTGACCGCCCGTTTGTTGTTGTATTCTTCTAACAGCCGCACGCGAATGCGCACACCCGATCACCCGAGAGAAGAGGAAGCGCCTGAAGGAAGAGTCGACCGTCGGAAGAGAGAGCCCGTACGCCAGAAGAGAGAAAAGAGCGCCCGACCATCCGAGCAACCCGAGCGTTCGGACGAAGGAGAAGAGGAAAGAGTACTCGTACTTGCTTCTGCCAGATTACGTCCCCGCGCGTAATTCGGTAGAAACAGGGTTAGACCGTTGAAGAGGGTTTAACTTTCGATCTCAACTCTGCGTAGGAATGTAAGGGCGCTTCAATTGAGCCGTCAACGACAGTTGCAATGAGCGTCGACGTCGTCGGTGGCAAGATGGCGGAGATATTTACTATGATATACAAGAGAGAAATAATCTGCTATGGTACATATATATATATACCTTCCTGATCCAGTGATCCGATCCTCGTGTTGATATTTGCTTAATGTTTATATCCTAATTCATTATTACTCTCTCGTTGTGTTGTGTTGTGTTGTGTTGTAGAGGGAATTATGATGAATTTTAAAATATTTGGCAACAAGAGGTGGTGCCCGCTTTTGCAAAGTATGGCCTTTCCTGCACATTGGGAGAGGTATATATGACATCTTAAACGTCTGTTTATATTTTTCAAAAGAAACTTGGAGAGCTATGAAAAGTACTATTGGTATGAATATTCATCTACTATGGAACTCCCTCTAAGCCTCGTTTGAATCCTCTTATCTTTGTGAGTAGGATACAATGTCATTTTCAATCAATCCATCAGAACAGGATCCTCCTCCAAGTATCATCCGCAATGCTACTTATACTCTTTTTATTATCTCAAGGGGTTGGAAGGTGAATGAGGTAATCATAGCACGTTTTGCATTGTTTTCTCCTATTAGATATATAGATGCTGTTGTTATATGTGTATACTCATTCTATTGATGTGTGCAGGCACTGAAAATACTATCTGGCAAGTTAGAATGTGATGTCTGGCCAATTAACAGACTTAATGGGATAAGTGAGGTGTGGAAATATTTTGTGTAGAATTTTATTAGAGTCCTAGTATGGAGTGGCATTTGTTTGATGGTAGAGAGAAGTACTAAAGCTAGTCTATTTATTATGCAGGAAGAATTTCGAAGAAAGGCATCGCGATTTCTATGAGAGATTTCATTGTTTTGTGAGTTTTTTTTTCCCCCTTCTCTGCATTCCCATCATATAGTGAAAAATAAATTAGAACATCTGGAATTAATAGAAGTATTCAACACCAAACAAATCCATAATGAATACTCTAGAGGGGATAAACGGGTGGAGTGTACTCTTCTCTGTCAAGCAAGTAGACCTGACAAACAATTTGTCACCGTTGTAGCAACCTCAGTTGTAGCAACTACACTAGTGAGGTCCTTTGTGGGTGAGTGAGTGTCTTCTCGGTGGTATTGCTTTGGAAAAACAAAGGGCTAATGAGATCGTGCACGTTTATTGCATTTGCAGAGCTACACAGTCAGTTGACCAAGTGTTATATATGCCGGCAAGTGCCGCTGCACAGGCATACTCAATTTGCTAACGAGTCATGACCAGAACGTTGATCAGGTCCATGATGTTATGTTCAGGATCTTTTTCATTTTGATTTTGAGATAGCTTTTTTTTTTTTGGTGGGTTTGGACTGAACAGTACCAAAAATTATGTACTCTGTTAAGCTTTTTTCATGTGAAAACATATTAGCTAATTATTGTGCCTGTGTACGTTATTCTCCGTAGAACATATTAGTTATCAGTTCTTAAAGATCATACAGCTATGCTCAGCCTTTTTCTTTACCAATCTAAATTTCGGTAAAAACTGATCTATGATTTCGTTTCCTTGGAGGTGGAAACATGGGGGAGCAAGACTTGTTCCACCCAAAGAGAGTGAATTTGTTCGTGAGAAAAAGGCTTGTGCTTGTGAGTCAAAGTGGTGCATTGCTCTTTTTGAAAAATGGAATTGGTAAGCACAAAAAAGAAAAACAAGACTAGAGAGATGGGGAATCCCTTGGAATGTACAGTTAGTTATATACAAGGCTAACTCAGATAGCGGCCACTTGGCTTACAACATGAATCAACAATCTTCTTACATATGGTTTATGATTAGTAGAAGTACAGAAAGAAAAGAAAGGAGAAAAAGACCCAACTGTATGAGTTGTAATGTAGCTAATGTGAATTTACAAAAGGCTTTCTATTCCCCAAGAAGTCTCACCCCCTGATACATTGCATCAGATTGAAGATCATCTAAAGTATCTATGCGTCTATAGCCACCTAATTCTCTTACATCTCTTAAACCCATCAACCCGCGACGGTTGAGAAAATCACGAAAGTCATCCTCAGTGTAGAATGTTATTTCTTCCGTGCTAACAATACGGTCAGATTCATCACAGAGGCAAAGTTTAATGGTAATTCCTGCCCAAAACAAAAAACACAAACCTATTTACACAAAGCTTATATCCAGTAAACCAAAACAGTAGTTCCGTGATTCATGGAAAAGGACTTGTGTAGCGGCATACCTTCGTCAAGGTGGAGAGTGTAATTGCCCAAAGGCATATCCCTATCAAGACTCCGAACAACTTGATACTCGTCCTCCAACCAAAATGCTCGTTTAGTTCTTATTCCGAATGCAGATTTGATCACCTCCTTGATTGCATCAGCAGTTCCATCAATACCAATGCTTCTTGTGTTGTATTCCCCCATCTTGATAGTTATAATCCTTCCACGATAAGAAGAGTGTCCCTCCCCTCCTGTCAGAAAACAATCACATGCTTCACACACTTTTCCAACATTGTAGTTTTCAGTTCCGGCTCATGTTTTGGTTTTCTATACAAAATGGTAACCGCCAATTTGAAGACCAGGTAAAAACTCCATCAATGCTAGAAAAGGAAATGTTATAACGAATAACAAATAGGACAAACACTTCCACGTAAATGCCTTTCCTTCGGTATCGCTACCACAGTTTGAATGCAACATGTTATCATGCTAGCAAATGTATGATCAGAAAGACTAATCGATCAACCTTAATTCATTTCCACTCCCCTATTATAGCAACATCCCATAGCATCACTAAAATCTTTCTTGACCAGCAAGTAACTTTCACAGTTTCCCCAATTGCAATCATACTACACGAAAGAGAAAACTCACCATTCTCAGGCCCCTCCCTCCAATTCCATGGTGGCACCCCGCTCGCGGCAACTGCCTCCGCTGCAGTAATTGCCAGAGGGTCACCCTCATGATCCAACTGCCTCTCCAAATCCACTGCCGTCCTCTCCACCCCTACAAACAAACAAACACAAAAAAACAATCTTACACATCAAAAATTACAACAAAAAAATCTCTAAAATTCAAGTAATCACAGACTAAAGCTTATACCTTCAATCGGTCCGAATGGAATCCCTGCCTCCTCCAACGCTGCAATTAATAATCCAGCTAAAAAATTAATCTTAATCATAAATGTACTCAACTTATTATTATCATTATTAACTAGTGATATAAGCACTACTCTCACTCACTCTTATCAGAGAAGCGTATGAACGACGACGTTTCGAGCTTCGGAGCGGTTGCGGCGGCGGCGGTGGTTCTGATTCTGAGCAAGTCCTGGAGGTCTTCGTAATACGACATCTTCGCCGACCTTCCTCCTCCGCCGCCGTTGTTGCCGCCGACTTTAACCTGGTGCCTCGCCTTTTTGAACTCCTTAAGCAAGTTCCTCCACTTGTCCGTACACATCGTCGGGCTCCGATCGAAGCCTTTGTCCCTCATCTTCGCCGAGATCTGCTCCCAGAGGTGCTTGTTCGATTTCGAAGTGTTGAAAAGGCCGTCGACCTCGCGGCGGAAGCCGATCAGGCACCGCGTCTCTTCCTGCACCCACGTCTCCGCGCGCTTCTTCGTCGTTGTTTGAGGAGGAGGAGTTGAGCGGCGGTGAGGGAGGTTGTCGTGGTCGGAGGAGTCGGAGGCGGCGGCGGCGGTAGCGGTGAGGGAGTCGATGATTAGGTCGGAGTCGACGGAGGCGGCGTCGGAGGAGACGACGACGGACTTGTAGAAGTCGATGGGGATGGGATGGGGATTCTCGGAGAGGTACATGGCGGCGGCGGAGTGTGATTGGTCGGAGGCGGCATATGAGAGAGAGAGAGAGTAGAGTAGTAGAGGATCGAGCTGAAGAAGAAGAAGAAAAGTGGACTGGTTTTTTCGAAGTGTATTTTGACTAGTAGAGCTGCGTATTTTTATCCAGACACCAAAAAGAAGAAGTACGGGTCTACTGTATTTATATAGTATTTCTTTTGCTTATTTTCTTTCAAATTTTCATGTATATCAAGAAGAAGATTTAGTACTTGTGAGTTAATTAAAAATGCAAAAAAAAAAATTTAAAAATTGTTTCTTAAAATGAAAACAATGAATTGAATTTCATATTTTTAAAATTCAAAAATGTGTCTGATAAGTTAAATTACTTAATTATATTTTTAATAGAAAAACAATAAAATGTGTGGTATACTTACGCAAGGTCTACAAAATACAAATTTATATTGATTCAATTTTAAATTTCAATCAAAATAGGTTATACATGTATATTTAAAAAGTAAAATTTAATATAAAATTAATCTTAATTTTTTCCAAATATTTTTCAAATCTCGTTTTCAAAAAACAGTGAAAACTTCATTTGACGTTTTACAGAACATGGTGTATTTTTTATTTTCAGTATTTTTCGTTTTTTAAAATCGTTTTCTGAAAAGTCTACTAAACACATTTTCACTACATTTTTGTATTCGAAAAACAAAAATTGTTTTGTAAAATGATACGGCCAATTTCAATGAGTTTGTGACACTAAATTTGTTGTCTTAAATATAATAGAAAAGAAAATCGTGTTAACTCAAAATAATTATTTAATCAAGACTACTAGCAAGTTATTTATTTTCTCAAGTACTTAGTTTGCATTTCGTATATTCAATGTTTTCTTGTACAACAAAGATTCACAATCTGCTGGTAGTGAAATATCCTTTGATGAAATGATATTACAAATTCGAACAAAAAGCAAACATGGTCAAGAACAATGTGTCAAAAAATAAAAACTCTTTTCTTTATCATGAAGGAAAGAAATCGACAAGGTACTACACTTAGACACAGTAATGTGACATAAACAAAATCATGAGCTGCACAGATAAAACTAAACATCTATGCATCATTGTCTATTAACATTCTAGATATGCCTTGATTTTCCATCAAGGTATCAATGATTTTCTTCAGTGCAGGTGCACTGGTGCCACTTTTCTGATCAACAAAACAAGATCGGCCTTCCTCTGCAGCCTTGCAAAGCTCGGGATCCAACGGCACCTTTCCCAAAAAGGGTACGCCCATCTCCCGGCACATTCTTGCAGCTCCACCGCCGCTATTGTCAAACACTTCATTCAAGGCTATTATGTCGAGCAACTTGGGTGCTTTCTCTTTTACATACTCCCTGACCCATTCTGTGACATCTTTTTCCTCGCCTGCCTCGGTCATCCTAAGGAACTTGGAAGCAGCCAGCATTGGCTGTCGCAAGCCGCTCATGTTCTCGACTACCCCAAGAACCTGGACTCCAACTTTCTTGCAGAAACTTACTTCTTTCCTGACATCAATAAGGGAAACTTGTTGTGGAGTGGTGACGATGATTGCACCATCTATTGAAGCAGCACCGAGATCTTGAACAATTGAAATGTGCTCATCTGAGGTTCCAGGAGGCGCATCAACTATTAGAAAATCAAGTTCACCCCAATCAACATCCTTGAGAAATTGCTTGATGAGCGCATTTTTGCGTGGGCCCCTCCATATAACAGCATCATCAGGGTCTGGAAGCATAAACCCAATCGACATAACCCCAAGGTTAGACTCAACATAGACAGGAGACCAGCCAAGGTTGCTCTGGTGGATTTCTTGGCCTTCTAAACCAAGCATTTTTGGGATGCTTGGGCCACAAATGTCGATGTCCAGAAGACCCACCTGGAAGTCCATAGCCGCCAGTGCAAATGAAAGTTGTGCGGAGAATGTACTCTTGCCGACTCCACCTTTTCCTGATAATACCAGTATCTTATGCTTTACAGTGGCCATCCTTTCTGCAATTGCAACCAAATCTACAGAAACACATGTAAAATTAGTGAGCACTAATCCACATCAGGGATCCTCAGTCATGAAAATATATAGACAAATCACCAAAGACAAGTTCACAACATTGTATGGGAAAGACAGGAACCATTTAACTACAAGGAACCTCAAGTTGTCAAGTTACACAAACGACATGAAATCCTAGATGGGTTAGTGACTGGTATTGCATCCACTTGCATAAATAGAACTACACTACCACTATCATAACAAAGCTTTTGAATTACAACCCAGCTACTGATATATGAAACCATCAAAACCATACTTTGATCAACCATTAATACCATCTAGAACAATTCCTACATTGCTCCCACTTAGACAATATCCTCTGTTCCATAATTCACACAAAGAAAGAAAGGCTTATCAATTTAGCTTGGAACTACATCAAGTGCACCGACTGATACATAGAAAGCAAGGACTTGCACAAAAAGCATATTGCCTCTTATTAAATATTTGCACATCTCTTCCACCACCAACAGCAAGACTAAACAGAAATGACCACAAAATGACTGTTTCAATACAAGGGAGGCTGAGACCTAGTCCATTTCTTTGAAAACAATCAAAACATCAATGCTTTGCGAGAAATGCCACCGGATTAGAGCTAATCAACATTAGTCCATTAACTCTAGACGATATGAAAGCTGCTGGAATCAGTAACCAAGAAATAGTACTGTACGATACCAACCTAAAGCATAAAACTTTGGTCATTTTTCTTCAAAAACACTAATGGTTAGCGAGAAATGTAACCGGATTAGAGCTAATTAACATAAATGCATTCACACCAACGCGATAAGAAAGCTACACAGATCAGTAACAATAAACCGATAAAAAACTCACTTAAAGCATAAACCTTGGTCTCTTTTCTTCTTCACAAGAAACTCACTAAATACGTCATAATGAATAACTCAAAACCAAACAAACAGAGAAAACAATCTGCACATATCGAATTTTTCATCCAAAAATTGTAAACTTGATAAAATTAAAAAACCTGGGTCAGGGCCCTTAGGAGCAGTAGCACAGATTTGCTGATTTGGGCATCCTTCACAGGAATCAGATTTTCCTGCAGACTCGGATTGAGGACCTGGGCAATCTGCGAACAACAACAATATCACCAACCCAACATTTTATAAGAAAAATTAGGGGGGAAAGCAAGTGAACATAAAAACCCAGTAATGTTCTTCAGCTCTTACGTTCATTGGCGTTATCGGGTATCTGACCGTTTTCCATTTACGACGAAAATGATTTTGGGGCTTTTAGGGTTTATGTGGTGAGAGAAGCGAAGATACTCCCGTACTATATGTTCACAGATCAATTTGAATTGTCAAGAATCAAAGTCGGTGTGAAGATATTTACATTGACCCGCCATTTAGAGTCCACATAGGCCTAGTTGAAAGCGAGACCCGAACTAGATATTTTTCGTGGTGGAGGCCCAATATAACTCAAATGGTTGATATCAAGCCCACAAACAAGGTCACTTCTCGACGATATCCGTTACGACAAAGTAAAATGTATGTGTGTTTATATAGTTTTCATCGTATATCATTGAAGTTTTAGATATCTATATAAAGATCGGACATGAAAAATTTCAGTTCAAATTTCAGTTCAATCAGAAATCATTTAGTTATTTAAACACAACAAATACTGCATTGCAAATATACTTTCATGAGTTTCATCACACAAAAACAAGTCAAACGTACACTCAACACTTGCATATAATATCTTGATTATCTTCGTTTCGTTGATGGCTTAGTTTCCACCGAGTCTGCATGGGCTATACCCTCCACTGTTCTTATTCCTAATTAACGAAGGATAATTCGGTGTGAATTTGTATTTTACACAAAATTAATTTGATCACTAAAGTCAATAATCATCAGATTTGCAACCAACTCATGCATGCCACTAAACCAAATTAATTAAAGACTTGTACATGTTAATTGTTGTGTACGTCCTAGCTATATGTGTGTGTGTGTGTCTTTTGTTGAATGTATACATATAACAATAACAATGCAAACATATCATGCATCACGTTCAGATAGCTAGAGATAAACAAGATCGAATTCGATCCACACTTAAAAGTTACAACAAATTCATCAAGGTATATATAGTTGTCGAGGTTTTTGGTGTAATAAACCTTATTGATGACAAATGAAAGCTGAGTGTATGAAATAGAACATACAAGCATGAGCAGAAGGGGATCGAAACACAAGCCTATTTCCTCCATCTATTACATTCTGTGCTATCGATAGCTCCAACTGCTAACAACACACCTAGCCTGCACATACAGAAACGAAATGAGAATGACTTCAAAAGCATATGACTGAAAGCAAACACAAATGATGAACTATGTAACTTACCAACTGTAGTATACATATGTTTGATGAGCTACGACCATGGATGTGGCCTGAACCAAAGAGTTTGATCCTGGACTTCGAACATGTTCCATGGTTTACTCTCCTTACGAAAGCCGAGCGGTTTGATCTTCCGGCTTAAGGAATTCGAATACACACCATAGCAAAGCCGAAATAGATGCAGTTTTTGCCGAGTGATTTCTCATAGATGACCATGTTACTTTTATCGCTCAGAAACAACATTCTATCACCAATATCACATACCTCCTCCCACTTCCGTTCATTATTTATTTTAGGCCCCAACGTGAACACTTTGAATAGTCCATTTCGGCTACTCTGATTTTTCGATCATAGCAATCCTGAACAAAACCACAAACAACTCTTTGGTTTCAGAATCTATTACCATAGTGGTGCAACCCCATTTATAGATGTAGGGGAGCCACGTAACGTCGACAAGATCTGCTTTAACATCTATAGGACTAATCTTAAACTCCATTATCATCGGTAGAGGTAAATATCGTGATATTACGTAAGCAAATATCCTCCTACCAATAATTTCAACATTTTTGTAATTAGATGTCAATACTGTTTTCAACACGACGGTCCACGACGCATCACTTGGCCTACAATAGACCAACAGACCTTCGTCACTAGTCACGCCGGCGACGAGAGGCTCACCGTCGTCGTCTACACCCGGCGGGGCAGAGGACGCCACGAATTTCTTGAAGTACGAGACATCGTCGCTGGCGGATCCCGGTATAGCGGACTGTGACGGTAGCATCACTATTGCACCGGTTAAAGGATTGAACATAAAGTTGATGACATCAGCCCTAGTGTTAACGTTGTTACGTTTAGTCTTGGCAGCCATAATGAGCCACGAGCCGACTGAGCCGAGACAATTTGTCATAGAAAATGAAGAAGAAGCAAGACATCTAAATGTGTTAGGGTCTCTTATAAACGTTCTTATCTGAGGTTCGATGTGGAAGGCGTAGCGAGAATAGTCTGTGGATCTGAGCAGAAGCCATGGGAGCTGAGGAGCAGGAGGGAAAGTCTTGGTGGCGATACCATCCTTCACCGCAGCTCGCCAAGAAGTGCAGACATGGCGAAAGGCTTGGTAATCTGATAGTTGTAGCAATGTTAGGAACAATTGCAAGATGTGTTGTGGGAGGGAGTTAGATCACCTCTCATCCTTGTCCTCCTCCGCCGCCGCCTTCTTGATCATCCTCCTCGTTTTCATTTTTTGACAATGATATGATACATACAGTGAGCTGAGTGCTGATCGAGTGGAGTGAGATAGGCTAGGTTGGTGGCAATAGGGTTGCTAGGGTTTGTGTCATGAGACCATTTTTGTATATATACAATGATTTTTGGGCTTTATTTCATATTTTTCGAGCGATCCAAATATTAGTGGTCAGTACTAAAAATTCATGTGCCTTCATAAATATTAAACGAGGCTCTAACGTATTCTCGGATGTTTCTAATTGATTCTTAAATTTCACAAGTCAGCCTTCATAGATATTTAAAAAATGTTATAACGTATTATTGGATGTTCCTAAATCAGACAAAATCGTATGTATTGTAACCGAAGATGAAAGATTCTACATTGAGAAAAGTGATTGTGTTATATAGAAAGTTCAACTCATTAATCATCATTTCCTCAAAATCGAACTATTACAAAGATCATTAGGATTGCTTATGATTGGGTTAACATACACGTTCTCTTTGCTTTTAATTTCTTGCATTATAAGCTATATTAATCAACGTTGAACTGTTGAAGATTATAATTCCGATGGGAAATCAATGTTAAAGACATCATGCTTTGTCACTAGTACTATAGGCTATCCAGTATATAAATAACAACATAATGTATATGAAGAATAAATGGATTCAAGTTTGATCGTAAACTGTTCATCCCGTACTGTATACCTCTCATGGAATTTTGTAAATATCAAACAAAAGTCTAGCTACAATAATGGAAATCAAGATGTCACAATTATTCGACTACTACATTCAAGTCCTTCAGTATCACACCACTTATCAAGTTATTAACATATCAGTTATGCCTATTACTGGATTTACTGAGCATTATTCGTATACAAGTGTAAATAATGTTCATTGCGCAAGATTGAGCTGGACTGTGGGAGATGAGAGCAAGAAGGCGCAATTAGCTAGCTGCTGAAACAAGATACCAGCTGAAACTGCAAAGGAGATCCTTAAAAAGATAGCAGATCAGCCCTTCAACATTCCAATTGCTTTCTCCCAGAACTTTCTGCCTGCGGCTCAACTTTGATGACAATGATACTGACAGCGAATATGGTCTTCCCACATGCTGCTTCGTTTCCACACTTATATTCTTCAGATGCTTATATATCTTCATTGCGCTTCGGCAAGTCTCCCCAGAAAAGGACCACTTGGCCAGGAGCTAAAGTTTTCGAGACAATCTTCCCCGTACTACTATGTCTCATTCATTTTCACTTCTCCCTTTCGCATGCATGACTCCTCTCTTCTGTTCTTTTCTCTCTCGCTTTTTCTATCTTTTTCCCTTTCTTATCTAGTTTGCTTCTCTGTAACCAAAATTCTCAAATGTGGCAACTAAGCATGCACTAAATAGCTTTTGCCAATTTTCAAACAGCCAAACCTTCTAGATTCCAGTCCATTGGCAACAACACACCAACAAGCAACATTATTCTTCCACATTAGCCAAAAAGGCAAAACTGATACCTGCTTTCCTGACGGAATATGGCACATGTGGAAGCACCCTTTTCGTCATGTCTCTCCTGACAGTTGAGTAGGTTCTCCAAACATTCCAAACAAAGTAGCTGTAAACAAAACGTCTCCACATAGTCACAGTCTCCAAGGCAGCACCCGCAACTAATACAGCGAGTTATGCAGAGTATGCAAGCTCTGCACATCTGAGCCTTCTGATGTTTTCCTTGACAACTCTCTGTTGGGCAATCGTAAACTAAGCTTAGTCTCTGACACCTAGGGCATGCTTCAATGTCGATCGCGCAATCATCATCACGAGAGAAATATGATAGCCCACCATGAAAATACCGTGGTTTTTGGGATCTACTCTGAATATGGTTATCAGCACCAAGCAAGAAGTTTAACTCCTCAAACTGCTTGTCTGTTATACCGGAGAGACCATCAATTCTTAACTGCTTTATTCCCGGTTTTCCTGCAGACTTTAAGGCCCTTAGGTTTGACAAGATGCCCTCAACACTTATTTTGATACATCCTGGAATACTTAACTGCATAGGGGAAAAACAGTAGATCTATAAGTTCAATGATGTAAGTTGCTCAACCACACAAGGTACAATGAATGCCTATAAACTTTAAGATAAACATGAGATAGAAAACTATAGGGTTCAATAAACACCGCTACTTATTATTAAACAAAAATACGAGAAAATAATTAAAAAATGCAACATCAAGAGCTGCATCGATTATCTAAATCATTGTTATTTCCAGAAAGGGGTTATAAGAGTTCTATTGGATATACTTAATTACTCCATTTTTCTTGACAGTGAAGAAACACAAGACCATACAATTAGCAACCACTTGAAAAAAGGAATATAGTCTTCTACCGACTTGAACAAGCTTTATGGTCCTTTTCTTTGACAACAAATGGAGGTTAAGCTACTATTTTTAACAGGATGCAGACACACGAGATATGCTTTAGCCATACTTAATATGAATCCAAGCACATGCAGATAGAAGTTGAAACATAATGCCTAATGGAGCAGAAAAAGATAATAGAACTACTACTGTACAAAACTATAATCATGGTTTTATAGATTAGCTATGCCAATAAAGTGGAGCAAGCAAAAGGTATAGCATAACTAATATACAAACCCATCAGAAACAGAAATAGAAAGCGTTTATTCTCAAATATAGAGCATCAAAATTTGAGAAACTTACTTTTGTCAGCCTTGGATTACTCTCAAACACACGCTGCAATCCAACATCGGTGATCCATGCGCAATGCACTAAACTTAAGGTCTGAACATTTCCCAGAGCCCTGCTAGTTAAATTTATAAGAGCATCGTCTGTGATCCTCTCATTCAACGGCCAATCAATGTTAATGCTCCTCCATAAAAGTGGGTCACTTCTGACAGCTTGGTTCAAAGATTTGCAAACCCGCTCCACAGAAAGAAGGTCCTGAACGCCGAGATAACTCAATGCATAAAACATAGCATCATGGGGAGCACCCGTTTCACCACCTATATCATTGTTGCTACATTCCGGCCTTTCCCCGGCTCCAACTGGTATCTCCTTAGCTCCATAACTAACATCCACGTTCACGACATGGCTAAAGCTCAGAAACTCATCCACGTTGTCATCCAATACAAAACCTTCATTCTCAATCCCAAAACCATCACACGAAAACGACACTCCGTCAAACTTAAACTCACCATCAAGTTGTTCCGGCTGAAACATCACAGCACTATTCCAAACCCAATTCAAACCAGCAAACAATCCGCCACTCTCCCCCGGCTCGTAGGACCCAGAACCCTTCTCGAAATCCTCAATCCAACCGCTAATAGCGGTAAACGTCGACCTCATATCCATCCCAAAAGGATCAACAGGCAACAAATCCACAATGTCATCCGCATAAGGAGGCTCACAATATCCACCACCACCACCCAATTCACCCTCCCAGCAATTCCTGCCCTTTTTCGAAGAATCCAAATTCTTCGAAACCCAACTCTCACAAACACAATCCAAGCTCTTGTCTTTACACTGATCCCTCACATACCCATTAGAGCACATAACAGAATTACCCCAACAACAACACAAACTGTGCTCTTTACCCAAAACTGAGCCACGAGACAGATTCAAAGCCATCCTAGATAACCCAACATACAGATAAAATTTCCAAAAACAAAAACAAACCCAGAACAGAAAACAATGAATCCCTCTGAAAGATCCAAACTTTACATATAGCAACCAATCAATACAAAACAGTGTGTCTGTGTGTGTATCACATGCGTATGAGCAAATTCTAATATTTTTTTATTTTTTTAAAAAAAAGAGCTTTGGGAATTTACCGAATTCTACGAAACCAAATCAACGAAGCAGAAAATGGGTTCTAAAATTAGAGGGGAGGCTCAGAGAGAGAGAGAGTGAGAGGTAGAGAAGGAAGGAAGGTTTGGGGGCATAGACGCGTGTAGAGAAAGTCTACAATCTCTCACAAAGTCTTTAACTTGTTAGAAAAGGATTTGGAAAAGCCAAAAAAAACTTGTTAGAGAAGGTTTTGTACAAACTGCACACGGCAGTTCAAGATGATTTTTTTCTCTGGCAGTTTTCTTATTTTGTTTTACCATTATATCTTTGGATTATTTTTTGTGGGTTAAGCATATATTACAAAAAAAAATAGAAATTTCAAATGTTTGGCTTTGTAATTGTCAAAGTCTCATTTCTCTTAATTAATAAAGATAAATAAAATAAAATAAATATATAGTAAAATAATTATTAGCACCATTTCATAAAAATTAGAAGGGCAACTAATTAATTTTTTTTGGTGTAGTGGTCACATTACCAATCCTGATATGTGATTAATAAATTTTTTATGGTCAATCGTGATCAATTATCGTTAGATTTTCATCCAACGGATGATAATAAATTGTTTTTTAACTGTTTTTAATCACCTACCGTTAGATATAGATCTAACGACAATTGAGTACAACTGACCACATAATTTATTGATCATCAGATCAGGACTCGTCACATTAGTATTACTCGTAATTATTGGAAAGGTGGATTGAAAAATCTGACTTTCCAACTGGTGATTTTCGGTTCACCAAAAATCGATTTAGTGTTTGGTCTGTGTTCAAAAGTAAAATTGAAATTAGATGGTCCTGATCATAAAAATGCAAAGGCATTCGTGATTGATCCACGAACGAAACAACGGTTTAGTGTTTCGCCCATTCAAAGTAAAATTGAAATTAGATGTTCCTTGATCATAAAAATGTAGAGGCATTCGTGATCCACAAACAAAACTGAAATTAGATGATCCTTGATCATAAAAAAGTGGAGGCATTAGTGATTGATCCACAAACGAAACGACATCGAACTGAACAGAAGAAAGAGCTGCCTACACTAGTTTGGATATTCATTGTTAAAGGCATGGACAATAACTATGGGATCACTAGGAGGAAGTTACTATTGTTTCAACTATCAAGTTAGCTTCAGGCAGGTTACTTAAGATGTCGCATTGTAGTGTTAGATTTCACAGAACAATATTATGATGAGGATATCGATACAACATGAAAAACCACTGTGGTAATTTCCATAAGAAAAGTAGGTTACAGACTTACAGCAAAGGAAATTAGAATGAACCGGAAGCAGCACATACTTGCAAGTCGCTACTTCTCACGGTGGCTCATTCTAACACACACGGTATCACTCTTATTCATCATGCATTTTGAGCTTACGACAGAAAGAAACAACAATTTATGACGCATTGTTTAAAGTGCAAGTTGGGCAGGAGAGCAAAAAGGGCAACGCTATTTACAAGGTGGGAGGGATCCAAATGTAGCCATGTGTCTGTACATAACCAGCTTTCTCTAGCAATGCATCAGCTTCTGCGGGACCCCGACTGCCTGGTTGGTATGGAAGTGGCTTTAGCTCGCCTCTGTCAATCTTGTGCAGAAGAGGTGTGAAGATTTCCCATGCCGCCTGATGATTGACACAGAAAGATTTAGTAAGAAGGGAAATGGGTAGTAATTGAGCCAAGAAAATAGGAGTACAATCGATAATGTTGTTTACCTTCAACTCATCTCTGCGTACAAAATGTTGTTGATCGCCTTTTATTCTGTCAAGAAAATTCATCAATTCAGAATGGAATAATCAGCGAAATTCTGCATCCTAATACTGATCTGTAAGTTCCTTTCACTCAAAGATTTATATCATTTTGACTATAACAAATGCAACTTATATGTCACAAGCTTACAATATAAAGGCCTATAAACATAAACAGGGCAGTGGACATACGTGTCAAGGATTAGGCGTTCATAAGCCTCCGGGATTGCTACTCCTTGATAACGTTGTCCATATGACAAATCTAATTCACTTTGGACAGTTTGCATCTCCAGTCCTGGCTGTTTGACCTGCATACTAACATGAACCTTGTTTAGTTAAGGTGATCAACATTATGGCCGTGAGCCTATTTATGCAACAAAACATGACAATTAAAGTGTTGGTTTCTCTTAGATTTCAAACAATTTTAAGGAGTATTCCAACAATAGAGACTCCATCGGTCAATTGGGAAACTAGGACATATACGTAAGCTTCTCCAACAGATATTCATGTAATGTCTGAAAGAGAAGTTTTGCCTCATACTAGTACAAGCTTTAATCAACAAACACATGTGAATTAAGGAGATATAGGCTCAAATAGTGTTATTAGTATCGAGACTCTACACATACCGTGAGTTTCATGTACATCGCTTCTGAAGGTTGCAGCCGTATAACGAACTCATTCCTCCCTTGTTTTTGACCTAATAAATCAGGCAAGTGTCAAGAACTGGCAACAATGATATTATACGGAATTATAATAGTCATCTTAAAACTATAATATGCAAGTGCATTAACTGTCGATATCCTTTACAGAGAAGAATCATATAAGGCACTCATGAAATTCCACTTGATACCAGAGTTTCAAGTCAAGGACTAGCAAGAGCATAGAACATAGCACTGGTTTTTCTGAAATGACTACTATAAGGTTAATTTATTTATTTATTTATTTTGCGTAAATTATCAATACTATGCAATTAATGGACAGAAATGACTACTATATGCTTTAAGTCACAGAAATGCAAAGGTCAGTGCTTACATTTGAATATGTCACCAGGAACATCCTTAAATTGAACCCTTATTTCCGCCTTTCTTGAATTCAAGGCTTTTCCAGCCTTTAGTATGAATGGCACACCTGCGAAAGATAGTCCTGACAGTGAGAAAAGAGAAAGAGAATAATGTCCTTCATAAATTCAAGTTGTTCAAGTGCACTATACCTTCCCATCTTTCATTGTGTATACGCAGAACCACAGTTGAAAAAGTAGGAGTGTTTGACTGATCAGGAACAGTTGGATCATCTCTATACCCATCATATTGTCCAAGGACAACCTCATCATCCTTAATTGGAAGTACTGATTGAAGAACCTACATTTTGATTCAGGATCTTCAAAACTGACGGTACATAAAATGAAAGAACATTTGATACCACATAATTTAGGAATACACACCTTCACTTTCTCATCCCGGATATGCTCAGGTTTAAGGGAAATAGGTTTTTCCATGGCAACCAAACAAAGAACCTGTGCAGGAAAATTGTTAAATGATTTAGCTGAACTATAAAATTTCATTTTCCTGGCAGGCTTTTCCATGCTTATCGATGCATATCTCAGACTTCAAAAGACTATAACTCTTGACATGTGAATTACATGATACTGAGAATGATTTGATGACACTGGTTTCTTCAAAAGTCAAAACTACTAAGGCAGTATAAAAGATGACAAGCTAAATACACTAAATTGACTTCAAGCTTAGGATCCAGATTTTACCTGTAAAAGATGATTTTGAATAATATCACGGATAATTCTGCTCAGAAACAAAATAGAACTGATCAGTGAATGCTTCTACTTATATATCAGATGATAATTAAATTATAAATATTGACAACAAGGGTAATATCACCTAAAACTATTCCACGGGCCATCAGATGTTCAGAAAATAGGTATTCTTGTTTAATAAAACTAAATTTACCAGATAAATTAGGAATTGGAAGTGTATTTTTAAAAAGAAGAGAGCAAAACAAAAACACAATTTGGTAAGGAAGATGAAGCATACCCATATTCATCAAAGTATCCACCTCGACCATCAGTTCCAAAATCCTCCCTGAACACAATCTGCAAATATACAATGGATTGTCACTCACTATACAATACATTGCCAATGTATGGAAGTACCAACAGTACTGTACACAGTCAATGATGTACCAACACATCATCAGCAGAGAAGCATTCTCACCTGTACATTCTCTATGTTGTCTCGGTTCCACAGAGGCAAAAAGAATCTATTTGCAAAACGAAGGACCAACTGTAAATTTACAAAAGAATTATTAAGTTGATTTCATGAGTCAACAACCAGAAACCAAGCAGACAGTGGCGGAGCCAGCCAAAACTATGGGGGGGGGGGGGGCAAAAAATTTGGGTGTTAAAAATAAACAAGGAAGAATGAAAAAGTTTGAAAAATGAAGGCTGCCAAGGTTTGAACCCAAGACCAACTGAGCAAACATCAACGAATTCCACTCTACTAAGTCTCTTTTATGCAATTTCTATACACAGAAAACATATTTATCAGATTCTCAGGGGGGGCCATGGCCCCTGCTGGCCCCAACGTGGCTCCACCACTGCAAGCAGGTATATACAGGCAAACATACCATATTCTGCACCAATTCCTTTCCCAAATAGTGATCAATACGATAAATTTGTGGTTCAGCAAACAGTTCTCCAATCTGATTACTGAGTTTCTCTGCAGACTCCAGATCCTTACCAAAAGGCTTCTCAACAACAATACGAGTCCATCCACCAAGATCAGCTGAAATTTATACATGCTAATGTTAGCTAATCTCCATCTACAGCTTTTCTTTCTGGAATAAGTTAATGCCAAACTGAATAATTGTGACTTATGTATAGAAAGAAAAATTTAATAATATCTACACCATTTGCAAAACCCATAAAAAATTTGGAGAAAGGCTTACATTTATTCATGCAGTAGTGCCTGATCATTTTGCAAACAGAAGGATACACTGACGGAGGAAGTGCAAAGTAAAAGAGCCTGCGAGATGTTCCCTCTGCACTATTTTTGGAGACTTCATGCACTGAAATTTCCTTATCAAGAAGCTGAAAACCCTCCTCTCCATCATAAGAACCACTCACATATTTGATCTACAAACAGAAATTATCAAACAAAGTTAGATATTTAAAGATTGATGAAGTGTGACAATAAGGTGACGTAAGGCACTAACCAGTTGCAAAAATTTGGTTACATCTTCCAGTTCCTTGGAGGAAGCTCCTTTGACAAGATATCTACAAGAGTTATAAGCAACCAGCAAAATCTGTCATTTGACATTATAATTTGGTAAAGAAACAAAGCAAAGAAAGGAATGAACTAATCGTTGGTAAAAATGAGCAAGCATAGAAAAGAAGGACCGTAGGAAAGAAACTTACTCACATATGCGACTCCTTAGCTCATCATCAGAAATCTTAGTCCTCGCGTAGCCGAAAATGTGAACTTCATCTGGATTCAAATGTCCCTAAAGAACAAGCAAACAAAACACAAAGTCACTACCACAAGGTACATTCCACATCATATTCTATTCAATCACACTCAAACATTATAACCGAAAACAAAAACTCAAAACCAAACCTGCTTATAAAGATGGAAAAGTGCAGGAAACGTCTTCTTCTTCGCAAGATCACCCGACGCACCTAGCACGATAATCGACAGCGAGCCATTCTCCAACACATTATCCAGATCTCGGAACGAATCGCTACTAAAATCATCTCTCTTTTCACACTTCCACGCTCCTGATCCCATTCTCAGTCCAAACCAACTAGCTAATCGTCACCTCACTCCGATCTGTAATAGCAGAAGTCCATGAAAAAAAAACCTCAAATCACTCCACCACTATAAATAACAACGACCAAAAGATTCGCTCAAAATTCAAACCAGCATGACTCAATTGACTAATCCAGCACTAAACACAGCCCTATTCTACACTATTATTTCCATGACACACACACACACACACACACATATATATATATATATAATTCTACAACGCACACCACAAAAATCACAGCAACAGTCTCAGTGAAACTATAGACACAAAATAGAATAGCGAATCACAATTCGGAGTAGTAATCGCAATCTAATCTAATCTAAGCTACCAAAATAGCGCCGATAGTATCGAAAACATTGCATGCAGCTCCAGAGAGAGAGAGAGAGAGAGAGAGAGAGAGAGTTACGAACCTGGATTGTGCTGAGGTGGCGAAGAGAGCTGGATCGGAATTCGCCGACGAAGTTGAGATTTGTGAGAAGTGAGAAGAGAGGTAGGTTGGGAATTGGGAGAGTGAGAAAAGTGAGGTTGGTGGGGGAGTTGGCATTGGGATTTTTAAAAGGCAGCTAACGCTGTGTGACTCTGTGTGTGTGTGCGCGCGCGCAATTTACAGGCCGCCTAACTTCACACACACAGAGAGAGAGAGAGAGAGAGAGAGAGAGAGAGAAGGAGCTGACTAGCTAGTAGTGTTAATATTTTGCGTCATGGTGATCGTAAGCTGTTGGTATTTATATATGTTTCTAATTTTCCTATTATTCTATTTTCATCTCATTGAGTCTTCTTATGTTTATGACATAATTGTCAAATTGTTATTGTAAAAAAAAAATCTGTGGATTTGTTATCCTAAATTCTGAAAGTTACTTATACATTAAATTAGGCAAAATATTTAACTAATTTATTATTTTAAGTTTAATTTTTTTATATAATTTTTCGTGTTTTTTGTTTCAAAACAATAGAATAGAGGATTTATAATATCATTAAATATTTATAATTTGATGAATAAATTGATGAAATTTTAGTAATTAGACGACAAGTTAGCAAATTAACAAGCTTATAAATCCTAGCTAGGTTAGCAAATTGACAAGAAAAATTTTTAGGGTAGCAATGCAAATTAACATTGAGATTATTTTTAGAGTAGCAAAATGACAATTAAACTTGTATTTATTAAATATTTTTAAATTAGCTGTCGACATGTTTTTGTTTTTTCATTTTTGTGCTTTGGGTGCTCGATCATACTGTTAATAAGGCACCCTTGTTAATATGCATCAATAAAATGCTGGTGAAGATTAATTTAATTTGGAGAAAAACAAAGTAGGACAAACTGATCAAGGAAACGCATATATAGTTTCTTCTTCTATCTCCCTTCAACCCATCATAAAAAGCATGCATAATAGGTATATATTCCCATTCTTCATAGGAAACGTCTCCTATTCTATCTATTCCAATCCTAGCCTCGAGGGAATATGAATACGTCTATTCTCGTTATCTATATATAAAGGGAGAGACTGTGACTTAACTGTAGGATTGCAGAGGAAAGAGCGTACAAAACTTCACCAAGCCATTGGGCTGGGTTTGAGTTCTGATCAAATTTTTATAGGACTATATATAGTACGAGGGAATGTCAACCTCAGATTGGGCAGGATTGCATGAGCACCTACTGGATTTAGTTCTAGACGAGTTTGAGTTGGTGTCAGATTTTTTGCATTTCAGCCTTGTTTGTTGGTCGTTGGAATAACGCTGCAATGGAAAGCAACGTCCAGGCTAAGATGGTATCTCGTTTTGATCGTCCTCCCATGCTCTTAATTTATAATCCAACCAAAAAACAAAGATGGCCGTGCATGGTTTGCTGACGATGTGACGAAGAATAAACTTCTTGGCTTGCAACTAGATTTGCCGAATAGAAGGTTGTTAATATATATATATATAGAGAAGATAATTTTGGAATAACCTTAATAAATCCGCACTACTGGACGAGGGAATCGGGGCGACGTAGAAAGGTGGTCGCCTCGGCTGGATTTTACGTCGCCTAGATTTCTTGTGACCAAAACTACGTCGCCTCGTCTTGTCGCTTCAGATTGATCACGTCACCATTGGGGCGACGTAGATCCAATCTACGTCGCTTCATTTCATTTCACGCGACGTAAATACTTTTACGTCGCTTCAACTTAAGCGACGTAGATTGAGAGCAATATACGTCGCGTCATTTTATTTATTGTTAATTTTTTTCTTTTTTTTAATACACGAGGCGACATAGATTGAGCAATCTACGTCGCTTCATTGTATTTAATATTTATTTTTCTTCTTTTTAAATAAACAAAGCGACGTAGATTGAGCAATCTACGTCGCTTCATTGTATTTACTTTTTATGTTTTTTATTTTGGAATAAACAAAGCGACGTAGATTGAGCAATCTACGTCGCTTCATTGTATTTAATATTTATTTTTTTTCTTTTTAAATAAACAAAGCGACGTAGATTGAGCAATCTACGTCGCTTCATTGTATTTACTTTTTATTTTTTTTATTTTGGAATAAACAAAGCGACGTAGATTGAGCAATCTACGTCGCTTCATTGTATTTAATATTTTTATTTTTTTTCGTTTTAAATAAACAAAGCGACGTAGATTGAGCAATCTACGTCGCTTTAATGTATTTACTTTTTATTTTTTTTATTTCGGAATAAACAAAGCGACGAAGATTGAGCAATCTACGTCGCCGTAATGTATTTATTTTATATTTTTTTTCTTTATTTATACAATGAGGCGACGTAGATTGCTCAATCTACGTCGCCTCATATATGCAAAAATAAAAAATAAAAAAATTTAAATATTATTGTACCAAGTCACGACCTATCGCAATTTACAAACACAAAAACGCATTCAACCACAAAAACGCATTCAATCACAAAAACGCATTCAATCACAAATCAAAAGGTTAAAAGTTTATACAAATCAAGTTTACACAAATCAAGTTTTTTGGGAGGCTAGATACAGTTTACGAGCCAGGAGGTGGTGGAGGAGCTTGAGGTTGTTGACTCCCAGCCTGGAATGATCGCATCATGGCCTCCATTTCTTGCATCCTTTGGGCGAGCGCATTGTAATCCGCTATGGCCTTCTGCGCGACCTCGGTCGATCTGCGCGCCTCCTCGGTCGATCTGCGCGCCGCCTCTTTGGCTTCAGCGATCTCCTTTTGCATTAGGATTTGGCGTTCCTGTACCCGGGACCCTCCTCTCGATTTGGGGTCGCGTGTGAGAGCGCGCCCCACCCCTGTAATGTCGAACAAGAACAAATATTAGTAAACTATATCGTAAACCAAAATAAAGCAAAACGTAAATCGAGATGAACGACGGTGGTTTAGGAGATTTATTACCTCTTATAGAGGTCCCGGGCCTTGAACCCACATCTTCCTCTATGATATTTATTTGTGTATCAAGAGGAAGAGGCTGGGGTTGGGAAACCTCTTCGCCGTCAACTGGGCCCGCAACACTATCTTGTTGCGACAAGACTTCATCGAGTCGACGCTTCACTGCCGTCTGCTCAATTAAAATAGATAAAATAAATAATATTACAATATAGTAAACAAAAATAATTGAAATAACGTAACGTGAACCTATTTGAGCTTACCACTTTCTCAGCCGCATTCCTCTCCGGCTGGTATACGTTAATCCACGTCTGGACGGCGGGCGCTCTATGACCCTCATTCTCCAACACCTCGCTTCGGTACGAGAGAGCGAGGGATCCCGAATGGTGGTTGAGCTGCTGCTCCTTGTTCTTGTTTCGGTTTCCTCGGTTCCGTTCGCACAATCGCTGCCACACACACACAAAAATCATTTTAAAATAAGAACAGATAAACATGCATATTGTTCGAATGTTGGCTACCAAAACTGTGCGGATAGTTTATGAAACTCACCAAGTAAGCAGGGTCTTCGAAGTGGGCTTTTAACCACGCCCATTGGTCTTCCCTCCCGAGAAACTCGGCCGGAGTCTCCTGGCTGACGTGGAGATAATGTTGATGGCAATCGTACTTCCAATCCTTATAGATTGTTTGCGCCGTCGCATCAATGAAGTTCCACATCTCCACATCAGTCGCCGGGATGTCGCAGTTCGTCTAGCACAACACATTTAAATTCCGTTATGTAAAAGTTATATTTACATTTACTACAAGTAGGTAAGTAAGCTAAGGCCAGTAAGTATACCTCAAGACTGTTACTGACGATATCGCGATGCAAATCGCTAAGTCCCAAGAAGCTAGGTGCAAGCATTGGAACTTTTCCACGGATGATGCTACCGATGTCTCTGCACATCAGACTCCTCATTTCCCTCGTCGCAGGCCCCGCATGCCTCGTAGAGTAAGCGACTTGTAGTCGCCTATTGTTGTTCATCCGGACGAGGTACTCCGTCTTCGTCCCGACAACGACTCCGCGCTGTTGCGTCGTCGGATCTCCGGTTGCCATGTCGACCATGTCGGGGAGTTTGGTCTTCTTGCACCGGATGCTGAGGGCGGGAGGGTGCTGTGACGCCGTAGTGGCATCGCTGTCATCCACTTGAGGAATCGCATCCTCAAGTGGAGGGGCGGGCGTTAACATGGGAGCTTCTGGAATCGTCGGGGTCGCCGATTGTCCCGTGGGGCAACCCGACCCGGAAGCTTCATCTCTGCTGAATGCTCGCCACCCCGCCTCCGCCGCCTCCGCAGCTGCCGCCGCGGCCGCTTCACGACGCCGGATCGCCGCTTTCTTCCTCTGGTATCCAGTATCTCCGGGAGCCATTCTGTTAAAACTATTCTATTAAGATTGAACTACTTCAATATACCTTCGAGTTTTAAGATTGAACTATTAAGATTGAACTACTTCAATAATCACATTACGCATATGTTTTCATTTAACCAAACCCTTAATCCTTAATCCCGAGAATACTACAATCATTACGCATATGTTTTCATTTAACTAAACCCTTAATCATTACGCATATGTTTTCATTTAACCAAACCCTTAATCCTTAATGTCACATATTCATTAAACTTCAAGAACAAAAGCTACTTCAAATAACACATGCTAGCTTGAGAAATTAATTTAAGCAAGCTAATAAATAGGTAGATACAAAACCTTAACTCTGCAGATTAGTTAATAAATGATTATAGACATGAAAGACTAAACATGAAAACCAACTAAACATGAACATTCAGCAACTAAACAATCAAAATGAAACTCAAATGCATCAGCTTGTCACCAATTCAAATGACACAATACTACCATCCACATCTATTTACATATGCAAACTGAATATGCAAACTGAATATGCAAACTAATCCCATAAATCCGAAGCTTGACATGCTCCTAAACAGTTATCTGAAGTTGAAATAAGAGCTTGTCCATGTTACTAGGGGTCAGCAACGGGCCCGGCCCTTGCTGGCACGGGCCGGGCCGGGCCGGGCTTCAACAGTGGAGAAATGTTCACGGGCCGGGCCGGGCTGGTTTTTTCAATTTATAGTGAGATCCAGGCCCGGCCCATCCAGGCGGGCTTCACGGGCTTTGGCGGGCTTTTACGGGCCGGGCCACTTGGGCTTTAACGGGCCGGGCTTATTGAAATGATTAAAATCAAAAGTTTAAAAACAATACACATCCAAATCTAAAATACCACTTTACATCTAAATTGCATATTCAAATCAAAATTTCAAATTTACAAATCCACAATGCTTCAAATATTGGTTGCAAAAATTCAAAATGCTAAACATTCAAATCCACGAAATACTTAAAATTCAAATACAGAATACTATAAATCCAAATCGAATGATATAAATCCAAATCAAGAATGCTTAAAAGTCCATAGTTCAAAGTCCAAAATTACATCTTATAAATCCAAAAATCAAAATTACATCAATAAGAATCAGGAAGATTAGTTGATGAGAAAACTTCAGATGCAACTTCTATCGGAGTCCTCTCTTGAGGAGGATGTGAGACATCAAGAAATATGGCCTACACATTATAGAAAAGATGTTAATAACCTACACTTTCAACAAAATTTGAAAACCAAAAAAATTTAAGAAAATGCATCAATTGATCAACCTACCTCTCCCACACCCTCCAAAGAACATTCATCTTCAGCCTCGCTATCAATCATCCAATCTGGACGTGCAGCTTTAACAAGCTTTATTTCTTCAGCTCTCTCTTTCTCGCGCATAGCCTCCTGCATCCTCAATTTTGCTAAACTCCAATCCTTACAGCAGACCAACGCCTCAATTGTATTTGGACTCAAACTGGCCCTTCTTTCATATACAATTCTACCACCTAAACTGAAACATGACTCTGAAGCTACAGTAGAAGTAGGAATTGTTAACAGATCTCTAGCCAAAAGATATAGTATAGGGTATAATGGTTGATTTATTTTCCACCAAGCCAAGACACTAAACTGATTATCATCATCAACCTCAATAGTTGGCAAATCTAAATATATTTGTAAATCATTTGATGTAGCAGAAGAAGCATATGAAGTTGATGTCTTTGCCCTTTTTAAAGACTGCATTGAGAAATCTCCTACAATAGGCAATCTTAAAGAACCACAGACGGAGGACAAACAAGGAGAACTCAAAACTTGAGGTTGGCTAGGTACACTAGAGACAACATTGACCTTGTATGTTTCATAAAGAGCATGCAATTCAGTTTTTAAAGCTAGCAATTTTCTATCTATCTCAAGCTGATCAATGTTCATACATTTCAACCATTCACCAATAGCATACAACTTAAATCTAGGATCCATAATCGTGGCAAAACAAAAGGCTATTGGAAAAGTTCCCCAATACTTATCAAATTTCAATTTCATGGCATCCAATGCAACCTTAAACATAGTAAATTCAGAATATGCAACGAATGAAGCATGGATATTCATCAAGCAACTAATAACACAACAAGATGTATGATAACACACACCAGAAAATATCTTAGTTGAGGATGCAAAAATTGCTAAAAAACCATTAACTAATGTAGCAATTGCCCAATCTTGATCTGATGGGACATCCAAATTACAAGATCGTGATTCATTCAATTTTATAGCATACCTATTCAAAGGACCTTTGTACTTTATAGCTACTTCCAAAAGTTCATAAGTAGAATTCCATCTATGAGGCACGTCGTTATCAATATTTGTTTTAGGTAATTGCAAATCAATACAACAACGCACCCACAACTCATGTCTCTTATTCGAAGAATTCATGCTTCGAACAACATTCACAATTTTATCAATAGATGAACCTAAAATAGATAAACCATCTTGCACAATCAAATTCAAAATATGTGCACAACAACGAACATGAAACAACTTTTTAGGCACAGGATTGATCATTAAATAATCCGGAAGAATGCATGCTAGCACTTCATTATTTGACGCATTATCTAAAGAAATAGAAAATATTTTATCATTAATATGCCAAGCTAACAACTCTTCATATATATGACTTGCAAGTGACTCTCATGTGTGCGGGTATTCAATCATCTTAAAACTTATTATTCTTTTATTTAAAACCCATTCAGTATCAATAAAATGTGCACTAAGTGACATATAACCCATTTTTTGACGGGAAGACCAAACATCACTAGTCAAACTGATTTTTCCGGGAAATTTTTCAAAAAATCTCACAAGCTCTTCTTTATTCTCATTAAACTGAGCTATTACATCTCTTTTACATGTTGACGCTGAAATTCCTCGAAATTGGGGACAAAATGCTCGATTAATCATTCCAGTAAAATCATGTTTTTCAACTAAGGTAAAAGGTGATTCAGATCTTATAACATAATCAACAATTTCTTTACGTGCAACATTCTTATCATAAGCAAAAACATTCAAATTTCCAGAAATATCAGCACTTAATGTTTTCTGATTTTTTTGATGAGTGAGTAAATTTCTTCTTAAATGACTAGTACCAGCACTAGGACCACCTCTAAGTTTATCACTACAAATCAAGCATTTATTTTTCAGTACCGAAATTCCATCCTTTTTAACTTCAATTCTTTCAAAATACTCCCAAACATCACTTGTAAACCTAGACTTTTTAGAGGATGCAGTATTTTCATTATCATTAGTTGCACGTTCCATTTATAAGCTTAAAAAGAAGGGTCAGAATATGATACTTAAGTTGCAAGCTTTCCTTTCCTCTGCTTAGTGCTAGACTGCTAGTGCATCAATATCATTTCCTCATTGCTCCTGCATCATGATGTATGGAAATGATTAACATTTAGTATTCATCAACAGCTAAGAAAAATGACGACAACAACTCAACTACAACTACGAAAAATGAATCTATTTCATTCCCATTCACAATCTGTTTCTTTGAGTATATATACTTATATAGTCAGTATACCATGAATCAATTGAAAACATGTCGTGAAAACTATCTCGTGATGCTTATGTCTTTAGAAAACTTAACATCAATTAAACACAGTTGATGACTATCTCTTCCACACCATACAGATTACACTGTAATCTAGCACCCTCTGTTGGAAAAATTCAAGTAGATCTACCCTTGCGACACTAAATGACACGAATCAAGTAATATATCCAATCAAACCCAAGAATTACTTAATACCAACAGATTAGTCCAATAATTCATAAGTAACAGAATGCGCCACTACTCTTTGAATGATAAGATAGCAGCATCGAATGATCCAATAACTTCGCCTTCAAGCACATACCAACAACATGGAATGGAAATCTCGAGGCCTTCAAGGGCATAACAACATATAAAGTAACCATGTTTCAACATAGTAATCATTACCTTCTCTGTGAGGTTCCAATAGCCTTCTCTGGGCCTCTGGCAATGAGGTTCCAATAGCCTTCTCTGTGACTGCTTCACTGCTCTCGGTGAGAATCGTGAGATGGTGAATCCGTGAGGGTGAGTGGAGGCCTGGAGGGGGTGAGGTGAGATGAGGGGGTGAGGTGAGATGAGATCGAGATTGTGAGATCGAGACTGAGGGAGAGGGTGAGGCGAGGGGGTGAGGTGAGTCGGTGAGATGAGATCGAGATCGAGAGGGTGAGGCGAGGGGGTGAGGTGAGATGAGATCGAGACTGTGAGATCGATATTATGAGATCGAGACTGAGGGAGAGGGAGGTGAGGTGAGGTGAGCAGTGAGCTGAGGTCGAGATCGAGAGGGTGAGGCGAGCTGGTGAGGTCGAGACTGTTTGAGACTGTGAGATGAGATCGAGACTGAGGGAGAGGGAGAGAAAGCTGAGAGGGCCGAGAGGCTGTGAGAGTGAGAATGTGTCCTTAACGGCTCTAAGTTATAAGGTTATATACATGACTGTGTGAGAGCTAGGGTTAGGTTAGAATGTTAGGGTTAATCTATACCGTTGAATATTTATTAAAAAATAAATCTGAACCGTTAGATCGTATATTAGTTTATTTAATTATATCATTTATATATAATCTATACTCTACATGTTTCTATTTAATTATACACAAAAATAAATTCAAAAAATCATATTTTACGATTATAATTAAATCTATACTTTTTATTTGGATAAATGATGAGGAAGATTATATTATTGAGTTATGTCATATATTATTGGGGACTCACACCTTAGTGTTTAATGAAATATCTTTGTGAAACTTAATCAGTCATGTTTAATTATTTTATAAAATTGACCGTCAGATTGATTGGTTATAATATTCTTACAATGTCTTTAAACTTTTATAAATTTTGGACTTGATTTAGACCTCGATCTATGCATTTCGTCAAATGTGACTGTAGTACTCTTACGACTGAAACGTAAATTTCCCCTCCAGAAAATAATTTTTTTACATCAAATTTTGGACACATATTCTTATGGATTACATATCTATCTCATAGTGTCAAAAAAATTTACATAAAAAACAATTTACATACTCCCCCCATAGGAAAATAAGGAAAATAAAATGAGTGTATTTTAGTTATTTCACAAATTTTGTTTAACTATATTGATCGACGTCTAAACTTACTTCGATTAGTCTAATTTTTACGTAAAGTATCTTTTATTACAAAGTGAACTATTATATATGGCCTTCTTTATTGTGAAAACATTTTAAATTCTTATATTGTTTGAATTCTCTATATCCACACTATTAGTTCTTACATTTATTCCTTAGTTATATGGAATCGATGAAAGATTTTTGTGAAACGTAATCGATCATGTGTCATCATTTTACAAAATTGACTGTCGGATTGGTTGTTCATAATATTCTAAGTAGGCCGTCCCTAATTTTTATGAATTTTGGACCTAAACCCTAAACCCCAAACCCCAAACCCCAAACCCCAAACCCCAAACCCTAAACCCTAAACCCTAAACCCTCAAATTCCTAAACCTTAACTTACCATAAATCTTAATCTCCTAAACCCTTACTTACCCTAAACCTAAACCCTAACTTATGCTAAAGTGCTAAACTTTAAATAATGACTTAATAGTAAAATAGATACACAAAGTCACAAATTTAATTATATATGGAATTCAAATATTCAATCTATACATAATACAATAAATACATGTATATGACTATATGTAATATTAATATATATATGTCAATATGTGTGTAGGTAAACTTTAACTAGGTATAAATTGTATAATGATTAAAATCATTAATTAAATGATTTAATGATATATTGATATATGTCAATATGTGTGTGGGTTTTGACGGGCCGGGCCTAACGGGCTTTGACGGGCCGGGCCTAACGGGCCTTGACGGGCCGGGCCGGGCTTTAGCTCTCTAAACCATGGTCGGCCCACCAACCACCTTGGCGGGCTTTTGCGGGCTTTTTGGCGGGCCGGGCCGGGCTTTTAGCCCACGGGCTTGCGGGCCTCCACCGGTCCACGAGCCAAATGATGACCCCTACATGTTACTCACTCCTAACCGATTATGGAAATACTTTATAATCATTTAACACAGCTTAGGCACAGTTATCACAATCCACAGTTTCTCATGTGTATCACAACAACTACATCCACTACATCCACTAACTAAAACGACTACACACAATCACAATCCACAGTTTCAAATTTGTATCACAGCAACTACACATGAACAGATTACATATACCCACCTACATTGTAACTACACAACAACTACACATGAACAAGCATATAACCCACTAGAGAATGAGAAAAAACCTTACATATTGCTTAGAGAGTACTAGAGAATGAGAGAGACGGAAATCCGGACGGGGAACTGTTCTTCTTTCTGAAATCACAAGTATTGATAGTAATTGGATAAGAAGATAGGTTTGACTTCGCAAGTACCCGAATCAATTGTATCAAATTTAACCTAGGTTTGAAAATTGAAACCTAAGAAGAAGGTGCTTACAGATTGAGCGATGCAAGATGGGGTGAACGGCTTCGAAGATGGAGGGGTCGGTTAGTTTGGTTTCGGGGTTGGAGTTCGATGGAGGGGATGCCGATTTGGTTTCCGGGTTGAACCTTTTATCGGGAGAGAGGTTTCGGGGTGGTCTGATTGAAGGAGACGGCGAGTTTAGGGTGGTGGTGGAGGGGAGGCCGATTGGTTTAGGAACGGGTTTAGGGATTTGGGGCCGATTGGTTTAGGAACGGGTTTAGGGATTTTTGATCCGAAATGAGGAACTGATGAAAGAAACTGTAAATCTGGAATACATATACACAACGAGGCGACGTATTTTACATTCTTCGTCGCTTCGTTTCATTTTATTAATCTACGCGACGTATATTACAATATTCGTCGCTTCGTTTCATTTGAAGCGACGTATTTTTCAATATACGTCGCTTTTTTTATTTCAACGCGACTAGAAATGAAATCTTCGTCGCTTAGATTAATCAAATAACTAAATATTTATTTTTATTTTTTTTAAACAAGGCGACGTAGATTTTCAATATACGTCGCCTTATTGTATTTAATTTTTAATTTTGTTTTTTTTAATAAATGAGGCGACGTAGATTGCTTAATCTACGTCGCTTACTTGTATTTAATTTTGTTTTTTATATTTAAATGAAGCGACGTAGTATGATCAATCTACGTCGCTTCATAATTTTTAATTTTTAATTTTTTTTTAATAAATGAGGCGACGTAGAATGATCAATCTACGTCGCTTCCTTGTATTTTTAATTTTTAATTTTTTTTAAATCGATGAGGCGACGTAGATTTCTCAATCTACGTCGCTTCCTTAAATTTGGAGCTACTAAAAAAATTGAATTATTCGTCGCATCAATTTATTTATGGTCTCATAATGAACCGAATATGAAAGAAACGATGAAGTAATATTTAGGTTGAAGAAAATACGAATTTAGGTTTCAAATTCATAATAATAATAGTTTAGTCTTCGTCCTCGTCCTCGTCCTCCTCCTCGTCCTCATCCTCGTCCTCGTCCTCGTCTTCGTCCTCGTCCTCGTCCTCGTCCTCGTCTCCTTCTTCGTCCAAAAGTAGTTGAAAATCTGGGTAAAATTGTATCACCGTGGGAGTGTCCTCTTGGTAAGGCTCGAATATATGATCTCCTGTACGCGATATGTTTTCATCTATGGCCAGTACTTCGGCGCTGTAGACATTGCGGTGCGACATTTCTTGTACTACCTTCCAAGTACCACCAGCCTTTGGATCGTCTATGTAGAATACCTGTTTTTCTTTGGTTGCAATTATGAAGGGTGAATCCTCATAGTAACTGTTGTTTGTATTCACTGATATCAGTCCATGATCTTTTATAAGGGTGTCAAGATCTTCAGGGTCCTCGGAGTTGTGCCATGTGCACTTAAACAAGACCACTGGCATACGGCCTGCATATAATACTTCGACCACGTAGTTAACATGGCCGTAGAACTTGGATGAACCCATGACTATCATGACACCGCTGTTTTGAGTCACGGTTCTTTGATCTCTATCAAACGATGTGAACTTGACACCGTTCACATAACACGACTTATAAACCCGACATTGTTGAGGTCCTTGAGCTAATGACTTTATTCCTGCAACCAAGCTCGGGTCCGAGTTTTTTTCTTTAAGGGACACCTGAGAGATAAGTGTTATAAACAAGTTAGTTATAAGTGTTATAAACCCTCAAAGAACCTTACAAGAATTAATAGGCATATGTACCCATGTTAAGAACCATCGAAGAAAACTCCTCCGACGACGAAGCTCGTCGAAATCTTCACCATTTTTAGCCTCGAACCTTCTGAGATGTTCTTCTAGGTAAGGTTTGACTTCGTCTGTTTCCACCAAGACTTGCCAGTGAGCCCTCAGCAGTCTCTGCCTCAGTCAACCTGAACTGACGACGAGTCTCGATAATATCTGGTCTTACTAAGAGTGAAACACAGCTGACATTCCACCCAGCTATGGAAGTGTCGATATCTTTGTTGTCCATCCGTCTGAGATAAGACTTACAATACGTCACCGACTCATGTACGAGGTACTGTTCAGCAATACTACCTTCCGGGTAACGTGTATTCCTCATTGACTTTTTATATTTTCCTAATTGCCTGCAAAAACACCACTCAAGATTAGTACAATATTTTCCTAATTGCCGACATATTACACAACGAACATAATAGTAGCAATAACAAAACATTTTACCTTTCAATTGGATACATCCATGTATAGTGTACTGGACCTGTAAGGAATACTTGTTCGGGCAGATGAACCATGAGATGAACCATAGATGTAAAAAAATGTGGAGGAAATATGAGCTCCAAATTGTAGAGAATCATCACTATCTCAGTTTCCATGTCACGCACAACCTCCTTCTTAAGCTCCCTACTGCATAGTTGACGAAACCAATTTGACAGTGCTATCAATGGCTTGACAACGTTTTCTGGCAGGAACCCTCTGATAACCACAGGAAGAAAACGTTGAAGCAAGACATGGCAATCATGCGTCTTCAATCCATAAAACTGTGACGGGGAACTTACTTTCACCTTACTTCTCAAACTACCTGCATAACCAAGAGGATACTTAACATCCCTGAACCACTGGAACACATCTTCTAGATCATCCTTTTTAACTAAAAAGGGTGCATGAGGAACTTTCCCCGTACCCAAGTCACCCGCTCTTTGCCACTGGTTTTTTCGCACATTCCTCTTCTTCAAAGCAGCGCGAGCTTTTGGACCATCCTCAGACTTCGATTCAATCGAAAAAATGGTTCCAAGGATGTTGTCACACACATTTTTTTCAATGTGCATGACATCTAGGCAATGTCTGATCTTCAATGATGACCAATACGGCAGCTTCCAAAATATGCTATCGTGAGTCCAACACTGTCTGTTATTCGGATTGTACGACACCTTCAAGTCTTCATGTTGGCTAAGAATAGGGTAAACGTGTGACCTAACGTCCTCCAAAATTTCATCTCCACTCTTACGATAGGGTCTTCCGCCAAACTCCTCCTTCCCGTTAAATGCCTTGCTCAATCTCCAAGGGTGATCTTGGTGGAGCCATTTTCGATGACCTTCGTAAACTATCCTCCCACATATATGCTCTAAAGTTAGCTCATCTAGACAGATTGGACATGCCTTGTACCCTTTCACAGTTGACCCCGCAAGCATCCATAAACCTGGAAAGTCGCTAATAGTCCACATTACTGCTGCCTTCATCAAGAATACCTCATTGTCGACTCGATCAAAAGTATGGACTCCAACGACCCATAAATGTATTAGCTCATCGATCATCGGCTCAATGAGTACACTAAGGCACTTTCCGGAAGATTTAGGGCCTGGAATCAACATTGATAACATGTTATATTCCTTCTTCATGCACATTGATGGTGGTAGATTGTACGGCATCACAACAACGGGCCATGTACTATGCAAAGTTCCCATTGTTCCGAATGGATTGAAACCGTCTGTTGCTACTCCAAGGCGCACATTCCTGCAGTCCCGTGCAAAACCTGGAAAAGTTCTGTCAAAATGTTGAAACGCTTCTCCGTCAGCTGGGTGGCTGAGGCTACCAGCCACGGATATCCGCTCCCCCAGCCATCGCATATGCTTGGCAGTGTGTGGGGACATAAACAAGCGCTTCAACCTTGGTGTTAGAGGGAAGTTACGAATTATTTTTTTGGGAATATCATTCGTATTTGGCTTATATCTTTCGGAATAACACACTGGACAAATCCTCTCGTTTACAAGCGCCCCCCTGAACAACACACAGTTAAACTCACACGCATCAATTCTTTCGTAACCCAGTGAAAGATCACTCAAGATTTTTTTTATTCTCGAGTATGAACAGGGGAATGTGTGCCCTTTAGGAAGAAGTTTATTAATGTAAATACATAAAGAGTCAACACTTGTGTCCGACCATCCATTTTCATTTTTCATTTCCATTGCATCTAATATGGCACTCAAAACAGTTTCCTCACTGCCTTCATATAATGGGGTCTGTGACTCCTTCAATAATCTATCGTACTTTTCATAATCATCGTCTACCATGTCATTGAAGTTCATGCCCGAATTATCTTCCACTAATTGTTGGGGTGCATCTGCATGGTATCCAGGATAATAGGGATATGCATCATGTAGAATCTCCAACTGCGGGTTCACTGAAGGACCGGCACCACTAGAAGGACCGACTCTGTCTTGAAGCCACTGTCTTCATTGACTGAGCATTGCCGGTTCACCAGAAACTTCCCCGTGAAGGTGCCAGACTGTATAAGTAGGACTCAAACCACTGTGTGATAAGTGATGATACATGACATCCATAGTAACCTTGAACGGACCGTTCTTACAACGTTTGCACGGGCAGAAGTAATAATCGGCTCCGTTACTATGTCGCCGGGCAAAATTCATGAACTCGAATATGCCTGTGATGTACCTTGGATCAGCACGATGATATGTCATCCAAGTTTTGTCTGGGAGTCCGTCCATGTTTCCTGTCAACATAAACAATCAATATGAACAAAGTTACCACGCCACAGTTGCGATTCAACCAAAACCCCACACTTCTTCGCCTTATGCCTCCGGGTTGGGTCCTATCCCCTTCAGGGGAACACGACATTTGTCAACGCTTTTGCACCCATGCGTTTCAGCTCCAGTTTAGGGAAATTTCGGCAGCATCTCCCTACAGTTCCCCTAGTGCACACATATCTAAACAACTTAATTTGCACTCGGGGAACATTTAAAGGAGACACTGTCGAAACCATATCCCAAAACTGAAACTGAAATCACATGAATAGCAAAAGGATCAACAAAGTCATGTTCACCTAAAGTGTCCAAAAATGGGACAATTCGAGAATCAACAACTCAACTCGATCAACTAGATGAGTTGTTGATTCTCAAACGGGAGTTCTAAGTTGATAAACACCACAATTATATATACCCATACGCTCAAAATCATGATTAACACTAATAACACTACTAATTAAGGCTCGAATACACATAATCTACACTAATCATCAATTAATTTCACTAAATTTAACCAAATTTCAAACATTAATCATGAACCCATAACATGATTTATCACAATTCAATGCTTAACACACTAAAACTACAACATAACACCAAATTCAATTCAACTTCAAACATTTCACCAAAACTTCAATTTCACTTCTAATCATCAATAAATTTCACTAAACTTAAACCAAATTTCAAACATTATTCATGAACCCATAACATGATTTAACACAATTCAATGATTCAAACACTAAAACTACATCATAACACCAAATTCAATTCAACTTCAAAGTTCAAACATTTCACCAAAACTTCAATTTCACTTCTAATTTAACATATTATGGTCATAAAAAGGGTTAAAGAGATACAAATCAAACTAACCTTACTCAAGAATCAAATCAATGGCAAGAACAACCTTCTTTCTCAATTTCCTCTAATTTCTCCCCAAAATCGCCCAAAACAGCTGCAGAGCTCGGGGAAACTGTTTTTCTAAAATTCTAACTTTATGAACGGGTTGACTTTAAGAAGAAGAGTAGATCCAGATTTAAAAAAAAACGAGGCGACGTAGATTGAGCAATCTACGTCGCCTCGATTTTATTCAAAGCGACCAAACTAATCTACGTCGCTTCGAATAAAATCTAGGCAACGTAGATTGCTCAATCTACGTCGCCTCGATTTTATTTGAAGCGACGTAGATTAGTTTGGTCGCTTCGAATGAAAAACTAGTCGCCTCAGTTTGTTGAAGCGACGTACTTCAATCTACGTCGCCTCAATTTTTTGAAGCGACGTACTTTTTATCAAAGGCAATGTAAGTCGCCTCATCTAAAATCGGAGCGACGTAGAAATATAACTACGTCGCCCCGATTCCTTCCTCCAGTAGTGTCCCTTCTTTAGGGTTAAGGGTAGGAGAAAGAAAGAGGATTCCATCATTCACCTTCCGCCATTGACAACAGAATGCACAAAACGTGACTTTGGTTCCGACGCTGGTTACTGCACTTTTCGTGCTACAATTTCAGCTGATCCACTATTAAACGCAGACGATTGCATCGTTGCGGTCATATACGAGAAGAAACTACAATTGGCTTTCATTAGACTCAATCATGACAAGAGCTGGACTTACATTGATCAAGACTACATAGGAAATATAGATCTTGCTTTTGTCCACAGATGTGCTATGCTGTTTCTGGTAGATTTGGCATCCTTGTGTCTTTTGATATCACCACAAAAAATATGAAGAGTAACCAGAAGTTCTACTCCGGCATAGAATGTGCAGCACGAGTTGTTGATCGGAAAAACCACTTAATACATGGGATGTTGAAGTATCTAGTGGATTCAAGAGACAAAGAGTTCTTGATGGTTTCGAGATATGTACGCGGTATAATTAAATTCGATCATCTGCGTACAACATATAATTTTACAATTTTTGAATTGGATTTTGATAAAGGTCGATGGAAGAGTAGAAGAACCCTAGATAATCTGGCAATCTTTTTGGATGATCACCGCTCAGCTTCTGTTGTTGCCTCGCAATTTCCAGGTTGTCAACCGAATTGTATTTACTTTAACTATGATTGGTATCGTTCGGCCATGAAAGTAGAGGATTGTGGAGTTTTTTATTATGGTGTGTATAACGTCCAAGATGAAACCTTCTATTTTGGTGTCTATAACGTCCATGATAAGAGTTTTTCAGATCTTTCCAACTTGATAAAGAAGACTAATCGAGCACCAATATGGGTTGTACCATCACTTCTAGTATAAACCAACATGTCCGCTCTCCTGGGGATAACTTGTGTGGGATAGAACGAGATACCAAAATAACAAAATCAACAATGGAGATGAGAAACTCTCTCTATCTCTCTCTCTCTCTCTCTCTCTCTCTCTCAAAGTTCATGTCGCCTCCCTATCATCACAACCTCAATCATGATCCTCTCGAACCTCATGGCTAGATCTACGCAGCCAAACATGGCGCTGGAAGACGAGGTTAGGAAACAGCGCAGTAGATCGAGCTGAGTTTACAGCGGTGTGGGAAGGCCGATCACAGGTTTAAACGAGGAGTGGAGCATGTGACGCGACCCAGGCAAAACACGGTCACATGCGAGGCAGTGAGGCGACGGTGGGTCAATGGTCGTCGTTAATCAAGCTTAACTCAAAGTTCCATTGTCGATTGATAAGTGAGCAGATGCCGGTCATGGTCTTGATATCCCCTGATGGTGTCGCCAATCCTCGTACACCACTTGACTTGCAATGCCTCTGCCGCACATCTACCTTCAATTGGCCTCACTACAACTTATGCTCATCCTTTTGCCTCTGGCATTGAAAATGGATCAAACAACTCATCGAAGCCCTCGACCACAATCGTAGTTGAGTGAAAGAACCACAAACCATTCTGAATGGCACGGTGGCGATCCATGCCCAACCTAAAGTTGCATACGAACCGATCATCGGAGGTGCACTCGAAGTTGATAACGCCTGATCACAACGCATCTCTCCACAATGTCACCATCCACAACTTGAAGGCTTGCACCCTATCCGCCAGCAGAGGTGAGAGGGAGAAGAGGCAGGCAACCGCATAGACCCACTCCTCCTCCTCGTCAAAGAACGCAAGATCGACTGCTCCAAAGGCTGTTGCTAGGTGTTGTGGTTCGGAGACCTCCTCCACGGGATTTGACATGTGGTTCGGAGAGGGAGGGTTTTGAAACCCATGCATATTAGAATTTGACATGCAATATGAGTAGTGAAACCATGAGAAAGAGAGGAATAAAAATCTTGAATCCGATTAGGAATTGGAGAAGAGTAAAGAGAAATCCGAGAATAAAGAGAGGAGGGGGGAACTAGGGTTTAGAAGAAGAAGAAAAGGAAGAGAGAATTTTTCTAGGATAAAGTCATTTTTCCTTCTCCTAAGTGTCTAACATATTATTTGTTTGTTACATGCTTATTCAAAAATAGTCTACAATGTCATCAAATTCTCGTATGATAAAAAAAATTAAGACAACCCTTAATAAAGAATAAGAAGAAGAACACTAGACAATTTCACAATCTTTTTGGATGATCACTATACAATTTCTGTTATTGTATCATAGTTTCAAGGTTGACAACCGGATTGTATTTACTTTAACCATGATTGGAATCATTCAGGCGATTCAGCCATGAAAGTAGAGCATGGTGGAGTTTTTTATTTTGCTGTGTATAACGTTGAGGATGGAAGCTTCCATTATGGTGTCTATAACGTCCATGATAAATATATTTCCGATGTTTCAATCTTTGTTGGATAAGAATAATTGACCGTTGTTAAGGGTTGTACCATCACCTGTAGTTTATAAAAAGATGAGGCCTCTTAACATTGTCTTGTTTCGTTTTGGGTCTTGAATCTAATTCATGCTTTTCATATATTTATATTGTTGTTGTGAGTTGAACTAGAAAATTACTAAGAGTAAAATAAGATATTTTGGTTCCATCAAGTCGTGAACCATGTTGAAGTTTGTTTGGTTTATAAGTACTTTATTATAGTTTTGTATTTATTTAGAATTAACAAATCAAACATAAATATTAATATACGTTGATTTGAATTTATTCTTATAGATACGATAACAATATTTGAGTATATATATTGGTTTGGATACCTATGTAACATAATTATGTATATTCGTCTTTTTTTTGTATGACCATGACAAAACATCATTTTTGATTCTCGCCTCAAGTCTCAAATTCTCATGTCCAACTTGCTAGAAAGAGAATGAACACAAAATATTTATCGCCCATAACATATAGATATAATAAATCAAGTTTGGAGGTCAACTTTGGGGTATGATAATTTAACATGAAGAAGTACATGAATGAACATTGTTAACAATGGAGTGTGCCAAGGTTGTCGTTTCAGTCTCAACATTAAAATAGATTATGATGAAGATAAATCATATATTTAGCTATCATATTCACTTATAAACTTCACCCACCACTTCTTTATGGCTGAAACAACTGCATGCTCCCCTATCGTTGCTAACTCTTTGTATAGCTCATAAAACTTAAACTTAAACTTCTTAACATTTTTCAAATTTACATGTTATAGCCCAAAGTTGTAATAGTCATTTTTGAGTCATATTGTCGTAGTCATGTTTATGTCGTATGAGTTACTATGAGTTTTGGAAGATTAAGACATAGACACTTTTCATTTGAACAAGCAAGTTGTGGTCTCTACCTGTATATTGTTAACGTTGTTAGGTTTCTGACATTATTAAATCAAGCAGCAGCATGTACTCTTCATTTGCATTTCTTCCTTATCTGTTCTTCGTAAGAGATCTAGGTCTCTATCACACTATCTAGGGTTTTCAATAATCTTCAGCTCAAACAGTGGTTTCCATGGCTGCGAGTAGGGAAAAATCAAAACTTTACATAATTTGATCGATGAAGTCATTGTAAAAAGAAAGAATGTTAAAGACGTGAACTTGAAGGAAAAGCGGGTGATGGTACCACTTGGTTTGTCGAGGCCTCCCGAAGAAAAAAAGTAAATAGTTTCAACCAAGAAGACAACTTTATTCAAATGTGTGTTAAAAGATTAGGTCATCTCTATATGAGAAAATAATACCTTTTTTGTGTTGGATGGAAACGTGCTAGAGTGAAACAAGGACACCAGAGTCGAAAAGTGCCTGACCTTACATCGTGAAAAACCAAACTATGTTTCTCCACGAATGAAAAATGTATTATGTAACACATATGGTATAATTTTTTTTATCCCTATCAATTTTTGATTGTTGGATCTCAAATTTAATTTTGGTCTTTTGAAATGCAGAAGTTATTCTATGGCACCGTATGAATCGGATGCACAGTTGACGTTTTCGGCACAAATTCAATATAAGATGATAAATGTCAGTGTCATGCTTATCTCTGGTGTACTAGGAGTTTGTAAGATCTATAAGATTTATCAAAACATAAAATTGATAAAAGGGGGGAAGAAGAAAAAATAGGGATACCCAAACTTGAATCTTGTTTGGTATACAGGATTAGGTTGCAAGATAAAACCAATAATCGAGGGATACACGAGTTTAAATAAAGTGTTATTTTAGCTTACTGAAGCCAATGAAGAGCCTGCTAAGAAAGAAAACTAATAGGCATACACATTTGAAGCTTTGGTGATGATATGTACATGATTAAGCTAGACATAATGATATAAACATTAAACAACATCGTAGTCTATTTGTTTGATCATCTAAAAGTACAATTTGTTTTAATACATTACAACATGTATTTATTTGTTCACACCACGAGCTCGTGCATCTCATATCCTTCATAAGATGGATCTATACGGATGCATTGCTCCGCGGTTGTTCACATCCACGTTCACACCAACTATTAGAAGAGAGACATCGCTCACGGTTGAAAATCATAATTAGTAATTAGTATTTATTTTTTGTTTTTTGTTATCATACATCAAAAACTAAAGTAGAGTATAAACATCAGCAACTTATAAACTCTTACAATTTGAATCCCCAAAAATTTGAAATCCAGCAAACAGAGAAATAAAGTGATTGACAGATCGAGATCGATGGCTTCGCTTGTGAAAACGATTGATAGAGAAAGGCAAATAGATCAGAGACTAAAGAAAGAGAAAAATGAACAAACGATGAAGATGAACGATGAGACGAAAGCTTACTGACCTAGAGAGAACCGAGACAGATCGATGAACAAAATGTGGGTAACAATTATAGTACTACTTTATTTATACAATGTTATAGAACCGATATAGGATGCCACGTATATTTATCCATATCTTTTAAACTAACTAGAAAATGAAAGCCCGTGCTGCAACGCGGTATTACTAATATAAAGAAATAAACGAATAGTTGAGAATTATGCTTGAGTGAGATTATGATTTAGGTAGAAAATTTTTTACAACATAATTTAAGTAAAAGATGAAAACTTAAAAAAAGGAAAAGCAAAAAGGTAAAGTCTAAGTAAAAAGTGTAAACTACTAAAAACTAAAAATTAAAATCTTTTAAAAAATGTGTGAATGTTACAAAATAAAAAGTAAAAGTAAAAACAGTTAAAAATGTAAGTAAAAAAATAAAACTATTTAAAAAATAAACAGTAAAAGTTAAAAGAGTCATATTCTAGTAATCAATGAATTATGCGGTCAGTTGCGTGGGAGGATGATGTGTCAATATGTGAGTGGGTCGTCAGTCTGCTGAGTTGGACTGACGGTCGAACTGAAATATTCCTTCACGGTCTACTATTCATTGATATTGTTTAAAAAAAGCGCTTTAGTCTTTTCACGTTTTTTAAACAATTTTTTTAACTTATTTAACTGATTTTGCTTTTTACTTTTTTACCTTCAAACATTTTTTTAATCAAATTTAACTCTCTAATGGCAGTTGACCGCGAGTGACCACATAATTAATTGATTACTAGAATATGACTCTTGATTTTTTTTTTTGTCGGCTGCTGCTAATGCTAATCGAATTCAATATTCAAACTCACTACAAGCATGAATCTTGAAAGTGATGGTAAGCTTATTTATACTCGTAATTATATGAACTCCATGTAGTCATTTAATAGTGTTGTAATTATCGTTTTGTGTTTTTTTTTTGAAGTTATAGACGTTGATGATAGTTATGAAGATAACACCAATAAAGACGAACACGCAGTAGAGCCAGTTGTAGTTAATCGTCAACAAAGTTCGAATGATGATGACTTATATGGGAAGGTTGTGAATACCCATGAAGAAGCTTACGAACTTTATAATGAGTATGCTATTAACCTTGGCTTCAGTATTCACAAGATGAAAAAGAGGTACGTTAACAAAGTGTTGCGAATTACTAATTACACATGTTCAAAAGAAGGTTTTTGAGATGAAAGTGATCCTCCAGTGGTGAAACTAGTCAATAGGCTAGAAACTTGAACAAGTTGTTTAGCAAAAATTTGTTTCTCATTGCAAGATGATACCAAATTATCGAAAGTCACTCTATTTGATCGAGAACATAACCATGAGTTTGCAAGTCCAGAATAAAGATAGTTCTCAAGATCAAATCAAAAAATTACAGCTTCTCAGCGCAAGGTGATCAAATCAATGAAAAATGCAGGTATAAGAACAAAGGATGCATATATATTAATATTTGGCAGAAGATATTAGAGGTTCTCAAATAGTAGGGTTTTACAATGAGTGATTGTTATAATATTGTAAGCAGGGACAAGAAGGAGATGCTAGAAGCAGGTGATGCTCAAAGCTTGATCAATCTTTTCAAAAGAAAGCAAGTCGAAGATCCCATGTTCTTTTATATAGTGCAGGTAGATGAAGAGAACCATATGACTAACTTCTTCTGGAGAGATGGAAGATCAAGACTGGATTATGAATGTTTTAACAACGTAGTAGTATTCGATACCATATATTGAACTAATAAGTACAATATGATTTGTGCTCCTTTCGTTGGTGCTAACCAACAGTTGAAAAATGTGTTCTTTGGTTGTGCTTTTCTGTTGAACAAATCCATTGCCTCATTCGTTTGGTTGTTTGAGACATTCTTGGAATCCATGGGAAACAAAATGCCGAAGTCCATTTTTTACTGATTGTTGTCAAGCTATGACAAATGCAATTGGGAAAGTTTTTCCTGACACAACTCATCGTTTATATTTGTGGCACATCACAAAGAATGCACAACATAATTTGAGAACTATATATGCAAACACTGAGTTCAAGGAGTTATTCAAAAAGTGGTTTTTTAATCGTGTAACATAGAAGAAATTTGAGTCTACCTGGACTAAATTACAAGAAAATTTTTTTGCTACTGCCAAATGGCTTAAGACTTTGTATGATATTCGCCAAAAATGAGTATCGTTGTTCAGCAAAAATACTTTATCTGCAGGGATACTATCTACACAAAGAAGTGAGAGTACGTACAAACTATATTTTCAACAACATGGCGACTAAAACCATGACTGTTAATGAGCTTGTGCAACATTACTTCAAACAAGCAACATTGATGCGTTCAAGTGAATCAGGAGAAACTTTTCGTTGCAACAACAAAATAGTTTCTAAAGCTGCTAGAAGTAGTGAGATAAAAAAGCAAGCAGGTATTGTCTACACAAGAAAAATATTCAATTTATTTGATAATGAGCTTGTGTCTAGCTTGGCTATAAAGAAAGTTGGAGAATAAAGTGATGGTACTCTCCATACGTTCAAATTTAATGACGAGGGGCATAAAAGAGTTTATATGGTACACTTCAATTCGGTAATTTTAGCCATCTCTTATAATTGCAAAATGTTTGAATCTTTGGGTTAGTTATGTCGTCATGCTTTAAGGGTATTAAATGTGAGTAGTATTACTCATACACCAGCACAATATATACTGAAGCGCTGGACAAAAGGTGCAAAGAAAGGAGTAGAAGGAAGTGATGGATCCTTACAAGAGAAAAGAAAATCTACAGTGACTTTGCGCATAAATCATTTTATGTGAATGACTTATAGTACTTTCAGTGAAGGGGCAGAGACATAAAGTACTAGTAAAATAGTCCATCAAAAGTTGAAGAAAATGACTCAATTGATAGAAGAAGCAAAGAAGAAGTTAAAGTTGGTCGACATCAGTAATGAAACCTCAGAGGTTTTGAATGATAATAATGATATAAGTGAAACAATAATGGCTGAAAGGACAGTATTAAATCCCACAAGGGTGTGGCCAAAATGAGTGAGTAATATTAGAACAAGAAATAAAGAAGAGATCTATCAACAGAGAAAGGCGTCAAAAGCCTCAAGTACATCTAGTAAGTATACTGATATACTATGAATAATATTCTAAAATCAATGCTCTTGTATAACCTGTTAGTAAGTTGATTGTTATTCTTCTTCTTTTTGTTGCAGAGAAAGCTAAGATACCAAGTAATACAGGTCAATGATCACCGACAAAGAATATTGCCGAAAGATCTTTGTATACCTCACTTCTAGATTCTCACAACTCAAGCTTGATGCATCTAGTTGTTATAATAATGGGTGTTAACCTTATCAATCAATATTGAGCTTTATTTTGATAAAATGTAAATTTCAATAATCATATTTTTTTTCTGAAATTTTTCTTATTGATTAATATGTTATTTAATTTTCTACATACAGTATTCAACCCAATACTCAGCAATTAAAGATCCCTTTAGGGTTGATGTCCCCTTTAATATTCTCAACCAAGTTCCTCATCGAGATTATCGGGTCAGTTCATTTACTTTGAATTTAGATCTAAATCAATATGAATGAACATGAATTAATGATATATATTGTTTATGTTAGAATTCCACTTGGATGTACTCTGCACCCAATTTTCCTTACTCAAATATGCTTCCAAATTATGATCATCGGACATGGTTGTATCAGGTATTGCATATAGATATGATTACAATGTAATAAACACTTATTCACAATTTGTATCCTTTTGAAATAGTATGTCGATCATCTGTTTCTTGGTATCAACAAGGTTTTCCATCCTCTAATCAAACTACTGAGACTCGACTAATTAGTCAACCTCCTCAATCAATCCAAGTGAGTGTGACTTTGTCCATTCAACGTTTCATTCGAGTCCATTCAACAGAACAACTAGCTAATTTAAATATATATTTAGGTTTCATATGATGGTGATAAAGAGCAAGAAGAGATTATACGAAAGTAATGCTGGAAAACTGTAATGTCAGAGGAGAAAACCAAGATATTGGTTACCGTATCTGAAGCTGACTTGTTATGTGTTTTTTATTTTATAAATTTGTAAATTGATATTACTTTTGTGTTCAAATGTTTTACATTTAGAATGTATGATATTTGTCTCCATCTCTTTTCTTTTGACGTAATATACTTTATAGTATTATAACTCTTGTTCATATTTCTCAAGATGCTACTGCCTTCTAGATAGAAAATTATAGCTCTAATAATAAGAGCTCAAAACTCATGGCAGATAAACAAACTCATGTCTAGAAAGTAAATAACAAATAACAAGAACTTTTATCAGAAAGAACAAATAACAAAGTACAATATGTGAGTAGACTATACAAATTCTCTAAAGTTAATCACAACAAACTGAAATCGCCATGTAGACTCGAGCATCTTCCCTAAGCTTTTATATGTCCATGACTTTGCTGAACTCTCTTGGTAAAGCACACAAAGTAAGACAATTTCTTTTAGAACTTCAAGAAAATAAGGTAGCTTTCTAGTCTGTCATGCTCTTCATAATGCAATAGGGATCTTCATTTAGAATAACATAATGGGTAGCTTTTTGGTAGCTTTCTCTACCTTACATACTTAAGTGTTCAAATAAGTCCTTGCACCATTTCCAGTGATTCCTCTCATGGTGGATGTTTTGCCACTACTAATCTGCCTGTATGCAAAAAATGGTAGCTGCTAGAAGATTAACTAAAAATATGAGCATTAACCTCAAGTCAGTTCCACACACAATAAAACTTACCAAAAAATATATAGCTTTATATGCTCAGTTACCATTCTTTCTTGTAAACGCAAACATAACAACATTCTTATAAACATGAGATGATTTGGATTCTTGAAAACATTAGTGTTCTCATCAAGACAATCCCAAGCAATAAGATCATACATTGCTTGCCCTCTCGGTTCATCATGTTCTTCACTTTCTAGTCTCTACTCTACAAAGTCCAGCTTTCCAAAATCACTAGTTATCAGTTCAATTACACATATTGAATTAATAAATATGCGAGAAATATAATATGTTTATGATTTTTACTTGATAAAAAATTTACCAACATAAACAAATTTTGGGAAAAAGATAACCTAGCTTAAGTAATTATAACTCTTCTTCCTCGACTAAGACCTAAAACATCTACAAAACTAACAGACGCCTCGCGATTCTTGATGATATAAAAATCCAATAGTCAAAACTAACAAGAAACACAATTAGCAAATCTAAAAACCAAAAAGAAAAAAGAAAGAAGGGAGAAGAAGAGAAACAGAAGAAGATAATGGGTGCTATGTTACAAAACCGAGACATATGAAGGTTTGAAAGAAACACGAAGACGGTAAAGATCTACCCTCTTTCCAACAACCACCTTACTTGATTACTTCCTGTCGTCAAGTGATGACTAGACTCTCTATTTCTCTCTCAATCTTCAATTAATGATGGATTAATTTCATGAGAAAGAAAGAAGGCATAGGGAGGGAGATGGTTTTGGTATTGCCTGAAAAAATAAACTGAAAATGAAAGTTAGAGAATTTGGAAGGATGAAAGAGTAAAGGTAACAAATGGGTATCGACAAGGGATGAGAGATATGGATGACCTTTTACTGACGTTAGCCAACAACTTTGTTGGGAGTTTTATTATCTTACAAAAAATTATTTAATTAGATTAACCGCTAACTGAGTTGGGTGAGAGAGGATGATGTGTAAATATGTGAGTGGGCCGCCAGTCTGCTGAGATGGACTGACGGTCACACTGAAAAATTTCTCGTAGAGTAAAGAATGATTGTTATACAGGAAATTAGCTCACTTAAGCACTAACCAACAAACACTAATTAGACAAATCAGGCTAAATTAATGTTGGCGTTGGTTTTGCTTTATCTTCGCACGTGTGAAGAGTATTCGTTTGAAATTAATTAATGTAATATTTATTTAAGCTATAATAAGGTGGATTCCACATACTAATTCTTTTTTTAGAGTGATAACAGAGTAACAGCACGACTTATCATAAGAAATAATTATGAACGACCTATTTTCTTTTCTTCCAAACAAACCTTCATTATGCTGATGTCCATGTCGCATAAGCTTGAGCCCTCAGAGCAGGTCTTCAAGCATTAGCAATTCATGGCCATATAACACACTCATCTACAAGTAGAAGGTGATTCTAAATTTATAATAGACAGTATCAATCACATCTTATTGGGATCCTTGAACTTCAAGGATGTTCCTTGGAAAATCAATTACATCCTACAAGATATTGTGCAAGTAGCAAAGTCCTTTACAAGTATTTAGGCGGGACAAGATGTCGATTGGTGGTACCAGATTGCGACAGTGACTGACGGGGGAAAGTTTTTAGCTACTGAAATGGTGATCATGGAGATGGTGGAGGCTTCCCTCTGTGAGGTATCACTTCAAACATATGAGAAGACACAACTTCTTTTAGAGTAAGTGTATTTGAGCTTTATAATTTGAGTCATGTCGCTAAAAGATTTGTAATTTTACTTGCAACTTCCTACAATTTTGTACGATAGATTATGTATGAGCTTTAATGTACTAGTAAAATGGTAAATTTATTTTGATAATACCTCTTTTCCTCAAGTTTCGATCTTTATTATTTATAATTTAACTAATTTATTGACGAAACTAAATTATGCAATTGAAATAATCAATTACATGATAAGTACTAGTGTACTACGAACAATTATATTACAAGTACCCATATCTACACAAAACGCATATTTAAAGTTCTAAATAATATTATGCGGTCTTATACGTTGAGAGTATCCTTGAACGTTTATGCAAGTTTTAAGCAACCCTATGCGAACTTCGAGCGTCGTTTTGGTCTCTAAAATTGTTCAGCGTTTAACCCTTCTAGGCCTAGTTTATAACCGTACGCAGAATACATAAGCGTCATTTTGCCCATGCAGCTTAATATAAATAACCAAATAACCATCGAGAATTAGTTAATATATCCATCGATCAATTTCACACGAATACTCTTCACTTCACACGTGCGAACATAAAGCAAAGCCCACCACCTTTTCGTATGTCCCCTTTGCCGCCCCCGCCATTTCTCCAATCTCACTCTCTCTCACTCGCGCCATTTTTTTTTCTTCTTCTGTAAAAATTAGGGTTTCGCTCTCTTCACTGTCCAATCTCTCTATGCCATGGCGACCAAAATTACCGACGAGTTACTATCCACCGTCCGTTTAATCGTCGATTCCGGCTACTCCGACATGGACATAATCAGAGCCCTACACTTGTCCAACAACGACGTCACCGCCGCCATCAACATACTCTTCGACTCGCCGACTCCGACTCCGACTCCGCCGCCGCCGTCTCTCAAATCCAAACAGCGACCGGATTCCGCCGTTAGTCCTCCTCCTAAAGTATCGACGAGCCCCCGAACAACCGCGGCGGTGATTCCAGCCCCGAATGACGTCGGTGGTGGTGACGTGGAGGAGCGTGCGGTTGGTGGCGGCGAGTGGTGGCTGGTGGGGTGCGGTGACGTGGCGGGGTTGTCGACGTGTAGAGGGAGGAGAATTAAGGCCGGGGATAAAGTGGAGTTCACTTTTCCGACGAAGATCTCGCCGTCTTCCTCCGCCGGAAAAACGTTCGGGAGGGGGCGTCCGGCTGCGGCGGCGTGTTCGGAGATCGTGAGGTTCTCGATGCCAGAGTCCGGAGAGGTAGTGATTCATTCATTTTGTGCTGTTTAATTTGGTTCATTTTCTGGAATTTGAGAGCTTAGAATGTGATGTATACAATGTAATGTGGTGTTGAATTGATGTGGTTTTGGATAGATTGGGAGGATACCGAAGGAATGGGCTCGGTGTCTGTTGCCACTTGTGAGGGATAAGAAGGTTAAAATCGAGGGGCATTGTAAGACTGCTCCGGATGTCTTGAGCATCATGGACACCATTGATTTGTCAGTAAGGTACGCTCACTACCGGAGAACAAATTACTGTTTTTTTTGAAGCATATAACGATTTGTATAGTTGATGAATTTGGGACAATTTTTTTGTTTTGTTTCAGAGTGTATATCAATAGTGCAATGTTTGTTAAGAGAAAGCAGACCTCGCTTAAGGCAGCCGGTAATTCAACTGAGGAAACAGTGGTTCATCCTCTCCCGACATTGTTCCAGTTGCTGGGTCTGACTCCTTTCAAGAAGGTGATCAATTCTAATTTGACTTTTGAATGGTTTTTTATGGCTGTAGATGATTACTTTTAGTCCCGAGGTGGTGACGCGTACTCATTGCTCTGTTGATCTTTGTAATAGGCAGAATTCACACCTGGTGACTTGTATACAAGGAAGCGCCCGTTAGACCAAAAGGTATTGAAACAGTACACTTATATTTCTGTTATATCCCCCGTGGATTCCAATGCATAATTTCTATCTGAACAGGACAGTTCTGGGCTTTCTGCCTCAATTGTACATACAAATAAGCATAAAGTTCCCTCAGGAAATGGAGATGATGTTGAAAACGAGGAATCTATTTCAGATGCTGAGGTTGATAGTATTGTTGGTGTTGGAGATAGCTCTGAGTTACAGGTATTGTTATTGACATACTCATCTTGTACTTTGACGGAGCTTGTTCTTGATTTCTTGCTTAGACAAACAACTGACTGAGAAATATTTCAGGAAATGGATCCTCCTGATGCACTACAGTGTGAACTTCATCCATACCAAAAGCAGGCTCTTCATTGGATGTTTCAACTAGAAAAGGGAAAGTGCATGGATGAGGGATCAATGACTCTTCACCCTTGTTGGGCGGCTTATCGTCTTGAAGATGAGTATGTTTGCTTCTCAATCTTTTCTCAATACTAATTTATAATTTAGTATTTAGTAAATGTGTTTGAACTTTGAATGTAGGAGGGACCATATTATATATTTGAATGCATTTTCTGGTGATGCAACAACAGAATTTCCAAGTGCACTTCAAATGGCCAGAGGAGGGGTATGTCTCAAGTTAGGCTAACCTTACTATGATATTTCATTCCCCATACATTTCTTTTAAGTTGAGTTAAATACTCTTGTTTTATCATGTATTTGTAGATTCTAGCTGATGCTATGGGCCTGGGGAAGACGATTATGACAATAGCACTCCTTGTTGCTCATTCAGGACATGGATCATCGTCTAATCAACCTATGAGCCGGTCCTCCAATGAAGATATTGTAGCTTGTGATGTTATGGACCACTCATCAGAACTCCCAAAGGTGGTCACTAAGTTTTCAGGACTTCATAAGTTGATGAAGAAAAAAGACACGCTTGCAGATGGTGGCAGTTTGATTGTATGTCCTATGACTCTTCTAGGCCAGTGGAAGGTAGTTATTGGCATTTCATCAAATCTGTTCTTTCTCTTGGTTGGTAGTTCTGTTATTCTGTTAATATCAGAATGTTAGGTGCATTGTGATGGAAATTTTTATCATGTGAGAGATATTCTGAACGATTGGTGTGTGTTGGCAGGCTGAGATTGAATCTCATGTGCGACAAGGATCATTATCTATATATGTTCATTATGGACAAAGTAGACCAAAAGATGCAAATTTATTAGCTAAAAGCGACATTGTGATCACTACTTATGGAGTTTTAGCATCAGAGTTTTCTGCGGAGGTGATGTAATAAACCTTAATTCGTATAATTGATGAGTTATGCAGCTATTTTATAGGTACTGAGTTTGTGTATCTGTTGCTTCATTTTCTATTTCTTCCTGCATCTAGAACTTTAAAGACAACGGGGGACTTTACTCGGTCAGTTGGTTTAGAGTGGTTCTTGACGAGGCACATACTATAAAATCCTCAAAAAGCCAAATTTCTACTGCTGCTGCCGCCTTAGTTGCTGGTCGTCGATGGTGTCTTACAGGCACCCCTATACAGGTAAAGTATTTATCACAGATTTATGTAAAGACAGTCTTGGGATTTTGTTTTGAGAAGCAAAGTCACCTTAATTGGATAAATCTGGTATGTGTATTGATGTTAGACATGTATCAGAGAAAAGAATAATCTATGAGACATCTAACAATCTTCACAAACTGAAAATGTGTATTTTATATCTCTATAGACCAATACAACCCTGTGATTTGAATGTGGCTATCTGTATCAGCTGAATGTTTACTCTATCAAATCACAATTTTGCTTGTCTTCGGAGATTACTCTGTTTTATGATTCCTGATGTTTAAATTCTTTGCTCTAGAACAATTTGGAGGACATTTACAGTCTACTCCGGTTTTTGAGGATAGAACCTTGGGCGAATTGGGCATGGTAAGCACAATTGTTTTTCCCTATAAGTTGAGCAGTCATAAACTACGGTATCATTTATGTGAATTCTTGAAATATTCTAGGTGGAATAAACTCATCCAGAAACCTTTTGAGGAGGGTGATGGAAGAGGGTTAAAGTTGGTGCAATCTATCTTGAAGACGATTATGTTAAGGAGAACCAAGTTTAGCACAGATCGCGAGGGCAGGTGAGCTCCTTGTTTAGGATAGTCACTCATTTCTATAAAATTACTCTACTTTTATGTGTTTCTCATTAGGATCCTAATGTTTGCTAATCGTCTCAGGCCTATTTTAGTCCTCCCTCCTGCTGATATTCAGGTGATTTACTGTGAACTCACCGAAACTGAAAAAGATTTCTATGAGGCCCTGTTTAAAAGATCAAAGGTATACTTGACGTTCCATGACTGCAAATTTTGTATTCAAATTTGATATATCAGATTTGGCGTTTTATTTAACTATTTCACCTTATCAGGTTAAATTTGATCAATTTGTTGAGCAAGGGCGTGTTCTTCATAACTATGCATCCATTTTGGAATTATTGTTGCGTCTTCGCCAATGTTGTGATCATCCATTTCTCGTGATGAGGTGTGTAATTCTTACTTTTCCCAATTTTGGGATGTATACAGTATACTGACTACTGAGCTCTTTCTTGTCTATTTCAACCTCCTCCTGCCTTTGTGGTCTGAAGAAGCCACTATTCTGGTCTTTCTCCATATTTTTATTCATTCCCTTTCAATTGATAGGTGGATCTAGATATGTTTTTCTTTTGGCTTGGAGTTTATCAATACATGTAGGATGTTAATTTATTCTGATAGAGTGGTGAAAATGTTCTCTCAAGTTTATAATACTAAAAGTTTATGTAATTTATTCAGTCGAGGTGATACACAAGAATACTCGGATCTGAATAAGCTTGCTAGGCATTTCCTCAAAGGCAGCCAGAACTCTGTGGATGGGGAAGCGAAAGATGTGCCTTCAAGCGCTTATGTTCAAGAAGTCGTAGAAGAATTGCGCAAGGGGGAACAGGGAGAGTGTCCTATATGTCTCGAAGCATTTGAAGATGCAGTATTAACACCTTGTGCTCACAGATTATGTCGTGAATGTCTCCTGGCAAGTTGGCGGAATTCAACTTCCGGCCTATGTCCTGTTTGCAGGTACATTAGTTGTTTGGAATTTCACTATAAGTTACTATTTTGTCTAATATTTACCTTTCTGGATAGATTTTACAATCATATGCTTAGATTATAACAGTTTCTTCATTATAGGAAGAGTGTCAGTAAGCAAGATCTTATTACAGCACCCACTGAGAGTCGGTTTCATGTTGATATTGAGAAAAACTGGGTAGAATCGTCCAAAATAGTTATCCTCCTGCGTGAGCTTGAACGTCTTCATTCGTCAGGCTCAAAGAGCATTGTGTTCAGCCAGTGGACGGCCTTTTTGGACCTCCTGCAGATAGCTCTTTCTCGGTAAGAATGACCACATATTCAAGCCTTTCAAGATAGTTGGGATTAGCATGATTTCTATCTTCTGGAAATTTTCTTGCTTGAGAGGTGGGATTAATCTCATTTGTTTTCTGCCAGGAGTAACATTTCATTTCTTCGCTTGGATGGAACTCTGAATCTACAGCAGCGTGAAAAAGTCCTGAAACAATTTTCAGAAGACAGTGCCATCCTGGTATTACTTTTGACCTTCTTAAATTTTGTGTGTTATTCTCTGGATGATTTTCTATTCTATTAAAGTTTGGACTTAAGAGTGGGAGCAGGGTTGCTGACTCTGTTGGTGTATATCAGGTGTTGCTCATGTCACTGAAGGCCGGAGGGGTTGGAATAAATTTAACAGCAGCATCCAATGCCTTTGTCATGGTATGCAGTAGATAGATTTCAAGTTAGAATAGTCATATTTTGTGTTAGTATAGTATTTTGCGTTGAGGTGGAAATTCATGTGGTCTAGTATGTAGTTGCCGAAGATTGTATATCATGGATCTGACACTAGAAGAGCACAGTGCTCGATTAAGATCAGTAATGGTTACTAATATAGTAATATTTGCAGGATCCCTGGTGGAATCCAGCTGTAGAGGAACAAGCTGTCATGCGTATTCATCGCATCGGACAAACAAAAAGTGTCACGATCAAACGGTTCATCGTGAAGGTTCTCTTTTTTATCTGTACTCAAATTTGAGGTTTTATCATCTCTTGTTGTCCTAAAGTATGGAGCTTGGGTGTGTGATCAAAGCCTGGCAAAGAATTTCATTCTTTTTAAAGTTTCATTGGCTGACAATATCTTGTGCTGTTGTATGCAGGGAACTGTCGAGGAAAGAATGGAAGCCGTGCAAGCTCGGAAGCAGCGGTTAATTTCTGGTGCCTTAACTGACCAAGAAGTCCGATCGGCTCGTATAGAGGAACTAAAGATGCTTTTTACGTGAGACTGAAAGCATTGAACAATGAGCTCCAGATATTCTTCATGTGTCACTATAAGAGCTATAAGGAATGGGTTTTGTCACCTCACCTCATATAAAAGCGTGTCTAAACCCACAAAATGAGCTCTTAAGGGTTTTGTATAGAAATGCAATTTTCCATTGTACATTATAATCCCAAAAGGAAATAGCATATCGATTTGAAGCACTTGATGCTGGTCAAGTATTTTTCTTCTGGCAACAAATGAGGGTTAATACACTACCTACACTACTTATTGCAGAATCATGCTTACTATATTAAGTCATTCACTAATACATTGTTGGAGAGAAATTGAAACAGTTAAAACAAAGCACCACATGGGCATATGAAAAAGTCATCTCCTTGGTACCAAGTATTTTCTATTAGAGAAAAAAAAATATACTGCTAAAACACATGTGAGGGCCACGTTGCAAGCCATCATAACCAGCAAAATGTACAGAACGGGAGCGGCGCCACCATATTACCGTACAGCACAAGATGAAGAGAGATGTAATTGGTCAAGTGAATCAGGTGGGTCACATTTTCAGCCACTTCGGTTTAACAGATTTTTTCTCAGCTGGCTTCTTCTCTTGGACAACAGGGGTTGGGAACTCATGTAAAGCTTCCATTGCAGACCGAACAGGCTCTGCGGGCTCCTTCACGAGTTCCAGACCTTTTAAAGACATGATCTCCTCATTAAGGAAAGGACCTGATTTGACATCTGCAGTATCATCACCTGGACATGTCACATGAATAATTACAATCACAGTCAAAACATAGTTACAAGCACATGGGACACTACTACTATGCCCTCAACTACCCATTTTCCTGACAGAGACAATGAGGTTGGCAAAATCTCCAATTCTTGTATAGAAGTTCCATATTCAATGTGTGAAATTTAAACAATAGTGGCACGTAATCTAGACAAGTTTAATAAAAACTGGCACCAAGAAGCAGATTCTAACCGTTTGGTAGATCATATGAAAAATATACAATTGCACCAGGAGCAAAGCCGGCAGAGTAAAAGTCCTGTGTTGTGTCTTTTATCAGCTTCTTAGGAGGAGTCGTATCTGTGTAAGTAGATGTTAGACTACTGCATAATCAGTTAATCATACATGCAGAAGTAATTGTATTTCGCTTCACATTTACATACATATGTGGAACGACAACTCTGGTCGAGCAACCACTTTCATGAGTAGATCAACCAAGCTCTGAATTGTTTCTGATGGATGAAAAGTGGCCTCTAAAGTTGTATTGTCCGGAAATCGGACCCTGATCACAGCCTGCATATATATGTGGATGAATGAGCAACTAGGCCAAAGGGACAATCATAAATAAACAAGAGCATCTGCAAACAATAACTACATCAAATAAATACATAAGGGTTCACGAACTACCTTTGTTATCCTTGATCTACGAGCTGCCTGTTCTGCCACTCTAATTTTCCGTGTTTTCAGGAAATTATCTGTTCAACAGACAGTATAAGTATCATTATGTAGACATTCGCGCACCAGTGATATCCTATAGATATTTAAATATTTGCATGCTCACCTTCTTTCTTAGTATTCATAATCCGGTAATAATCCTCTGCTGTGAACTCATACAAGTCTTCTGTCTCCTCTGCCACATAACATGACATAAAGAAAAGCTCAATTGGCAATCTGAAGAAACTTGTATCGACAGAAATTCCAAACCATGAAAAGCTCTAAGGTCTAATTGAAGGAAGATGACATAGGAACTGAAAATTTCTTACCCGTATTGGACACCTCATTTGGCGAAGAAGACGCCATCGTTTCAAAAACACGAACTTCTCTCCCATATTTCTCTTTCGCTGCTGTGAGCTTTGCCTGAATTCACCCCCACAGAACAAAAATATTTACAACCTAATGTGATATCCCAGCAACAAATATATTAACACCAATCAAACAATGTATTCATAATGGTCACAGTCCGAAAACTAATTCTCTACATCTCCACACAGCATGCTAATATGATGAACAACCGATGATTTGCAACCACTGAATAGGATAAACAGCCACATAAAGCAATAGCACACAAACAAACAGAGACACCAAGAGCTACGGACTCCAAAATACAAATCTCACCATCTGTTTTAGCTACATTCAAGTAATACATTCATTGACAATTTATTCGTTTTCCACAGTAATTACAGTATCAATATTCAGAGGCCAAAAGCACAGTGATTTCCAAGCACTGAATAATAGAGAGACCAAAAACTACAGTCAAAACTATACTCAGATTCCATATATACCAAACTTCACCATATTTTAGCTGCACCAAGTTCATGTAATGCCTTCTTTAACAAGTAAAGTACCAAAATTCCGAGACAAACGAAAACAAAGTTCGTTTCTTTATACCCAAAGAACCTCAAACACAAAAAGATTAATGCTTTTCGCACCACACCCACAACTTAAAACCACCCAAAAAATCACTAACCAACAAGTACAACCAAAACCCAGATCGACCCAAGTAGCAATAAGCTTATAACACAAGAAAAACTGAAATCGAGAAACAGATATATAGAGCGAGCTGGGTTTGCCGAACCTTGGCTGCTTCAGCCTCCATGATATCAATGCTTGTGAGCCTCCTTCTTTTCAAGGATGAATTCTCAGAGACATCAACGATCATCAGAGACACCGCTCGAATGAAAATCCAGAGAGAAATTTGATAATGGGTTTCTCGACTCGTTTGTGTTTCACAGACTATTCTTTCCTCTTTGGATTAGAACATATATACATCTGCGTCTAGAGAATTGAGCCCAATCTTACAGTGGGCCTGGTCTTTTTCTTTTCATGTGGGCTATTTCTCCTAACATGGGTATGAGGAGGCGGCCCATCAAATCTGCGGTTCCTGGAGTGAAGCACCGGCGAGATTGAGGTTTAAGGACGTATGACCGATTAGTTTTCGTGAAATGTGATGGTTTTTAAGGACATTTACGTTAGTCTTATAGTATTGTGTCAATCACTCAGCTACCTTAGTTACGAGTTATGAGGGATTATATATTGGGGATGTTGGGTATATCTAAAGTCAATCATCTCAAATTACCAATGTTTGGTCATTTATGTGGTGTTTTGAAAGTCCATGCTTATGATTTTCCTTTGGGATTGAATTATGAAGATATGGAGCTGAAAGCTTTTGGAATGAACAATCACTATGTCGCCCACCAAAACCTTTCTTTTCTTGTATTAACCTTTAGGTTTACTCATTCTTTGTCTTGAAAGAACCCTTATCCTATCAAGTGAAAGAAATAAGGTGGCATCCAAGCTAAGCAAAAGTGCAATGAGGTTCTCACACAAATCATATGGTTATGCACATGGCCCTTTTGTTCACTTGTAGTTCTCATACTCTAACAGGTGATCCGGATAATCTCAATCACGATCATCACTGGTGATGTGAGGCTTTAAATCATCCATCTAGGAGAGAAGATATATATATATATATATATATATATTTCTTTATTCTTTAACTTGAGTATTTACGAAAGAATCACTACAATAAAATACAATGTGTGAATTATATAATTTTTCACAAAAAATACTTTATTTATTCTATGTGGTAAAGTGACTTCGATTATACTTTCTTTACTTTACTAGGGACTATTCCACAAACATTGACGGGCTCATCTTTGCCATACCATAATATATAATGTTGACTCTATCTCAATTCTCCAAGGGCAAGTTGACGAGTCGTGTCGTAACATCCAAACCGAAATAATTACTCAACATTGTGATCAATATCGACAGTATTTTTGAGAGGACACAACTCTAAATTAACTAGTAATCTAGAATCAAGACTTAATGATTGATTTTAATCTACGAGTTTCTACCAAAATTTTGACATAACTTTCTTTACAAAAGAGGCACCCAAAAATATGCAAAGAAAACTGACACTCCACAGGTAAACCCACAAACAATACCGTGGACCACCGACGTCCATCCAGATTTCTCAACATAAACTAAAATTAAACCTAATACATTATTCAGAATTGGAAAACATATTTCTAGTAAATACACTTATTCATAAACAAAGAAACTCAACTCGACAACTATACGAGTGACAATCTATTCACAAGAGTCTCACAAGACGATACTATAGAACTAGTATCCAAGGTGACTTCAATAACACGAGAGACATACTGACAGTGAACTGGAACCTACTGCTGAAGGAATTGGCTGGTGAACTCGACGCTCTCTACGACATCCAACACCCTCATGATATACACTGCAATCTGGGCAAATAAAACCGAAAAGCCCAGGAAAAAGGCATATAAAATCATAAAAACTGTTAGAGTGAGTGGACGAAAACAACATTTTGCTTTTTAATTGAAACTGTAAATAATATGTCTTTCATAATATATGCAAATAAACATGATGCAAGTCTAAAACTGTAGGGTCCCTCTTGAACACATCTGCAACAGTACAGTCTAAATTACGGGATCCCAGACCCACACGTGATTAAATAGTCAGAAAGACCTCGGGTCAGGACTCTGTCCCCCCACCCCCCCGGGGAACATTTAGGGGATCAGTCGAGCACGCCAACGCATCGATGCTTCTACCTCTGAGACTGTACTCTGTGTAAAATAAATCATATTTGTTTCCATGCACATGCATAATCGTAAATGCATAATCACAAATTCATAATCGTAAAATGTATAAATCAAGCTCGCAGGTCAACGATGAAAATAAAATATCCACTCACAGGTTGCCGGAATAAACATAAAGCTGAAACCCTAACGATCGGCACAATTATTCATTTGACATGCCCGCTAACTCAATATCCCGAAACAACGATTAAAATTAATATCTGAATTCAATTCCCTATAATCCCTCACTTTTAAGAGTCGCAAGCTAATCCCGAATATCAAACAACTCGTAAACAAACTGATAGACAAAGCGTTCTCAAATTTTTTCGTGAATTAAACTGATAATTGTCTGATTAAATACTCCCCCAAATTTAACAAACTCAAATCCGAATAAAAACCTCACCATTGCGTTCAGCACGCGGAAACGAGCGAAACGACATAAAACTTATCAAAAATTTCACCTCGTTGGAGCTCTGCCGCGCACGGCGGTGCGTGGCGCTGCGGGCCGCCGGAATCCCACCAGCCTAGAATTCTTCAACTTATACATCAATTTGTAGATCTCAACATTTTCTTTGTAGTTCAATGCTAAGACCAATGCTAACTGAAAAATATCGAAATCTCACCGTGAAGTTCAAAAACCTCGCCGGAATTCATTTCCTCTGATCGACCACCACCGACTCCGACAAGGGCCAAGACCACATGGGTTCAACTCACCATTTCAAGGGCTACAAAACCCCCATAAAGTCAACCTCCAACGCCGCCGTCTTGAGCCGCCACCAATGCCGCTGATTCCAGCCGATTTCGACCAGTAATCACCACGTTCCTCCGCCATCCTCCTGTCACCAACCCATCCACCTACCAAATGAAAGAGGGGGTTGAGCCCAACATTTCTCATCAAGGAATCACGATCAACGGTGGCCGGAATAAGGCACACCGCCGACGAGAAAACTCGGTGGCAAAATGGGTCAGTTTGATCCGTGGTCAACGCGGGTCAACCCATAATTCCCAAAAATGGAAACTTTCTAATTTTATCTCGTATTTATACCATATATATACCCGCACACATACATCCCAAAATCAACGGCTACGGTTCAATGTGATCAAGATCGGACGACGGTCACGATTAAATCAACAATTAAATCAATACATTTTAAATACTTTCACAAACCGACTTCAAAACTCGATAAAACATTACTCGCTTATCCGAAAAATTCACATGAGCTCGGAATTAAATACTCTACAGTTCTCATGAAGAAAGTCAACACAAATTCTTGCCTAGTGAAATAGTAGTTAACAAACTCAATTATGCGACTAATTTACGATAACGCGTAACACAAATGGATAACTATGTTATTACATTTCGAGTTGTCACAATTTTAAATTCTCGAGCCGGGGACTACACATAAAATTCAAAGTTGGAATCTCCAATTCCGACAAAAATCTCTCTTTGTCGGATAATTCAAACACACCAAATACGATAATCCGGCGAAGCATGATAATCACGATCACAAAAACCGACCTTGGCCGGCAACAAGTTTCACTGGCGCGCACGTCATGTATATATATATATATTCTCGGGCCCCCACCAAAAACAGACTCAATTAAAAAGAAAGAAAAAAGAAAAAAGAAAAAGTCCCGACACATTTCCATATTTAAAAAAACGACCCCAGTTTTATTCAAAAAATTCACGATCTGAAACAAAAACACAAACCTCTCTCTCTCTCTCTCTCGTCACTGACCTTCTTTGCATTTCAATTTTCAAACAGCATTTTCCGATTACGCCAAACAAAAAATCCAATCTCTCTCTCTCTCTCTCTCTGAGAGTGTTTGAGAGAGGTTAGGGTTAGGGTTTTATGACTATGGACAGAGAAAAGGAGAGAGAGATGGAGCTAGAGAGTGCAATGTACACAAACTGTTTGCTATTAGGTTTGGATCCGGCGGTTATCGGACTCGGAGGATCCAACGGTACTCCTCGGGTCGGGTTCTTCCGTCACACCAACCCGAAACTCGGCGAACAACTCCTCTACTTCATTCTCTCCTCGCTTCGTGGCCCTATCCAATCCGCCAAGGTAAACTCATCTCTCTCTCTCTCTCTCTACGATTTTACGACGTCGTTTTTGTGACCGGAGATTCAATTCGATCTTTGTTTCTTTTTTCGCAGGATTTCGATAAGGTGTGGCCTATCTTCGATTCTACGCAATCTCGCGATTTTCGTAAGGTGAAGATTTCTGCGGTTTTTGTTTTTGTTTTTTTTTTTGCAGCTGATTTGTTTTGTTCAGTGAAATTTAGGTTTTGATTTGTGTTGTGTTGTGTTTGATTTTTGCTGAAGGTTGTGCAAGGGATTATTAGTGAGCTGGAATCGCAAGGGGCGCTTCCCAGGAGCAATTCGAGGGTTTCATCGCTAGCTATGTGTTGTGGACCGAGGTTCGGATCATTTGATACTACTCATTTTGACTGTTTCTGCGATTGTTTTTTGGTTTTCGAGTTGAATAGAGAGCTTGATTAGTTTAGTAGGAGTTATGAAATCTAGACATGGAAAGTTGTTTTCGTTTAATTTTAGAAATGAGTGGTAAAATAATGCCTAGGAAATGTAGTTCCGTGAGAGAATGAAACTTCGTTTGCTCTTAATGATGTTAGTAGAGCTGAAATTCTGGTGCTTAAATACTGCTTATGGTGTGCTAATGGCGATAGTTTTGGGTATTGGTGATGGTGTCTATGGTTTTCATTTTTGACTTCGTGTGTTGACTGCAGGTTTGTAGAACTTCTATGGCAACTTTCTTTGCATGCATTGCGAGAGGTTCATAGGCGAACATTTGCATCGGATGTAGCTTCAAACCCTCTTCCTACATCACTGACGGATGTAGCCTTTTCACACGCAGCCACTTTACTTCCTGTTACAAAGGTAGTGACGATCTGCACATAAAATTCATTGCAAACACAATGTTTATTATCAATTGCATGGTGCTATATATTCTCTTATGCTGGTTCAAAATGTTTACATGACCTTTGATAACAAAGTTTTGGTGTTTATTTTTTTAAACAGTCTAGAATAGCACTTGAACGAAGGAAGTTTCTTAAGAATGCTGAAACAGCAGTACAGAGACAGGCCATGTGGTCGAATTTGGCTCATGAGATGACTGCAGAGTTTCGTGGTCTATGTGCTGAAGAGGTATATGAGTAATCCCGAGCAGCTATGTTGGAAACTTCCATAAGTTTGTGATTTATATCTAAGTTTATACATCTTATTCTAATGTATCTCTATAATACATGAATTGCAGGCTTATTTACAGCAAGAGCTGGAGAAGTTACATGACCTTAGGAACAAAGTCAAGTTGGAAGGGGAACACTGGGATGACCTTGTGTCCAGTTCGAGTCAGAATTCCCATTTAGTATCAAAGGCTACTCGGTTGTGGGAGTCGATATTAGCCCGTAAAAGTAAGTCCTACCATCAGTTTACATTAGTATCATCAAAATGCATATTTGCTATCACTGTATTCATTAATTTTGTTACTTAGTTTCTGATTAGATTTGTTTTCGGCTAATCAGTTTGATTATTCACTTAAATCTCCATTACATATAGGTCAACACGAAGTTCTTGCGTCGGGCCCTATTGAGGATTTAATCGCTCACCGGGAGCATAGGTAAATCACTATCAAATTTCATTTGAATTCATTGGAGGTCATTCAGCTAGTTACATTTGCATGCATATTTTCCATTATAGGTACCGCATTTCTGGATCTTCTTTGCTTGCAGCTATGGATCAGAGTTCTCAAGTTCCTTCTGTAGATGTCTTATCTGTCCAGACTGGGGAATTTACTCCTTCACATGTAGATGACAAAGAACAGAGTGAGGGATCATATGTCAATGCGAACAGAGAAAAGATGAAGAATAATTTAGATTCCTCCCATTCACAAGTAAATGATGAAAGAAGTGGAAAAGCTCACCCAACTGTTGACGTGGCAGAAATTATCAGGCGTTGGACGCATGCTTTACAGCGTATTCATAAACAGTCGCTTCATATGGTAAGCTATTTGGAAATATGTTTTTGATTATAAAGAGTTCATTATTGTTGATATGATGCTTTTATGCTGACTTGTGCTCATCACTTCGATAACTGAATCTGTCTTATGCAAATGGTATTTGTAGGCAAAAGCTAATGAGGGAGAGGGTCCGGAAATTCTAAGAAGTGTACATGAAGGCAGTTCAAGTGGTCACGCTGAGTCATTGGCTGCAACACTTGCTGAACATCAACAACACTTGGTTAGCTTTCAGGTAAGCTTGTGCACTAAGTGAGCTGGCTATGGCTAAAGTGTTTCCTGCTTTTTAGTTTGGGCTTCATGCAGAAGTTAAAACCAATACTTATGGAACATGGTAGGCATCTAGTTTAAACTTGTAATAAAATAGTTGTGCACTTGAATCTACAAAGCTGGCAATTTGATAGTAGAGTAAGAATATGTATCTGAATCATGGGGATTAGCATTACAAGCAACCAGTAGCCAGGACTAACATGCCTATTACTGAATAGACATCATTATCAGTCAATAATGAAAGTGAGATACAAGCAGTGCATATGCTTTCTGGACGGCCTGCCGTGCACAATGAATATATATCCTTGTAACCAATGCCATGCTGAGATTTTCCAATTTGAACTTGTATAGGTTCTTATCAATCAACTGAAGGAAGTTGCTCCAGCAATACAAAAGTCCATATCAGAATGTACAGATGAAGTAGATAGCATTTCCTCTAATATGCCTCCAATGACTAAGCTTCCTGGTCGCTCAACCTCACCTAGTCAAGCGCAGAGCAGCAGAAGGACATTGGTAATACACTTGCCTATTATTTTGAAATTAGTACCTACTAAAATATGTCCACTCTTGAATGTGTGTGGTATGATTTACTCATCTTTGTGTCATTTGGAATAATTCAGGAAAGCACTGACGATGTAGCTGAAGTGACTTCAAAATTGTCTACCTTTCAGCTTGATAAGGTGTCAGCTAGCTCGCCTGCTCTAAAGCTCCCCCAGTTGTTTAGCTTGTCGCCTAATTCTCATAAGCGTCTTGCTACAGCTGCTCAAATAAGCCAAATAGAGAATTTTTCAGAAAGGAAACCTGTGGAGCAGCCTCTATCAAATAATCACATAGACAATTTACCACAAGGTCTGATGGGTCTCCTTTTGCTCTCAAGTTTTCATTGCATGTACAAGTGTTGGCCTGTGGAAGGCCTTTCTTAAGCTTGGATTTAGAATTGTTGTTTGTACAGCTTTATCTGCACGATTTTTATTCTTGGTTTCATGTATGCAGATAGTGATGGCCATTATGTCCAGATTTTAAAAAGATCTGTTAGAGAAGCTGCTCTTTCACGGAAGGCCTTGCATTCAAAATCATCACAAGGCAATCATTCGGATGAAACCTCAGAGCATTTCTTTATGCCTCTTTCATCATCTGGATTTTCTCGTTTGGGTCCAGAATCTAAAGGGGCATTGTTAAATGGTTCGCTTCATGATTATGACCAAGTAAATGGGTTTCTTTCAGTTAAGGGTTCAAATAGTGCTGCTTCTGATGCACAAAGATCGTTTTATGACTTTGAGGAAGCTCAGGAGCAGGTCTTCTCACCTCCTTTGCTAATAGAAGATGCGTATGAAGACTTACTGGGTATGTTGCTCAAGGCACTGGCTGTTGCACTTAGTAGTTTTCTATTTTATATAGTTTTTTATATGCACAAGATGGTTGACTTGTACAGCTTATTAAATATATCAGATTACCCAATTCATCATATTGTAGTGGAACACCCCTAAGATATCCATATCTGTAGTCAAGTATGACCCAATGACAAGAATTTAGCATCATTGCAGCTTCATTTGTTTGTCAAAGTGTGAATACAAGTGCTTCGGTTGAGTGTGTCTAAGTTTTTCATTGTACCATTTAAAACTGAAGTCTAGCTTAGTTAAGTTATAATGCTGTATTCTATGTTCTTCCCGTTGTTCTTTTGTACTAAAAGACAAGTTTGTTGACTCTTTGGCAGCGCCGCTTTCAGAAACTGAAGCAGCACTAATGGATTACTGAAACGAGTTGAGGAACACTTTGGTTACTGTGAAAGTTTTGGTTACCATATCGCTCGGGACACTTTCCACTTTCCTAATAATTGTTTGATGATGCTCTGTACATTTTCACCCTCCATCTCAGCACAGTTAATTTGTTTGGAGGGAATTGTGAAACCGACTAGCAGTGCTGCTGTACGTCGACTGCTAGTAACCGAGATGATTGTATCTCATTGACACCTCGGCCTGGAGCTTAGAAGAAGGCAGGGAAGTCCTACAGCTCCAAGCAAAATTTTGAGGGAAGACTGTTGGTCTGACAGATTTTACGTTTAGGAAAAGGACTGCTACATCCAGAGTGAAATCTCTTTAAGTTAAGAATGTGGTGTATCCTTAGCCTCCTAAAGTGTGCCGTGGCAGAGATTGATTGTTAGATCTGGTTTATTTGTATCTGATTTATTCGACACAAATGTGTATGTTGCTCATAGCCTCGACCAATAGAAATGACTCAAATGGGAAATGTTGTTGAGAAATATTATTGCAATTGATGGCTACAGACTTTGCACTACCTCAAATAATAGCCTTTTGTGCTCTCCTGGTCTCACTATCTATCTGACACGACGTTGTATAATGCTTTTTCCAAAGAGGAAAATAAATACAAGAAAACCATATATTGTGGTAGTTTGTCGTGTTAAATCTGCATCTACTACCACAGATATTTAAACGGTATGTATTTAAAGAACAGTTAAAATATAATTTAATATCATCTGTTGAATGCAGATGTGACGATAATTGATCACGACTTACTACGAATTGATTGACCACCAGAACAGAACTGTAAATTTTAGAAATTGATCACGATTGACCACAAATTTATTGGACCATCAGAACGAAACTACAAATTCTGAAAATTGATCACGACTGACCACAAATTCACTTGACCACCAGAATAGAACTGCAAATTCTAAAAATTGATCACGACTAATCACGAATTCACTGGATCAGAACGAAACTGCAAATTCTGAAAATTGATCACGACTGACCACAAATTTACTGGACTACCAGAACAGAACTGTAAATTCTGAAAATTAATCACAACTAATCACAAATTTATTGGATCAGAACGAAACTGCAAATTCTGAAAATTAATCACGACTGATCATAAATTCACTGACTACCGTACTGAAACTGCAAATTAAAAATTTTCATTCTAAGAAATGAAATGATCCAATAACAAAGGGGGCCTTACACAGCCGCCAAAGATTGCTCTGTTCTTCAACACCCACCCACCTTTTTCTTTTTTATATACTGCAAAAAAAAATTCTAATTTTCTCTCTATCTTCTCTCTCACTCTTTCAAAAGCAACAAGAAGCAGAAGCAGAAGCAGCTCAGCTCTTTTCCCCTGTAAGCATCTAACAACCTTTCATTAAAATCTTCCAAAGATTACTCCTTTACTTACTTCTCTGCATGACTACACTTAATCTCTTTAAGTTTTGGGTGTTAAATTTTGTTGAAGATGAAGCAAAATGGTTTTTTTAGATCACACCCAGATCTTGTTTCCTTGTGATCCAGCTGAATTGCTTGTCAATTTTTGGGAACAGGGTCTGATAGTTTTTTGAAGCTTTTGAAGTTTTCACCACAAAGTCAAAGTCTTTACATGTTAGAATGCAAATTTTGATGGGTTTTTGCATCTGGGTTTTTTCTCAATTGATGTTTTAGATTGTGAGAGGTTGAAGTTTAGTGTAGTATGACTTGAGTTGTGCAAAGTATGGATTTTGCCTTTGGCTGATGGATCAGAGATCACAAAACTAAGCAAGCTGCTGATTTTTTAAATTTTGTTTTTTTGTTTCAATGGCATATGCAACTTTTGATATCTCTCTGTTCAGATTTCCCCAATTGGCTTGGAAGCATAAGCAGTTCACAGTGATGTGTTGTTGCTGAGCTCATTGAAGAAGTTGGGGTGAATTTGCTATATCACTGATGTGGTATTTGATTTGAAAGTGCACAAAGGAGAGAGAGAGAGAGAGAGAGAGAGAGAGAGAGAGAGAGAGAGAGAGAGAGAGAGAGAGAGAGAGAGAGAGAGAGCTTGTTTTTCTGTTTAAATTATGATCAAACAGATCCTTAATAGACTCCCGAGGAAGCCAAAGTCAGCTGAACATCGTGAAGGAGGATCCTCTAATGCTTCTTCGAATGCTTCCACCAGTTCAAGAAGTGGAAGCGGCTCTTCGGGGGCTAGCAAGTATGGGAACTTGGGTAGTACGAATGTTTCAGGCCCGAACAGTGCTCCTAGCTATGGAGTAAATCATGCAAGCAAGCTTCAGCAGGATGTGAATTCAAAGCTCAATGGGAATTCTTTGGCTTCATTCGAGGCATTGCCTAGCTTTAAAGATGTTGCGAATTCAGAGAAGCCGAACTTGTGCATAAAAAAGCTGAATTTGTGTTGTTTTGTGTTTGACTTCACTGACCCGACAAAGAACCTCAAGGAAAAGGACATCAAGCGGCAGACATTGGTAGAGCTTGTCGATTACATTGCTTCTGCTAATGCAAAGTTCTCGGAAAGTGTCATTCAGGAACTTGTAAAGATGGTGTCGGTTAACTTATTTAGAACATTCACTTCTCCACCCCATGAAAATAAAGCTTTAGAAGCCTTTGACTTGGAAGAAGACGAGCCTTCAATGGATCCAGCATGGCCGCACTTGCAAATTGTTTATGAATTGTTCTTGAGGTTTGTGGCATCACCTGAGACAGATGCAAAGTTGGCTAAGCGGTACGTTGACCATTCATTTGTTCTCAAGTTGTTAGGTCTTTTTGATTCCGAAGACCACAGGGAGAGGGACTACTTGAAAACTGTTCTGCACCGCATCTACGGGAAATTTATGGTGCACCGCCCATTCATCAGGAAAGCAATCAACCACATCTTCTACCATTTTATTTTTGAAACTGAAAAGCATAATGGGATTGCTGAGCTGTTGGAGATTTTGGGAAGTATAATTAATGGTTTTGCACTGCCATTGAAAGAAGAGCACAAACTCTTTCTTGTTCGAGTGCTTATTCCTCTGCACAAGCCAAAATGTGTATCCCTGTACCACCAGCAGTTATCTTATTGCATTACCCAGTTTGTTGAGAAAGACTGCAAACTTGCCGATACAATAATCCGTGGTTTACTAAGATATTGGCCTATTACAAATAGTTCCAAAGAGGTCATGTTCTTGGGTGAGCTAGAAGAAGTGTTAGAAGCAACTCAGCCTGGAGAGTTCCAGCGCTGTATGGTACCATTGTTTCGCCAAGTTGGCCGTTGCTTGAGCAGTTCACATTTTCAGGTTGGTGATCACCGCTTTCATATGTTTCTATTCTGTGTTTTCATCTCTTGTACAGTGTTCTGTGTTACTTTATAATGTCTGACGTGGTGACGGGAATACAGTATAGCTGGTCTCGGCTATATTGTAGTGGACGGTCAATTGCTGAACTCTATAGATTGGTTCACTCATGTAGCATGTATTCTTCCTCCAGCATCTGAAAGCTATATTGACAATTGACTTCGTGTGCCAGCCAGGGATCCGAGTGTGGATATTGATGTTCTGACTAAATCAATATTTTAAACTGATAGAGGTGGACTATAGGTTGCTTTTTGATTTGAAACTTGGATCTCTAATTATATCCTGCAACCGTGCATTTAGATTTTAGAGTGATATGAGAAATACTCTTGGTTACTGTTGCTTTCTAGTTCGAAAGAAAATTTCCGGTCATTACCAGCATATATTGTGAGCAGTCTTTATAGTACATAGAAGGAAACACTGAGGTAAAATGTGGGGAAATTTATGAGTCATTCTGAGTTTCTGCTCAGGCAGTTCAGTAGATTTACAGTACGTTGATGTCTCTATCTCGCTCACACATACTGCCCTATTTTGGCCCTTAATTGCAGGTGGCGGAGAGAGCTCTATTCTTATGGAACAATGATCACATTTCGAACCTAATCAAACAGAATCGCCACGTTTTACTGCCCATCATATTCCCTTCGTTGGAGAGAAATGCAAGAAACCACTGGAACCAGGCAGTTCAGAGTCTAACGCTAAATGTCCGCAAGATTTTCTCTGATATTGACCCTGAACTTTTTGAGGAGTGCTTGCTCAAGTTTCAAGAAGATGAAGCACAAGAGGAGGAAACAAATCTGAAGCGTGAATTGACTTGGAAACGTTTGGAAGAAATCGCTGCAAAGAAAGCTTCTGCAAGTAATGAAGCCGTGCTCGTCTCCCCAAGAAAAGCCATGGGCAAACCTTCTGGCTAGCAAGTTAGAACACCCTATAATGTGATTACAGTGGTTTTGGTATTCAAATTATTACGCAGATCATATACTGAAATTCTATATAAGTTCTGAGATATCGGTCTTGTTGTTGGTTCCTCCCGGGCGTTACCTGCAGAACTCTGGATTGTCAGGTGATCAAGCCACAGAGCATAAATGGCTCAGTCTGGAATACACTTAGCTCCCTTTTGGTTTACCGTGTAGGGGGTGTGGGATGTATATATTTGATTGGGTGTAGACGAAGAAGAACAAAGGGATGCTGCTGCTATGGGAGACTTGGCTAGTAAGTTTTAACTCCTTTTGTCATCAGGGTTTCTAAGCTAACAGAAAGGCTTGAAAATTGACATGCGTTCGGATTTGGTCTAATAGAGATATCATTTTCATCATCATCATTCCTTACATGTTTATTGTATCATCAAAACTTAAGTTGCTTCTGCATTTGTGAATGGATCCTTTCGTATAGCACGGCCATTCATCAATCCGACGGACTTTGATATTTAGTTCGTTCATCATCCATTGATATGATGTTTTGCTTTGTCTTGGTGAGTGTCTTGAGTTTCTTCTATTATGGTTGAGCTGTGAGATTGGGTTGGTCAGCATGGTTGCATTTGAACACTTACTCTAAGCAATCATTCATATTCCCATCAATCATTAATGAATGGCCTACATGTTGGTGATGTAGTTGAATGCGGACCATTCTTGTTTTACTTTCCCTATTGTGATAGGAAAACATAAAACTTACTATAACAATGTCCTCAATACAGAAAACGTGCCCAGTTTCTTTGACTTGTGAGTGAAGTAATGATTTGATCTAAAGTTCGGGTAATTTCCCTTTCGCAGAGTTGGCAACACGTCGAAGTTGGGCCTCATTGCCCATCTCAATCTGGCTTATTTATTTTGAAATAAGGACTTACGGCAAGTCTCAGCCCTTGAAACGGTAAAATATGTTGGGAGGGACATAAAGCTTATATCTCATACGAAGAGAATAACTCAGAGAACAACCCAAAATACTATCAAGGAACTTAACCAGGACATTATATTCTAAACCACATAAATTAACAAAGAGTGTAATATTGAACAACTCAAAATATTATCAGGGAACTTAACCAAGACATTATATTCTAAACTACATAAATTAACAAAGAGTGCAATATTGGCTATTCCATTTGCTTCACAAAAATGACGACATAGAAACTGGAAGACAATGCAATAACAACAACGCATCAATTCATTTTGAGAAACTTCCCAACTATGCTGTCACACACGGTATAATTTTCTTATGTAAGGCAAAACACAAATTGCAAGCATTTATCATTACGAGAAAAGCGAAAATATCATGTTTCAAAATTATTGTTATTTTACTCTTTTTTTATTAAACAACCCAATTTTACAAAATTCGGTCTCTTATAATAACCGAGTTTTCATTGTACTTGACATTTATCTATTTCTGAATGGAGCACTAATGTCTTTTAGATCGATCACAGAAATCATATTATCACTGTACTTGATATTTCGTTGTTTCTAGTGAAACACTAATATTGATATTATTTATTGATTATTATTTAGTACAAAAAATGTTTAAATTATCACAGACAAAAACATCATTCCAAATTCCAATCAATTCATAGTTTCATGCACAACATGACGTCACAAAAATATCGATATTCGTGATGACTGAGGACAAAGATCTGGGGTAAACTCTAGGAGTAAAAAAAACATTTAGAAATTAATTTAAAAACAATTAGAAAAAAAAATGGTGTCAAAAAAAAAAACAAAAATAATGGATAAAAATTTGAAAATGCCATAGCACCAGCGAAGCGCTCTCTCTCTCTCTCTCTCTGCGCCATTACAGAGCTCTCCCTTAGATTCAAAGCAATAATAAATCCCAGATTGCTTTCCCCCAAAACCCTAATTTCCCTCATGTGATTCCCAAATCACTTACCAAAATCCATACCAAAACGACGACGTATCTATGATCTGATTCATTTTCAGTTCTCTGTGAAAATTTCACTTCACTCTGTTTTAGAGAGAGAAAGAGAAAAGAGAGAGAGAGAGAGAGAAATGCCAAGCGTAGCTGTAAAGCTCTACAGCGTGTTCTTCAAGTTCCTCTTGAAGCACCGATTACAGAACCGGTTCCAGACCCGACCCGACGAGTTCGACCCGTTCGGCGTCACCTCCCGACCCGAAGAGACAATCGCCGCGGCGAATCCGTTATTCGACGACGGTGTAGCGACGAAGGACATTCATATCGATCCTTTTACCTCGTTGTCGATCCGAATCTTCCTCCCGGAGTCGGCTCTCGGCCCGCCCGACCCGCCTCCCTCTTCCGCCGCCGTGGGAACGAAATCTAGGGTTTCGCGGAGGCCAGATCTCGATTCGGCGGCGGCGGTGTCGCGGCGCAATAGTTATGGTAACGCGGCGGTGGCGGTGACGAATACGCTCAGGGCGGAGCCGAGGCGGAACAGCTACGGGTTCAGCAGCGGCATCGAGGGGCTGAATTTGATGTCTTCCAGCGGCGGCGGCGGCGGAGGAGGAGTGTACAGAGGCTACTCGCCGGCGAATTCGGCGAAGAAGAGCCGGAAACTTCCTGTCATTCTGCAGTTTCACGGCGGCGGTTGGGTTAGCGGGAGCAAGGACTCGGTTGCCAACGACTGTTTCTGTCGGCGGATTGCGAAATTGTGTGACGTCATCGTGCTGGCGGTAGGGTATAGGCTTGCGCCGGAGAATAGGTACCCGGCGGCGTTTGAGGACGGGTTGAAGGTGTTGAATTGGTTAGGGAAGCAGGCCAATTTGGCCAATTTGGCAATGGGGAGTGCCCGGGGAGGCGGCATTGTCGGGGGCGGTGCTACGGAGTTTAAGAAGTCCGATAATCGGCACATTGTGGACACTTTCGGGGCGTCAATGGTTGAGCCATGGTTGGCTGCACATGGTGATCCATCAAGGTAATAACTTTTCTTCGGATCAATGTAGTACACTAGTATATTCAAGCTGAGATTCTGGTTAATTCTGAGTTTTAATATAGTGTCTTGTGATTGCCCGATGTTTGATCAATTCTAATATTTGAATAGAGAATAATGAGTTTAGAAGTGTTAGCTCAGTTTGTTGAAGTTAAAATATGGTCTGCATTGCTTGTGCTCAATGTCTAAGATTCATAAGGAGTTGACATTGTTTCCTTTCTTCATTTGCCGCCCTGCATTGTAGTTTCATCTGGACTTCGATGAATGTCAACTGAGAAGTGTTAATATGTAAGGTTGAGTGCGTTTTTGAAGTTGATTAATTGTCCACTAGGTGTTATCTAGCGTTTAGCTCTAATTTCCTGTCTGATACATGGATGCCTAAAATTTGAGTGTATATGTTGGGATTATGTTGATTGATTGAGAAGTATTTTTTGTTCAAGGCCTCAGTTTGTTGAAGTCCTTTAAGTTCTTGATGATACACGAGTTTATGGAAAAACTAAGAGGTGAAATGGGATTTGCATTAGTTGATATAAGACAATCCATGCTTTCTCAAAGCTGCTTCCACATTCTGTGAACCACTAACAGCGCAAAATCTGCATGTAACATGTGGCTTTCTTGAACATTAGTTCATATCAGCTCAAATCACTAGGTGAGATCTCAATAAGTAGCTACCCTGCTTGCCTAGAATTGAACTGATTTAAGGAAAGCCTATATAGTGACTTGTTCTCTCATCTCTAAGTAGAGAATATTGGTTTTCTCTGAATATATGAAATTCATTTCAGAGAATTTGGTACATTTTTGTCTGTCATGATTGGTTTATTTGCTGTGCACATCATCTTCAAACTTAAAAGTTATTTTTCATGATTAAGTTTAGGAGTACCGTGTATACAGCACTATGTAGGATTTAGGTCTCTGCAATTTCTTGTTCAGAGAATATAATCTCTTCTCCTTTTTGCAAAGCTCTGCAAGAATGCTGCACTACCAAATTGCTAACTTGTTATGAAATGACAAACAGATGTGTTCTCCTCGGGGTTAGCTGTGGTGCAAACATTGCAGACTATGTAGCTCGGAAAGCTGTAGAAGCAGGGAAGCTTCTGGAACCTGTGAATGTAGTTGCACAGGTCCTGATGTATCCGTTCTTCGTTGGGAGTGTTCCCACGCATTCCGAAATAAAATTGGCAAATTCTTATTTCTATGACAAGGCTATGTGCATGCTGGCGTGGAAATTATTCTTACCTGAGGAAGAGTTTAACTTGGATCATCCAGCTGCCAATCCTCTTATTCCAAACAGGGAACCGCCTTTAAAGCTCATGCCTCCAACCCTTACGGTGGTGGCAGAACATGATTGGATGAGAGATCGTGCCATTGCTTACTCAGAGGCGATTCGGAAGGTAAATGTTGATGCACCTGTAATGGAGTATAAAGATGCAGTTCATGAATTTGCAACCCTTGATATGCTTCTCAAGACACCTCAAGCACAGGCCTGTGCAGAGGACATAGCCATCTGGGTCAAGAAATACATCTCAGGTCGAGGTCATGAGTTCTCGTATTAATCAGGAGACAGAACCGTGATATTGCTCCATGACATAATCATTTGCCTGTGCATTCTGCTAGAAGCTAAGCATAGAGAGAGAGAAACAAAAGCAGCCTGCTGCCATTACCCTGGACTCATACTGCTAACTATTCTGGTGGTTTCTGCCTCGTGAGCCTTTCAGATGCTTTCAAGTTTCAGAAAAAACACAATGTGGCCATGTGATGCGGTGTCTCTGTAAGATAGAGAACTTCCCAGAGAGTAGGATGTAGATGAGCTTGTGTGATGTACCTCATTTTCTGGTGATGAGCCATACGGCATTCGGACAGTTTTGTGCCATTTTTTTGTGTGAATTAAGATACTGTCTCTTTGAAATAGATAAATGTCTTATGCTCATTATGAATATAGATGAATGTCAATTTTTGTGAAATAAGATACTGGCTCTTTGAATTAAGAACCAAATGTGTTGGGGTGCCAAGATCATCTGAATATAAATGATCAGTTGTGGTCAAATAAGGGGCGAGCTGCTTCTGAGAATGTGGTGCGCACACTATGGCGTGTTACAACAGAAACAAACTGATAATCATGTAGCTAAATGCAAACAGAAATTGTTGTATTACTAGTTAAAATAAACGATTACAGAACATAAATCCATGGTACTAATCTATGATTTCATTGCAGCTTAACAATCAACCTTAAAGTGTGGCAATCAACCTTAAGCCACACTTTCTGGAATTTGCTATACAATTCTCACAAATACTTCACCACAGATTGGGTACCATCCAACCAGGTAGGAATTGACTTTGTAATCACTTATGATCTTTGTCAATTAAATTACAAAAGGTTCACTTCGGCGCACCGCGTTATCTTTAAGGTTGTATGTTCCAATTTTATGACTTGAGGATAAGTCGTTGCCTCGCATTGCAAAATAAATAGAGTTTCCCTCAGATCCTAAGAAGCACGGATTTGATAATGACATTAACTGATCATAATACAGAAACAAACTATGGTTACCTAAATCATGTATTTCCTCCCACTTCTTTTCTATTAGATTCAATTTTTCCACAACGTTCAGGTCTATAAGCACTCACACCACATGCGTAAAATCTCATCTGCCATGGAAACCACTAAATGAGCAGTTATTTCTCTATTAGGTATTGCAAAGTCTTGAAGATGCATGGTCTTCACAGGTATGGATTCCCTACAGTCCCACACTTCGAGTGAATTCACTCATCCACGGTGTTCAATTTTTAATGCAAATAGTTTATCATCATGAAACAAAATGTCATAATATTCATTGCCTGGTGTCTTATCCAGCTTACGCCATGACTTGTCTTTGTGCTTACAAAATGCAAGTCCTCCTTCATATTTCAATGCCAAAACCACAAGGTAGTTTTTGTTCTTAGACGGATTGGTGGTTAGAAATGTTATATGGAGAACGATATCCTTCATGAAGAGTCCGACTGTCTGGAATTTGAATGGTAGCTTTTGAGATAGGATTGAACATATGCGCCATTGGATCATTTATTAAACATAATCATCCATCCATATGATGAACTTACACAACTGGCATCACATAGATCTTTATAGATGGTCTTTATTGTGTAGACATGTTTTCCTATTGGATCAAAGAGGGGGCAATTCTTTTGCCATTTTCATGATGCAAGAGCCATGGAGTTTGAGGACGTGGAGCATAGAAAGAGCTATATGATTTTGCAGCGGTTCTCCAAGAATGACAAACAACTTTAAAGCTAAGGAAGTATTTGAAGTTATTGAGGTCGAACTTAGATGACATAATCATTCTCAAAATTAATTCTAGAAGCTCATTTGTTAGCTCGGACCATCTCCTTTCAGATTATTTCCCCATCATTTTCTTTAGCATAACAATTTGGTTGTGTATTTTGTTCAGTTCCTCAATTGTCGCTGCGATAGGAATACCAACAATGCTACACATGATGAGTTTAACGTGCGGCGGCTTCAATTTCGTCGATATCTTCAATCATCTGTGTCTCTATCCCGTTTCATTGTATACCACTTGATGATCCAGTATCAACCTTTGCACACATCATGTTCTTCAATGTATCTAAGCAACCAAAACAAAAATATCAACTAAGCCATCACTTTCCATGCTCCAATTAAGCTATCACCTAAAATGTTTGTAGGGGAAGGAGGTCGATATTGATTCATTCAAGGCCAGGAATTATGTGTTTAAACGTACGTACGGTTTGGGTATATGCTTAAAGATTGCTATGGTGCATATATGCATTTCTGCATCCAATTTAGGCAGTGGGATATCTTTGATTCGATCAGTCACATTCCAATGAAAGGAAGGACTCGAGCAGAAACAGATAACAAACTAACCCTAACCCTAACCCTATTAGGGATTATTCGAAACAGAAACCCCATCTGTTCAGGTTTTCCTAGTATGACGAGGAAACCGGTACCCTAGATGTCAACATAAAAGACCTACCGAAAGATCTGAATCATCGAAACTAGAAAAAGTACGGAGTCCCTGTCTACTCCGCCGCTTGGGTTCCCGACGGCACCCTTCACAACTCCAAACACATTGTCTTGGCCGGAGGCGGCGGTGAGGGCAACAGTGGCGTCGAAAACGCCATTCTTCTCATCAAATTCGATCCTGCTTCGGCCTCTCTCTCCGATGAGCCGGTTGCGAAGCACCTCACAGGCTCCGAATTTCCGTACAGAATCGCCGTTCACCCCGGCGGCGACGGTCTGATTTGCTCCTTTCAAAACAGCTGCAGCTGGTTTGAGTGGGAAAAGCTAGACAACGATGGAGTTACTACACTGGCTGGTGCGAAGAGATCGGATAGATTAGTACTAACTCGACTGCAAAGTAGGGCAACAACTGGCGTTGGCGTTTAATCAACAACTGGATGGAAACTTAAGGATTTTCAAGTGGCCAAGCATGGAAGTTATATTTATCGAAGCTCAAGCTCATGCCACAGTCAAGCAACTAAGTTTCAGCCCTGATGGGAAGTTTCTTGTCTCCTTGGGACATAGTGGCCCTGGTAGAGTCTGGAATGTAGTAGGTTCGAATTCATCTAATACATCTGCACATGTAGCTTCTTTGCCAACGGAAAAGGATGAGGTTTTTTATGGATGCAAATTTGGGAGTCAAGTTTTACATCTAGCCGATAAAGGTGGAGGCGTAGTAGCATGGAGTACAACGACATGGAAGAGGATTCGATCCAAGAAAATTACTACTCGTGACGGCATCATGTCCTTTGATGTTTCGGCCGATGGGAAGCTCATTGCATGTGGGTCACCTAAAGCAGATATGATCGTATGGTGATTTTGTTGATATCTTGTTATTATATGATCGAATGTAAAATTTGTATGTGTTGTACTGTTGTTATTATATGATCGACATTCTTATAGATTTCTTGAATTTCGACCTTCTTATAGATTATTTTCCTGGATTGGGAATAGGCTTATTCGTTACTATATCACTCAATGGTCAAACAAAGTTTCTTAGCTACGAAATTAAGGCAACAGATTATCAATCATCTTCATCAGTTCTTCTCCTTCAGACTTTTAGCTTGGAAGGGAAAATACAAAGTAGCTAGCTTATGAGTAAAATTTGTAGGTCTTGGCTTGAACTATGATTGTTCTCAGCCTTCCAATAGGTGCTAGAACCATCAAAACAACACTAAAGAAGATGCAGATCTGAAAATTAACAATTGAAAGTATAAGCTCAACTCATATACATGTCCGAATTAATGGCGTATGACTCATCACTAGAAATGAGTACCTTTTTTTGTTGTTGATACAAAACAGTAATAGAAAGAACAAATCAGAGGCTAAAGCCTCACGAACAGCCTAACCCTCCTCTATCAAACTGGAAGGCATTCCTAGCACAATCAAGAAGGGCTCCCTCCCAAATCCTACCACTATTCACTCTATGTCCCCAGTTTGCAATCTTATCGACTACAAAATTTGCTTCCCCATAAACATGGGTTAATTGAAAAACTATCAAAGCCTAGAAATGAGTACGTCACATCTCACAAGCTCCAAGTACATCCTACTATCCGGCAAGTTCTCTATCTTACAAAGACACAGCATCACAATGATCACATGCATGGACATATAAGCCTCTAAGCTATAATTTTCAAGAGTAGATAACATATTTTTCTTGATTTTCTAGTTCGAACAGGAAGATCGAGAAAACAAGAAAGAATATTTTGTCCTAATTTGGTCCGATCTTTTTCTAGACTTCCTAGTTCAAAAAGGAAAAGAAAACAAAGGAAAAAAAATGATTTGTTCTAATTTAAAAGTATGTTGTATATTCTTTGAGCCGATGAGATTTAGGATACTGTATACTGTATATTCTTTTTCTCATATTGATTTAACTCGCCTCAGGTATAGATATTATTTCCTTTACTTGCTAGGTATAGATCGATCTCATGCTTATAAAATGCTATCTAGCATGCCACCAGAATTTCCAAATTAAGCAACATCCCATACAATATCCCCATACAGTATCAACATGGCCAACAACGAGAACCAAAGCTCAAGCTCAAGTTCGAGCTCACTTCTCAAGGGCAAATCGCCAGAGTTGTTTAGGTGGTACCAGGAGAAACAACATTTTCTTTAGCATAACAAGTTGGTTGTGTCTGTTGTTCAGTTCCTCAATTGTCTTTGTCAAAAGGATGTTAACGATATTGCAGTTGAGCCATTTAACGACTGCTTCAATTTCGTCGACTTCGTCAATCATTTGTCTTATTTTTCCTTTTTTCTTGTTAGTTTGGCTAGCACTTGATGATTCAGATGCAATATCAATCTTTGCACTCATCCCGTCTTTTAATCTATCTAAGCAACCAACACATAAATATAACTAAAAGAGAGAGTATAGGTTGATTTTTTTTTTTTTTTGAGAGGAACACATGAGATGTCACTTCTCATTAATAACAAGGATGAGAACAAGCTACAACATACGACTACCCTTAGCAAGGGAAAACAACAGACAAAAAGCCATATTCTAGACTAGACAAACAAAGTGTGGCTAGTCCAAATAACCTATTCAACAATAAGCTAAAAAAAAAAAATATAACTAAGTGATTGGTAGCCATGATCAAGTAACCAGTATCCATGACGTAGAGCTAAAACGGGACGACAAACAATACCTATCACACTCGCACTTATTTTTGCACGAAATTAAAATCCTTTGCAGATAACTGCGGCCCAAGGAGCACGACCCACCAGAAGATCTGCTGGATCTTAGATCTTAATCTCAAACAAAGCCAGACCCAACACAAGTTTGTGCCTAATTCCAAAGGAACCCAAGGGCAGCCTGGCCTAATTGGTAACAGTATTAAAGCAAGACAACACAGGCCCAACATCAGAAGTTGTCGTCTCGCCAAGAGCCACCGTACGCCGCCGACCTCCGATCTCTGGTAGACGACGGCGGGAATTGTCAATCGCCAAACCCCGACCGTCAGCCACTAAAGATGAAACTCTTTGCCAGAGCCCGAACACAGAAGCCCACAACGTCGTTCGTGGTCTTGCTCGTGAAACCAGCACCTTTTCCTGCTCCACTGAGCATGTCGCAACCCCCCCCCCCCCCGAAATAGATTTGTTCACCCTCGTCGTTGTCTTGCCTGGATCCTAAACCCTAGTCCTCTCCTTGAACAGGAATTCGAACCGCCATTGAGACACTGACAGCCTCGCCGCAATTGAAGCAAACTCGCGCCCACCAATGGCAGCCACGCCTGCTCCTTTGTTCTGTACCCATCTATGAAAACAAGATTGGTACCCAATTACCAGCCCTAATGGAGCCGGCGATCCTGGAAGTCGGAGCCAAGAAATATTGGCGGCGACTGCCCTCGAGAGAGATGAGAAAACCCTAAACATAGATGTGTGTAACAACTAAGTTATAGGTTTTGAGTATAGGTTGAGTTAGTTTATAGTAATTCTTATTTATTAATATATTTAAACGATCATTTAAAAATAAAATAACAAAACAAAGACTATGATTGTATGAAAATTACTACCGTTAATTTTTTTCATTAAGACATTAAGTTAGGAGATACACTATATAATAAACTTGCTAAATATTTATTTCATCATACAATAAGATAATTTCATCACATTGACAAACAAAATAATAACTAAAAAACTAAATTTTATGTTGACAATACTATGATTATATGAAAATCATTACCTTAATTTTTTCTTCATGCGAACATTAAATTTGGAGCACGTTTTTTAGAGTTTCAGATTACCATATTTGGACCATGCTATTGCCCGAAGTGCTCTTTCCTTACTCATTGGTGTTTGGATTTTTTTAACCATCTCATTCATATACTAGCTTCCCTATTCTCTCGGTTGTCTACTATATCCTTGCTAATATCTGCGTAGCCATTCTGATTTTAATACTCCAATGCGCATTTCATGTGTTTGCTAAGCTTTCGTTATTTCATTTTTTTTTTCAAACACAGTTGGATAGATAACATCTTGACTAGTGTCAATAGTAGGATGAACATATTTATTTTGTTTCAGGTGCCATTCTTGGGGAAGAAGAATCGGATGGTGTGGGCGTATAACCTCTTGTATATGTTCATTAAAGATAAACAGTATTAATGTTATCATTATGAGCTCAAGCACTCTATGAGTTGATGTCCTGTCCATGAATCTGAAATGATGACTCGTGAACTTTTTCTGCCGTCCTGAAAACAGGTAGGAAGGGTTATAAGAGCTAACGGGCAACATGTTCTAGTATTTGCTGCAATCTCTGTGGCATGTTTGGTTCATCCAGCATTGGGTGTTTTTATTGTCTTGATCTCTCAGGTTGTAGGCTGTCATACTGCACTTCTCAGGTACATCCTTACTTATACTGTCATCGACGTTATTGCAGTCCATTAACTGTATTCGCATTGTCTACAAGTTTCTATTATTGTTTTCATTTCCAACATTAAGTGATTGAAATTGATCTAATAGAGTAAAAGTTGCTCTATGTTGGTGTAGCAGATATTTAACACCAAACAAACATGCAGGAAGACATGTAGAGGTATTCAATCAATTGCACTGGCTGTTTATATTGCATGTTGTTGCAGGACTTATGTCTGGCCCATCTCTTGTGACTTGGTTGCGACTATAATGGTTCTTGTCTCCAGAAATCTGATTTTCTCATTTATATTTGAGCACTGTAGTATGGTGTCATATTATCCGAACGTTATGTTTTTTGTCATATCTAATCATCATGCTTATGTTAGCTTCTGTCTTTGTGGTTATAGAGACTCGGGCAGGTTCAGAGCTTTCCAAGGGTCTGGGAATCACTTATGGCCACAAGTGCGATCCTCCATGGTCTCTACGCTTCACATCCCTCGTTCAATACCATATTGGTTCCCTTACTTGTCACTGGAGACCTAAGAGTGCGGATGTGCAATCTGTACCGTCTCGCTGGGTATTGTTCATTCGTTGCGAACCTGGCCTCGGCTCCATATCAGCTTGAAGTTGTAGCTGCTGTAGGCTATATCTTCTTTGTTGTTTCCGTCTGAAAAACATGAAACATTTTGAGTACCTAAATATAGGCACTGACTTCCCCCTGATACTCACAAAGCAATGTTACTAGTGGCCAAAAATGTTCAATAACAGGCCCCTTGTATAGATGTTAGGAACGTACGATATAAGAACATGTATGTTGATCGAGAGTCTAATTTGTTGTGTTGTTGCTTCCACTATCTAATCAAAAATGATATTTTCTCCTGCTCAGAATGAGAAGAATTCAAATGAAGCTTAGAGGGAGTTCCATAGCAGATGAATTTACATAGTTCAGAGTTCTTTTGGTTGTGAAAAACATATAGTTTTTGTGAACAATGTGATGTAGGATATTTGATGTTCCTAGTTATGGTGGAGATCACAGGATATGGCAGTCTAGCTTATCTAGAGATGTAATAGGATTATTTTCCTGTTTGTACCTCTTGTACTCTCCTATATATAGGAGTTGCTTCTTCATTAATAAAGTTACACAATTCATTGCTTCATACTATTCTCTCTACATTTATATTTTTCTAAAACACGTTATCAGCGCGAAGCCCTAAATCGAGCTCCGCCGCCGTGATCCCGAAGAGAAAAGAGGAAGAAAAAGAACTGTTCTGTAATCAAACAACGAGTAAGTTTTTACAAACTCAACTTTGTCTTTTTCAAAATAACCTACTCTTTTGGGAAATTTGGATTTTTCCGTAGGGATTTCGAGATAACATCTCATCCCTCCTTTCTACACCGCACTTTTCTTGAAGGTGGGCATTTATGGAACTAAGAGCATTCCCACATGAACTAAGAGCGTTCACAAAATCGATTTGAACGAAGAGTGATCATAAAGAAAAACATCGATTAAGACGAACAAAGATTGTTCGTGAGACCACATACTTCAAAGTGAAGTACTAATCCAAAGACGATTGGAAAACTAATTAGTTATCGAGGAAGTCTTTTACGACTGCGAAACTAATATATCTTCTGTTTATTTTCAGGATGTCTGAAACAAAACTCGATTTTGATATATTGGACCAAAGAGGCATCGAGTATCATCATTGGTGTGGAGATGTCAAGAATACGTTGACAACAAAGTCTATACTCCCCACGATTGAGCCAGATAATCCAGATCTCACGTTTCCACCAACATTAGCTGCGAAAGTGCAGGCTATCATCATTATGAAACGCTATCTAAAGGCACCACTGCTATGACAATACTTGAACGTAAATGACCCTAGAGCATTGTGGGTAGCACTCGCTGAGAGATTTGGAAATATCGCAGACACCCTACTCCTGGATCTGAAGGACAAGTGGACCTATATTAAGTTCCAAGATTTCAAGAGCATAGCAGATTTTGATACTGAAATGCTCAAGCTTCGATCCATGCTTCAATACTGCAATCAGGATGTGACTGAAGCAGATATGCTCGAGAAAACCTTTTCTACATTCCCGGTCGCTGCAAGGATACTTGCAAACCAATACCGTAATGAGATACGGACCAAGAATATCACAACGTACAATCAGCTTATACAGATTCTATCTGTTGCAAAGAAGCAGGATAATGTACTTGTGAACAATAGTTCAAGGCCTTGGGAGACAAAGAGAGTTCCTGAAACGAACTATGGAAGCGCAAAGCGCAAGGAGCGAAACCCTAGAAGAAAGGGAAAACGTGAGGGACGTCAAGGTCCCTACAACCACCTAGAGACGGACCACAGATCATGTGGAAAATGTGAGAGGGGAGCCACCAACAGAGGTCGTGGAGGCCACGGTGGTCGAGGCAGCCAAAGAAGTGCTACCGTTGTTGACAAAGGCAAAGCCAAAGTCCAACAATCTTGAGACAAGGGAGAAAAATGCGGTGATGGCGTTTGTCATAGGTGTGGAGCAAGCGACCACTGGTTCAGGAACTGTAGAGTAAGCAAGGGACTTGCAGATCACTACAAAGCCTACCGCGAAAATCTTGCATTAGAAGCTCACTACAACAAAACAGAAGATAGAGATGGAGCAGAGGCTAATCTCGTTAAAGCAAGCTTCTGAATTGGTAGGGGCTCATTTCTGAGACACCGGATTTGGATTAGAGCTTTATGTTTTCCATTAATAAAGGCATGTGCGCCTAAGTCTTGTTATTGACATTATAATTCGTCAATTCTCTGGATTAGTAAACTTTGATGTAACTCGTTGACATTATTAATAAAGTCATTGTTTGGGCTTATTAATAACATGCTTGTCTACATTTTCTGTATAATATACATGCTTTGTGGTTGCTACAAACCTATCGTCTACTAGGGCTCACCTTAGTAACTTGTCATGTCTAGAACAAGAGATTTTCGATAAAAATATTTGAGTGAACTTTATGTCCCACATATATTGATCTCTCTTCACCTGATCATAAGTAAAAAGAGCTACCCAAAAAACTTTAGACGTCCTAGCAAACTTGAAAATTCGTCCATGTATCATTTGGGATAGCTAAGAGTGTTATAAGTCCCCGAAAATGCAGAAGATAGAATCTGCTGCACTATCAGCTAGCTTCGACAACAAACTGGGAATTTCTCAGAAATAATCAGTATATGAGTTACATATGGTTGAAAAGGTACGGATGTCTAGTTTTTAGAACTACCTCTGGATTGTTGATAGCTAATTTCTAGAAAAAGTTGTGCCCATTTTAATGGACAAAGGTCAGAAACAGGGTGTTAGTATTGCATCATTAGTTGTACGATTAACATACTTATCCATCTAAGCAGATTAGCAACACCTACTCGACCACATGCAAGACCACCTTGGAGGCTCCAACTTCACTCACCAGACCCACCCCCTCCGGGCGCGCACGCGCCCGTGGGGGGCGCGCCCGAACATGCGGATCACACACCAGCAGGAACCATCAGTCCCACATCGAAGAACACCACCAGGTTCCAAACTCAACCACCTATATATATCAGGTATTTATTACAGGTAAGATCACTCCATCGAACGGTATCTAATTCCATTTGATCCCTCAACACCCCAACCCATACTCGCTCGCACGTTCGCTTGACTGTTATATCCAATACATCTTCTGACTTAGGCATCGGAGCGTTGAAGGCGGGCCACCCCGTCTTGACCCCTGACCGCCTGCTTCATTGTTGTATCCCTCTAACAGCTGCACCCGAACGCCCGAGAGAGGAGGAGAGCCCGCCCATCCGAACAGTCCCACCGTTCGGACGCACCAAGGAGAGGAGGTCCACCGCACGACCGAGGAAGGAAGAGGAAGCTCATTTCTTGTTGCTTCTGCCCCATTACGCCCCCGCGCGTAATTCGGTAGAAACACAGGGCATAACGAAATCTGCTCTGCAGATCAGTCAACTTTGACGACAAACTGAGTTTTTTTTCAGAATAAACCAACATATGGATGGCATATATTTGAAAATATACGGACCTCTAGTTTTCAGATTATGTCTTTCTCGTTGATATCTATTTTCTAGAAAAGGTTATGCCCATTTTACTAGACAGAGGTCTGAAACCGACATAACACATTTGGCTGTGCAGATTGCTTAGCTTTGACATGAATGTGGGATTGATTCAGAATGATCCAAAATATAAATAATATATGGTCAGAAAGCTACGGATGTCTAGTTTCTAGAAATTTATCTGGAACATCAAAAGCTATTTTGTAAACAAAGTTATGCCTGTTTAAGTACACATAGATTAGTTTAAACCGAGGAAGGCCAAAACCTGAGGAAAACCCAAGGAGGCCCTTCGATGGATCAAAGGTGCCATCGAGGGATCGAAATATTTCCCAAGGAATTCCCTTGATGGATCGAATGGATCCTCGATACATCGAAATATTTTCTGAGGAAGCCCTTTGATGGATCGAAGGGATCCTCGATACATCAAAATATTTCCTGAGGAAGCCCTTTGATGGATCGAAGGAGTCCTCGATGCATCGAAATATTTTCTGAGGAAGCCCTTCGATGGATCGAAAAATTTCCTGAGGACACCCTTCGATGGATCAAGGGATCAACCCCGAGGAGGTGCTTCGATGGGTCAAAGGCATATCCCCAGAAAATAAACTTTTGAGTTAATTTTTTTGATATTTCCTCATACAAGATTTGTTTTCTTGTAGGTATGTTTCTAGGAGAGCTTGAATGTCTCATCAATAGTAGAACTACACATACCATTCTTCGTCACAGACAACTCTTCATCGACTTTATGCCTTGTCGAACATCTTTAACCACAATGATAGGTGGGTCTTCGGATTTGATCCAAGGGTGAGGAAAAGCCCAACTTTGTTTCCAAATGGAAGAAAACTCATCATTGATGATGCTCTCTATGCTCCAAGGACCCTATTGAGTAGTCGAGACATCCGAACCAACGGATTTCATACTCATTGTGAGAATGGAATTGAATATATATGCATTACCTCTAGTGATTCCGGTAGAAATCGAATACTAGAGAAGTTCATGTGTAAGCCAAATGAGCTATGTATTACAACTATGAGAGTTGTAAAATCACACCATGTCATAAGAGATAACCTATGGGACTCAGACACATATATGCTTTGGCACGACAGACTGGGACACCCGGGTAGTGATATGATGATCCGAATTTTGAAGAATTCAAATGGACATCCATTCTTTCGAGCGAAAGGAAGCAAGAACCAAAGAGCGGTTCACACAAACATGGAGGTGGACACCAAAAAGGGTGGCACCACCATCCATGGTCGGCCTCATACCGACACCTCCTCCCCAAGAAGAGAAGACTTGATGCCAAGAGTGGTACTCTCGTCCCCTATAATGCTTCCCCGGTCCATGGAGACCTTGAGCCAATACCAGTATCCTCACTGGTGATGTCTAGTGCTCATCGCTCGTTTTGCAAAGCATGCTCTTTAGCCAAGGTAGGAGCGAGACCCTGCTACGCTAAAGACACCAAAGAAAATATTCCATTCTTACAATGTATCCAAGGTGATATTTGTGGACCCATCCACCCATCATGCAGACCATTTAGATACTTTATAGTATTGGTGGATGCATCGACACGCTGGTCACATGTCGCATTATTGTCCACAAGGAATGCTGCATATGCTAAACTCCTTACTCAGATTATTCGTTTGAGGGCTCACCGCCCAGATCATCCTATAAAGTCCATACGTCTCGACAATGCTGAGGAGTTTACATCTCAAACATTTGATGATTATTACACGTCCATCGGGATTGATGTCGAGCACTCAGTTTCCCATATACATACCCAAAATGGTCTCACATAATCCACCATTAAAAGACTTCAAATAGTTGGACGGGCTTTGGTCATGCGCACCAACCTACCCACTTCTGCTTGGACTTATGCGATATTACATGCAGCAATGATTATTCGTTTTAGACCCACTGCTAGACAACCTTTTTCTGCGTACTAGCTGGTTACTGGATATGAGCCGAATATTTCGCATCTACGCATATTTGGTTGTGCAGTTTATGTGCCAATCGCGCCACCTTTACGTGATAAAATGGGTCCTCAGAGACGAATATGCATCTATGTTGGATTTGTTTCTCCAACTATAATCTGCTACTTAGAACCCTTGACAAGCGATCTATTTATCGCAAGATTTGCGGATTGTCACTTTGATGAGACAACATTCCCGTCGTTAGGGGGAGGAATGACACATGAACGACAGGAATTGTCATGGTCAGTCCCTAACTTGTCTCATCTTGATCCCCGCTCCGCACTAGCAGATAATGAAGTAAGGAGAATTATAGAGCTTGGAAACGTAGTAGATTCGATGCCTGATACATTTGCTGACCTTGCTAAAGTGACAAGATCACATATACCTACTGCAAATGTGTCTGCAAGGATTGACATCCCACAGAGAGGATGTCATGTCGCCACCCCTGGGATGGGAGAGAGCGGCGCCACCACACATGGTGGACGTGTGGTGGCTGAGACCATGGTTCCCCAAAGGAAGAGAGGGAGACCCGTAGGTTCGATGGATACTCACCCTAGAAAGAGGGGGAGATCAACACAACAAGATCCATTGTTCATCAACTCTCAAAATCCATCTCATGAAATTATTCTTGACTACAGTTATGTCCTTGAGACAACCAATTTGGAGGGAGTTCCAACGGTTGGTCCTAGTTCAGTAAATAAAGAAATTTTGATGAATTATGCTAGCATACATGAGATTTTGGAGAGAGAATCTATGATCATTGACGATGCGTTTGCATTCTCAGTTGCACATGAACTCATAGAACACGATGACATCGAACCTCGATCTGTTGAAGAGTGTCAACAGAGATCAGATTTGCCCAAATGAAAAGATGCAATACAGGCAGAAATAGATTCACTAACAAAGAGGTAGGTGTTTGGGCCGGTAGTGCTAACCCCGCCAAGTGTAAAATCTGTAGGATATAAATGGGTCTTTGTTAGAAAGCGTAATGAGAATAATGAGGTTGTAAGATACAAAGCTCGCCTTATGGCGCAAGGTTTCTCACAACGCCCTGGTATTGACTACGAGGAGACGTATTCTCCCATAATGGACGTTATAACGTTCCCCTACCTTGTCAGTTTGGTAGTTTCCGAAAAACTGGTCATGCAGCTCATAGATGTGGTTACTGCATATCTCTATGGGGATCTAGATTCAGAGATATACATGAGAGTCCCTGATGGATTCGAATTACCCAAGTCAAGTAGCTCTAAACCACGAAGCGCATTCTCTATAAGATTGAGAAGGTCACTGTATGGATTAAAGCAATCCGGGCGTATATGGTACAACCGCCTAAGTGAATACTTGATTAGGAAGGGATATGTGAATAACGAGCTATGCCGTTGTGTGTTCATAAATAAAAACAAGTTTCAGATTTGCAATAGTAGCAGTTTATGTCGATGAAATGCATCTCATCGAAACTCTTGATGAGTTAAAGGATACTGCGAAGTACTTGAAATTCGAGTTTGAAATGAAGGACCTTGGGAAGACACGGTTTTGTCTAAGCTTTGAGCTAGAACACCGTAGTAGTGGAATACTAGTCCACCATGCAGCTTATATCCGCAAGATGTTGAGAATGTTCAACATGGATAAAGCACATCCTGCTAGCACCCCCATGGTAGTCCGCAACCTAGATCCAGAGAAGGATCTGTTCCGTCCAAGGGATGAGGACGAGGAACTCTTAGGGGCTGAAGTGCCTTACCTAAGTGTAGTAGGTGTATTATTGTACTTAGCTCAATGCACAAGACCAGACATCTTATTTGTTGTGAACTTGTTGACTAGATTTAGCTCAGCACCCACGCAACATCATTGGACAAGCATTACGAATATCTTCAGGTACTTAAAGGGTACGATAGATATTGGCTTGTTTTATCCCTATAGAGAGACAAGACGGAAAGCTACCATCTCAAAGGGACACCATTCCCTTTACCCCCTATACCAACAATCTTTGTGATGTGTTGACGAGTTTTGCTGATGCTGAATTTCTCTCTGATCCATATAAAGGTCGTTCCCAGACAAGATATGTCTTTACTATGGGAAACACTGCGATATCTTAGAGGTCTACAAAGCAGACCCTAGTCGCTATATCCACAAATCATTCTGAGATTATTACTCTTCATGAGGCAATTAAGGAGTGTATATGGCTGAGGTCCATCATTACACATATTCGTGAGACTTGTGGATTGAAATCCACTACTGATAAACCTACATGCATTTATGAGGATAATGCTGCTTGTATCGAACAGATGAAGCAAGGTTACATCAAGGGCGACAACACCAAGCATATATCGCCTAAGTACTTTTACAATCAGCAACAACAAAAGTTTCTCAAAGATCCAGATTAACCAGGTTCGATCTGAGAGCAATGTGGCAGATTTATTCACTAAGTCATTGCCCAAATCCACATCCCAGAAGCATGTAAAGAGCATAGGGTTGCTCAGCTTGTCTAAGCTGCCTTGATTGTTGGTATCAATGGGAGATGCAGACTTCAGGGGGAGTCTGGCATACACATGAGCATTTTTGGATGTGAAGGACACGTTGTACTCTTTTTCCTTTACTAAGGTTGTTTTTATCCCACTGGGTTTTTATTACTTAGAAAGGTTTTAATGAGGCAACATAGTTATGTGTCACATCATCGTCTACAACGATTTGCATTCTTTTTACTTGGCGAGACCGATTTTTCTCCTGCAAAAGTTTTGGCTCGGCAAGGTTTTTTTTTATGAGGCATCAATGAAGCAAATGAAGAAGCGTCACCACCATACACCTGCACAATTGGGAGTGTTGTAGGATATTTGATGTTCCTAGTTATGGTAGAAATTACATGATATGATAGTATAGCTTATCTAGAGATGTAATAAGATTACTTTCCTATTTGTACCTCTTGTACTCTTCTATATATAGGAGTTGTTTCTTCATGAATAAAGTTACACAATTCATTGCTTCATACTATTCTCTCTACATTTATATTTTCCTAAAACACAATGTTTAATATGGCCTACCTTTTTCAATGTGCAAAATATGCCACGCTTTACGAAAGCCGACACCACCTCTTGTTGCCAATTATTGTAAAAATCATAATAATTCTCTGTGCAACGAGGAAACAATGGTTTGAGTTGTGAAGTTTGATGATTTGAGACAACATTCAGTAATTAAGCTACTGTCAACCCAAAATATCGACATTACAATTCCAAAAACACAAAACAAGACAACATGGGAAGGAAGGAAGGGAAATAAATATATCATAGATTCATAGTAGATATGTTTTATCTTGTATGGCATAGTAAATTCTAACACTTGGTAAATACTGCTGATCAGCCAATACTGTTCAGAAAATAATTGAAAGGACCTAATTTTAGATTAACTAGTAATCTAGGATCACGTCCTAATGACAAGACTTAAACCACGGATTTCCTTAAAAAATTGACATAGTTTTCTCTGCAAAGTGGATTACCAGAAATCTGCAAGAAAATCACACTTCGAATTTCCCACAAACAATACCGTGGACCACTGATGTCCATCCGGATTTCTCAATAAAATGCGGAAAGTAAATTAATTAAAATGATGGAACAATAATACAGGAACTGAAAACTCATAATCCAACAATACTAACAATTCACAACCAGCATTGAAAAATATTTACAACACTAGTGTTCAGAGCGACTTCTAAGAGTAGAATAAAACATATGAAAATATATTGCTAGTAGCCGAAACCTATAGAAATTTATGATAATCCGGTAGACTCAAAGCCTCTGATAATCAAAATTCAGCTCAGGAGAAGTACTACAACCTGATTACGAAAAACCAAAAGGCCCAAGAAAATACAGATAAAAACATAAAAATGTTAGCATGAGTAAACAAAAATTCATGATCTACGCATTTTATGCTTGATTCTTAACGTCTTTCTCTTTACATTTAGCTTTGTTTTGACCTCAGTAAATATGTTTCTAACTTACTTTATGTTTTTAGGTTGAAAATAAAGGAGGAACAATAAAGGAGGCAAAATGGAGCAAAAACGCAGAAAAATGAAGAATCCTATTTTGACTAGGAATCCTTGTTGGAGTAGAAGTTCTTGGGAGAATAAGAAAGTGAATTCGGAACACATGTGTAAAATATTTCCTAAAGTGAAGAGGAAGTATCCGGATCTTTCCTAATTGATGAAGGAAACCTTTCTTAATTGTGATTGAAGAAGAATTGAAATCCTAGTCCACCTAGAAGAAGGATTTGTCACGGCCTTGCTTATATATGGAAAATGTCGACCCTATTGCTAAATGGGAATCCAAATTATTCAAGAATGGACCAAGATTAATGAAGATGGGTCAAAGACCAAGAGCATGTCTAACGAGGCCCAAAAAAAGAAGATGGATTAAAATGAATTATCAGAAATCGGCCATTGTACATCAGCCTGAAAGACCACTGTGAACAGGTACGGATGAATCTAGACACGGTTAGCATATAGTTGGAAATATCTAGAAGTCTAGTTTCTAATGCAATTGGAATCACACGATTTGGAGTCCTAGAACGAGAGAAATTCTTGTTTTCGTGGAGAATGGTCAGGTTACCCGAGTGGAGTAGTTAGAGTCCTAGAAGGAGTCGAACTAGGCTTTGCTTGGCCTATATAAAGGGAGCTTCGACCAGAACAAAGGTACCACTCATTCCTACGCCTAAGCTCTGCCAAACACTCTCCTCCTCCCCACAAATCAAGCCGACATCCTCAAGAAGTCGACTACACCATCATAACGCCACATCTCTTCTTCCACCGACGTATAGGGGATTCCGAGCGTCTTCCACCAAAGAAATCTAGTGCTCTTGAGTAGCCTTAGGGGATTCCGAAGCTATAAAAGTGTAATCATGATCTCTTTACTCCGTAGTTTCTTTTTGTGTATTAAACTTGGTTGTGTGTTTTGGATGATTTTATTTGGTTTCATGAATTATATGTCTTTTAATAAATCTTCCATGTGTTTTATTACTTTTATTCGAAACTTGCATGTGTATTTGGTTCTTAATGCTTTGATTTTAGATATAGGGGATTCCGAGTCTAATTAAATCAATGGTGTATAGGGGATTCCGAGCACAAAATATGAAATATGCATGTGTTTTGAGAATTTGAGTGATAGAATTTCGTAGGTTGTTGAGAGGATGTATATATGCCATGTTTGAGTGAAGGTAAAGAATAAGATGATCACTTGTATATAATTAATTAGGTTTTCTTTTTGTTTCAAAACATGGTATGTGTTTTAGGGTCTTCCACGTGTTTGCTTGTCTATGAGTCAATGCATGTTAGAGTCCTAGGATTATGTGCTATGTTTGAGACGTTTTTAGTAAATAAATTAGGTAATTAAAAACCAACTTATAAACCCCCTCCCCCCATACATTTACTTTTGTGCTTATAAACGTTGTCATGCATTAGTACCCTCAATCCCTCGTTAAGAGCGATCCCTACTTATCAATGCTACATCTACAAAGAAGGGTTTTAAATTGCATACGTGTGAGATATGTGTTGAGTGTCTACTTTGTGTTAATATTTGATGCATGTTTTACGCGTTATCAACTCACAATCAATGTGAAATAGTAAAATATACTATTTGTGCCTTTCAGCTGATTTTTGAGCTCAGGAGAAGCACTGCAACCTATTTACGAAAAACCGAAAGGCCCAAGAAAATGCAGATAAAAACATAAAAATGTTAGCATGAGAAAACAAAAACTCACAATCAATGTGAAACAGTTAAATATTCTATTTGTGCCTTTCAGCTGATTTTTGAGAAATACAGCGAGTTTAAAAACTGTAAACTGAAAACAATGGAGGCGCTCACCCAGACCATCTAACCTGAGTCGGATAACTGTAAGAAAAATAAATGTGACGAGATTGTCCCCATGCCACCTAACCTGAGTCGATCTGGGTCAACGAGACCACCTAATCTCTCATGACTAAACTATCTGGTAATCAGATGAATAACTAAAGCATTGATGCAATAAAATAAACCATCACAATAACCCTCCAAATTTAAAGGCTCTAAAATAAACTATAGAGCATGTTGTATAAAATAAGAATTCGCTACGAGTATGAAAATAAAGGTTCACTCACCGTACAATGAGGAGATACTCATAAAGACGAAACCAGCTAATCGGCGTAATAATCATCAGACATGGCCCGCTAACTCGAAATCATGAAACCACGATTATAATTAATATCTAATCGTCGATATTCATAATGAATAGCTAGGCTCGTAATTCGACGAGCAACAATGTCGAGAATCTCGTATTCTCGAAGAATGTATTTTTTGACTAAATACGAACTTAATAAATTTAGAATTCAATTCTTTGTATTCCTTCACTGTAAATCAATTTTTGAGTCGCAACATAAATTTCAAATATCGAGCGCCTCGAATTTAAATCGATAGTCGGTCGTTCGTTAATATTATCGTAAAATCAATTAATTATTATCCGATTAAACACACGTCTAAATTAATCAAGTCAAGATCCATTCAAGAATCTCACCATTGCATTCAACACGAAATTACGAGCGGAACGACATAAACTTTTGCCGAAAATTCCAACCTCGCCGGAGCTCCGCCGTACACGGTGGTGCGTGGGGCCATACACCACCGCCGGGCGGCGATCGGAATCTCACCGGGTCTAAATTGAGCAACCTACACATCAAAACTTTCATCTCAACAACCCAAACAATATTGTAGTACAACTTAAAACCAAAATCAAACTGAAAAATAACGAAGTCAACCAATGAAGTTTCGAACCCTCGCCGGAATTCTCTTCCTCCATTCATTATCGTTTGGCCACGGCAGAGTCCAAGACCTGTCCCAATAGATTCGTGGTCATTTAGGCTTCAAAACTCCTATAGTCACGACCACCATCACCGTCGTGTGCACCGCCACCGTTGCCGTCAAAATCAACTCGGAATCCGCCACCTTCTCGGTCTCGATTCGTCCTCCACCGGTCACCAATGTTGGAGATATTGCCACCAGATAACAGAGAATATGGAACCCAACATTTTGCCACCAGACCCACGGTCGATGAGAACCTCACAGTGAGAAACAGGTCGAGAGATAGAGGGTCAACGCGGATCAACCCGGTTGCCAAAAATGGAAATGTCAAACTTTCTCAAAATGAAAACCCCTAAATATAGTTGCGATTTTACGGTAACACGTTTTCTGATATTTTCGTAAAATTTTCGCTGACCATAATTTTCTCGTCGCAACTCCGATTTCAACATTTGACGTGGCCACGAATTCGTTTCGACAAACTCTATGATTTTATCTAAAGAAATTTCTCAAAAATTATAGTCGATAAAATCTCAACGAAACCCTGACGAAATTTATCGACGGTAAAGACTAATTACCATCGATAATTAACTTAATTAATGAGCGACTAATTGCATAAGTTTCGATTATCGCGTGATATTGTTCCGAGTCATAACAAAACCATTTCTATTTTAGCCAATACTAAATTCAAGGTAAAAACCTGAACTGATAGAGTATATAATGGATGGTGAAAAGATAATGAAAACATTTGCAATAATTGTTCTAAGTAACTCATTTTAGTTACAAACTTACAAACAATAATTAGCCCCTCAATCAAATTCCTAGAGAGAGCTCTTTGTTTCTTCCCAAACTAGCGGCGGTTTACTACTGTTTGTCAAGTCTTTGTCCGGCAGTAATGGCCACGTCTTTGTCGTCAGACGGGGAGTTCATGCCCTGACATCCTCTAGTTTGTTGGGTCGATGGTTCTGGTTCTTTTTCAGGTTTCTCTCGGCATTTTTCTGGCGGCGTGGCAGTCTGTGGATCATGTCTACTAGGTCTTCTTAATGTCTCAGTTTGCTGGGATCGAATTGCTTCCGCTGATTTGATTTTGGGGTTGTGATTTTGTGGGGTTGATTGGCTAGGCAGGTTCTCGACGGTGAGTTTGGCTAGGAGGGTTTTGGAGGGTATCGGTCAGTTCCGTTGCCATGGTGGCTTGCTTGGCGATGAAGATGTGGCTGTAGGTGAGGACGATCGATTTTTCTCATGAACGGTGACGTGCTGGTTTGGGTGGGGAGATCTGGAAGGTTGGGCTTTGGGCCTAACTTTCTTTGGGTTGTTGCTTATTGGGCTTTTATTTTAGGTTGAGGTGTTTTTCACTCTAAGCCCATATTTAGGTTTTAGTTTATCTAATTCAATAATGTCCTATTTTTTTAGGATCCTAATTAGGTACTTTTGTACCCTAAGCTTATTTATCTCTTTTTTAGTTGGTGTGATTCATTAGGTTTTGACATACCTACCACAATCGAGTGTTCAGGGGGGTATGTTCATTACCTTGTTCTCATGTTTTTTGACTTTTTTTAAGACCTTAATAAGTTCGACAATTATTGAGCTTAATAATTGTAAAAAATAGGAATAAATTCTGACTTGGGCCAACTCTATTTGTATTCATGCTGAATTCGTTTGAAATATATTATTAGTTCGGCATTTCTGAGGGTACTCTCGAATAATTATCCCCTCAAAAAAGAAAGCATTTGCAATAATTGCCCCGTAAAAAAATCTTTTTCACTTTTTACCACCAAACTTTTATCTTACCTCAGCACCACCCTAACACACTACATCCATTAACCTCGAGAGTCGGACAAAATATATGTCCGTGGGCCGTGGCTCATCGACTCTCCCGTAACACCGGAACTCTCCCCAGTCCGTTTCTACCCGACCCGACCCATTAAAAACCTCTCTCTCTCTAATTTTGGACAGTGCGATGCGATTGCTCTCCCTGCTCTCCCCCTCCTCATTCACTTCCGAGCTCCTCCTCCACCTCATCTTCTTCGCCAACCTCCGATTGGTTAAAACGACGTCGTCTCTCTCTCCCTCTCTGAAGATCCAGTAAGCACTTTCATGCTCTTCATCACTCTCTCTCTACAGAACTGTAACTAACTTCCGTAACGGATCTCGTTTCTCTCTCCATAAACGGAAACACCAAAATTCCACTACTTCGGAATTCAATGCTTCTCGAGTTGCTCTCCCTCACTATTTGAAGTTTCGAATTGAGCTTGAGCTCGGTTTTTCTCGCGATCATGATGAAGAAACTGCTCGCGAAATCCAGAATCGTAGCGCTCGTCGTTTTCGTGCTCGCCGTCGGCCTCGCCGGACTGTACGGCTTTCTCAAGCCGGTGTCGAACGGCTGCAACATGACGTACATGTACCCGACGTATATTCCGATTCGCGTCTCCACGACTACTTCGCCGGCGAAGTACGGTCTGTATTTGTACCACGAAGGATGGAAGACGATCGATTTCAACGACCACGTCAAGAAGCTCGGCGGGGTTCCGGTGCTGTTTATTCCCGGAAACGGCGGGAGCTACAAGCAGGTAAGTGTTTTTTTGATCGGACTATTTGATGTTGTTATTATATAGCATTGTTGAAATGTAAGGTTTTAGGTTGATGATCAGTTGCTGTGTGGTCATTTATACTACTAGGTGAGGTCGTTGGCGGCGGAGTCTGATCGGGCGTATCAGGTGGGGCCGCTGGAGCGTACATTTTATCAGGAAGCTAGGCTGACTCGTGAGGAAGGTGGAGGGGAGGATGTGGCTGATGTTGAGTTGCCGAATCAGTACGATTCGAGGTTGGACTGGTTCACTGTGGATCTAGAAGGAGAGCATTCGGCTCTGGATAGTGCTATACTTGAACAGCACGCGCATTATGTTGTCCTATGCATTCACAGGGTAGGACTCTTTATAATGCAGTCACTTTTTACTATCGGAATTTTCAATGCGCTTGAGTTTATTAATGTACATGAACTTTTGATGCATTTTGGTGTTGATATGAAGATGCATTTTCTCTGTGTTAACGTTTTGTTTCCGTGGGTTTTTGATTCCCATATATTTAAACCTTACAAGACTACAACCACGCGTGCAGATTTTGGATCAGTATAAGGAATCTTATAAGGCTAGAGAGAGTGAAGGTGCTGCCACCTCGGGGAAGTTGCCAGAAAGTGTTATTTTGGTTGGTCACTCTATGGGTGGTTTTGTTGCGAGAGCTGCTGTGGTCAACCCTCACTTGAGAAAGTCAGCAGTTGCAACGATTTTGACACTTTCAAGCCCACACCAGTGAGTATTTTGTTCCTAAAGCTTCTTGCACTCTCAAAGTGATAGACGGATTGCATAAATGTATTTGATGAGTTTTAATCCTTTTATTCAGATACCCTCCTGTAGCGCTGCAGCCTTCCTATGGTCACTACTTTAGACGTGTCAACCGTGAATGGAGAGATGGATATAAGGTCCAAACAAATGGAGTTCCTGTTCTCTCTCATGTTGTTGTCATATCCATTTCTGGTGGTTACAATGATTACCAAGTAAGTTGAAAGATGTCCTGCACAAACATTGAACAGTTTAACTAAAATGCCCCCTAATGAACATTCTAAACATTAATTTGGCATATTGAAAATGTTCGTCGCTCAATGTTCTGACTATTGCTTTTACCCATACTTATTGGTGTTTATACTTGATTTTGACTGTAGGTAAGGACCAAGTATGAGTCCCTTGACGACATTGTGCCTCCCACCCATGGTTTCATGATCAGTAGTACTGGCATGAAAAATGTTTGGTTATCAATGGAACACCAAGTTATATTATGGTGCAATCAATTAGTTGTCCAAGTAAGTAAGTCACACCTGGTATACAGATTTAGTTATATGCAGGCAGTTCTCTATATATTAATACATGTGGTCTTATCCAGGTATCACACACTCTCCTTAGTTTAACAGATTCCAGAACTGGTCAGCCTTTCTCTGACACTCGAATAAGAGTTGCTATATTCTCGAAGATGCTTCGTAGTGGAATTCCACAGAGTTTGAACTGGAGGAAGCCATCGCGATTGTCTCAACAGTCTATAGCTGTTCCAACTAGAGATGTGAAAGACAAAACTGGTAATATGCAAACTCGTTTTGTCTTGCTTTGGAACACTATTGGATGATTCTTTATGGATTGAACTTAGGGATATATTTGATGTATTCAGTTATCCATTTCATATTTCTCAAAAATGAGTTCTGTACCAAATTTGCAGAATCGCTGTACATTTCTGCTGCTTGTCCAAGCAATGTTTACTGGAGTGATGATGGTCTTGAAAGGGATCTATACATTCAGACAACTACTGTCACAGTGTTAGCCATGGATGGTCGAAGACGATGGTTGGACATTCAAAAACTGGTAAGGATCAGAGCTTCCATCTACCATCTACCATCTTAAAGTTACTCTCGGGTTTATTCTGATTCAAGTTCTTGAACATTCATTTTAATCCTCTCTTTCACAAGCCCTCATTCATTGTTACTCACAGGATCAGTGTTCTAAAGTTATATGCATTCATGACTTTGATATACCTAGAAGTGGTCTGTACAATTAACTTTTTAAGTATGAGTTAAAGGGATAAAATATAACTATTTTCCTCACAATGCTTAGATTTTCTTTCCCTTTTAGATATTCACTCTGGGCACTTGTTAATTCTCTTTATCTTCTACACTACTCATCTCTGATAGGGCTCGTACTGAATCTATTTATGCAGGCATCCAGTGGAAGAAGCCACTTCATGTTTGTGACTAACTTGGCTCCATGTTCTGGGGTTAGGCTTCATCTATGGCCTGAAAAAAGAAACTCGACCTCTGACTTGCCAGTATGTATAAGGATCCATGAGGTGACGTCAAGGATGGTGCTCATTCCATCAGGACCAGCACCAAGACAGGTACTACATTTTGCTTAATTACAGATCATATGGGATTACCATGTCAGAAGATTAGTTTTCATGAAAGTTAGATCAGTATTCTGCATGCAAAATGTATTTTTTACCTTTTCCCAATTAGATTTGGTTATACTTCAGAAAAGAGATATCTATTAAGTTGCTACACAGAATGTCCCTGGCACACTTGTGTGTGAATGCATGCCTGATTTGTGATTAATTCTGCTTTATCTGATCAGATTGAACCTGGAAGCCAGACAGAGCAAGCTCCCCCTTCGGGTATACTTCGCTTGGGACCCGAGGATATGCGTGGTTTCAGATTCCTGACCATCTCAGTTGCACCTCGTCCGGTAGGGTTTCCGCTCAACTGTTATGAGTGCTTCGAAAAGAGTTTGATTGGATGAGTTGTGTATTGTTGTTTTTTTTTTTTGTGCGGGTAGCAGGCTTAGCTTAGGTGGACTGCTTATAGTTGCTTTACTTATCTGCTATGTGAAAGATTAGTTATTGATATTCTTAGCAATCAACATATTCAACACACTGATTTATAACTAACCAACTACTGATAATGCCATGGTGAAGTTCCTTACACAGCAATCAGTGGTTATAATTTTCAACCATGTCATATTGTCAGTTTAATAGTAATGCCTAGAAACTAAAAGGGATCCCTTCATTCTACATTCTATCAAGTAGTTTAGTGTTTTCCATATGGCTTAAGTTGTTAGTCCTGTCTGAAGCTGTTCCGAGTATTCATCCTCAGTTTCTCCAGTAGTTGTCCTTGATCCTGTTTAATGTGATCATTTAAGTGTATTGACTTTATACGTTATAGTTGACTTTCTGGTAATCAGAGTATTTCAGGTAGACCTCCACCAGCAGTGTCCATGGCAGTTGGTCAGTTTTATAATCCAGAGGAAGGGAAGAGAGACATCTCGCCATGGTCACCTCCGCTATCTAGTTATTCTCACAAGGTTAATAATTCAATGATACTGGGTAGCTTTTGGACTTTCAAATAGAAACTTAGGCCGTCACTTATTTAAGTATTTTTTTGACCATGTATGACTTGGTTGCTATGCAGGATTTATCGTGGAAGGAAGATCACCCCCTTGCTTTGAATCTATCATTCACAAGTAGCTTAGGCCTTTTGCCCGTAACATTCTCTTTGAAAACAGCAGGTTGTGGAATAAAGGGTTCTGAACTTCCAGATGAGCGGGCTGAAGATACCGATAATAGCAGTATGGGTTTTTCTTAATAGTTTTGTAACTTTTTTGAATATATTCTGTAACTTTTATCACTCTTATTATACATCTTGGGTTCATATATCGTCATGGGTTAAGTTGACATGAATGGTGACATAAACAGTTTCTCTTGATATTACATATTAGCCACTCTACTGTGCTATTCTGTCTTTTTATTTATTTATTTAATTCTGTGTGACTAAGCTATTTCTTTCGTTGTATTACAGAGCTCTGTAAGCTTCGCTGCTTCCCGCCAGTCGCGTTTGCTTGGGATGAAATATCAGGTCTCCATGTATTCACAGATTTGTATAGTGACACAATCATTGTTGATTCCTCACCAGCGCTTTGGAGTTCACTTAGAAGTTCTGAGAAAACGTCTGTTCTGTTGCTGGTAAGGGTATTAATTCATTTATTGTATCAAGACTCAAGATCTGATATTGGCACAAGACATTCGCAAAATACAAATTTTGTGGAAGCAAAACCGACACAAATTTTGATAATATTTTTCCTACTCTTTGGCATTTTCTTACACGGCTTCTCTTCAGGTAGATCCACATTGTTCATATGGGAGTGAGATGACTGTTTCTGCTACTGCAGTTGCAACTAGGTTTCTTCTTGTGTATACTTCACAGGTAATGACCTTCAAACAGCTCAATTTGTATTATTTCTGGATTTTTAGCTATGTTTTTTTTTTCTCCAGTTTTTCATGCTTCTAGTCTAAAAGAGTATAGGGAGGGTTGGAGAGGAGTAAGACATTAAAATATATTTGGCTGAAAAGATCTGTCATTTATAAGTGAAAGGTTTTGTTTGTTGCGCTCATGTTTTTTTGTCAAAAACTGATTGTAAATCCCACTTGTACCGAGCAATGGTTATATATAGGTGTATGTGTTTTAGATATGTTTAACGAAGGCCTGTAAGCCTATACATTTCTTATGTCTACATAAAAGAAAAACAGTTATGCTAAATATTAATTTAATTGATCATGTATAGGGCTGTTGTCTTGCAGATTGTTGGTTTCTCCGTTGTTGTTATCTTCTTTGCACTGATGCGGCAAGCGTGTGCATGGGACCATAACCTACCCATACCATCGATGTTGACAGCTCTGGACTCCAATTTGAGATTCCCATTACCGCTTCTCTACCTAGGGATTGCCCCAATTGTTCTTTCCTTAATAGTCGTTTTCTGGATTTCTCAACCATCTCCTTCATTTACTAGCTTCGCCATTGTCTCACTTGTGTGCTATTTCCTTGCTAATGGCTTCATAGCCATTTTGATCTTGATATCCCAGTTTGCATTTTATGTGGCTGCTCTTTTACATATTTCCATCAAGAGAAGGTCAGTACACGCTTTATACACAATTAGATAGATGATTAAGTCTTTATTAGTGTCAATAGTGCAGTGACAGTAATTAATTTCTTGCAGGTTTCAATTGTGGGGCAAAAGTTGTCAATGGCTTATGAATATGTCCTCTTGTATCTGTTCATTCAAGGTAAACTTTTTTTGTATTATAAATGTAATCATTACCAGCTCAAGCATTCTTATGAGCTGATGCCAGAACCTATGTGTGCTTGAAATGTCTTTACCTTGCCGTATTTGGTGATTTCTTGCTATTTCAATTTTAAAAGAGTTTTTCTTTTACTTCTCCTGCCCTTTTTATATCCTTCAGAGACAGTCTGAACTCTAATATGTTTAACTCATGAACTTTCATATGACACTTTCTAAATCAGGTGGTAAGGGTTACAAGGGCTAATCCACTACTGGTTACAGCACTTGCTGCTATTTCTTTGTCTTGCTTTGTTCATCCAACATTGGGTCTTCTTATTGTCCTGTTCTCTCATGCTTTGTGCTGTCATACTGCCCTTTGCAGGTATGTCTTAACTTCAATTTCCAAGGGAGAGTCACACATACTCTTGTTGTCCATCTATTGTGTTTCAATTTTCTATAATTATTGGTTCTTGTTAATGCATAATTTTGAAATCTTCATGAGTATTATCTACCATTAAGTGTTGAAGAAATGATCCTAAAGTGCTTCATGTTTCTGTAACAGTTTTTTGACAGCTTCATTTCGCAGCCATGCACGAAGACATGAATTATTTGATTATCAGAAAGAAGGCAATAATGGGACAGACAAATATACATTCAAACGTGGTGTTTCATCAAACCAGAGTTTCCCTTCTGAAGATGGGAGCTCCAACAGCCCAGACTCTTCAAAAAGCTTTAGTGAAACTCAATTAGAGATATTCAATCATCGGCATGGGTTGTTTATTTTGCATCTTGTTGCAGCATGCATGTTTGGCCCATCTTTTGTAACTTGGCTGCAGGTACAATGATTATGTCACTTATTGTTCTCGTCTTTGAAAAACTGCTTTCATTCTGTGGTATCAAATTTCTGAACAAAATGTTGAAAACGGCTCCTCGTTAAATCTCAAAACTCTAGATGCACCAAGTTGTCAACATTCACCAATATGCATGTAAATGAGTCTTTTATCATCCTGCTGCATATGTTAAAGGTTTAAATTCAAGGAATGGATTATGCTCAATTGTCTTATGCCCTGATTAAGCTACTAGCTTTTGGATATGAATTTCATGCAAGCACAGTTATAGTTCAAACAAACCTTGTTGTAATAACTACTTTTGTGTAAGAATTTTATCTGTTCATGTTTTTAGAGTTGTATGTTTATATTTCTCTCTCCTAAATTAGTCTTTGTTGTTGCAGAGAATAGGGACGGGTCAGAGTTTTCCATGGATTTTGGATTCAGCTCTATCCACAGGTGTGATCCTCCATGGTATCTTCACTCCAAATCCCCAGTTCAATTCATTCCTGGTTTCTTTCCCTCTTGTACGAAACCTAGAAGTGAGGATGCACTTACTGTACCTTGTTGCTGGATACCAATCCTATCTCTCTTCCCTGGCCTTGGCTCCATATAGGGAATTCTATGTTATGGCTGCTGTAGGCTATATTTCTATTTGTCTAACCCTCTTACAAAGATGGAACAAAGAGAAGGGAGATGCCCATTTTGGTAGCCGAAAACATTCTCACAGGCATTGACTTCCCTGAAACTCACAGATGTAACTCAGTGGCCAAATATTCAGTAGAAGGCCCTTGTACAAATATAGGCTACGAGAACATGTAAGTCCTTATGAGGGTGGAATTTGTCATCTACTTGCTTCCATTAATCACAGTTTTGCAATCAGAATTCTCACAGATCGACAAGCAAGTGCAGCTGTTCGGGGATTCTACTGAAACACATTTTTTTTGTGTCATTTACAAGATTTGGGCTCCTATTTTGAGGTCGCAGAGATGGTCATTTGTGCTTATTTTGTGCCTTCATACCATTGAGAGGTTTATTAGGGTTGAAGATAGTGTAGTTTGCCCTGATGTAGATCAGAGTTGTTGTAGCGTGTTCATAGATGAAACTCGACTGAAACAAATACGATTACAAGTTTGGAATGTCAGATTCATTTGTTTATAGTTTGATTTGCAATGTTACCTTTCTATTCTTTCTCAAAAGTCTAAACCTCTATTCTGGTTGCCATTTTTAACTGTGGTTGTTTACGCTATTGGCTACATAGCACTGCTGAGTGCTGAGTGTGCCAAACCTTGTAGAATGAGGGCCAAATGTGAGAAGCCAAATCCTTCAATTCCTAATAATACATAGTACATACCTTCAAGAAACATAGTTTCCTGTTAGTTAACTTTGTTTGAACACAAGAAACTAAAGAAAGCTGTGGTCACAGGTGTTCTTTGTAAATGTTGGGACTACATGAACAAAGTAATGCAACAAATTCTAGTAAACAGTCGTATTGCAGCACACCATTCAAAGAGAGAACAAGACTGGCTACATGTTTCGAGCTACACCACCACGGTAAGTGGCTCTAGATGCCATGGCTCTCAGATTTGCTCTAGCCGCCGAAAGAGAGGTCACTGGTTCCCCGAAAAGCGTCCATAAACTCCTCCCTTTGCAACCTTAAAGCCAATGCAGCATCCTCATCTTGGTTTGGCATCCTCCTACTACTTATCGGATTTGGATTTCTTCTCGACGCCCTCCTTATAGGTCTAATTTCGCTGCCTGATGTTACCCTTACTTGTCGAGTCAAGCTGCCTTGTTCTCGGCTTTGCTCAGCTGCTCTCATCTGTAACCTTACAGCCAGTGGTGCAGGATCATCCTCATCATCTTCATCTAGGCTCAACAATACCCTTCTTCTCCTCACTGCCACATCTCTGGCCGACACCTGCCTAGTTTGATCCCTTACATGACCAATAGAAAAGGCCTTCTCGGGGATTTCTCGCTCGGCTTCTTCACGACTATTCAAGGCTCCAGCTGCTTTCCTTGCTTCAACTTCTTGCGGAAACAGAAGCTGGATTGTGTTCCAAAGAACCGTGTTGACAGTGCAAGATCTTCCATTGCTGCAAACATCAAGCAAGCAACAAGAATATAAAGTTATAAAACCCCACAAGTATATTACAGTATTGCTACATCAAAATGATATTAGACTCCAAAATTTCATACCTCATTAGTTGCCTGCATTTGGGGCACCTCTTCCCACATTTATCCGCAGCAGATCGCAAACATTTCTTACAGAAACTACAGCATTCAAATAGTACTTCTCAGGACATGTGACTCCAACCATCATTAAACTTCATCAACAATTGTGAACATAAAGTTTACTTAAGCTCACCTGTGTCCACAAGGAGTGGTACTAGGTTCAAAGCAAATCTCCAAGCAGATCTACAATTACATCAACTCCATTATTCTACAAGAAACAAATGGCAAACCCATTTCTTCTAGTTCAAATTCTAATTCATCAAAAGCGAGTAGGTTCTTACAGCACAAGAAAGCTCATCTCTGAGCTTATCCAAGCAAGCAAGACTTGAGCTTGAGCAAGAAGCACCAGAACTCTCACCCATCTTATCATCTTGTCCTACTTTCTTCTCTTCATTCACAACATCAACATTTGGTTCTACATTCTCTTTCACACCCTCTATGCATCAAAATCAATAAAGAAAAATTAATCAAAATTTAAACTTGGCCAACTTTCAAATTAAGGAAGATCACCCAAAACAGTAAAGTACCTTCTTTTATGGTTTCTTCATTGTCAAGATCCAGAACAGCTATTGGTATCGAAATCGGGCTCTTTCGCTGAGATCTTCGCTTTCTGAAAACACCCAACAAAAATCTGAATCAGACCCACTAACAAAGGATCAATCTTTTTTAAATCTTCCAATCAAATTAGTCTCTCTAGTTAAAAATACCTTCTTGATGAATTGTTATTGGGTGGAGTCTTGGACTGAAAAACCGACCGCTTCTTCTGCTTAATGTCTTGCTCCGGCGTGTCGTCGACGACGAGGCTCGCGATGAGTAGACTCTCCTCGTCCCAACCGGCCATGGCCGCCGCCGATTTGAACCTGGGGCTGAACATGAGACCGTTCCCACCACTTGGGTTGTTATTTCCGATTTCATGAACTGGGTTCGATGATGGTTCTTCTTTCAGCATTGTTAGAGATCGGAGATTGGAGAATAGAGAGAATGGTGGAGTTTTGAGGCTCAACGGTTTAGTTTTGTGTGTTTTTTTGAATTTGATGGTGGATTTAGGAAAGGGAACAACGGCTATAGGGGATTTACCAATATTATCATTATTATGGGCTTGGACTGTTTTCATGTGTTGGGTCTCTTTCCTTCATCTATCACCGTTCAATTTGGGTGATGATGGGTTTAGATTTATTTTGTCGAGATTTTTAGAATGAAATGGTAATCTCTAGCTAATTATGATTTGATGAATTTTCGCAAAGATTTACCTTTTGATGAGAAAGGAACCAGTCTTATTACGATATGAAAAAATTACAATAGAGGAAAACAAAATAGACAATAAAGTTAAATCTGGAGAAACGCATACTACAAATGTTGCAACGCTTATCTGACACCCACACTAGATAACAGGGCTATATAACTATGATCTATATATAAAACATTACAGTACACTTATTTTTGGTTATTTTCACTTATATAACTATGATCTATATATAAAACATTACTGTAGGGTCATCTACTACAGTACACTTATTTTTGGTTATTTTCAGGTATAAAACATTACATAAAAATTTTGATCATATTTTAACATCTTCATCGTCCAATTATTAAATCTGTATGAGTAGATCATTCTTGTAAATTTTCAGCTAAAATAGTAGTCGTTAAGGTATCGAACTAGGTTTAATCAAGAGACCAAATCTGTCTAACCTGAACCGTTCATACGTATAAACTTCAATTGTAGTTTTGAATATCTTAACAATCATTATATTGGCTGAAACAGACTTGATCTACATATTAAAACCGAAGATCAACAAATGCAAGATACAACTGAAACAGCCGTCACGAAAAGTTGGGACGTTGTTTATAGTGAGGAGAGGGAGAGAAATAGTCTCTCTAGAGTCTATACTTTCCTAAATGGTTCACAAGAGTTATAGATACACACTTATTGTTCGTTTTGGTTTTATGATACTTGACTTCACCCACCCAACCATGGCCCCAGTATACCCTATTCTCATCATCCAGAACCGGTAACTTCACATTGTTGTAGATTCTTGTTTCGGAGATGCTGTAAAGATGAGCAGAACGAACCCTAGGGACGACGTAGAGCATGGGAGGACGTGGCAAAAGCCAGGGCTGACGTTCGCGGTTGTAAAGCTTGGCAAAAGAATGCCATTCCTTACAAATCCTAGCAAACCTAGCGTGGTCGACCAGTTCCGGCAGCTTATCCAGAATAAAAAACATTATTTCTGTAGGAAGAATACTTGACCAGATCGTTCGTTCACCTTCTTGATTCCTGGATTTCCGGCGACGTTTCTTATTGAGCTGCTGTTTGGCCATGGCCGACCGCTGCCTAATAGAACCCATAAGGGGGATTAAGGGCCATCTAGCTAGCTTCTTACAGTTTGATGATCAAGTAAAACTCAAATATGTTCACTAGATGCATAATTAAGAGCCTTTATATATAGAAGGATACAGAGGACAAACCCTAAGCAATACAAAGGACAAAATCCCGAAGCACACACTAAGATACTACTCCTTTATTCTAGCCATCATAATCCTAGTTTGACTAGGCACACACAAATCTTATTAAATGGTATCTGTGATTATGATTTGGTGATGTCATAAAATTTTGAGCAATATCACTTGAGCAATACATGTAATATGTCGTGAAACTTGATAGTACGTTCTTAATCGACCACAAAGACATTACCGAACGTTAATATAGGTCACCATGATATGTACTCCTTCACATTTCACTTCAAAGTCCAAAGCTTAAGCCAATAGCCATTGACTGGTGAGGTTAATACAAGTAGTCAAGTACGTACACTATTCTCAATTTCTCATCTCTAAACTTCTCTCTCGATTTACAGATTACATGCCCATACGATCAAATTATAAATTAAATGAAAAGAAAAACAATCTACATATTACATGGCCAGAGTAAACCCTAAAGGTCCTTCAGCTTTCTTTTTGTTTTCCTTCTCACCTTTCTCTTACCGGCCATGTTTCTGATAACCCTCTTGCCACGGCAAAAGCTTTGTATACTTATCGTCATAGTTCTTCAAAACCCTATTCCTAAGCTCGGTGTCATTCACTTCACAAAACCTCTCCGCCCAATCCGGCGGCTCCACCGTTCTCGTCCCCAACCCTGGCGCCGGATCCCTGGACCCCACATTCTGCTCGTCCCGCCAATCCGCCACGTATGTCGCCACTCTCCTATAGAACTTCTCCTTAAAAACGTTCCACACTTGGTACTATTAATAACCAACACTCTCCTAACAGCATTCACAGGCTCGTAACCACTTCTAAGATGGAAATGGTGCACCACATTCATCAACGTCGAATCTATCACCTCCGGCTTCACGATACTCTTGTGCCGCTCCATGGCGGCCAAGCGGCACGTGTCCACCGTCACGCCCTGCAGCGGGACACTCTTGAGGCTGGAAGGCCCAAAACTAGAGCAAGAGGCCCGGCCTCCCCCACGTACTTGTACATGGACTGATTGCGTAGCACGTCATGTAATAGCAACCCCCAAGGGAAGTGGAAGAACTCGTCCAAGTCGATAAACCCTACCCACTGACAAGCCTCTCGGACCCTCAACGCGCAATGCGCAAACCCGGCTTCCTAGGATCCAAGGCCACAGGTGCCGGGTTATCTTGTAATTCTCTCCCTCGAGTACATCAATAACCTCCTCAGTTTTATCATCACTATTGTTGTCATAGATGAACCAACGTTGCACTCCTATTTTAGCATGGTACATTACCCATTCCTTCAAAAATCGACCGGTTCCTCACCATGGAGCACACACACATCTCAAACTCCTTCTGCGGCGGCGGTTCGACTAGTCCGGGCGGGAGCCCCGGCCGGGCTATAGTGTCTAGTATTCCTCTCCCTTTCATCCTAACCGAGACCTTCACGGCATCATCGTCGACTCCTCCTCCTCCTCCACGTTTCAACACACTCAACGGTTTCTTGCACCTCACTATTTCTTGCGCCAACGAAACGACGTCGGTTCTGAGCAGATACTTGGACGTGGTGGAATCCCAGCCGTACAAACACTCGAATCTCGAAGCGTAGGAAACCCTATCCGGCTTTAAGTTGGGGCTCTTGACGAAAACCACGGTTGTATTATCGTGGTCAACTACCGCGTCGTACGCGAGCGACTCCCACGCAAACGTGGGCACGAACGATACGGCGCAGTTTTGCTTTAAACCAACCGAAACCCTAATATCGTCTCCGGACTGCAGCGGGCACCGTACGATTTGGTTGAAGCCATCCTCGCCGTCCACGTTGAGCGGCAGCTGCCTGAAGAGAGACCGGGCGGAGAGGTCGTGTGCTGAGAAGTAAACACAGTCCACGTCCTCTTTGTTATGATTAACCGACCGCTTTTTCATGGGTAGTAGTTTAATAAAACTAGGGCTTGATCCGGAAGCATAACTACTTTTCGTACCGGAACATTGGTCATCGGCGACTCGCCGGTTAGGGCTCTCATTGGTAGAGTCGGCGGCCATCTTAACAAAAATGCTGGCCGAAACGTTTCTGTACATTATCATCACATGAGCGATAAGTGAACGTACGTACGTAGCATCACAATGTTATATATCACATGCATAATGATCAAGATGTAAATGTAAATAATATAAGACTAGTTCGATTTAGAGATACTGTACCTCCGAAGAGGAGGCGGAAAGTGGAGAAGCTGAAGCCGGAGAGGAGGAGGAAGACGAAGAAGACGAAGAAGGTGGACCAGAAGCACCTCCTCCAGATGGAAACGACGACGTCGCGACGGGGCTGTGGTCTTCTCTTGGTTTTGTGACCTGGTCTCGTCCCCTTCATATATAACAAACTCTAACGGAAAGAGCTTCCGAAGAAGAAGAAGATCAGAAAAGAATTGAAAGGGAGTGGAAGTCGGAGGGTTAGTAAATGGGTATACGGTTCAGAGTTGGTTTATTTGCGGCCGTTAACATTTTTATAGGAGTGTTCTATATATCCCCCATTACCTTATCCAGCACAACCTGCAGCATATATATATAGGGTTTTCTAATCCAGCTCATTTTGATAATAATTTTATTGAAATTTTAGGAAAATAAAATGACAATAAATCTACAAAAGAAAGATATGTAGTTCTCAAAAGAACCACCGTGAATCAAGACAATTATTGGACTGTTTGGTATAACTTTTCAAAGCACTTTCAAACATATAAAAATATTTTTAGAAATTTTAATTAAAATATTTGGTTATACTTAAAATTGTTTTCAGAAATTTTTAAAGAATCACTTATAAGTCTTCAAAATAATTTTGTAGGAAACACATGGAGATACTTTCTCTCGTGAAAGTGCTAATTAGCAAAATTCATTTAAAGAATCCATCCCAAAAAGAGACATTGTTCATCAAAAGTTACTGGTGTTCATATGATCTACACACTAATTAAATTTGATCGAGATTGATTCAAAGTGAACGAAATGCCCCACATCCGAAATGCAGAGTCAGACTTTGAATAATCACCAAAAAAAGAAACGCAATTATTGTGTCTTGGGCCCTTATTGGAAGGAATAAAAGCGCAAAAAAAATTGTTGAGACGCCCAATTTGAAGTTAGGGCATCTTCAATGGCAAGTCTTATACCCTATATATATATAGTTTTGCTTGTAATTTTTATTCTCCAATGGTGTGTTTTGAGGTCCTAAAAGCTATCCCAACTAGCTTGAAGTCCTAAGAGAAGTCTTAAACTAGATCCCCATATAAGACTTGATCTATAATTTTGGAGGGAAAAGAAGTGGGCCAGCGCCATAAAGATATTTACAATATAGGACTTCACCATTGGAGATAGTGAAGTCCTAAATCATAAGTCCTAAATTGAGGTCCTAAATATAGATCTAGCACCCCATTTTAGATCCTCCCATTAGAGATGCCCTTAGTGTACGTTGAGCTTTGGGTTCGCACTTAAACCCACTTAGCTTAAAGCAGCCTTAAGCCTTGAATTTGTAGTAAACACTAGAATTTGACCTAAATGACGCTCGGGCAATGAAACCGCATCCTTTGTACTAGTGTACAAAATCAGTATCATTTTTGGAGTTTCGATAATTGTTCGTCTCTTTCTTCTTCGTCAGTTCGTCTACAAGCTAAGGTCCATCTCCATCTCCATCGCCATGGTTTTGAGCATTTCTTATTTTAAAGCCTAGCCTGCTGGCATGGTTTTCTAACTGCTTAATTATCAAGTAGTTTTCAAGTCTCTTGTCTCCATGTAGTCTGCATAAGCATCTTCGATCGATTCCTCGTTATTCTTCATCTCATGTCAATTCAATTACATATATATAATTGTTATTGACAAGGCGGGTAAACACCTCTCAAAGATACCCTATTTACAACCTGGATATATTAATGTAGTTAGATAAATAGGGGTTGTCGAACACAAGGAATTGATGAAACTAAATCCTAACACTAGACTAAAATGCTGACATACTCGACTACAGTACACTGATGACAATACGAACCTACTCTAGACAGATCCAAATGACACGAAAATTGGACACAGTAAACTAGACACAGTGGCGGACTACCATACAAAATTTGAGGATTTTCTGAGTTGATTTGGTTACCGAAATAAATCGGCTAAACTACAGCTAATGCAGAAATCAGTAAATTGCAGAAAGTAAATTGTTGGAGGTAACCAATGAGATATGAATGTTAAGAACTTCTCTCCACCCTAGACATACTTACGACCTCCCTTAAATAACTGAACTAACCATGGATGAATACTCCCCACACAAGAGCTTCGATTAAGTCATCTTGTGTATCTCTTACTTGGCATGAAAGAGGGAGGGACAATCGGCTAGATCTTAATCCTCAATTAACCGACTTATACATATGGTGATGTAAGCCTAGAGAACTGAAATCATTATGTTCTAAGAATGTTTGAAGAATAATAGAGCTTCAAGAGTTGATAATGTGGTCACCCTTACATCACTAAGGCTTATTTCACACAAATTCATGTTTGTCTCTAGAGAATATGCAATGATAAGGTGGTCATATACATAATCAAGACTATAGATCCTAAGTCATGCATCTAAGCGTGCACTCAAAGAAACATGAATATAGAAATCATACGGTGAGAAAACAGTGAAACAAAACTCATCCAAATAATTAATAGAATCAAAAGGCCGGTTCAAAATCGTAAGCATATTTAGGGCTTCAGTCAGCCCATAACAAAAGGACTTTAGCTACTCATAGTCTTAAATAATAACAACAAAGAATTTATGAAAGATGAACTAAGAATGAGAAGAAATAAACTCTACATCCCCGTCGGGATCGTAGACTGCAGTATGGATCTTCTCTTCCCGTTCAACTTCTTCTTTCTTCTTATTCTCTCTCTTCTTGTTTTTGTCTTTTTCTCTTAATCTCTTCTATCACGTCCTACGTCAGCCCCCTTCTTCTTTAGCTAGCTATATATATATATATATATATATATATATATATATGCATGCAACTAGGTCAATTCCTAGCTAGCCCACGTGCCAGCAATCCAACTCCAAGTGGAGTTCTTCTGTTTTGTCTCTAAATTGCTCGCCAAGCCAATTCCCTTGCCAAACATCATATATGTATCTCTATTTAGCTAGTTTAATTAAACTAGCAAAATCCACGTGCACTCTTTCATCACGTGCTCGCCAAGGACTCTAGCAGTATCCATCATGGATTATAATTCTTACACCTCGTACGTCTTCATCTTCCCCAATTAACTCCAAAATATGTTATTTAATCTCATTTTCTTTATTAATCTCTAAAATACTTAAAAACAAATAAACATAATTAATTCACTCGATTAAGAACAATAAATTAAACATAAGGAACAAATTAAATACCGAATAAACGCATAAATATGTAACTATCAACTATCGTTTTCATTAATTAGTCATTAGCAACAGCCATTAACAACATACCATTCTCACTCATCAACAAATAAGCGCGATATAGTGTTGTACGTGAACATATATTTTTAAGAACAAAACGTACTGATCGACACAGTGATCCATTAGATGTTGTGAACTAGCTAGCCTGTTTGCTTTAGGCAGATCGAGCTAGTTGCTATTACTTTTTAGATGCTCTTCCAAGTTCCAACTGGATGTAGGTATGTACGTCTCGATCAGTTTTGTCACCAGCTACTAGATCTTTGTTCCTGACCTCTTTCACCAACAATGATGTCACCATGGACATCCATGTATTTGTTATTTCTAAACATAATGGAATCATGGAAATACAATTTTAATTTGAACTATTGCAACAGAGTACGTTCGATCGACAATGTCAAAAGCCAGATACCATTTTGGAGAGGTCAAGTTCTTCATGGCATGACTGTAGCTAGCTAGCCTTTGAAAACACGACATCCATGATTCCATGCATGTTGTGCAGCCGATATTCCTTTTGAGAATTTAATAATTAATTACAAGCTAGAAAAATGGGATTAATTTTTGATAATTAATATGATTTAATTAATGAATGGTGAGCTAGCTTATAGCTTAGTTCAGGAACATGAAGATAATGTTTTCCACACAGTAGAGACGTTGGCCTCGAATGTCTATGTTTCTTATGACTGCTATCTTCATAAAAGATCGTGGAGAATATTCGTGTGCATGAACCAAACTAAAGTCTAATAATAATTTTCTCATTTGGTACTATAAACTATTGTTCTGTATATTGCTTAGGGTTCTATAGATGTCAACCATTGGTGGAAATCGTTGTTCGTTCATACTTTTTCAATGTACAAAGACCACTTCTTGATTTAATCATATATAGTTTAGTTGAGTTTGTTCGGTTGATTAGTGAATTCGGTTGCTAAACAATTAACATCTGTTACATGCAGATATAAAAATAATTGACTTTTACTGACTACGAACTCACAGACTATCATAACATGATTGTAGTTTGGTTAGTTCGATATATGCATGGTTTTTGTACAATCATGCTTTGGTGGTCAATTGAATTCGTGGTCAGTTATGATCAATCATCGTTGCATCTGTATTTAACGGATGATAATCATGAGTGTGTTAAAGTATAGTTTATTCTCATCCGTTAGATTCAACGGATGATAATCATGAGTGTGTTAAAGTACAGATTCAACGGTGATTGACCACAACTAACCATGAATTCAATTGACTACGAGAATATTATTTAGTTCTCGTATATTTTATTTTTTTATTTAAAAAGTTGATAATTGAAAGAGGACGTAGAAAGTTTTGAACTTTGAGTGATGAGCGGGATGGCACACTGACTTGGCCATTCGTATTGAACTTGTGCTGTCGTGCATGTATAATCTATTCACCACAGAACATCATATTGGTAGGCTCTGTACGTACTCAAGTCATCTAACATGAGTGACGGGCCCCTTGTGTCTCTCAGTTTAGACATTTCTGAGATTTTGGTTTACCCCAGTTTGTGTTTATCGACTTTCTTGCCTCTTTTTCTGAATGCCTGGTCGAAACTTTGCATTGTTTTGCTTGCTCAAATTATGCTACTTAATTCCTGCATGAACTTGTTCACAAGTATACTTAGTGTGACCTTATAGTTCCTTGTGTGACAAGTATCTAACCCGCCAATGTATATCAGGTTTCGCACTACTACACAGAATATCAGACAACGGTGATCGAAATGTAAGGTTAATAAGCAAACTGACTAGGAAAATATGGAAGGTTTGAAATGTAGATGTTAATAAGAAAACTTACTAGGAATCATATCTGTTAACTATTAAGCCAGGATTCTAAGAAGCTCTGTTTGTCTCTCTTTCACTTCTGTACATTTCGGCTAATCAACTAAAAGACAATGACTGTGGACTTAAAACTCTGTGATGGAGGCTGTAGACCAACTTCCTTTGATGCTCTTCTAGCACGGTTTTAGTCTTTAGGCAAAGTCTTTACAATGCAATATACACGAGTCTCTTCAATGCAAGTGAATCCATATTAGGAATTTTAACACTCTCATAAGCTAGTGAAAGGATCTCTATCTCTCCAAATTCCCTAAAGGAGTTGCTTCCAACGACAAAAATGGGCTGCCTTCAAAGGAACAAAGGAATCCTAATCAAGGTCCATACTCTATTATCTTGGCTTATTACATGCTTTAAGGCCGATAAGAGACTTAAAATTTTCAATGAAGGCGACCCACGTCTAGTTTTTCTTTGCTGTATAGTTTTAACACAGAACCAAGACTCATTCAAATGGCTCCATACATAGAGAGGGTGGTGACATTTTATAATGACAAAGTTCCATGCTAGCTAGCTTTTGTATATACCTAAATCAAACACTCAAATATTGCTTATTTTCTTTTTGATTCAATCATTTATATCCCCCCTCTTAAAACAACAGCTCTGATTTAAATAGTGCTTGAATGAACTGGCAGCATCTTTGTTTGGAATTGTAAGCTCCTTTTTAAGCTTGCCTTGCCTCTTAGGAAACTAAAAGAACTAGCTAGAAGGTTTCTTAATCTCTTGCTCGATCAGTCTGTCGAAAAAAATGGGAAGGCAGCCTTGTTGTGACAAAATTGGGTTGAAAAGAGGTCCATGGACAATTGAGGAAGATCACAAGCTCATGAATTTTATCCTCAACAATGGGATCCATTGCTGGAGAATGGTTCCTAAGCTTGCAGGTATCTGTTACATTACACATTCTTTTTCGATCAAATTTTCTGTCCGAATTAGCGTCTTTTCTTGTGGCAATGTTCTTCTTCTGACTTGGTGTACATTTTTTATGGTGGTGTAGGATTGCTGAGATGTGGGAAAAGCTGCAGACTTAGATGGATCAATTATCTAAGGCCAGACCTCAAGAGAGGTGCTTTCACAGAAACAGAAGAGAATCAAATCATTCAACTCCATTCATGTCTTGGTAACAGGTATGTAATATTGTCCATAAATTCTCAATCTTTTTTGTTTAGTCCTAGGACCAAAGTGTAATAATAAGAGTGGACTGATTGATATGCAGGTGGTCTAAGATTGCTTCACATTTTCCGGGTAGGACGGATAATGAAATCAAGAACCATTGGAACACCAGAATAAAAAAGAAGTTAAAGCTCCTCGGAGTAGACTCCATAAACAACAACACATCCATTGAGACAAAAGAGAACATGGAAGATCATGAAGAGAGTATTGCTCATAATACTCCAACAGAATTAGAACAAGACAACGGCTTGGAGGCTAAATTGCATGATGGGAATGGAGGGTTTGTAGAAGAGCTTGATCCAAATGAGGTTGCGCTAAGTGCCTTTGATGAGACAGCTGATGTTTTGAAGAACTATGAAGTGTTCTGTGGGAGCTTAGATTTTGGAGCATTCATGTTGAACCAAGAAGTTAGCAACAACACAAGTACTACTAACACTACCACTACTACTGCTACAAGTTCTTACAACACTATTACTACTACTCCTACAACCTCATCATTCTCTATGGAAGAGTCGAATTACAATCCTTCGGTTTCACTATGCGATGAATCACTACTGCTGCAACAGAACTGTCTACAACAATGGGTTGGGAGTGTGGATTCCATTCTCTCATGGGATGGCTTCAACAATCTTGAACAAGACATTTTCTTCTTTTGAATCAAAGTTAGCCGTTGATGAACATATCTTATACATTTTTCTTCTAATTTAGTTTGATGTTCACTGATCATATGTTACAAATCAAAGCTGTTAATGCAACAGTTAATGAGACCGATTTTGATTGAGCTCGAAACGCTGCTCTGGTCCTCTTCTTTCGATCACGAATACCAAATTCTTCTCTTCCGATCGCTACTAATTCTTGTATTTGTGTCTTCAATCTCTCAAAATGTTATGTTAATTTTGATGCCTGTGTTTTGATGATTTTTGCAAAGTTGATGATGATCACTACTCATGAGTCTTGCCTTATCTTGTCCCTTAAGTAACTGCAAAAAATTCCTTTATGGTGGATCATACATTTCTCATTGCGTTGTCCCTCAAGGTTTTAGTAGTTTGCTTGGTCTCTCTTTTATAAGATGGACTTCAGGGTCATGATGAATAATGTGCTCATGTTGTTGAACTATGTGAGGGAATTAGCTTGGACAACATGAACATTTCTATATTCGATCGATCATGAATATGTATGCACTAAGTTGTATAATTGGAATCAAGTCGTGCTAAGCACAACCATCACTATGTCTCTTCTATATGACCACAATGAATCATCAGGCACCAAATACATACTTATTATTCATGATCCGTATCTCACGTTTGTCGATATTTATCAAAATTACTTATATTTTGATCGAAACAATTACATGCAAAAATGTCCGTTTCCCGAATTATTCGAAAAAAAAAACGTTTTTTTTTTCTTCCGGCCGAATTATTCATGAATTTTACGTTTTTTTTCAATAAAAAAAAATATTTTTATTATTATTTTTATTAAAGTTCCCTATAACTCTTCCTCTAAAAAAATAAAAAAGAATTATGCCCAAATTTTTATGAATTTAATTTATTCATATAAAAATACAAAATTGTACACATACATATTTTTAACATATTATTCGTGTACCATTTTTTGTTAACTAGATTCGCTACAGAACCAACTTTCGAAATCTAAATATATCTCGAAGATACTCTTTTACATAAATTGGACAATATAGCTAGTTGTATTGATGTATACGTTTCTAATTAGAAAATTAACATCAACTTAGTTGTTAGAACGTCTTGTTCCTAAGATTTATTTTCTAGTTATAAACTTAAAAATTCTAACTAATCAAGTAATGAAGACTCTAAGGTACATAATCATGGATTCATGCTTTGCTTAATAGTTAATAATACTGGTGCATAATACTGGTGCATATATATAAACTATTTTTTAAAAGGTCAATTGCTTCTGGAAAAGCCCAAGCGAAAACTCAAGTCCCGGGTCGGTCCAAGTCCAGCAAAAAGCCCCGTGTCTGGAACCAAGCGAAACAAAGAAAAATGCTAGCACTACACAGGGCGCTCCGGCGGCTCCACGCTACCGTCGACGCTCCTTCGCTCACCAGATTCGCTCTCCATGCGCCTAAATACGTAAGCTTCAAAACCCATCTTCTTTTTTTCACTCTAAAGATTTAACCTTTACTTCTATGTATGTATATCTAGCTTTGATATTGTTACAATGTTACTTGTTGTTGTTGTTAGAGTTGTGGTTTTCTGAATCTGGGTTGGTTTGGATTCAGGTTGAGGTGGAGTTTAGGAGTCGTAGTGTGTTCAATTTGTCAGCTGAGTTCTTAAGAGTACACAGTCCAGCTGTGGATGCCAAACTTAGATCAATAGCTGGTGAAAAGGTTAATTCTTTATTTTTCATGTCATTAAAAGTCGGTAACTTTGAATTTGGAGTGTAATTATTATGTTAACTTTGTCAAATGAAAGTTTTCTGTAGTTGGTTTTGTTTTGATCAGATTCTCTTATGCTGGTGATGTATTTTTCGATATGGATATAGAGATTTCGGTGTTCTGGATGTGAAATTTGTGTGTGTTGGTTGATGTCAGGTGATATCGGGGAGGCGTCTCGTGGGGATTATGTCTGCAGAGCCTGTTGGAAACTATGGGGTGAGGTAGTTTAGAAAGTTTGAATTCGATAATGATGATGGTGGCGAGTGAAATGAAATGTTGTCGAGTGTGTTATGTTTGTGAATATGTGGAGTGGATGTGTGTTTCGGGATTCTTTTTGATGACTTGCATAAGACTGGTATATATTCGTGGGATTACTGGGGAGCAACAAGTTCAGTCTGATGAGGAGTTATATCAAAACTCTCAACAAGCATGGACTCAAGCGAGATCCGCCTAGAAGGAAATGATATAGGCTTTGCTGCCTTTCAATTGGTGCCTCAGCCTTTATCTCAGTCGAATGAGCATTCGAGGATGATGGGAGAACACTTGGTGTCAACTTCATTGGTTAAAATTATTTCAGTCCTACTAGCACGTAGTCAAGTTCAACATCGATTTCATTTGCTTATTGTTTCTCAGTGAACGCTTATGCTACTTCGATGTACATGTAAACTAGTTGGCTGTTTGATTCTGACTTTGTTTCATTTCTTCCCGGTGCTCATTCAATAAATTTGATGTTATCATCAATGGCATGGTTGAATAGTTAAAACAAGCTCCAGAAACTGAATTTTATGTTTTCTAAGAGTTGTAATCTGGTTAACAGCAGTGACTTGAGGTACTCAGTTAGTAGTTGCATATATCATTCAGATTCGTGGCTTCATGAGCATGGATGCTGTAAGAATTAATATGGACATTTTTATCAGTTACTTAAGCATCAATTAAAGAACTAATATGTTGTTAATTCCTTACTATATTAATATTATCTGAATGATATATGCAACTAGTTTAATTCCTTACTATATTAATCTATAAGGGAATTTCCTTACTATATTAATATTATCTGAATGATATATGCAACTAGTTTAATTCCTTACTATATTAATCTATAAGGGAATATGATTTGCCTCGTGCAAATAAGAGTTCTACATGAATTCTACATTCATTATTCATTACGAGTTGGATTAAGATTAAAAATCTTTATGGGAGGGAGGTATTAATCCTATATACGTTATATAAAAGCATAAGGTCCTACTCTAACTATCAATCATTCCAGTGATTCCATTGAGAAGTCATTCATTAACTCTACCTCGTAAAATAGTCCGACTATTAAGGATAGTATAGAGGAGAAGATCTTTTGCGTTGTGACATCTACATGCATACGTATCTGTAAATTTTCTTATTCCTTAATCAATCTATGTATGTTGTTTGTATTCTTGTATTGATCACAGTTTTACAGTTTCATGTTCATAACCTAAACTGACATTCAGTATTCATAATCCTTAATCTTAATTTTAAAGATGCTACTAATTCGATCAAAGATTCTTAACCTAAACTCTTAAGAAACAGACTAGAATCCACAAATCCACAATTTATGTCTGAAGGGCTCAAAGAGATTCTTTGATCAACTAACAGCTTTCGGTCAATCTCATTACCAATGAATTTGTTCTTCCTCTACAATGAATTCATAGTCAAAATTTAAGATACATGATATATGGAACAACACATCATTTACTTTCTGCGACTGGTAGAATGCAGACTCGCAATCTCTCGCATTTTTATGAAGAATAACCGCAACAACTAAGATGGCTTCTCCTTACTTCCACTTTGCATAGGTGAGACTCTTTTCAGTTCTTGAGTACCCCTTCTAAGTCCCCTGACACAAAAAAAAACATTCTGATACAAACCGAAAAAACAGATTCAACCGAGACAAACAATCAAGTTGAAATGTAGATACCTTCTGTAGATATAAAGATAGGTGTAGTAAAGGAGCAGCAACATCAATGTCAGGACAGAAATAACGATGTAAGATATACTCATCCTCTTCTGCACATGTGACATACAATTACAATCTATGAGGAGATTAATCTTGTGCAAGGACACTAAATCTGCATCTAAAGCTTTTAAAGAGATAAAGTACAGATACACCAACGGTTTGCCTCTTCCGAAATAACCTCTTATGTTTGTTATGCAAGCATGTAAATGAATGGTCATAGTGAAACTCACCTTCTTGCGTCCTTGAGAGAATGGCTTCCAGCCTCCAGTGCAAGTGAGGGCGTCACAGAATTGGCGTAAGAAGAACTCTAGCAAATTAACATAATGAAAAGATCATCAGAATAGATAGCAAACGTGTTACACCATTTTTTCGATTATGATGCGCAAAGGTATAAACTTACCATGAAGACGGCTTGCTGAAGGACCCTGGTTGACTGGAAAACAACTATTAGCTAGACCCTGTATATGAAGGAAAACTTGTCAGATGCTACACTACAGTGACTACACAGCTACCCTTAATGCTGACATGAAAATGCATAAAGACCTCATTCACATATACTACCTCACACAGATGTTTATTCCGCGCAGCTGCAGCAGGATTGCACTTGGTCTTTTGTGGATCAGCACCCATCACAAGATCACAATGCAATGCACCACAAACATCTGCTAAGCACCTACCATGACTCTGATTCACAACAACCACAAGCTTCGGTTAGCAAAGCACCAAAGTCTCATTGGAATTCAATTGTAAACAAAACTCACATAGCCCTAGTTTAACACAATAAGGCTAGGAAATCAGCTCCACCATACTGGATAAAAGAATCTGATTAATTTCAAGAATATGTTGTAGACTATCGCCAGTGATTTAGTTTTGTGGGTAAGGTTGACCAGTGAAAATTGACATGTTTATAAACAATTATTGATGAACCTAACATAGTTTCATCATACATGATATCAAGTACAGATAAATCACAATAAGATACCAATACAGCTAGCCTAGGTGTCGATTATCAGAATTCTACCGAGCACAAGAGTTTCTCGTTAGTATAATCAGGCACTTACCACATTCAGCAAATTGTAATGCCTGTCGTCGAAATGCTTGTCAAGAAAACTCTCTTCATAAAACCTTTTGTTACAGTATCCACACTTCCATTCATACATATCTTCCCGTATTTTATGCTGCTCGTGATCTCTGTACAGATCATTATCAGGGTGCAGCCTACACGTCCTCGCTATCTGATACCGCTCTTTCTCTACAAACGGCATCAAGTACTGCAACAAACAAGCAATTCAGTTACGAGCGACACCACTAGTAACATATCAGTAATCGGAAAAAAAGGGTCTCTCAATCTTTTAAATACCTCCTGAATTACTTTCCACGCTGCTTTACTCCTCTCTCTCGAACAATGTACTTCGGCAGCATCTGATGCCTCATTCCCAAAAGTTCTATATATATATATATATATATTATCCAATCGTATGATTAGTTCAACGTGCACAAATTCTACTCGGTATTTTCAACTCTATCCGAACCTAAGCTTGATAAAAATTGTAACTTTCTAAGTTCTCAGCTTTCAACATTGTAAAATGAGTACCTTGTAGTTGCAAATTCTTCATAATCCTAAAACAAAAGATAAGGGTATGTTATATTGGATCATGAAAACAAAACCCAAGTATGAAAGTTGAGCTTAGATTAGATTAGCTTATGAAGATAGACAGTTAGATACCTCATCTGTTTGCAGAGACTGAGGATTAACAGAACTGAATTGTAGATATAGTGATAAGCAGAGACAAAGAAGACAAACCCAACTCGTTTTGGACCGTTTCTTCTTCATGTTTTGTCTTTATTAGCTTTGAAACAAGTTGGAAGTGCTCTATCAGGCTTCAAAGTTCAAACCCAACTCGTTTCTAGCTCTACTACATCTCCAGTACTTCATTCAGTCAAGTCTCTTTTGTCTGTTTGTGTGTCGGAGAAAGATGAAGATCCACGAATTGGATCGGGTCAAATTTGATATAAACTTGGGCTTGTTTAGCCCAACTTTATCGAGTGCCTTTCCGGCCCAGAATCAAAGTTAGATTAACAAAGTCCAATAATAGTGACTCATATCGTCATTATTAAGGCTATTTATAGATGTCCCACTTATTATCTCAATAAAAGAGACTATTTGCACTTAGTTTAGCTGATTGATGAAGGTTCGAGTTACTCATAGTTTTAGAGAGGCTAATACCCTAGCGAATTGCCCTGTTCGTTCATTTTACTGCGACACGTGAAAGTTGGCTGTGGTAGATTATTTTTAACTTTGTCACATTTGTGTATGACAAGAATTTATATTCTATGTTCTCGTATCGTAATATTGTGACCGATTTAGACTTCTTATCTATAAAATTTGTATCATTTATTCTCATCAAAGTTTGTGTTTTGATTTATGATCTATCCCTTCAAAGACATCCGATAAAATTGGTACCTAGTATCTATTTTTTTGTTTTGTTTTTTACAAAAATATCATAAATAAACTTTAAAAAAGATGAAGATTCAATAATAATAAGGTTGGTTATCTATAGTAGTAGTCAATAGTCTCAATTAGTAACCGGTGTCAGCTCTACTAGTACAATTTCATGTCCTTCTCTTCTTCTCGTGAAAAGAACAAGTCATTAAACAACTACTACCTAATCTCATATTCCATTTATATATAAACCTCATTGAAATATAGAACCAATGTTCTCCCTCCTATCGTTGACATTCCATTAAAAAACGACGAAAAGCTCCGATTTTGACTTAGACAGCCATGATATCGAGATCTCTGTTACAACACCCTTTTCTTTTTTTTCGAATCTGGGCATGAAAGTTTCGAGCTTTACAATGATGGGCGTCGATGGTTTATGGTTTCTGGCGTTGGTTTTGATTCTGGGTTTGCTGTGTGTGAATGGCGGGTCGGGTTCTGAACCGGGTCGGAGGGTCCATACTCTGTTCTCGGTGGAGTGTCAGAACTACTTCGACTGGCAGACGGTGGGACTCATGCATAGCTACCGGAAGGCCCAGCAACCCGGCCCAATAACCCGATTGCTGAGCTGTACTGATGAGGAGATGAAGAAGTATAGAGGGATGGGTTTGGCTCCTACTTTTGTTGTGCCTTCAATGAGTAGGCATCCAAAGACTGGTGATTGGTATATAGTTTCTATTTTGAACTTTTGAGTTGTGGGTTTTGTTTTGGTTTTGTTTGTTTGATGTGGTTGATATGATGTGATCAGCATTGTGGTTGTTGTAAAGGAATGGACTTTTTGTGCTTGTGATTGTGTAAAGTTGAGAACTTTAAGCTGTTGATTTGGACTTGGGTTGTGTTTTTTGGGTTGGTATGATGTGATCAGCATTGTGATTGTTGGAAAGGAGTGGACTTTTTGTGCATGTTGTGCTTGTGATTGTGTAAAGTTTAGAACTTTATGTTCTTGCTTGCTTCTCAAGTTGAGGTTACCAGTATTTGAAGTCTTTGGATTCTTGTGTTGCTATGTATTTCTTGCTTAGTTATTTGTTATATTTAAGTTGGTTTTGAATTGTGGGTTAGTGTTTTGTGCTTGTGATTGTGTAAAGTTGAGAACTTTATGGTGTTGCTTGCTTCTCAAGTTGAGGTTACTAGTATTTGAAGTCTTTGAATTCTGGTGTTGCTATGCATTTGTTGCTTAGTTAAATGTTTTATTTAAGTTGGTTTTGAATTGTGGGTTAGTGTTTTGTGCTTGTGCTTGTGCTGGTGATTCTGTAGAGTGAAGAACTTTAAGCTGTGGTTTGCTCCTTAAATTGAGGTTACTAGTATTTGAAGTCTGGATTGTTCAATTTTGGGCTTTTCAGTACTGGGAAGCTTTGCATTTCTTGCTCAGTTGTTTGTTCTGTTTGCTTTAATTTGGGGTTTTAGCTTGTACATTGTGAGCTTCATCAAAGAAGTGAGGCTGGAGCTTAATGTACATTATGAGCTTGTACATTTCTTGCTTCTTAAGTTGAGGTAACTACTATTTTAAGATGTGCTCGCTTTTATCTGTGTGAATTTGTGACACCGGAGATTAGTGTAGTAGCTGGCATAAGCAAGCAATTGAGGCCACAAAGTAGGTTGTATGTTAACATGAAAGCATCACGTGTAAACTGAAGAATACTGTGTTAGTTTCTCAGAGTCTGCTTTTGTGGAGTAATTGCGTCGATTGCAAATGTCTGATGTCTACTTCACTTTGTAGGTACCCTGCTATTAACAAACCGGCTGGAGTTGTGCATTGGCTTAAGCACAGCAAGGAAGCTGAGAATGTCGACTGGGTGGTGATACTGGATGCAGACATGATCATACGTGGGCCAATTGTTCCTTGGGAACTTGGTGCCGAGAAAGGGAAAGCTGTGTCGGCATTTTATGGGTATAGTTCTTTTTCTCTTTCCTTTAAATCATACAACATTTAGCTGGGCTATGGGTAAGGTTAAGTATTACCTCACCATACGCAGGGTGCGAACTTTGTCCTAATTTATGTGCTGTAAAGATATTTTGATCTTAAATTCCAATATTATAGTAGCTGTCACTGTATATTCATAAACTTCGTTGTCCTCAGGTACTTGATTGGATGTGATAATATTCTTGCTCAATTGCATACAAAGCACCCAGAACTTTGTGATAAAGTTGGTGGGCTCTTAGGAATGCATATAGATGATCTTCGAGCACTGGCACCTATGTGGCTTTCGAAAACAGAAGAAGTGCGGGAAGATAGAGCTCACTGGGCAACTAATATAACTGGTGACATTTATAATAGTGGCTGGATCAGTGAAATGTATGGATACTCTTTTGGTGCAGCGGAGGTAATTTTTGTGGTCTGAACTCTCAAAACATTTTTTTCTTTCCTGATAACCATAAGATCTGTCACAAATATACTAGGCCACGGCTGATAATTGATAACCATGGAGGTTCTTTACTTGGTTTCTTTATAATTGGTATTGTTATCTGTGTTTTATAGGTTGGTCTTCGACACAAAATAAATGATAACCTGATGATCTATCCAGGATATATTCCACAAGAGGGTGTTGAGCCTATTCTTCTTCACTATGGCTTGCCATTCAGTGTGGGTAATTGGTCCTTTACTAAATTAGATCACCATGAAGATGGTATTGTTTATGACTGCGGCCGACTTTTTCCTGAACCTCCTTATCCAAAAGAGGTATGTGATCCAAAACCAATAGCAAATTATTGTTCTCTCTAGTATAGAAAACCTGCACATTTCTTTTATGACATATGTTTGCACTTATCAATCACTGTGCTAAAAAAAGTCATCATAGACACCCCTTGGAAGGCCCCATTTAGTAATCCTAAGTCCAATTGGGTAATTTTATGCATTACAAAACCAGGCAAATGGAGGTTCATGCTCAAGGTTATCATATTAGTGTCTCGTTAGAGTAAAACATTCTTTTTGGTTTTTCCAGGTTAAAGTGATGGAATCTGATGCACATAAAACGCGGGCTCTCCTTTTGAATCTAGAGTGCATTAACACTTTGAATGAGGGACTTTTGATACAACATGCAGCAAATGGGTGTCCTAAGCCAAAGTGGTCAAGATACATAAGCTTTCTGAAAAGCAAAACTTTTGCTGAGCTGACTCGACCAAAGCAGCTGACTCCTGCCACTTTAAACTGGGAGCAGGATGTACATGAACAGGTTGTAAATGAACCTGAGAAGCCACATCCAAAGATCCACACTCTTTTTTCCACCGAATGTACCCCTTACTTTGATTGGCAGACAGTAGGACTTGTCCACAGTTTTCATCTGAGTGGACAGCCCGGAAATATCACACGGTTATTGAGCTGTACAGATGAAGACTTGAAGCAATATGCTGGCCATGATCTGGCTCCCACCCATTATGTTCCTTCCATGAGCCGACATCCATTAACAGGCGACTGGTAATACGTTTCTCTTGTCGTATCTTCTTTCCTTCCAATAGTTTGTCCTTGTGTGATTTGAGTTTCATTCCTACGTCCTGCCATTTGCCACTGCAATGCTGCTGTGGATTTTAGTTTTCGTTATTACCATTTCTACAGATTTCTACTTATCAGCATGACAGAACTAAAGTTTGTGAAAGTTGCAGCTTGAATATGAGGGGGTTCAATAGTGTGCACTACTCTTGATGTTTCGGCAAGCCTTTTTTCCTTCTTAGTCTTATCTGATTTACTTAAAGACTGATCCTTTACCTTTAGTCGCCTGGCTACTTTAGTGTTGCTTATCAGTTGATCAGTTCAGCCACACCATCCAATTATTCCACGACTCTTTTGAAATATCTTCTGTTAAATTCTTTGAAGCTCTTTAAAATGTCTGTCACATCATCGAGGACTTTCTCGATGTATTCTACCAGGAAAAACCAATGTATTTTATAAGTTTTTTCCTTTCATTGGGAGGGGTTGAGGGTCTTGGGGAAAGGATTATTGATGAATCGTTTCAAACTATCTGAGGGGAATTAACGTGAGTTGACAAAACTTTAAAGTATTCCATTCCATGACAAGGAAAGCTTATCATTGTTCTTTTCTATCAGGTATCCGGCAATCAACAAACCAGCTGCAGTCCTTCATTGGCTTAATCATGTATATACCGATGCAGAGTACATAGTGATTCTTGATGCTGACATGATTCTAAGAGGTCCAATTACACCATGGGAATTCAAAGCAGCACGTGGACAACCAGTTTCAACTCCCTATGAGTAAGACTCATGTTTGCTTATGTAGGACACAAATGAAATTCTGTGTTTGGCTGCAGTTCTTGCTTATTTCTTTATTTGTGATCCATGCAAGGACTTATGTTGATATCTCTGCATATGTAGCTATCTTATTGGATGTAACAATGAGCTGGCAAAGCTTCATACTCGTCATCCCGAAGCCTGTGACAAGGTTGGGGGAGTTATTATCATGCATATAGATGATCTTCGTAAATTTGCTTTGCTATGGTTGCATAAAACTGAGGAAGTCCGAGCAGACAAAGATCATTATGCCACAAATATAACTGGAGATATATTTTCATCTGGTTGGATAAGTGAGATGTATGGTTACTCATTCGGTGCAGCAGAGGTAAATTTTTTCTACTTTTTTATAAAAAAGATTTCTATAATTATCTTGTACCTATGTATGCCTTAGATTTCCATTACATTTTGGATAAGACCATGCTTTTTGGAGTATGCATCAAAGGAAAAAGTATTTCATTGCTGAAAAAGTAATTCCGTTTCCCTCTTCTTTTATGCAGTTGAAATTAAGGCATCGCATAAGCAGTGAGATACTGATATACCCGGGTTATGCTCCTTCACCTGGTGTCAATTACAGAGTTTTCCACTACGGTTTGGAATTCAAAGTTGGGAATTGGAGTTTTGACAAGGCAAAGTGGAGGACTACCGATGTGGTTAATAGGTGCTGGGGCAAGTTTTCAGACCCGCCGGACCCTTCAACACTTGACCAAACAGACAATGACATACTGCAGAGGGATCTTCTTAGCATAGAATGCATAAAAACACTCAATGAAGCATTACGGCTGCATCATGTGAGGCGAAAGTGCCCTGATCCTAATTCGTTATCCAACTCAGACTCAGATGCGTCAGATGAAGTTGTAGTATCGAGGAAAGTTGGCAAGTTGGATGTGAGTTCCAATGTAGAGAGCGACAATGTACAAGCCAATCATTCTCAAGAACGTTCGGAACCTACAGTGACAGATGGTATGTTCAGTTCTGTGAGGTTCTGGGTCATTGCTCTGTGGGCATTCTGTGGCTTAGGCTTATTGACAGTCGCCACAATGTTGTTCTCCGGTCACAAAGGGAAAAGCAAAAGAGGTAAGAGTTATAGAATTAAGAGGAGAAATTCAGGTTCAGGATTCATGGATATTAACGGCCGTGATAGACAAGTACCATTATGACATTATCCATAAAGTTTACATCATGAGCAATACAATGATGATGAAAGTTGCCAAGTATACCACATTTCATTCAGAAATGACCATGTTGATGGTTATTGTAACAATTTTAGTGTTAAAGGGTATATTATATATGAAGAGGAAGGAAGGCTGTGTAGTCAATCTTTTTTATTTCTACTTGCATTTGTGTACTTCAAATCAATCATATATGCTTACACTTTTGTAGTTTGGTTTATGAATGTGTGTCAACTTCTTCCAACCTTCTAGTTTGTGTCCAATGTGATTTTGAAGTATCCAACCTAAGAATTCTAAGCATTTAGGCCCTATTTTTCAACAGCATTTGGTATTTCAATTAGGTATACCGGCTTGCGATGATAAATAGTAATGTTGTAACTACTTGCTGTTCAACCCTTCACCTCCTCCTACCCACATTGAGCTCATTTTCACACTCTTTCACTCCTTGTGTACATTATCAAAACTAATCTTACTACTCATACTATGTAGAAACTAAACCTGAAAACAAGACCTAACCTAAACAATCGCCAAACCAACACCCTTATAGGCCTAGATGGCTAGATTCAATCTTTGCTTCATTCAACAACTTCATGAGTAAACTTATCTAGAAGAAGAGCTTTGGTTTAACTTGAAATTCAAACTTAGGAGCTAAATTTAGCCGTTGATGGATTCACTTTGCTTCTGGGACACGTAGGTCCTGTAAGGACTACACATTTGTCACTTTGGTTTCTGCAGACTCCGAACTCTCATCTCTATCTCTCTCTCTTCTCTAAAAAGCAGGTAAACTTTTTATTCCCTTTTGAATTTCAAATTCGAAAATGTAAACCCACACAAATTGGAATCCCTCAATTTATATTAACATTAAATATATCCATTAGCAAATTAGGGTTTCCAAAGTTTTTTCTTCCTTTCTTTTCAAATTAGGGAGATTTCAATTATGGGAGACTCAACCTGTTTCATGCAACCCTTCTCTTATGCCTCAGGAATCCCCAATCAAGCAAATGAGGTATGTTAAGCTCCCACAAAACCCTAATCACAATTCAAGTTCTTCCATTTAATTGTTGTGCCTAAAGATTAATGCTTTTCAGTTATTTAAGTTACTGGGTAGTTATGGTTTGTAGATTTCCTTTCTGAGTTAGTGAATTACTTTCATAAGAGCCCTAAAGTTTCATGCTTTATGAAGTTTGGTATTGAATTGTGGCTTAAAGGTCAGAGCTTTGAAGTTGTTAAGCTACTGGGTATTTGGGTTTGCTTATGAATTATGACTAGGGTGACTAAATTGGTTACAGGAGAACCATTAATGTTTCATGCTTTTACAGTTTGATATTGAATTGAGGCCTAAAGTTCTGAGCTTTACAGTTGTATAAGTTAGTGAATGAGTTTTAAGTTATTGGGTTTTGAGGATTTGGCTTTGTTTGTAACTTAGGGGTGACTTCGAATTGTTGACAGGCTCTTGGGCACTCAGTTTCGTTTGGGAGGTTTACGACAGATTCGACAGCTTGGGATAAATGGGCATCATTCTCTCACAATCGCTATGTTGAAGAGGCCGAGAGGTATGCTCAACCTGGCTCGGTAGCTCAGAAGAAGGCTTTCTTTGAGGCACATTACAAGAAGATTGCTGCTCAGCGAGCTGCTGCCTTGCTCGAACAAGCAAATGCGGCTGCAAAATCTGAAAGTACGTCTCCACCGAGACCCCTAACTAATGTCCCGGATCCTCTAAAGTACATGGCTTGTGAGCAGGAGCTAAGGGAGAAGTTGAAAAGGCGAAATGAGATTAATATGAAAGTTGGATTGGAGAGATTCGATTGTTGCCAGTTGGTGCAAGTGACTGATAAGGTAGCTAGGAAACTCCGTGAACTAGAGGAGGAACTGGAGGCTGAAGAGCCACAGAGAGAAGAAGCTATGCTTGCTGATACCAGTGGGTATAACTCGAGCAGTGAAATGGAAAACTGCGAGAGAGTCCACCCCATAACTGAGTACACAGTTTGGGGGGACACTTCTGCAGTGGATGAACTTTCAAGCCCAAAATGCGAAAATGATAGCCACATTGCCGAAAATGTTGTTGAGCTTGAGTGCGGTGGAACAACTCTGATGGACAGCTGTGAAAGAGCACTACCAAAAACTGAATACCCAGTGTGGGAGGACAACTCTGCACTGGCTGAAGTTGCTACCTCAGTGCAGGAAGGTGATAACCGCAAGGCGGAATATGTCGTGGTGCTCGAGCACAGTGGCACAATTGACATGGAAAAGCCTCTGTTAAAGGTAACTAGCAACATTGATTCATTTGATCAACAACTGTGGTTTTCAACATTGTATAATACTAGTTAGCTGTCCGCCCCTTGGGGCGGTTTTTTAACGAAGAGTTATAACTTTTTGAAAGTGTATTAAAGACGGGAAATATACAATTCTAAACAGCAAATTATTGAAAAGTACAAAACTAAATTGAACTCATGTTTTTTTTGTAGTTAGGAAACGAAGAACAACATCATCGAAAAAATTCTACGACATATGTAATTCAATACTGATAATTTACATGCACAAACTGTATACACTATTTCTTAGAAAACTATATAACAAATAAAAGAGTATTAAAATAGATTGAAGGATGAAAGTTTAGGTCACAAATAACAATCTTATTACACACTTAAACAAATATCTCTATTTGTATAAAATAAAATAAAACAATGATTTTTATATAGCAACTATATATGTATGCTCCATAAAAAGTTTGTTTTATAATTATTTACATTTTTTGTTCTTCAAAATATCGTCCAAAATGAATCAAACAAAATACTTATATTCACTATTTATATTTAATTTAACTATGTGCTATACTATATGTTTTGAAAAATATCTTTGTAAACTATATTTTTTGTATAATTATTTGGTATTTCGTTACCGTTATTTATCATAATCTTTAAGCCTTTTTTGGATGTAACTCTCGATAATGCGACGTATAATTGTCCGTGACTAAAAACTGGTTCAGTCAAATATACTCCGACTTGGTTTAGCGATTGACCCTGACTTTTGTTGATTGTCATTGCATAACAGGCTCTGACAGGAAATTGTCGTCTCTTGAATGTAAATGGCCATTTAGTTTCATTTGCAATCAATACAATTCTTGGAATGTAAACCTTTTCCCCGATATTAGTCCCTGTCAGTATTTTTGCCTCTATTACTTTTTCAAACAAATTAGTTACAATCAACCGTGTTCCATTGCACAAACCTTGCACTTGATTTAAATTTCTTAACAGCATAATTGGCATTCCAATCTTTAGTATAACTTCGTGTGATGGTAGACTGCTAAATTCAAGTTTATTCAAAAATTCTATAGGATACAAAAGGTTATTATCATTGTAGTTAGCAGAATTGAATGAAATTGAATCAGAACTAAAGTATGTTCTTTTATCACCAGGCAACAAATTAATTGCGTATCTATTTATTTCATGTACAATTGCATTTTTTGGCGTTACAATGGCTCGCTCTCTCAAATAACATGTATCATTGTATTTTAAATCAAAATTTGGATAAGTAGCCGTAAAAATTGATTTGATAGGATCTACAGTTGAGTCAGTGAGTAAATCTTCAGGAATATGAATCCAAGATGTATCAGGGTCATTTGTTCGAAAATTTGATTGTAATCGACCCTCTCCTATCTTTAGCATCCATTCTGCAAAATTTTGAATCTCATCTTTTTCAGTGGTTGTTAATCCGACAGACGATAATCTCATATTTTCTGTTAAACAAAACACTTTGAGGTAAGACCATAAATATGAATTATTTAAAGACGCATCAATAATGTCTCCTTTGCTTCCCCCTTCTATAACAGGTAAAATCTGTCTAAAATCTCCGCCAAACAAAATTGATTTACCTCCAAATGGTATTTGCATCTTTCGATCATCAGAGTTTGCTGACAAAATATCCCGAAGAGTTTTATCCAATGATTCGATACACCATTTATTGCACATTGGAGCTTCATCCCAAATAATAAGATCTGTCTTTTCAATTAATTCTGCAAGATGTGTTTTTTTATTTATCGAACACTTTAAATCTTTCTCTATAACTGGTTTTATTTTAAAACGTGAATGCGCCGTTCTGCCTTTTGGAAGTAATAGAGAAGCAATTCCTGATGAAGCAACTGCCAAAACAATTTTTCTTTCAGATCTCAATTTAGAAATTATAGTATTCCACAAAAATGTCTTTCCTGTTCCGCCACTACCATATACAAAAAATGATTTTTCAGTTTTTTGTTCCACAGCTTCAATCACTTCATCGTATATAATTTTCTGACATGAATTCAATTTAGTAACCATTTCACAATGTTCATGTTTAAGTGTCTCACAATCATAATCTAATTCTTCTCTCATTAATTTGTTACTCAACTCTTGTATCTTTTCTATTTTTGGCATGGGCAAATTATGTTCTTTCAATGAAGTGGATGTCATGCTAAACAATTTTTCAAGTTCGTATAAAACGCTATTTTTTAAATCATCCTTAGGTACGGTATGATTGGGCATGTTGAATTCTGATCGAATTTTCTTTAAGATATCATCAGACATGCTCATCCAATGCGCATCAAGCAGAGTTCGAGGATTTGAGACATTACAAAAAAGAATAATGGTAACAAATAATTGTCTAATCTGAGGAGAGGTTGCAGTAAATGCAGATTCAACCAATGCATCGTTCCATTCTTTATCATCATCTAGTAATCCCAATGCTCGGCATGCTTCCTGAAAAGTGGCATAAGTAATTCCATTAATTGTTTTGATCCAATCAAAATTGCGACATCCTTTTTGAATATTCAACAGCATTCGTAGGTAAAACAATTCCCCTGCAATTGGTGGTACGTGCGCAATTCTGCCAATAACGTCATATCGTTTTTTTCTTGGATTCCATGTTTTTCTATCACTGTCCCAAACAAATTGAGAAGGAAATTGAGCATAAGTTAATTTAGCCGCGTCCTTATAGACAGTGTTCGCATCAAACCAAGCAGTTAGCATAGTATGCTCCGCATCTGGATTTTCCACAACTTGTTCAAGAGATTGACCTTCATAAAAGAAAATGCTTTGCTCGTTCGGCAAATGAATTTTTAAGTATTGCACAGCAGGATATCTAGAATGAATGGAAAATTCAAACAATCGCCACACAGATTCATGGGGAGTTAAATATCGACAATTCAAATAGTTTTGTATTTCATCATTTACATTGTCTTGAACTATCACTCGAGCTCTATCTGGACCTTTATTTATATATTTAAATAAGTATTTTATTAACATAGACTGAGAACATGATTCAACATTTATGTGAGCATTATACCTCAACAACAAAATGGGATTGTATGGAACAACAAAATTATTACCGATATGAATTCCATTTTTATTTATGAACTTTGAATCATCATCACGTCTTCTATATTGAGGAGCTTTGATTGCGTGAAATATAGTGTTAGAAATGTATGGTTTAGGAAAAGATTTTGTACATTTTCCATCTCTCATGCACGGACATTTTGAGTTTAATTGACCGCAAGGACCATGTATCATAAATTGACTGACTATTTCAAAGAGTTCTGGGTTAATATTTTTATCTGGTAATTCAGCTGAAATGATAGAATCTATATCTGTTGATGTGTAACATTTGTACGACCTTTGGAGCCAAAATAGTAAATGGGCATGAGGCAACCCTCGTTTTTGAAATTCAATTGTACAAACATGTGCATCAATAACCCCAAAAGGTTCTCCAGATTTAATGAATTCAATCATATCATTCAATTTAATTTTAAAAACCCGAGAAACAATATCTGGTCTATCTTCCGCTCTGTATCCTGGTTTCTTTTCAAAATATCTGACAATTTCTGGCCATTTAACATTGCAAGTGAAAGTTATGAACAGATCTGGATTGCCGTAATATCTACAAATTGCCATGGCATCTTGATAATTATTCAACATATCTCTAGGACTGCCAGTGTGAGTACCTGGAAGAAAAATTGTCTTTCCCACATCAGAACATCGGGTGACACCATTTGAAGCAAAAGTAGACAATTCATTCCATTTTTCACACTTCAATAATGGTTGATTATTCCTTATATATTCCAAGCGATTTTCTTCAACTGTCGCATATGCATCAACCAAGTATTGTTGAAACAATCTTCCGCCTTTTAACAAAGTGCTTGGATCATTTTCTCGATCATGGATTTGATAACAGACAAATTTTATCATGGTCAATTTTGTTCTTTTCTTTTGATGCTTTCTTTCCGTACACTCTAACAACATATTTGTTCTGAATCCATCCTCACCATACGGAAAAAGTAACGGATATTGTAATGACATTAATTTTGGATGTATTTTGGATATTCTCTTCAAATTTCCATCAACTGATCGAATTATGATATCTCTGTTAGAATTAAATTCTCCAATATCACCAACAATTAAACCGACAATTTCAGAAGCACTTGGTAATTCGTATTGCTTACCATCCATAAATTGACGATCAAGTAGAGTCATATTACAATTAGGTATGAAAACATTTTCAAATTGATCTCTGACTGATCGAAACTTTTTTGCCAATTCATTAACATCATCAAGCATATTTGCTAATTCCTCAACAATCACAGCATCGATATTTTGATTTGCATTATTTGGATCAATAGCATTAATGCGATTCAAAATCTCATTTTCAGTGTCATAAACATATAACTGAGCAAACTTTGGAGATTCATTTGCAGAAGGTAACACTGATCCCATCAAATGATGGACTTGTCCACAGATCTTGAATACATAAGGAGCTGTTCCATTATTTATCTTGTAATCAATTTTTGCACCCATAGAAGTAAAAGCAAACATGGAATTATAAACCCGAATATTTTCACGAAAAAGTGTACTTTCACGACCATTGTTTGGATTCAATAGTTGTTCAAGAAATGTTGGAGTTGGATTTGATATTGGAAGTTTAATTTGTCCTTTTTCACAACAATTTGTATAAACTAATTGATTTTTGTTTTTTTTCTTCAAAGCCTCGCCCAGCCAAAAATGAGCGTTACAGTACATGCATGTGTAAGAATCATCGCCAGAATCCTTATAATTTACAATCACACCTGCATGACAAATTATTCAAATCAGGGATAAAAAATCACTACAATATTGATCATTGAAAAATAAATGTAAATCAATATTTACCTCGACGACTAATTTGATATGATGCTTGACCAAAGATTGATGAAGATGAGATTCCATGTCCTATGAAACAAAAAAAGAATGTTATTCTTATATAAATTACTATGTGTACATGAAATATTGTATTATATGCATAACTACCTGATATATCCTCATCTCTAACATCCATCGCCATAACATCAACACCATCTTCACCATCCATACTTTCTTCCATTAGGACCAGGTGTTGCATACTTGTACCTTCTCATCAAAAATAACAACCACCATATGACAAATTATTCCAAGAATAATTAATAAATATTATTGAGTCGATGAAAAAGACATTGTTTGTTCTTACTTGAGCATCGAAAATTAGCTGGATCAGAGATCAAACTGCGTCTCTTGTTTGAAAGGCCTGAACTGGATCCATAAGGTTCCATGTTCTGAAAATAGCTCCATGGCGATTTTGTTTCATGACATGCCAAAGATTGTTGACATATTTCGTCGCATAGTCCATTTGTAGCTTTCCTCTTCATCACATTGCTTAAATCTCTTTTAGGCGGCATACCTAAAATATCGATTAAAACAATGAATGAGTAATTTTTTTTGAAGAACTGCACATAATAATGTAAACTATGATTGTTACACGATTTAAACCAAGAACAACAACCTAGCAAGAGCATTTTGTATATTCGTGTCTGTAAAATTTGTAGAATTTACACTCTAAGTGAACGATGTAAACAATAGCAAGTTCAACTATATTTAAATTATTTGTAGATGTACGTAATAAGGTCACCATGAATAGAAACACATAGCAACCAAAAAAATATATAAAGGAACAGACATACTCGTCCAAATTATGAAGAAGCAATTAACAAAACTGAATAGTTTTCAGGTCTTGGAGATCCCAATCTGCATAAACAAAAGAGCACAAAAAACATAAGGACTCAAAATTAAGAACACGAAAATCTCAAAATTTTGTAAACAGTTGACAAAGTTAAGATAATTAGTTTATAACATAAGTACAAAAAAGAATCAAAAGCTATTACACAAACCCCAATCAAAGAATCCATCAATCCATACCAAGTTAGAAATAGCTAAATATCATATACTCCTCACTACCCACAAACACCCAAAAAGCCAAACAGGACCCATAAAAAACACTATTGTACCTCTTTGCTAAATTACAGAAAACGGCAGCTGTGATAATGGACATACAGCAAAACATAAATCTAAATGAAAATAGCATATCGATCCAAATCAAAACAGCAATTTTATTCAAGCACATACAGCATATCAATCCACAAAACATAAATCCAAATTAAAAATAAGCAAAGCAATTTTATTCAAGCACATACAACAAAACATAAATCCAAATCGAAAGTAAGCAAAGCAAACCTATGAGGTCTGCAAACCCATAGCACTAAGTAAGAAAACTGAAACTAATACAATGCGAGAGTGAAGTACTTTTCAGGGTAAATTGAGACTGAGGGCTGGGAGAGACGAATATTGGAGAAAAAAAAAGAGGCAAAGCAGTGACTATGACCCGATCAAACAATTGGCGTGCAAGCTGGCAACAAAAAAAGAAGCAAATGTGCGTTTGCAGATTCCACAATCGAATTGGAGAATGAGAGAGAAATTGCATATATAGATCGAGTGAGTGATATATAGATCCAAATCGAACAAAAAGGTTGATGAGAGGAGAATGTTATATCGATTAGGGAAATTCAATTAGGAGAATGTTGAATTAGGGAGAATGTTATATCAAAATGCAGATTTAACTATTTCAAAGAACCAACAAACAATTCATATATACCATAAACATAAATCACACAGACAAAAAAAGTATCATGCTTGGAGTTTACGTACGGCAAGTCTATCTAAAAAAACGTGCCTAAAAAAAGAAGCAAAATGCAGAGAAGTATAAGTAGTAACAGTCTGAATCGATAGAGAATATCTAGGTTCTGAAATTACCCTAGGCTTTATCTTGAACCCCAAACGGATACCCAAATTTCATTATTTCAAACTTACATATCACATATAGTGCGATGATTCTCTATCATAATTTGGATGATTCTCTATCGTCATTCCCAGCGTCCCACTTTTATTCAATCATAAATTCATACACGGACTTACTATTATGAACCTACTCTTAATCATAACCCATACACGCTTTTTATCAATCACTTTCATATCGCATATCTTTGAGAAATGGATCAAATTCAGTCTTCTAAACCCTTATAATCAAGGCTCAATCATACGTACCTTTGCAGGGGGCAATGTCAAGGATGACGTGCTTGAGATGCTACTCACAACAACGACAAAAGTTCAAAGGTTAGGTTTGCGTCTATGCCCTCACCTTCTTCGTATTCACTCTGTCTTTACTCAGCTGGGTTCTACTAACTATATGTATGCAGAAGATAGATTTTAGACTAAATGAACCAAACAAAATAAAGAAAACTCATAAATATACTATTCATAACAATCACCAAAAACAATCTGCAATCCCAGCATTGTCCAAAACAACAAAAGTTGCCAACTTTATTCAAACCTAAAAAAAAAAAAAAATTAAACCAAAAGGTATCCTTGTCTATCATCTGTGTTCAAACAACAAAACAAAACAAATTGATTCAATCAACAATGGAAATGGGAACAATAGGTGATTTTAATATAAACTATGATTGTTACACGACCAAAACCACGAACAACAATTGAGCAAGAGCATTTTTTAGATGTACGTAATAAGGTACAGACATACTCGTCCAAATTATGAAGAAGCAATCAACAAAACTTAATAGTTTTCAGGTCCTGGAGATCCTAATCTGCATAAACAAAAGAGCACAAAAAAATATAAGAACTCAAAATTAAGAACACGAAAAGTTCAAAATTTTGTAAACAGTTGACAAAGTTAAGTTAATTAGTTCATAACATAAGTACATAAAAGCATCAAAAGCTATTACATAAACCCCAATCAAAGAACCTCATAAGTCCATACCAAGTTACAGATAGCTAAAAAGCATATACTCCTCATTACTCGCAAACACCCAAAAAAGCCAAAACGAATATTGGAGAAAAAGAGAGAGGCAAAACAGTGACTATGACCCAATCAAACAATTGGTGTGCAAGACGACAACCACAAAAGAAGTGGGGGTGAGTATGTATATTCATATATACTATAAACACAAATCACACAAACAAAAAAAGTCGCATACTTGGAGTTTATGTACGGCAAGTCTACCTAAAAAAAGAACATGCCAAAAAAAGAAGCAAAACTCAAAGAAGTATAAGTAATAACAGTCTGAATCGATAGAGAATATCTAGCTTGTGAAATTACCCTAGGCTTTATCTTGAACCCCAAACGGATCTACCTCGATCCCCACTAAGCATGTATGTATCCAAATTTCATTATTTCAAACTCACATATTACATATAGTGCGATGATTCTCTATGATAATTTGGATGATTCTCTATCGTCATTCCCAGCGTCCCACTTTGATTCAAACATAAATTCATAGATGGACTCACTATTATGAACCTACTCTTAATCATAAACCATACACACTTTTTATCAACCACTTTCACAGCACATATCTTTGAGAAATGGATCAAATTCAGTGTTCCCAACCCTTATAATCAAGGCTCAATCATATGTACCTTTGCAGAGGACGATGTCAATGATGACGTGCTTGAGATGCTACTCACAATAACGACAAAAGTTCAAAGGTTAGGTTTGCATCTATGCCCTTGAATCTTCGTATTCACTCCATCTTTACTCAGCTAGGTTCTATTAACTGCATGTATGCAAAAGATAAATTTTAGACTGAAGGAACCAAACAAAATAAAGAAAACTCATAAAAAAACAACCCATAACAATCACCAAAAACAATCTGCAATCCCAACAATTTTGCAGTGGCAAGACTCCTAATTACTGTCATTTCAGTTATCGAGTGACTGCAGATTTCCAGAAGTTGATCAGTTCCATGTAGTCAGATATACGACACATGAAAAAAAATGGGAAAAAGGTAAAATTACCACTACAAACCAACCATCACTTCTTATTTTAATGAAAATTTATGTAAATCGAAAGTGCGCCAAGTAAATGGGAACGGATGTGGTTCATATATAGGTACCAATTCCAATTCCATAATCAGTAAACTATATATTAAAAGTTCAGGTCAACTCAGTCTAATATAGCTAGAAATCTATGAGCTTAATGAATTTCTATTTTAAGCAGGAATTGTTACAGGAGGTACACCAAGCAGGAATTGTTACATCATTATTCGAAAATTAGTTTCTTCATACACCTTTAAAAGCAATGAACCACATAAATCACAATACATCAGCTCAACAAACAGGAGCATAAGCACCAGAGTCGTTTTGGTATGCGAATTTCAGCACAAAGCTTTTTTTGTTATGTTGAAAAAATCAGTAAGCTTTGTTTGTTTACTCTGGCTTCGTAACAAACAAAGCTTTCAACAAACAAATCAGAAATTCAACATCAACATACTCTGGCTTTTCCCATCAACAAACAAAGCTTACAAACAAAGCTCACTGATTTTTGCGAATTTCAGCACATGGCTTTATGTTGAATCACAAATTCAACATCAACATCAACAAACAAAGCTTTCTGTTTCAATTTTTTCCCATAACAAAACGTCCCATTAATATCTATGCACCATCCAAACTTTTACTTTCAGTAGTATCAAACCAATATACATGTTGCCAAACATAAGCTTCCAAGATCATAACTGGATTTGATATATAGAAAAGGCTTGTACCAGGCAGCTTTTAACATTTAATTCCCAAGACCTATGCTTGATACCTTTAATTCATGATCCTCCTCAATGCTCTCTTCCAATCCAGCAAGTCCACCAAAAGCAATCAATAGATGCCTGAAAACATATTATCCAGTCAAATAACAGGTATCAATGGGTAACTGCGAGAAAGCTACTGCGATCATTTACTAACTGGAACATAACGAAAAACAAAAAATTTGAGAGCAATTCAAGCACTCATATAGGCCAAACTTTTACTTTCAGTAGTATCAAACCAGTCTACATGTTGCCAAACATAAGCTTCCAAGATCATAATTGGATTTGATATATAGAAAAGTCTTGTACCAGACAGCTTTTAACATTTAATTCCCAAAAGCTCTGGCATAGTAAATTGATGTCATATTCTTTTGAATAAATAAAATGATGTCATATATACGCCCACAAACATTAAATTAACTTAAAGGATTCTCTTCTTCAATGGACCGGTGGGAATCTGACAGCAGGGTAAAGAACTAAATGACCTTAACAATAAGAAAACTAAAACAAAAGTAATAGAGTGGTCGATAATTACAGAGTAGCGTTCTTGTCCTGGTGTTATAACTCGGTGCAGTGTCAACCTAAACATAAGTAACAGAAGAGCAACTATCAGTAGCCTTAGAGTTCTGAATTCAAAAATATGTATAAGCTTTCGAGCAAGAAACATGAATAGCTTATCCACTTATCACTTATAAGGATAATGAATTACCGAAATAAGCAATTAGTCCACCTTTACATCATGTCACCAATGTTAACAATGAATGCTCTTTGATGTTCAACTTTGAACATCAAAGTTACAAATTGAGACCTGGTTATACATATATGCTCTTATGCCAATGTAGGATCCAGGTAGTAGATAAGACAACAGCATAATCTAAACTTTCCACATGACGAAATCAATGGGAGTCTGAACCATATATCATATTCTGATATTCATGTATATTGCACCAGTTCAAGCCTATCTTACCACACAGACTTTTTATCCGACATGCATAATTAACTCTTATAAGAAGTACCATTACTTTGTAACAACCTTTCTTCCATTCTATGATAATCATAGAATCATTAAAGATAATTAGTTACAATCTTCTCCAAAAGACTATTTTTCAACAAACTCCATCACAGCCTCTGAGAATCCTCATCATACTGCATATCTAATCTCCATTGAATTAATGCTAAAATATCTATTGATAGTTCTAACTACTTAGCAACTGTACACCACAAAGTAAAAGTCACCGGCGTTGCTTACTTGAACTTTTGTAACAATACTTGCTCACTCATGGTTATAAAACCGACACTCAACTTTCTCAAAATAAATCATTACGAACTGCATGTGTCCTTATCTATAGAAAGAGACTTGTTTCTAACCTTGTTCATAATCCACACCTACTTCCCTTCAAGTACATTGAACAATCTCTGTAGCCTCACAAAAATTATGTATGTTAATGCATAGTTGCCACCTACTACAGACATTCCACGTCCAATGTCTACCAAATTACACAATTAAGAAAGAATATATAATTACAGTTGAGACCTGGTTATACATATATGCTCTTATGCCAATGTAGGATCCAGGTAGTAGATAAGACAACAGCATAATCTAAACTTTCCACATGACGAAATCAATGGGAGTCTGAACCATATATCATATTCTGATATTCATGTATATTGCACCAGGGTACACAATTAAGAAAGAATATATAATTACAGAGAGTGAACTAATGTTATATCAAAATAACAATCACATTATTAATCAGACTTAATTCATGATGTTAAGCTTACGCATCCACGTGAAGAACATCTTCCCAGACCCGTGGTTGCTTAGATTTCTCCCTGCAAACCTGTGAAGTTTGTGAAGAATCCCAGTAAAGGTCTCATAGCTCAGCTTCTAATGAAATGGTTTGGTGGGGCTACAACTACGGTTTGGGTCTGTTGGAGTGGTGAAAGATAAAGAAAAAGAGAACTTACTCTGGTCGATGGTGATGGAAGGTGCGACAGAGTCGGTGAATTGATTCACCAATTGAGCCGACGAAGAGGTTGCGAGCCCGATCCAGATATGGGAGCTATAACCTTGGTCAACGGCGATGGAACGTGTGACAGTGGATCGGTCGATCGATTTGCCAATGGAGAGGCTAAGAGTCCGATTGAAAGATGGGAGAGCTAGCTTAGATGAGAGAAATTTTGATCAACCAGAATCAGAGAGGAAGCCGATAGAGAGAGAGGGAGGAAGACGATAGAGAGGAAGACGATAGAAAGAGAGAGAAGAGGATTAGGTTGGGTAAAAGTTTGGCACGCTCCGCACACGTATAATTCTAGGACGAAAACGCCCTCATGAACAGTGCGCGTGAATAGAAAACCCTGCGGATCGAAAATGTTATATAGTAAATAAATTTGCTTAACCTGAATTTCTTGTTGTTTCAGGAGAGTTGTAGCTGTAATGAAGAATCCTCATTACCAACAAGAAAGAAGAAACAAACAGTTGTCACTTCCTCCAAATCATCTTCAATCTATCACAGAGCACCCAGAGCTCCAACTTCTCCTGCCAAATTTACAGCTTCTTGTTTTCCAAGAAGGGAAAGTAATGTCCTTCCTGTAAACGTAGCACACAAGGTCCCAACATCTCCAGCTAAACCGACCGCTTCTTGTTTCCCTAGAAGGGAAGGTGCCACTCCAGTACACAAAGCACTAAAGGTCCCAACATCTCCAGCTAAACCGACAATTTCTTGTTTTCCAAGAAAGGAAGGTGATGCCACTCCATTACATAAAAAGTTGGCATCAGCTTCCGAGGACAAGAGAAGATCTACACCAAAATCACTTCAAAAGTCGGTCAATTTTACACCAATGAGAGAGCTTTCTAGATTTACTTTGACAGTCATGAGAAAGATAGAGAACTCAAGAGTTAGTTCAAGCTCTTGCAAGATGCCAAAAGATTGCTCAACTCTTCTTAAGACTCCAACAAAGGTGATTAATTCTTTGTGTATTCTTGATACGGTCTTTAAGATTTTCCTAAGGTAATCAAGTATGCTAAGAAATTGTGTATCTGGAACTGCAGGTATCTAAGAATGAGATGCACACGCGGCCTTCTTCAACTTCTTGCTCAGAAAAGAGAAGGTAGCTACCGCATGTCTACCGAACAAACAAGTTGCCTTCGAAATGAATTATAACACTTTTGTTTTCTCTTTGTGAATCACAGGGCCAAAAAACCGGGTGATTCCTCAGCCACAGGTGCCAAAACATTTGGCCCCATGTGGCGCTCAATCTGTACAGAGTAAGTCCCACATCTTTGGACTTGTTTTTTGTGTGAAATATGATGAAATGCTCCCAACTGATATCTGATACATGCTCAGAGTCATTACCATAATGATTTTACATAGAAGCGTAGAAGCAATGCAAATTTTACTAGGTTACATATCGCATTTCATGCACAGAATGTTATATATGCTTAGTAGTTAGTACTACTGCCTGGTCAGGTTGCACACATTAGAAACTGTATCTATATATGCTTAGAACGTAGCCTGGTCAGGTTGCAGTCGTGTTGAACTGTATCTAGATATAGCATGAATATATAAGCTTTAAATCACCTTAGTTTTGTCACCAGCAAAATATGCAAGCTGTAATTCTTTTGTTAAATATTCTGAAATTTATTTGAAATAATGGTTTTGTTGGTCCCACCTAGTGAGTGTCATTCCTTTAAGAGGGAATTTAGAGACCTTGAGTTCTTATTATGGTTTGTCTCTCAATTTGGCCAGTTGCTCAAAGTTTTTGAGTGCCTGCAGAAACAAAGCACAATCTCCATTTTCATCCACCCCATTCGCCTTAAGAACCGAAGAGAGAGCTGCAAGCAGAAAGAAGGTAGTTGCACTTGTTCTTTCTATTTGTGTTCCTGAACTATATCATATCCATTTGTTATTGTGATTTGTGAAGCACTTATGGATGCTATCTCATTGCTTTCAGAAACTTGAAGAAAAGTTCAATGCTGACGAGGCACAAAAGATGCAGGTGAAAGCACCACCCATTATCCTTTTTACTATGTTTTTGTTCCTACACTACAACGGGGCTCAGTACACTTATCTATCATCTATGCAGGAGAAATCAGATCTAGAAATTCGTAAGTTCCGTCAAAGCCTTTGCTTCAAAGCCAGGCCACTGCCGGAATTTTACAAAGAAAGAAAAGCAGCACAACATAAAGATGAAATAAAGGTATGTATGAAAATCATGCTACTTTGTGTGTTTCTGACAACTACACTTTTCATTTCCATGTTCAATCTTTTACCAAGTTTTAGGTCTCATAACAAAGGTAGAAAAGAAAAGTCACCAGAAAGGTGTTTTCTGATGTGTAATTTTATCATATGCTTTCATCCATCATACAGGTTCCAGTTACTGTTTCTCAGAAGGTCGGGAAAAAGCATAGTCCGACTGGTGCAATCTCTGTACCGTCTAATGAGTCTTCGATCAAGTGCAGTGGCTCCATTCGTGCCGATATTCAAGCAAAAAATAAGCGAACCTCAGCTTGTTCTCTCCTTTCACGTTCCTTAAAGAGTGATCATGAGAATACTTCTCCAAATATTCAGTCCTCATGAAAGTTACAGCAGCTTCACTTTTAGAGATAGCATTGACAGTCACCGCATACCAAGATGGATTTGCCAGAGACACCAAGGAAAGATTCATAGAGATCGATTTGAAGCAAATTCGGTAGTTGTTGTATGAAGCGTGCTAGTAGACTAAGATTGTAAAATCTCTTCATTACATGTACCAAGACTTTTTTTGTAATTCTAGGACTTGCTTTAGTTATGGAAGCCATCAACCATGTCGAATGGCCGTTTCGGCACTGTGATGTTGGCATCTCCCCATTTCGAAAGAAAGTTGAGGAGGTTTTACATACCACTCCATGTCTACAAGCATTTCATCTGTTCATAATCTAAGGTCCTTACTTGGAACTTACACTAGAATGTCCTTATTATGAAGATTTCTCTTCTGGTGTCGAGACTTGTTTCTTATCAAGACTACTAATGTGGCCACAAACACTTATAAAATCAAAGTTCTGTTTTACAGATTAGTAACAAAGCAAATTAAAGCAAAAGGTTTATACTTTATACACTCTCCGAGTGTAATGGGTGATCATGGTCAAGAGCTTTCACAATAGGCTTTGTTCTTTCCTCACTTGTACTGCCCTTGGTGTTGGAGTAGTGTGTCTGCTCTTTCAACTTGGCAGGATACAGCAGGAAATGTTGACACATGAATAGAATGTCGAAGAATATCGATATCTGAAACAGCGAAAATGCCATCAATTCGACACTAACAAGTTAAATTTACAGACAAATGTAGAGCGAAAAATGGAAAGAATGATCGTTTTTATAGAAACCAAATGTTCGTAGTTTCGTACCAAAGAGAGAAGCGTCTTCCCAATGTTTCCATAAAAGTTCACCCAAGAATCTGTAAAAGGACCACAAATATCAAGTTATGGTATCTCATTTGGCTATGTAATAGAGGATGATAGACTATAGATGAATGACCCTACGTTGATCTATAGACTGCACAGTCATTTGTGCATAACTTGTGAGGCCTCCAATGAAATCAAGCAAGATGTTGCCAATGCTGAACCCATCTGTGCTCTTCCTCATGAAGTTCATGACTGCCTGTAATGTTCATCATCAGTTCTCATGTATTAGTCCCCATAGTGTTAACAAGATCGATAGAGCTTCAAGTCAGTAGTACTGACCTGAGGAATGTACTTGATAACTGTCATGCAAACCTGAATCACGCTGCAAATTAAACATGTCACACGCAACGGTGAGCAAGCGAAAAAATGAAGTGATGATCGATCAAAGGACTTGAGTGTAATGTAAATGTAACTTAGTTACTTGAAAACAGAAATGAGCCAAAGCCAAGAATGGTGTGCCAAAGCTATGAAGAAGCAAACTGCAGCAGCTAGCCACACAGCAACAACAATTCCAATAGAAATTTTCGACACCTTTTGGCTTCCCCTCTGCATATATATGTGTCAATGCAACTTTGAAACTTACTTCGGTGACAAAATGGTGAACTCATAAATATATTTGATCAGGTCTAGAGTAGAAATAGTACTGCTTACTTCATAGATAGCAATTTGAAACAGACATAGCGCTGTCAATATAACAGCATGAGTAGAGAATGCAACATCATTTGCTGCCACAGGTATCATCTGTATTGATATATTATGAACATTACAAATTGGTAGCAAAGAATATGTAACATTAATTTAACTAGGATCATATACAATATTAGTGATTGCATTTCAGACAGACCTGTTTGGAGCCATACTTGTGGAGGTACTGCTTTTGAACCTTGGAGCTAAAGTAGAGAGTGGCGTTGTAAATGAGATATGAAGAATGCTTTGTCAAATTCAGCAGCACGAAATCGAAGTTCAACCCCACAACACTAAATAACATGCACCAACAACAAAGATGATCAATGACATCAAAATCAAACTCACTAATAGCAACCTATATATAGCTAAAGTAGAGAGTACCTTTTCCTACGAAAGTTCAAGATGACTTGAGGGTAGAAGCTGATGGACCAAGACACAAAAGCCACCCATCCAAGAACTTGGTAAGTCACTTCCATCGGATTCGAATTCCACGAAACCATTGATCTCTAGCTTTCTGATCACTCTCTTTCTCCCCGGAGAAACTTCTCTGCTCTTTTTATACAAACACTGAAACACCAATAGCATGTGACTATGAGAAAGCTAGCTAGCTAGCTTCTTCTTCTAGCTCTCTTTAAAGTTTGATTTAGGTGTGACTTGCCCGTTTGTTCAAGGTAAAGGAGTTACAAGATTTGGCTTCTAATGTAACTGCTCTGCTGTTCCCAAGAAACACTCGGTAAAGTTTCAAGAATTGTATGAATGAACCATGGCGTTTCCTAGATGAGGCTCATTTTGTTCCTATGGAGTTAATTAAAGTGCTTGTAGTTTTCTTTCGGGAATCTATCCGGATACGGTAGTGCACCAAAGCCAAAAGTGCACAACACACCACCAAATCCAGGGCCCAACTCTGAGCTGTATTGAAGAGCTCATCAGCCCATCAATAGAAAAGGCCCAAGCCCAAAAGTCAACAAGATTCAACAGAAACCTAGGGTCCAGGCCCCCAAGCCCAACAATGATAGCAGTACCCTAGACTCAAATTGCCCAAGTTGACCGAGGATGAGGATGAGGTAGTCCCCCATATTTCCGCCGGCTCAGGCTGTCGACATCTCCAAGCTTCATCGCCGCCTCTCCCCGTCCATGTCGACCTCCACAACCATCCGCAAGTAAAACCTGGCCCCGGCTAGCCTCCAGATCTAGCGACTCCAATTTTAGAGATCCCAACTAAAAACCCCACCACCGCCCGAGCCCAAACACCACCATCTCAACACAATCTCGATCCGGCATCCAGGACTCCCGGCCGCTCCTAAATCGGAGCCCGTTTCCTGATTTCGTTTTTTATTGCGAATAAGTCATGTTCTTACTGTACAAAACAAATTGAGAGCCAAGATACATAAATAGTCCTGGACTCCTAGTCCTATAAAAAAAATTAATTTTACTGATTACAATTTACAACAATATATTCGCTCCTAATTAGATTCATACAATTCTAAATAGGAATGTATATGGTATGAACTTTTTTTGCCCTAGTCTATAGCAGCCGCGATGAAGGGCAGTTTCTTGATCCATCAATTTACAGTGGGGTTGGTGGTGAGTGGAGAGGGCTCAACCCGCTCTTGCTGTCTCAGATCTATCTCGGTCAAGCGTCGTGGACGGCGTGTTATACGCAGACAAAGCTTCGTGTTTATCGGATCACGTTTTCGATGAATCAGCTTCCGGTGTGCTTTGGTGTATACATGGAAAAAACGATCGTGGTAGAATGGTGGCGAGTCATCTCATGAGGCTCTGTTGTGAGATAGTAGTTGGTGGCCTGGCATTGCAGAAGAGCGGCTCCGGTGGAGGTGCACGGGACAAAGGGTTGAGGCTGGGAATTAATATGGGCTGGAAGGTCCCTAACTGTTGGCTTGGGAAAAAACTCCAGGCCTGGTTTATGGTTATTTCTTTGAGTCCATTTCTATTTATATTTATTTGTTGTTTTTATATGTTTTGTTAGAAATAAGCCAATATCCATATACAATAGGCAGAAGTGAGATTTGTCCCGTATTGTGCACATTTGGTGCTTTGTTTATCTTAAGTAGGTTTTGATTCGTCGAGTGGGCACATCCTCCTAGTGGCAGGATGAGATGTAGTGTCGACAAAAGTTTCGTTCGGCAACATAGTTGGGAAGCTGTTCAGAATGAATTGATGCGTCGTCATTATCGCGTTATCTTCCCGTTACTGTGTCGCCTTAAATGTAAAGCAAATGAAGTAGTTAATGATGCACTGTTTGCTAAATGGTGTAATTTATGATACATTGTATTAGCCAAGTCGCCTGATAGTATTTCGGGTGTTTCTCTTCTTATGGAATATAAGTTTTATGTCCCCTCTTTATATTCTACAATTTCATTAATCAAAATTTAAAGGTAGCCGTAAGCGCTTGCTTCAAAAATATATATATATATATATATGATAGTCCTTGTAAGAAAATTAGTAGTGCAATGTTGATCCTTAAAAGCTTGAGATACACAAAATTCCACATTCAATACAACTTATTACAACGTACATATGTCTCTCAATATTTAAAATAAAAAAATGTTTGAGATCCCAAAAATTTATACAAAAAATCAATACTAAATGATATGGCATTTCACACCTCATACATTAAATTTGACATCATTACATACAAAAATATTATTTAATTATATTCTAAAATAAATTATTATATTTCAAAAGGATAACCCGAATTCACCCTCTTCTCTTCTGACCATCATCATCATCATCGATCATCATCACCAGCTTGTAGTCAACTGATTGCTCTATTTGCTTTGCAATCTACACAGTGCTCTCCACCATTTAATCGCTCAGTGCTCTCCACATCAGTTGGTATCCTATTTATGTATAACTTGTCTGTATCTCTAGCACTACTCATTTTAAATTTATCAATTCTAATCTCTGGAATTTGAAGAAAAAAATCTACCGTCATTTCCATAATTCACTTGGGAATTTCGATGTAATATTCATGAAAATCAAACGTACCCCTAAAGCTATTTGCCAAATTGATCCCATAGGTTGCCACTAGGTTTTGCAACATGGATGTACTCTTTCCCGACGCATCCTTCGTGCCAAAAAACCTCATGTGCATTTCCATAGTAATAATTGACATAACGATTCTTCATCTCTATCACCGGAGTTTTTGTACTCTCTAATGGATAGATCTTGTACACCTTCATCTTCTCCTCAAAATAATCCTTGGCTTCATGATACACAGGGTCCTCCATTCCCCTCCTCCTCTCCTCTTTAGCCTCTTCGTTTTTCACCTTGGCCCTCCTCTCCTCCTCCTCTATCTTCTCGTCGGCGAACTCCTCCACGTCGACGTCGAGGTCCACCTAGTCGATGATCGGATTATTCGGCTCTTGTGGAAAGAATACGTGTAGGTCGTCGACAATAGTTGTTGTGTTAGGGTTTTGGAGTCTAGAGTTTGTAATATAGGGCAAACAGCACTCGAACTTTTTCCAACGCTCCTCCTTCATCTGCTTCAAGCTCGCCTTTCTCTGCGTGCATGCTAACACGAACACATTCGGAACCATGAATCCATCTGATGATCTGAATAATCGTTGTGATGTTGGAATGTAGGGGATCCAATCCATCTTCATTTTCTTCGTCGGAACGATCTCCCTGACTTCTCCCTGCACCTTACGGATTCCGATCATGTTCGACGGCGGACGCGGCGCCACGACGGCGAAGAGAGTCGGGAGAAGCACAGGGTTCGACATCGAGTTTGTCTCGGTGGCGGTGAAGATGTAGAGTTTGTTGTCGTTGTCGCCGAGGTTGTGGAATATTCCGTCTTCTTCTTCCAAGGCCTTTTCGAGATTCGAGAATTCCCAGTCGTATTCGTAGACCGAGTCGAGGCTCTCGAACTCCGTCGCCACCGGAAAAGCTTGCTTCCATAGGTCCTGGTAGGTGCGCTGCTCTTCCACCTCCACGTACTCCGGCTCCGGCTTCGGCTTCGGCTTCACGCGCTTCGGGGCGCGTGGTGTCGCCGGTGCCGTCTTTCTCTTGGCTCCTCTCTTCGGCGGCATTCTAGAGATTAAGGCTCGTTTGATATTTGAGCATGTAACTGTTAGCATAGAGATCGGCTCTTTATATAGACATATAGCTTCAAAGTTACGTCGGACTTGTCCTAGTTCCAGTTGGAAAACAAAATTGGAGGATGGCTCTCACATAAAGCTCTATACTATTGATCCAACTAAAGTGAGAAGTTAGTCCTTATGGTTTTGGCGGTCGAAAATGATCACTAAGATTTTATTGGAACATATGTACATGTATTGTTTAGGTCAACTTCTTAATGAGAAAGCTTTATTAAAAAAAAAACTAAAGTGAGAAGTTTAGGTAAGAAAATAGAAGAAATAAAATTCTCCAGGCCATTTTTATATTTCACCTGGGAATTTTGATGTATTATTCATGAAATATTAGACATTTACAAGACCAAATTAATCCTCCTTTTTTTGTTACAAGTATATAATCCAGAGCCATGTATCGACAAGTAAACGAAGCAGAAAACATATAAGCTGATCGAGCTCTCTTCCATCCGACACACCCTTGTTTCTAATGGTCAAAGCTTCTCTCCAAATAGGTCAAAGCAACAAAGAAACAACCTTGTTCATCAAGAAAATTAGGAAGCAAGGCTGCAAGAGAAGAAGGATATATATGCGTTGACTTGATCCACGTCAAGTTTGTGGCACAAGAAACCAATCTTCATCTTCTTCAATTTGATAATCAATCACATAATCCACATTAAAGAAACCCATCACCTCCTCACCGCTACTAACCTTTTGGTCAGCACCATCAAACTCCACTTCCAATTCTTCATCGTGTATTTCGTCCTCCTCATGGTCACCATCATAGAAATTATCTTCACTAGACATATGATCCAAAATGGCCTTGGCGGACGAGCCAGAAAATTTCAATCCAGGTCGTCCGTCCACGACTCTCCATTTGACCAACCTATGGTTAGCCGCGACGTCGTTGGACTTGAGCTTTTGGGTCCCTTTGGCCTTGTCCTTGGACTTGCAAGCCGGGTGGATGTGACACTCGGTGCACCTAGGCTTGGTGCACTTGCCGGTGAATTTGGAGTGGTTGTTGGGCTTGGTGGACACTTTGGTGAACAACCCGGCCGTGGGGGGCGAGTCGAACTTGTTGACGTGTCGGGTCTCGGGTCTCGGGTTCAATAGGGCGGGCAGGACCCGGTATGTTCGGACCATCCCATGTTGGCGACCCTCCCTCTTCATTGTGTTTGAGCTAATTGAAGACTTGAAAGTTGGTTTGTGATGTAAAGAAATGGGGATGTGCTCCTTGTTATATAGTAACGCTTGGAATTTTAAGCTTGGGGAACAAGGCGTGTCAGGAAGGTTCTCAATTCGTGTGGAACAAGCAAATAAAGAGTGGCAACTCGTTTAGATATATATCCCACTTGACTTTGGCAACCCCACTTGCTTTGTGGAATGCTCGAGGATCACTGAATAGTCCTCCACCTTCCTTTGTGCAAGGTGTACTAAGCAAGCAAACAAACGGGTACGGCTGGTCTGAACATAGTTAAGGCTGAACAGCCTATTTTGAAGGCAAAAAAACAAGGGGTCACACCTATAAAAACAGTGTTAAAATGAGTTGTTCACCCTGAACACAGTTCAAGTTCAGGGGAGAATCTTCGCAAACAAACAAGCAAAAGATGATAATTGAATAGTCCTTCACCTTCCTTTATGCAAGTCTCAAAGTCTCAAACAAAATGAGAGAAAGGAAGGAATTACAAAAACAAAAAAAATCCATTGATGGAATCGAACCCGGGTCTCCTGGGTGAAAGACAGATATTTTAACTGCTGGACGACAATGGATTATCATGAACATGTTCCTACATAAACAATATGAACCCACAAACGCATTTCAAGATGATGAGACTTGAAGGTCGAACCAATTCTCTGTTTTATAGCTAGAACATGTTTGGTTACCGCCAAAACCTGCATTTTCTACTCTTCATGAATCTAAGCCACTTTACTTAAAATTTAAAAACATCATCTGCAACAAGGTCTCTCAATGATGAGTAACTCTCATACTAAGCTACTATAAAGTCATTCAGAGAAGATGATACTTCTTCTGTTGCTTTGTACATGTGTGCATATATTCCTCACTTCCAATCCAAATAAAGCGTTTCTTTTTTCTGTACAGCAACTAAAACAACATCTGGCCAAAGGAACCAGGTACAACAACAGAAAGATACCCTATATGGTTGACTAATATTCCTATCCTACATTAAATATGTAAGCTGATCTCAAATTGTAAATACATGTATCTCGAGTCTTGAGCAACCGATTGTGCAAATGTTTCATACGTTTTCAGAGGCTCGGTCATCAGAAGACTTGACAAGTGGTTCAGTGCTCTCTTCCTTGCTGATTTTAGTAGACATTCGAGCTTTCTTGGGATACAGCACAAAATGTTGTCCCATGAAGAGCAGGTCAAAGAATATAGATATCTGAAATGGTAAAAACCATCGTCGAATAAGCATCTAAACCCAGATCCTTGATTAGCTGGAGATTTAATCAAAATACTCTACAGAACAAAATTTGAACAATTTATAATGTTGAGACGAGTCATACCAAAGACAGCAGCGTCTTTCCAATATTTCCATAGAAGTTCACCCAAGAATCTGGAATAGGCGCAGTGGGACAAGTTAAAATTAATGACATCTAGAAGGATATGGTCAGATTGTAAGTTTTGTAACTTTTATTCTAAATGAGAAGAGATAGCAGACCTTGATCTATGGACTGCACAGCCATTTGTGCATAATTTGCCAAACCTCCAGAGAAGTCGAGTAAGATGTTGCCTATGCTGAATCCATCTGTGCTCTTCCGCATGAAGTTAAAGACGGCCTGCATCGTGAAAGATTTTGCATTAATAAAGGCATGTCGTGGATAGGCATTAGTTCATTCAGCAGTATTAGCAATTCTTCCAATAAAGTCAACTCTGGATACAGTTTTGTAATAGTTCAAATGCAAAGATTCTATGGAATTGGAAGGGGACATAATGGAGAACAGCAACATGAACAATGAAAGGAGTGACATTAGTACCGACCTGGGGAATATACTTGATGGCTGTCATAAAAACTTGGATTGAGCTGCAAACATACATTCAATGGATTGGAGTAAGAAAGAGAAACATATCATAGTCCAATCGACCATAAAAGCAAAGGTTCATTTTCAAAGCATAAGCACATAACATAAGTATCAATTTTTAAGAAAAGTAGCTGACTTCAAAATGCATCATAAAGCATGGATGAGATATGGCCCTATAATTAGGTAAAACAGTCATGGTAAAAGAGTCCTATATGGTGAATATGTGAAGCTGTTTAGGTAAAGTTGGTTATGAATTCACAATAACAGGCCTTTATGCAGAAAAGTACCAGGCCATTTATTTGTAACAGATAAATTCAACAAAAACTAAATGCCAAAGCATGAAAATAAGTATCTCACTTGAAGATGGAGATAAGCCAAAGCCAGGAATGTGTTGGCAAAGCTACAAAAAAGCAAACTGCAGCACCTAACCACACTGCGGCAACAATCCCAATGGAAACCCTCGACACCTTCTGAGTTCCACGCTACATATAAAGCAGCAAACAAAAGGTCAAGCACCACACTTCAAAACAACTAGCATTATAACTCTCAGTCAACAACCAACAATGAATCTGCTAATTCAAGACACTTACTTCGTAGATCACAAGCTGGAACAAGGTAACCGCTGTCAGTAAAACCGCATGAATTGAGAACGCAACATCATTCGCTGCAACCGGTATCATCTACATTCATCCATGATCCAACCCACATTAAAATCAAAAATGAAAAAACATCAAGTACTAAAATCTCTCACATCCTCTTGGTATTTAATTAAGCTCTTAGACTAGTATCATCACAAACATAGCTAGCAACAACAAACTAAACTCACATTTCTAAACCAAATACTACTATACTAGTCAAACCAAACTACTCTGTAAATAACAAAGCATTAATCAAAGTCAACAATAAAGATGGTCATCAAAATTACAACAATTTAAGAACCACAAACCTCTCCGAGACCATACTTCTCCAAGTACTGTTTCTGAACAGCTGAGCTGAAGTAGAGAGTGGCGTTGTAAATGAGATATGACGAGTGCTTGGTCAAATTCAGCACCACAAAATCGAAGTTGAGCCCAATAACACTACCAAAACCCAGAAACCAAAAACATCCAAAACAGTCAAATTTCAAATCTTTGGATTGAATTGATGACAAAAATTCGATCTTTATTATCAAAATGAAAAGAAAAAAAAAGTACCTTTTGCGACGAAAATTCAATATGACTTGTGGGTAGAAGCTGATGGACCATGATATGAAAGCCAACCAACCCAAAACTTCGTACGTTATTTCCATCGGAGCTGAATTCCACGTCGCCATTTTTGTAAAATTTTCTCTCTGTCTCCAAAAAGAAAAAAAAATGTGAGAAACAGAGCTTGAAGGAGAAACTAACTGATTTCCTTTCGTTCTTTCTTTTTTGTGTTTGACTATTGTGGGCCCATGAGATGACGTGTCAGGGTTATGATTGGTCCCCTCCCTTAAAGTTTTGGGCTCCTTTTTTGTTCTGTTTTTTTGTAGTATGGTTCGTGGATAATGGCAGAGATTTTTGGAGTTTGGGTTTGTGAATGGAGGCAGTTTCTTAGGCCAAGTACATTGAGTTTTTTTCATTTAGCTTTTTCTGAGAGATAGGGCATGGGAGAAATGGTTCCAATGTAGTTATAGTTTTTAACTTATAAGGCGAGAATGTGATCATACTATATATGCCTCATCCCATTAACAATGACCAAATTTGCACAACTCAATAGAGAAGTGTATTACCAAGAGAAATGTTCCTCACAACACACTAGTCCATATGAAGTGAAACAATTAGCCAAAATGTTCAGATCGGGAACCCACTGGGTTAAAACCCAATATTATCTACATTCCCAAAATATACGGCTTAGATTAAATGTCATCAGATCTGATGGACCATAAGAAATTATCACTAATGTTTTTTTTTAACTAATAAATTTCCAAAATTCATATAAATTGACTCGGACCTCTAAAATTAAACTTACAATATGCACGAGATCGCAATAAAATCATCTACGACTTCCGTGAAGAAAACAAGTCTAAAATCATAATCTATAAAAAAATCAATTTTTAGTCGCGATAAATCTCGATAAATATATCATATAGTGATTAGCTCGCTAATTAACTCGATTAACGAAGATTAAGTAGCTAATTTGAGTTCGGGTCGTTACAGAAATATTCTCACATCATATTTCTCCCCGCTTCTTCATTTTTCTTCTCATTTCTCGTCTCCTCTCAGTCAAAACCTAAAACCCCGACCACTATGGCCGCCGCTGTTACTCGATGTCTCAGCCACCGCCTCCACCGTCCCTTTAACTACGTTTCGACCGAATTTCAAACTTTCAGATACGGACCGCTATCGTTCTTGTTATATTTGCATATCTACCTACAATTTGGCTAGTAATTTCATGTTTTATTTTTGCTTGTTTGAAACAATTCTGAAGTCCTTGTTCTTATTGGTATTGATTTTGTTACAACTAACTCGCGTGCATCCGTAATGGTCGGAAAGATGTCTATGGTTATCGGAACCACACCATCAGTTTTTGGAATCAAGCGTCTGATTGGTAGACGCGCTTCCAATGGAATAATAACTATGATTTGGGTTTTTTTGTCTATCTGAAAAATGCTTAGCCCTCTTCCTTTAACATTGTTTATAATTTGTTTTTGTAAGAAATGGGAGAAAGTGGGTGGTTGAAAATAATGAGACCTAAGCGGCGAGACTAGTTAGATCACCATACCTATTTCGATACTTTGATAGTTTTGAGAATATATTAAGATTTTGCTTGTCATATATTTATATGTTTGGATTATTGGTTTTTTATTCTCATGCGTAAATAGTCTATTATAGTTGTACGCTTTGGCTTCGCCCACATGTTTTTATTTCTTAACCTATCCCCAAAACACATCTCACTATGAGGATATGGCATGCACATATAATCACGTGTTTTTTACTTACATGTTCTCAAAAGAGGATTATTGCTTTAAATAAAAAAATTGTTAAAAAAAAACATTATAGCTATAGGTTGAAACAAATGACTATGTTTAACTCTGACGAAAGTTTCTCCTGTTCTACAAATCTATGTATAAAACTCCACCGGCCAACCCCATTTCCTTTTTTCACCGTTTTGGCACAAAATACCAACTCAAATCACTAACCGAAACAACGCTTGATAGACAGAAAACCACCTATCAAAGATAGTCCCTACTAACTATCCAAGTATGCTTAAAAGATGTCAATGTAGTGCAATGGAAATAGGGGTCATTCCCGCAGAGGACTGATGAGACTAAATACTTTAAACGACTCTATACACTAATACCAAAAAATCTAGCCGACTCAATCTACAGACAAAGAATTAATTTATTAAACCATTTGGACTCGACCTAAAATTACAAGAAAACACAAACTCAATATAGACAACAAGGTGGACAACCAATAAATTCATAGAACTTTTGGAGTTGATTTTGTTGTTGAAATAAATTATACAAAACTGAAAAGTAAAAGTAAAAGTGAACCAACAATGGAAGATGATCTATGAACTTATCTCCACCCTAGATAGTTTCGATCTACCCCAACACAATTCACACAACAATTAATGAATGTTTCCCATGCATGAGCTATGATTAAGTCACATCCATATTACACTCTCTTACTTGGCATGTTATCCAGATTGATTACCCAGCTTAACGTGATTTTAAACTAGGAGACAAGGTACTATGATGGGTCCAAATCTATTTAACCTAAGTCATTAAGATTCATAGAGTGTTTGAGAAACAACAAGGCTTCTAGAGCTACTATGATGGGTGCTTTTGCATCACCTAGGAATTACTTCACACAACTAATCGTATTGCTTTTATCTCTACAAAATATGCAACGATAAGATAGTCATGTACACATCCAATACAATAGACTCTACCACATACATCTAAGTTTGCAACCAAAGAAACATATAATAGAAATTATCAATGATTTAATAGTGAAGAAATTCTCATCCAAAATTATATAAATCACAAGGGGTTCAAAATCGAAACATATCTAGGGCTTCGATCAGCCCCTCATTAAGTAATTAGTCATTCATAGACAATTAAGCTAAACTACAAGCAATCATAATAAAGAAAAGTAAAAATAACTAAAAGATGGAAAAATCCTGTCAACAATTCGACGGGTGATTAGTGCTCCTCTTACGGCTCCTTGGTCTTCTTTTCCAAGTTATTCTTCCTCTCAATGCTGATTAGTCTTTCGCAAAACCCCAAAAAAAGTATTTATAGAGGTTTGATTGGGTATCTCCTTGCTCACTTAGGTTTTGGGCTCTTTCCTTTGACAAGTCAAATTTCTTTAATCCTTTTAGCTCTTGACTTCGTTTCCATAAGCCACACCAATAATTAATTGGATTTTAAAGCATAAATTCATCATTGGGCTTCTTGGTGTGATTTGGGTCTCCAAACACAACTTTCTCATCAAAGTCAGATTTTCGAGCAGACTGACCTCCGTGGACTAAAATGATCATAATTTTATCTAGAAATACGATAATCACGTTCTGAAAAGAAACTATGGAAATTAGACATCTGTAACTTTCCATACATATAAAGATCATTCTCTGGCTCATCCTGAGCTGCTCTCAATTCTCTATCGACATTCACTGACCTGCACAGACAGATTTCCCAAATTAAACTTTAAAAAAAAAAATTTAGTTCTTTTCTCCCTTATTGACTCAAAATACCTATAAAATAAACTAATATTGCTAAATAAATAACAAAAGAATAAGTATATGAGCATCAATAAATGGCATAGAGATGCATATTTATACACCGATCAACGCTGTATCAAGAAGTGATACACCGATCCATGACTTCCCGCTTTATGCAACTTCTTAAACAAAAAAAGTTAACATATGTTTAGATTTGTTCTTGTAGATACGAGAAAACGTGAGAGTATATTTGTTTAGAAATATGTGTGACATAATTTTTTATGTTCTTCATTATATTTTTTCATTAGAGGACACCATTTTCGATTATTGCCTCAGGTCTCATGCAAAGTCTCAAGTCTGGCCATAACTACGATGTTGTTTAATGTTTATAATCAAAAATAGATCATCATCATGTTTGCTAAAAAATCATCGTAATATCAATTACAAATAACCATCAAAGTAGACATAACTATTTAGCTACTCAGCCTCTAACTTAAATCACCATTTGTTCATTGAAGCAATCTTAGTTTCCAGGTTTTCTTCATTTGCATACTCTTTATGTTTAGATCATCATCATGTTTGCTAAAAAATCATCGTAATATCAATTACAAATAAGCATCAAAGTAGACATAACTATTTAGCTACTCAGCCTCTAACTTAAATCACCATTTGTTCATTGAAGCAATCTTAGTTTCCAGGTTTTCTTCATTTGCATACTCTTTATGTTGGCAGACTCTTTATAGGCTTCCTTGAGCAGCTTAATAAGCACTCCATTAAGATTCTTGTATGCTCTGATGGTTTCTTGGTATATCTCAACCTTATACCTCTCATCTTGTAGCTTAATCTTATATACCAAACAATACTCAAGTTTCGGTTTTGTTGCCACCTCAACTCCTCGGCTAATCTGTTGGCAGTATCGTAGACGAAGATAGAAGGGAGTCTTTAAACCTTATTCATCAACATCTCGAAGATTGTAAGTACCATTTGCAGGTACGGTAGCTCTGACCTTCAAAATTCAGAAGTGGATTGAGAATAATAAGGGGAATGGGAATAAAGATGATGACAATGTCCACACTTTACTAATGGAGACGAAGAGTCTAATCCAGATGATGAAAGCCGTTCGCTCCAACAATGTTCACCATCACTGCTGGAGCTCTCAGCCGCCCTCTGTTGTACTTGCCGAACTTTCAGGTACAAAGTAGTAATAGTCAGCAGTTTTCTAGTCACTGCATGTCCATTATGATGTCTTTACAAGTTTTTATGATAATGCAGCTCCTCGAGAAATCTACCAGCAATACCCTATACTGAGATTAAAGGAAATCATTGGCCATTATTCATCAACCTTATGAAAATTGCAGGTGTTGTGGCAGGTATGGTAGCTTCAACACTCAAAGTTCATGAGTGGATTAAGGAGAAGAAAAAGCAGGAGAATAATGGGGACACTGTACATAAATTAATAATGGAGTTGGAGAGTCTAACCGAAAGAATGAAATCTTCCCACACCAACTCGACCTCCCCGTGGCCGGCTCCTCCGATTGCCATGGTTTACAATTAGCTCACCGCGATGGTCAGAGTTCGGCAGCTCACATGTTCCGTCAAATATAAAGCTTTAAAAAACTGTTAATGTGTTAGTAACTTGAATCTTTGATATAATGTCTTTGATATAACTCGATTTCTGTGGACCCTCATGATGTCTCTTTCAATTTCTTCTTCTTCTTCATGTTTCATGTTATATCTACCTACCTTTATCAGTAATTTGGCTAGTGATTTCATGTTGTTTGAACAGCTCATGTAGAAGTTATGGTACATCAAACATAAGAGACAAAAAAAATCTAGCCCTATCCTATTCTATTCACTCTTAAACTTCCTCCACCATTTTCTTATGGCCGAAAAAAGCACATGCTCCCTTATATGAGCTAATTCCTTATCAACCTCGTCAAACTTGGACTTAATCTTCTCCACACTGTCAAGGTTTATCTTTATATCCTTGACATTGTCTCAAGAGGTTAACCGTCGGAGATCAGAAAGTGATCCTTCCCCTCTCTCGACAACGGATGTTGTACCCTTTTGTTTCACCCGTATGGTTTTATTTTTTGACGTACCCCCAAAACGCATCTCAATATGAGGATGTGAGCATGCACATATAATCACATGTTTTCTGATTACATGTTTTCAAAAGAGAATTTTTGCTTTAAAGAAAAACAAACATTATAGTTATAGGTTAAAATAAATTTTCAGTTTTTTTTACGTACCCTCAAAATACATTTCATTATAGGATGTGGACATGTACATATAATCATATGCTTTCTGCTTACATGTTCTCAATATTGTTTTAACCGAGTATATGTTGTGGGTACACATCACTCATTTCATCATTTAAGTTTTAACCGAGTATCTCATCATTTGTTTGAATAGCTCTGAAGCCCCCACTGCTATTGGGATTGATATGGGTTTAACCAACTCATGTTTTTCCGTAATGGTTGGAAAGGTAATGAATATGTTATTCAGGTAACTTTGTTGTCCAAGTTTTTATTTATGACTAATCAATAAAAATTACAAAGATGCCTATTGCTATCAAAAATGCGGAAGGTAATAGAACCACACCATCAGTAATTGCTTTCAAGGAAAACAGTGAGGTAGTTGTTGGTTCTCTTGCTAAGTGTCAAGTTGCGACAACAATCCATGACTTCCCGCTTTATACAACTAGTTAAAAAAAGTTACATTTAGAAAATAACTTATTTTACGTAGAAAGTTGAAAATGGCGAGACCGAAACAGCAAGACTAGTTAGATTACTAGATCTATTTCGACATTTCAGTAGTTTTGAGACTCTCTATATTAAGATTTTGCTTGTGATATTACTGATATATTTAGATGTTTGGAGTATTGGTTTATTATTCCTCTTGCATAAATAGTCTATTATTGTTGTATGTTTTAGTCTAACCTACACGGTTTATTCTATGACGTACCCCTAAAATGCATCTCACTGTGAGGATGTGGGCATGTATGCACATATAATCACATGTTTTCCGTTTACATGTTCTCAAAAGATATTTTTTTGGCTTTAGAAAAAAAATGTTAAAAAAAATATATTTCTAGTTATAGGTAGAAACATTTTACTGCGTTTGACTCTGAAGAATTTTTTTACTGTTCTACAAATCTACGTATAAAACTTCATCGGCCAACCCCGTTGTTTTTTTTTCTTCACAGTTTTGGCACAAAATACCAACTCAAGTAACTAACCAAAACGATGCCGCATCAAGAGGTGATACAACGATCCATGGTTTCCCGCTTTATACAACTAGTTAAACAAAATTATATTTAGAAAATATTTTACGTGAAAAGTTGAAAATGACGATACAGAAGCGATGAGACTAGTTAGATCACTATATCTATTTCGACATTTCGGTAGTTTTGAGTCTATCTATATTAAGATTTTGCTTGTGATATATTTAGATGTTTGAATTATTGGTATGTTATTTCTCCTGCGTAAATAGTTTATTATAGTTGTACATTTTGGTTTCGCCTACATAGTTTTATTTTTTAACATACCCCACAACGTATCTCACTATAAGGATATGTGCATGCATGCACATATAATCACTTGTTTTCTGCTCACATGCTCTCAATAGAAAATTATTTCTTTAAAGAAAAAAATTGTTGAAAAAAACATTATAGTTATAGTTGAAACATTTGTTCGTGTTTAACTCTAAAGAAAGTTTTTTATCGTTCTATACATCTACGTATAAAACTCATCCACCCAACTCCGTTGTCTTTTTTTCTACTTTCCTTTATATGATTCCTCATAATACATATTAGAGTTTTTATCTTTTTTATATCATGGTTCGTTAATCCTCAGTGGCTTACTGCTTATACGTCATTTTCATCACAAGGTCTCGTTTCTTCAGTTTCTTCTTGTTGTTTTTGTAGTGGGACCAGTGCGAATAATTTAGAGGAATGATTATATACACATACATAGTGTTCATTTTTTTGAAAGGGCGTGCATTTATTTCCACTTGGAACTTGTGATAGAAATACAGAATTCTACCAGATTACCCGACCCGACAATGAGAAGTTCTATAATACACCTATACTAGAAAAATAATATGACACAAAATAAAATTTAGACTAACAAACTAGAGTAGCACGAAGGGCTATCAAACCTTGGTTGTACCACTCCTTAGTTAGCTAGGGACCCTCTTTACATGGCAGCCAAAGTTCTCGGATCTATCTGTTGCCACTTATTGCCCATAATCGAGTCTTCCACATCCAAATCCAAGCAAAATGACTAAAATCTCCAACCTGACTCCCGCAGATCCACCCAGGCCCAATCCATTTTGGCCCAAGATTGAATTGCACATGGAAGCCCAAGGTTGAAATGCACAGGCCCAAGGAAATGACAGTGCCTCCTACACCTTACCAGATCGAACCCTAGAGAATAAGGAACACCATCTCGGCATCATTCTCAAATCCAGAGCCCCATCACCTCGCCGACCACCAAAGGACTCCACCTCTTCGTCGGTTTGATGAAGCCATAACTTCCCCCCTCAAACTCGTCGCATGCCCAACCCCGACTGCCAGCAACGACAACCCCAAGCCGACGAGATCAGCCTAAAACTCTATGTCGTCCACCAGGAGTTGCCACCCCAAGCCCATCGGACTACATTGGATCAAGCACTACCACCAAACTACCATAAGCCGCCATAGAATGAAGACAGAAGGAAAAACGAAAGGCATACATAGTGGTCATTCAAATAAGAAAAACTCATCTCCTACTAATATTGGGAACAAACTTTATATATGTGCTCTTTCCTAATAGGTTATTATTGATTTATTGACATGGCCTAATTATGTGCTCTTTCCTAATCAGGTCACTGAGGTAAGGGATCCTCGTGTTATTGGACTTCTACTGCAGCCCAATTGATTGACAAGGCCCAGCCCAATAAAATCTTCCGCCCAAAAACCCTATATAAATCTGTCACTACTGAATGAAAAAATCAAACTTCATTTCATTCCTTTCTAGCTCAGTTTGAGAATTCAAGATCTCAAATTCTCCAAATGGCCAATCTACTTATACACAGAACCCTGAAATCAATCCGAAACCTCAATCTAATCACCGCCCTATCTCCCTATTCCCGCCACCACCTCAGCTCCACAGCCACCGCCGAACAAACCGACGGCGAATCTTTCAGCTTCTCATCCGACGACAGCATACACATCAAGTCTGCAACTTTGAAGAAGAAGCGCGAAACGACGTCGTCGGTGACGATGCCGATGTCGTTTATGACGGGGTCGATTGTGGGGAAGAGGTTTTATAAACAAGTGACGACGAGGAAAGCAGAAGATGGGAATGGGTGGTCGGTGATGCTTGACTATCGGACGCTGAAAACTCCGTCCAAGAGACCGTTGAAGCTTCCGACTTTGGGTTTGGCCAAGGCTATTGCTGCTGAGTGGGAATACCAGGTCTGTGTTTTTCTTTAGAAACTTGGCTCAAATGGTTAGTGTTTTGTACTCTAATGGACTCCTTTGATGCTTAGCTCAAATGGGTTTCTATCAAAATTTGAACTTGATTGCTTGAAGTTTGTAGAATCTTAGCTCAAATGGTTAGTGTTTGTTACTGTAATGGACTCTTTTGATGCTTAGCTGAAATGGGTTTCATTCAAAATTTGAACTTCATTGCTTGAAGTTAGTTGAAACTTGGCTCAAATGGTTAGTGTTTGTTTCTTACTTTAATAGATTTTTCTGAAGCTTAGCTCAAATGGGTTTCAATCAAAAATTGAACTTGATTGCTTGAAGTTTGTAGAAATCTAGCTCAAATGGTTGGTGTTTCTTACTCTAATGGACTCTTTTGAAGCTTAGCTCAAATAGTGTTCAATCAAAATTTGAACTTGATTGCATGAAGTTAGTAGAAACTTACCTTAAATGGTTAGTGTTTCACTGTTTCTTACTTTAATTGACTTTCCTGAAGGTTAAATCAAATGGGTTTCAATCAAAATTTGAACTTGATTGCTTGAAGTTCTTAGATACTCAGCTCAAATTGTTAGTGTTTTTCAATTTAGTTGTGTCATTGCTCAAATATTGATCACATGGAGTTTGTAGTAACTTGGCTTAAAATGATTAGTGTTTTTCAATTTAGTTGTGTCATTGCTCAAATATTGATCACATGGAGTTTGTAGTAACTTGGCTTAAAATGATTAGTGTTATCACTTGGTTAGTTGTGAACTTGTGATAGGGCCATTGCTCAAATGGATTGTACTCAAAGTTGCAACTTATTTTCTTCAATTCTGCTGTTTTAAGTCTCTGAGAACTTCTAAATATCATTGATGGTAGCTCATTTCTGAGCGTAACTCATCGAGTTAAAGTAACACTAATAGAGTTCCCTTTGTAAGTTGAACTTATTTTGTTCAACAGTTCCTGCAATCTTTATCAGTAGTGTTATGTGAATGGCTTTTGTTTGAGATAGTGCATTGGTTGAAGTAAATAGCGTTGATGGTTGCTCAGTTCTATTCGTAACTCTTCGACTTGAAGTAACTCTAATAGGGTTTCCTCTGTAAATTGAACTTATTTTGTTCAATCATTCTTGCAAGCTTTATCAGTCACTGTTCATCAAATGGCTTTTGTTTGAGATAGTGCATTGGTTGAAGCTTATGTGGAACTTGACGGTTGGCTGTGTGAACTTTAATAATGTTTAGGAAAGTGATGGGATCAGGCCTTTTACAATGCCTCTTATGAAGCTTGCTTGTACAGCACTGGAAAGAGTTCCTCTAACACGGCATAAGGTTATTGAATACTTGATAAAAAGATTTGACCAAGATTTAGTCTTTTGTCGCGCTCCTGATGACAATGAGCTGACAAGCGGCATCCATGGTATGTTGCCTCATTTCAGGTCTGTTGAGTCTTTGTTCATGCCTTTTGTCCTTTTGGAATATGGAAGTATCACTTCTTTGAAATAAGTACTGTTAGTGTTGTGCTTCACAAGGTGTCATTGAATGTCATACATAATAATTCATTATATGTCATCAAATATATTTATTTAAGACATTAGTATATCTGTTGCTTATAGTTCCTCGCTCTCTTTTGTAGAACTGCAAGTGGAAAAGATCAATCCATTACTTGATTGGATGGAGTCAGAATTTGGCTTTAAGCCCGTTGTCTTCTCCAGCTTTTTTGGTGGAAAGCAGGAGGATGGACTCGTAAAAGCTGTAGAAACTGTACTCAAGAAAACAGATGACTGTGAATTGGCAGCAATTGATGCTATTGCCGGAGCAGCACACTCCTTAACAATTGCTCTTGGATTATTTCGTGGGAAATTGCAGATTGAAGAAGCAATTGAGTTGATTAGACTTGAAGAAGATTTTCAGGTTCCCATTGATCCTTATCTCTCTATAAGACTAAAACATGCCTAGACAAACACTATCGTTGCATATCTGTCTGAATCAATGTTGTGCCGGGAAAGTGGAGTTTCTCTTGCAAGATTGTAATAGAACCATTATCTTGTTTTGCAGGTAGACAAGTGGGGTCTGGTTGAAGGTGGTCATGACATAGATATTGCAGATCTCAAAGTACAGATCGCATCAGCTGCTGTATTCCTAGGTCTTTCAAGGAGGATTTGATCTCTTTACATCTTTTTTCTAGTTTTTTTTCTTTCTTTCTTTCTTACTCTTCCAAATCTTCCCAATATCTAACCTCTTAGTGAGGGTTACACAACATTTACATTGTTATAGATCTGTAGTAGTTAAAGTTACAACCTCACATTGTTTGTGAAATTCTGTTGTTATGTATGAGATCAGATTAGATCACTGATGTAATAATCAACTCCGTTACATGAGTTCAATGAAATGTTTCTTTTGCCTATACTATTCTGAAAGCCGGCAGAGAGCCAGCCTTCAAAGTCAGGGCTCTTCTTTACAGCATTGCACACATAATGGAGGCCGTTTCCTGATATTGCAGTCACAGCAGGCTGTATCGCAGTCATTGTTGCATCCTGCATAAGAATCTTACTCTTTAGATGTTTTGCAGAAATTATCCACCGGAAATGATGAGGAACATCGATTAATCACCTGTTATCGTAATGTAAGATGGCTCGAGATCCTGAGGGTTTACTAGAAATGAATGCCGGGCGCTCGCTTGAACAAGGTTGGTCCTCATTCCTAACAAGATCATAGAAAACAAACACCCAGCTAGCACCAGCAACTTCATCCTCACCACAGTTATGATGTAAAGATGAAAGCTTCTTTTCCAGCAACAACTTATATAGATTGGAGAAAAAGAGAACCCAACCCATTTGAAATGAGTCACAACGTTTGAGAATCTCTTGTATATAATGTCATATCCATTATTTGTATGAATCATCCCATATGTGTTTGAGTACAAGTATGTAATCTTCTGCTAGATATATGATGTTCTATTCAATTTAAAGGATATAGAACAAATCATAATAGTTGTGTGGTTTCTGTATACTAACTAACACCTATCTATCATTCAAATTATACTAGCGTATCAATCACAAAATCAAAACACAACACTACCTAGAGCAAATTCTACAACCTATTAAGCAAAATTCAAAAGTGGAGCTAAATTCACCAAGCCTATCAATCAAAACTCATAAGATCCAAAAACTCGTAGTTAATTTGTACATGAGACTATGTGATCGATCTGGCAATCCTCAACCTTGCAAGGATTGTAGTATTCAGGCCTCTCTACCTTTGGGAATGCTGTAGCTTTTTTTAAAAGCTGCTTTAAAAATACAACTGTCAATTAAAGCTGTTTTTAGAAGCAACCTTTGAGTTGCTTTGATAAGTTGCTGTCACTCATCAGTAATTTCTACTCAAAGTTGATTTTCCTGATCAGTAATTTCTACTCAAAGTTGGTTTTCTTTGGTTTATCAAACACCTAGACACCTGAACTTTTTTGTAAAAAGCTGATTTTTTTAAAAGCACAGCAATACCAAACCGGGCCTCAGTCTCCTGTGAAAACTAGGAATTCAATGTATCTTAGGAATGTCTCTTTCTATTTATAGATGTCCTTATTTCAATTAATGAGAATACACAGATTGATTCCATTCTATTTACGTTTTACTTCAACACCAAACTATAAGAAGCTGGCCCTAGCTTGTTCATGTTCATCCCCAGGTTCAAATCTGCGGTGGCCATGGCCAACAATGATCAGCAGCAGCTCAACAAGAATGATAGGGTTTGTAAGGAATGTCATCATTCTCTTCCTACAGAAATCATGCTTGTTATTCTGGACAAGTTGTTGGAACCGATCGACCACGCTAGGCTTGCTAGGGTTTGTAAGGAATGGCCTTCTCTGGCAAAACTTTACAACAGCCAAAGGCAGCCTTGGCGTTTCCCACATCCTCCCATGCTCTACGTCCCTACGGATCCCCGAGCTCATCTTTACAGTGAGTCCGAAACAAGAATCTACAACAACGTTAAGTTACCGGTGCTGGATAATAAGAATAGGGTTTACTGCGGCCATGGTTGGGTTGGTGAAGTGACTACTGAAGATCGTGATGCCGAAACGAACATGTACCGTGTATCTATAACTTGTGAATCACTTCGGAAATTCTAGAGAGCCTATTACTCTCACTCCGCTCATGACAAACCAACCAATTCATGAAGACAGTTTCGGCTGCATCTTGTCTGCTGATCCCATCTTGGACCGGGACAACTATGCTGTTACCGCACAACACGATTCCGAAGCGTATTTCATCCGAAAGGGGTCAACAAGAATGTTGAAAAGCTTTCGGGACCAATGTGTGACTCATTTGAGTCCTGTAACATACTATAAAGGTCGAGTGGAGTGTACGTGATCTTTAACTTGTATCGTCGTATCTTTGTCGAGTCATACGACGCAAATGGCAAAGATAATGGCGAGAGGAGACTTACTGGTCGTTGAGAGAATTGTTGAACTCTCGGGACACACTGGTTGGCGGAGGAGGACTAGAAGCTTCAAGGTTTACAAGTTGGTGCTGGGTGGATCCAATGCAAAGCTAGATTGAGGTGAACAACGTTGAGGACGAGGCTCTCTTCGTGGGTGACGAGAATCAACAATCTCGTCTGTTTCAGCTTCAAAGTTTCCCCGGCCGGTATAAACCAAATTGAATATACTACACAGAAGACACCGTCGGCTTACGATATATATACATGGTGATGTAGGCATCTTCAATTTACAGAATGGAAGCATTACACAACATTTCCCTCAAAGTATATTGGAAGGGTTAGAGTCTCCTGCAATTTGGATTACACCGTCGTTTCCAGTCGTGCAGACCAGTATGGCTAGCTCTCATTCAGACAATTCTAGCTAGTGAAACCTGCATTTAGAGTCTTGTGTGTTTTAGAACACAGAATTGTATCTGCTTATATTGCTATTCTATGAATCTTTAGATGAACTATTTGCAGTCTTTTTGTAATGTGTTCGGAACTGTTGACAGGACAAATACACTAATACAGGCTGAAGGTATTAACAAGAGCAGAGCAAGCTGCATTCCCAATTTTATGAAAGTAGAAGAGATACAATCAGTTCGCAAATTATTAGCTGAAAACACATTGGTTTATTACTCCAAAAAATAAAAATCCCAAATTAACTGATCAAATGCACCTATTTGAGCTAAGACACTTGGGCAGGATTTCCTGATATCTGGAGCTGCTTGATGTGTTGAATCTGCTTCCCAGGGTTCAAGCCCTTTGGGCAGGCACGAGCACAGTTCAAGATGGTATGGCACCGATAAAGCTTGAACTCATCATTGATTGCATCCAATCGCTCCTTTGTATATTCATCTCGGCTGTCGACTATCCACCTGCATAACACCACACAAATGATTCAGCATTTTAGAGTTCATCTACTCCTAGGAAATTGAAGAAGTACAGTATGACAATTTTATATCGATGCTAAGCAGATACGATATCTCAGCAATGCACAAGTCTCTTTTCCTTTCTTGTTGTCCTATCCCAAGCAATTTCATATTATATTAACCCTTAAAGCAATTTCATCACCTTCCCAACATTATCACAAGTATGACCTAGCCACATAGGACATGCACTGAGTGCAATAAAATGCAGCATATTACTACATTATATCACAGATTCAAGTAACTACCTCTTTAGCACTACTTTAAAGCCTTATTTGATGAAACAAGTGAGTTGCCAAGGCAGATGGGTCAGGATAATCATAAGTAACAAAATCAACATTGTTGATACTCTGTTGAAGATTAAATGACGAAATGAATGACAATCAAGAAACATGAGCAGCACTCTCTAATATGTTATTCAGAATTCATACCTTACTAAACAAAGTACGACACTGAAAAGATGTACTTAAAACAACAGTTTTTTTTTAAACAATCAACAAAGCAGATAGTTTGTTTTTTGTTTTGGCATAACCAAAGCAATTTCCGGCGGCAAAACTCAGCATCACTTAATGTTAACACATATGAGCATCGCTACGATAAGAACAAAATCAAAAGAGTTTTTTTTTTAAACAATCAATAAAGCAGATAGTTTGTTTTTTGTTTTGGCATAACCAAAGCAATTTCCAGCAGCAAAACTCAGCATCACTTAATGTTAACACATATGAGCATCACTACCGTCCGAACAAAATCAAAAGTCAAAACACAACACAGCAAGAGCCAAAATTTTCATCAATACAGTTAGCACCAGGCCACATCCAAATCTCACATCAAACAAATTCCACTACTTTCTCAACCAAATTCAAATTTCTACATAGTTTATCTTCACAAAATCAAATACTACACCCCAACATTGTGATCGATACATAAAGCACCGATCACATCCAAATCTCACATCAAGCAAATTCTGCTACTTTCTCAACGAATTTCAAACACACACCTAAATTTCACTAAGCTATCAATCAAATTCCATTTCAAACAAACAGAAATTCTCCTACTTGTCAATCAAATCCCTCCTACTTATCAATCAAATCCACTAATCCTACCACACAAAATCGAAACGTAACACATCAAGGAGCAAATATTTCAACAGTAGGAGCTAAATTCAAAACTCATAAGACACCGGAGCCTTCGAAACCATTACCTGTTGGCGTGGAGCAAGGCGGCGGGTCCCAAATAGGCCTCGGGATTCCACCAGTAGCTAGGGCACGCTGTGCTACAGCAGGAGCACAGTATACACTCGTACATCCCATCCAGCTTCGCCCTATCCTTCTTCGTCTGCAAGATCTCCTTCCCCGGTACCTCCGCCGGGTTCTTCCTCTTCAGCCACGGCTCAATACTCTTATACTGGTTATAGAAATTCGTCATATCCACCACCAAATCCTTTATCACGTACATGTGAGGCAGCGGCGTGATCGTCGTGGCGTCACCTGCGCCCTCGATCTTCGTCAAGCACGCCAGGCCGTTACAGCCGTCGATGTTCATCGCGCACGAGCCACAGATCCCTTCGCGGCAGGAGCGGCGGAAAGTGAGGGAGGGATCCATTTCGTTTTTGATCTTGATGAGGGCGTCGAGGACCATAGGGCCACAGTTGCTGAGGTCGACCTGGTAGTTCTTCAGCTCGGGCTTCGCCGGAGAGTTTGGGCTCCATCGGTAGATCGAGAACGTCTTCAGCTTCTTCGACGAGTCGCCGGAGACAGCTTTCGGAACCGCCGCGTCGGTTTGCGGCTCCGAGGCGAAGGCGCGGAGCAGCGCGAGCCGAACCGATGGTGATTTTGGTGATGAGATTCCGGTTAAAGACCTCCGTAACATACTCGTTCCCATTTTTGGGGTTTTCAGAGCTTCTTTTTTTGTGCACAGAGAGAGAATCGAAATCGGCGACGAACAGTGTGTTAAACTTCAGAGAGTGACAGAGAGCGATAGGGGAGAGGATAAGGGCGAAATGACGGGAAAGGGGCTATAAAAGTGGCGGTGGAGGTGGTCAGGATATGAGGGTGTTTTTGTAAATGGACCAACGGGGTTTGCGTTTGATCCGGTGCCGTGATCGGGTTTGTTGTAGTGACGTGGCGTCTTTTAGAGCCATCCGGTGGTGTGATTATGCAGCAGTCATTCTAGTTCTATGTAGGCGCGTGCACGCCATGGATGCACCATTTATGAACTCCACGTGGCGGTGAAGCGTTTTGTCCATGATGATTTGTTGTGTCCTGGCTTGGTTTTGCCGAAGCCCCGCGGGACGGCGGCAATAAACCAGGACAACTCGAAATTATCTCGAAAATAAACAAATTCGATATTGTTAGTTTTGAACATGAGGATTGCTCTCCACCCCAAGAGTAAGTACCTCAAGGCTAAATAACACATTTCGTAACATGATCGATTTGATATTTCAACTTTTTTGAATTTTAACTGAGCTTATGATAATTACAGTTTATATGAACTCCTCACTGATAAGCACAGCTTATGATAAGCACATTATGACTGAACTTCGTCTCACCGCTATCGTAGAGTACCGTGACTACATAACTATCCGGATTCGCAATGGGATCGGAGGACAAGATGACCTTTGTTAACGTTGGAAGTGTTCCCGGAAGTTGTTCATGCACGTAGCATGGTCTGCATGAAATCCAAATGAGGGAGACGAATAGGTGTCACTGAGTTTTGGAAAGGGTGCACTAGAGTTAGGGAGAGACGATGATCATCTATGTCTACCATGGCCAACCAGCCTTGGCTAGAGCCACAACAACGACCTCCTATGTTGCCATGAGTGATCGGTAATCTGATATTGTTGTACACTTTTTCATTAGAAATGCTATAAGCTTGTAGCACATGGTTTCCTTCTTCCAATTTGGGTACCATGAATAGAGGAACCAAGTTTCCCTTGTTGAGCCAACGTTGTTGATTTGCTTCGTTATAGTTTAGTGAAAGAGAGCGCCAATCTTTGCAAACCCTAGCGAAGGAAAGATGGTCAATGGGGTCATACAACTTATCAAGAATCACAAAGGAAACATCTGCAGGAAAAAATTTCAGTGGGACGTCGATCCCTTCCCCACTTGGATAAACTTGTTCTTCAATTTTCGGCTTCTTCTTTGCGATTGTGGTAGACTCCTCTGAATCTCTTGCACGCTTGTGCTTTACGTTCTCACCCTTGTGCTCCATGGACTTCATATATGCTTGTTCTTCAGTTTTCGGCTTCATCTTTGCGATTGAATTAGACTCTCCCGAATCTCTTGCACGCTTGTGCTTGTGGACATCTTTTAGGTTCTCACTCTTGTGCTCCATGGACTTCATATATGTTTTTATCAAGTGAAATAGCTAGACAAAGCTTGTAGGAGCAATCAAGGAAAACTGCACTGGAAATTGAATTCGAGGTCTCTGTGATATATAAAGGTTTGAAAACAAATCCTTGCTGAACTGGAAAATTAGAGTCATCATCCGCCTCATTTCCTAGTTCAAGTTGGTCTTCTTGTGTTATTAGAAATGAAAAAAAAAGTGAATTGTTTTTCCTATTTGATTCAGAAACCTTTAGAAACAAGGTAATCAATCTCAATCAAGACATTTGAATTCGAAATTGTACTTAATTAATTCCAAATTTTCAATTCAAATAGTACTTAAATATGACAATACTACAATCCAGAATGGTCAAATTAATCAAATAATTAACATAACCATCCTAAAACACAAAACGAATAGCACGCTTACATAGCTAGAAATAAATTAACCAACCCTAGAACATAACAGAAGCAACATAGAACACAACAAACTGAACAAACACTAGTTTGAACACTCCAAGCTCGAAAACCGCAGCACGAAAACCAGCCGATTTTCCAACAGACGGCGACTTCTCCTCATCGTCGTCGGCGGCCATGACTTTAACGATCATCTTCTGTCCCATTTCACAGTGTCCAGTCGCCCCGCTGATAAAGTAGTACGACCCCGAATGGTCAAACTTGTACACAGTGTTGCCTGTGTTGTCGAAGAAGCTAGGGCGAGTTGAGTTGCAGTTCTTGTAGTCCTCCTTGCTCACCTCCATCACCGAGTCCTTCTTGTACTTGAAACCTAATGATCATCACACACACACATAAAAAAAACAATAAGATGTACACAAATGGAAACCGTGAACTCTAAACCCTAGAGCTACGTACTGTAATGCATGCATGCATGCATGGGATACTTACGGATGGCGTTGCCGACTTGGAACCTATTTTCTGAGGCCCAGTCGTTGTAAATTTTGGTTTCATTGGTTTGAGGAACAATCCAACCTTGAGTTCCACCGACTTGGAACTCAAAGCTTGAAACGACCAAGAGGTTACCAAGAGAGATGAACATGACCAAACAGAACAGAGCTGCTGCTTTGAAGGCTGCCATTGAAGCTTGGTGTTTTGAGTTTCAGGGAGTACTTTGGCTTTATCTCTCTATCTTCTCTGGATTACGCAAGAGCTTAGAAAATGAGCGAGTGTGAGAAATGTGAGAGTTGACGTGGGTAAATATATAGAGGTGAGGGTGAAGTAGTGGAAGAGGTAGTTACTTAACACTAATGTAATAGTGGGGTGGCTACGTGACCCATGAAGTTGGGACCTGTTTTGACTTGGTCAAGTTAAATTCTTGCGTTTGTTTAGCTCTGTTTTTATCTTTTTACTGTGTCAGGTAATTCCGTAGTTGTATACTTACCACAGAAGCACTAAACAGTTCAATAGAAGCACTCACCGGAAAGTTGACAGCAACAAGAAAATAATGAATTTCAAATGAAAATTACACAGGCATGAGGCATGTTTATCATATCAGACCTACAAAAGACATATATACATCTCTGCTTAATTACATTGATCATACAATTTACAGCAGATTCAAAAATTAAGATTCAAATACATTCTTCTCAGTCCTAATTGTAAGATGAACAGAGCTAACGTCTAAAACCAATATGGCTTTAGCTAGGCAATGAAATAATTCACTATGCAATGGTCACATCTCTTTCGACTACTTGTGACCCTGGATCTCCGCCGTGAATGCTCGTTTTGGTTGCAAAACTAAATGATTTCTGGCTGAACAACCTGGCAAAGGCACTCTTTGATCTTGACATTGTATGAGGTTCACTGCTTGATTTGTTGCTATTATCCTTGTTCTGGCCGAGTTCATCAGATAAGGATTTGACAAGCTCCTCAAACCGACGCCGATAAGTTGGATACCTTGAGATTGATTTAGTGATTCCCTGAAGCCTGCATGACAACACAAGTAATGATAAATGAGTAAATGACATTGCAACTTTTTTCAATGATGAATGCTTCAGTAGTTTGCATTTATTTACCTTCGAGCCAATGCATCAAGTTCAGCTTGTTTCTGCTCTGATTCAGGTGGTGTGCCGATGTTTGAGTTTTTCAACCTCACGGGATCACCACTCAACAAAACTAATTTGCCTAGGTATAATTCTTCTACCTCAGAGAGCTTTTCTGCCTTAATCTGATCCTTCATGATCAAGAGGGGGTTGAGAAACCAATCAAAGAATGTGTCTTTTGGTCTGTTTGAGCTAGTTATCTCAGTAACATTGTCAACTGCAACAAAACTCAATCAAATGATGCAAAAAAGTTGTGATCCTTAAAGAGTAGCAGGGAAAAAGGCATTTCACTTACTTAACAATATACCCACCAAATTGGCTTTTGCAGATCGCAGGAGTGTCTGAAGAAGGCAACAAGCTGGCAAGCCAGTTTCAATAACTCTACTGCCTTTACCAGACTTGGCATCTTCGAGATCTTGAGGTGTTATAAATCCTTCTGAAACCAGAATTTCACCATATCGCTTGCACTCCTTAAATAAGCTGTCCATTAACTGCATTAGCCATTAAAGTTGTTAAATTGACACCAAAAATAAAGATAAAAACTTTATAGAGACTTCTTTGGACTCGTTATTCCACACATCAACACAGAGACCACTCTATTATATATTTATATTTGAGTAAGTTGTGCCCTTGAAAACAATTTGGCTTGCACAATACCTCCAAGGGCTTCAACTCAACCATAGGATTACTGAATGAGGGAGTGCTTCTTAAAGATCTATGCTTTGAGAAAGAAGGCGCGCGAGTGGTTGCCCGAAGTAATTCAGAGTTTTCAGCCTTCTTTCGATGTGTTAACCTGTCAATACAATAAATAAAACTACATCCATAAAGTTTTCCAAGTTGCACAAACCCAATATCCATGGTTTAAAGTGCTGAGTAAAGACTTTGGAAGGCATGATCCTTCTGGCATGTCAAGGATATCATTGCTGTATTCGTCATATATGGCTAAGGAAGCAATGATATAGCGAAGCCCCATCCAAAATGAAGACTCCTGTAATGCAAAGGTCATAGAATCTCTTAATACTCAAGGATATATGATATGTCAGCAACTGAACAGACTTCAAGGTTAGAGTTGCAGTTACTGAGATCAACAAATAATTTTTTGGGAAGGGGTATACATTCTCCAGTTTCAGAATTGATACACACAATATGTATTAATAGTTGAGCACCATAATAAGCAACTTAAATCAACAAAGAATATTGAGTTGAATGAACTTTGTTAGACATAAATGAGCAAAGAACAACCTGATAAACTACCACTCCAGCATAAGCACCATGAAATATGCTGGCCACCATAGAAGCCAAAACTGCCCCAACAACAGCTAATGGCCAGACTAGGATGGCAAGACCTGCAAATGGAACACATATTGTTTCCAAGAAAGGGCCCTCCCGACCAATAAGGTCATGAAACAAACGGTGCCACCCCTTGAAGAGCATGTATGGGCTTTTGCACATGGCAATAAATGAGATCATTGGCATATCAACCATGAAACCAAGCACCCCTGCTAAAACTGCCCCGGGAAGATGAAGCAACCTGAAAACAAGTTAGATCAGCTCTGGTTAGAAAAATAATGATAAAAATAATCGTGAAAGACTGCTAGCTGGACTGCAAGATCAGACCAGGTGAAACCAGAAATGGTAAGATAACATGCTACACAGTTTTCTTTCATTCTTAACTTCAAACATTAGTTCTCAAACTTAAACAGGCATATATATATATATATATATATTGTGGGACGCAAAGCAAGACCACATACTTGATTTCATAGTATTTTGCATCTGGAGGACCTTGAGTTTTCAGGTCATCCATAACTGAGAAGTATGTGTGATAACAAACATCCATAAAATCCCTCACCACAGTGAAGCACCCCTTAACCGTGCTCACAGTTCCATCCTGCAAATGGTGAGAAAGAGAAATCTCTCTAATAAAAGGCAACAATAGCTGAACTACTGGTGACCGAGAACAAGAAAACTAATAGCAGTGAGTAGTCAAGCACATACACAGAAGCAGTGGTACAACTTATTGGTCTTTCCTTCCCCAACAGCTTTAAAAGTTTCAGACACTGGTGAAAATAAGCCGTATGCTGCCCCGCCCAAAAAGCTTCCAACAATTCCAACCACTGGCCACGAGATCAACTGGATAGGTAGTATACTTAAACAGACAACAATTTTCAGAACTGGGCCAAATTGCTTAGCACTGCAGTTAGAGAAGAATCATTACAAAGGTATTCATACCATTTTTCTAACAATGAAACAGTAATACAAAGGAAAGCGGAAGAAGAGGAATGCACCTCAAAATGCAATAATAGGTCCAAACAAAGTGAACTGGCCATAGACCCAATATGATAGCCGTGTTTCCAACTCCAATGATAAGGCATATCAATGGGCATAAGATGATTCCTGAAAAATAAGACTTTGATGATAAGTATTGATATTTGTTATCCTCGAGTTATACTCATCCATCAAGGCTTCAAGCAATGTGATTAAAACTAATCACTCGACTCATAATTCAGAATTAACCATTCATAGAAACTAACTCCCAGTTTAATACCTCAAAACAAACTTCAAACAATAGCATTAGACAAGGTAATTTCACATATCTGTGCATAAAGTCACATTATACAGACATTTAAGCCAAACAACTCCCAAGCCCAGAATCAAACAACACAGGTAACTATTGGAATCCAAGTTCAGACAACACAACACAACACACACACACACACACACAAAATCCTTCTTTAACAATCAACTACATACTAAAACTAATAGCCAAATCCATACAACTACATATTTCAGTTTGAAACTGACATGGTACAAAGAAACAGCCAAATTCCCAGAATAAAGAACAAACCTTTAACTGAGCCAAGAAGAAGAAGCCCAACAAAATAAGGTAAGAAACAGATGAAGTTCCACAGAGTAGCACAAAACCCAGATGGAGGTTCCATCTCCCTCCTTACTTCTCAATCAAACCAGATCCCAGAATCCCTGCAAACACTAAAAGACCTCATCTTTAGTAACACACAAACACAAAAACCATAAACTGCATCAAGCCCAGTTCACCGAATCCAATTCCCAACAAAACCCACATCACAAACTTACTCAAATTCTGTATTTCACTAATGGAGGATAGCCCCAGTGCTCAGTTTTTTTTTTTTTAAAAACGTTGGATTTGAAAAAGAAAAAAAAAACTGTAATTACAAAATCACATGGAGTTTGTGAGACAGTTGGAAGAAGATGAAAACCGTTTTGGGGGTCTGAAATTGATGAAGAGAAGTGTTGGATTAGATGAAACGGTTAACATCAGAGAATAACAGCTAAGGATTCCTCAGCCATTTTCTAAATGCAAACAGCAACAACAAAAGAGACTTGTTCTTTTATCTATTCACTTGAACGCAAAGCAACTTGGGTTCTCTACTTCTCTTCTCAATAAAGAAAATACTCTAAAAAACAATTAAAATTTGCTTTCTTAAGAAAAATGAGCTGTTTGATAGCAGAGCATGATGGTCAGTCGGATATTATTACCTGAAGTAATTTGACCGGTGTAAGAATGTAAGATACGTGATGACGTCAGGTTTCCAGCGCGAGGTGTCCAATCACATGGCAACAGCTGTTTGTTTTTGGCTTCTGAAGCAAAAGGGTCTGTGGATGTGTGAGTTGCTCAGGGCCTCGGGCGGATCAAGAGCTTGGATTGAAAGCTTGGGCTGTGAGTCTGTGTCACTGTGACTTTCTATTTTCGTTTTTGGTTGGAGTATTCACAGTTTGAAAGTTACAAACGAATTGGCCAAAAGAGGAAACTTAGACTATGTTTCAGGTAGTTTACAGTTTGACGGTCCAGTGTGTCCACTTGAAGAGTAGGTGGAGTTGGCTTTAGAGTTTTTGATGAACTAGTTACTAGTGAATCATAAATGTTTGATATCAATGATAAGGTTTATTCATTGTCACATACAGGAAAAGAAGTAAAAAAGAGCTGAAAATTTACATTGAATTAGTAGGATTACAATTTAGAAGAAAAAAATGTTCATGCACGGAAATTAAAGATCACATATTTATTACTTACATCATATATAGGGTGTGTTTGAGATTGTTTTTAGAATGACTAAAACTATTTTTGGATTATTAAAATAGAAAGAAAAAAACCATAAATATAAGGAAATGATTTTGTTGAGTTTTAGAAGCACTTTAAAGTATTTTAGAAGCACATAATATGTGCTTCCTGATTTTAAAAACACTTTTAAAATTTTTAGAAATGTTTCTATAACTATAAGAAGTAATTATAAACAGGCTTATAATATCGTTATATAATTTCTGAAACATCTTTAGAACAGGCTAATTTACTCAAAGAATTTCATACCGTGTGTCGATGTCAAGTTAGTAGCGACTATGATGATAGTAGGTGGACTAATGAAAGAAAGAGAAGTGTATTTTGGGCATAAGTTGCCATCACTACAAAGTTGATATAAGGTTCCACTAATCTTTAAGATGATCGGTTTAACTCATGCTCCACCCAAAGGGGAGCACCATAATAAGGAAGTAGATGATGTTTCGGACCCATACAAAGTTCATCCACCACAACCCTATGTACAAATGAAGTAACTTTCTTTTTTATATATAAAAATGGACAGAAATCACATGATCGTTGCCATGTTTATATGATATGAGTTTTAATGTTGTGGTCAATGGTCGATTATAGTTAATTGTCGTTAGATCTACATCTAACAGTAGATAATTAAAAAATGATTAAAAGATAATTTACTATCAACCGTTAGACGAAGATCTCACGATAATTTATCACGATTGATCACAAAATTTATTAATCACCGGATTAAGATTAAATATGATATTGATTTTTGATTACACAAGTTCGTGAGAACCTACCTGTTATCTTATCTTTCCAATTAACAACCATTGCTTTTTTTGGTTCCATCAAATATTCGGCTCCAATTTGCCGGATACTATAAATTTATGGGCTTATGGCCCAATTGGAAGACATATGTATTATAAGTAGTAAACTGGGTTTTATGCTGATGGGAGACCACGGGCTAAGTAAGGAGAGGATAAGAATCTTACGTGCCCAGGATTGGGCTTTCTCACTTCATCTTATTCATAATCTCTATAAATTATGCAAAATCTCCTTAAAGTTAAATTTTATAAATTCTATTAAATACCCTCTCATTTATATCTGTTTCTGATTATGGAAAACAAAATAAAAATGGCAAAAGGGTCAAAACAAAATAAAAATAACTGCAAGTAGTTTTCATCTCTATCATGCAATTCATTCACTCTCTCACAGGAAACTCAATCGTGGCTTCACTTTCTCTGGGATACCGAGCGACGCTGAATTTCAAGGTGAGAATCCAACATCGGCAACTCATTATCTTCTCAAAACTTCTGATAGTGGTGGTTACAGGTCAGTGGTATCTCTGTGTTGTTCTGTTTTTATCTGCAACATTTATACTTTTGGCCGCACCCAGCCATTATTTTAGCAATACCTCAAGTCGCTGTTTTTCCTTATTAAAGTAGTAATCCTTTTAAAAATCATTACTGATGGATGACAATCATCGATCTACTGCTAATTGTTATGCAGAAACTGTCCATGTAAATAAACCATTTTCATGTAAAAGTTAATTTCAACCATCATCAGTAAGCTTATTCCCGTAAAGCTGGAGGTTTTTTAAGGCATGCATCGATCGTGCTATAGCAAAGGCATCTACATCAGCATCTTTGGTAGAATTGTCTGTCATGATAAACAAGGCTACAATCAATAATCTACAAGGTAACACAGATGACACCATTACAGTTACAACATACTATGATGATAGAATACATATTACCGAAATGAAAATAACTTCAATCTTCTCAACAGATAATATTCATCAGAAGACATACTTGGACTTACTGTCAAATAAGTGCGTTAGGTTGCATCTGTTCATCGAATATTATTACCTACATTAACAATGCAATGAGATTACAAGATTCACCACTCACACTCAAAACTACATAAGCACTCCCATAATAGAACCAACCATGTGATGATTTTGGGACAGAAACCAATTGTTGGTTCTGAAAACACCAAATTTCCAAGCCACTAGCATATGAAGGATAAGGATAAGGCAATGAACTTGAACCCAAATCCTAGCAGGTAAGACATTCATGTTAGTAATTTAGGAACCAAATTCTCAAACTTTCCAGTTTTCTTTTGCTGACAAACTGTGATTGCATTGATCATTAGAGAAAGCTCCCAACTTTCTGAAAGTTGAGCTTTTGATCAACACAAAAGATTGAATAAAGAAACTGTACTAGCAAAGCAGCTTATTCAATTATGCAGCAGGTATGTACGCTATTGTATGATTTGGGTTATGGAATATGGTTTGCCTACTGGAATATAACTCATATCTAAATTGTCTCTTCAAAATCTCAGGGAGAATAGCAACTGTGTTGACATTGTGTACTTTACAAGTTAAGAGAACTTCAAAGTTCGTTTTGGGATTTCAAGGTATCCCCTAAGATACTTACGGTAGTTTTCAAGCTATTTTAATTAATGTTAGTCACCTAATGCATTTTCAAATGAATGCATACGTTACTAATTTGCTATTTGGGTTTGCTCTGCCATTAAGTACTGAATTAATGCATTCAATTACTACGTAGTACACTAATGCACTCAATTAAATTGTATACACACGGTGCATATAATTATGGAAGATTGCACATTGCACATTGGTTGGTAGGAAATTGGTATTGGGTTATGTAGTTGTTGTGCTGCCATGTATATCTCTACTACAGTTAAAGGAAGCGTTAGTTTTAGTGTCATCAGACATGCCAACATATTGAAACCCGAAAAATTTCCTTCACAATTAAAAAAAACACAAGAAAAAACAGGAAACGTATAAGATGAAGAGGATAATACCTAAAGCATAATAATACCTTAATGTCTTTCTGTCTATGAAGATGAATATGGGTAATTTTCTCAAGTAGTACATTCTATTCTGCACTTTCCTGAAGGATTAAAATTGAACTAAAGCCCATTTAAGTAATCACCCGCCTTGCTGTTTCATCTACTTCCAACAACTGCATCAGTTACAAACGCTTAGCGATGTGCACTTCTCTCCTAGAAGTTGGTCTTGCTGTAGTGGAGATGAGCAGTAGAAGTTAACCGACGCCGACATCTAATCCATAACTCCACCCCTGGTGAGCAAACTGCGGTGGATCACGACTCAATATAGCCTGGACCATATTGCTGCATCTATGTATGATCTTCTAATCTGTGTATCTTTCTATACTTTAAACTCATGTACCTTTAATTATATTTATTAATTCATTTTGTTATGGTGTTGATGTCCTGTTTTAAAACTCTCATGGTTGCAGACGGATGAGATATGTAAGGACCATATAGCTGCAACTATCTGAAGGATATCTTCAACGACTTTTTATAACATACATTTACTTTCATAAAATGGATCGAATAAGCCGTGCACGTGCTCGCCATCGGCAATGGCGAGAGTCGATGACTTATTCTCAGCGTCAAGAGTATCTGGCAAGGCGTCGTGAACAAGCTCGAGGAAAGTGACCAGTAGTTGAAATTGATCATGATTATCAATCCCAGTTTGATCAAGGTAATTGTTATTGAAAATATTTCTTCATTTCTTAACTGATTGAATTCATGTAAAAATTTCTAAATTTATACCCATAGCAGTGTTAGAAGGCGAAAATGTCCACCAATGTGAAGAATTGGGACCAAGTGGTACAAGTCAACCTGCTCCATGTATGTGCTCCTAATATTTGAATAAAAATTATAAACCTCATTTTATGAGGATGATAGAGATTTAATACCAGTTAATACAACCTCAACTAATCTTATTTCTTTCACTTTATTGGTGTTGCAAGATCACTCTGAAAACTTACACTTTTCAAGATCATTACATGTTGATAATGATGGTCCACAATATTCAAGACGTCGACTGACTCACGTGAGACAACTTGCACAGATGGATAGGTCACATATAAGTGAAGATGTTCAGAATTTTCTACTACATGGTGAATGTATACGTGGTATTAAACCTATTATATTATTTTAAAGTTGATGTCCACATAACTACTAACTTATGATGACATAATTTTTTGTTTTACACATCAGGTGTGCATGATCTTCCTATGCTAAATCATGCACAGACTGGCAACTCCAACATGAGTCTTAATATTGGAAATGATATGACCATCAATGATGTGAGGATGAATGTAAATGAGGAAGACCACGACATGGAGAATGTGTTTACTCCAATGGCGTCTGTGCACAGTGTTCAACAACAAAGATGTATAAGAAGACAGCGAATAATTCATAATTCGGCTAGAGATTTCGATGAGGATATGGGCATCCCTTACTGCGAATTACCCGCAGTTAGAAGATGTCAGTATTGTCAAGCAATGTTGTTTCATCAAGAGACCTTTAGTTTGTGCTGTTGTAAAGGAAATATTGTTCTGCCTTTGATACAATCTCCTCCTGAAATGGTTCGGCTATTTTCTGACCAAACAAATGAAGGAAGAAAGTTTAGACAAAGCATCGGAGCTTACAACAATGTCTTTGCGTTCACTTCGATGAGTGTACATATTGATGAGTCAATTAATGTTCGATCTCATTATACCTTTCGTGCTCAAGGTTCAATTTATCATAAAATTGGTAGTTTATTGCCAATTGATGGGAGAAGACCGCAATATTTGCAAGCTTATATATATGACACTGAGCATGAACTTCAAAATAGATTATCTGAGAGCGAAGTTTTGGATAGGGCAACGGTTGAAAAAATTCAACAAATCTTGCATCAATACAATCCATTTGTAGAAGTTCTTCGAAGTCTTGGACAACGTCAAGATTTACCCAATTGTAGACTCATCATAAGAGAGCAACCATCTGATCGTCGTCAGTATAATATGCCATCTGCATCACAAGTTGCTGCTGTTATAATTGGAGGGGAAGACAATATAAATCCAGACGGAAGAGATTTTATTGTTCAAACGATTGATGGACGACTTTGGAATATAAAAGATTCCGTCGGATATTATGACTCTATGCAATATCCATTATTATTACCGTACGGATCGTATGGATGGGATATTAAGACTCGAGATAATAGAGGGAATGATATGTCATGTTGCGACTTTTATGCCTACATGCTACAGGTTGATTTATTATTTCTTTTCATTAGCATAATTTTCCTATGTCACCATAAGACACGTTCTTAAAAGACAACTTTTGTAGGTGCGTCAAGGTCACGAAAATCTGCTACATCGAGGTGGACGACTTTTACAACAATATGTAGTGGATAATTATGTGAAAATTGAATCACAGCGACTTAGATATCTAAGACTTGAACAAGAAAAATTTCGAAAAAAATTTCGTCAAGGACTACAAGACTCTCTTCATGCAAGGGAGCACAATGTAGGTACTTGCTATATTTTTAGGGTAAGCTCTTATGTATTTATAAGATTGTTATACGTATTCGTATATTAATCTGAAATTAATTTATTCTCAGAAAATGTTGGCAGTAGAACCATTCTTCCCTCATCATTTATTGGAAGCCCGCGTGACATGCACCAACGATATCAGGATGCAATGGCTTTGGTTCAAAAATTTGGTAGGCCCGATCTTTTTATCACCATGACATGTAATCCAAACTGGGAAGAAATTAAAACTCAACTGCTCCCTGGACAAACACCTAAAGATCGTCCAGATATAGTCACTAGGGTTTTCCATGCAAAACTTGAGCATTTTAAAGAAGACGTTGTGGACAAGGGTGTACTAGGAAAAGTTGTTGCTCATGCTTTTGTAATAGAATTTCAAAAAAGGGGTCTACCACACGTTCACATGTTGGTTATGTTGGCTGAAGGTGATAAGCTTAATAACCCAGATGAGTATGACCGCATTGTTAGAGCTGAAATCCCAAATAAGGATGATGAGCCTCAACTATACGAGGCAGTGTGCACGCATATGATTCATGGGCCATGTGGAATATTAAATCCAAGGCTTGCGTGTATGAAGAATGGGAGTTGCAATAAAGGATATCCCAAATCATTTTCAAATTTCACGGTGCAAGGGAATGCTGCTTATCCTGTATATCGAAGACGAGAAAGTCGTTTGCCCGCACATACCGGAAGACGAGGGGACGTGATGGTGGATAACAGTTGGGTAGTTCCTTACAATCCATGGTTATTACTACGATACAACTGTCACATCAATGTTGAAATATGTGGGAGCATAAAAAGTGTCAAGTACTTATATAAGTATGTCTACAAAGGTCCAGACAGAGTAGCACTTCAACTGCAATCGAACCCCGACTTCGATGAAATCAAGCAGTATGTGGATGCAAGGTGGGTTTGTGCACCAGAGGCTTTATGGAGGATCTTTAAATTTGTGATGAATCGTATATATCCAACTGTAGAACGATTACAGATACATCTTCCGAACATGCAGCAAATTACATTCAGAGAAGATGAAGTTTTAGAGGATATTTTAGCAGATGAGCAAGCACAAAAAACAATGCTAACTGAATTTTTCACCCTTAACCGAGTAGATGAGGATGCAAAGGAGTATTTGTATCGAGAAATTCCTGAACACTATAGGTGGGATAGTAGCAGGAAGTTTTGGGCAAAAAGAAGGAATAAGTACAAGGTGATCGGGCGTATATACAGTGTGTCACCGCTAGACAGTGAGAAGTTTAATCTTCGTGTCCTTCTAAATCACATCAGAGGACCAACATCATTTCGTGATGTGCTTACTGTTGATGGTGTTTTACAACCAACATTTAAGCAAGTAGCCGAGATGCGTGGATTTTTAGAGAATGACAATAACATCCGAAATTGTTTGTTGGAAGCCTCTACAGTCAGGATGCCATCAGCATTAAGGAGATTATTTGTCACTATTTTGATTTTCAGTGAACCAACCGGTGTTAGAATGTTGTGGGACGAATTTTATCCTTTCATGGTTAAAGATTATCCTTCATGCAGTGAGACTAGACAAATAAACCGGTTATTACGGGATTTAAACTTAATACTTGAACAGTTTGACAAGAGCATTAAAGATTTTGATCTTCCCGATATAATAAATGACGCTGAGGAAAATCCTGCCATGCCTAGATGTATTGAAAACAAACTTCTCATAGAAGTTCCTCAAGAAGATGTTGATGCAATTGGGCTTCTTAATAACGATCAAAAAAGTGCCTTCAACACTATTATGGCCGTAGTGGAGAGACAAGAAAGTGCATTATTTTTTGTTGATGGTCCAGGTGGAACTGGGAAGACGTTTTTATATTGTGCATTGCTAGCAAGTTTAAGAAGCAAAAATCATATAGTCCTTGCCACAACATCATCTGGAATAGCGGCAAACATATTACCTGGTGGGAGGACGGCTCATTCTAGATTTAAACTCCCACTAAACGTAGATGCATCCGCCGACTGCTGCATAAGTAAACAATCAGCTCTTGCACAACTGATACGAAGTGCGACTGCAATTATTTGGGATGAGGCTCCTATGACACATCGATATAACTTTGAACTACTTGATCGAACTTTTAGAGACATATTGGCGTCTGAATTACCCTTTGGTGGAAAGATAATGATCTTCGGGGGAGATTTTCGTCAAGTTCTTCCTGTGATTCCTAAAGGAACAAAGTCTGAGGTCATTCAAGCTTCAATCATGAGATCAGCATTTTGGGCACAAGTGAAAATATTGAGATTGAGGGAAAATATGAGATCCATAAATGACCATCATTTTGCTGAATTTTTGCTACGTGTTGGTGATGGAGCTGAAAATGTCTATGATGATAAAATGATCAAATTGCCTGATTCAATGGTTGTTCCATGGGAAAATGACAGTTCCATTCAAAAAATTATCGACGAAGTCTTTCCAAATTTGGGCAATCACGTAAATGATGCAAGATACATGGTTGAACGAGCACTTATTACTCCTATAAATGATGATGTGGACATGCTCAATGATAAAATAATCGATATGTTTCCAGGTGATCGAATTACATTGTATTCTTTTGATTATGTGGAAGATGACACCAGAAATTTGTACCAGCCAGAGTTCTTAAACTCAATATCTGTAGGAGGACTCCCCCCTCACAAGTTGACTTTAAAAGTTGGTGCCCCGGTCATGCTACTGAGAAATATTGATCCAAAATTGGGATTGTGTAATGGGACTAGATTATTATGTCGTGGTTTTTATCAGAACTTAGTCGATGCTCAAAGTTTAACTGGACACTATGCTGGGACTAGAATTTTTTTACCTCGAATTCCTTTGAAAACTGTAGAGAATGCAGGACTACCATTTTCACTCACAAGGAAGCAATTTCCGATCAAATTGAGCTTTTCTTTGACAATAAACAAGTCTCAAGGTCAAACTATCCCGCATATAGGTGTTTATCTCCCTGATCATGTTTTCAGTCATGGTCAATTATATGTGACATTGTCTAGAGGAGTATCTGAGACGACTACGAAGGTTCTCATTAAAAGATGGTCTATTACTGGTGAAGATGGGGCATTCACTAAGAACGTGGTGTTCAAGGAGGTTTTACTTCCTCCAGATTCAAATGATATCTAGAATTAATAGGTACTATACAAATGGCAGAATTACATATGTAGTTGATATCAAAGAAATAATGAGATCCTATTTAATTGTGTTAATATTTTTTGTCTATTTTGTGTAGGTATTGTACGAATAAGTTTCTTTCGACAAAGGGACGGAACCAGATTTATGGGAGAATAAGATCAATTAGTAGGACTATATATGTCTATCTATTTACGTTTATGTAGGGTATGTAGTAGTGTTAGCCATTTACTACCTTTTGTAAACTTATTTTGAAAAATAAATATATTGTGTAAACTGAGTGTACAAAAGTAAATACGCTATAACAATGCAAATGACATGTGTAAACTTCTCATGAAAACCGTCAATTCTCTCTGAAATACGTACGTGTCACAAATTGTAATCCATGGATTTGGGACAATATAATTAATAGTAGTTAAGTTATAGACTGCGTAAAATAATAAAAATACCCGTAAAATACACTAATAAAACGCACGCGCGAGCGCGACGCTCTTCCGCACGCGGATATGCGTGTGCAGGAAGGCTAGTAAAAAGTTAAACAACTAAATTACAAATATACCTCTACAACATGATAATGCACATCCTTTCTTTTCTAATATTTTTTTTTTGAGGTATATCGCTATAAAATTTTGTGTACGACGAGATTTGAACACGTGATCTCAAAGATTTCAGTACGAGTCTTTACTACTGGACTACAACTCATCGACTTTCTAATATTTTATCGTTTTCTAATAATATTCAGAAACGTGAGAGGAATTTTCAATATAATAATTCAAAAAATATTGTTATAAAAAAATAGTTTAATTATTAGCTTTAAACATGAGATTATCTCTTCGATTTATATTAAATCAAATTATCAATGTGCGTCCATGTCCCGATTTGGTAGCATTCATACTCCAATTTAATCACTAGACAATTAGGATTTAGCAAATATCATTACTAATGAGCAAGTTTTTTTTCTCGTGCAAATAGCATTCAATTAGGTAACCCTTTTCTTCAATGATTATCTTATCAGGCTGACGTGCAAACATCAAGTGAAAACACATATATAAGGGGTAGAGATTCTTGCACTTGACATGGTTCCTCACAACACTATTTTCTTGTGTTCTATACCTGATCTATCTATCTATCTATCTCTCTCTCTCTCTCTCTCTCTCTCTCTCTCTCTCTCTCTCTCTCTCTCTCTCTCTCTCTCTCTCTCTCTCTCTCTCTCTCTCAACAAATTTGGATAACATAGAAACTTTAGTCATGAATTAAGATCTAAATGAATTGCGGAAGGAATGATCGATTAAGATTTGACTTAAATACCTTGCCAAATGAAGGTTTATAATTTAACTTAAACGACTTGCCAAACGAAGGATCACAACTTCATCAAACTAATGTGAGGTACAAAAAATGACTGTACGTGCAAAGTGAATGTATTTCATAGCCGCTGGCCCCATTCTTTTTCAATATATTATTTTACTTAATTTTAATTAATCTTTATAGTTTATGGTTTATTCTTCTAATTTTTATGATATTCAAATTAGCAGAGGTGGAAGTGATCGAGACATAATAAACCGGTTTGAAATATCTCGTGAAATGGTGATCGAATATTGTCCTTTAACTCAACCGGAAGCAGCCAAAAACTCAGAGTTTCTACCAAAACTTTATATATAAGATGTAAGGAATTGGAAATTAAGTAGCCTATCAAGCGTTATAGGTGATTGATATCTGAGGACTGGACGGTGAACCCAAAATCACCCGCAAAAAAGACGAAAAAGTAACGTAGATCAGAGAAATAAAATATAATTTGGAAGACAACACACGTATCAACACACGACATAGGCAGAAACAGGCTCTTTCTCATATTGCTCCTAGATCAAATGGAAATGAACATCTGCCCCGAAGTTAGTCGAATAATCTGCCTCGAATCATATATCAATTGACAACATCATATAAGGAATTTTCGTGATGATTCCTGCATATCATCTTAATTATATAAAATGTTACAAATGATTATGAAAACATACGAATCATACCAACACTTATGTTTCTCCATAAATATTAGACATAAAAGACTCTATTTAACTCGATGTATTAATTAAGTGACACATTAAGTAGTTACGTATTGATCCATTTGATCGAGTGTCCACGGTAATATGTTCCCCACTTTGCCCATTACCTATGTTCACATTCCCCTCCTCGTCTTCATAAAAAAAAAAAATAATAACGTACACATTGACGACAATTTGTCAAATATATGATTATTGATACATTATTTACATATGGGAGGCATGCTAGAGTGCATTTGATCAACTATATATCTTCATTAATCTCTTTGTGAGAAATATAATATACCATGCATAATCAATAATTCATGTGAATTGCTCCTCCTAATAGGACAATCGCACCTCTTTTTTAACTGTTAATCATAACACTACAAGAAACAAAGTTGCATATGTGTACGTGTCAGTGATTATGTTTCGAAAATCCACAATATATATTCTGAATATTAATAATAGATACCAAGAAGCAACCCATGCAATTCTATTATTGATACATAAAATCAAACCCACTTCGATCTTGATGCGCATAAAATCTCCATCTATATCTTCGATCTCTTGAGCACAGTCATTTATATAAGCATGCCAACAAGTAGCAAATCTTGTGGGATGCGTGAAAAGAATCAATCTTGTGCTTCACTTCTTCATTTTCATCATCTCGATATGTCCCTTCTCTATTTGTTTTGCATGCATTGCTTGGTATATATTGGCCAGAATCAATCTTATATACGCTTCGTGATTTTGATCTCGTGTCATTGTTTAATTAAAACCATTACGTATCCAAAAACATAATATATAGCTTAATTGCATGCATGAAGAGATTAACAAATTAAATCACACATATAAACTTCTAATATTACGTAAATTTGGAATGAGAAATTATGCATCGAAGTTTCACCCTCGAATATATGAATAATATGATGATGACTATTACCCCCATAGTCCATAGATACTAGGATGCTACACAATCTACACAAATAGAGGACCCATACCACATGCTTTTGGACATCAAATGTTTAGTGTAGTGCGGGTATGATACTATTTATAAGGTTCTCCAAACTTCATTATTTCTTCTGCTTCTTCTTCAACGATCAACATGTGGGGTGTCGTTTTGTCTATCACGAAAAACCCTAATACAATTTTGTTTTCACTCTTTGGCGCCATGCATGTGCAAGTATGGGATGAATCAATGTATCCCTTTTCTTGTATATACTCATATCAATTGCAAAGTAATCGGCCATTGCTTATTATAGGGAATGTTTTCTCCAATAATGGGTTAGTATCCCTCAATTTACGAGGAGATTCATGTTTTTCTTACGAACAGAAACCAGTACATGTATCTTCTCTGAAAATAAAAGAAGTGGAAGTTGGACACGGTTGAAAAGCTAGCCAGGAAAGCAAGAGTGGAGGTAAAATTTTATAATGAGAGAGGTTAAATTTTTTCTTATATAAGTTTACTTATGGAGTAAAAGTTAGATATACAAATTTAGAAGGGATTAATTTTTAAAATTTAAAATTTTATACTAAAAATTAAGGTACAAATAAAAAAATTTGAAAATTTAGAGTAAGAGATTGTAACCCACCGTAAGCTGGGTGCTGGGTGTAACTCCGCTTGCTTCAAAGAAAGAGAGGGAGATCCATCATCGATGTTAGTTAATTAGTATAAATTAAGATATGTATCTTCAAGCTTAGCTTCTCGTTATATATGCAGCACATGCGTTGATGCTTTGATGAGAAATTAGCCAACCACCTAGACGAAAAGTAAACCACCCAAAACTAATGTTTAAAACATCTACCTAATTAATGAGACATAAAAATCCAACCAAACTAAGAAACTTTTTTTTTTAAATGACCAAATTAAGAAACTTACAAGTAAAGACAAACAAACCTATCTTTACTCTTAATTAAAGAAATGTAACATATATTCCCTTTGCGCCAATTGACTTCAAGTAGTTTGAAAATTGGATCCTCATTCTACGACGCCAAATTAGCTAGGATTAACATAAGTTAGTCATTTGGCGGTCCTTAATTCCTATTATAGAACATGCTATTCACATCCGAATTCAAAATATAGTAGGTTTTATGTAGAGATCGAGACAGCTTAACATAATCAACTTCTCAACTTCAATGACTATCCAACATTATACTCTAATACTATCTTTATCTAGAGATCGAGACAGCTTAACATAATCAACTCGATCTCAACTTCAATGACTATCCAACATTATACTCTAATACTATCATCTCCTTCCATCTCCTTCAAAGAGAGAAAGAACTATGACTAGTGCGGGAAGTTTTCGTATGAAACAAGTTTACTGTGAATCAAGACAAAATTTTAAAAATAGCCAGAATCATCGATGTCTATACTCAATTCTCAGCTCGAGTTTTGAATCCGTCACTATATTACTAGAAAAATAGCTATCAAAGGAGTGCTAATTAAATATAATTACAGAACAATAAAAAGTTGAAAACAACTAATTAAGAATGTGCTTAGTTTGTAAAATCAAGTAGTTAATTAGGCAATTAGATTTTTAATTTAGAGGTATTTGGCCCGGCAATCAAGCAAGCGTGTTCCCAAGCACCCACTCCCATGTGCATTGGGAGCCTTCCTTCCTCCACAGAAAAATTAAACCTAGAAGAAACCAATCCCCATACAATGTCCCCCTTTCGTGTGCTTATCTCATTGGCCACCCACCATTACCAGTCTTGCTTTTCTGCAACACAGTTTCGGGCGGCCTTGTGCTTTAGCCATACCCTTATTATATTTGCCCTAATATTAACCTATTCTCCATTTCTGCTTAGCTCTAGCTACCACATTATATAAATAGCCCCACTCCAACACTTCCTCTTCTCAAACCAACTCTGAGAGCTTAACTAACTACCCAGAGAGAGAGAGAGAGAGAGAGAGAGAGAGAGAGAGAGCTAGTAGTACTTAATCAAGCTTGAAGATGATGAAGCTTAGGTCAAAGAGGTTTTGCAGAAGCTTCAGCAGCTCTAAGATCAAAGCCGCCGCCGCGGCTGTGGCTGCGGCTGATCAGAAAAAGGGTGGTGAGTTAGGAGTTAAGGTTAACAAGGTTGTTGAAGGTGAAATCAAGTGGGAGCTTCGACCGGGAGGCATGCTTGTCCAGAGAAGAGAGACTCAGAACGCCGGAGAGGGCATGATCACCGTTAAAGTCTCCACTGTTTCCCAGTGGCATGACATCTCCGTCGAACCCACTTCTACTTTCGGTGAGCCACTAATCCATTGAGCTCAATCATCATATTCTTAATTCTCAACCTTAACATATTTGTTTAATTTCATTTTTGCTAATTAGTTTTGGTTTATATGTTGTACAGGCGAGTTGAAGATGATATTGTCATTGGTGACTGGCATGGAAGCAGGAGAGCAGAGGCTGTTGTACAAAGGGAAAGAGAGGGAGGATGGTGAATACCTACACATGGTTGGTGTTAGAGACAAGGACAAAGTGCTGTTGCTCCAAGATCCAGCTATGAAAGAAAGGAAGCAGATGATGATGCTTCATGGAAATAATAGCATTACAACTTCTACTACTTGCAGTCGCACCATCAGAGTCTGATATCGATCGTTAATCATGACTTAATATTCAAAACGATATTGGTGGATATTCTAATCAAATCTCCTCGATCAATCACTAACCAGCTGAAGATCATATGTTTCTACGGCTAATTAAATAGCTAGCAATCGACTCTGATATGATGTATGTCATTTTGTTGGTAATTTCTTGTAATATTCCAACGGTAAATGGCTTAATTTACCATACTCTCGTTGTTGTTGCTTAGTTCTATTTCCATTTACTTGATAATTGTAATTAATCTAATCGATCAATGGTCCGTTCGGTTTAGCAGACAAAAACTGTGTAATCTTATTATTTAATCGATCAAGTATTTGATGTAATGAAATAGATACAAAAAGAATTGCTATATGTGAATAAATATGATACATATGAATCAAGAGAGATTATATATTGCCATGCGTACACATGCATGAGAACGACCAAAAATGCTACCTAGTTGGCTAAAGTAACCATTCTTATTTATGAAAATCTGCAAATGGGAATTAACTATAAATATTGGAGCCACTAAACTTTTACTAATTAAGATCCCAGGTAGAAAATTAGAAAACGTACAAATGAGTATGGCACACTCGAAAACTTGATTATTATGTTAAATTAAATTGCAGGTAGTCTAGACAGGTCTCATGACAGGTATTGTGGTTGTGGTCGGGTTTGAAAGACATTCGTTTTGTGCAACTCATAATTCATTGGCTTTTGGCCTTTCACAAGTGGCCGGCAACCCAGCACGTACAGTGAGTTATATAACTTGGGGCACCCTATATGATTAGTATAACTTTTAAGCTCGTTCGAGGGCATTTGGATTATAAAACAAATGTTCCGTACTCTAAAATCTGACTTAGACGATAAAATCAGATGCATTTAAACGACGAATATTTTTATTTCGTCGTCTAAAAATATATCCTAAACTTAAACCCTAAGTCTTAAATCATTTCCTCTAAACCTGGAAAGTTAGGCGACGAAAATCAACCAGTTTCGTCATCTAAGTAGAGTTTCACAATCTGACCTCTAAGAGTATGACCATGTATATCATCTTCAAATACATATTTTTTTCGTCGAGGGCATAGAGTAAACAATACTTAAATTGTGAGTGTCAATGGTTCGAAAATCGGAGTTAGGAAGATCTGTATATAAACGTTTCCGTTTCGTTGAAATTTTGGTTTTATGGTTGATTACGCCGACCAAACACTTAAAGAACTTCGTTTTGAATGAAATTCATCCACTTACATATTATGTTATGATGAAATATATCCAATGGTTGTTTTGTCCAAATTCAATTTCGTTAATGTTGATGTGGAGTGAATATATATATATAAACATACGAATACCTAAGTTATACAACATTCGTAAATATATAACAAGTTTTTAGTCTTAAATAAATTTTTTAGTCAAATTTTAATTAATTTATATTTAGTTGATAAATTAAGTTTTTACGACAAGACAAACACCTGTAACTTCATAAACGGGTTTACGAATAATTTTTTATGATAATTTTTGTCTTTTACCAATTTTTAGATAATCACTAAATTGATTCGATCGAATCCTAAATTAATCCTAATTATGGTGAATTTTTTTCTACAATATTGTATAAATGTAATGATCATATCTGACGGTTGATTTTTGATGATTTTTAAGCAACCACCCAAAATGAATTTTTATATTTTTTTTTAAAAATAAATTATTTAGGTGAGAAAAACTATTAGTTTCGTTGTTTAAGTGAATTTTTAAAAAAATAAAAAAAAATATTTAAAAAATCAAATAATTTTTTCACTTAGACGACGAAAACTATTAGTTTCGTCTCCTAATTAAATGAATTTGTTTTAAATAAATAAAATTAAAATTCAATAAAAAAATAAATTTTACTTAGGAAACGAAACTATTTATTTTCGTCGCCTATGTAGACTTTATTTTATTTCTTGTAAATAAAATAAAATAAAATTAAAAAATCACTTAGCTAGGCTACAAAACTAGTACGTAGGTTTTGTCGCCTAAGTCTAAAATTTTGGCAGTTTTTTTATTCCGCCAAATTTTTTTACCAAAAATTCAAAATCACTTAGGCGACGAAAATGTATATATAGTTTCGTCGCCTAAGTTTAAATATTTTGCAGTAATTTTTTCAGTCAAATTTTTTTTACCAAAAAATTTAAATCACTCAGGTGACGAAACTTGCACGTTTTGTCTCCTAAGTGGTCGCCTATAAAAAAATTTCATCCTTTTTTTTTCATAATCTCTCAAAATCTCTCTCTCTCTCTCAAACAATACAACACCACCACCACCTCCACCACACTGGCCACCTCGACACCACCACACACCACCACCACCATCACCACCACACAAAAGTCGCCACCACCACCATCATTAAATTATCTATTAATTATATTTTTTGCATTAACTAATAATTCATATTTATTTATTTAATTATTATTCAATTATTATTATTATTTAAAAAAATCACTTAGATGACAAAATCAATAGTTTCGTTGTCTAAGTTGTTTATTTAATTTTTGAAAATTAAAATTTACCACTTAGACGATAAATGTCTACGTGGGTTTTTTATTTATTTTTAAAAAAATTGACACTTAGGCGACGAATTATTTTGTTTCGTCGTCTGAGTTCTCACTAATTAAAATGACGAAAATTTTCATCGTCTAAGTACTTAAGCAACGATTGTTAGACGACGAATTTTTCTTTGCCTAAGTACTTTGGAGACAAAAAAAACACACTTAGGCGACGAAATTTCTTCGTTGCTTAAGTGTGTTTTTCTGGTAGTGTAAGAAAAAATCGTGGTTAATGTTATATTTCTTTGGGTATTACAAAGTACCCAAGAGTATGGTAATTTTATTTTATCACTTGAGAACAAATTTGGTATTCATTGCGGTAATATGAGTTATTCTTGAGTTATTTAGTTGTATTTGAGATAATTACTTTATTTAGAAACTTAGTTGCAACTTTTGTACCAGTTGTTTTCAAAGTTGTAAATTTGTTCTAAAACATTATATATAATCCTAAAAAATATGGTCATTGTGGTAATATTGTCTTAAATGTTATAAAATTTTGCTTATGTATATTATAATTTTGGTTCTTAAAGTGATAAATAAAGGTATGGCATACCCTTGAGTACCATAACCTATCCCTTTAATGAGGTGATTTGAAAGGGTCAAATGCCAAGGCGTAACCGAGAGTAAGGGGTTGACGACGTCGTTGAGTAGTAGTGTAGCAGCAGCAACAACTAGTGGAATGAGTGTGGAGAACTTGTTGGGTGTTGGATTGATCATAAAAAATGTGATTCTTGAAGGGAGTGACGAGCATAAGAAGAAGCCATTGTAGGACTGGATGATCATGATGCCGAGCGAATCTGGGAAGATGTTAAATGGATTGCAACGAGTTGAGACAGACCGGGATTTGTTTCGGTTAGCATGGTTAAGACCAAGAGGGATGTATCGAAAGGCATTAGATGTGTTGAAAAATATGGCAGAGATGGAGGGATGAGGGTTTTGAAGGGTGTGGTGGTGACAGAATTCAGGGTCGAAGATGAGTGAGCTAATGCTTGGAAACAGATTTGAATCGGACCAGAGGCCGAGCTGGCACACGCAGGAGAATTTCGGTTAGGAGGTCTTCAATGTTGGCCATGATTTCTACCTAGGTTGCACTGAAGCTTCAAAGTAAACACTTTCTGCCTCGGAAGCGGAAGCTTGCCGAGAGTTTGTCGGAAGTTTTAGGAAGCACGATTCTAAAAAAATGTTCCTTTTAAAAATTTGATGTTCCATATTAGAAGCGGAAAATCATACTTCATGAAGACTAATCCATGTTTAGTATTATTTATATATGAATCATTGTATTATGCATGTACTTATTTGAAAACAATCAAATGAGAATTAAATTCTAATCATATTTTAAATTACTTATCTTATATATATATAACTAATATTTTATTATATATTAGACGTTTCCTTCGCGTACCCACTTCTACTAGTTTTTGAAAAAGAACGTTTCTGTGTTTCCTCATGCTTTGCTTCCACGCGCCCCATACACCTTTCCATGCAACCTAGGTTTCTGCACTGCTGCAACTCCAAGTCCCTTTATACATCATATGCTTCCTACTTGCAAAAGGAAAACAATCCAAACCCAACTAGGATTCAAATCGGGGGTCTCTGGTTCTCTTTTCTAACATCGGAAACATAATGCTACTAAATTAGCTATCTTAGCAGTTGGAAGACACTCATGAGAGAAGAAAAAAGAGATTGGATATACACTAGTTATATGACTTTTATCTCATTGATCTGTGTATGACACTATGACTTTATGCCATACTATTTTCAAGCAAGCAGCATTATTTCCTTCTCTTCCCCTATGTAACAGGCAAAATAGATAGTACAAGGGGAAACAGTAAACCACAAAGTAAAAGGAAAAGATCATCTATAGCCAGCATAAACACAGAAACCTAAAGCCAATAACTCTTTTCCCTCAACCTCAAGTAATTAACTAATTTCATTATATCCAACTTCTCGGCTATTAACTACTCTTCACGAACCGACCCTGCATTATCAATTTATCACAATTAATTAGCTAGCTTATCAACAATGTCATTTCGGATACACAATGTCAATTGAGGGAGAGGACAGTTGGTTAGGTACCTTCATACGTGGTCGTTTTTCGGCGTTGAGCTTCCTAACTTCGTATCGAATCCGCTTAGCAAAGAGCCTCGTTTCCCTTTTTCGCTTGTATCTCAAGACCCTCGCTTGTCTTTGCATACTCTTTTTCAAGCTGCCTCCCTCATCAGGCACACACCATAAATTCTCAATCTGCAAACCAACACAGCAGTCCTAGTTATGGGCCGGACTCAAACACAATATATTGGGCCTATTGCCACCATGTTCACATTGGCCCAAAGCAAAAAAAAGTGGTAAGACAGTTGATTAATTTATTAATTTATTAGATTCCAGTCCACTCAGTATCTAACTTCATCGTCCCAATTAATCAATCATTAAATTTCAGTTAATTCTTTAATAATTCCAAGCTAAGATTCTGCAAGTAAAGTGTTCCGATTTCATTAAATTAAATGGAAAATTAAAAGATGCAGTAGAGACTTACATTGCCACTGGAATCGTTGACCTGCTGAAAGAGCTCGTCTTGAAGTAAGTCCGGCACCGTTTGCGGCGGCGACTCGCCGTCTTCGGTTTTAATAAAGAACGATCCTTTATCGGACCAAGCGTTGAGGATCTCGTCGTAGTCGAGCTTTAACGATAGCCGTTGATCTTGATGATGATGACGACTGCGATCGCCGTCGACGCTGCAACACGTGCTCGCCGAGCTCGTCGTCGTAGTCGTCGTCGGAGTAGTGGTGATGGTGGTGGTTGTAGTGAGTTCGATCTCCTCCTTGACTAGCTCCGAGTAGCAGACCCACTTCTCCAAGCTCAGATCTCCTCTGCCGCCTCTCATCGCCGTCCGCAAAATCTCATCGTCGGCGTCACGACGGCGGCGGTGGTTGTAGCCGTAGTTAGTGTAGCTTATCGACTCCTCCGCCCCAGCCTGGTCGCCGCGATCGGACGACAATGTCGACGCGGTGTTGCCGGAGCTCATCAGAAGGCCGTGGAGGGTTGCGCCGCCGTCGGATTCGAACAGCATGGCCACGTCTTCGTTTTCGTCGCCGTCGTCGTCGTCCGACTCTTCATCTTTCATCTCCGGATGCAGCGGGAACAGATTGAGCTGGTGTCCACGGCCGCGGCGAGTCGCCGCGACGGCGGTCATACTGGGAACCTCGCCGCCGTATTCACCGTCGTCTAAGGCGGATGAGATGGACTCCACGGCGGTTGCGACGGCGTCGTTCGGGGCGGAGAGGCGCGACGAGCTGAGGCTCAAGTACTTCGTCTTCTTCCGTTTGCTCCTCGATTTTCCCGACGACGATCGCTTCGGTCTCACCGAAGCTTTCTTCTTGAGAAGAGCTTTGATTGCTGCATCTTCTTCTTCTTTGATCATCTTCATCATTGAACGACTCGTCGTTCGGAGATTCACGTGAGGGTCATGATTCGGCGGTGGTGGAGGACTGCTCTTGTTATGGCACATTTCTACTCTCCCTCTCCCTCTCCCTCTCTTCTGTCTAAAAGTCACTCTCTTTACACTCCGGGAGGGGCAAAAAGGTAAAACCAACCAGCTCTGAGATAGAGGCAGTGGCTCACAGACGACCGCGACCCATTGGGAAGAGGGTTCAAGATTGATCAGGGAAGAAAGATGGTGACGTTGTGCTTTTGGGACACGTGGCGACGCTTTATTTGCTGGGGGACTGGATTGTGGTTGGGTTATCTAGATATCGCATTTATGGATAACGGGTCGGGTTTTGGGAGGATCCGGTAATGTCAAGTCATGGGGTAGAAGATATGGTGGTCTAGTCCTCTGCTGTTTCATGTGCCTCTGATAAATGATGGTAAGCGGAGTGAGGTCATGGGATATTTGTGTCTATGGTGATCCTTGTATAGGCTTTTTGCAAGTTTTTCAAACAATAATGCTATTTGGGGAGCTCACATTATGAGTGTGATGATAGATAATTTCATAAACTCAAAATTTCCTATCGGCATTTATTGATTATCGATTTCAATACGATTTTGATGATAAATGGTTTGAAGTTTGAACGATGTTCAGCTCAAAATGTCGAACAAAAATGTATCAAATTATTGAAATTTTAAAGTATATTGCATCAAAGTATCATTTCACATATGTTTTTTTATGAAATAAATATAGTTGCCTATTATTAACCTTTCTTCGAGTACACAATAGTTGAAATTTTGTGAACATCAATATTATTAGTATTACCTCTTTCGTCGTTTTGTAGCATTAGTTGAATGGGCTATATATAAGCATATTTTCGATGAGTCGAACATCTTCAACACTTGGTTAAAACAATGATCAAGGCTTGAAAAGCTAAATAAAATGGAATTAGGAACACTACTAGAAAAGGGACCATAGAGCACTTATAGAAACATGTATCTCTTGCTAATAAAGCATACTAATATAGGTATCTAAAAATTTGTGGGTATAGTGCAGCCACAGATTTGAAAATGGTACATTTATTGCAAACTCCAGTAATTAAAAGATATGCTTATAGTTTCAGTATCTCCATTTTCATAAATATCCAAATTCTATTTTAAATCATTACTTTTCTCTCTCCTCATTAAATTTATATTGATATTTAATATACAAGACGGATTTTAAATATTATTTTCTAGAAAATTATTTTTAATTTACTCAATTTATATACTTTATTTTCATTATTTTTTTACTATATTTTTCAAATATAAAAGATAATATTCTTCATTTAATATATGAGGGATACTGTTATCAAATCAGTGTCCTTTCAATTTAATAATTTCAAAAAATATTACAATAGGTTATTAATATAATTTAATATTTTATTAATAAGAACATAAAATTCTAATTTGATCCATATCAAAAATCTAAAGCATAGAAATAATCTAAAACCAACATTCAAAACTACCTAAAATTTAAATTTATAAATAGTACATCTGTAACAACACAACAATTAATTAAAGTATCAACGTACATGTCTGTTGCTGGTTTGATACCAAACCAGATAAAAAGTATTAATCCAAAATAACATAAATCAAATCCTAATGTTCTATTAGCATGATTGAAACACTCTAGATATCAACCACATTAACCATTATGCTTCATTCTTCTTGTTCCGTGATTCCTACAAGAAATATATATATTCATCATTATTAAAGTTTATCATTCTACGACACAAAATATATTTTGTAAAAAATCAGAGCACTATATTGTATACTTACCAAATCATTTCATTTGCATATAAGAGCACTTGGTAGGCAATCTGGGACGGTAGACATCTTCATTTTTCAAGATCAATCGCATTTGAGGCATGTCATGAAGAACTACGTGCCTAATTGCTAACCCATTTTTTTCTTTTTTGGTCCTTTCGAGTGAACCAATAAATAAAAGAGTCAGAATATCCTACATAAACCCATCTAAATGAAAAGGTTAGATAAAGTTTACAGTAAATAGTCCGAAGGAAATTTTAAGCATAAACAATCCGAAAAGAAAATAAGGCGACATTAACTAGCTGTATTAACAAAACGCAAATACTAAAAACAGATTATGGACCATGTTAATTGATTATTATCATTCATTTTCACGTTTTAGTCCACTGTGCAATAGAATTCAGGAAATAATGCAATCTTTTAGCATTGGAACACATCTCCATTGACATGCTTAAGAACAAAGATCATGCAGACATGAAATTATTTGATCTGAAACTTGGATTCAAACCTTACCCTTATTCATTAAAATCATAAAGGGTCCTTTCTCAGTATTTAATTAGAACCAACAAGAACAAAGAGATCGACGTGATCGATCTAACATGCTATGAATACCAGGACAAACTAAAACAAGCAAACCCAAGTTCTTCTTTCTTCAAAACCCAGTATCAATTTCTCCACTACAAACAACAACAAAACCGAGAAATGAACTAATGAAATAAAAAAGATTAAAAAATGAACTAATGAAATAAAAAAGATTAAGAAACGTTGAACCTTGTTAGACTAATTTCTCCAAGTGTGCTAGTTGCCGGCTGAGAGAATAGAGGGTTGTGCGAGTCGATATACATAAGAGTCATCCAAACCTCCTGCATGTCCTATCAAGTACCCAAATTGCAGGAATTTTGAATGAATTGAGGAACTATCTCAGGCGGCAACTAAAATATTTTGATACAGAAATAAGTATGCAATTTGTATCAATGTACTGAAATGGTGCACAATAGATATATAATAGATACTTAATTAATAAATATGTACCTAATTCTTATTAGATACATTAACCAGTAAGTAAGACACAAAAATGAAATGTTATATGTATTTTAAAATAGGCGTGTACTTCAGTGTGTTAATGTAGTATGCATTAAAACAAATGTTATAAAAGTGACTTGATATTACAGGTTAACCATTAATCGATAAACATATGTTTTAAGTTAAAGTGGTATGTAAACCTAAATAAGTAAATGTAAGACCATGTTTTGGTAACTTGTTAAAGTTACAAGTTTAAGGTTAAGAATGAACCTAAACAAGAAATTTACAACATAAAAATCAAATTTATAGTTTTATGGTTCAATAAACATGTTAAAAGGTAACTACAACAACCATGTTCAGTACATTCGTAAAAAATGGAATCAGCAAAGACGATGCCGATCCACCTCTCCGACCGCATTCGCGACCCCTCCGGCCTCCCGATCCCGCTTCCCGGAAACAACCCCAACCCCAACCCCATAGAGCTCCGAGTTCAGGTCCATCAAATGCTCCTCACTCTCCTCTTTATGCTCCTCACTCTCCTCTTTGAAGCTGCCTGTGTCCGATTCGTCACTTGCATATCTGAATTTGCTGATATAAAACTGTTTAGTTTCGTTCAGTACCCAATTTACTAAGAACCAAGTCAAACCACTTCAAGATCCCTGTATAGAACTATGAAAGCAGTTCCTTTGGTCTCGCTGTACTGAGTTTTCTGAGGGCAATCTTAGAGCGGGGACATCTGTAAATGTTTGCATTTGTGAATTATCAACCAAGTGGTAATACCTCTCGAGCCATGGATGCAATTCAATTTTGGTTCTTTCTTGGATTTGCATAGTCGGTTCAACTGATATGGTTAGTTATCCTCTTCTCACTTAGGTGGTATGCTAAGCGATTCTTACATCCAGATATTGTTTTTGAATATGAATTCATCTTCCTTTGGGATGAAGACCTTGGAGTTGCGAACTTTAATGTTGGAAGGTACATGTTCCTCTGCCTACATGAATTTATGCTCTAAAAATAGTAAGACTAATTAACATTTTGTTTCTTGGGATTACATCTATGCAGATACCTTTCAATAATTAAAAAAGAGGGGCTTGAGATTTCACAGCCAGGACTTGATGCTGACAACTCGGAGGTGCATCATGATCTTACAGCAAGAGACAAGAGATCAGTAGTGCATAGGTATTCTATCTCTCTACAGAAACAGTAAAGATCTATTACGAACTGTTTTATGAGTCTGCTCAATCCTTATCAACTCCTACCAATAATAAGGCTCAAAGTGTTATATAGTTTGATCTTCTCATCAAAATTTTTTGTTTAATCTAAACTAGCCTTGCTGGATGCTCCTGTATCTGGAGGTGTCCTTGCTGCAGAAGTTGGGACTCTTACATTCATGGTAGATCCTTTCAAATTTTTAGTTCGGGCATCCAAATTTCGTCAACTTATATGTGGTTTGATGATACATGCTTATAAAGGGCAACATGTATTGTTATTAGTTTGATGATATCTAAGCTGAGAGTACTGACAAAGATGATGACATGTGTCAAGGTTGGTGGATCTGAGGAAGCTTATCTGGCAGCTAAACCAATATTCCTCTCGATGGGGAAGAACACAGTCTTTTGCGGTGGAGCAGGAAATGGTTCAGTAAGTTATGTTTTGCTGCACCAGATTTACAATATCAATGGCTTACTTAATTCTAAATTTTCATGCTTAGTTCTAAGACTACATGAATTTCCTGCATAGTATTTGATATCGTTACTGTTTGCTGTATAGGCTGCAAAGATCTGCAATAATTTGGCACTGGCTATAAGTATGCTTGGTGTCTCAGAATCCCTTGCTCTAGGCCAGTCTCTAGGAATCTCTGCCACTACTCTGACGGAAGTGTTTAACTCATCCAGTGCTCGCTGTTGGAGCAGGTACTTTTAAGCATGCTTAAACGGTGTGTTTAGGCTATTCAGTGATTTGTGTAATCAGCTATTTAGCTCATATTTTGGATATATTTCTGTTGGTAATTTGTTTATAATGCCTAACAATGAGGATGTCTGACATATGACAGCGATAGCTACAATCCAGTTCCGGGAGTGATGAAAGGGGTGCCATCTTCACGGAACTATGATGGTGGATTTGCATCCAAACTTATGGTAAATCATTTAGTTTGTGTGACGTTGTGTATCCGCAAGAAAAGAAACAGATTTATTACATGCATTGATGCATTTGAGTAATTTGTATTGACTTTTGAGTTACTTTATTCTGCTACTGTAGGCTAAAGATGTTAAAATTGCTGCAACATCAGCCAAGGAGGTTGGTCTTAGTCTCTTAGATGCCCATTGACATCCCAAACACAAGAAATGTAACCCCCTCTGCCCTTTCTGAGCCTATTTTGAAGTTTTACCATCTGTCAGACAATATATAATTGATGTACTGTAATGTACTGATGATGTTGTGTAGATTTACAGAGCTGTGTGAGGATGGCCATGAAAGCAAGGACTTCTCCTGTGTCATTGATACAAACGTTTACAGGCTCTTGGATAATAATAACTTTTCTGGATTTATTCCACCGGAATTTTCCAACATAACAGGGTTGCGCATACTGTATGTTCTAATCTCCCACTCTGTTGATTGCTGATTTTGATTAGCATCACAGCAGGCTCTTGTTTCCTATTATTTTTAATAGCTTAAAATATTTTATCAGGATGTCAATCTTCCTTTGATCAGAGATCTTGACTGCAAATGCATTGTTTTTTTTTTCCATCATTTTTGCAGTCAACTCGATAACAACAACTTCATGGGGACTGAGATTCCATCTTCTTATGGAAAGCTCTCTACATTGACTAAATTGTAAGTTCTATCATAAGTATCTTCCTCTTGTGCTCTCATTCTTCTTCTCTAGTATAGGTTACACATCATTCTACAGGAACCAATCGCTTCCATTGCAAGGATCTTCAGAAAAAGTTTGATCTTATATTATTTGTTGCTATATAATGAATATGGCTGATACTACTTACACATGTTTGATAAGTTTTTTTCCTTTATTCTTTTTTGGATCGATTGCTTATACGTTTTATTGTTTTCCTCATCTTCATTTTGCAGAAGTCTCAGGAACTGCAGTTTACAGGGAGCGATTCCTGATTTTAGCCAAATACGTTATCTCAGTTATCTGTAAGTACAGTGTGGCTTAATAAAGTTTAAATTTAAATTGAAGCTTTCTTGACACTATTATACAACTATTTTTCTTCTGTTTATCTCTACTCTCTGACCGTTACTGGGTTCATGTCCCAGAGATCTGAGCTGGAATAATCTTACTGGATCAATACCATCACAGAGACTTTCTGCCAATGTGACAACAATGTACGTAGGCCTACATAAACTTTTGATAATTTGTAATTTTGATTTTATATATCACATTCTTCATCTGTAGATATCAGTGAATGTGAAACATGAATGATCATATTCACTGCGTAATACTTTCTGAATTTAGGAAATACTTATCCTGCTACCTTGCTTTTGTTGCTTTATTGCAGCGATCTGTCAGATAACCATCTCAATGGATCTATTCCTGAAAGTTTCTCTAGTCTTCCTCGTCTTCAGAAAATGTGAGTGTTTATTTTCACTTTACTATTAAGTCTTCAGCATTCAAGGTTATGCCTTTATGATTCTACTTCTTAATTTGCCACCGAGCTTCTATGCACACTGGATCTGATAGTCTAATCATTTATGCCATAGATCGCTTGAGAACAATGTGTTGAATGGTTTCGTCCCTGCTATATGGAGGAACATATCTTTTAGTCCAAGAGCTAGACTTTTCTTGTAAGTTTCCTCCCCCATAATTAATTTAATTTCTTGGAGTACTCAACAGTAATATATTTTTAATTTGTCCACTGATGTTAAGAGAAATATTTAGAGTGAATATAATTATTTGTTAACTGAATATTGCAGTGATCTCCGGAACAATTCACTATCTAATGTATTGGGAAAGCTGAATCCTCCAGCAAATGTGACCTTGAGGTATGCAATTATTTTTCTTTCTGTGAGTTGAGAGAAAACAAGGAAATAGCTTGTGTGGACATTTTACTTGTAGAAGTTTTTTGCAGGCTTGATGGGAATCCTATCTGCAAGAACTCGACCATAGAAAATAACATGTTCTGTCAATCTGAAGAGAGAGATGGGATCCCAGGAGATTCGATAAATTCAACTCAACAGACGACCTGCCTTATTCAATCATGTCCAGTAGATAATTTCTATGAATATGTACCATCATCTCATGTGCCATGCTTTTGTGCATCACCTATTATAGTTGACTATCGTCTGAAAAGCCCAAGCTTTTCTTATTTTTCTCCATATATACAGCAGTTTGAAGAGTATTTAACTAGTTCTCTTAAATTGGAGATATATCAGTTATCAATTTGTTCCTTTCACTGGGAAAATGGTCCTCGTTTACGGATGCAGTCGAATAGGAGCACGAATATGGTGATGGTTGCAAACTTTTTTGCCAAAACTGGGATGTGGGACAAAGTGGCGAGTTTGAGGAAGAATATACAAGAGAGACGGATGAAAAAGAGGGCAGGGGAGCGTAGTGTTGAGAATGGCGGATCTGTCCACAAGTTCTTTTCTGGCTATGACCCTCAATCAGATTATGAGGATATATACCCGATACTTCATGTATTGAGCTTGCACATGAAGCTAGTCGAGATGTAGTCCATAATCACTTGTGAGTGGACTTCCTTCATCTCAAAATTTGATAGTTGATTAGCTAACTTTTCTGCTACTAACCCCTTCTCCCATTACAACATATGGGGCATGAATGGTGGCCTCCTGAAACATCTTTAACAGGTAGCAGGTAGAATTTTTAAATATAACACAACCGTTAGATCGAATTAAAAAAATATGAATGGTCAAGAATAAATTATAAATTTAAAATAAAAATTTACCTTTTTAGGTTTAGTACTATTCCTTAGAAAAAAACTAAACTAGAATTTTCAACCTTAAAAAAGTAACTTAGTTTACCATTTTATGGTAAACTTATAAACATGTGTTTTATTGTAACTTGTGTTAACACACTGAAGTATTCTCCTTTAAATTATTACTAAATTTCATACTAAATATTCTACAAAATTCGGGATAAAAATAAATTGAGTGAAAAAAAAAATCTAGAACAGTGGAGATGGATCTCCGTATATATATACCACAATTATTGTTTTATTTTATTATTATATTTGTAATTGTGTACTGACTTCTGTCCCCAATATTCCTCTATAATCTTTAATTCTAGTTTATTTTCAGTTTTGATACAATTATTTGTATCCTTAAATTAAACAATACATAATAAACCAAATAATGCCTTTTATTATATTACAAGATACGTTTATCAATTTGTTCCCAATAAGAGGGTGACCTATAAGATTTTTTCTAGTAGTGGAACATAATATATCACAATGTCATTCTAGTGATTCTACATACCATTGTCGTTAGATTTATGATCTAATCTAAGTAGAAAGACAGAAAGACCAAGAGTCGTTGAAATTTAGTATTTAGGATGGACATGGCCAAGTACAAAATTTCTGAACATTAACTTCCTTTTATTACCTACAAAGGCTACAATGGTAAAAAAGTATCACATACAACTTTTACGTTGGAATATTAAGATATAGAATCTACTCAATCTAGTGCATCTAAACATGAAAATCTTCGTTTAAAAAAAAACATGAAAATCTTACTTCATAGCTAACCTCGAGGACCAGGTTTAAATGATCGAATCAATGCAAGGTTGGTGAAAAATTTAACCGAAATGGGCATTGTAGCAGTGACGTAGTCAAAAAAATTAATCAGCAATGTCGGAAAAAAATTTCATATAAAAGAAGATGAAAATCAAACTCATCGATGAGTAAAAAATAATTAGATTCAAGCAACTAATTGATTAAACTTACTTATAATAAAAAAAATAAACTCTAAATTGTACACTATAATAATCAGTAATATTAATTTTTGTTTGAAAGGGATCAGTAATATTAATAATTCCGTTAGAATTTGAACAATTTGGATTTTGGAATGTATGAAGAAAATTTATCATTTGAATAATTAAGACAATTTGAATTTTTCTAAATATTAACCATGTCAAAATGATTTTAATTTTACAATTATTTTGATAACCGAAAGAAATTAAAATAAGCAGTGTCAAATGACACTCTGGTTCTATATTGGCTACGCCCATTGCATTGTAGTTAAATAAATGGAAACAGTGCCATCAGTGCTACGTAACACGAAAATGATTGGGATCGATCGATCGAGTAAATACAAACTGAGGTTGGCAGAGAAAGAAAATGCAGTGTGCGGAGTGCATTATTACCCTCTGCAAAAAGGCCCTCTGTGGCTGTGTATTTGAACTGTTTGCTTTTGGGTATCCAAACCACACGTGTTTAAATTTTGCTACAATGTGATTCCCATTGCCATCGAAGCCCCACAAAAAAAAGAGAAGAAGGACGCCAAATTACTGTTTTGGGTCGTTAGAGCAATTACGGGTATAACTGAACAGGCAGGTGATGCTTCCTTATGTGGTTTGTTCATTTGGCTATTTTGGTAAATTAGGTTTTGACTCTTTCTTTTTTAAGTTGGTTCTTTTGTCAGGGCGTTACACTTCTCTACCGACACCCGAACCATCAACAATTTCACATCTATTATCACTGAATTTTTCCTTTTTTCCAACTCTAGACTCGGAGCCAAATTTAATATTTGGTCTTGGGATTGGGAATTTTTTTTGTTTTATTTTTTATATTTTTTTAAAAATATATTATTGGCCAAAAATTGATCCAAAGAAGAAATTAAAGACAATCGTAGAGTACAAGACATAATGATATGTTCGTGTATGAGGACGTTAAACTCTGATTAGACTATAGATTACATTTATATCTCTATATAATCTTCTAGTCTTAAAATAAATAGACTATTGTTAAAGAATCTATTAAATTATTTGATGTGCTAAAGTATCCTAAAATGTCAAAGACATGTATTCGAGTGTCGAGAGAAAGTTCATAAGAGTTCAAGTACGTATTAATATGTTGAGACACGACTAGCTCAACAACCACATGATACTTCGGATACAACTTCTCCAAGCGTTCTCAAAAATCATACACGTGACACAACCCTAACATAAAGTGTCCTGATTTAATCTACAAAATTCCGATTGGTATTGGTAACAGTCCTCCACTTAGGGCATCTCCAATAGATACCTTATTTCAAAAAAAAATATTAGTTTTATAATTTTTTCTCTTCCAACAGCTTCCCTATGGCTAAAGTTCAAATAGTTTTTGTTAAATTTTGTAGCTATATATAGACAAAGTGGAGAGAGAGAAATACTCTTAGTTAAAAAAATTTCTTTTTTTTTTCTCAATTCTAACGTACATTTTTTGAATTGACATTATTATAACTTTTATTTGTTAAAGTAAAAATTAAATAAATAGAATTTTTTTAACTTTTAAAAAATTTGACTTGAAAATTTAACACAATTATTAGAGATGCTCTTTAATTATCACTAATCAACAATATATAGTACCTCGTACTCACACACTTTCAATCACTTATTAAGAAATTCCGGTTTCTAACATATTAGCAGATATTATATCTTCAGCAACTTTACATAATTCGTGAGCAGAGCATCATAAACTCCATGAAACTTAAACTCCAACTGTTCCATTGAGACGAAACATTTAGCAAATATATAGTTTGATGCCCAGCCCTCGATATGAAAATAGAACTAGAATCCAAAGAACTAATCGGCATACATAATAATTAATTACATGAGTCAACAAAATAAGTTCCTAATTAAAATCTAGATTAGCAGAATTGAATCCAGTCCAAAGCTTGGCCGCCTATAATTTCCTGTTCTACAAAAAAAAAAAATACCGGAAACAATGTTGGTTACAAAGAGCGTAACAAAATTTTTATGCAGTTTTAGAGATTATGAACATTCATTTTTTTTAAGGGACGCAAAAATTATCCATTATATTACGAGGTAACTTACTATTCTGCAAACACTTTTATCTCCCTTTCTTACTGATCCCGTGAAATTTAATAATTACATCCCATTCTTTCTCAGCTGGATCCTCTCTTGCTAATTCCTTCTCTTCTTCTTCCTTGGTCGAGTCATGTGCCTGTTCTTCTCCTCGGCTCTCAACTTCTCACGATGTTGCCACGTGATCAGCACGTGACCTTGATGAAACGAGGCTCAAACACACACTCGAAGGGAGCATGCATACCTTTAGTCTAAACTATGGAGTGATTTGAACTCGTAATGGTCCAATAAAGAATGTGTATACCTTTAGTCTAAACTTACATGCATGATGATCTGGTTTTTGAAAATGATCTGGTTTTGCTCAACGATCACGAATGCCCAAATTTGAATAGTTCGTCCATGATTAATAGTATGGTTAAAATGGGCCCCAATCCTAAGCATTAAACTGATGAAAGTAAAACGGAAAGAAGTATAGTGTGCATTCTTAACGATTTAATTAGGTTTTTATCCAACGAGTAGCGGTAAATGAGGAAATGATATATCTGATCGACCACACGATACACGTACATAATGCAACATCCAGTTAAAATTGTGCTTCCTATTTCCTAGCCACGTCAAAACAAATGGTTAACTTCGGTTGTTCAAAGTGTTCGTCCTTCATTAAAACATATATACACGTTAAGTCAGTTTCTCCCTCAATGTCAAAAGAGTCTCAGGATCAACAATAATGTAGTTAGTAAGAAGTATTAGCATAATAAGTCAATTAAGCATGTTAGTTGCTTAATTTTGTTTTATCATGCTGAATAACAACCCTACACGTGTCTGCATCTATCTTGTAATATATATACTTGTTGCTGTACACTTTCGATTTACATAAGCAATGAAACAGTCATATTTTTTTTCTCAAATTCTCTAAAGCTTTCATGGTATCAGGAGCCAGGGTTGGTCTGAATCTTATGTCTCCGGTCATCTTCTCCGGCGAGTTGTGTTAGCAGTGGTCAAGGGTTTGTATTGTGGTGGTTCGCTCCATTTTTCAGCTAAGTTTTCTGTCTCTGTCTCCTAGTTGGAATGTGGGTTGATATTTTTTAGTTTCTCTGATAGGGTTGAGTAGTAGCTTCGAAGCTTTGATTTGTGATTCTGTATCCATTGGTGTGTGAATTGTTTGAAATGGAGCAAGAAATTTGTGTAGATCTAAGTTTGTGTTGCTAATAATCATGTCAACAATTGCAAGTATTACTCCCATTGCAATGTTTCTGCCTAATGTGTTGTTGGATGAGTCAAACTATCCTTCTTGGGCGTTTAGACTTGAGTCCTTCCTTAAGGCTTAGAAATTGATGGGATTCGTTGATGGTACCATACCCTGTCCATCACAGTTTGAAGTGTCTGAGACTGGTACTCGCACTCTTTCCAGTGCCTTTGTAGCTTGGAGAGCTCAGGATAAGAGCATTATGCATATGATAGGTCAAACTCTAGGCACTTCAGCCCTGTCATGTTCTGTAGGTAGTCAATCCTATAGAAAAGTTTGTTGCTGCTAATAGACAGAATATCTTGCAGTTGAAAACTAATTTTTAGAATATTACCAAAGGATCAGATAGTATTGTGGTGTATCTAGACAAGATTAAGGCTGCTAGGGATGCTTTACACACTGTTGGAGCTCATTTGGATGATGAGGATGTTGTGGTCACTGTTCTTATAGGTTTACCTTCTGAGTATGCTGCCATTAAGACAGTCATTAGAGCTCAATTTACCACATGTTCTCTAGGAGAGTTAAAGACCTCGCTTAAAGCAGCTGAAGTTGATATTGCATCTGAGTATGTCACAGCACCTACATTGCCTTTCAATGCTCTTGTAGCTCAACCCACACCTCTGCAATCTCATGTTCAAAATGCTACCACTACTAAATTAGCATCACCTACTCAGAATTCTCAGTCATCCAATTCATCTATTCCACCTGGTTTTGACACACAACCATACCAAGCTCCATTATACAACTCTACTCCAGCTCAATTTCCAACATCTTATAATTCCAGTGTTAACACACCAGTTTCTATTGTTGACACTACTGTAGCTCAAATTGCATCACAGTTTGTTGCCTTCTTGGCCAATGCAGGGCAGAGTGGTTCAACTTACAGGAATAATTCTGGTTATGGAGGGAACAAGTCTACTAATAATAACTTTGGATCAGGAGGCAAGGATACCTGTCAATTGTGTGGGAAGTTTGGTCATACAGAAAAAACCTATAGAACTCTTATGAACTACAAAATGTTCAGAATGATGGAGGAGCTGGATCGAGCACTGTAGTGTGTCAATATTGTGGAAGAAAATGTCACATTGTAGCTAAATGTTTCCATATTATAGGCTTTCTACCAAGAAATGCTCAGAATGGACAGAATGGTGCATATGGTCAGAATGGTGCATCCAGCTCTATGCTTAACAACCAGATTAGTCCTCAAGTTGCCAATGCAGTAGCTTTACCTGCTGCAACTTATTCGCATCAACCTCAGAATCAAGCTCATCATCATGCTGCCTTGCTTGCTGGTGCTCAGCAAGTCTCATCACCTTCTTTGTGGCTGGCTGACTCTGGAGCCACCAATCATATGACAAGTGATGCTCAGATGCTATATAATGTGACTGCCTACACTACTCATGACATTGTTCAAATTGGAAATGGTTCTCATTTGCCTGTGACTCATTCTGGTACTGCCTCATTAGGCAATCTAAAAGTCAATATTGTGCTTCTCTTACCTGACATTGCTTCTCATCTATTATTTGTGCATCAATTATGCAAGGAAAATAACTGTGCTATGTGGTTTGATGAATTCATGTATATCATACAGGACAAGGTGCAAGGGAAAATCATATTCAAAGGCCTGAGTGATCATGGTTTATATCCCATACCATTTACTACAGCTTTCTGAGTCCAAGAGAAAGGTTAAAATTGCTCATCTAGGACAAGTCATCAAGAACAGTGTGTGGCATCAACGGTGTGGTCATCCAACCAATGAAGTGATTCAATCTATGCTAAATAAATGTGGAGTAAACATTAATTCTACTATCTCTACTGCTTCTCTCTGTGAAGCTTGTCTGTTAGGAAAAACCAGTAAACTTGTGTTTCCTGTGTCTGAAACCAAAAGTGTGAAACCTTTTGAGCTTATACATTCAGATGTTTGAGGGCCATCACCTCACATATCTCTAGCTGATTTTAGATGTTATGTGTTGTTTGTTGATGACTTTAGCAGATATACATGGTTGTTTCCTATGAAAAACAAGTATGAGGTTTTTGCTTACTTCAAAAGTTTTCATGTATTTGTCAAAACTCAGTTCAATATTGATATTAAAACTTTTAGAAGTGATGGATGAGGGGAATACATGAGTAATCAGTTCAAAGAATTTCTAATCAACTAGGGTATTCATCATCAAGTGTCATGTCCTTACACACCAGAACAAAATGGTATCTCAAAAAGGAAAAACATACATGTTAGAGAGACAACAGTTACCTTATTACAACAATCCTCTATTCCTCCTAGTTTCTGGTATCATGCCTGCGCACATGCCACATACCTTATTAACAGAATGCCTAGTGCTTCTCTCCAAAAACAATCCCCTTTTGAGAGGTTTTATCATACCATACCTACTATGACTAACCTTAAAGTCTTTGGTTGTGCTTGTTATCCACTCATGACTCCTTACAATTCAAATAAACTCCAACCTAAAAGTACTCAGTGTATATTTTTGGGTTTTCCCTGTGGATATAAGGGTTTCCTGTGCTATAATGTACTTACAAAGAGATTCATTATATCCAGACATGTGATATATACTGAAGATGTGTTCCCATATGCAAGACTCAAGACTTCTGTCACTTCAGTTCCTAGTGCATCTGGGTCTTCAGGATCAACTGAGACATTAAGTGGTATGATGCCTAGTGTGATCACTCAGTGGCCTTTAGTTCCATCCTTTATCCCTGCATCTGTCCCAAATACACATGTTCACACCTCTGCACAATCAGGTCAGTTCTCTGATGATCACAACTATAATACTCAGGCTAGTTCTGATAGCACTAGTACTACTCCAGATACTTCATCTGCTCCACTTACTGATCATGATGCATCTATTGTTGCTACTCCAAGCACCAGTATACCTTTTAGTCCTGATTCTCATACACATGTTATGTATGAAGAATCTGTTGGATTGGTGAATGTTCAATCCTCTCCTGGACAAGGTATCTCTCTTACTGTTGAGTGTGATCAACACAGGCTACCTAATGCAATGTCTTCTTCTAATGTTCTTCATCCAGTGGCAGGCTTATCTGATCCTGCAACAATAATAATCATGGCATGCTTACCATAAGTAAACGAGGCATTGTCAAAAAGAAATGTTTTCTCTCTTCCTTAACTAATGGTTCTAATGCTTCTGATATAGAACTTATTGGTTACAAAGTAGCTTTAAAGCTTCCAGTTTGGAAACAGGCTATGCAAGAAGAGTTTGACGCATTAACTAAACAAAAGACATGGACACTGGTTCCATTACCTCCTGATAAGAATTTAGTTTCTTGTAAATGGATCTTCAAGATAAAGAGACTTGCATATGGCAATGTAGCTAGGCACAAGGCAAGACTTATAGCCCGGGGGTTTAGTTAAGAATATGGTGTCGACTAGGAAGAGACTTTTTCTCTAGTGGTTAGGCACACCACTGTGAGACTTATTCTAGCTCTTGCTGCATCATTTGGTTGGTATCTTCATCAACTTGATGTTAAGAATGCTTTTCTAAATGGTAATCTTTCAGAAGAAGTTTATATGTCACAACCAAGTGGTTTTGAAGATCCTTAACTTCCCTTTCATGTTTGCAAACTTCAGAAATCTATCTATGGTCTGAAGCAAGCTCCTAGAGCCTGGAATGAGAGATTTATTCAGTTTCTACCTCTTATTGGATTCAAATCATCACATGTTGAACCTTCATTATTTGTCAAGATTACAACCAGTTGCAAAATTTATCTGTTACTCTATGTTGATGACATTATTCTCATTGGAGATAATGAGGAAGCTATTCTACAGGTTAAGCATTCTCTACAGGCTGAGTTTGAAATGACAGACATGGGATTATTGAATTATTTTCTTGGTCTTGAGATCAAGCATTGTAAGAATGGCATTTTTGTTTCTCAACACAAATATGCTCGGGATCTCATTCACAAAGCTGATCTAGATGCTTGTAATACTCATCTCACTCCTTGTCAATATGGTATCAAACTTCTCAAAGATTCTGGTCCTCCTTTGAAAGATAATGAAGCCTCCTTTTTCATAACTTTAGTTGGTTGCCTTAAATATCTCACATTTACCAGACCTGACATCACTTATGCAGTAAACAATGTTTGTCAATTCTTGCATTCTCCTACTCTTGATCATCTCAATGTTGTGAAAATGATCATAAGATACATCAAAGGCACCTCTGATGTAGGTATTCTGTATCAAAGATAGAATCATTATTCACATCTCGTACTTACTTTACAGGCATATTGTGAGGCAGATTTACAAGCTTTTTTGTGATGCAGACTGAGCTGGAAATCCTAATGACAGGAGATCTACTACAGGGTTTGTGGTTTTGCTAAATCACATGCCTATTTCCTGGTGTAGTAGAAAACAGCATGCAGTCTCACGCTCATCCACTGAAGCAGAATATCGAAGCATGGCAGATACTACTTGTGAACTTCAGTGGCTTAAACATTTGCTACAAGAATTGCAGATTCCTCCGAGTACTACTCCACTGCTTCACTGTGATAATGTTTCTGCTCTTGCTTTAGCTTCTAATCCTGTGCATCATTCCAAGATGAAACATGTAGAAGTTGATGTTCATTTTACTTGTGACAAGATCAAGGATGGTTCTATCAAATTGCAATTTGTCTCCTCTCAAGATCAACTTGCTGATATCTTTACCAAAGGACTGTGTTCTCCACAGCACAACTTTTTCAGTACCAGCTTGATGCTCCAGAGACCACCATCAAACTGAGGGGGAGTATTAGCAGAATAAGTCAATTAAGCATGTTAGTTATTAGCTTAATCTTATTTTATCATGCTGAATAACAACCCTACATGTGTCTGCATCTATCTTGTAATATATATACCTGTTGCTGTACACTTTCGATTGATAGAAGCAATGAAACAGTCCTATTTTTCTTTCTCAAATTCTCTGAAGCTTTCAAGAGAGAATCTAAAATAGATATAAAAGTTGTTATCAAAAATTGAGATAATGCACTATAGTTGTGCTTCATGCTAAAACTTCGAAATATCTTAAGGCAATGAAAGTCAGTCAATACTTGACTTAGTTTGTTTACATATATAGTGTTTCTATGATCGAAGGAATTTTATCTTATTCCTTGATTATCGGTTTCAAACAAAGTGATTGAGGAAGACTCCCCACTCCTCCATCACGCCATCACTCTCGGCTTTGCACGTACTCCAGTGACTCCACTACTACTCCATTTGTAAAACTCGAAAGAAAAACGTACTCCAACTATAAATCACCCTCCTATAAGTAAACACATTAAGCTAGTTTAATCGCATTCGAAGAGATCGATGAAGAGGAAGCAGGTCTCAGTTTCTGTTACTCTCTTCGGTTTCTTCCTCGCAACAGCTACTTTGGTCTCCTCCTCTCAGCTTCAAGACCCTGAACTAGTAGTCCAGGAGGTCCACAGGTGAGTTCAAAAGCTTTTTTTAGTTACCATGGGAGTGTTAATATAGTAGACATATAGAAGCATATATGTATACGTAAATCACATATTGATGAACCTGAATTTTTCAGGACTATTAATGCGTCAAGGAGGCAGTTGGGACATTCTTCATGTGGAAATGGCAACCCTATCGATGACTGCTGGCGGTGCGATCCCAATTGGGAGCAGAACCGTCAGCGCCTAGCCGATTGCGCCATCGGCTTCGGCAAAGACGCTATCGGAGGCAGAAATGGCCGAATCTACGTTGTAACTGACTCGGGTGACGATGACCCCATAAACCCTAGACCGGGAACCCTCCGTTACGCAGTGATACAAGACGAGCCGCTTTGGATCATTTTCAAGAGGGACATGGTGATCGAGCTGAAGCAAAGACTGGTCATGAACTCGTTCAAGACCATCGACGGTAGAGGTGCGAGTGTTCACATTGCTAACGGACCATGCATCACCATACACCAAGTCAACAACATCATCATCCACGGCGTTAACATACACGATTGCAAGGGGGCCGAGAGTGGGAAAATTAGAGACTCGCCGCCCCACGCAGGGCTTTGGAGGAAGTCGGACGGCGACGGCGTGGCGATTTTTGGCGGGAAGCACGTTTGGATTGACCATTGCTCCTTGTCGAATTGTCGCGACGGACTCATCGACGCCATACATGGATCGACGGCCATCACGATTTCCAACAACTACATGACGCATCATAATAAGGTTATGCTTTTAGGGCACAGTGATTCGTTTACACAAGACAAAAGCATGCAGGTCACCATTGCGTTCAATCACTTTGGAGAAGGGCTTGTGCAAAGAATGCCAAGGTAATATAATTGACCTAGCATCCTAACACACACACACACATATATATTGTTCATGTCGTCGTGGTGTTACCGATTTCGTTGCCATGTACATTTCTTTCTTTGTTTTCCCCACATTTCTTACTTTGCTTTCAATTGCAGGTCTAGGGTAACCCTATTTTGAATTTTTTGATGCGTGGGAATTTTTCTTCTTCTATATTCTCACGTACTGGTGGTTCACTAAAAACATAGACAACAAATTGATATATAAACAAATTGGATTGGTATGCAGGTGTAGACATGGGTACTTTCATGTGGTGAACAATGACTATACACATTGGGATATGTACGCAATAGGAGGGAGTGCTGCCCCAACTATCTATAGTCAAGGGAATAGATTTCTTGCACCGGATAGACGTGATGATAAAGAGGTGACAAAACATGAGAATGCGCCGGAGAGTGAGTGGAGGAAGTGGAACTGGAGATCCGAGGGTGATTTGATGTTGAATGGTGCTTTTTTCCAGCAATCTGGTGCCGGCGCGGCGTCAAGCTATTCGAGGGCGTCTAGCCTCATCGGAAGACCTTCTTTTCTTGTGGAATCGATGACTGTCACTGCCGGTGCACTTAATTGCCGGAGAGGATCCCGCTGCTAATAGTTATTCCCCATTGTGAGCCAAAGGGAAGGCTTCAAAAGGCTAGCATAGTCCTTGTTTGCTGCTACGTACGTATGTTGCGGTTACTACGCCAAATTAGGAGTCATAGTTTCCTTTGTGGGTATCATTAAGTGAGGACTTTCAACCTCTGATACTTACTAAAGCTATGTGTGATCGATCGATCTTGCTTGACATAGATAAAAAGAGACGTCACTGCAGATGTGTACATCTGAATCTATCTTAGTATTTTCAACTGTTTGGTGAAATTTTCGCATGCTTTGTCTCGATCACAATCATCACCTAACTAGCTAAATTCGTATGCTTTTGACGTTTTTGAATATACGTGTTTCTATGCTTGTCAAAGCAAGGTGATCTCGATTATTAATGTTACGGTCAACCGATAATTAACGGCATAGTGCTCGAAAGTACTAATAATCAAGATACAATTCATTGAAAGGAACAAGACGCTGCGATGACTTTGAACAATCTGCTTAGGTTCCAAACTTAATGGTGAAAAGTGAAAACTAAACACGAGGGATTGCACTCAATTGTTGGGTTGTTCTATTTTTTATGTCATTGATGAAAAATAAACTAGTGTCAAACATGTCAGTCGTTGATTCGAAGAAGAAACTAGAGACAATTACAAGGTACGAGACAAGATGAATAGATGATTATGTCGATCATGTATGAGGACGTACTATAAATCATAATACAATTATAGATTACATTACTCAATTTACTAGTCTTAAAATAACTAGACTCGGCAATTACAAGGTACGAGACAAGATGAATAGATGATTATGTTCGATCATGTATGAGGACGTACAATCATAATACAATTATAGATTACATTACTCAATCTACTAGTCTTAAAATAAATAGACTCCTATTAGAAACATAAATAGATAATTCCAATACTTCAAAAAACAAAAAAGTTATACTTCAAAAAAATAAGAAAGAATAAATCTTTAGATAATTTCATTACTGATTTGTGGAAACAAGATTTTTTTTGTTAAGAGCAAGAAACCAAATCAATAACACACTCAAAGTTGGAATAATTTCTCAAGTCTTATTAAACACATTCTAGCGGCTTATAAAGCCTTACAAGATAAGGAATACAAAAACTTTGCAGCCCATGTTACTAGACGTGGTACCTGCAACACAGAACAAGTCAAATTCTAGTTTTTGGTTCCTAACAAATAGGAACTTATTAACTGAGCTTTGACAAAGCCAGACTTTAACAGAAAGTAAATCCCAACAATTCCTCCCCTAAACTGAAGCAATATGCATTCAGTTTAACTTTGGTACCTCACATACTCCAAGCACCTCATGCAACTTTAAGAACACATCGAGCTTCAAAGGCTTGGTCATGATGTCTGTTACTTGTTCACTAGTGCCACAATGAACCAGCTTTACCACTTCCTCCTTAGTAAGATTCCTCAAGAAATAGAACTTCACATCTATGTGTTTGTTTCTACCATGCAAGACTAGATTCTTGGATAACTTAATTGTCGAATTGTTGTCACACATAATGGTAATGCACTTACTTTGTGAACACCCAATCTTCTCCAACACCATTCTCATCCACACACATTGGAAAGCACATAAAGTTGTTGCCACAAACTTTGTCTCAGTAGTAGACAATGTCACAACCGGTTGCTTCTTTGAATCCCAAGAAACTGCTCCTCCACCAAATTGAAACACATAACCAGATGTGCTCTTCCTATCATCAGTGTCCCCAGTATAATCACTATCAGTATAGGTCAACAGTTCACTAACATCTCCTCTCTGGTAAAACACACCCCACTCCACAGTTCCTTTCAAATAACGAAGAACTCTCTTTGTTGCTTGCAAATGTAACTTAGTAGGATAGGGCATAAACCTGCTCAAGAGACATACCACATACATTAAATCCGGTTTTGTTGCAGTAATGTACATGAGGCTGCCAATCAAATGCTCGTAAACTGTAGCATCAACCCATGCACCTCCTCCTTCTTTTAACAGCTTGAAACCCAACACAATAGGATTCTTCACTGAATTTCCATTCTCTAAACAAAACTTTTCAAGCAATTCTTGAGCATATTTTTTTTTTACTCAAATAGATGCCTTCGGGAACTTGCAAGACTTCGACACCAAGGAAGTAATTCATATTCCCTAAATCCGTCATATCAAACTCAACCTTCATGGATCTCTTAAAGTCTCAAACATGCATGCATCATTCCCAATAAATATTAAGTCATCAATATACAAACTCACAATTAAGAATATTTTACCTCCTTCTTATGTTTTAATAAACAGAGTGTGCTTATACTCACAACGTTCAAACCCTTCCTTGACAAAATAAGCTTCAATTCTGCTATACCAAGCGCATGGTACTTTCTTCAACCCATATAATGCCTTCTTGACCTTGTAGACCTTCTCTTCTTCTCCCTTTCGAACATAGCCTAGTGGTTGCTCCACATACACATCCTCTTTCAGCTCACCGTGCAAAAATGCACTCTTTACATCTAATTGATACACACTCCATCCATTTTGCGTTGCTAAGGCCAAAACCATCTGAATTATATCCCACCTTTCTACTGGAGCGAAGACCTCATTGTACTCAATCCCCTTTTGTTGAGCATACCCCTTAGTTACTAACCGTGCTTTACACTTATCAACCTCACCGTTTTCATTCAGTTTGGTCTTAAAGACCAATTTCACACTAATCTTCTTAGCACCTTTAGGCAAAGAGGTAAGCTTCCAGGTTTCCTTCTTCCCAATTGCTTCAATCCCCATATCCATTGCTCTTCTCCATTTTATATCTTTTTTAGCTTTTTCAAATGAGCTCGGATCTTCATGAGAGGTGAAGATTGCAAGATTATTCTTATTGTCATCTTCAGATAGTCCTTCGTTGGTTACATAATCTTGTAAGTAACCAGGTACTCTTTGCACTCTCCTTGCAGCTTAATTTGATGCAACTTCACTAGATGATTCACTAGCTACCTCATGATCGATGACCTCTGCTTCAGTACCGTCCATAGCTTCTTCTTCACTTTCAGAGGAAACATCCTCACTGTCTTCCCAAAGCAGAACATCACCCTTCACTTCTTCAACAATCCTCCCCCAATTCCAGCCTCTATATTCTTCAAAACTCACATCTCTACTTACTATGATTCTTTTAACAATTAGATCAAACAACCAATAAGCTTTAGACTCATCACTGGCTCCAAGTAGTATGCATTGAATGCTTTTGTCATCCATCTTGTTTCTCTTCTGATATGGTACATGTACATGAGCTAGACACTCAAAACCCTAAAGTAATCCATTTTAGGTTTAATCCCACTCCAAATCTCTTCTGGAGTCTTATCCTTCACCACTCAAGTTGGACTCCTATTGAGAACATGCACTGTCCATCTTGCAGCCTCTGGCTAGAACGCTTTTGGTACTTGTTTGTCACATAGCATGCACCAAACCATATTCATAATAGTTTAGTTTTTGCATTCAGCTACCCTATTTTGTTGTGGGGTGTATGATGCTGTCAACTTCCTACTTATACCATTATTTTGATAAAATTTATTGAACTCATTGGAGGTAAATTCTCCACCCCTATCCGTGTGTAAACAACATATAAGTGCACCTGACTCCTTCTCAACTAGACTCTTATAGTGTTTGAAATTTGTAAATGCTTCAGACTTTTCAACCAAAAAGTATATCCACACCTTTCAACTAAAATCATTAATAAAGGTTATAAGATACCTCTTGTTACTATTTGATTGAGGAGTGATATGACCACATATGTCGGCATGAACAAGCTATGATTTTTGAGAAGCTCTCCATTGACTCTTATTCGGAATGGCATATCTGTGTTGTTTCCCCACCGAGCATTCAGTGCAAGCTTTAGTTGAAGCTTTAAGGAGTGGAAGACCCTTCACCATCTCTTTGTACTGCAAAGTCATTAGCCCCTTGTAACTTAGGTGCACAAATCTACGATGCCATAACTCTGAGTTATCTTCTATGATGGTCTGCATGCATGTCAAGGTCTCAAGCACAACAGTGGCCAGCAACACAAACATTCGATTTGTAGTCATTTGTGTTTGCATGATCAATCCTTTTCTTGGGTGATACATCTTGCATTCTCCATTTTGTATAAGTATCGCTAAGCCCCTTTCTTGAAGTTGGCCAACACTCAGTAAATTATTCTTCAAATCTGGAACATAGAAAACATCTGTGACTACATGAGTTGTGTCATTAATCTCAAGACGGATGTTGCCTTTGCCCATCACTCCCATTCTTGAATTGTATCCGAGATTTACTGAGTTCCTGTAAGCCTCATCAAAGTTAGAGAACTACTGTCTATTCCCACACATGTGATTATTACAGACTTCTTCTCACTTCGAGTTGTTAGCTTCAACAAAAGACATGAGGAAAATCTCTTCTTCTTTGTCAATCTCAGCATAATTAGCACTTCTCTCCTAACTAGGGTATTCGTATTGAAAATGCCCTAGTTTGTGGCATTTAAAACACTCCACTGTGGCCTTGTTTATTGGTTGCCTTTCTCCTCCTCTTCCTCCACCTCAAACAACACCTCTACCTCTACCTCTTCCTTCGTACCTTTCTCCACGAAACCTTCAAAGCTCGCTCATCTTTTGCATCCTTGCTATAATAATTCATTCTTTGTTCATGAACTAAAAGGTTACTCTGAAGCTCATCTACTGTCAGCTCATCCACATTGTTGGACTCCTCCAATGAGCACATAACATAGTCAAATCTTGAGGTCATTGATCTCAAGATCTTTTCTATAATCACAACTTGAGGCATCTGCTCACCATGAATCTTCATCTTGTTCACAATGTAAGTGTACGAGCAAAATACTCATCCACCTTTTCATCTTCTTTCATTTGAAGAACTTTAAAATCCCTTCTTAAGGCTTATAATTGAGCTTTCTTCACTCTAGTTGTCCCTTGGTATTTCTGCTTCATTGAATCCCAAATGCTCTTCGAGGTCTCTTTGTTGAGAATTGTTTCCAGGATATCACGGTCAATTTCTTGGAAGAGAAAATTCTTTACCTTCAAGTCTTTCAACTTCTGCTCCTCGATCAATCTGCGTCGTGCTACCGCCTGGTCCTCGATTGATTTGCTTTGTGCTTCTGTTGCTGTACTCGTTCTGCCACCACTTTAGAGAAAGATCTTTGTTTAGCAACTTCAGCTCTTTGTGTCACCTCTTTGAAGATCTCATTCTCTACGACATCCCAATATTTTTTGGAATGGAGAAAATGTTTCATCAACATCACCCAATGATCATAGGGCCCATCAAATTTTGGGATAGAGGCATGCACAAAACCACTGCTACTTTTCTCTGCCATTTTCTCCACACTCACTCACTCATTCACTGTTTCTCTCTTTCTCACACCTGTGTTTACTCTCACCTTTCTCACGTTAGGAAGCTGCAGTTCCTAACTACACTCAATCAGGCCCCTTGTTGGGGCTCTGATACCAGAATTGTTAAGAGCAAGAAACCAAATATATAACACATTCAAAGCTGGAATAATTTCCCCAGTCTTATTGAACACATTCTGGTGGCTTATAAATCCTTACAAGATAAGGAATACAAATTTTTTGCAGCGCACGTTAATAAACGTGGTACCTGTAACACAGAACAAATCAAATCCTACTTACTGGTTCCTAACAAATAGGAATTTGTTAACTGAACTTTGACAAAGCTAGAATTTAACAGAAAGTAAATCCCAACATTTTTATCTCCCTCATAACTCATCACAAGATTTTTTTATCTCCTCATAACTCATAAGACATCGTCGCAACGTCACCTTCCTCCCCTACCGACGAAACTATTCCCGCCGATGCTTCCTTCTCTTCTTCCTTGGTCGAATCACGTGCCCTCTTGCTCTCAGCGAAAAACTTCTCATACAATTTTGATCCTATTAGTCCTCCCACAGTTGCCGCCCCAAAATTTACAAGGATTCAACTATGAATGGAGCTCATGGTGTTTGCTTTTGTGGTTGAAACGGCGCATTTTGGTTTTTGTGAGTTGAGACAGAATTTAGGTTGCTGGAACAACCACAACACCCTATATATAATTGTTATTTTACTTTCAACCCGTTATTGTTTAATTTGATCTGCGAAGTCCTCTTCCATATCAATTTAGGAGTTAGGACTACCCTTAAGAAAAACCCAATCAAATTAAGTGTACAACGTACAAAGCTTTAGGGTTTTGTTGCGCCTTCTTGTTTTGGAATCTTGGTGGTGGTGATGGAACAAAAATTCTATACTGTTCCGGAGTATAAAAAATTCTTCAATTTTGGAGTGTTGGATAATTTTTACGGTCTCCACTTTTGGAGAAAGGAAGTGATTTAACGCTCTAAAACTGAAGAGTTTTGATACTCCGAGTACTGTCGAACACTCCGATTATGAAGTGGTGGAAGGGGAGAGGTTTGGCCAAGGTAGATTGCGATCTCTTCTGGTGGGCGACGCTTGGGCGGTGACACGAAGGAGAGTCTGGTCGCAGGTGGTGTGGCTTCACAGAAATCCAGATCTTCCACAGCATGGACAAGCTAGCTAGAGGGGAGAGCTGAATTCGGCGTTATCACACATACGCTGAGAGCATCACCATTGCGGTTACTACCGTAAATTAGGAGTCATAGTTTTCTTTGTGAGTATCATTAAGGACGGACTTTCAACCTCTGAGAACTACTAAAGCTAGCTATGTGTGATCCATCAATCTTGCTAGATAGTATGTTATATATAGTTGTCATAGCTAAAAAGAGACGTCGATGCAGATGTGTTTTCTGAATCTATTTTAGAGCAACTCCAACAATATCACATAAAGTTTACTTATTTTGTTCAAAAATGAAGCCGAAACCTATTTTAGCTGATCACTTGTATAAATTTACTCCAACAATATCACTTAAAATGTAGTTAGATTTAAACATATGCTTAGTTTTGATTGGTTGATAATAAAATATTTATTTATTAATATAATTATTAATTACATTTACAATCTAGAAGAAAAATATTAATTACAATATTGAATGTTTCGTTACCTATAATTTATGTTTTCGGTATAGGAATAGGGGATGAAAACATGAAATATAGGGAATCCCTAAATTGGCTAATAAGATAGGGGAGCTGCTGGAGTGAATTTTAAGAGAAAATCTTTATATTTTACCTAAAAATAATTTATAGGGAATCTGCTGAAGTTGCTCTTAGTATTTACAACTGTTTGGGTAAATTTTACCCATGCTTCTTTGTCTCTCAATCATCACCTAATTAAATGGCTTAATTCGAATACTTTTTGACTTTTTTACATAGGTGCTTCTATGCTCGACTCGCATTTTTGATACGAAAGGATGTCTTTTGGTCTATGTAATGCTTTATGTCAAGCATGGCCAACCGATAACGGCATATATAATCCTCGAAAGTACTTATAATCAAGATACAATTCATCGAAAGGAAAAATGAACCTTGATGACCTTGAACAATCTGCTTAGGTTCCAAACTTAATGGTGAAAATTAAACACGAAAGATTGCACTCAATTGCGGGATGGTAATAGAACAAATTAAATTAACATTAGTACTCAAACTATTAAAAACACATAGACGTACTCACGTACATGGTAGATATGCATACTATGTTTAACATTGTTAAGCAAAAGCATGCATGCATGCAAGGATATCGATCGAGTTAATTAAGCAATAAAACAGAATGATTCATTATATGACCACTCGTGATAATCACTAGGAACAACATTATCTGATCAATTATGGAGCACATATATAGCATATGCATGGAAATTAAAATCAACTTATGCAGACAAAGGATAAATAAAAAGCTTAGAAGCTGAAGAAGCCAGCGACCATTACGACGGCAGCGGCGGCGGTGCTAGCGGTGGAGACCTTGGTGGCTGCCGATGCCGGAGGCTCTGCTGTAGGAGGAGTAACGGGAGAATCGGCGGCAACGGTTTCGTCGGTAGGGGCGGGGGGAGACGATGCGACGGTGTCTGATGAGGTAGGGGAAGAAGCAGTGGTGCTCGATGATGACGAGTCTGATGATGAAGAGGAGGACGACTTGGGTGCGCTGCTTGAAGAAGAAGAAGAAGAAGACGAGTCGGATGAGTCGGAGGATGAGGACGACGACGACGACTTGGGAGATGGTGCTTTGTTGCCGCTAGATGAAGACGAGGAGGAGTCATCGGACTTTGGTGAAGATTTTGGTGAAGGTGATGATGAGGAAGATGAAGATGAAGACTCGGGTGGAGGGCTGCTGCTGCTTGAACCGCCGGAGGATGACGAAGACGACGGTGAGCTGGCGGATGACTTTGGAGACGGTGAGGATGAGGAGGATTTGGGCGGTGATGCGGATGAGGACGAGTCCGAAGATTTGGGAGGTGGTGATGATGATGACGATGATGAGTCCGAGGACTTGGGAGGTGAAGCTGATGATGATGATGATGAGTCCGAGGACTTGTCTGAAGAAGACTTGGGAGCTTCGGCTGATGATGAAGAGGAGGAAGACGGTGACGAGCCACCGTCCTTACTCGAGTCCTTGTTGTCTTTCGATCCAGAAGGGCTGTTACTTGGTGCCTCCGCCATCGCAACTCCGATAATGGCGACGAGCATGAGAGCGAACACGATCACTTTCCGGCTTGCCATTTTGTCTGTGTTTTAAGTTTGAGGTTTTGCCCTAATGGGAATGACCTAGCTTCTCCTTCGTTGTTAGTTTCGAGTTTCTTAATTTGAGGTTGTGCAATTGCTACGTGATCTTATTGGTAAACTTTCGTGCAGTGAGTTTCTTAACCGAGTGAGTTCTATAGAGAAAGGCTAGGGCTGCGGAGGCCAGAGAATGAGGGATATGGTCGTCAAGGGGGCTGAGATTTATACGACTTGACTTGGAAGGGAGGTAGAACAGGGAGTCTGTGAAAGGAGACACAGGACACTTGGTTGTTCTTGCCGTTGAAACTCATGTTACTCGATCATGAGTTGTTTTTATGGTTGAGTTTTGTTGTTACAATCAGAATGGAGAGGTAGAAATGAGAGGCTGGATATGCTTGTCTGACCGGAGAGTATGGATGGTGTTCTTTTTTTCACTTGCTTAATTTGTCACCTGCTTGTATTAGAGCAACTAATATTAGCTATTAAACGAGGACCTCTCATGCACATTATGGTTAATTTGTCACATTGTTTTGAGCTAGTTTAACACCTTCTAGTTTAAAAATAGAGAAAAAACAAAATAATGATCTCAGAATGATTCAAGAAAGTAGCAACCAGGGTCTATTTCGTTGATCTCCAAGATATCGTTGTGTTTCCCATGGTAAACACATAATCGGTTAGGGAACGTCCTTTATGTGGGTCAGAGAGATACCCAGCATCAGCAAAACTAACCAAGATATCACAAAATGTCTCTGAATAGGGGACTGCACTGAATGTAGGAACAGTGCTCGCAGCCTGACAATTACTCGATGGGTCGAGTAGTTCCTTCGACGGGTTGAAGGTATGGTTCTGGTTCATCCATGGTGCAACATTCGATAGGTCGAAATCTCTGGAATCAGCATGCTGCGTTTCAACCATCCCTTTTTCAGGAATTTTATGCTTCTCTTTGTATTCTCTGTAGGGAAATAACAAGGTCAAGTCTATGGAACCCTTCAAGTACCTTAAGATGTGTTTTATACCATTCCAATGATGTTGTGTAGGCGTATAACTAAACCAAGCTAACAAGTTCATAGAGAATACAATGTTTGGTCTTGTGCATTGAGCTAAATACAACAAAGCTTCAATGACACTAAGGTATGACACCTCAGCTCCCAATAGTTCTTCATCATCATCTTTCGGACGGTACGGATCCTTATTAGGTTCTAGACTACGAACGACTATTGGTGTGCTAAGAGGGTGTGCTTTGTCCATGTTAAATCGCCTGAGCATCTCTTATACATAAGCATACTAGTGAATAAGTATTCCACCAACTCGATATTCTAATTCCAAACCAAGACAAAATCGAGTCCTACCAAGCTCTTTCATCTCAAACTCGGATTTCAAGTAGCTAACCGTTTCATTAATTTCATCAAGAGACCCAATGATATTCATATCATTAACATAGACCACTACAATTGTAAATTCTGAACTTGTTCTCTTAATGAACACACATGGGCATAAATCATCGTTTTTGTATCCCTTCTAATAAAGTAGTCACTGAGACTTGTGTACCACATCCTACCGGATTGTTTCAATTCATACAGTGAACGCTTCAATCTAATTACATAAGCACTCTGTGGTGTAGAGTTACTTGAATTGGGTATGACCACGTCTTCCGACACTTTTATGTATATCTCGGAATCAAGGTTCCCATAGAGATATGCAGTCACCATATCCATCATCCGCATGCTCAGTTTTTCGGACACTACCAAATTGACAAAGTAGCCGAAAGTAATGATGTCCATGACCGGAGAGTATGTCACCTCATAATCAATGCCAGGGTGTTCAGAGAATCTTTGCACCACAAGTCTAGCTTTATACCACATGACTTCATTATTCTCATTAAGTTGTTGAACAAAGACCCCATTTATGTCTAACCGACTTCACATTTGGCGGGCAGAGCACTACTGGACCAAATACCTGCCTTTTCTTTAGAGAGTCTAGTTCGGCTTGCATTGCTTCTTTCCATTTCGGCCAATCCTCTCTTCACTGAAATTTAACAATCCACTTCATCATTGTCAATAATATCCCAAGCGACGAAATAAACAAAAGCATCATCAACTACCTTAGATGTTCTATCTATTACAATATGCGCATCATTGTATTTTAGTGAGATTTCACCGTTTACTGACATCACAAATGGATCTGAAGTGTCATCCAAAGATGTCAATTGTGATTTTAGGACATAACTACAGTCTGAAACAATCTCATGTGTAGGATTCACAATGTTGATGATGAAGTGATCTTTATGCTTGGATGACCTCCCTTTTTACCGGCAGCTCGTTTGTCGATTTTCTTGGTCTCTCCGTCTTCCTGGTAGGAGCCGAGGCCGATGCTACTTTGTCTACATGGGCAAGACATACGTTACTCTTCCCTGAAGTTGCTTTAAATTGCCCCTTGAGGACTTCTAACCTTGCAGGAACATTTGCTGCAGGAATGTGTGATCTCGTCACTTTAGCAATATCAGTGAAGGAGTCAGGTATCGAGTCTGCTACATTCTGAAGATCAAGTATACGTCGCACTTCAATCTCACTTTGAGATGTGCGTGGATCTTTTTGAAACATAGTGGGAGGAGATTTCCACGTCAATTCCTGACGTTTAACTAGAATGGAGGCATTCCTATCTCCCTCTAATGTCGAGAAGTATGTTTCATCAAAGGGACAATCTATAAATCTTGCAGTAAAGAGATCTCTTGTGGAATGTTCTAAGTAACGAACAATTTTTGGAGATTCATAACCAACATATATGCCTAATCAACATTGATGACCCACTTTAGTGTGTTGTGGTGACACAATTGACACATACATTGCACAACCAAATATGCGTAGAAAATAAATGTCGGGCTCATATCAAGTTACTAACTAGTGCGCATTGAATGGTTGGCGTGTTACAGGTCTCAAGCGAAGAAGCATTGCTGCATGTAATACTGCATATCCTTAACCATAAACCAGCAAATTGGTATGCATAACCATTACTCTGGCCACAAGCTGTAATCGCTTGATTTATGCCTATGCTAAACAGTTATGAGAATGAACATGAGGGACGAGATGTTCAACGTCTATCCCAATCGACATATAATAGTCATCAAAAGTCTTTGATGTGAATTCTCCTGCATTATTCAATCGAATTGACTTGATTGAATTGTCCGGGTGGTGAGCCAGAAGTGCAAGGAGTTTTGCAAATGCATCATTCCTTATGGATAGCAAAGAAATGTGTGACCATCGCATTGATGCATCTATCAAAATCATAAAATATTTAAATGGTCTGCATTCTGGTTTGATAGGTTCATAAAAATCACTATGCATTCTTTGTAAGAATGAAATATTTTCAGTGTTATCAACCACAAATGAGGGTCTAGCCTGCAACTTTTCCAATGAGAAAGCTTTGCAAAAAGAGCGATGAGCATCAGAGATTTCCATAAAGGAATCTTGTGGAATAACACTAGGTGTTGAAACAAGATTGAGATTGTTAGTCTCATCCATTCCATCAAATTCGATGGTTTTGGGGATTTTCACATGCTTCTTACTTTTTAAAAATGGATGACCATGAGAGTTTTTCAATATTTTGATCATCATGTCACAACCTGGATGTCCCAGTCGAAAATGCCAAACCTTGTATGAGGTTGTGTCACCCACAGTAGCCAGTGTGACAACATTGGATTCAATGATCTGAACTGTAGTAAGATATACCCATTATAAATTTTTCCTAACTTCTCCGAGGTGTGATTTCTAGCACCTTCATCTGAAGTTATGCATAAGAATTATTTTCCATTCTCACTATGAGTTTCCAAGTGTAAACCGTTAGTTCTAATAACCTTAAAATTAAGCAAGGTTCAATTGCCCTTAGGTGTGTATAATGCATCAGTGATATGAATTTTAATACCATTTGGTAGCAAGAATTGTGTTGAACCACGCCCCTGTATAACCGGCACAGTACCAATCATGGTTGTTACCAATGATGTATATGGCACAAGATCAATAAAAAATTGTTTATTCCATTAGATAGTATAAGTAGTACCACTATCTGCTAGACACTCGATCTCATCGTCAAAAATCTACAAAATAATTTGAATTAATTAGTCTTCAAGACTTGTTGACCACTTTAATTAATGACTTAAAGATTTACCAAATAGTTGTGACCCTTAAATAATGTTGATATGACATAAGCAAACTGATGTAAAATACATCAATAACACCATTCTCGGGTGGCATCTTCGACTGATCGAGAAAAACCACCTGACGGATTGAAGAAACCTAAAATAAAATTTAATTTTTCGATAATTACTTCCTTGACGGATCGAGGATGATTTTCGACGGGTCAAAAGTTGAAAAATTTGTCACTGATGAAAACATTCGACGGGTCGAGCAGAAAATTCGACGGGTCGAGTTTGTGACAAGTCGGAGACAGAAGCGTGCATTTGACGAGTTGAGAGAAAATTCAAAGGGTCGAAAAATGCAAAATCATTCCAGAGTGTTACCATCTACGGGTCGAGGAAAATTCTCAACGGGTCGAAAATCTCTAGAATCAAATCATTCTTTCTTTTGTGTCGTTTTTATGGAACTTTGGTATCATAATGCCATAAATTTTTATAGAATTTGAACCTTATAAGCAATATGTATGAACATGACCATTCTTAATACTTTCAAATACTGAAAGAAAAGAACTCGTATTGCTTTGCCAACATCAAAACTTACATAAAAAATTGTTCTTATTCAATAACCATGACTAATAATAAAGTCAAATATATTACTAAACTTGATTACATGATAGAGATATCAATCTAAGCAAAATCTGAAGTCGCTAAGTTTACATTTGAGATATCTTCTACAACTAGATTGGCTTCTTCGCCATCTTCCATCTCTTCATCCGCAGTGTAGTTGATCTCGTGAGCCAAGTACTGCATGCATCTCTTGTAGGCATTCTAGACATCTTTAGGCACATGGCACTGCTTGTGCATGTGCTTGCTCGAATCACACTTATAACAAGGAGCTGAGTTAGACTTTATAGGAGCGGACCTTGAAGAGTTTCCATTGTTCTTGGAACCAGAATTTGATGGATTCTCGTTGTTCGAGTTGTCTTGGCAAATTTAAGTCAAATTTCAACTATTTATTCCTCTTCCACAATCTCTACCACACCCATATCTACCACCACGAGTTTGATAACGTTTCAAACGATTGTTCTGCTTATCTTTTCGTGCATTTTCAGTATGATGAGTCTCCGAGAGTTTCTTTGCACCGGCAGACCTGACATTATTGTGAAGAAAAATCTCTTGATGCCATTTTTTCTTGGCCAACATACTCATGAGATCATTGAATGATCTCAATCTCCCTTGTTCATAATCAATCCGATATTGGTGAGCAAGTATGTCTATAGAGGTAGGAAAGGTAGTCAACGACTTTTCAACCATAGTCTTATCATTCTTTTCAATGCCATAAATGTTTAGCCTTATCATTATTTTCAACGACTTTTCAACCATAGTCTTATCATTCTTTTCAACACCACAAATGGCTAGCTCATATTGTAGCTATGCCATATCCTAATAAAAATTATTTATTTTTGGGTAATCTAATAACTGGATTTGATCCCATTTATCGAGCAAGTCAGGAAATTGTGAGTCATGCACATTGTTGAACGATTGTGCCAAAGTCACCGGCAAATCCGCGGGGTTGTCCTTTAGTAAGTACTACTTCCGTAAAGAACATGTCTCCGAAGAAACAAGGGAGCTTGAGCTTTTCGGGCTACAGTGTCGTCATCAGCTTTAGTGCCTGATGGTAGTGGTTTGCTGGTGTCGGTGAGTCTTTTACCGATGAGAGTGTTTTTCACAGCTGACACTCTCCTATGGTACTCTACTCCTTGAAGATCAAAGATGTCAAATTCTATCCTCGTTGGCTCAGTCATCTACAAAAAACAAGAGATGAAAATTTACCGATCAAAAAACCACGATCACTAATCAAGTTTAGAGAATAAGAAACATGATCCATTGATGTATGATAAAAAATATCGATGTGATAACTGGTGGTTTCACACCACACTCCATAAAACCATGACTAACTCAGAGTCACAAATTATTGACTTCCTTTTTTTTATGCACACCGTGACTCCTCCAGGACTGTCACTATTGTTTAATCTTTAAGGAGGATGATTTAATCCTCTACTCACTCATACCTGCAATAATCCATAGAAACTAGAGGCATATATAAATTTCACGGTATTTAAACCTAAATCTAGACCTAGATCTAGGGTGTTGCAGTAATTAAGTGTTACAACCTAATCCTAAATCGATTAACTTTAAAAATTTACCTCGAGAGTATTATGCTCAGTATGAAAACTTCACTGGGATCAAAGTTTGAAGAGAAAATGTCCCCAAAAGCTGGCATGAGAAATCTCCGGCAATGTCAAGGTGGTCGGCGGCGGTGATGGACGAATTCTGGTGATTTCAAAGGTGATCAGCGGCGGGATGTCTTCGTGCAAGAGAGGAGGTCGGCGGTGGAGGATTGTATTGTTTGGGGGTTAGGGTTTTTTTTTTTCGGGTTTGGGTTGACTATCAACTCAAGAGATGCTGATAACGTGTTGAAGGAGAAAGAAGATACACAAGTATATCGATTTGAAACTATAATTTATTCATTGATAGATGAATTTTAAATAAGCATTACAATCTGATACAATAAATCTCCTGGTAAATCAGGGATTGAGAGAATCTCTATATCTACTCTAATTAGAACAAGATACACATTGAGATACCAGAAATATAATTCCCTTGAACAAAAAAAATAATGTCCTTGATCCTTGTTGCATTATCTATACCAAACTATTATAAAGGAAACATGCATTGTTCTCCTTTTTTGTTTTTTCTTCCCATTATACCATTTTTTTCATAGGTGTAATAAAATATTTTAAGGTTAATATGACAATTAGCAAAAAAACATAAGAAAACAAAAATAAAAAAAACGGAGTTTATCTCTCTACATATGCAGTTTTTAGATTTTATCTTTTTCCTCCTTTTTTGCAAGTAATCAAGCATTTTACTTAACTATTCAGGAAATTAACTATTTTTCTGTCATAATTACATATTTTTAAAAATTATTTTAATTTACTTAATTTATACACACACAGTGTGTGCGCTTCCCCTTGTTCTTTAGCTAAAGAACAACATCAAAACCATGTGTTTCGCTTTTGAAGTATCTTTTCCTAGCCACTCTAGGAATAGGTAATTTTGAGTTTTAGTATCTTGGGCTCTTTGGGCCTTCGTATGTAACAAGTTTAAATTCGCGTAAGGTTTTGAGCATTAGAAAACTTGACCCGACCTGACCTTTTTGACCCGAGATTGAGTATTTGAGTCTTGAGGTAGCTAGAGTAGTAGAGAAGACCGACAATGGCGGACGAACCCACACCGGAGCCCGGAACCAGCTCCGCCTCCGCCTCCATATTCGGCGGCGGAAAAACCATCCCCGAATGCGAAGACATGATTCGTAAAAGCCTCCAAAGTAAGTACTCTCCATTCCATCTATCTCTAAATCTTAAATCCGGGGGTTTAGGGTTTAAGGAGCTCGTCAGATTATTCTATATACAAAACTCACACTAAAACAAATATCTCTGAATTGGTTCAGCTCCGATGGTGAAGTTTCTATTGGAGCATTTGGAGAAATCGGGTGTCCGGTGGAGGATGGGTTCATCAAGGCCATTCGTTGTGACCAAATGGTCGGCGGAGGCTATTCCCTTGGTTTAGGGGTAATCTATTTCTCATCTCATTAGTATTTGTTTCGATTGATAATTGGGGAATTAAGCAAATGTACTAATAGAGTTTGTAGTAGTGGTTGGACTAATATCTGTGTCTGTTTTGTTTTTCAGATACAGGTGTGTAGTAATCACATTAACATTCAGGATGAGGTGAACCAAGTAGTGATACATGAGCTGATTCATGCTTTCGACAAGTGTCGTGCCAAGAACTTGAACTGGGCGAATTGCGCCCATCATTCTTGTAGTGAGGTGGGAATCAAGATTGGGACTTTTATCTAGGTGTGTAGTGTGTGTTTATTGGAGGCTGGAATTTATGTGTTTTTTCGGCTTGTGTTTATGGAACAGATTTGTGCTGGACATCTTAGCGGTGATTGCCTCTACAAGTGTGAATTTTTGCGTGGGTTTATGAAGATTCGAGGTCATGAACGAGTAAGTATAATACTGAGAAAATCATTTACTTAACCTATTCAGAGCAGATACTAAGTTTTCTTTTATTATATATTTGTGTAATCCAACTATAATCATAAGTCAGGCTTATGGTTCTTGATCATAGTTTCCCTTTTTTTGATATACTTGAAACTAGACAGATAACTGAAAAACAAACTTGGATATGTAATGGTATGACTTGCCTTGTTTCTGTAATTGATCACCATTATATACTAGACTCCATTTGAGGGTTGATCCTGTATAATAGACATCAGACTCAATTTTTTCAGTCCTTCTTACATTCACCCTATGATGTCTAACTAGTTCCATTATGTCCTAAACCAATCCCAGTTGGTTTATTTTGACACTCAGGAGCCTTCGAATTCGTTAGCTTCTATTACATAGAAAAGAAACTCTTCAGACTTCTACCATTGATAGTTTGTTTTTAACTTTATTTCAAATTGATATTGAAGGACTGCGTGAGACGAAGATTTATGAAATCGGTCATGGCTAATCCATATTGCTCAGAGCTGCGGCAATGGATGCCATGGAAACTGTTTGGGATGTTTGTTACAATGATACACGGCCTTTTGATAGAGCTCCTTGAAGAGTTTTGCCTTGTAGGCCTTTTTAGAGAAACAATGTTATTCTCAGATTTGACTAGCATATGATATATTTCACTAGAATTTCAATTTATTCAATATGTTTCCTGAATTTTTGTTTTACATGTCTGCATGAGGAAACCATATTGTTGCAGATTGTAATACAGATTGTACACAAATGATTAACATTGTTTTTTGGGGTGCATTTCAAGTGAATAAGAATTCCCTTGTTAGCTTAGTCTTCCATTCAATTCAAGAATCTTTTTTCTTTTGACTTTACTAACACAAATGCTCAAGTGATTAGAGGATAACATGTATTGTAATGAAGGAGATTAGCATCTTATGATATTAGCACAAAAATTTACAAATGCAGAAGCTGATCACTGGGATCATTTATTGTATCAAAGTTTTGTATGTTACATGTGTGAGGTCTGTAATGAGACCACCTACTAGTTTATTCACTTGTAATGCTAATTGAGCCTGGTCTCTCTGCCATTAAACCTAGCTATTACCCTGATCATGATACTAATGATCTCTAGAGTGAGTGGCAAGCCAGGCTTTGAGAAAATAGTGAGCTCATAGCTTTACTTGGGGGATGGGGCTGATGCCTTGGAGGACGAAGGAGCTGAAGCGGAAGCCTTGGGGGATGAAGCAGCAGCCTTGGGGGCTGAAGCGGCAGCCTTGGGGGATGAAGCCTTAGGTGCTGGTGCTGGTGTTGTGGCTGGTTTCCTGGCCCTCTTTGGTGAGTCTCCTTTCTTGGGAGATGCTTATTTCTTTGATGCTTCTGCTTCTTTCTTGTGGTGTGGTGCCACTTTCCTTGGTGAGTCTTCCTTCTTGTGGTGTCCTCCTTTCTTTGGTGAGTCTTCCTTCTTGTGTGGTGCGTCTTTTTTTGGCGAGTCTTCCTTCTTGTTGTGTGGTGCTTCTTTCTTCTCTGGCTTTACTGCTGATGCGGGCGACTTTGCTCCAGGTCCCTTTAGTATGGCCCCCTTTGGTCCTCCTCCTGCTTTCGCTTCGGCTTCAGCTACAAGCCCGACAATGGCAACAAATATGAGGGCAAGAACGATCATTTCCGGGCGTGCCATCTTGTTTTTTTTTTTGTATTTTTTGTTTTTCATTTTTTTTGTTTTTGTTTTGTGGGTTTTTCTGTTTCACTTTGCTCTGGGAAGCAATGTCGAAAATGTTGAAGGCGGTGTGATTTATAGTGCTTTGAGGGTGAAGAGGGCAGGGGAATGTGTGTACGGACGATTAAGCAGGGAGCTGTGTCTTGTGGAGAACAAGGATTCTATGCCAAATGCTTACCTATTGTTAGAAAAGATTAAGGCCTTTCGTGATCCCGTGAAATTTGAGACTGTTTCTACCAAATTACGCGGGACATAATCTGGCGGAAGCAAGTACGAGCTCTTTTTCTTCTTCCTCTTCTCTCGTCCGAACGCTCGGGCTGTTCGGATGGTCGGGCGCTTCTTCTCCCTTCGGGTGTGCGGGTACGTGTGTTCGGGTACGACTGTTAGAAGAATACAACGACAAACAGACAGTCAGGGGTCGAGACAGGGGTGGCCTGCCTTCAACGCTCCGATGCCTAAGTTAGAAGATGTATTGGATATAACAGTCAAGCGAACGTGCGTAGAAATACGTTTGAGTGTGTTTAGTGAATTGAGTACGTTGGATTGATAATCTCGTTACCTGTAATAAATACCTTACATATATAGGTGGTTGAGTTTGCTACTTGCCTGTGTTCCTCGATGTGGGACTAGTTTGTGTTTGCTGTCATGTGATCCGCACATTCGGATGTGCGCCCCACGGGCGCGTGCTCGCCTGGATGGGGTCAGTCTTGTGAACAGAGTTATAGCCTTCCTGGTAGTCTTTCGGGTGGTTGGGTAGGTGTTGATTGCCTGCTTAAGTGGATAAGTATATTTAATCAGACAACTAATGATGTTATACTAACAAGTCCCCCAAGTCCCCAAGTCAAAGAGAATTTTCTTGCTGGGGAGTTGAAAAAGGGTTCGTGCGATTAAATAAGATACTTATCCGATTGAGCAGTGGTGTATGATCCTGTAACCCCCAAGTCCCCCAACTCTCCAGTCAAGGAAGGGCTCGCATGACGGAGTGGGTACCTGTGCGTCCGATCGTGCGCATGCGCGCATGATCGCGTACCTGTGCGCCTATCCTGATCGTGTACCTGTGCATCTGCGTGTGCGCACTTGATCGTGTACTCGTGCGTCTGCGCGTGTGTGCCTGATCGTGTACCTGTGCATCTGCGCGTGCGTGCCTGATCGTGTACCTGTGCATCTGCGCGTGCGCGCCTGATCGTGTACTCGCGCGTCTGCGCCTGATCGTGTACCTGACGAGTATTGCATGTTATGCCTGACTTGCATGATCGTGTTATGCGAATGAGCGAATATGGCCTTGCGAATGATGCATGAATGGTTCCGAGCCGCTGACCCCGACTCCCAAACGAATCTTGCTGTTTGGAGCCGTTAAGCCTCGGAACGGTCTTGCGAATGATGCATGAATGGTTCCGAGTCGCATGCAACGGGCTTCCGAAAGGATGTTGCTGTTTGGAGCCGCCAGGGATTCGAAACGGACTTGCGGATGATGCATGAATGGTTCCGAGCCGCATGCAACGGGCTTCCGAACGGATGTTGCTGTTCGGAGCCGCCAGGGATTCAGAACGGACTTGCGGATGATGCATGAATGGTTCCGAGTCGCTTGCATGGACTCCCAAATGAGTGTTGCTGTTCGGAGCCCGTCAAGGATGGGCCTCGGAATGGCCTTGCGGGTGGAGTATGAATACACTTCGAGCACAAGAGTGGTGTGAAACCAAGAATACTTATCTTTTGGAGTGACGGGTGCCAGGATGTTGCTCGGGATGATCGTGTGGGCTCGGGATGATCTTACGTGACCGTGCGGGATCGGGTCGATTGTGCAGGATCGGGTCGACTGTGCGGGATCGGGTCGGCCGTGCGGGATCGGGTCGACTGTGCGGGATCGGGTCGGCCTTAGCAGCAACAGATGGAACACGAGTCTTTTGGGTGGTGGTGTTTATACGAGGTTTGCAATTTGTAAGCTTCCCATTAACGGCGCCAACTGTTTCTACCAAATTACGCGGGACATAATCTGGCGGAAGCAAGTACGAGCTCTTCTTCTTCCTCTTCTCTCGTCCGAACGCTCGGGCTGTTCGGATGGTCGGGCGCTTCTTTTCCCTTCGGGTGTGCGGGTACGTGTGTTCGGGTACGACTGTTAGAAGAATACAACGACAAACAGACAGTCAGAGGTCGAGACAGGGGTGACCTGTCTTCAACGCTCCGATGCCTAAGTTAGAAGATGTATTGGATATAACAGTCAAGCGAACGTGCGTAGAAGTAGGTTGGAGTGTGTTTAGTGATTTGAGTACGTTGGATTGATAATCTCGTTACCTGTAATAAATACCTTACATATATAGGTGGTTGAGTTTTCTACTTGCCTGTGTTCCTCGATGTGGGACTAGTTTGTGTTTGCTGTTATGTGATCCGCACATTCGGATGTGCGCCCCACGAGCGCGTGCGCGCTCGGATGGGGTCAGTCTTATGAACAGAGTTATAGCCTTCCTGGTGGTCTTTCGGGTGGTTAGGTAGGTGTTGATTGCCTGCTTAAGTGGATAAATATATTTAATCGGACAACTAATGATGTTATACTAACAGAGACATTTGAAATTTCCTCAACATAGCCTTTCTTTTTTAGGGTTGTCAATCTTGAGGAGACCACATAGTCTTACTCTTGTACAATTTTATAACAATTTGATCTATCCGAAACGATTAATCTATCAACTATTGTTACAGTAATTGAGTAAGGATTTCAGTAACTGGACTAATATTTTCACCTAGTCGTGGTAATTAGGGTTTAGGGTTGGGAGGTTCTTCCCAAAATGTTACTTTTTCATGAGTGACTCGAAGTCATTTAAACTTGAAAGTAAACAGAAGCATAGATCTTTTTCATATACAATAGAGTATAGAAGTTGCTAACCCAAGGTTTGTATAATTTGATTCAAAGTTTCAGCATCAGTTAAAATTGGTTGAATTAATTGGTATGATAAGAAGTTAAGAACGTGATATGTATGACTACCACATAGAAAAGATTAAGGTTCCAATCACGACAAAACCGATACTTTCAATTGAAATTAGAGTCTGTACACGAGCCATTTACTTCCAATCTTCCATTGCAAACTTTCAGTATCCATAGCTAGACCAGGAATTAATTTCTGAGTAAACCACAATGTGGTGGTCGGTTGTGAATATCTTCTCTATGGCCGGGGTCGTTTCTTTTCGGCTCATTTCTGCTGTTCTTTATCACAAGATGAAGGAAATGAACACATTAATTATTTGCGATGCATGCATGGCAGCATGGGAATTGCTTATAACAGAAGCGTTTTTTTTACTTTCTGAAGTAGTAGTATATATGTTTAGTTAGAACAAATATATGTCATCAAAGTGCTCTGAAACTCTTGAAATTGCAGCATAACATGTTTGTGAAGACATGTATAAGCCTTCATCAACATACAGGTGAACGTTGTTTTGCTTATAAGGGAACAATTTTGACAACAAATCGTTATTAATGTTATATTTTAGTTTAATTATTTGTAAATGATAAAAAAAATTGTCGTAATATTGTTCTAAATGTAGTAATTTTTAGTTAAAAAATTATAATTTTGTTCAACTAATTGTAGATAAATGTTTATGGTAAATCTCCTATGCCATAGACTTACCCGAAATATGGGGAAATTCAAGAGTGAAGTAACTCTACCGTATATTTTATTAACTAATTTTGTTGTTCAATTGTAAAATGAGATAATTTTTTAGTAATTTTGTTCAATTTTTTGTAAATACTCCAATGAGCACATTTTTACAATTTTGAGAACAAATCGTTATCAATGTTGTATTTTAGTTTAATTGTTTGTAAATGATAAAAAAATGGTCGTAATTTTGTTCTAAATATAGTTTTTTTTAGTTCAAAAAATTGTAATAATCTTAAACTAATTATAGATAAATCTTTATATTAGATCTCCCCTGCCATAAACTTACCCAGAAACATTATGAATGTGATCTTATTATTATTCTTCGTTTAACTAACAAACTTAATTACAATGATCAGGCCTATACATGGGGATCGAATCCAAGGACGGAGGCATGAAAGGGACAGTGTGGGTCCAGGCCCCCCCCTCAATTTTTCAAACAAAAATTTATATGTTAATTAGTAAATTATTAATCTAGTATTATTATTATTATTATTATTATTACAGATTAATATTGAGACATATTTCAGTATATGTTTTCACACAAAAAAAAAGAATTATTACAAATTAAGACATATGTTAGTGTATATTTCAATATATTTCAGACTAGATGCATGACCACATATATAACTACAATGTGTTTAACTTTTTTGTTTTTTGAATTAAATTCTTTTAGTTTCTTTGCATGATCATTATAATGTATATAGTATGCACAAATAATGTTTATCTTAGTTGCTTATCAATTTTTTTATTATACATTTAACAAAATATGTCTTATTTTATTGTAGATTTCATATTTTTTCTCTCTCTCTCTCTGATTAGACATATAAGTGCATAATTATACATATAAAACATGTGTATATATTATAACTTTTTTAAGCTTTTCCTAACATGCTCCGCCCCTGATCGAATATGTACGCAGATTGTAATGTAATAATACAAATTTAACAATTGCACATAAAAGCAATGCACAACTAGCTAGCTAGTTTCATCAGTATATACAGGCGATGATAGATTTATATTTATTTTAGTTTAGCTTTTGATGAGCCCGGAGTGGGATAGTCTTCTTCGATTCCTATATTCGTATTCGCCAAGGTCAAGTCCGTCAGTCGCCGCCTCAGGGGATTTGGCATAGTCGCTTCCGCTACTTGACGGGGAAGAGGCCTCACCACTTTCTCCAGGTGACGGCGGACGGCGGTGATGAAATGTCACTAGTAGGAGGCGATGGAGATGTGGCGGGGGTGGCGGCGTCAAAGGAGGAAGAAGAAGAAGTCGGTATTGGATTATTGATAATTATGATAAATATGTAGTCCTTGGTTGTATAGGATTCTACTTAGTTTTTCTTGTTTTTGTTAGGATACTGCTTTGTACGTCATTATATATACCCTATGATGAGATGAATGTAACACATCACAAACATAATATAAGTCTCATAAGCACATTAATATTGTAACCACATTCCATACCAATATATTTTTCTAGTTGGTATCAGAGCAAATCCTGAGGCTTGCATACTACATCCACACCTCCTTCGAAATGAGGGGTGTGGGTATTGCACACCACCACATACCAAATTACAAATTCCGCTACAAATTTACATCCTCGACATATGAAGATGATGACACACCCACACGTACACCACACCTAGGTTCTGAGCAAAACCACAAACACACGCGTACGCACACCTTCCTCTCGGCATCATGACAGATGATGGCGCGCGAACACCCTATTCTTCAACACACAGACCGACATCATCATCACCAACACTCACACTTACACTGGGAACAACATCACCATTATTAGCTCCGCACACCCTACACATGAGTCTTTGAAAATATGTTATGTTGGCTCCGCACACCACACTAAACTTTTGACAAGATGTTATGTTACTCCACACACCAAGATTTGATGTAAATTCTAGATTGTTCCACGTGTTAACCTAGTAATTAGGTTGCACGTGGGGGAGAGTGTTGAATTATTGATAATTATAATAAATATGTACTCTTTGATTGTATAGGATTCTACTTAATTATTATTGTTTTGTTAGGATGCTGCTTTGTACGTCATTGTATATATCTTATCATGAGATGAATGTAACACATCACAAGCATAATATAAGTCTCATGAGCACATCAATATTGTGATCACATTTCATACCAATATACTTTTTTAGTGCCCGGGTGCCGCCGCGCTTGAAGACGACGACGGGGCGGGAGCTTCCAACGGCGAAGAGGTTGGAGGAGAAGGTGGTGAGCTTGATGGTGCGTCTTCTTGGCATGTAACACCAACAATTGCAACAAAGAGGAGAGCAACCACAACCAATGGACGTGCCATGTTTCTTTGTTTTAATGTAACTTTGGCTACAAGTAATTGTTACCTACGTACTTAAAATTGTTTTTGATTTGAAACCCTTTATTTATAGACGAACAAAGAATGCAACCCTTTATTGGGTTTTGTTGGCTGAGTAAGCTTTGCGGGTTATGATCGGATGTGTTAGATGATTACTATTATTGGAGAAAAACCAAATTAAAGGACCTTAATTTCGTGTAGTTTCTGTTGGTAAGAAATGGATCGGAGGAGACTGTTTTGAAATTTTCTTTAGATACTATCTATGCGTGCGCGTATATTTTATGTGTATTTTTGCTCCATAGCTACATTATATGCCAACCATCGATCATTGATGATATTAACACATGCATGACTCAACCTACAAGGCTACAACTGTGTGATGGTTTTCAAGTTTGCAACATATAAGTTAGTTAAGTTAGTTAAGTAAAGGTAGGCGGGCAGCTTCACCGGGCTGAGCTACTTTGTTTTCAACTTTGGCCGACAATGGTCAGCTATAGCCGAGAGAAGGAAGAGAATTAGGTGCATACGAAATCCTACACGAGATTTCCATTCTATGAATCTTTGTCATCTACATAACTGCTCAGAGATATGTATGTGTGGTTCACAATTCATATCATGTACGTAGTCTAACAAGTCTGCTTTGATAATTGAAAAAAAAAAAAATACTAGCTAGAGCAAATAGAAATACTATTGATCACTTCAAAAACTAAACTACATACAAAGTCTAAAAGCACGGACCAAACAAGAAATTCATTGCATAAATTTTCCATCTTTTGGGTGTACCATGTTCCTCATAATTTGGACCAACCATTTTAAATTTACTATATAAACTGTAATTAGCTAGCTAGCTAGAGTGCATTACCTGGCCAACACACCAAAGATCCAGCATTAGATTTAGTTAGGAGGACTAATCCAAGCAAAGTAATTGAAGTTTTCAACAGAGTATTTAGCATAATCAAAGATAACGACAACCTCATGTATCTTAAAATAGTGCTGAAATGTCTCTCAAATTCATATAGAGTTCGATCACAACAATCATAACGTTTAAATTCTAGTGTGTCCTAAAATAGAACCGAAATGTGTCACAAATTCATATAGACTTCGATCACAATAATCATAACGTTTAGATTTTGACAATTTAAAGAAAAATCAAAACATTATAAAGTCTATATGATTAGGAAAACAAACCACAAGGTAAAAATTTCCAGAATGTGACATAATATAAAGTCTCTCTCATTTTCATTTATATAGTAAGTTATGGTCTGTCTATATATATCATAGAGGAGATCGCCAGATTTAACTGGGAATACACAAATCGACGACACATCGTTTGTGCCGAAAATGTGTATGCATCTCCGCCCCGACGAGTGTCTTCAACTCTCTTATATTCTCTAACCTCTCTTACTTTCTTCCACGCATCATTACCCATTTACCCTTCTTTATTTCTCTCTCGCTTTCTCTCTTCCCGTTGTTCATCAATGGCTCCACATGAATCAGCGACCAATGTGGCCCAGCAGAACCACAAGTGTTACAGCAGCTCCTCCATTGTTGATGATGATGAAGCTCCCAAGAACATAGTCACAGTTGTGGGTAGTGGCAACTGGGGCAGTGTGGCTGCTAAGCTCATTGCTTCTAACACAATCAGGCTTCCTTCTTTTCATGGTGAAGTTTTTGTTTTTTACACTTTTATTTTTTGTTTGTTTGTTCTTATTGTGTTTGTGAAATTTGCATGCAAGAATGTGGTGTTTGTGAATTTTATGATTGCGCATTGTGAGCAAGTGTGTAACTGAGCATGTGGGGTTTGAAAGTTTGAAGCTTTATGGTGGTATTGGTTTTGATTTGTTGGAGACATACAGTGTGAGGCTTTTGGTGAAAACCCTTTTGTGAATTATGTGTATGCACTCAAAAGATTGAAGCTTTATGGTGGCACTGTGCTGAAGTGATCATGAATTGCGTTTTTCATGTGGTTTAGTCTTGGCTTGTGTGATTTTTGGAGCTTTTAGTGAGAACCCTTCTCTCAGTGTGGGTTCTCTTTTTGTTTTGTGATCTTCAATGAATTCAGATGAAGTGAGAATGTGGGTGTTTGAGGAAACATTGCCAAGTGGAGAGAAGCTCACAGATGCCATCAATACAAAAAATGTAAGGAAGCAATGACCTTTAGCACGTTTATCTTCTACGTGAAACGATGTTAGTTTCTGATTCTAGTCTTGCTTTCATTATCTGTGATAGGAAAATGTGAAATATCTGCCTGGTATAAAGCTTGGGAGAAATGTTATTGCAGACCCAGACCTTGTCAATGCAGGTACTTAAATTCTCAAGAGAAAATTATGGTGAACTATTGGTCAAACATATGTAAGTTTGTTTACTCGTAGCAAACTTCTTGTAAGATTTATATATCGGGGGATTATTGCAGTGACTGGTGCAAACATGCTGGTGTTTGTTACTCCACATCAATTTATGGAGGGTATATGCAGGCGACTTGTTGGGAAGATAAATGGGGATGTCGAGGCTATTTCCCTCATTAAAGGAATGGAGGTCAAGATGGAAGGACCCTGCATGATCTCTACCCTCATCACCGAGCAATTGGGTATTAATTGTTGTGTCCTAATGGGAGCAAATATAGCTAATGAGGTCATTATCTTTACTTTTCACTCTATTTTCTAGCTTCAAGTATAAGATCGTTTACACCAGTCTTTATTGAATTGGCAACTTCATGTGTAGATTGCTGTCGAGAAATTTAGCGAAGCCACAGTTGGATACAGAGAGAACAAAGAGATTGCTCAGAAATGGGTTCAACTATTTAATACCTCCTACTTCATAGTCACACCTGTGAGTGCATGCTAATCACAGTAATTGGATTTACTGGAAATAATTATTGAAGATGTGTTTTGTTCGGGACCCATTTTGTTCGGGACCTGTTTTGTTCACATTGGGGTTATGTGGAATTTGTAGGTCCAAGACGTGGAAGGAGTAGAACTGTGTGGTACCCTGAAAAATGTTGTGGCCATAGCAGCAGGTTTGTGCTCACTAATGTATCTCTCCCTTCTCAAGTTTGAAACTTTCAATGAGGAATAAAGAGTTTAATCACTAATGGACCAGGTTTTGTGGATGGCTTGGACATGGGAAATAACACAAAGGTGAGTCATTCGTACAAAAGTTGAGCTTTGATCTCTTCTGCCTTTTCCAGACATTCTGATTTGTTTATCCGAACGACCAGGCTGCAATTATGAGAATTGGTCTGAGGGAGATGAAGGCATTTTCAAAAATGTTGTTTTCATCCGTCAAGGACACTACATTCTTCGAAAGCTGCGGTGTTGCTGATCTCATCACAACATGCTGTAAGGAAGCATGAGGATTTCTTCGTTCTTTTTAATTTTGTAGTTCTTTCTTTCTGACCTTGCTGTGTATGGCAGTGGGAGGGAGAAACAGGAAGGTCGCAGAAGCTTTTGCAAAGAATGGAGGGAAGAGGTAAAGCGTCACAATGTGGCACATAGAACTAGTACAAACCAAAAATTATATAGAAAACTCAGACGTCTTTGCTGTCTGCAGATCATTTGATGAGCTGGAAGCAGAAATGCTGCAGGGTCAAAAATTACAGGTTTACATTTACAGTTATTGTTTCTGAATAACTTATGCACAATGAGAATGATGGTTATGACTTATGAGATATATTAGCTCTTTTGATCAGTAATAGGATGTAGAGTCGGGAGACTTTGTAATGTTGAGTGCAAAATTTAATTAACAACGTGATTTGAGGAATCAGAAGTACACTATTATATGCAGGATTTTATGAAGTTTCTTTCTTTTATCGGTCTATTAATGAATGTTCTTCTCCTTTATGAAGGGTGTCTCTACAGCAAGAGAGGTTTATGAAGTTTTAAGCCACCGTGGGTGGTTACAGTTCTTTCCACTTTTTACAAGAGTTCACGAGATCTGCATCGGCACTCTGCCTCCATCATCCATAGTTGAACACATGGAGCGCACACCTAAATAGTTAGGTTTCCGCCAAGACCTTCCGGTCATCATTCGTAGATCAGAACTATAGTATCTCCAAGTGATCTACATGAAGTGAGGAGAGAATTAGGTCAGACTTTGGAAAGTTGGTTCATACAGAACACCATATCGTTGAAGGGTCAAAATACAGCATCTTGTTAGAAACTTTTTTCGTTGACAGTAAATGAATCAACATTTCTCTGAATGCTCGATTCCATCTGGTTGTCACTTTCAGTTTCCATACTCTATTTTGTGCAGAATTTGTAAACACAAAGTTGCAAATGGTTATAATGAATGCTACTAGTAGAAAGGAGATTGAAATCCTTTTACCTTGTTTGGATTAAGAACATAGGTGCGTGTTTGTTCTTCTTTAGAAAGACAGCAATGTTTTCATAAAACTAGACAAGGGTCACTGCTGTTTTGGTTATATTCCATAGTAGTTTCCATTCTACTTTTGTCCTCGGAACGTTTCTATCAATGTGTTTGTCAAAAGCTTTTAGTTACTATATTGAAGCAAATACTTCAAAATTCAAAGGTCTTAGATCAATAGGATGCATGGGAACTCAATTGGATACAAAGAAAGCCCTGTTGAATTCAGAATAACAATTCTATGATAACACCAAACCCCTTCTTCTCATTTTATGCAATGCAATAGCTGTTATACAATTGCTACAAGCCAAATTACACAGCAAGATTACCATAAATTAGACTGAAAGAAAGAAAAGAAAGCCAAATAATTTCCCACAATACCAAACCAAGGCTTTTTGAATGTGCATATAACCCTTTACAACACCATTTACCCAGATTGTATTCTATCCAAACGATCCACACTCTTCCGCACTCTATCCAGTTGGTGGTCAACGCTTTTTCTGGACTTCTCATGGCAGTCCACGCTTCTCCGTGACCTGTCCAAATGGTCAAAGGATACTTTTAACTTTTCCAGTTTATCAGCACTAATGAACTGGTTTTTCAGTTTCTCAGGTCTATCAGTAGTGCTCTTCTTCGGTTTTTCTCTTCGATCAGTGCTTTTCCTAGTAATTTCCTTGATATCAGTACTCTTCCGAGGCTGCTCATACTGGTCTGTGCTTCTTCTAGAACTGTATTTTTGGGAAGGAGATTTCTCAACAGTTGATATGAATTTCTTGAGATGCCTGAAATACTCGGGGTACAGCTCTAAATCACAATGGTTGCCACCTTTTAGCCACAGTGGTTCATACTTCTCTTTACAGAGTTCCCATAGTTGCTTGCCATGAGAGCAATCGACTACTTCATCAGCAGTTCCCTACAGAAAAGATATAATGAAATCAAAACCTGTGAGTATCTGCACAAGCTTTCGGTGTTTCACAATGAACAGAGGGACCATATAACCAACTTGGTTATCTTACTTGGATCCGGCTCCTCTAAAGTAAGAGGGCCATGAAGTTCCGTGAATTTCCTCTAATCTCAGTGCTTCACTTAATCTAATGGTTAGATTAGCGCCATGTAGGATTAACTTTAAAATTAATGGATTTGGTTTAACAGTGTTAACGTTTGAGCCGGCAACAGAAGGAAAAAAGAAGAAGACAATTCTCTCTCTCCCACTCTCGCTCCTTCTTCTTCTTCTTCCCCTCTGGTTATGGAGTTGTGTCCTTAATCCTCCCTTTCCCGCTCTCAACCCACTCAATACCAAATTTCTAATCAATCCTTTGCTGATCTGGGTTTATCTTCTATTGCGTTACTTCATCAAGAATCCAGGAAAGTATGCCATAGCTTCCCCTAAATCCTTGAATCTGCATAATACATTGATAGACCAGATAAGAACCCTAGCTATAACTGTAACCATTTGAATTCATTGTAAATCCCAGTCCTCACAATATTCCATAAATCAGGTTATTTAAGTGCTAAGGCAAATCTGAATAATCTAGGCGAAATATACTTCATTCAGCCATCATAAAAGAGAGGAAAACAGTGCAGGCCGGTGTGTTTCATCGAGTGCTCCATGGCATGGCTTTGAATATTTTATCTCTAACAATTCACGATTTGATCTCCAGAATGTTTGTTTTTTTTTCTTTCCAAAATCCTAGTTAACAATGCTAACCTTGGAGTTAACCGTAACTTGAGTAACACTCCTAAAATAACCATTCTTAACGCGATGGCACTAATCTAATCATTAGATTAAGTGAAGCACTGAGATTAGAGGAACTTCACGGTCCTCTTACTTTAGAGGAGCTGGATCCATCTTATTTATAGGTTAGCTTTTCCGCACATTGTACAATTTGAAAGCCAACAAGATATAACTCAATTGAAGAGGTAGACTGCCATCTAATACAAACATACTAGATGAGGATCAAAACTGAAGAGCAATAATACTCTATATTTTTTTTAAAGTCCATCCATTACGTAAGGCAATTGATGCCTTGTAAACAAAATTATAACTGCAGATTCATACTTATATGTGTCAGATATAGGAAATCATAAAGCACAAGGTATATTCAAATATATATTCCAGCCTCATACTGCATACAAAAAGCCTAGTCATGTCCGCACACAGCCCTATTCTATAGCACATACAAAAATCACCAACTTCAGTAAGGCTTTGATCGGGACTCTTAACTCACTAGGTGTTTGATAAGTTTACAAAGTTACTCTGCACTTTTCATCTTACCATCAGGCCTAATGGGATCATACTCTTCAAATAAGAGGTAAACATTTCATGGAACCATACCTTTAGCTCTAAAGTTTATCAGAATAAGTTAACTTGCTAGACAAAGTGGCCATTTTTTAGATACTATCTATCCAAAGAAACATTGAACTCGCCAACTATAGATGTTATAAAGCACATTAAAGTAAGAAAACAAATAAGGTAATTCAGATGCCACTTTTTCATGTGTTACACATCTATGATCATGAATTATTATAAATGCAATTATAAGTGGAAAAGACTGGAGTAGCATACTTACATGAATGATGAGAACAGGACAGCTGACAAGTGGAATTTTATCTATATTCTGCACACAAAATACAATAACGGGTGCTATTACATCAAGCCGTAGACTCATCAATTCAACATAAGATTGAACAACTAAACAGGATAATGCATTTCAGGATAGAGTTGTATTACCTTATAAATATCGAACCAGTATGTCCGCTTTACAGGATACATTACTCTTAAGCCAGACAATATAGGACTATGCAAGACAACAGCTCTTAACTGAGGTAGCCGAGCAGCAAGATCCAAAGTCGGGCCACTTCCAACAGATTGACCATAGAGAATGATATCTTCCTGCTTGGTACCATAGCTTTCTTCAAGACACTTGTATGCAGCTTCAATATCTGCATACGTATTCTGCTCACTTGCCTGGAACAGAGAATATTTGAGCCTTACTCAGTGCCTTGTGATCAAAACACAAACACCTAATGAAATGGACTGAAATTACACAAACAGATAAGTGTCTAAAAACCTCCAGCATACCTTTCCAGTTGATTGTCCATACCCTGAATAGTCATACCTGCAAAGCATTACACATACAATATTAGGCTCTTATCTCTTTCAGTAGTCAGATAAAACTTATCCATAAGTTGCTTGCCAGTAGTAGACTGACACAGGAGTAATGCAAACCATTATTCAACATGACAAGATTTTTCGTTCTAGCAATAATTAGCTATCATTTTCATTCTAGACTGTCTCAACAAACCAAGTGGCTCTCACCAGAAGCCATCAAACGAAACTCAGATACAGATCACACAAAAGATAGATCAGTATACCAAACTACCACACTACAGCTAATCTCGGTTTCATCCAATTACTCAAATTCGCTTCAAAATAAAAAATTCAAGAAAGGAAACATTCATAAAAGCTGACTCAAAACAACTAAAGTGAGTAAAACCGAGATGGCAAAAACACCAGACTAGTCAGTAAAACCTAAAACAGATGCTCAAAACCCAGAAGAATATAGAAAAGTAACAGAGCATCAAACTTTACAAGATAGTAGGAAAAAAAAATCCAAAGATGAAGATGGAAACACTCACAGTTGCCATAAAATTTAAACAAATGTAAAAGCCAAAACCATTGCAATAACTAAAACCCAGATGCCAAATTCACCAGACTGGTCATAGAAATCAACAAACAAGCTCAAACACCCAGAAAACCCGAGATTTCAAATAGTAACAAAAGCATCAAACTTTCAGAATCCTACCAATGTAAAAACTCTAAAAGCTAACCAAACCACTAAAGTAACCAAAACCCAGATGCCAAAATTCATCACACTAATCAGATAACCCGATACTGCAAAACTCACAAAGCATCAAACTTCACAAAACAGAGCATCGGTATTAGCACTACTAGTAGTAACTTAAAGTAACTAAAGTTTCTGTTTTTGTTTTTTTACCCCATGAGATTAACCCTGAGGTGAATACTGAGGTCGATGAAGAGCTCATACATCTGACCCAGATCGGTGGCGTTCCCATGTGAGTACAACAAAGTACTCGTTGCCAAAGGGTGCCTTATATAAATAGCCACCACCTCCGTGCCTCTTCTCGTCGGCAGCTTCATCACTTCAACGTTTTCTCTGTGCGGAAATGGGCTCAGCAGCAACAGCCCCGTCGGCTCGTCGCTGACCACCTTGTACGACGGCGGACTCGGCGGAAAGAAAGCAAACTTCGCCGCCATCGATGACGTCACCCCACCCATTATAAGCTTAGCTTAGCTTTAGCTCAGAAAATTCTCACTGAAGCTCAAAGTGTGAGTGGGATTTAATAAACCCATATCGACATTCCATGAAAGATTGGACCTTTTGTTCTTTATATGGCAAAAGTAAAAGAGGAGAGGTTGATCAAAAAAGAAGAAGTTGGTTCTTGCTTTTTTATACCTCCATTAACAGTTTAACACTACTCAAAATTTGAAGAGAGATACTTTTTTACTTTATTTTAACATTGGAGAGGTGAAGATATGGACCATGGGGTGGTCTTTTGGCAATGGAAGCCATCATTTTTTGTAGGGTCATGAAGAAATTGACAGAAGAAGAAGTTTACAAAGATGTGTATGCAAAAAAAATAAAGAGAGAACCTGTGTGGGTTGACTCAGTCGGTAAAGATGGATAAGTGTTGGTATTCCACCCGTGTTCGATCCTCGCTGTCAACAGTCTTATGTTAGGTGCGATATTTATAAATCCTCCTGCGAAAATTTATACATGTGGGATGGTGTATCAGGTACGTGTCTTTCAGGGTTGAGATTGTAACTTGTAAGTTTGCCTTGACATTGGTGGTGTAGTGTAACCAAGTTCTCACCTAAACTTTTTGTAACAAAAAAAAAAGACAGATACGTGTCACCCGTATGTCTTTCAAGGTTGAAGTTGTAGGTTTGCCTTGACACTGATAGTGTAGCATAACCAAATTTTCACCTAAACTTTTTGTAAACAAAAAAAATTAAAGAGAGAAAAAAATTGGTAAATTATTTGGTGGATAAAGGTGTTTGTCTGATTGAATTTTCAATAGGCATTACAACCTCAAAAATAAATATGAATGATTGAGAGAGATCATAAAAGAGTACCGTAAAATCTTGATAATTTAACACTTGATTAATTAATAATTTTGATAAAATAATATTTTTTTACTGTTTTAATTCGAGGACTTGAGTATTAATTTAATACTAGATTAATTAATAATCTCGCTAAATTAATAAATTTTGTCAATTCTAAAATTATTAATTTATCAAAATTTTACTGTATAAACAAATTAGATAGTTTTGAAGTCTAAACAGAACACACTATAACTCAAATGGGGATGACCAATTCAAGTTTGTTGAAGTCTAAACAAATTAATTTATCAAAGTTTTACTGTATAAACAAATTAGATAGTTTTGAAGTCTAAACAAAACACACTATAACTCAAATGGGGATGAACAATTCAAGTTTGTTGAGTTCTTCATGTCTTAATTAGCCTTTTTGAGGTTAGTAAGTATGTAGGCATATTTAATTCTCTGCCAATTTGTTTCAAACTTCAATTACATTAATTAAAGTCTTGTTGAATTAATCAAAGAATATTATGTAAAGTTTGTAAGTTTAACTGAAAACATATGGACTGTTAGACCAAGTGACTGTCTAGGTATCATTTTCAGCTTCAGTGCTAGACTAGATCTCACATGGTATTTCGAGTCTCATCACATGAAAGGAGCACAATTATACAAGAGTGGGCAAAAGGAGCTGAAATGAATATTGGCTTTGAAGAACTAACCTAGTTCTATGTGATGTGAGACATACTTCAACCCCTAGGAAAGGAAATTATGAAAAAGGGATGACCTGTTTAGGTACACAAATCAATAATTGAAAGAAATTTCATGAAAGAGTGTGAATCACTATATATTGGCCACAAAATGATCAATTTCATTTGTATGATTGTTTCATTTCCAATTTTCCATGATCAGGTACTACTGGTAAATCCAATCTCCCATGAACAAAATTGACCCAAAATGGTGCAAGTTTCATATCAAATTCCATCTTGTCCCACCCAAAAACTCCAACCCTCCCTATATGAAACTTTTCCATTCTCTAGCCACGTTCTTGTCCAGAAAAGGCCAACCTTCATATTCAAACTCTTGGCCACAACAGAGTAATATATCAGTGGTGAAATTTGCTTTCACTCATAAGCACATGCAGAGAAACAAGCTAGGCAGCTAGCTAGCTGATTTAAGCTGATCAAAGTATATACTAGGATATATATGGACCTTATTATTCTGTGATTTCTTCAGTAAATTATGCAGAAAACTAAAAGGTTGCTCCTTTTTAGGTCTCAAGCTCAGCTAACATGCCAGCTCTTCTTCATCTTTGGGATCCTCGGCTTCCTGAAAAGAGTGAAACTTTAACATGCTTATCACATGCTAAATGGTCCTTTAGCGAAGAAAAACACTGAATTAAAATGCAACTTAGTAGTGTGATATGATCTCAGGAGGAAAATGACTGGAAACCATAAATTCCGGAAACAAAGACAACCGCTAAACTCATATTAGGTAGCTGAAAAATGATGTAATAGCGACCCTAAGTTTATAGATAATAAAATCAACCATATAAGTCAGAAGGAATGAAGCCAAAACCTGAATTTGGTTATGTTTGTGTTCTCTTTGGATCCATAACATCAAAGGAAATGAAAATGATAGAGATAGTGGGTCTAAGTGGCCACTGGTTTTATATCTATCTTCCTGTAATTGTGATGGTGTGATGAGACATGTCTCGTTGAAGCTGCAGAAATTCCGCAAAGGGCTTAGATAAATAAATCATACATATACATAAGCAATCTGAAAGTGCAAAACGTACAAGTCTTAATTTGTTCACGATCATTGAACTCTAGTCTCACTCCAATGAGGGCAACGACCACAAATTAGTTGTCAAAGGCTCAAGCTTTAAAGTTGCCATGAACTTATTCATCAAACTAAGCTAGTAACCAAGAATGCAATAATGCAATCTCATTTAAGCAAGCAAGCGATGATCATCAAAGACATAAACTCATTTGCACAAGTTAAGCGTTCTAGTACCATATGATATAAAAATGATTTCGATAGAGACTAAGGTCCGATTTGCGAAAGCAAAAGCCAACGATACATAGTTCGATATATACTTCTCTAGTGAACCAAGCCTAATTTTGGAAAAGTAGGAGTTATCATCTATGTATGTATTAGTGAATTTGAATATGAGTAGTTCACAGTGGATCAAGTTCGCCAGTTCCATGGACAGACATAGAATACATAGTTCGATATATACTTCTCTAGTGAACCAAGTCAAATTTTGGAAAAGTAGTAGAAGTTATCAACTATGTATGTATTAGTGAATTTGAATTTGAGTCTAGTTCACGAAGTTCGCTAGTTCTATGGATAGACATAGAGTACTACTTCAAGCCAACTCATGTGAAAGCCCAGTGACATCTGGGCCGGGATTTGAGTACAGTCCAGTATAAATGGGTCCGGGTTTTCGGGTTCTGAACCGGAGCACAAGATTTTGCTGATTACGGAGTTATTTATTATAATTAGTCATGAGGATGTGTATAGCTAGCTAATCTGACAACGCCCTTTCTCCATTAAAACGACGTCGTTTACTTTGTCACTGCCGGAATTCTCATTCTTTTTCCGACTTCGGTTGGTCGGTCGGCTCCGCCAACTCGACGGTCACACACGTAAGCCCCTCTCTCTCTCTCCGTATGCTTTCTTGGAATTAGGCTCTGTTCTGGTTCGCCGGAAAAGAGCTTCGTTTACCGGAATCAGGTAAAACATGAAATAAAGGCAATGCTGGAATATGAAGCTCCGATTGACATGTCTTCTGTTTTTGAGTTTTGATTTTCTTCTAATTTTTTTCGGAGAGAGCAAAAGGACTAGGGTTTATGTATGTAGAGAGAGAGAGAGAGAGAGAGAGAGAGAGAGAGAGATAGCTAATCTGGATTTTCAGTGGCTTAGGGTTTCTATCTATTTTGATTGCATGCGAATTTTAGATTTAAAGAATCAAAGCGTTTCTGAAATGTGCTAGCATATTTAATTTTTGGAGCTAGTTTATGTTTACTGAGTTTTAATTTCTGGAATGTATTTGATTCTTGGTTATTTGTAGAAGCTGTTGGTTTGAGTCTTTGAGATAATGCAGCTTATGGTTTTGTGTGTTATGCTGATTGGTGTAGTTTTATATAGGTGTGAGTTGCCCAGGGTTTCTTGAATTGGAGCTTCCGATGCCAAAGAACATGTGTCTTTATCGGTTGCTCAGCAGATGAGAAGATTTTCTGTGGTAGGAAAGTGTCGTCGTGACATAGCTGGTAAGAATTAACGAGTGTGTCATGAAGCCTCCGTTGAATGTTTTTGGATTTGTGAGTGGTATCGATGTAGTTTCCTTGTTTGGTGCAGTTGCCATTGTGTTGTTATGTCACAACCTGAAAAGGAATTGATTGGTTCGAGTAAATGCCAGAAATTAGGACCAGACTACTTCGGTTACTACACCCATCAAGTGGTGGAGTTGCTGTCAAGAGATGAAGATGTTTCGCCTAATGGTTGCGAAACCTCTGATGTTTCTCGAAGAAGATATGGGAAAGATACAAGCAAGGATATAACTGAGCATTGTAATGGTATATCTGGTTCATTGTTTAGTGATAGTTTAGAAAATGAGCTCTCAGATCCCACAAAAGAAAGATTGAGATTGTTTCTCAAGCAGGGTGCGAAAGTTCTTGCATCAGAAGTTGATGAGGTAGGTTGGAAATTGAAATGCATATTTCCCTATTTTGTTGTCTTATACATGTTCTTAAAATAATCCAGATGCAGTTATAGATTCCTTTAACTATATAGAAAAGGTCAGGATTAGTCGCTAAAATTGCTATGAAAGAATCAATACGTATGTCATTTGAATTGATCTTTATGTGGTAGAATTGTAGTGATACCTTCCTTCTTCACTGGAATCTACTTGAAAATGTTGCTGACTTTACACAAGGGTCAATTGAAACTTGATATATTCAAAAACTAATATTTGCTTCTAATCTGTACTTCCTAGTAATGGTATGTGTACATGCAGATGCTAGAACCGATTTTAGCTGTTCACCAGTTAAACTTACAGCTAGAGAGCAGAAAATTGTCAAAAGATGTAGATAAAGGCAAAGCTCCTCTGTCTAAGAGACTAAAGAGATCTTCGTCGTCTTCAAACAGCCTCTCTGCACTTTCTAATCACACTACTCCTGAATCCAACAGAAAGGTATATTTCTATCTTATGTACATGGGGTTGTAATACTTTTATAAGTTTCTGTAAAGTTGGATGTCTTCGTCGTCTTCAAACAGCCTCTCTGCACTTTCTAATCACACTACTCCTGAATCCAACAGAAAGGTATATTTCTATCTTATGTACATGGGGTTGTAATACTTTTATAAGTTTCTGTAAAGTTGGATGTTTCATTCCTTTTATTTCTTAGTTAGTACTGGATAAGTTAACTGTATACCAGTTTCATTTCCTTAATATTTTACAACTCAAGCTTGAATGGGTGCAATCAGACTTGTTGTAATGTTGCATTAACAATTTATTATAATTTTAATCTTCAGGACGATGATGATTTGCAGTTCTTTATAGAGAACAATAGCTTGCAGGTTGAGGAGGCAGTAAAGAAATCTACTGATCAATATTCTGCAACTGTAATTTTCTGGAATTCTTTCTATTTCATTGCTGCAAAGGTTGATCAAATTCCGTTCCTTCTATGCATTATCAGGAATATCATGTCAGCAATTCGCACGTCTTATATTGCAATTGTCTTACATCTGACCTGCGATGCTCTATGTTTTCCAGCTAGGCCACATGGAGCAGCAGCTTGAGAAAATTCTTGATACTGTGATGTCTAAGTGCAGGTATTCTTTGATACTGCTCTCTCAGAGTTGATATCTGACATCTACAGCTGCGTTATATTGCACTTATTGTAGAAAATATGAGAAGATCTAATGTTTCTTTAGGAGTTTGTAAGTAGATGACTGAGAGTCTGAGACAATTTAAGAACTGACATCACGTGGAGACAATGTTTTCCGTTTTCTCACTAATTTTGCCACATAAAAAGTAGAGGTTCCAAAGATAATTTGGAAACAAATTTTATTTGCTGAATTTTTTTGAATAAGAACTATAAGGGGTGAGGAAATACTTCTTTACTGCAAGGCAATTGATTATCATTCAACTGCAATTTCCAGGCCTATGACAATTTCTGAGAAGCACAAGCTTGGAAAATTGATTCAGAAGTTACCAGAAGAAAATCTTGATCGCGTTATAGAAATCATCCAGAATGGCAATGTAGCTCAAACAAGTTCCTCAGATGAAATTCAAGTGGACCTTAAAAAGGAGGTAACGTGGAATTGCACACTAATAAAGTGCTGTTTTCATTTTCGATCTCCAATTCTAAAGTTAGATATTTAAGATGCTGTAAACTCGTTAGACATGTTAATCCTTTTCTGAGATTATTTCTTTTACTTGCAGTCTAATGTAACACTTTGGAGATTGTTTCATTACGTAAAAGCAGTTGAGAAAGCTAGAACGCTCTCCAAGTAGCTCCACAGAAAATGTTGCACGCCTATATGAAGATAGCAATCATCATGCTATTTCTTATACTTCCCTGTGCCTGTAAGGCTTTGATGGTTACTCTGTCCGGTTTTAAGACCAAGTATTATGAGAACCGATCAAGAATCATGGTTCTACTTCTACCGTTTGACTATACAGTTTTGGGTAAGCCTAACCTACATATGATATCTTTACGGCCCAGAATAGCATTACTTGGAGCACTCAGGCTCAGAGACTCAGATGACACGCTGCTCAAAATAGGAAAAGTTGAGGTGAATGTTAGAAGAGTAGATGATTCTTTCATAGATTTCGTACTTCAATGTAATTGGTCTTGTGCTTTGCACAACGTAGATTGTAATCGTACTGAAAGCCATACACCTTTTACCGTATACTGACTATAGAAAGTTAGGGAATCACAGTTTTGGAAACAAGCAAATTTGTTTTTTTTATGAGGAAATAAACTACACTAAGAGCATCTGCACCAATTTAGGACTTCCTATTGGGTGAGGAATTCCTATTTCGAGAATTTTTGTCACTAATCATTAAATAGGATGTATTATTCATGTTTTTTGTGCAGCAATGTAACAAATATGAATTCTTATTACTATTCATTAATTATAAAAAATTATTTTATTTAATTATTAGTGTTAATATGTCTTGAATCAGGTTTGTATGTCGGTAGCATACGGGGGCCTAGCTAAATGTAATCCGTTTTGGGTTGTTAGAAATTTTTACAGAAAAATGAAGATAGTATTTATAGAAAAATAGTAGGGGGTTATTAGAAATTTTTTGGGATTTTTTTCGGAACATTTTTGGTAGTATCCGTTCTGAAATTTTCAGAATCAACAATAGCCGTTATATTTGAATATAAGCCGTTCGATCAAGCCAACTTTGAATTTGGGGCGTCCAGATTAACAGTAGCCGTTACTGGATTATGCTGGTCGACAGCCTGCCACGTGGCGGGCTGTCATTGGTTGGTTAATCGAGTTAAAAAAAAAAACTTTCTTATCGGCGCGTATATTACACGCGCGAAATTTAAAAAATAAACCTTCCCGCCTGATGTCACCTACGAGCGTAGGCTCCGCCAGGGGAAGTTCTCTCCGGATTCCTATTATCGATCGCTTGGGAGGAATTTCTCCTCATCGCCGATCAATCAACGCCTCCCCTTGTCGTTGTTGCACGTCGCCGAAGCAAGGACTTCCTATTTTCTTCGCGGGCCCCCACCAAAATTGCAAGAATTCCTCTCGGCATACCGAACCGCTGCGGATGCTCGAAGCTCCTCTAGGAACTCCCCAACCCTTGACATCATGTAAAACAGCATGATAAGCTTCCAGAGGGGGATTCCCATTCCAAATTTGCAGGTTCTACACCTTGTGCCCTAAGCTTGCAATTGAGTCTGCGACGAAGTTAGCTTCTCTGTAACAATGCTGGAACTGAATGCTCTTGAATCTGCTAGCCAATGCAACAATGTATTTAATTGATTCTTTGATGCTCCAAGGGGGCTCAAAAGTTCCTTTGACACAGTTAATCACCAGCATGGAATCACCTTCTGCAATAATGTTGTCACAACCTTTTCTTGAAGCTTGGAGCAATCCTTCTTTCAAAGCACTAGCCTCAGCAAGGGAAATCGAGGCCTTCCTAAGGTTAACAACTTTAGAGAGGATAGGCTGGCCAGTGTCATTTCAAAGCACAAACCCTCCAGCAGCACTTCCTAAATCTCCACCAATAACCGAGTCATCAAAGTTGAGTTTAATATGGCCGCAAGGAGGGGGAGACCAGCAAATGGTTGGAGGATACAAAGGGGGTTGCGTAGGGTTGTAGTCGAGGTCTTTGAAATGTTTCCAAACAGAGGCTGCAATCTCAATGATCTTAGTGTGGTTTACCTCTTTATTGCTGAATACTTTGAGGTTACAAGCTCTCCAAATCTTCCAGCAAGTCACCACAATTTTTTCCAACTTCTCATTATTGGAGTTGTTACCTTCGATGGTGTCTCTCAAGATGATGAAGAGGCCTCTACCATTAGATGAAAGCCCCCAGTCAAGCTTCTGCCACACCAGCCTTGATTTCCTGCAGTTTAGGAACATGTGGTTTATAGTTTCCTCTTCAGAATTACAACGGGGACAGATGTTAGAGCTGATCATTTTGTGTTTAAACAATCTAATCCTTGTATTAAGGCGATTCTGAAAGAGGAGCCAGGTAAAGATTTTAACCTTACGAGGAATGCAGAGTTTCCATATTTTATTGATAAGATCCTGATGGATGTGTTTTTGTTGATTCTCATTTTGAATCCAGGAGACAGATTTAATAGTGAACTTGCCTTTAACATCAGGTCCCCAAATAAAATGATCTTCACAATTCCTAATAGGAATAGGAATCCCAATAATGTGGTAAACAATATCTTTCTCAAAGAAGATCTCAAGCTTTGAGATATTGCAATTCTTCCCTGTCATGAAATCTTTGACATTTTCTTCCCAATTAATCTGGGGAACCATATCAGGTTTGACCTTGGTATGGAGTGGATAAGAAAAAACCCAGTTGTGTTTCCAGAACTGCACAGTTTCCCCGTCCCCTATAATCCACCTCATTCCCTTTCTCAGAATTTTCCTTGCATCAAGAATGCCTTTCCAGGCTTCAGAATGTGATGACTTCTTAGCACTTTCAAGAAATTCAGCTTTAGTTAGATATTTTTTCCTAACAATATCTACGTACCAGTTATCTTGTTGTTTAATTATTTTCCAACCTAATTTTACAAGGACTGCAGAATTAGAGACACAAGTAGATCTAATCCCCAGTCCACCAAATTTCTTTAACTTACAGATATTCTTCCAACTAACAGGATTGCACTTGGCATCCTTTCCCCAAAAGAATTTCCTTGACAGCTTGTCTATTTCATTACAAATTTTATCTGGACATTTAAAATAGGATATGGCATAATTAGGCATACCAGAAAGGCAGGATTTGATGAGGACTAATCTGCCAGCCTTGGACAAAGAGTCCCTCTTCCAACCAGTGAGTTTGTTGGAGATTCTCGAGATTAATTCCTTGGACTTAATAGGGTCTTTACAAACTGCCACATTGTTAATGCCCAAGTACTTACCAATAGTTTACTTGTGCTGAATTCCCAAAATACCTGCAATTTCATTCTTGATACTGCTAGTAACCCTGTTAGAGAAGAAAATGGAAGATTTATTAAAATTTATTTGCTGGCCAGATGCTCTAGAGAACTGGTTTAGAATTCTCAAAGCATTCCTGGTAGCCTTAGGAGAGGCCCTACAAAAAAATCAAGCAATCATCAGCAAAGAACAAATTAGAAATTATGTGCCCCTTAGGACTCGACAAAATCCCAATATTACTCTTATGGTTGACTGCTTTCAAATTAAGGTGTCTAATCAGAGGTTCAATACAAAGAATGAAGATGTATGGAGAAATGGGATCCCCTTGTCTAATCCCACGAGAAGGAACAAAATAACCCTCAGGTTTCCCATTGACAATTACTGAAAAAGAAGAAGACGAAATGTAGACCATTACTAAATTAATCCAGTGGTGATCAAATCCAAAACACATAAGGCAGGATCTGATATAGCTCCAACTCAGAAGATCATAGACTTTCTCGAGATCTATTTTGATAGCCATTGCACCAATGTTGCCTTTTTTCCTTTTAAAATCACTGAGAAATTCATGCGCAATTAAAATGTTATCTTGAATTGTTCTTCCAGGAGCAAAGACTCCTTGATTGATTGAAATGCATTTCTCCAACAAAGGCTTAAGTCTTATAGCCAAAAGTTTGGTGATAAACTTATAAGACACATTACACAAACTAACAGGTCTCAGATGGTTTATTGTTTCAGGCTCCTCAATTTTTGGGATGAGGGCAATGTTAGGGTGATTCATGGCCTTGCAAGAAGTTCCCCCTTTGAAGAAGTACTTTATCATTTTGACTATAGAATCTCCACCTCATTCCAGTTGTTTTGGTAGAAAAAGGCATGGATACCATCAAGGCCAGGGACTTTCATAGCTCCAATAGAATGAACAGCTTCGAAAATGTCTACATCAGAAAAATTACTAGTCAGCTGAGCATTACCTTCAGAAGTAATACAGGGTTCTATAACCTTCAAAAAGGAGATAATATCCACTTCACTAGGATTTGATTGAGCTTGGAACCTCCTTCTGAAGTCCCCGACAATGTTGGAAGTAATTTCATCAGGATTTGTGATTCAATCACCCCTATTGTTTTTGATTTTGGTAATTCTATTCATTTTTTTTCTAATTGTGCACTGAGTGTGAAAATATCTGGTGTTCCTATCCCCCTGAGTGATCCAGTCAACTTTGGCTTTTTGGGCCCAAAAAATTTCTTCACTGCTGTGAGTATTTGAAATGATCTTTTCTATCTCTTCATTTCTGGTTCTCAGACTCCAAGAGTCAGAATCATGCATCAATTGAGTTTGGATGATTTCACTCTCATCCTGCAAGTTTTTTAATCTGGTGAAAATGTCACCAAAAATATTCTTATTCCAATCTCTGGCTTTAAACATAAAACAGTTGGTAATAGTTGTCCAGTGTTTCATAGGATCAGATTCCAACTTTTGAGACCATATGTTGCTAATAAACTCCTTGAAGCTAGGATGCAACTGCCACATAGCCTCAAATTTAAAGGTCCTATGTCTCTTGTTTTTCTTTTTATTGATGAAAAGGTAGATCAGACTGTGATCAGAGCCATTAATGGGCATATTTGTGACCTTTAGATCGGGAAATTGAGTAAAGCCTGCAGAGTTAGTGCAAAACCTATCCGGTTTCTCAAAAATTAGTGTTTCATCCTTATGTTTATTAGTCCAGGTATAAGGTAATCCCTAGTGAGGGACAGTAGTCACACCACAATTATTGAGAAAATCTACAAAATCTACCATATACTTGGTGAAGTTTTGGTTGCCTCCCCATTTTTCAGAGGGTTCAGCAATATTATTAAAGTCACCTGCTAAGAACCAAGCATCATTATTACTGGGTCTGATTGATTCAATTTCAGTCCAGAGATCCTCTGTTTTTCCTTTTTTGGGTAAGCATAGACAAAGGTGAAGAAAGCATTTTTGCCAATTACATTATCCTTTATAAAACAGTGGATGAAGCGATCATGTTGCAAAAGGATATTTAAATTCACATTCTTAGAGCTCCAAGCTAAATACATACCACCACGTTGTCTCTGTGAAGGAACCACTAGATTGTTATCAAAAAGGAGCTTGGAGATGATTTTACTACCATTTTCAATGCCGGATCTGGTGTCTAATACACACAGAACGTCAAGGCACAGTAGAGAAACATAAAAGTTGGCCTGTGATCTAAAGTCAGACCAGAAACTACTCTGGCTGTTCCAAACACCTACAATCATTTGATAGACTTAGAAGTACCCACTCCAGCCACCATGGCTTCCTCTTTGTCCATTTCCCACTCAGCAGTCATCTATCTTTGTCTATTCTTAGGACTCTTAAAGTTAGAACTCACATCATTAACTTCTGATCCAAGGTTTTGAAGTTCCCATAGTGCACACCAGAGGCACTGAGATCATGTTTATCCACAGAAAGCATAGGACCAACTGCATCCTCAAACTTCTCCTGATCAATATAATCAACACCATCATACATGTAATTGTAGAAACCAACAACCATAGATGGTGAATACATACTCAGGGTATCCCACTCCATATTCAGATCCGAGACAATAGGGGTTTCAAGTAAATAATCAATGGATGAAAGGAAAGAGAAGGAAATATCAGACTCATCATTTGAGTCACAAAAATCACTCACCATGTCGTTAGACCCTGGTGATCCAATCAGGAGCTCTGTGTTAGTACTCAGCCATTTGTTCCTTCCAATTATCACAGAAACTCTCATTGTTCTCGTTTCTCTGGTGGCCTCCTTGTAGGATATTCCCTCCTTTGCATAGGAGTTATATTCGTTTGGTAAGCTCCTAGCTCCTGTAGTTGCCCTACTAGAACTAGCTCCTCTAGTGTAACCCTTACCACGTCCAACATTACTAAATTGTCCAGTACCTGCCTCTTTGTCTTTGTCTTTGTTAGAGTACACATTAGCCGACTCCTCATACCCTTGAAAGTTGTAAAAGGTAGGGCTTGGTTGGGGAAAGACCACCATGGTGTTCTTGGGAACCCTACTTTTAACTTCCGGATCCACATGCTTGTCTGAGGGAAACATCTCATCTTCATCAGACTCCTTCTCCACTAGCAGAAAATCCTTTCCAAAAGCTTTCTCTGTTTGTGTTTAGGTTTCCCATAATAGAAACAAATAAGAAAAAGTTCTCGCAGGAGACAAGAACCTTAATAGGTTTCACAGAAGGGTCACTGGAATGAACCACCACAACCCTAGGTAAGGGATACCTAAGGTCCAATTCCACACAAACTCTTCCATACATGCACTGTGTACGCAACTCCGTTTCTTCATCCATTCCCTGAAAGTTTCCTATGGGCTTGTAGATATCCCTAAAGTTCTTGTCCACCCAATAATTGAGAGGAAGATTGGGAAGACGAATCCCGCAACGAATGAACTCAATAGTCTCAAAGACAGGATTGAAGTTTTGAGACCACCTTTGAACATGAAAAATTCTCTGGTTAATGATCCAGGGACCATTATCCAGCACAAAGTATAGATCTTCCTCCAACGAGAACTCCATTTTGAACGAGCCATTTATGAGCTTGCTCATGTTCAGCGTGCCTTCAACATCTTTGAAAGCCACTCCAGCTTTCTCCATGACCACATCGTTGTCCACGGCTTGCCAAAGATACGTCCAACCCGGCAATAACGGGTGAAGTGCTCAGTAACATCATTCGCTGGTGCTTCAACGAAAACATGGGTCTCTTTTTAGTTGATATAGAACTTCGCACTGCCAAGGGTGAACTCAACAGGACGTTCATTGGCAGTAGGTCTTTGGAACTGCGTTTGGCGAGTAGGAACAGAGGATTGGTGGACATTTAGCAAGGCTAAGGAATTAGGACTAAGGGCCATCTCAAGAGCGGAACTACGAACACTACAACGCTGAGTGAGTACACTAGACTGGGGAGGGGATGGATGTTTCCGTGGTGCAGGCTAGAACTGAGAGCTCTATTTATAGTACTAAGAGTATAAGACACCGCCTCCATCAGAGGCCAATCCATGGCCTTTCGCATGCAAGCGGCAGGGTAATGGTGTTCCCGAGAGCCTTAAACCGGTCCAATACATAAAGGATCGATTGTAGTTCTCTAAATCTAGACTACTGTCGAGGCTAGGGTTAGAGAGCTGAACCCTGCCGTTCTCGCTTAACGCCATGTTAATGATGGTTTTAGTAAAGCAACAGGCTATTACTTGTGGAATGCGAAGAGAACTGACCTGAAGCGAACGTACCTGCATGGTAATGATGTAGTTCTCGAAGTTGGGGAGATTGTCTGCAGCTCTGAGCTCGCCAATGAACAGGCAAATGGATACCAGCTCATGATGAGTATTTATCCAAAAAGGATAATCACGACGGTTTTCGAGGAGGCAGTTATAGGTTGGTGAGGTGAGGATCGCACGCGTGGTGAGATTTGTTAAGAACTTTGAGTCATTGTTCAATTGGTTCTGCGGAGTAACTTTTTGGATTGAATGCAAGGTAGTATCATGTGTATGATCACTGCTTGGCCAAGGTGGAACAAGCCGGAGAAGCCAGCTGAGAAAGATGAGGAGTCGGAAACCTAATCTAATTTTGGGGCTCGAATCTTTTGCGCATGGAGCGCGTTCCCTAGTTCTCTCCATTGAGTCAGCTCAAACAAGCAAATTTGTTGTTTCTTTTTTGTACTATAAAACATACTCATGTATCTCAAAAATAAGAATCAAAAGATAAAGGAGGAGCTCAACGAAAGCTCATTGAATGCAATCGAAGAGGATACATAAGCTAGAATGGCCTATCTATAAGAACATAAAATCTCTACAGTAACATTTTTCGGTGATTACACAAAAAGGTTACAAGAATGCTAAGATTATTTCCCCAAACCAAGGAACAATCTTGAAAAGCACATATCAGTGATCATCTTTACTTCAAAATCGCCTTGGTCGCTCTTCAGCAGCGTTTACTCTAATCGTTCTACCATCCAAACTCTGCACAGCAATGGATAAAAAGTTCAGGGATTAGTTAAGAATCTGACATGAAGGTAGAACTAGATGAAAATGAAAGGAAACTTGACAATGCTCTTGGTTTCCTGTATGCAGTAGGATCAAACTTTTGAGTTCTACATGAACCAAGTTCACAACTAGTAGTTAGGCGATCACTTGAGTCTAAACACACAACTCTAGTCATGAATAACATTATTTAAGAAGAGAGGATGCATGGCTCTTCGCCTCTTCCCATGATTGTGCGATTAAGCAACGCAAAGTGAGTTCTTATTCGTCACCATGACTAATACTTATAGGTGTTTAATTGTTGCATAGATAAGACCAATGATGATGAACTTAAGCTATTGCCACATTATTTATAAGCTATACCTAGAGGAAAAAGTTTTATCAGCACATCCTAAGTCGAATGCAAGAGATGTTAATATACAGTAAAGCAAGGCAAACACAATTATACCTGTCCATCAAGAGCAGCAATGGCACCCTCCACTTCTGCCTCACTGGACAATGTGACGAAGCCAAACCCACGTGAACGCCCGGTTTCCCTATCATAAACCACCCTAGCACTCACCACATTCCCATGCTCACTGACCAACTGTTCCAACCGAGAATCGTCCACTTGCCACGGCAGGTTACCAATATAGAGCCTGGAAGAAGGCCCTTCCACTCGAGGTGGTCTTTCGGGACGTGACCCTCTAGGAGCGGCCTTGTTTACTGTCAAGGCCCTTCCACCTAAATCCTGTGTAAAAACAAATACAACTTTCAAACACTCAAATTTTACCTCTCAATGTAAAACATCACCATGTAACTAGAACCCAATGCATCAACACTCAAATTTGCTACATTCATCATAAATTTCACAATGCTAAAATCCGACTAGTTACATCACCATGTAACTAGAACCAAATGTATCAACATTCAAACTAGCTACATTAATCTAAGATTTCACAATGCTAACATCTGATTAGAAATCGGCAACTTACATAACGGTTGAACATCTCCACAGCTTTCTCAGCTTCCTCAACAGTACTCATGGTCACAAACCCAAATCCTCTACTCTGATCCGTCTCCCTGTTATAAATCACCTAGCAATCGAAAAGGCCGAAAACAAACACAACAATGTGACTATAATCCCAATGCTACAACTTTACTAATAAATCAAGAAAAGGCCCATAATTTATTTACCTCAGCAATCTCCACAATCCCAGCCTCATTGAAAATGTTGGCAAGCTTCACACTGTCAACATCATAAGGCAAGTTCCCCACATAGAGCTTAGCCTCTTCAGGAGGCTCAGCATAAGACTCTTCTGCTTCTTGTTCTGCTTCTTGAGCAACTTCAGAGTCCAATGCCACTTCATCTTTAACTTCTTGTTCTTGTTCTGCAACCTCTTGTTGGGCCCATTCCGAGGTCTGAGCCACGTAGAGTGGCAAAGACTTGTGCTTGAGAGAGACCCATGAAGTGAATGAGCAAGAGAGAGCTGAGAGCTTGGTGGGTTTTGAAGGGAGTGAGAGAAATGGGTGGTGTTGAGGTTTGGGGGTTGAAAAAACAGAGGATAGGCAAGTTTCGGGTATTGAGAGTGGCTTCAGAAACCCAGTAGTTGCAGAAGACATGGTTGCGGAGAGAGAGAGAGAGAGAGAGAGAGAGGATAAGGAAGGAGAGAAGAGATGAGTTTGGTTTGTGTTACATGAGAGTGATGAGAGATTGAGAGGCAAAGATGGACCAAAGAATTGCAGGTAGGAGATATTTTTTTTTTCAATTTCGAAGAAAACAAAGGTTATGAAGATATTTTTTTTCATTGTCAAATTTACTGTCAGATAAAAAAAGACAGTTCTATTTTTCAAGTAAATATTATTAATTTTTTTGTTTTTTTATTGCTTATCAACTTATAGAGTACCTTAAGTGGATTCTGTAGAGAAACTATATAACTTAAAGGTGCTGATTTTCACACTCCCTTATTTATTTATTTAATGCACTCCTTTTGTGTTTATTTTTTAACTAGATCATGTCTTTAATAAGAAAAATAGATGGAAGGAGAGTGTGGGAAGAGTGGCTTTTTGGTAAAAGTATACACAAAAAGAGTGCATTAAGTAAATGGGAGTGTAAAAATCAGCACCCTAAATTAAGTATGGTATGATTGGTATCGTTCTCATTGATTCTCTGCCTAAATTAGGCGTGCTAGGCATTATGCTCATTAATCTGACTAGAGCCTAACGATTTTTACGACATTGGTTCACATTTGCTTCAGTCAATATTACATGAGGTATGGGGCGTATGGCTAATGTATCGTGGACCGAGTTATATATTGTTCGAGCTATATAAGTTAAAACAAAACAAAAAACATTGAAAAATGGATTTTGTCTTAGCGCGACCAACCCACTTGTATCATAGATTCTTAGTTTAAATATAATAAGTAACTTACACGTAGACATGGCCGGAGCCATGCATAGGCGAGGTAGGGTATCCCTGAAGTTTGATAATTGTATTAATTTTTAATGAGTATCTTTATAATGAGAATCTCATTAAACTCATTTTTTTGTTATATTTTAACAAATTCTCTGTTAATTAGATAGATAATAATGAGTAAATCACTCGTGCAAAATTTCACAAAAATTAAAAATCGTTAAATCATTCATATCAAGATTTATCACTTATGAACATGAACGGTGTATGTTTGACAGTTTTGGTTTATCCATTGATTTGATCTTGTTGGATACCTTAATGATTTTCAATTTGGATAATTTTTTTGAGAAATGATATACTCATCAATATGTAAACATCTAACGGTTAAATTTGTAAAAATGCTATCAAAAAATTATTCTTACAACAATTTTATAAAAAATATTTATCAAATCCTTATTATAAGGGTGCTCACTGGAGCTCAATAATTTCGACTACATCTTCGACGTTGAAGCTTAAACGTTCTAGCTTCTCGTTCGGAAATTTTTTCAAGACTACATGGATTCACATATCGATATAGTCTAATCCATCAAGTGGATTTGGATCACTTTAGTTGAAGGGAGGGCCGGCTGCTCGCCGTTAAGTATTAGTGTCGGTCGGTCTGAGGTTTTATTGACCAACACTAACATCTAACAGGGCTATTGAGTAGTAACTATTGGGCCGGCCCATCATGAAAAACAAAACAAAACCACTCAGAGGCCCAATGTTTTTCTCCTTTCTTGTTCAAAAGGTTATTTAACATTGCGAAAAAAAAATCACATATTAATAAAGACTCGAAAATCACTGATAGAAATTGAAGAAGAACAAGCTCAAGATCTCTCTCTCTCTCTCTCTCTCTCTGACTTTGAATTCAAAATCCAATCGCTGTTTGCTTTGTTGTTCTTCTTCTTCTTCGTCAGGTAAAGCCTCGCTTTTTCATTATCGCAGTAGTAATCTCATGGATTCAACTAAACCTAACAGCGACTTAGTGTAATCGAAGCCCTGAACGTTTTAAAGAAGTTAAATTTGTTTTTTTTTTATTTGTATATGAGGAAGAGTTTTGAGAAATCGAATTGGGTATTCAAGGATTTGAGCTAAATCGTCATACTGCGGTTTTGGATTGGTACTTTCTTCAGTTGGGTTTGATTAGTTTGAGTTATTTACTTAACTGTTTGAGTAGTTGAAGCATTAGTTGACATAACAAGTGTTTTGTAATGTGGAGTGTTTGCTGTTTCAATTTTGGGTTGTTTCAATTTGAAGGAAGTAAGCATTTGAAAGGCAATACAATATAGTTCAGGCGAGATTGAGTTATATATAGCATGATTCGACATTGCCAACTCAATGTCTGAGTTGTTCAGCTTTTACTTATTTGGGAAGCTTCATTTTATATAGGAAATTTGATTGTATTAATAAGATAAAAGCATAGCGTAACTTGGGTGCTGATTGTTTGTATGGTTGGATTTCTGATTTGGTGAAGTTTTTTGCCGGTGTAGTTGAGATTATAAGATGGGTAAGGTGGGCATAGATCTTCCTCCCAAGGGTGGATTCAGCTTTGATCTGTGTAAGAGAAATGCCATGCTTTCGAAGGATGGAGTTAAGCTACCTCCATTTACAAAGACAGGAACGACCATTGTTGGATTAGTTTTTCAGGTAAAGCTTCTTTCTGCTCTTTTCTCTAGGATCTTCCGAGTCGAAAGATAAATTGCTTCAGAGAATTCTCATCGCTGTTATTTTAACTTTCTTTTGTGATGATTTTTTTGTCAGGATGGTGTCATTCTTGGAGCTGATACCAGGGCCACCTCAGGGTCAATCGTGTGTGACAAGAACTGTGAGAAGATCCATTACATGGCACCAAATATATATTGCTGTGGAGCAGGAACTGCTGCCGATACTGAGGCGGTGACAGGTATATTTTAGATTTTGTTTAGTGCTAGACATGTCTGTATGCAACTGTTTATCTCTATATACCCAAGTTTGCATATTTTTGGAGTACCATCATACCTCCACTGTTAATCTGGTGCTATTTTGTATGTACTCTTTCAGACATGGTCAGCTCACAACTGCAGTTGCATCGCTACCATACCGGCAGGGAATCAAAGGTTGTGACTGCGCTCACCTATCTGAAAAGACACCTATTCAAGTGAGTATTATCTCTCATAGACTTCCTGCAGTTAGCCCTTTCAGGTATATATGATCCCATTATAAGTTCATCATTGTTCTGACTGTTAAACACGATGTTTAGTTACCAAGGTCATGTGTCGGCTGCATTGGTGCTTGGGGGTGTCGACTTCACTGGCCCTCATCTGCATACGGTAAGATATTCCTGCTGCTGATAGTTTGGATAGGACGATATGGTTTTCTTTATACTTGCATAGTCTGATGACTGACAACTTTGCCTGCTTATCTTTGCAGATTTATCCCCATGGATCAACTGACACACTCCCTTATGCCACTATGGGTTCTGGTTCACTTGCCGCAATGGCCATCTTTGAGTCCAAATACAAAGAAGGATTGACGGTAATAATCTTTTGGATTCTGAAGTCACAGTCAGAAAAATTAGCTTACTGGATTTTATGTTTTAGGATAACAAGCAGTGAATTATGCTTTTCAACTTTATAATTTTGTTTTGTATACTCTGATGCAGAGAGATGAAGGGGTACAACTCGTTACAGAGGCTATCTGTTCAGGTATCTTCAATGATTTGGGGAGTGGCAGCAATGTAGACATCTGCGTCATTACCAAGGTTTGATGGCTGTTACTATTAGTCGTGGTTTTCCGCAAAATAAAAAATATTTCATACTAATGCAAACTCGTTTGTATAATTGTGCTGGTTCAGGGCAACAAAGAATTCCTGCGAAACCATTTGAAGCCTACTCCTAGAACCTATACCAGTCCCAAAGAGTACACATTCACCAAGAAGACTGGTTAGCATCACATCGCTTTCACTTTATTTCCATTATACAACTGCAAAGCTTCTCTTCAATGCCATACCTGATCTTACATTTCAACAGTATAATGATTCATCATGTTTTATATCGCAACTCATGTTGTCACTGCCTGTTGTTAACTTATGGTTTCCGGATGCTTTGGGCGTAAAGCATAATGTGTGGCCATGTCTTATATTGTTTTAACGTCTTTATTTGCTTTAGAGAGTTTGATGGTTTCAGTCCTCTCGATAAATATGATTGTCTCTGCATATTCAATTTGTTTAAATGTTAAGATTTTCATTCTTTGTACTTCCTTTGTTGCAGAGGTTCTGTCAACGAAGATTACACCATTGAAAGAAAAGGTTGAAGTCATAGAAGTAGGAGGGGACGCCATGGAAGAATAAGAAGGCTGGACTACTTTGATATTTGAATCCAAGTGACTTGCATACCAACTTGAATGAACTATTTCTTCTTATTATGTTATTTGCAAAAGGGGTATGAGTTTCTTCTTCAATGTGATTTGCAGAAGGCATATTTATATGAAAGTCTTTATTCAATTTCTATCTGAAGTTCTGAACCAAGTAAATTTCAGTCCGGTACCTTTATTGGTGAGGTTATCTGGCTCCTATTTCTACCATTTCTATTTGCACCTTTTATTGAAATTTCCACCCCTATATAAATAAATCACAAACCAACTATAGGTTTAAAAGGAGAGAGGAGGTACAGAATTTTTTAGTTAGAGGTTTGGGATCTTTGTTGCCTTATTTTTGTTTGTTAAGCTATACATGTTGAAAGGATTCAGTTATGTAGTTTATTCTAGGATATCGTTTTTATCGTATCGTTCACTGGATTTTTTATAAATGACTTTCAATAAAATTTTACCGCCTTTTTTTTAAAAAAAAAAGGAGGAGGAGGCCAAAAACTCATGACTTATCATTTTTCTTTTAACTCTTTTAGCCTCTGATCACAAACCAACTAGGCTTAAAAGTGCAACCATTTATAATTTATATCTTCGAAAAAGCCTCCAGACAATTTGCTCGGAATTTTGTTAATAATTTGCGATGAAATTGAGCTGGTTCACGATGAATCCCGATTTCCCATTAAGAAATAAGATCGAGAAGGTATACGTGTGAAGGAAGAGACCTCATCTTCATCAGTATGACGAAGCAAAAACAAAAGATTAGCGTGTCGGTGAACTATACGTCAAGACACGAATATTATCATTTAAAAATTAAAATATTAATAATTGGCTTCGTAAAATAAAGAATATAAAACCAAAAGCAATCAGGCGGGTAAAGCCAAATCATTCCCGGCAGAAAAAAAAAAATCGAAAACGACGACGGAGCCCCAAGATCACCACCACCACCACCACCATCTCCGACATGTCGTACGACTACCTCTTCAAGTACATCATCATCGGCGACACAGGTGAATCCAAAAAACCCCCAAAATCAATTCTCTTCTCGTAATCCGAAACCCTAGCTAGCTTTCAGAGCTTGAATTGAGCTGAGAGATCGTTGAAATTGGAGTTTGTTGCAGGTGTAGGGAAATCATGTTTGTTATTGCAGTTCACGGACAAGAGGTTCCAGCCTGTTCATGATCTCACCATCGGAGTCGAGTTCGGAGCGAGAATGGTCACCATTGATAATCGCCCAATCAAGCTTCAGATTTGGGACACCGTGAGTTATCTATCTCTCTGTTTCGATTTTCGCCTACACCAAAAACTCGAACAAACAAAAAATTAGAAAGAAAATTACTATTTATAGGGATCAGAATTGGATACTTATACTAGCTTAGATTGTAGATTGAGTTGTGTTTAGGTGTAATGGAGGAGTTGAGATTTGAACTGTTTAAGTTTCGGTTAGCTGATTTGAGATGTTGTGTTATTTAGGCCGGGCAAGAGTCGTTCAGGTCCATTACAAGATCGTATTACAGAGGAGCAGCGGGAGCGCTGTTGGTTTATGACATAACCAGGTGAGTTGTGGATTCGTGGTCATATTGAGTAATCGAGTAAGAAAGATGGTTAGAACTTAGAAGAAGTGTTTGGAGTTACGAGATTACTCAAATTCATTTATTTTCTTTTATGCGGCTGTGGATTGTACTATCTCTGTGTTTGTGAGTTACCGTAGGAGACGTGTTTCTGCGAATTGAGAATGAGCTACTCTGAAATTGTGGTGTATAGATTTATGTAACTTGTTGCAGCTAAGATGAGACATTTTGAATGATAATTAGGAAAGAGCTAATGATGAAACCTATGCTAGTTTTGCAAAGTTATCAGTAGTTACTTAAATAGTTAAATTATATAAGAGATGGAAAGATTGCTGAAGTTACGTCTTCTCCAGGAGGGAGACATTTAATCATCTTGCAAGCTGGCTAGAGGATGCCCGGCAGCATGCCAATCCTAACATGGCGATCATGCTCATAGGGAACAAGTGTGATCTTCCTCATAGAAGGGCTGTCAGCAAAGAGGAAGGGGAGCAATTTGCAAAGGAGAATGGGCTTTTGTTCTTAGAGGCATCCGCGAGAACTGCTCAAAACGTCGAGGAGGTGATAAACCAGACGAGGGGTTTTATTCTCACAATGTTAATTTATGGTTTGAATGCCACTGTCTCTGTGCTTAGATTGATTTATTAGTATATGATTCTTCTCAGGCCTTCATAAAGACTGCTGGAAAGATTCTTCAGAATATCCAGGATGGTGTGTTTGATGTATCAAATGAGGTAACTTTCAAGTCACTTGTTAGCTGTGGTTGTTGGGAGTTAGAACGATACGGATTTTGGTCTTATGTGACTTCAACTTTTTATGGTGTTAATTGTAGTCATCTGGGATCAAGGTCGGATATGGACGTCCCCAAGGTCCAGCTGGCGCCGGAGGTGGAGCTGTTGCTCAGAGAAACGGATGTTGCAGCTGATTAGAAACAGAAGTAGATTCAATTCCCTTTGTTCAAGTCATCTCTGTCTGTCCAGCATATGTGCAATTGAACATACTTCATGTGACATGAGAAAACGATGATGAATGTATAGTTCTAAACTCTTGGATATGTTTTGATTTTACTCTGTTTTTTATTTATTGCCGAAATATTTGCCGTACATATATTTGAATCATTGCCTCCAATTTGCTTACTTGACCGCAACATCGTTGTTGTCGCTGAGGACTCCGATCTCATATTTCAAGAACTTTGGATTTATATAGATGTTTGTTCAAGGCTATTTACGAGTCAAATGAGGATTTCAAGCTCGCTGTTTTTTTTTTTCGCAATGAAACGGTAGAATAGATTTGAGTCTGGTAGGTTACAAAGAATTCATCCGGCATGATAGAAAAAACTTTCAAGAGTAACATACACTATTCCATTAACTTTGCTGAACAAAGAGTAAGGCGGGAGTGTCAATCGACTCTCGACAGAAAAAAAAAACCAAGTAAACTTTAAACAAAAAAGAACTCACTTGGGCCTAGGAGGAAACTCCCAAGGCCTAACTACAACCAGGCCCAACAATCAGCAGCACCATCACAGCCCAGAAGATGATGTCGTTGACCCAAGTCCGCTGTCACCTAACGCCGGCGCCGTTATTTATTTCGTCCATCACCGAACGTCCCAGCCTGATCCTATGTAAAAGCAGCACAATACCTCAACCCTAGTAGATACAACTTTGTCATATCTGACAAGATTCAAGCCGTGCGGCCCCAAGGTTAGTTTGCCTTGACTTGACGTACATCAGCTAGCATTGGCAGGGACTGAATGAAACTCCAGGTTAGTTTTTGATTAGTTATTTACGCTTGACATATTAATTGAAAGTAACAGAAACAGTACGTATATGTGTTGAAGGAAACACAATGCAGATAAATTTCATTAAAGAAAACAAATGCGGTATGTGCATGACAAGCTTCTAGCTTGTTCCTAGCAGCATGCAGATGATTGACCTTATAGTAGCTAATTAACAAGCTAGCCAGCCATATGCATGTCTGCTAATTATTAAGCAGAAAATGCAAATACAAGAAACCTAATTAAAAAGCAGGCATTGAAAGAAATTGCACACACAACAGACACATAAAGAGCTGGACGTACACCATGCAAGTACGTAGGTTGTCAATTGCAACGGCCGGGGCAGTGGCAGCAAGCCCAACATGGATTTGGTTCGTTAGGCGGTTCAACTATCCGAGAAGTCGTTGGAACAATTCTATATTCCCGTGTCTCCTCACCAAATGTTGATGGTGCCAGTGATTCTTCCGAGTGTAGGAGTAGGGAATGTCGTACGAGCCTTGTGGCTCGCACCTGGACACGGTGGTACGGGACATCGGCGGCACAGCGATATCTACTTTATCCTCCCTGGTCAACGAGGTAGTATGCTCTTTTCCCCCCTCTTACGCTGCCGTAAACTCAGGGGCGGAGGCAGTCGGTAGGCTACTCCGGCTGCAGCCGGGCCTACTTTTGTTCCCTTTTTTTTAATAGAGATATAAAAGAAAAAAAAATTATTGGCCAAGAAAACAATGGAAAATAGCTAGTTAGCCGGCATAATTAAGTATTATGTAAGTATATATCTGATTCCCAACTAGCTTTATTAGAACGGACAAGGAAAAATGGTGTTATCTTAACTTTGTAACAGTGAATAAAGAAAAAGAAAGCTTGGTACGCGGTGACGAATTCATCTACAGAAGATGACACAATTAATATTTTTCAGGTTTTAAGCCTTTACATATCATCGACAAAAAGGTCTACCTACAACTTAATCAAAAGTCCGAAAAAAACTAAACAAAGCGAAAAGAAAAATCTATAGCATGAATGGCCCGATATATAGTCCGCCTTCCCTAATCTTAGAGTCAAAACACATACACATTGGCCATCAATGGCTACCTTCCCTGGCCTTCTAATCTTCTGGTTTCCATAATTGGTAAAACCATGCATATTTTTTTTCATCCACTTGACACTCTACATCAAAACCAACTTAGGTTGAAGGGTGTAGTCAACCTTGTGATGAAATTGCTCGTCTCGATCTTACTACAGAGTTTGAAGTTAGCGGACTTGAGAGAATGAGGTTTAGGTAGTCATTTATAATGTAAAATTTCTATTCACGAGGTTTAGTTTTATGTTTCTCTCGATATATGTTTTCTTATGTCATAATAACAAAGGTGTGAAATGAAACTCCCATCCAAATGTGATGGATTTCTCAGCAATAAATGAAATCTTTGCTGCTATAGTGCCGGAGACGCTGATGGTGGATGAGATGGTGGCGTTCCAACGAGTACTCGTCGTCTCGCTATAAGTGAAGATGCGGCTGAAGCTCTGTGATAATGTGCCATTGTTGGTCATGGTTTGTGACGATAAGGATTATGGGTAACCGAGTAGAAGCCTGGCACTCTGGCAGTAAGGACGTTGTATCTGATATTGTATATAATCCTGGATTTGATAACCTCCTCCAACACAAATTTTGATCGTTGATCCGGCAGAGGGGGGATCTCCGGGGACATGTGCTCTGGCATACATCTGTTCACCAAGACCTAACACCCTACTGGTCAACCACAAAGGCGTTCCAGAATCAGAATCAGAATGCGATATTGTGACGACATTGTCGCCAACCCTGTGAATGTTAAACAAGCCTTCTGACCAATGATGGACGGCTGGCAAGTTGGCGAGGTCAGCGGATGTGTTGACATAAATCTGCGAGCTTATGTCATCGATTTGCTGCACTAGCCAGTATCTATTGTTTTTCATGCTACGAATTCGGAACGATCCCACGTCAAGTGGCAGGATCTCGTGCACAGTTTCAACACTTCATTAATGGGGGACGAGAAACGGATATATGGACGCTCTGCATCGTGGAAAGTACCATATTTGCCATTGTAGTCTTTGAATGAAAGAACTGGGGTAATTTGAGTGCGAGCACGGTGGAGACGTCGTGGACTGCAAAATCCGTAAAGGCTTCAGCTTGATCGACTTGGAGGATTCGATCTGGCTCCCGTGCGACTATTCTACGTCCGAGGTGAACGTGCTCCAACGTTACTCGTATGCCACTAGATTGTGTCGTAGTGGTAACCCTGAACATGGTGCACGACCATGCAGATTGGTCCTCCACTGGTTCGTTGGTGATAGGCCAGGTAAACACCTAGTCAAAGATAGCTTATTTCAACCAAGATATATCATTGCAAAGTCACTTATAAGGGTTGTCGAACACAAGGAGTTGGTGACACTAAATCCTAACACTAAACTAAAATACTGATAGACTCGACTACAGTACACTAATGACACTACAAACCTAACATAGACTGACTCAAATACTACTAAATTTAGACACAGTGGTGGACTACCACACAAAATTTGAGGGATTTCAGAGTTGATTTGAGTACCGAACAAAATCTGCTAAGTTACAACTAATGTAGAAAATAAATGCTGAAAGTAAATATGCTTATGAATGCAAATGAATTAAACTATATGATTAAAGAGTTAAGAAGAATGCAATCCACCACCGTCATTCCATCTTCCTAACACATACTTAACCTAATGCACATATCCAATGAATGAAAATTCCCAGGAAGAGTTGATCGTTACAACCACATCCTATTACCTAATCCTTATGCCTATGCAGGTGATCTAGGCATTTTAGGCGTACTAATTAATGTACTTCTCTCCACATTTAGCTGTGTTATTCACTTAGTATAGTTAGTTTTTACTTATTTTGTTATTTTCAGGTGTTGACCAAAAGAAACAGAGTAAAAGACACCGATTACAGTAACTAGTGTATCATATTGCAAATGAGTGATGGAAAGAAAAGAAAAATAAAATTAATAGCTTCAAGTCCATCAATGAAATGCATGCATTTCCTTGCTTGGAATAATCAAGCAAAGAAAGAAGGAAGCAACCGACAAAAGAAGAAGAAGAAATGTGAAGAAGATTGCTTGAATGAAGAAGTGAAATGATGGCTTGATGAGAATAGGTGGAAGAGTGAAGAAGTTGATTAGCAAAGAAGAAGAGAAAGAAGAAGAAAGAAGAAGAGCAATTTAGTAAAGAAGAAGAAAAGGAAGAAAAAGATTGCTTGAATGAAGAAGAGAGTAGGTGGAAGAGTGAAGAAGTTGATTAGCAAAGAAGAAAAGAAGAAAGAAGAAAGAAGAAGAGCAATTCGGTAAAGAAGAAGAAAAGGAAGAAAAAGATTGCTTGAATGAAGAAGAGAGTAGGTGGAAGAGTGAAGAAGTGAAGAAATGAAGTGATGGTTGTTTGCAAAGAAGGAGAAAGCAAGTAAAAAGAAAAAGAAAAAAATCAGAGAAAGAAGGATAGAAAGATGGAGAGCCAGCCTGAAATCAGAGAAAGAAAAAAGAGGAAGAGTGTTGAAAGAGTTGTAGCAGTTGAAACAGGGATAGCTAAGCTGCCTGCAATCCTATAAATAGGAGGCTGGCTGCTGCCTGCAATCCTATAAATAGGAGGCTGGCTGCCCATCCAGCTATCCCTCCTCTCCAGCAGAATCCAAAATCCTGAAATTTTCTCTCTTCCCATTTTTCCTCCCTCCCCATTTTCTCTCCACTCTCCCTTGCCGATCACTTCTCTACACTTTCTTGATGCCAAATTTTCACAAAGGCATTCCACATCAAAGCTCTCCAAGTACTAGGAAAACTACACCACAACCACCTCTCAAATTCTTCATCTCACACTTCTAAATACGGTTAATTCATTTAGAAGGTGTGTAGCTTCCACCGAAGGATCCATCCATTCGAGATTTTGCAGGAGATACCGGAAATCAAAAAGTGTTAATGGAACCTTTGCTCCGTAGTTCTCCTTGTAATTGTATTATTTTGTTTGTAAAGACAATGTGTTTATCTTGGTTTTATTACATATATGAATTTCAATAACTTTTCCATGTGTTCCTTATTCTAGATTTCAATTTGCATGAAGATAATTGATTCTTAATGCTTTGATTTAGATTTAGGGGATACCTAGTCTAGGTCAATGGTGTTTAGGGGATACCTAGCACAAAATATGAATTATCCATGTTTAATTGAAATCTAGGGTTATGGAATTTCGGTAGTATTGTTATTTGTATATGTTAATAATTGAGCTGAGTGTAGAATAAGTCGATCACATGTATATAATTAGTTAGGTTTATTTTTGTCTTAAACATGATTTAGATTTTTTAGGAGTCTTCTATGTGTGGCTTGTCTATGAGTTTTTACATACTAGAATCCTAAGAATTTCGACTTATGCTTGTGACATTTTTAGGTAGTAACTTAGGAAATTAAAAAATCAACTTTTACAACCTCCCTTATTTTTATTCACACAAATTTCGCATGCATCCCTCAAATCTCCGGTAAGAACGATCCATATTTACCAATGCTACATCTACACAAAAAGGGTTTTAAATTGCGTACGCGTGAAACATGTGTTAAGTGTCTACTTTGTGTTAATATTTAGCGCATGTATTGCGAACACGTCAATTTTTGGCGCCATTGCCGGGGAATTAGAAAATTGTGTGTGATTTTTGTGTGTAAATATGTGCCTTACCTTTTTATACATCCTTGTTCATATTTTACGTTTATACTTGTAAATGACTAACTTTTATACTGCAGGATTTATGCTAGAAATCATACATAGTTACATACTAATTCTACAAAATTTTCATTCTCTTCGAATATATACGTGTGCCATACATTGATTAAATTTTTATTGCTTTTGTGAATATGTGATATTTAGTCATTTTAATTTTTTTTTCTTTTAAAAATTTATCATTTATATATTTATATTTATATTTATATCTAATATTTTGTTAAGCATGTTAAAGGAAAGTCTTTGATTTACATTGAGTACAAATGCTTGATTAAATAAGTTTCGCTCTCCTGGAATAGATGGCGCCTCTTTTTCTTGTTCATCTCCTTAACCCCTCGTGATGTGTGGATTTCATCACCGCACACCATAACCTAAGTGAAGTTATGGACATGAGGTTGAGGGCGGAGTTTACAAAGAACTTGAGGGTGTGAGCTATCTCATGATTTTGGCTGATTGTCAGATATAATGTCTAGAAGGGTTATGACAGGTGACAGCTTTTGGATCTAGCTAAGAAAGAGAACACCAATAGAGTATATACCATTGACCCAGTTAGCCTCGGGGTGTTTCTCGAAATTAGTCCTACTTCTCGCGTTATCTCTATCCCTACTGGCCGTATCACGATGTTACCTAAGCCGAATAACTGAGAGCCAGCACACATTATCGTGCGGGTCGCACGTCCGAAGAGATTTACCTAAGGATCAAGCTATGTATTCTCTTTAAATCTTAGGTGAACTCAATTTTGGGCATGTTTGCTATAAATGTCGAAAATTTTTGAACTTGTAAAGGATAAACGTTGCATACTTTAGCTGCATTAACTCCCCTGCGATTTTGTGATGCTCGAATTTCATCACCGGGTACCCTAACCTAAGTGAAGTTAGGAACATGAGATCAAAGGACGAGTCATTATATTCATGACTGTTCATGTAACTTGGGTGTTTTCCGCATGTTCTAACAATTTTCTCTTATGCATTCATACAAATTTATCATTTAGGTTGATCTTGTTTGATGCATTTAGTAAATTTTGATTAAGTAAATGCTTGATCCATGATGAATCAAAATGCGACAGTGGGCGAAAATTTCCTAAACATGTTCTGAATTTGAATTCCAACATGTGAAACAATATATATATATATATATATATGATTTTCATTGGTTTTTATGTTTGTGCATCATTTGCATTGCATTTTTGTTATATATCATCTACATTCACGTTTAAGTGTGTTTCCGCATTTTGTGTGTTTAATTAGCATATTTTTGCATTTCTTTTGTCTTCCGATGATGCTGACACTGGATCTGTTGACAATTCAGGAAACTTATGAATGGTCGAGCCAGTACTGCGTCAACTTGAACTTAGATCTCGAACAGTGCCTAGACAGAACATAGCTCAAGATAACGCATAACAGGATCCACCTATTTTTTAGGACAGTCCACCTGCACCACCTGCATCATCAGTAGAGATATCAGACGCAGAATCCATGGCAGGTGCAGAAAATAACAACAACGTTGAACAGTCCATTCGTCAGCAGACTTGTTCGAATTTGGGTAACTTTGGCCCAACTTTGATTGTTTATCCTCAGCCAGCAGAAGGCCAAACTGCCTCTGAGCTAAATAGTGGTGTCATACACCATCTTCCGCGTTTTCATGGAAATTCGACTAAAGATGCCAACACACACTTGACAACATTTTTGTTTGTGTGTGACTCCATGTGCCCAGCCAACACCTCAAAAGAAGCATTCAGACTTAGGGAATTTCCATTCTCATTGGAAGACAAGGCGAACGTTGGTTATTCAGTTTACCCTCAGGATCAATTACAACGTGGGATAAGTGTGTACAGGAGTTTCTCACCAAGTACTTTCCGGCGTCAAAGATCACCAACTTGAGGAAAAAGATAACTGGCGTCCTGCAAGACCACGATGAGTCTTTTGCTGCTTATTATGAGAGATTCAAGGAGTTGTGTGAATCTTGTCCATCACATGGAATATCAGAAAGTAACCTCTTGACATACTTTTATGAAGGACTCAAACCTCTGGAGAGAGAGCTCCTAGACGCAGCAGTTGGAGGATCATTTCTGGAGAAGCCTGCAACTATAGGTCGTGCATTATTGAACCAGCGTGCTCTCAACACACAAAAATATGAGGGTATGAAGTTGCAGCAAAGCAAGAAAGTCAATGAAGTATCTTATTCGAGCACCAACGTAGAACTTGCCAAGGTCACTTCGCTGATCACCAAGCTTCTGGATGCGAAGTCGCCATAACCAATGAGTCCAGCAGCACCTGTCTGCGGGATTTGTCTACTTGATGGCCATCACAATGATCAGTGTCCTCAAAACATACATGCTCCAATAATAGAAGAAGCCAATGCCGTGGGAGGATTTCAACTCAACCAAGGCGCCCCTCGGTACAACAATTATGGAAACAACTACAATCAGGGGTTCCGGAACAATCATCCGGGGTTTCAATGGAGGAACAATGATGGCTGCTTAAACCCTTCTGCATCTCAACCACAGGGATTTCAGCAACAACAATCGACTCAGCAAAGAGCTCATCATGTCAATAATAGTCCAGCTCAGCCTGTCCTCACCAATCCAAACTATGACAAAATGTTGGCTCAACTATCTGCGTCAACATAAGTCTTGCTGAATGGACAGGCCCAACATAGAAATGATATTGCTGAATTAAAGAAGCAAATGGGCCAAGTTGTTGAATTTATGGGCCAGATTAAAGATGGATCTGGAAAACTACCAACTCAAACTGTTCCGAATCCAGGAGGAGATTTTAGACCAACAAATGCAGTACCAACTCGGAGCAAGAAACAGTTTGAGTAGTATCAAAAGAAGCCAACGCCACCTCTTATTCACTTAGAGGACGTTGAAGAAGATCCGGCCACCCTTGAGGCCGAAAGAATGAAGGTGACGCCACCTATAGTCACCTCGGCACCATTATCTTCACAAGTCGACCCGGAGACACAAGGCAAGAGCTCAATTCCTTCAAATTCGACTCCTGCCAATTCCCCGTTTGTCAGTGCACCATTTCCAAACCGTTTGATCAGCAAGAAGAAACAGGAAACGGATGAAGAAATCTTAGAAATCTTTAAGAAGGTGCAAGTTAATCTACCCCTCATTGAGTGCCTCAAGCAAGTGCCAAAATATGCTAAATTTCTCAAAGAATTGTGCACCACAAGGAGACAAACGAGAGAGAAGAAGATTGTGAAGCTAAATGAGACTGTTTCAGCAGTCATTCAACGATGGCTACCCCCAAAATTGAAGGATCTAGGGAGTATTTCTGTTCCCTATGTGATTGGTGCCAGATCTTTTAACAATGTGATGCTAGATCTTGGAGCTTCCATCAACATGATGCCTTATTCATTGTATCAAAATCTAGGTCTTCCTGCATTGAAGAAAGATAATGTTATCATCCAGTTAGCCGATCGTTATGAAACTTATCCACGAGGTTATGTGAAAGATGTTCTTGTACAGGTCAATCAGTTTATCTTCCCAGCTGATTTCTATGTTGTTGATATTGAAGATAGTGACGTCAATACCACGCCAATACTATTGGGACGTCCATTTATGAGGACTGCAAGAACGAAGATTGATGTGTTGAGTGGTACATTCAGCATGGAATTCGATGGAAAAGTCATCGAGTTCAACATTTTCGATGCTATGAGACATCCTTCAATTAGTGTCAACTCGTGATTTTCTGTGGATATTGTTGACTCATTGGCGCAAGCACACTTGGACACAAGGAAGGATGATCTGTTAGACTTGGTTCTTCAAGAAGGATCAGGGCGGACTCAACTCGGGGATGATGCCCATTTTAATGAACTTTGGCTTGAGATGGAGCCAATAGCTCGTGAAGTACTGGCCCTCTTAGATGCAACACAGTATGAGCTTCGACACTCTCCTCCTTTGCTAATTACTCTTGGAGAAAACAAGATGCTACCTTCAATTGTTCAAGAACCAGAATTAGAGCTAAAAGTTTTACCTGAACATTTGAAGTATGGTTACTTGGGAGAAGAGGAAACGTTGCCTATCATCATCTCTGCAACGTTGGAAGCTGAGCAGGAACACAAACTTGTTGAGGTGCTGAAGAAACACAAGACTGCTATAGGTTGGACGCTTGCTGATATCAAAGGAATCAATCCGGCAACCTGTGTTCACCGGATTTTACTTGAAGATGGCGCCAAGCCTAGTAGGGAGGCTCAATGCGGACTGCATCCACCCATGATGGAAGTTGTGAAAAAGAAGGTAATCAAACTTTATGATTGTGGCGTGATTTACCCTATCTCATATAGTCGTTGGGTATATCCTGTACAAGTTGTTCCGAAGAAGTCTGGAATTACTGTTGTAAAAAATGAAGACAATGAGTTAGTGCCTTAGAGAACTGTCACAGGACATTGAGTTTGCATCGACTACAGGAAGCTAAATGCCACAACCAGAAATGATCACTTTCCTTTACCATTCATTGATCAGATGCTTGAACGGTTTGCTGGCCATGCTTATTACTGCTTCCTTGATGGTTATTTCGGGTACAATCAGATCATCATAGCCGAAGAGGACCAAGAGAAGACCACATTTACTTGTCCATTTAGTACCTTTGCTTATAGAAGAATGCCCTTCGGATTATGCAACGCACCAGGCACTTTTAAGAGATGTATGTTAGCCATCTTTTCAGATTACATTGAGAAGATCATTGAGGTATTCATGGATGACTTCAGCGTCTTTGGAGATAGTTTTGACGCATGCCTCTGTAACTTAGAGCTGATTTGGCAACGATGCGTGGAAACTAAGCTGGTGCTGAACTGGGAGAAGTTGACAAAGCCAAAGTCATTTCATGGTGACATAAGGCATTGTTCTTGGACACATTATTTCGGCTAGAGGCATTGAAGTTGACAAAGCCAAAGTGGACCTTATTCGGAACCTACCATCTCCAACAAGTGTGAGGGAGGTTCATTCTTTTCTTGGACAGGCAGGGTTCTACAGACGCTTTATCAAAGATTTTTCTCAAATTGCACGACCTCTATGCCGCCTACTGCAGAAGGAGACGCCATTCTCCTTCGATGAAGACTGTCAACGTGCCTTTGGCAAGTTGAAGGAGCTTTTAACTTCATCTCCCATCCTGTGTGCCCCAGATTGATCCTTGCCCTTTGAGCTTATGTGTGATGCCTCAGACTATACAGTTGGAGCTGTTTTAGGGCAACGCAAGAACAAGAAACCTTATGCCATTTACTATGCCTCTCGGACTCTGGATGGAGCTCAGATCAACTACACCACGACCAAGAAGGAGCTACTTGCTGTAGTATTTGCCTTAGACAAATTTCAATCATATCTGCTTCAGACCAAGGTAACGATTTACACAGATCATGCAACATTGAAATACTTAATGGCAAAGAAAGATGCAAAGCCTAGGCTTATTCGATGGGTTCTACTTCTCCAAGAGTTTGACATTGAGATCAAAGACAAGAAAGGAGTAGAGAACGTTGTGGTAGATCATCTCTCACGAATTGTACATGATAACGAGGAATTCGCTGACATCAAGGAGAATTTTCCAGACGAGCAGCTTTTCAGAATTCAGACAAGTCCACAAGAAACTCCATGGTATGCAGACATTGTGAATTATCTTGTGACAAGGGAGTTTCCAGCCGACATGCATAAAGCAAAACTAGATCACCTCAAGTATGTGGTGCAGAAATATGTGTGGGATGAGCCTTATCTGTGGAAACATTGTGCTGATGCATTAATTAGAAGGCGTGTTCCAGACAGCGAGCATAGATCGATCCTTGAATTTTGTCACACTAAAGCTTGTGGAGGTCATTTCGGTTCAAAGAAGACGGCCTTGAAGATCTTGGAAGTAGGATTCTTCTGGCCAATATTATTCAAAGATGCTGCAGAGTTTTGTTCTACATGTGATCAGTGCCAACGCAGTGGGAACTTAGGACCAAGGGATCAAATGCCAATGACTTACTTCCTTAATGTTGAGATCTTTGATGTTTGGGGGATCGATTTCATGGGACCCTTTCCCACCTCCAACAGTTTCATCTACATCTTGCTCGCTATGGACTATGTCTCAAAATGGGTTGAAGCTAAGGCTACACGCACAAATTATTCCAAAGTTGTTGCAGATTTCCTTCGTTCTAAAATCTTTTCCAGATTTGGAATGCCTCGTGTATTAATTAGTGATGGAAGGAGTCACTTTTGCAACAAAACAGTGGATGCTCTGATGAAGAAGTATGGTGTCACTCATAAAGTCTCAACGCCATATCATCCACAAACTAATGGCTTAGCCGAAGTTTCCAATCGTGAGATCAAGAAGATTCTGGAGAGGACTGTTGCGCCTAACAGAAAAGATTGGAGCCAACGTCTAGAAGACGCATTATGGGCCTACCGAACTGCTTACAAGACACCTATCGGAATACCACCTTACAGGTTAGTTTATGGAAAATCATGTCATCTTCTGGTAGAGCTGGAGCATAGAGCTTATTGGGCAGTGAAAAAGTTCAATGTTGCCTATGACGAAGCTGGCCAACATCGAAAATTACAGCTGGATGAACTTGAAGAAATCAGGAATGAAGCTTATGAGAGTTCTTGGCTCTACAAAGAAAAGACTAAAGCATTTCATGATAAGAGGATCAAGAACAAGTCGTTTGAAGTCGGACAGAAAGTGCTACTCTTTCATTCTCGACTTAAGCTATTTCCTGGGAAGTTGAGATCACGATGGGTTGGACTTTTCATTATCACGCAGATTTTCAATCATGGTGCAATCCAGATTCGTTCCAACACATCAGGGAAGGAATTCAAAGTGAACAGTCATCGACTGAAGCCATATTATGATGCTTCTAAGGAGAAAAACGTGGAGGAGATGCGCCTCCAAGAGCTGACCATTCCTAGTGCTTAAATGTTGCATCACGTCTTGGCTGAAAAGACGTTAAAAAAAAGTGCTTGTTGGGAGGCAACCCAATGGCTGATCGACAATCATATTTGCTTTCTTTTCCCTTTCTCTTAATTCCCAATGGCTGATCGACAATCATATTTGCTTTCTTTTCCCTTTCTCTTAATTTAGTAACTAGTTTGTTTGTTTGTTAAGTAGTTAGTTCTTTTTCGTAAAACCATGTCTCCATGCTTGATTCTATGCTTTTACTTTAGTACATTGAGGACAATGTAGGATTTAAGTGTGGGAGAGGGGTTTACAACTTTGTTTTAATTCAAAAAAAAAATATTTGTTTAATTTTCATTGCTTTTATTAGTTTAAATTATTTTGAGTCTAATTTAGTGTTTTACAGAGTCTTAGGATGCCCTTAACTAGTTGATGATGATTTTGGACCAAAACGAAGAGTATACATGGCATTTTAATCACTAATTAATGGAATTCTTTTGTTAATTGAGATGTTTTGATTACATTGACATATAGTAGATATAGATAGCAAAACTTGGTACAGAATTTGCATGTTAGAATAAGTTTGAATCATATGAACCTATGCGAGTTTTGAGCTACATGTGTTTTATTTCTTGAGTGATATTCCATCATATTTTCGTAGCTTATTGGTTTATATGTCTCATCTGATTTCTTACCATAGTTTTTAATGAACTAGAGATTTCTAGAACTTACTCATGATTGATTTTCAAAGCTTATAATCAATATATACTCTGATTTTGGATATGATTAAAGGCACTTAGGATTTACCACCACTTTGCCAAATAACCATGTGTCCCTTTTGTGCGCACGAGTTGCGATTCCTCTTGACAGCCATTTTGATCCCACATTAAGCTTTTCTTTCATCACCCTTAATGTTTAACACTTAGCCTAGTGTAGGACTTCTTTACCCTATGTTCTGCAGACGTAGTGTGAAGTAATGTCGACAAGAGAAGAAGATGACATTTTTGGTGATGTCTCTTAATTGCTTTAATAGTGTGTATGAGGATAGACTTGTCCAAATAGTGTGAAAAATGTGAATTGCTGAAGAAAAAAAATGTGAAGCTCTCCGGCAATGAGTTTTTAATGTTAAAATTTGGATTAATGTCCCTCATACTCGTGAATTTGGAGGGTGCTACAAATTGAAGGCTTAATAGTTAAGAAATATGGTATTTGTCCTGTTCGCAAGACTCAAAGGAATGATAGAATGAAGTTCGGGACCCAACATGATGGTATCCAGCTCTTAAATTAATGTCAAAGTTTGATATCTTTGGCGTTGGAGAAGAAGGTGATGCACGCAGATAATGAAGTTATGGAGCTTAGACTAAGTCCTTGGAACGTGATTGATCACCACTTTCCCAAATTTTTGAATACCATAGTCTTAGCCTCATTATAATCCTTGCAAGTCCTTTATGATCCTTAAGATGAGTAACCTTTGATCTGTGGAGATAATCACATGAGTAAGCATATAGTTTGGGTTCATTTACACAAGTAATTAGTTTCATTCATGAAGTATTTCATTGATTCGCATGAATATCTTGAGTGAAAACCTTTTCTTCATGAGTGAAAAGATGATGAGTGCATCTATGTGGGACGATTTTGAACTTTTCTAGTGCATGCACAACTTTTAAATCACCATTATTTTCATCTAAGTCTTACTTGTTCATGCATGAGAATGTCTTTGTTAACTCTTGTAATTCCTTTTGATCAAAAATTTGTGATTTCCATAAAAGTATTCTGAGACATAACGGTAAAGGGCTTAGTAGTTATTTTAATGAGTTTTTGAGTTTCCAACGTTGATGACACCTTGTGGAAACGTTGGAGAATTTTCATTTAAGATTTCTTAGTTTAATATTTGCTAAGGGACCAGCAAAGTCTAAGTGTGAGGAAATTTGATCTACGCATTTTAGGCGTACTAATTAATGTACTCCTCTCCACATTTAACTGTGTTATTCACTTAATATAGTTAGTTTTTACTTTATGTTGTGCAGCTTGTCATGAATGAAAAGTTGCCTAGCTAATATACAGTATAGTGTAAAGTGACAAATTGCAAGAAACAGAAACATGCAATGTATCGAAGGAAACGCAAACTAGATCGATTAACCTTATACCAGCTAACAAGCTAGCTAGGCTATGTCGATCTGCTAATTATTTAAAAACATGCTAGCCAATGCAAAGAGAAAGAAGTTGAAAAGAAAATGCACAAACACAGACACATACGTACGATCGATCATACAACAGGCTCCAGCAGATCGAGCAAGGGTACGTATATATATAGCTATTCGGCGGCAGCAGCAGGAGGAGCAGCCAAAGATGGAACAATAATTCGGGAAGTTTGGGGAACAATTCGATATTCTCGTGTTTCCTGACCTTTTGTTGATGGTGCCATTGGTGTTTCTACGATGTTGTAGAAAATGTTATGTGTATTGATTCCAATGGCAATGCCATCGTGCCTTTCGGAGACGACTCTCTTTCCGTTATAGAGAATGTCCTCCCGAGTGTAGGAGAAGGGAATGTCGTACGAGCCTTTCGACTCCCACCTGGACATTGAGATAATAGTATTGGGCGGAGCAGTGACAGTTATGCTATCCTCCATAGTCACTGTTTTAGTATGCTCTTTTCCCCACTCATAAGCCCCTGAAATCTCCCATGAAGTCGTAACCGATCCATTAGCGAATAATGGAATCCCCGCTGAGATAGTGGCGGAGACACCGAGTGAAGCCGAGACGATGGCATTCCAACTAGTCGTCGTCGTCTCCGTATACGTGAAGGTGCGGTCAAATGTCGCAGGGTATGTGCCACTGTTGGACACGGTTTGTGTGCTCATGGATTCAGGGTTCCCTGTTAAAAGCCTAGCAGCGAGGATATTGTATCTGACATTGTAGATAGAGGTGGATACGACAGGCGTCTCCATCACAAATGTTGCATCTAGATTGTTGTTAGGGTTAGTGGTACTGCTGGCGACGAGAACATAGACATTGTGCAAGTAAATAGACTTCCCGGAATCAGAATCATAATACGATAGAGCAACGAAATTGTCGTCGTCGTTGTTTCCGATCCTGTGTATGTTGAAAAAGCCGTCCGACCAAGCATGGTCGGCTGGCAAGTTGGCTAGGTCAGCAGATGTGTCCACATGAACATGCTTTCTGATGATATTGGGAGAAGCATCCATAGGTGTCGCTCTCCAGCAACTATTGTGGCTCAGGCTACGAATTCGAAACAATCCCACGTCAACTGGTAGGATCTCGAACACAGAAGTTAATGGATCCACGTCGTTACCGGGGACCGTAATGAAGTTGATGTACGGAACTGGAGAACTCGGATCAGCATAGACCCAACCATAGTTACCGGTATCCGTACGCGTTTTGAGTTTAAAAAACTGGGGCAATTTGAGTGCGAGCATGGACGATACATCGTGGACAGCAAAATCAAAACCAGTTTGATCTTGATCATCAATCATAAGGATTCGATCTGGCTCACGAGCGACTAGCCTGCGTCCGAGGTGAACGTGCTCCAACGTTGTTCGTCCAGTTGATTGTATGCTGCTAACCCTAAACAAGGTGCAAGACCATGCCGATTGGTCCTCCACTTGTTCAGTAGCCACCGGAGAAATTCGGTGATCGGTTTCGCTCCGAATGGCCATGTACTTGTTGTTGAAGCAACATCTTATGTGCACTCGTCCGCTCCCGGCGTCCACCAGTTCAAGCTTAGAGTGAGGGTTCGGAATCTGCTCTCCTTTAGCGATGAAAAGTCCGTGTGAAACCACATCTTCGTGTACAATCTCCATGAACCGATAGCTGGTGCTATCTAGGCTCACCGACAGCGAAAAGTATTTGGGAAATGAGGCTGCCATTTCGATCTGCCAAAACAACAACGTACTAGAGCTTAAATTTTGAATATAATTCGATTGAATTGGTTATGGCATGGTTTGCTCAACTCATACATATGTATGCCCTATATATACACGAGGGTACGTACACAATCAAACTTTGTACGTAGCGAGCTAACACTTGCATAGATGCATGCATGACAGCGGGTACGTACGCCAAAACTTTGAGCTGCCCTAGTTTTCGAACTCGATCAGCAGTGATGAGTTTTGGAACGACTCCAACTCGATTATGAAAGGACAATGGCCAAAAAAAATTATTGCTCTATGTCGATCATGACGAATCACAAAATACGTACATCGATCAAGTGGAAAAGGTTATCTATCTGTCGTGGAAGTGCTCAAGACCGAGATCGGATATGTATCGAGAATATTCTAGAAAATATAATTTTATATTTGAATTTTTAATTAATATATTTGAGTGATTAATAGTTCTATATTGAAATATTTGCATGTTTTCATGCATATACATTATGGTAGGGCAGGTGATCGATTCATGATTGTCTATTGTTTGGCATGTCCTCACTTTTATATTCCTTGAGAGCTCTTACTCTCATTGGGATATTCTTGGAGAGTCTTGAATAACTTTTAAGGTGATATTTCTTCGATTATGTTTTGATGTGCAATGAATATATTTCTGAACCAAAAATGTTATTAGGTCTTAAGCAAAATTATATTTTTGTTGCCTTAAATTTATGTGGCTTGGCATGTCACTGTCTGATTAAATTATATAGCTAACATATTTAAGTATTAACACAATATTATTGCCAAAAATCCATAATACAATTATATGATCCAATGGTTAAAAATCACCGTCTATATAAAAATCAAATTTTACAATCTTAATTCCAGAAAAACATCACTGATAATAGGGATTCTTCTCATATATTATCATATTAAAATTTAGGAGTTCTTCATAAAACTTGCAATTTAGGGTTCTCATATATATATATATGAAGGCATTAGGTTCAGTTCGTCATCCTACTCGATCCATCATCAATCTTCTTCTAGTTGCAGACACATGTAATATATAATGGTGGTAAACACATTCGATCCGGAAAGAAAAAAATACAAAAAGAAGGAGAAGAAGATCGATCGTAGATCGAAGAAATATATAACGAAGATCAACAAGTAGGAGAATAAATTAAACGAAGAAGAAAAAAATTAAACTAGATCTAATGATGATGATGGCGCAAAGGAAAGCAAAGAAGATGCCCAGAAACACAAGAACTCAGCAATTCATCGGGGAAAAAACCAGCAATTAAATATAGCAAAACATTTTTAGTATGTAAAAAGGAAAAAAAGATAGGAATGGTATGTAAATATTATATATAGTGACATGTAACCTCATGTAAATTTTAAAGCTATAAAATTAGGTTTTTCTTAAAGTTCTATAGCATTGTTCATTTATGTCAGTGGTGTTCAATTATATAAAATATGAAATTATTTTTTAATTATTTATTATCAGATACAAATTTAATGATAGTTAACTACGTACGATTGACCATATATATTATTACCTAATAAAGTATAACACGATATATCATTAACCAGTAGAGTATGACACGATATTTCTCTGATGCCACCAAGTTACATATTTTTGTCAAAATATCGGAGATGCATTTATTAATATTGGAATATTTCTGACATTATCGAACAAATATCTCAGATACAATGGATGTGAAATATCCGGAGATAATGTCGGTCCCCAGCACCAAAGTGAAAAATGTCACTAGATATAAAAGAAATATGGCAGAGATCTTAATCTCTGAATGGTGCAGAAGCAGAAAAACCATTTAAACCTTGGCTGGATTCAAAACTCTCTCGCCCTCCCACTTGCAAAGTTGCCATCTCTTTGTAACCAATGCTGGCCGTACCACAAATATGATCTTTGAAGCACGTTTTCTTTTGTATTTTTACAAAAATACAAATATAGTCCCAATACCCGTGATAGCACATATGTAATCAACATTTTCCTTCTTGTATCTTGACATAACAGCATAATAATCCAATACCCGGGATACTAAAAATGGCAAATATAATTAAACTAGATAAAAACATGTTTTTTGGACCAAAATACACATATGCAAGAAATGAGTACTACCAGAAAAAATATTTTAGTCGACGAAAATAATCAAAATAGACTGACGACTTTTTTTTTTGTCGGTTATATTATACTTTAGCCGACGAAGAAAAGTTGTCGTCGGCTAAAGTTTGTACTCGTCGGCTAAAATATTTTAGCGAACGGGAAAAAAAATATCGTCGGCTTTAGTTGAAAAAAATCGTCAACAAAAAGTGCGACTTTAGTCGACGAAAATTATGTAACTTTAGCCGACGACTGGGACACGTGTCGTCGGCTATACTTTAGTCGACGATTTTTTTATATTGTCGGCTAAAGTTCTCGAGTTTAAATCTATATATTTCGTCACAGCTGCAGTTTCTTGGTCTCTCTCAAAACCTAGCAATCTCTCTCTCTCTCGGTCTCTTTCAAAACCCAATAATCTCTCTCTCTCTCTTCGCCGTCCAACTCAACCCCCTCTCTCTCTCTTTCTGTCTGCCGCCTGCAGCCGCCACCGGCCAGAAATCCCTCAGGTAAAGTTTAAAATTTAAGATTTTTTTTTGGAATTTAGGGTTTATGTGAAATTGTGTTTGTTAATGAAAATGTGTTTTGTTTTCATTTTAGGTGTTGTTAGCTATTGTGAAATTGACAGATTCTGGATTTCTATTCCTAGAACCTAGGTTTTGGGAATAGAAATCTAGAATATGTAATTTTCTTTTCAGATAAATGCAAACTTTAGCCGACGATATACAAAGACTTTAGCCGACGATTTATAAAGACTTTCATCGGCAAAAGTCTAAAAAAGTTGTCGGCTAAAATCTGCACTTTAGCCGACGACAAAACTTGGCGTCGACTTAAGTGTGCAGGCTTTAGTCGACGAGTGTTATTATTATCGTTGGCTAAAGTAATGGTCGACGACCTTTAGCCGACGATACTTTACCCGACGATAGTTCGTCGACTTTTACTTTAGCCGACAAAAAAGTCTAACAGGTCAACAAATTTTTTTCGTCTGCTAAAGTGTTTTTTCTGGTAATGGAGATACGAGGACTCTCATTTTCGAAATTACTTTAGGTTGTGATTGGGTGTGGGAAAAAAAAAAGGAATTTTATTTAAAATTAGAATTTGAAAAATTCTATGAATAAAATTCTGTGTTTGGCAAACAATATTTAAGAAATTAAGAAATTTTAGGAAAAAAAAGGAATTTGGAGACATGAAATTCACTTTAAATTCCATCTATATGTGTTATTTTCAAATTCTATCTTTTATCACTATTTTAACATATCTCAATAACAATATTTGAGAATCCATGTGGGTATCTAAATAATAGAAAACTAATCCACAAGAAATCTAAACGATGGAATTGTAAGTCTCGTCATTTAAAATTTACTATAAATTTTGAAACTTCTTCATTCAAACACAGCTTTAGAGAAACGGATGTCGCAGCTGAATCAGACACAAAAGTAGATGATTCAATTGCCTCTGTTCAACTCATCTGTCTGTAGTCTAGCATATGTGCAATTGAACATACTTCATGTGACATAGAGAAAACGATGATGAATGTATAGTTCTAAACTCTTGAATATATTTTGATTTTACTCTGTTTTTCATTTTTAAGTGTTGGGAGTATTTAGTTTGGATAATTGAAATGTCAAGCGCTCTTACTAAGAGGACATTAAGAGTGACTGTAATTTCATTCCCCATAGTTGTTCAACCATCATTGTGATTCTAAAAATAGAATTGGGACAGCAAAATGGAGTGAAGAGTAAGAACACTTTCCCAATGGTATTCTAGAATGTCAAAAGTTTGAGCGAGGCTACATATTCTTCGATCAAGTCATATATTCTGATCTACGATTACATTGAATAAAGAAAAAGCCGAGGTAACTCTTCAAACAACTTCAAAGACCAGCACATAACCTGCTGATCAGAAACAAAATTGAACAAGAACCGGAACCAGAACCGATAAATGATCAGGTACTACGAGCACAACTACAAGCAGTAACCACACAACTTCGGGAAGCATCATTGAGCTTGGTGTTTGGCTTTCCATCTTCTCCATTTGAGGTGAAAGTTGAGCACTAGGAACTACCAAATACCTGCAGATAATGTTGGCATTTAATTACTCGGTGACAACCAGATGGATAATATAGATATCTCAAATGCAAAATAATGCTCACGGCTCACCCCTGTCAATAGATCTCTAGAGACTGAAGGTTTATTCGCTGCAGTAGTCTCTGCAACTGGTGCTTTCTGTCGAAATTGGCGCAGTACCTTCGCTTTTAGCTGGTCACCAGGAGTGATTCCTGCCTCTTTCTCTTGCACCTTTCGCTTATGTTAATCCAGAAAGAAAACAATCATACATCCAAGAACAACTAGAAGGTTCACAGTTTCTGTTGCTAACTAAGTGGGTAACAAAAGAATGAGGAATCAGATAACTCAATTTACTAATGCAAACCTATTCCAATTTACATAAGAAAGCAGCAGGGCATAACATTATTCACTTTCATATTGATAGTTAACTCGACTATAATGTAATATAGGCTCAGCTCCACTAAAAATACACTCCTATTATCTTGATTAACACACACTTCAAATATAGCACACATAACATACCTTCTTCTTTCTTTCTTCTATGGCGCTAATCTTACGAGAGGTCTCAACCTTCTTGGGGCAGAAATCCCTCTCCTTCCTAGCAGCAGAAATTTCTAAAACTAGCTTTTGCTCCCTCTCGGCGTTCTTGAAAGCTGCGCAATTAAACCGTTTTTACATTCAACCATCCCAATTCACCAAAGCAACAACAAACCAAAACAACAAAAATTATCAAGAGTCTTTCGACCTATCTCTTCGGTAAGATCATCCCACTTGAATTTACTCAAGTACTTAATATTCCAAAGATCATGGTAGGACACTGACCACTTCTTCCCACCTATACTGATTGAAAAAAACAAAGCCTACATTAGCCAAAATTAATCACAACAATAATAAAGTTTCAAACTTCACCACATTAGCAACTCTCGTAGCCACCCTTTTATCTTTAAATTCAACCCATTTGCACATATTAGCAAAATACATTTACTTTGAACACAAATTGTTTTACTCAGAGTAAATACTAGAAAGAAAGACAATTTTTTACATACCCTTCAGAGTAAATATCAGTCTTATGCTTTCCCGGTCGGTCTCGGGTTTGGGTCGGAGCTGAGGCATTCACTACAAGAAAATTGCACCTAGACCACGGACCATTTCCGTCGTCTAGGTGCAGTTTTCCGTCGTCTAAGTACTTGGATGACGGAATCTCCGTCGTCCAAGGTCCGTGCTCCAAGTGCTGTCGTCCAAGAACCTGGACGACGGAGATTTAGTGCTCCGTCGTCCAAGTTCACTTGGACAGCGGACATTATCCGTGGCCCATGTAGACACCTGGACGACGGAAACTCTAAGTCTCCGTCGTCCAGGTGTCTACATGGGCCACGGACATTGCTCGTTTCTCCGTGGCCCAGGTGTTCACCTGGACGACGGAGAATTAGTTATCCGTCGTCCAGGTGAACACCTGGGCCACGGATAATGCTAGCTTCTCCGTGGCCCAGGTGTTCACCTGGACGACGGATAACTAATTCTCCGTCGTCCAGGTTGACACCTCGGCCACGGAGAACGGCAGGCTTTAGGAGTTAGGGGTTTAGGGTTAGGTTTAGGGTTTTTCACCTGGACGACGGAGAACATAATCTCCGTCGTCCAAGTGAATATTTAATTTTAAAAAAAATTGAAATTAAATATTATTAATTTAATTTATTATTAATTTAATTTAAATAATGAAAAATGCTAAAATTAATTAAATAAACTAAATTTTGAATATTACTTCATTATTAAATAATTAAAATTAATTTGTACATACATGAATAATCGAAAAAAACCCATAAATTAAAAATTAAAATATTGTTCGGAATGCGGAAAGAAACGAGATAATAAACTACTAGCTAGCTAATACACTGGGGGAGCAGATGCGCCGCCGAGTCCTCCGCCTCCAGCCGGGTCGTTGTCGTCGGGGTGTGGGTTCGGAGGAGGTTGACATACTTCTCGATTTTGTTGCATGAGGGCGATGAGTTGGGCTATTTGTGCTTGTTGTTCGTCAAGTCTTTGCCGCATTGACTCATTCTCCTCTCGTGCCAGTCGAGCCTCTTGAATGGCTGCTTCGACGGCCGCAGCCTGACTCCTTCTCCGCTGCCCCGAACCTCCCGTAGATGATGAGCCGGAGGTCGTCGACAAATCTCGTACCACCCTAGGCCCAAAGTGCCTAACCTCCTTGCCAGCTCTACGACTGTAGACCTCATCCGCGATTGCAATTTGACTCTCTAAGGATAGAGGAGGCAGGTCTTCCGGCGGCACATCTGGGAACGCAAGCCGAGTGTTAGCCAACTCTTCATGCGCACGCTCTATCGCCCTTGCCTACAAAAGAATAATTAATTTATTATAATGAAATCATATTTAAATAATAATTACTATAATTAAAAGCACACATATATATATATATATCACTTACGCCGCATTGACTCGCTTCATTATCGAGCCCTGGCGTCACGTACGCGCTTACGCTTGCATCAAGATAAGGGTGTTTGGAGCCCTTATCCTTGTGCTCCTTGGCTATTTGAATGAACTGCTTGGCGCCGGTAGTATGGTGTTTCTCCTTCTTCCCCCAGTTGGCTTTGTTGACACTGGAGAATTTCTGTTACACAACATAATTAAATCATTAAAAAATGAATAACTACAATTTAAATAATTCAATTATCTTAATTGAAATAAAAAAAATAAATTAATACCTTAAATTGTTCATCGGCAAAGTGGTTACACAACCACTCTCACTCATCTTCTCTCTCCCCTTGCAGCTCTACCGGGGGAGGCACGGGACCGACATCTTGGAAGTACTTATGGAGCTTGTACTTCCAATCTTTGTAGATGGAGTTGGCGGTTTGGTTGATATGCCTCAACATAGCCGGTGTCGGATCCACGTCAAATTGTTCCTATCAAAAATAAATAGAAAATTATAATCGTATATATTATGAAATTTTAGGCCGAGATTAACAATATTATATAATAACTAAATTGGACGTATTACGTACCGAAAGATCTTTGAAGACTTTCGCCTTCTCATGATCCGGCGCCTCCTTCCAAGTAGGGACAGTGATACGAACCCAGTTACGGATGATTGACCTTATCCCATGCGCCGAGAGACTTGCTAGCTGTGCTGTGGGAGGGCCACCGGTGAATTCGTCGTACGGCAAGTCGATCTTTTTACCGGTCGCCTTGAAAATACGCTTCGCTTTGCCCCCTTTAACGAGACCCCGAGTCCTTTTCGATTCCGGGTCAGTGGGGGCCCTCCTTTGTCTACGGCGGGCGCTGTACATGATTGATTCGGCGGTCGAGGACGCCTGAGTACTTCCCGTTGAACCGGTACCGGGCGTCGGAGATTGGAATGGGTCGACGTCATCACTGCTCGAGATGAATGGGGGAGCGGGAATTTCCCCAGAGGGCGCTACGGACGGACCAGATGATCCGTCCGGATTGAGAGCGTCGTTGCCCTCATGTTGAACCCAACCGACTTGGGCCGCCAACATTCGGAGCATGGCATCTTCTGCCTCCTGTTGGGATTTCTTCTTGCCGGATGTCGTCTTTGGCGGAGCCATTTAAACCTAAGAGTACGGTGTTAAAATACCTACTTACCATAATAATTACAACTTAAAAATTTACGCTAATTAATTAAGTACGTTTAAGATTTAAATAGAGTACACTAGCTTGGCATTTTCGGTCGTTCAATGGACGTGCGACCCACGCGATAAAGTGTAAATTTTCAATTAATCAGCCTTGGTTAAATCGAAAAACATGGCCAGTTAGGGATAGAGATAACGCGAGAGGCAGGACTAATTTCGACAAAAGTCTTTCTTAGTCCAAATCCTGTCACCAGTCATAACCCGTTTCTAGACACCATGTCCGACATTCGGCCAATTTTTCGAAAATTTACACTCCCTCAAGTCCTTTGCAAACTCCGCCCTCAACCTCGTGTCCATAACTTCACTTAGGTTATGGTGTGCGGTGATGAAATCCACACATCACGAGGGGTTAAGGAGATAAGCAAGGAAAAGATGCGCCATCTATTCCAAAGAGTGCGACTTAATAAACCAAGCATATGTACTAAATTTAAATCGAACACGTACCACTAATTAATTTACTAGAAAATAAACATAAATATTGTCTACTAATTTTTAATTATATGCAATAATTTATATTTATTTATCATGCATTTAATAAAAATTGATTCATTTAATAAATTATGAATAATAATTTATTCATTTAATAAATTTAATAATAAATTCATTTAATCATGCAACTAATAATAAATAATTACAATAATTATGATTTAATAAATTAATAACAATAATTAATAATTTATTAAATATTTAAACTAATTAATAAATTAATTTCTACTTCTAAATTATATTTAGAATTTAATTAATTAATTAAATGAAAATTATTTTAATAAGGGAAAAATAGAAATGTACCGAAGCGGAGTTTTCGGGAATTTCGCCGGAGTTGAGTCGTCGGAGAGGAGGAACCACGCCGGAAAAAATGTCGTCGGAGGATCGCCGGAGGAGAGGAGAGGAGAGGAGAGGGGTTTTATTCTCCGTCGTCTAAGTGAAAATTCAAGCGGTCCCAAAAACGGAAGCGGTAAATTGAACCGCCATAATTTTGGACTTGGACGACGGAGAATGACCATCTCCGTCGTCCAAGTGAAAATTACATGAAAAAAATAAACAAAAAAAAATTTGAACCGCCATGATTTTTAAACCTGGACGACGGAGATGGTCATTTTCCGTCGTCCAGGTTGACCATCTCCGTCGTCCAGGTTCAAATTACGTAAAAAAAAATTTAAAAATAATTCGCTAGGAATTTAGCGATCTGTCATTCGAGTGAAATAGTCGTACAATATCGATGAACGCATCGTATATATTAACAGTTAAATTTGAACCGACGATTAATTTTACGTATTGAAACATGTTAAGTATCGACTAATCTTTACGACTTAAGTGTTCATGAGTAGACGCTCATTTGCAGCAGAGTATTAACGAAATTGAATTTGGACAAAACAACCGTTGGATATGTTCGTCGTAACATAATATATAATTGTCTTCAAAGGACCATAAAATAATAAGTTCGGGAAGGGTTTGATCGGCACAGTCAACCGCAAAACGGATAATTTCACAAACCGGAAACGTGGATACAAGGCATTTCGCAACTCCGATTTTCGAACCGTCGAAGCTCACACCCCAAGAATTGTTTACTCTAAAGTCTTGATGAAAAGACTTTGCATTGGAAGAAGGTCTAGATGGTCGTTGTCTTAGAAAAAATTACGATATCTGCACCTGGACGACGGAAATGAGTGTTTCCGTCGTTCAGGTAATCACCTGGACGACGGATATGAAGTTATCCGTCGTCCAGGTGATTACCTGAACGACGGAGAATGACGTTCTCCGTCGTCCAGGTGCATAAACCCTGAATTCAGGGGTTAGGGCCTTACTGTTTAGGGTTTGTGAACTTGGACGATGGACAATGACCATTCTCCGTCGTCCTAGTATGTACCTGGACAACGGATAATGACCATTCTCCGTCGTCCAAGTTCTAAACCCCGATTTCAGGGGTTAGGGCCTTAGGGTTTACGGTTTAGGTCGTCCCCGGTCATTTGTGTGTCCGTTCAATTATTCTGATTCAAAAATATAATTAAAAAATTGATCGATCGATCCGAACTGCTAGATTTAGGGTCCAGGATTTAGCTAGGGTTTTATATGAGATTGAGATTTGGCGACAATCTGCAATTAATTTCTCCGTTGTCCAAGATATATAATTCGGATTAATTTCTTACCGTAAACCGGCATCGATCATATATATATTACAATAATTACAGTAATTAATTACCAATTAATCTCCCTCGTCGTATGACCGTATTCTTCGTCATAATCATCATCGTCCTCATCCCCGTTAGACGACGGCTCATCCTCGTCATCGTACTCAACATCGTCCGACGAATAACCTGAGTCCTCGTCCGCGTCCTCTTCCTGCTCGTCTTCTTCATCTACCTCATCGATAATCTCATCTTCAGTTAGATCTGTACAACCATCAGGCTTGGGTAACCGTTCACCATCTTGAACCAGGTCCATTATATCGGAGCGGACCATAGAAATATTAGGCTCTTGATAGGCAGGAATGTCTCTTTCTGGTTCAGCAGCATCTTCAGTCGTCGCCGGTGTCCCTTCAATTGTCTCTGTATTCCATATTCCTCGGTGAGAGATATGGTTCACTATTTTCCACCCTTCACCGGCTTTCGGATCGTCGAGATAGAACACCTGCCGAACTAAGGTGGCGAGAGCGAAAGGCTCATCTTCATACCAGTGCGAGTTTGTATCGACTGATAATAGTCCCAAGTCTTCCTTTGTACGCTTGAACCATCTGCACTTGAATAGGAAAACGTTGACATCATTCCCGTAACATAGCTGAACCACGTATACAATAGCCCCGTAATATAGATCATTGTCTTTCCCAACCTCTACCCCACTATTTTGTGTTCTTCTTCCTTCGTCTCGGGCCAATGAATGGAACTTTACACCGTTCACAAAACATCCGGGATAAATATAGTGTTTAACCGGCTTCCCTGCTAGCAAGTGTTTTGGCCATGACCACCACCCTCCGTGGTTATCATATTTTTGCAAATCAATCATCTGCGAAAAAGGGCAAATTAATATAAGGGTTTACTTTCTACAAACATGAGCGATATGTATTTAAATAATTAATACCGAGTCGTACGTACGTACCCATTGGAATAAATAATCAGGAAACTTCTTCTTAACCATTTTCTCAATCCACGCCGAACTCTTGTTTTGATTTAACGCCTGAAACCTCTCCCTGTATGACAACATGTACGGCTCAACTTCGTCACAGTCTCGCAACACTACCCAATGTGCCTCAATAAGTTCTTCCCGTGTTAACGATTCCTTTAATACTCCTCTAAACGGTCGGACGACATTGGTGACGACAGAAAGATTGATGCGGGCACTGCGATCGGAGGCAGTGGGAGGGGGTGGATCTTTGAGGTACCTGTTGCAGTAAGTAACACACTCATGCATTAGGTATGTCTCTGCTATGGAGCCATCCGGGGCCGACCTATTTTTGACGAATGACTTATACTGTCCAAGCTGTCTACAAAATCAAACGTACACATTACATAAGTACATATAGCTAGCTAGTATATATATAATCTCCAGTGGAACAAATTAATTAATTAGTTGTACGTACCTTTCTTGAGGATACATCCAAGTGTACTGGACCGGACCAGAAATGAGCACCTGCTCGGGCAGGTGGATCATTAGGTGAATCATGATGTCAAAGAAAGCAGGGGGAAAAATCCTCTCTAGTTTGCAAATGATGTGCACAATTTGTTGTTGCAATTCCACCACATCTGACTTCTTTAATTCTCTGGCGCATAACCTCTGCCACCACCTGCATAATGCTACTATTGGTTCTACGACGTCCCGAGGCAAGTATGGTCGAATTACCACTGGAATCAGACGTTGCAGCATAACGTGATAGTCATGTGTCTTTAGACCAACAAACTTGTGTTGCACCTCGTCCACTGCTCCAGTTATAGTAGCTGCATACGTAGCCGGATAACGAACGCCCTTAAACCAGTGAAATACAGAACGTCTAAGCGTCGGCTTCACTGTGTAAGGTGCATCTGGCATCTTGTTGTACACTCATTTCCTATCCCTTCTCAACCACAAAGGACGACGTAGATTCATTGATTCCAAATCTTTGCGCGCTTTGGGAGTATCTTTAGTCTTGAACTTAATACCGAGAATTGTTCCCACCACGCTGTCGCACACATTCTTTTCTATGTGCATCGCGTCCAAGTTGTTCCTCAGCTTCAACTTCGACCAGTAAGGGAGTTCAAAGAATATACTCTTGTGATCCCAATAGCTCAGATCATGTGGAGGAATTGGATTGCATTTCTTTACATCCGCGTCATTGCTCAACACACCAAAGTCGAAATAGCTCAACCTCTCTAAAATCTCTTCGCCCGACCAACTACGGGGTTTAGGATTGTTCTCTACCGTACCGTCGAAATGAGCTTCATCCTGTCGCCACGGGTGGTCGTGAGGAAGCCATCTACGGTGACCCAAGTAACACACCTTCCCCGCGTGCCAACTAGAGTTCACGTCGTCCAAACATATAGGACATCCATTATATCCTTTTGTCCTGCAGGCTGCCAACATCCTATAAGCTGGAAAATCGCTGATCGTCCACATTACGGCAGCCCTCATCGTGAACATCGTGTCAGTGAATTTGTCATAAGTTGGGACTCCATTTTCCCACAACAGTTTCAGCTCGTCGATCAAAGGTCTGAGGTAGACATCTAATCACTTCGATGGAGATTTAGGACCTGGAATTAGTACGGTAAGGAAATTAAATTCCTTGTTCATGCACATCCACGGAGGCAAGTTGTACGGCATCAGAATAACTGGCCAAGTGCTGACGGCGGAGCTATTACTTCCCCAAGGATTGAATCCGTCTGTAGATAGGCCGAGTCTAACATTTCTAACCTCTGAAGCAAAGTCTCTAAATTCTCTGTCGAAATGTTTGAAACCCTCCCCATCCGCGGCGTGTCGCAGGACATCGTCATCTATTAGCTTTTCTGCGTACCATCGCATCGCCTCTGCTGTGTGTAGAGACATGTACAGGCTCTGCAATCTGGGAATCAAGGGAAAATATCGAACAACTTTCACAGGAATTCTCTTTTTCGAACTCTTCCTATTCAACTGGAATCTGCACTGGCCACATACGGGACAATAGTCCAACTCTTTGTACTCTTTGTAAAATAGCACACAATCATTCGGACATGCGTCAATTATCCTGTACTTTAGGCCGAGGCTGCTAAGGATATTTCTAACCTTATAATGAGATTTAGGAAGATTGTGATCATCAGGGAGCAACTTACATATTTGCTCCTGAATTTCGTCAAAAGCACTCACTGACATTTTGTGCTTCACTTTTATCTTCATTTGCTCCATCACATATTGCAACACATTCTCTCGACATCCAGGGAACACCGGGGTCTGCGCTTCAAGTAGTATCCGGTTGTACTTTTCCATCTCACTGGTGTCAGTGGCCAAGCTAGCTGCGGGGAATGTGTCATCATGCTCATTAGTGGTACTGTAACCTCCGTCTTGGTGTTGGTGTCCACTATGAATACATCCCGGAAATGTATCATGGACCAAATCTGCAGTTGGGTTGCAAGCTGGGGGTCCGGCACCACTGCCGCTGGATGAGGCACCATGGTAACTGTACCCTGAGCTGAAGTCTGCTGCGCTGAACTCTACTGCTTCACCATGCTCGCTCCATGTAGTGTAACTCCACATCATACCATTTTCATACAGGTGTTGCACCATAACATTAACCTCCGCATACTGACAATTAAGACATTTCTGACACGGACACCTGAAACGTTTCTTTCCCTTACCATGTTCTATCGCAAAATTCACAAATTCGCCAATTCCATCCATATACCGGACATCACATCTATTCTTCAACTTCATCCAACTCTTGTCCATACTGCTACAAAATATTATAATTAATTAATTATTACATATATATATATATTTGTCCATTAATTTACGCTTAATTATACGTACTCGATCAACATATATATATAGCTAACATCCTTGCATGTATGTACGTACGTTTTCACTAAATATATATTAATTAAGCAAATTTTAACTGCGTACGTACGTACCTGCTGGCCTTCTCGATATCTGTACGTTAATTAAGCTACCTAGCTAGTCAGCGGAGATCCCTTATCGATCCTGATTCTTCTCGGCCTTCTAGCTAGCTAGCTCCCTTCTCCTTCTCCCTTCTCTTTCAATTCTTCTTCAAATGGAATGAAGAGATCGAGGATTGAATTCAGTTTGGCATCGGGCTTATATAATGCTTCACTTAGACGACGGAGGTGTCGGTACGTCGTCTAAGTGGAAATACGTTACGTACTCGGCCGACGGCGTGTCGGTCCGTCCTCCAGGTGATCACATGGACGACGGAGAATACCATCTCCGTCGTCCAGGTGATCACCTGGAGGACAGAGAAGACTCCGAGGTCTAGGTGATCACCTGGACGACGGATAATGACGTATCCGTCGTCCATGTGATCACCTGGACGACGGAAAAGAATCCGTGGTCCAGGTGACCACCTGGACGGCGGAGATGGTATTCTCCGTCGTCCAGGTGGTACTTGGACCACGGAATCTTTTCCGTGGTCCAGGTGTCACTTGGACCACGGAACAATTACGTTTCCGTGGTCTAAGTGCTGTTTTCTTGTAGTGATTTCTGGGTGCAAGATAAATTTTGTTCCATTTGTCCTGGCTTATCTCAATGTTTCATTGGGCCAGTGCGGGCCGAAGCTGGCTAGGATGATCATGATCTTCTACAATATGTTCAAGATCCCCGGACTGGAGCGGCCCACGATGGCTGAGCTGACCACATTCTGGACAATTACCTATGCTGACCGGAGTGGGATAAGGGGACCATGACCATTGAGGCCAGGCCCAAGAAGAATAAATGGTGGTTGCAGGACATGGATAAATCATCCAGCGTGTGGAGGCGTAGAGCAGTTCTGGTAGGAGGCAATTAGGAGTTTAGGGACCAGGAGGGGTAGATGGGCTCTTGAAAATGTCAACCGCGTTTCAGCCATTAGGTTCGTTGTAGGAGTTTTTAGTTTGATTATCGTACAAGTATGTAGCGGTTGTGTGTGATAGGGATTACCATTTCTGATGTGGCTTCTTGTTTTTTGGGCAGTAAGTTACCGCTTTGAATTATCCCCCGAAGAACGGCGACTCTTAGACAGCTTCCGATATGCGTGGGCAGGAGAAGAGGCGTGACGAAATTATTGGGCTTGGATTCACCCAGAGATCAACGAGTTGATTGGGATTTTTATCCGTCTACGTATGTGTCCTCTGACTGGGCCGAGGGGGATCTATAGATCACCATCAACACTTTTGGTCCCGAGGCCATTGCAGCTTGGGAGGTCGTGGACGGGGACGTGGTCTTGGAGGAAGAGGAACAACTAGTGAGGGAGGTTCGCCAATGACTGGAGGGGAGGCGGGTGGAGAAGAGGAAAGGGGGAGGAGGGGTACCACTGAGGCTAGTGGTGTAGAGAAGCCGCAACCAAAGAAAGCCAAGGTTGTGACTTTGAAACTGAAGCTGGGCTAAAGGAAGGAGCCTTTTGTGGTACGGGCCATTCTCCACCAAGAAGAGGAGGAATGTTCTGGGGATGAGTCGGATGATGAGGAGGCGGAGGAGGCTCATGATAGGTGCATATTTATGCAACGTTTCTATGTCTAATATTACCTTATATTTAGTATCTTTTGTTATGTTTTCAGCATTTTAATATTGTTTATTTGTTTTATAGGTTTATGAAAAATATTGATTACAAGTTGAATTATTGGACTTTCCTGGGTCAACAATGAGAGAAATTGGGCTAACAAATAAAGTGGAATCCATTTTCTTTGTGGATTAGGGGCTGAGCAGGTGGACTACAAGGAATTGGGCTAAGTTAATTAACTTAGCTTTGGAAAGGAGTGGACGGCAGGAGGGGGTGACCTAGCTAGATTGGCATGTTATATATATAAATAGCTAGCTGAGGAGACGTGAAGGGAGGGGGCTGCACATATATATAGATTGAGCTGAAACGTGAGTGAGGGGAGAGATGTACGGAGAATTTTGGAAGAAGAAAAAAAGGAGCAGCAGGGAGGCTCACGGGAAGGAGAAGGGAAGGAAGAAAAAAAGAGGAGTTCGGCAGTTTCAAGGAGGAGAGGAAGAGAGAAATTTGAGAGGAAGAAAAGGCTCCATCATCATCACCTTATGGCTGTAATTTATTTTTCTCTTCTATATTTTTCTTTAGCTTCCATGGTTAGCATGAGGAGCTAAACTTTATTTGTTAGGGGCTGATCGAAGCCCTAGACATGTTTTGATCTTAAACCCCAGTGATTTACATAACTTTTTTATGAGAATTTATTCACTATTTTATCACCGTATGATTTCTTGCATACTTGTTAGGATCTATTGTCTTGAATGTGTATGTGACGATCAATCAGTGCATATTCTGTAGAGGTGAACAGCCTAATACGTTGTGTGAATTAGTTCCAAGGTGATGCAAGGGCACTCATCCATAGTAGCTCTAGAAGTCTTGTTGTTGTCTCAAACATCCTACAGATCGTAATGACTTAGTTTAAGTTGATTTTGGACCGATCGAAGAAGTACCATATCTCTTAAGTTAAGATCAAGTTGAGCTAGGGTACATCAACCGGCATAGCATGTCAAGCACGAGGGTGTAAGGTGTATGTGACTTAATCACAGCGCATACATGGGAAACATTCATTTGAGGTTATGTGAATTGATTGGGGTAGATTGGAAATGTCTAGGGTGGAGAGAAGTGTCTAACGATCTCTTACTTTGATTAAATCTTTGTTTTACTGTACTGTTTTCTAGTTTATATAATTTATTTCGACATCCAAAACAGCTCCGATTCTATTGAATTTTTGTGTGGTTGTCCGCCACCGTGTCTAGTTTGTCCTGTATAAATTTCATGATTTTTGGTTTAATCTAGGTATTTTAATTAATTACGTTTTCGTCTAGTGGTCGAGTTTGTCAGATATCTGACTTTCGCGTCTTAGTTTGTGTTTAGAGTATAGAGTCTACTTTTCCATGTGGATCAATCCCTATCTGCACTATATTGCATTAATCTTAAGTATATACTGAATAGGGTATTATTTTTGGTTGGTGTGCGACCACCGATCAGCTCAGCTGCGGTCTGAGCAACGAGATGGTCACGATACCAGTCTCGATACGGCGGATCGGGCACTCGAGGATAACCTCCAAGGAGGTGCTAGGGATGGGGAGGATATGGGGCAAACGGTGGACCGTTCGGCCTCCTCCCACGAATGGATGGAGACGTTGAGGCAAGATACCGTAGAGGTCATTACATCAGCTCCGCACGGCCACCATGGGGCGGGCGGTGGTGGATCGGCGGTTAGCCATCTTTGGTGGATTGATGAGGGAGACCACCGACCTGTATCAGCAATGGCAGCTGGAGCCTACAGTTAGAAGAATACCCTAAACCCTAAATCCACCAACCCTAAACCCTAAATCCTACACCTGACACCCTAAACAATACCCTAAACCCACCTTATACCCTAAAATCTTATACCCTAAAACCTACACCCTAAACCATAAACGTACCATTCTCTCTCTCTCTCTCTCTCTCTCTCTCTCTCTCTCTCTCTCTCTCTCTCTCTCTCTCTCTCTCTCTCTCTCATATCATGGTATCCCATGAACACGACATATTATGCTTGTTGATTGAGTTTGTGTTTAGCCGTGAAAAAAAAAATGAAAAATAAAGCATGGTATCTTTACGAACTTGAGTTGGTATATATATGAAGTACGGTTAGTATACTTATGTACCGGGGTTGGTATCCTTAATTTTCAGTTTCTGCTTAGTCGTGAAGCACAATGAATTTTTTTTTCTGAAAAAAAATGTGGGTAAAAAAGTTTTTTTTTTATAAAAAAAATTGGACGAAAAAAAGAGAATCAGAAATTTTTTTTTCAAAAAAAACAGTATTTTTTCCGGAAAATAAAAGTTTTTTTGTTTGGAAATAAAAAATTAGACAAAAAAAAGGAAGGGTAAAGTGGTCAATGCAAAAAAATCTTTTATTTCAAAATATATGCTAAAAAGTGACTTTTTGGTCACTAAACTCATAGTTTAGTGACTTATGGGTACTTTGTAAAAAATAGGGTGACTTTTGGGTCACAGGGATGGTAGAATGGAACGAACCGATTCGCAGCTCCTATTAAGCAACTCCGGTAGTGCTCTGTACCCGGTGCAAGGCAGAATATGGCCCCAAGATGACTTATGAAGAGTTTGTGGAAGCAGTACGAGCAGAGTCATCAGTCAAATCTCCACCGGAGAACTATTAGCCAACAAGCCCGAAGGCAGAATATGGCCCCAAGATGACTTATGAAGAGTTTGTGGAAGTAGTACGAGCAGAGTCATCAGTCAAATCTCCACCGGAGAACTATTAGCCAACAAGCCCGAAGGAACCATGTACAACTGCCAAGAAATCTAATATATTCAAACGTATACGATTGGCAGAGAAGAAAACTGAGGCAGTGGATGGTAGGCAACGAGTTGAGCCGAGCAAACCTTACATTCCTCCAGTGACATCGTCGTTGACTAAGCATTAAATTGAACACTTAATACCTAGTCTAGCGTATGCAATCAAAAACCCTTTTGTGTAGATGTAGCATTGGTAAATAGGGATCGTTCTTACTGGGGAGTTGAGGGATGCATGCGAAATTCGTGTGAATAAAAATAAGAGGGGTTGTAAAAGTTGATTTTTAATTTCCTAAGTTACTACCTAAAAATGTCACAAGCATAGTCAAAATTCATAGGATTCTAATATGCAAAAACTCATAGACAAGCCATACATAGAAGACTTCTAAGAAATCTAAATCATGCTTAAGACGAAAATAAACCTAACTAATTATATACATGTGATCGACTTATTCTACACTCAGCTCAATTATTAACATATACAAATAACAATACTACCGAAATTCCGTAACCCTAGATTTCGATTAAACATGGATAATTCATATTTTGTGCTAGGTATCCCCTAAACACCATTGACCTAGACTAGGTATCCTCTAAATCTAAATCAAAGCATTAAGAATCAATTATCTTCATGCAAATCGAAATCTAGAATAAGGAACACATGGAAAAGTTATTGAAATTCATATATGTAATAAAAACCAAAATAAACACATTGTCTTTACAAACAAAATAATACAAATACAAGGAGAACTACGGAGCAAATGTTCCATTAACACTTTTTGATTTCCGGTATCCCTTACAAAATCTCGAGTGGATGGATCCTTTGGTGGAAGCTACACACCTTCTAAAGGGACTAACCGTATTTAGAAGTGTGAGATGAAGATTTTGAGAGGTGGTGGTGGTGTAGTTTTCCTAGCACTTGGAGAGTGTTGATGTGGAAAGCCTTTATAGGAATTTGGCATCAAGAGAGTGTAGAGAAGTGATCGGCAAGGGATAGTGGAGAGAAAATGGGGAGGGAGAAAAAATGGGAAGAGAGAAAATTTCAAGATTTTGGGCTGATGGAGGGATTGTTGGATGGGCAGCCAGCCTCCTATTTATAGGATTCCAGGTAGCTCAGCTATTCCTGTGTCAACTACTACAACTCCTCCAACACTCTTCCTCTTTCTACTTGCTTTTCTTTCTCTCTTCTTTTCTTCCTTGATTGTCGGCTAGCTCTCCTTCTTTCTATCCCTCTTTCTCTTATTTTTCTTTTTCTTTTTACTTGTTTTCTCCTTCTTTGCAAGCAACCATCACTTCCTTTCTTCACTTCTTCACTCGTATTTTTCTTTGCTTTCTCCATCAATACACTCTTCCACCTACTCTTTTATACATGGAAGCAATTTCTCTTCTCTTCTTTGCCGGTTCTCTTCTCCACTTTTTTCTTCTTCTTCTTTTTCCTTCCTTGATTGCTTTTCTCCATTTCTTCACTCTTCCATCTACCATCAAGCCATCATTTCACTTCTTCATTCAAGCAATCTTCTTCACATTTCTTCTTCTTCTTTTGTCGGTTGCTTCCTTTCTTCTTTGCTTGATTATGCCAAGCAAGGCAATGCAAGCATTTCATTGATGGACTTGAAGGTATTTATTTTATTTTATTTTTCTTTCCATCACTCATTTGCAATATGGTACACTAGTTAGTGTAATCAGTATCCTTTACTCCGTCTCTTTTGGTCAACACCTGAAAATAACAAAATAAGTAAAAACTAACTATACTAAGTGAATAACACAATTAAATGTGGAGAGAAGTACATTAATTAGTACGCCTAAAATGCGTAGATCATCCAGCAAGCCAATCTGTTACTAAGGAAGACGTGTGGTATGTGAAATCAGATGGGAAGACTGTAGAGATCACTCCTACTAGGAAGAGGAAGCTCTAGCGTCAATTCGAGGCTACGAAGAGGACTTTAGAGGCTCTAGACAGAGGTTTGATCAAATCGGAGTAGCTGGTGGAGCCACCAGAGCAGATTCAGAGAAGACTGAATAGGCTCCGGTTCCAAACAATTCTGGTTCAAAACGGTTCTGGTTTTTCATAGAACCGAAACCAGGACTAATTGTTGGAACCGATAACCGTTTGGAACCGGAACCGCTTGGAACCGGGACAGTTTGGAACCGGAACCGTTTTGAACCGGAACCGTTTGCATCATATCAAACATTAAATTAAATTTCATAGGCCAAATGCTTATGATATCATATAAAACATTAAATTAAATTGCATCATATCATATCGATCATTACGAATATAATTATCAAAATATCAATTAAATAGTACCCAAATGCTTATTTAACCAATTAATTACCTATATCAATTAATCCAAATCACCTTAATTTACCCAACACCTTAAATTACCTTAAATTACCTTAAATTACCTATATCAATTAATCCAAATCACCTTAATTTGCCCATGCAACACCTTAAAAATACAATATAATTATCAACTATATCAATTAATCCAATTAAATCGCCTTAAATTACCTAAATTTCTACATATATACATACATACACTTGCCTAATAATTATCAAAAATGAACTCAAAACCCAAAACTTAATTAATCAAGTTAATTAAATCAAATATAATTAAAATGCATATATATACACATAATTATAAAAAACAAAAATAGAGAGAGAGAGAGAGAGAGAGAGAGAGAGGACCTGTCATGGTCGAGATCGGATTCCGGCGGCGGAGGTGAGGGGAGGAGGTAGAGGAGGAGGGGAGGAGGAGAGGTAGGGGAGATTTGGGGTTTATGTATTTTTGTGTGGAGAGGGGAGAGGGGAAAGGGGAGGAGGGGAAGGGAGAGGGGAGGAGAGGAAGAGATGGGGTTTTAGGGTTTTCAAGGAAGAGATAGGGTGAAGAAATGAGGTAGCTCGAGCTGCGTCTCCTGGGAAATAATGAAGTATTGCCGGCGAGTTACGAGTTAACTCGTGGGCAATACTATTACCAACGAGTTAACTCGTTGGTAATAGTATTGCCCACGAGTTGATAAGCAACTCGTTGGTAATACTATTACCAATGAGTTGATAACTCGTGGGTAATATTATTACCAACGAGTTCTCGTTGGTAATGATAGTGATTCCCGACCAATTTCCGACCAATTCCCAGCCAATTTACGACTATAATTTACGACATACGTACTATAAATACGATCGACTAGAATTTCCGACTATAATTTCCGACTATATATAATTTCCGACTATAATGTACGACTATAATGTACGACTATAATTTCCGACTATAATTTTCGACTAGAATTTCCAACTATAATTTCCGACTATAATTTCCGACTAGAATTTCCGACTATAATTTACGACGTACTATAATTTTCAACTAGAATTTCCGACTAGAATTTACCTCCAAGCCAATTTACGACTATAAATACGTACATCATTAACGTACTAAGGATGATAATCATAATCATCTTCATCACTTGAGTCTGACTCGGTTTCATAGGTAACCTCTGGCAATATGTGCCGCTCCTCGTCATCTGAATCAGCGTCAACTTCATTTGGATTAACATCGAGAAGTTCTGCTCCAGTAATTCGAACCACGCTCCCAGATCTCACATTATTAAGGCAAATCATAGAGGATTCCGGAATGTCAAAAGCGTTCGGGTCTTGGTATGCAGTAACTTCTTCATCATCTGCGGTCTCACCAAGTGTGGCAGCACTGTATATGTTTCTATGAGCAACATGGTTAACCACCTTCCACGGGACTTTGTTCAGAAGATCGTCAAGGTAAAACACTTGTTTTACTGATGTGGCAAGAACGAAAGGGTCTTCTTTATACCAGCTTATAGCAGTATTCACCGAAAATATTCCGTACTAATCGGTCCTTGTGTTCTCCGGGCTAGTATCAAACCATCTACACTTGAACAAGTGCACTTTCATGTGGTTCCCATAAATTAGTTCAACAACTGAATGAAAGACACCGTAATAGTCAACGCCATCCTGCCCACTATGGACCATCACCCCACAATTCTGTGTTTTCAGTCGGTCGTCTCGATTTTCACATATAAATTTCACGCCATTGACCTGACACATCGAGTAAACTTTTGAAGCTATCGGTTTCATCGCCAAGACCCTCAATTCGTTTGACCACTCTGGGCAACCATCATTTGCTACATGGTTCATCTGAAAACAATGAGAAACCAGGTACACCATAAATTATGAACATAGAAAAAGAAAACCACGTATACACATGCTATATAAGGAGCTAAAAAATAGATATATACACATATACCCTTACCCATTGACCAAAGTAGTTTGCAAACGTCTTGTTGTGGTAATCAACATTTCCAGCAATAGCAGGGCAGTGAAGATGATAGTTTTTCCTATATTGTACTTCTGGATAGTTAATCAGTACCGACCAGTGGGCAATGGCTAACTCATTTCCATCCAACTTGTACGATTTTGGCAAGCTTCCGTGTACTACCACGTCATTGGAGATTATAGAAAGGTTGAACTGGGGTTCATATATCGGCATCTGTTGTTGGGGGTCCTCCAGCGCTCCCAAATACAAGTTGGTGTACGTTACACACTCGTGCGCAATATATGCTTCAGCGATACACCCTTCAGGTGCATATTTATTCTTCACATAGTCCTTGTAGGCTCCCAATTGTCTATAAGTTAACAAGTGCATGTTATGATACTTAAAAAATAAGAATTTACATATAAAAACAGAGGCAAACCAAATGTATAAATCATTTGTACCTTTCCATGGGATACATCCAAGTGTAGTGTACGAGACCGGTAAGCAACAATTGTTCGGGAAGATGGATCATCAGGTGAGGCATGATGTCGAAAAAATTTGGGGGAAATATCCTCTCAAGCTTGCACATAATAAAAATGAAGTCATCTTGCATCTCCCTGAGATCTGATTTTTTAACTTCCCTGGTGCATAACTTCTGAAAGAATCTTGACAAGGCCACCAACGGCTCCACCACCTCTTTGGGCAGGTACCTTCGAATAAAAATAGGGAAAAGGCGTTGAAGCAGTACATGGCAGTCATGACTCTTTAATTCGTACATCTTATTGTCCCGGAAGTTAACACACCTGCTTATATTTCCTGCATAGCCATAAGGATACTTGCATATATAGCCATAAGCAAAAATTATATTTCTCGCATATAACCATATATAAGTACAAATTATATTAATTTCCTCCATAGCCATAAGAATATATACCTGACATTACTCAGCCACCCAAAAATTTCATGCTTATGCTTCGGCTTGACGGTGTAAGGAGCTTGCGGCATTTTTTTCTTACCATCTCTTAACCACAAATGTTTCCGCAGTCCCATAACTTTCAGATCAATGCGTGCCTTAGGGATGTCTTTTGTTTTCCCCTCCAAATTAAGAACTGTGCCCACCACACTTTCACACACATTCTTTTCTATGTGCATGACATCTAGGTAGTGTCTGATAGGCAACCTGGGCCAGTAGGGGAGTTCCCAGAATATGCTCTTGTGTGTCCAAAACTTATACCTTTCAGGCTTGTCTGGAATTGACGCCACTATCTCAGGATGATTGCTCAGCTGGCCAAAATCATATTCATTCAACACTTCCAAAATTTCATCCCCTGTCCATCGCCTGGATGCCACACCTGTTTCCACAATCCCATCAAAAGCGTCTTGATCCTGCCTAAATGGGTGATCATATGGAAGCCAACAACGGTGACGCATCTGAACAATTTTACTGCAATGAGGATTGCAACAATCAACAGTCATGCACTTTGAACAAGCCCTGTAACCCCTGGTAACGTTGCCCGACAATATACCGCGGGCAGGAAAATCACTGATGGTGCCAACAAGCATGACATGCATTTGGAACATCTCATTTTTGAACATATCGTAAGTGGGGTGGCCACACTCACTCAGGTACTTAAGCTCCTCAATCAAATGCCTCAAATACACATCGAGACACTTTCCTAGATAACCCGGGCCCGGAATTAACAGAGTCAGCATATTGTATTCCTTCTTCATGCACATCCATGGTGGAAGGTTGTACGGTACCAAAATAACTGGCCATATACTGTATTGAAGACTCATGTTGCCAAAAGGGTTGAATCCGTCAGATGAGAGCCCTAGCCAAACATTTCGGACCTCTGTTACAAAATGATTAAACTCCCTGACCATGTGCTTCCAAGCCTCTCCGTCGGAAGGGTGTATAAGGGTGTCATCGTCAGGCAAATTCCTCTCAGCCCACCATCTCATAGCTTCGGCCGTGAAAGCACACATGAACAACCACTCCAGCCTATCAATAAGCGGGAAATATAGAAGTATCTTCACAGCTTTCTTGTTGCCTGCAGGAGTCAACTTATACCTTTCTGTAAAACATACCGGGCAGGCTTCAAGGTCTTCAAGATCTTTTCCCCAGAAGAGAATACAATCATATCTGCATGCATGGATTTTGATGTAGGAAAGCCCAAGAGGATATGTCTCACCTTATGATGAGTGGTAGGAAGACGATGACCGTGTGGCAGTAGCGAAGCAGTCCACTTCAGCCAAGAATCAACAGCTTTGACAGACATTTTGTTCTCCATTTTGAGCTGCATCACTCCCATAACACTTTCAAGAACAGTCTTACTACAACCGTCGTACAACAGAGTCTGTTGCAATGCAATCAGGTTGTTGTACTTGTCCATACCGATTGTGTTGACATGAGCTCTAGGTAATGGCTCGACTGACTCAATATGGGGGAAACCATGCACGACGGGAGAGACATTTGGTGCTTGATCAGCAAATACACCACTCTCATGAGGAAACATATCATTGATTAACATCGATGTTGGATCATAAGATGGACTGGCCCTCTCAGCAAAATGTCCATGATCATAGGATGGACTGGCCCTCTCACCAAATTGTCCATGATCATGCGGACCCGCTAACGATGTTTCACCGTGATAAATCCAACAAGTGTACTTATCCCAAAACACGTATTTACTCAGGTGCTTCTGGACTTTATCAATGGGAAAACAAAATCGATCGCTGCGACACTTACATTCTTTACACGGGCAATAATGAAGTGTAGTGTCTCTACAATTAGCCTTCACAAAATCCACAAAACTCCTAATTTCATGGTGATATCTCACATCCCATCTTTCGAGGCTCATCAAACTCTTGTCCATCCTGAAATTTCTAACATTACGTACTATAAATATATATATACACATTCATTACTAATTAATTAATAAATCATCATTAATTACATTGGAATTCATCCGATTAATTAAAAAAAGTTGACCCATGCATGCATATAAATTAAAAAATATATATATATACCAACAATTCACAATTACAAATTAGCATGTCTGTATATATATATATATAGACATATTAACAATTAATATACCATCAATAATTTTATATACATACATATATATATACACAAATTAACATATTTTCATCGAAATAATCTCAAAGTCAACAGTCAATCACTCGAAATCAACAATATATCCACTCTATTTGCATATCAAACCAATAATCGATATCTCAACTCTAAATTAACACATGCATGCATATATATATATATCGATCTAATTAAATCAACACACATATATATATACATACGTATATACATACCTATATATAGCTACGTCATATATAGCTTCCCGGGCGGGTTTTTCGACGCCTTTTGATAATTCCCAAGGATTTCAGAGCGTTTTCCTTCTTTCGATTTCACCGGATTTTTCTATATCCAAATGAATGAGCTGCTGCGATCTGGATCTGATATAAGAGGTATTGTCGGCGATTCATTAAATCGCCGGCAATGGATTTATTACCGACGAAATTCCGGCCAAAAATCGCCGGGAATTGTGGAAACTTATTGCCGGCGACTTTCTCCGTCACCGGCAATAATTTTTCACTATTGCCGGCGATTTTTGGCCGGAATGGTGGAGAGATTATTACCGGCGACGGAGAAGGTCGCCGGCAATACTTTGGACCATTTCCGGCGAATTTTGGAACTCATTATCAGCGATGGTCCATATCGCCGGCAATGCTCATTATTGCCGGCGACTTGCTCCATCGCCGACCTTTTTTTTCCCTTGTCGCCGGCAATAATAGTAAATGTGGTAGTGATTGTATTATCTTTGCATTATTGCAAAAATACAAAAAGAAAGAATGTTTCTATCATATATAATATGGATAACGTGGAACCACCGGCATTGGATATATACCATTATCAAAATGAGGCAGAAACATCAAACATTTCACGATCCATGAACAGTAGCTGTAGTAATAGTAATGGAACACTATGCAGAAGTTGTGGGCAGCTAGCTAGGAGAGCAATTGTGGCCCTGTGGACAAGTGGGACGGACGGACGGTTTAGAATCCGGCAAAGGTTTTCATGGTTTTTTCTGCTTCAATTCTGGAGTCTGGACCATTCAGAAGTTGGTGGCCTGGGCGAGTAAGTGGTCCGGCCAGCCAGCTAACTGGTGCAAGTCTTTATCACTATAGCTTGAGTGTGGAAAACGAGCCGGGATCAGATGTCGATCGGCAAACCTTCCTCAACCTAGCAAAGAAAAGTTATCCCTTTTCTTCTTTCTTTTTTCTCGTGATATATAGCACAAATATATTGTAAAGAACTAAAGATACATGAAGGAAAAGTTCAATATATATGTGCGATCACGTACGTACGTGTAAAGATAGAAGAATATGAAAGTGTCAATTATATTTGGGCCATCGATTAAGGATAGTACTGGAAGGGAATCGAACACTATTTTTAATGACTGTATTCAGAAATTAAACTACTCGATCATAAACTCTAGGTGTGCATGCAAAAGTTCTCTATGGAAGACTTTATTCAAATGAAAATTAAGTACATAGAGGAAGTATGTAATCTTCCAGAGAATTAATGGTTCAGATTAATTGATGAGAAAATAGAATTTAATTTTTTTAATTTTTTTATTATCAATTTTAATGAGAAAATAGAATCCCTAAACTCTAAACTCTCTTATAACATATAAACTTTAAACCCTAACCCCTAAATCTTAAATTTAACCCTAATCCTAAACCCTAAACCGATACAATAAAATATTAGTCTAAACCGTAAACTCGCCCTTAGATATTATTAGTGTAATGTCTAAACAACGAAATTTATAATGTTTTATATATTATCCCCTTAAACCCTAAATCTTACTAAATATATAGTATTAAAGACTTGACTTTAAACTGCAAAATTGAAGTAATTATCTTTATACGCTTACAAGAATATGAATACGCACTTTAAAATCACCATTAAACTTTTAATATTTGTACGTATGATTATTCTTCATATCATTTGTATGATGAGATGATATTACAACGTGGATTAAGAACTATACTAAGATGATTGATGAATGATTATATATGTTATGTACGTTCTTGTTCATTGTTTACGTTATGAAAGCACGTACTTTTTATATTATAATAGTATGTTTTAAATCATTAATATGGTATATATATATATATTACTCCTATAAGATAATGTACGTATACAAATATTAAATTAAATCGCATGTTATTTGAATATTCGAATCAACAAAATTAAATGAGTGACATAATAATTTAATTTTTCAGTTACTTATATATTAATTAATGTTTATTTTTAAAAATAAATAATTGTGTTCAATTATTATATTAAAAATAATAATGTATCCACTTGGCCAAGTAAAATAAATTGATTGCATAAATATATTTTTTATTACATAAATGTTGATAAAAGAATTTGATTTATCAAAATTAAAGTAGAAAGGGTAAAGTTGTACTATACTTTATGATATGATATTTTTCAATTAATATTATAATGACATATATTCCACTTAAATTTATGGCCACAAAAGTGTGCTCGTATTTATGTCACCCCTTATAATTTTTCTATTGTAAAAATACAAATAAGGATAGTGACTATCATTGCATTATTGTAAAATTACAAATAGAAAACTGTGTTTCAATCTTATATATATTTGTGGTATCACCAGCATTGGATATTGGATAACATGATCATTGAAAAGGCATGCATGCAAAGCTTCCTAATTAAACTTGGCAAGAAAATAAAGGGACGTCCAGCAATGCTGAATGCTCTATTGTCATTTCTTAAGGTTTGATAGTGCATTGGTTGGACCATAATTTTGAGGAGATGTGAAATTAAAACACGAGTTGGAGTCAGTCGTTCCAAAACTCTTAAGATCAATCAATCGATTAAACCGGCCAGCTGTATTAATTGCAATTTGCAAGCATGCAATCAATCACGTGTGCTTATTAATTTTCACGTTGTTTTGCATGCATGCAATTGCTACGTACAAGTTTGATTGTGTATATATATATGGGGCATGGAGATGTGGCAATTCAAGCAAATCAAAAGTAAGCTGAGCTTTAACTGAGATCGATCATATCAATTGAGTTTGGCAGATCGATCGATATGGCAGCCTCAATACTTCCCAGAAACTTTTCCCTGTCAGTGAGCGTAGATATTACCAGCAATACCACCACCATACGTACCAATCGGTTCATGGAGATGGAACACGAAGCCGTAGCCTCGCACGGACTCTTCATCGCTAAAGGAGAGCAGATTCCAAACCCGTTCTCTCTGCTGGAACCGGTGAACGCTGGCAGCGGACGAGTCCACTTAAGATGCTGCTACAACAACAAGTACCTGTCCATTCGGAGTGAAACCGACCACCGAATTACTCCGGAGGCCGACGAACCAGTGGAGGACCAATCCTCATGGAAGTGCACCATGTTCACGGTGACCACGAACCAGTCAACTGGTCGAACTAGGGTTGAGCATGTTCACCTCGGACGCAGATTAGTCGCAATGAAGCCAGATCGAATCCTGACAATCTGTCAAGATGATCAAACTGCTGCTGAGTTTGATGATTTTGCAGTCCACAACGTATCTGCTATACTCGCACTCAATTTGCCACCGTTCTTTACAATAAAAAGTGGCAACGGTAAATATGGTAGGACCGTCCCCAATGAAATCAGCGGGACCGCCATCTTCTTTGACAAATCCGTTAACGACTTTAATCCAGATTTGGTGTTCGAGATCCTGCCAGTTGACGTGGAATTGATCCGAATTCGTAGCCTGATCGCAGATAGATGCTGGAGATCGCAGCCTATCGAGGAGATTATAGAGTGGAAATATATTTTTGCCGACACATCTGCCGACCTCGCCAACTTGCCAGCAGACCATAGTTGGTGGGACGGCTTTTTTAACATACAGAGGATCGGAAACGCCGATGACAATGTCTTTTCTATATCTCATTCTGATTCTGATTCCGGGGAGCTCATGTGGTTGTTCAACGTCATTGGAATTCTCATTGCCCTGCCCCTTAGCGTTGGCGTAACGCCGGATACCGACGAATTGGAAGGACGATTTGTGATGGAGGCGGCTATTCAATCCAGGAGTATATACAATGTCAGATACAACGTCCTTTCTGCTAGGCATCTAGTCGGGCAGCCACAATCCATGTCGACACAGGTCATGACCAACGAAAGCTCAGTACCACAGAGCTTCGGCCGCACCTTCTCATATACCGAAACGACGTCTACTAGATGGAATGCCACCGTCTCGGCTTCGCTTAACGTGGCCATCTCTATGTCAGCAGGAATTCCATTATTTGGCTCGGGATCGATAACAACTACGTTGGAGATTTCGGGAGCATATGAGTGGGGAGAAGAGCGTACTTCCTCGTTGACCAAGGAGGATTGGATAGATATCACCGTGCCACCGATGACTACTATCGCCGTGACCAGGTGGGAGTCAATTAGCACGTACGACGTTCCATTTTCTTACACTCAGGAGGATACTCTGTACGGCGGGAAATTAGTCGTCACCGAAAGGCACGATGGCCTTGCCATTGGAATCAATAACCATGACATTTACTACAATGTCGTAGAAACACCAATAGGACCATCAAAAGATCAGAAGGCACGAGAATATCGAATTGTTCCGACAAGTTCCCGAATAGTGTCTCCGCCTGATAATCCATCTCTGGCTTCTTTGAGTGATTGGATCCTGCAGCTGCCGGAGGATACCTTCCCTACCCTGCGTAAGTATTTTAGCAATCGGCATACTTCAAAGTAAGCTAAGCTAAGCTTGGTATCTGTACGTGTGTGCGCCCTAGCCTGCTTTTTAATTAATTACGTTCTTCTCTTTGGCTGCTTTCTTTCGATGTTGAATAATTAGCAGCCATGCATGTTGTTGTCTTGCCTTTCTTATTGCTCTTTCCTTGTGCTTATTTCGCTGTAGGGGGTTGGCGTAGCAGTACAATCTTTGTAACTTCATGGTATACCCATGGATTAGCAAGTTCCTTTTCCTACGTACTGCATGTGTTTTCTTAATGAAGATAATCTATTTCCTGTTTCTTGCAACTAATTATTGAAGGGTAAATAACCATATCACGTACTTAACCAGTTTTGGTGATTAATGGGTTCGTGATCAGTGGTGATCAATTATCGTTAGATCTGCATCCAATAGATAATAGAGGTTGCAAATCGAGATTGGATGAAGAACATATATAAACTATTGTCCAGTTTCAATGGATTGAAGCTCGGGCTTCGATGGATCGAATCTGGGCTTCGGGTTCCTTGCGGCTACTCCTATCTTTTTCTCAAATTTTTCTCTCTAAAATCCTGATTATCCTTTCCAAAAACCTAAAATTAGTTTATATAGTTCCCCCAAGTGATCTCCTCAAGTCCTCCTTGGAATAGGCTTCTTTAATTGCATAAAACTCATTTTTGAATCCATATTGAGCCATTAAAACTTCATGAGTTGTAATGGGGTTCGGCTCATAGGTTAAAGAATAAATTGGTCTGGATTTCAAATATGATTTTAGAACCTAGTAAAGTATCGAATAAGAGACTTCAAACTTTACAACTATGAACTTTTTCACTATGTAATAGGTGTACGTCTCAAATTCTGGCTTTGCAAAAGCCACTGTTGAGATCTTTATAGGACCTTTGTTCTTCTAAAGCTTGCGGGGTTTCAGTACTTTGTTCGTCGCTAACTCGACATCACCCACTTGTTCTTCTTCAGAGTCTGATTCTTGTTCAATTTGATCCTCTATATAAGCCACAGTTTTTGGATTGTGTTTTTCATAGGACCTTGATGCATATGTTCCATTTGATGAGTTACATTTGTTGTCACGCTCTTGCATAGCATTGTGAGCTTTCATAACAGCCGTAATAAGCTCGTTTAGGGTAAAATACCTTTTGTTGAAAAAATATATTATAGTACTGATCTTCCAAGCCATTAATGGCCATTTCAACAATTGCATCCTTCCCTAACGGGGTTCTACATAAGTTGTACTCAGATCAGAAACGGTGAAGGAAAGCTACTAGTATTTCTGATGATGATTGACCCATGGCTGCTAGCTTTCCAATGCTGGTTTCTGACCTCATAGTCCCGAAATGGTCTATGAACAACGCTTCCATTGTCGCCCACTCCGTGATGGACCTCTTCTCCAGACCTGTATACCATACGAGAGCTGATCCAGTTAAAGATGAACCAAAGGTTCTTAATTTGAGCTCCTCGTCTTCAGTATATTGCCATAGCTATAGGGTGAAGTATACCAAATGTGTTGCTGCGTTGACATCCTCATTTCCCGTAAAGGTTTGGAAGTTGATTGGTTTGTAATGTCTTGGCCACTGCCAAGCCTTGGTGTCGCCTTTCTGGATATATAGGCGAGAAAGGAGTTTCATACGGCTCATGTGCTTTGGCGATGTGAATATCACACTCATCCATAAACTTTTCTAAGCGCTCTTCCCATGCAGACGGGAAAGTCTCTGCTTGTCGTGTTCTCCTGTTGAGATCGGAGACATACTTAGTGATGGCTGAAATGTCTCTCTTCATTCTCTGAAATTGTGTGGCCACCTTTTTGGCCTGCCTCATGAGGTTTGTATCTAGGGTATGCATGATCTCCGCATGCATCATTTCCTGACCCTCCGTGAAGGTTGCTATTTGAGCCTTCAGCAGCTCCTGGTCCTCCAGGCCTTTGTTATATTCCAACCTTAGAGCTTTGATTTCGGCTATCGTTGTGTCTGTCTTCTCGCTATTGGAAGCGAGCAGGCATTCCTGCTCTTCAAACCTTCGCTCAATGGATTCGAAGTAACCTCCAAGTTGTACGTCCCGCTTAGCAGCATACGCTCGATACTCTCCGTAACCTAGGTGATTGATATCACCTTTACTCAAGAATTTAATGTTCATACTTGAATGATGTTCTGTTCCGAAGATGACGCCGACCACCTTCTCGGATAGTGAACGACACTTAGAAGAAGTGTGTTCCCCATACTTCGATTGTAGGTGTTTGCGACACTGAGTGTACTCCTTTTTATATAGGTCCCCAATTGTCGCTTAGAGACGCTAAAAGCTTGTCCCACTGGGCGTGCCAATCGTGCTTCGTGTGTTGGCGTGCCACCGTCTCGTGACGAAATGTTGATTTGTAGGCTAGCGGCTACTGACTTCTTGATAAGCGATTTAAATGAGGAGAGCACCAACCTCGCCTGAATGGATCATTCTTGCCTAATGACTTAGGACTTGCGATTTTCATGTCTCTAGCTGAGCCACAGAAATGGATACTCTATACTCTTCCCGGTGTAAAACAGAGCAATCTCCTTGACGCGGTGTTGAGAACACAAGGTGTTGCGTTCTTGAATCTCGAAACTCTCACTCTTCCTGGTGACAAGCCTCTTGATTGCCAGTTGCAGGGTTTTGCGTCTTTAAATTGCAAGAATCTCACTCTTCTTGGTGAAAACTCTCTTGATTACCGGTTACAAGGTTTTTCTCTGACGAGAAGGATAGTTTGCTGAGAGCAAAATATGTATTTGATCGAGGACCTTTTCCAATCGCTTTCAACTCTTAATATAGAAGGATGTATTTGTGTTCCACTTCACTTGGAACTCTTTTGGTATCGGTAACCAGACTCACAATACAACTCTAAATGATCAATATTTTCATCCGCTTCTTATCTCCACATTCCATGATCCTATCGATGAATCTCGCACAGAAATTCTAATCATTATAGGAAAAGTTAAGAAATAGGCCGCATAGATCAGCCTTCTCCAGCTCATTACAATCTGAACTGTCATGTTCCACACGGACCGCTCACTCAATCAAACCCTTAAAGCACAATAAGAAATATTTTATTTTTGGTCCAAACAACTATTATCTATTGAAATGAAATTAATCGTCTTCCCTAAAAAAACAAAAAAGAAAACACTATCTTGTATATTAGCCAAGGCAGAGTACTCCATTCATGACAAAATGCATGTACAGCACAAGTTCCACACAACTACACACCTTTTCTTTTCTCCATTCAACATGTTTGCAATTCTCTTTGCCGCCCATTTATCTGTAAACTCAACCCATCTGTGCATAAATATACAGCAGAAAACAAATTTCTGGGCACAAACTGTTTACTGACAGTAAATAACATACAAGACAATTTTGACATACTTTTCAAAGTAAATATCTGTTTGGTGCTTTCCGGGTCGGTCTCGAGTTCGGGCCGCCGGAGCAGAGGCGTTTCTGGGTGCGAGATAAATCTTGTCTAGCTCTCCGTACGTAGGGAGAGAGAGCAAGTGACAAACCACTTTGTGATCCATGCGAGGTGGAATACGGCCCAAATAGCACACACCAGGTGACAAAGACTTGTTCTTCTTCTTCTTCTTAGTCACATCCATGACAAAGCCGGAAAATTTTTGTTTTTTGTAGAGAGAGAGGGTTTTGCTGGGTTTAAGTGTTTAATCATTTTAAAGTTCAATTGGGTCTAGTAGTGTGGGCTTTACATATGCCCAGTATTTCGTTGGGCTTTATGTTTATTGGACCTTCTGTAAACACATACATATGGCCCCGCCCATATGGCCCATAAAATTATTACAAAAGTTATGTACCAATAAGTGGACTAGTAATAGAAGTGTGCAAACGTTGACAAATAGGTAAAACCCATACCAACTACTAGAAAATGGCCATAGGCCACCCCTTAATTGAATACAGTTTGATGTCACCATTTCAGTACCCTTTGATCTCTAATGGTTACACTTTACACCGTCTCCGCATCATTTGAGTTTTTTTTGACCGCCTATTAACGATCTTTTTCTTATTTTCTTTTCTTAATTCGTACATCCAAAATCGGATTTTTTATACATCTCAAGTATTCAAAACAGGATAATTATCAGTTACAAACTTACAATCCCTCTTTCATTATACCTTTTTCCAGACTTTGAGGAGATAATCCATTCGAGTATTCTTGAAGTGTACATAGCCATCTTCCTCTCATTCTTCTTCTTATTCTTTCTATCTAACGTTGGTTTTTCCTTTTGCAGGAGAGTATAGCAGTATTGACTTCACCCCGTTTTACAATGTTCTACAGGTACTAGAACAATATAACTTAAATTGAATTATATATTTGGATTTGGCAAATGACTATGATTGATCTTGATTTTCATTTTGTAGAAGCATGACCCGACGTTTCTGCAATCTCTCTTTTCCCTTATCTATCTTCGTTTTCTGAATTTTCTTTCGATCAGGGAAGATAAAAAGAGAAGCGAATGAAGGGTTTGTTTTTGGTCTCTGGAATCAAGCAATCAGCGCCTCGTGTAACGGGGAAGATAAAACAGTATCCTTTGAGTAATAGAGACTGCAATAAAGAATACTGATGTGCAATTCGTGACTACACCGTCCCCTCCAATTTTTCGATACTGTTTTTCGTGCGTATTAAATTCAATCGATACAGAAAAGCCACAGTATCCTATGACCATTTTTCTGGTAGTGGTAGCTCACTAAGCTCAGTGTTTTACAAGATGAAATGATATTATCCCATCTAAAACTAAAAATGTTTAAATAAAGGGGGTGGAAGTAGAAAACAACTCTTTAACACACCTGTTTTATTGAAACCAATTTTCTCCTCAGCCTTCATTGTTGTGTGGAAAATAGAATACACAGCAGAGCAAAAGTTTATCAGCAACCACATTCGTTGGAAGAGTTGCCCAAAAGCCACAGAAGGCGAACTGTTAACACAGCCGGTATACCAAGATTGCCTTGTACAAAAAAGTATGCCCACCTATGACTGAAGAAGCATTTAGCCAGCACACGGATGTCTCATTATGTCAGCTCAGTGACGACAAACCATGTTAACTACTCCATGAGTGACTTTTGTCATTGTTCAATGACGGCCGTTCTCCTCCTCTGAATCTTGACCTGAGGTTTTCGATAGTACTCTTCACCTCCATTAGTCGTGGATCATCAGCAGGAACCTCACGTTCCTGCAATTACAGAAACAAAAACCAGGAAGCAAATAGTCAAAATAAGATACCAATGAAAGAGCTACTTTTGACTCACATGTATAGAGAAAAAGAAAGGGGGGAAATGAAGATTAATGAGCTATCAAAGAGACCTCGACAAGAATCTCTGCTACAGTTTGTTTTATATCGCTACAGTGAATCCCAAATTCAAAAGCATACGATAAATTGAAACTTGAATCTACATTATCGATGTTTACACGAAACATGTGCCTATCGTTGTTGTCATCTTTGGGGTAACAAATGATTAAAACCCAAGATAGATATTCAACTGGAAAGAAGAGACAGATAATAACTAATAACTTTGTCTTTCAATAAACTTGCAACATTTTTTTTGTACTATAACACAGTCCTGAACATCAACATTTCAATAAATGAACAGAAGACTCTTAGAGCATGGCAGTTATAGACTAGGGCAATTTACCATAGACACTGAAAGAGGGTTTTCAGTCCACCTGTTATCTGTGATTTGTGCATTGAATCCATTAAGGCCTATTACAACCAAATAGAACACTCAAGGAAAGAGACTCACCTTCAAGCCCTTGTAATATGCTTCTACAGCCACAAGTAAAGGAGTCACATTACGTTTTCGCATCAAATCCCATATATAGTTTGCAGTAGTATAACCTCCGGTCTGGAAAGAAGTATGGAAGGTTCTTAGTAAAATGGTCCAAAGACTTTATACCAGTAAATAATACATATATACCCATGAAAGATAAATAACATTATTGTCCTTTTCACGAGCTAAGAGAACCCCGAAGAGAAACAGAATTCTTTGCAAACCTTTTCACCAGCAGCTATAAGGAGAAGATCAGACCCCCTGTTAAAAAACATGTTCCTGGAAGTCATATCTACCTGCATCAGGAAAGATCCGAAAATAAGTAAAACGAACTCATGGTCCCAAAAATATATATAAGAAATGCTACTGAAATGAGAGGCTTCAATCATACCAATGCCTCATAGGCGGTTTGCATTCCTTTGGGAGTATATCCAATCATGGCGCCCTCTATAAGTGTCTACAGGAAACAAGAGACCGAAATTGGCACATTCATATCAACTGTAACAGTTATGGTGATTAATTAGGAACAATTTTAAGGTCTAATTCAGCTATTCAACAATAAAGATGACATATTGCAGATGATTATACAGAACCGATCACGCCATATCTAACTTTCAAGTTTTTTGCACAATAAATGACCAATGGAACAATGTGTTTATGACTCATGAAAAACAGAAAGTGCTTATAACAAACTTACCGTATAGAGTTCTACTACAGGATACCTCCCTGCCCTAAGATAATCATCAAGCATTTGCACACTCCGATCAATATTCCCACAGCGTAAATAGCATCTGACTCAAAAGCACAAGTGAAAATAAGTAAGCACAAAAGTAGATTTACACATATTGAGAAGCAAGTCACCACAAAAGAATTGACCAGATATGTTGTGCACTCTTTTTATGAGTTGATTTAGGAGGCTTTCAGAATCTCAGTAGATACAAATACTAGTTTGCATGTAACTAGCTAGGCAGTGCATCTATGAAGGTTCATTGCTAATCTAACTATATGGGAATTTTAAAAAGTTGTGAACAAATATTTACCTCATAGCTTGCATCACAATATAGGTATCGGGAAATATTGCATCCTTTTTTAGCATGTCCAAAAGAGCTTCCATAACCTGGCAATAGAAAAAGCAAACAAACAAAAAAAGATACATAACCGAAATGTAATTACATGAATTAATCAATCAACAAAAACCACCAAAGGGGGAGTAATAAGCACAAAATAGTACCTCTACATTCCGTAGGTCTGCACAAGCATGAATTGCAACATGATGTGCAGTCAGTGACCTTGCCAAAAATCCACGCCTATGAACAAATTCAGCTGTGGGCATGTTATACAGCTCCTCTTCAGTTATCCCCGACATAATATTTTGAGCAATTCCAGTCCTTTCTTCAGACCACTCTTTTGACCGCTCAACAAACTCTAGAATCTTACCACAAAAACGGAATATTTGAGAAGTTGAAGACAATAACAAACTCAAAGCTTACTTAAACCATAGGCAAACAAATTTAATTATTACTTTGGCACCATAATCTTGAGGTAAAGGTGTATGGTTCTTCAGTGCAGTTATAAGTCCCGCATAGCAATATTTGTTTAACCCAAGACCAGCAGCAGTCATGTCACGCACAATTGCATACCTTCATACAATACAAATGCCATTTTTTAGTTCCAATAGCCACCTAAACATTCATCCCCTAACCCCAATTACAGTACTCATCAAGCTAACAAGAGCACTAAAGAGTAGTAAACATACACTCGATCTAAACGTCCATCGGCTGCACATGCATTGAGCAGACACACATACGTTTGCACCATCGGCTTTACATCATTTTTCTTCATTTCTTCCAAAACCTTACAAATTCAAAATAACCAAACTTTAAAATATATATATATATATCAATCAATTCCCTGCCAACTATATAAACTCATACAATCTAACACACATACATACCTGAATGGCTTTCTCCGAATTCTTGCACTTTCCGCACAACGAAATCAACAGGTTATACGAATTCACCTACATCACATATACACTATCACTAATCAAGATGAGTTATCCAATGGCATAAATACGGATGGGACCAAACTTACGTCGGGTACTAAGCCCATGGATTTCATCTGGTCAGAGAAGTAGAAAGCATCCTGTAACCGCTCGCCTTTCATGGTCCCCAAGATGAGCGAGTGGAACGTTTCCCTATTGGGCTGGACTCCGTCGAGCACCATGTCTTCGTATGCATCTCTCAGCAGAAAAGGGACCCACTTCTGAGAGACGATGGAGTTCACGACGGCGTTGTACTCCGTTACATTGCCGGCGTAGTTTTTCCTCTTGTACTCCTCCGCCGAAGCCTGTAAATATGTGCATAAGTTGCGGCGGGTAAGGGCTCGGAGGAGTAGTGGCCAGCCGGAGATTGATCGGAGGAGTCCCATTGTGTCTCTGCTGAGCTCGATCTCTGTCTCTTTTTCACTCTAAAACCTCGAGAGAGACCCAAACCCTTTTCTTTCGTATATCTAAATGAAACGCACAGCTTTGATGCGGGCTTTTGTATGATCAAACCAAGCCCATTTATAGTCGGCAGGCCCAAGGTAGCATCGTAATGGAAGGTCAATCAAATCAAGCCCAAATTCTTGTATCCAACGGATTATTTTGAACCAATTGGTTACCTTTGGTGATTTGTTCTGTGTGTTCTTAGAAATGTATAGAGAGCTAGTGTTTTTGATTTTAGCATTTTATTTGAATTGTATATTGCCACAATTCTTATATATATTGCTTGTAGTAATTATCTCAAATGTGTTGGTACAATTTCGTATATTTTTACAATAAAAAAGTAGTATATCTTCAGTTTTGCCCCTCTATGTTGGCCAGAGGAGGTACGATTGTTTTCTATCTAATAATTGGACAGTCCTACTACTTAAAGACTTTCCAAGTGATTATACAACGTGTAAAATACAAATTTGCAAGGAAATAATTTACAATTTAGATTCTCTTATGCTATTCATCTGATTTAAGTCCAACCCCTGTATTCCGCACACTATGTACACTCTATATGCAATTTTTTAATTTCTTATCAAAATTATGTTTCGAAAGTCAATAATACTAATACTTTTAGAGTCAAATATCAGTGGATATGAACCTAACGGGTAAAATCAAGCCAAAAGTTATCATTTTTTCGTAATTCTCAATATTGAATTATCAAATGTTATTATCCTTTACCAATAATTCATATTTTTCTTGTGAAAGTTGCGATGCACTTGCATGTCAAAGACAAGATAGATTTGTGTCACCTCTTTCATTCATGTGTATTATTAATTGCCGATTTGAAACTCACCAACCTGGAAAGTGAATGTACACATAACAAGAGAGTTGTCACAACTCGCAAGACCCACCTGCCAACTGCACTCATCAAACTCTTCATCCTAATTCCTCAACCGCATCTATCCATTAATCCACAAATTTCACATACCATTTTCAGTGGAGACTGATATATATATAATTTAGAACGTACCAAAAATAATGTGCTAGCCAAATTGTGTGACAACGAAGTTTATAATTCTAAAGCTTTCTTAGACATCCTAAGATAGTTTCAAAATGCTTTTACATTGTTATAAGCACTTTTCTAGAAGAAGCAAAGAGTTGCAAATTTCGCTTAAACCTCAATATGCTTTGCAATTCTAGCAAAAGCACTTCTAATGGTAGACAGAAAGTGCTTAAGAGTTTAGGACAGAAAATTAACATGCCTGCAGAGATTTGAAGTTAATTAACGAAACTAATTTCTTGGGAAGGTATACCCCATCCCCATTGGAAAGCTCTGAACGTATTGAAGGTGACGGAGTTGTATTTGCTTCTGTTCACCGCCACCTCCTCCGACGAGAATGTCGTTCTTCTTGTGTGGATTAACATCGAGGCTCTTCAACGACGAAGGATTGACCTGCAAGAAAATATAGTTCCCGGCAAAGAGATCACCAAAGTGAGACTGCCCTTCTTTAAATCTCTGCACCACATTCTTGTACGTAACTCCGAGACGACTACACATCACCTTGATCTTCTTCTTTAATAGTAACAGCTTCCTGAAGTTGACGACTCTCACCTTCAGCCTCGGACGGCTCAGCCTCAGCCTCCTCCTTAGGGCAACACTACTCGTCCTCGGCCGCCGCGCCACCACCCTCTCCTTCCCGAAGTCGTAGTAAAAGCCATTGTCCTCGTCGTCTTCGTCGTCGTCGCCGTGGTGCCTCAGCTTTTGGTACGACTGGAGCTTGGAGGAGGAGGTTGTCATTGTTGCTAAGAGAAAAAATGGATGTGATGATGCATATGGTGTGTGTTTGAAGAGGCCGGGGTCGGTGTTCTTAAGTTTAGGTGATGGTGTGATGTAGAGTAAGAGAGAGTTGGTTCGGGAAGTTTGGTTATTAAGTTTTGCAATAAATGAAAACGTTGAAGGTGGATGACAAGTCCCTATTATTATTTGGTCGTGATCAGTATTTACATATATTGCACATTCTGTTTTTTGTGTGTAGGTTTTGCATGTGTATGCTAGTGTGGTCATATATGTTGGTAGCTCAAATAAAAATGAGGAACAATTATTTTCACGCGAAGTTATCTCATGTATACACTATAGACTATATATAGAGGCAGAGTTAATTCGAGCATGCATAATTGCATATATGTTAAACCTTTTTACGGGTTCAAAACCACTTTTCCGGTAGGTAGTGTAGGACATAATTTCCGGTAGGGCTTAATTTGTTGATTGCTTAGTCTTCAAGATGGCAATGACCATGTTTTTATGCCTCATGAATCATGATGTAAAAAGTTGTAACACTATTTCAAAGTAGTGTCCCGTCATTTTGTATGATATATATCAGTACGACTGGGGTCAACCCAGTGCACCCTCAACCCACTCTTTTTTCTTCATGAAAATAGGGAGCATGTGCTAGGCACAGCAAGGATAAAAGCAATTTTGTGTTGGGTTCACAGTGAACTCAATTCAGCCGAGAAGCATCCGATATATATATATATGTGTGTGTCATGAAGCATTCAGCAGAGATAAAAACAATTTTGTGACCCAAGAACCATCCAATATATATATGTCATGAAGCGTCCATCAGGAGGCTACTAAATTTCGCTACGCATACGCGCACAAATTTGAGTTGCATGTAACAAATCTCATCTTTAGCTTAGCTAGCTCAACCGAATGACCGATCATCACATCATTGATGGTGATGACCGATCATGTATGGTATTCATGAACTTGAACTCTAATGAAAGACGCACATGAGCAAGTTCAACTTGTTACTCGGTAGATTACAAATTTACAATATTATTACCTTCCATTTTAGAGAAAATACACCCTTTATTCCACTGAAGGTTATACAAAAAAGATTACGAGGGAGTCCAAAAAAAAGGCATGAAAGGAGATCAAAGAGTCCTGATTTGATGGTTAATAAATTATGTGATAAATTGTGGTCAACTGTTATTAGATGTATATACAACGATAAGTGATTAAAATATAATTAAAAATTAATTTATTATCAGTCAAACGAAGATCAAACAATAATTTACCACGATTTAACATAAAATTTATGGACCAGATCAACACCGGGAGGTCGAATCTTCTTGTTCGGTGAGCACTACCTTTCATCCAAGACTTGTGTGAAGGCAATCTATCATGGACTCAATATAGAAAGACGATGTGGATCATAAATAGGAAACACTGTGTCACCCACTACACGTTTGAACTTGCTCATGCAGGTGATTAACTTAAAGACAGACGTCGAAGTCATCGATCATACCTAGATTAGCATCTTTCTCATGCTTTCCAATTGGCACTATTAGAGTTGGAAACAGAGTCAGGTGCATCATGTGCTCTATGGTTTCAAAGTAGCTAACCGACGATAGAGACTTGAACAGAAGCAAGAAAATGTAATCAACCTTTAAAAGAAAATGTTATCAATTTACTTTGTATAGCTTCTGCTACAACAGATACACAAGCATATTACAAGAATGTACAGATGAAATTTCACTTCGTTCTGTTGTAAATTCGGCACAACCAAACAACCTGATCATCTAAAGAAGAAACGAATTACAAGGTCTATACTGACCCCAAAAGAACAAAGTTACAAAAAAATCAAAGAATGTCAGCAGGCTTCGACGAGAGATGGAAAATACATGGAACAAGCAGCTCTTTAGTAGAGTTTTATTCGGGTCTGGATTGGACTTCGGCAGATTGGGCATGTCTGAAGATCTTGTCCGCATTCGCAACATGTCTACAGAAACACGAATGAAAATTTCAAAATAAATCATGAGAATAATGCTCTATACCTTGTGTAAAACATATTTCAAATTTAATTACCTGGTGTCCACAACCAAAGGCCATATCTTTTGGGTTTGTAAGGCAGATGGGGCAGACCTGTTCACAACCGTACAATTGTTAATCTCGCCATCAACACCCAGGAACACAATAATTCACAACATAAAACAATTTTTCTAATGTGCCAATTCATCCCTGAATCTAAACATGATAAAGCAACTTCCAGATATAAGCCAAGTTTATATACCTGATTATCATAAGTTGAGCTGGTAGAAGGTGGAGCTGTAGCTGTACCGAAAGAACTGTTGTCTTCATAATAAGGAGGAACACTCGGCTCATATGAAGGTTTTGAACTGCTGAAAGATGATGCACCATATGAAGGTTTTGAACTGCTGAAAGATGATGCACCATAGAGTGGTTTCGAACTTTTAACTGATGATGCACCCGAGAAAGGTGGCGGTAGAGGAATCCTGCGGGGAGAATTGCCCTTAGAATTTCTGCCATTTTAGAAACAAAATAAGCATGAAACAACCAAAAGAGTAATTAAAAGCTTCTAGACAAATGAGAAAGATAGGGAATGTTTTTACCCCAAGAGATTTAGCTCTATTGTTGCCTTATACTGAGGTGGAATTTCCATCAAGGCGGATAGAGCAAATTCGGTCTCCTTCCGCGAAGATGATACATTCTTTGACATTATTTCCGTAAAGTTCACAAACTACAAACAAGAAAGATACTGTGATATCAAATTTATGCATTCCTATGATACTAGTATAAAATGACTAAAAAAGAGAACAAAACCGATTAAATTGCTAACCACTTACCTGGAAATTATCAAATGCCCGAGCAGGAATGTTGTCATCAAACTCTTTCATCATGTCCCAGGGTCCATCACCAACACCAACTAATATAATTGACAGAGGGAACTTGCTGCAATTAAACAAGCATATATATTAAAAATGATTCAATAAACAATAACTTAACGTTACCAAAAGTGACCAAAGCATAATATTAACCTTGCTTCAACAATTGCATCAACTGTCTTCTGCTCCTGTGGACTTAGCCTGCCACCCTCAGTATCAACACTTCTTGTTACCTGAGAAAATCACACTTCAAATTAGATGATATATTGATGAAAGCTTATAAGTATAACAAAATCAATGCCACTGCTCCCTAGTGATTCATAAGGATTATTCTGGCATCTATCTATACCAAGAACACTACTAAAGCCCAAGAAGGTGATGACTGGTTTCTCAAGTCATGGAAAGAGTAAATTCTCATGTTTTTAAAACTACATACACCCAAGTAGACTCTTCATATCTCCATACTCTAAACCCTAAACACATAAGTTTCCAGCAGAAAGTGATGAATATGCTCCAAAGATTAATTCACAGATACTTGAGATCCATTACAACTTTCAAGTTGATAGTTTTTAATATTATGAAAAGTTCTTCCCAATTTGTTTCGTTGAATTGATTGCACTAATTTTCCAAGAATAACAGTTCAGGTATAGCTTGACCAGCATGTAAAATACCTGGCCATCTGCAATTATCAGTAGGACATGGTATTGGCCACCGCTCTGCTCAACAATAGTCATGGCCATTTCAATTACAGGTGCAAATGAAGTTGGTCCTGTCAAAATCATCAAGAGCAATGTAATGTGACTGCTTAGCAATAATGAGGACTAGCAACAAATTTAAAATATTAGGAATTCAGTAACCTGCAAGGCGAAGATGAGGAACAATTTCCTTGTAGCGAGTCAAAACTTCCTCAAACCCATTGCAATGCCTATCATCTGGGTAGAAACTAAAGACATCCTGATCATGGGTCGTTGCTGCCAAGTAACCGGTCTTGTCAGTACCACTCAAAAACAACCAAAAAATGGCAAAGAAAAATGACAGCAGGGCTTTATATATTACCATCTCCAAATCCATAACATGGAATGATGTTATCCTCATCAAAAGCCGCCAAGGTTTTCCCAACAATGGATATAGCATGTTGATAGGGATTTTGACCATCCCCAATGTGATGCAAGCTTCTTCTATTATACGACTTCTTACCTATATTCATAAAACCATGTCAGAACGTTCCACAGTTAATCCATAAACATACCACACCTCTACAATTTGATGCGATAAACGGCCTAACCTGTCCACTCATTACTCTTCGTGAAATCAATACCGACTATTAGATTGGAAGACTCAAGTCCAGCACGTGCAAGAGCCTCAGTCACCTACAAAACAATACAGCCGATTCAATATGATTAACCATTGTTAACCAATTCTTGAAACCTCACAAAGCAGAAACAGCATAGATACCTCATCGAGGGAATTGTAATTATCAGCAATTCTCGAATATCTCCTGTCCAACTTCTTTTTACCCCCATGCTCCGCCTGTGGAGGATTGGAATACTGCGGCGCCGGATAGGATTGCTGCTGCTGCTGCCCATAATATCCCGGACTTTCTTGAACATACTCTGGCTGCGACGGATATGCATACGGCAAGGAAGTAGAATACGCTCCCTGAGGTGCATAGCCCTGACTTCCTTGATATGGTGATTGAACTTGCGGATACCGTCCCCACGATGACGAACTACTCCGAGAATTCTGCCTCAAATTCCCATCATCCTCCTTTGAGCTTCTCCCACCCATCCAAAATTCCCCAAATTCTCAAACCAAATAATACTCTTCACGAATGCAGCACACCCAATTCAACTAAACCTAACCCACAACCTAAAAACCCAGAAAGATCAAAACTTTGGTAAAATAAACACGAAAGATGCACCAATGATCAAGAAACCTTATATAGATATAACAGATAGATTGAGTAAGTGTCCTAGAAACTTCGTAAAACAAACAAACTAAGCAAACGAAATTTGACACGTTCCATATAACCGACTCAAAAAGGAAACACATTTGCTCAAGAAACGTGACAGAGTTGAATTGCTCATCAGGATAAATGTTAAGAGCTCTTTTGTGATTAAATTTCCAATAGAAATTCTCAATGGATATAACATGAACCCTAGTTTGTACAATGAATTGAAATCTACGGCTAAGTGACTCAAAAATTGGAGAAACAATAAATTGAGTAGAGAGAGAGAGATCTGCAGTCGTAATCGTGTACCTCTGTGTGTGTTTAAAGAGGAAGGAGGTCTCTGAAACAATGCTGACAAGTCTATCATGGCTGGCCAAGTCTGTTAAGACTAGACTTGTAAGTAATGGTGGATCTAATTATTTGACTTGAGTTTAAAGATAATAGAATATGTGGAAATTGAAAGTGGGAAGACTTCTAATCATGTCGAGGTATTTTACTGCGTCTTTTTCTTTTGAAAAATACGGAGAAAGAGTATCTGCTTTTTGACAAAAAGGTTTTGTCACATGCACGATTTTATTTCTGTTTTTTTAGATCTTGTACATAAATATAATTTGTAAGTGACACGTGAGACGTGAGTTTTTATTAAGAATAAAATATAGACATAAATATAATTATGACTGCTTATTAAAGGACAAATAAGAGGAAAAAAATCGTAGTTTAGACAACCTAAATGTCATGGGCCGACTTTGAGAAGCGACAAAACAGACCGTACAGTACTTGCCTGTTAGCAAGTCAGCCAAATGAGTACCTTGCAAGCGGCAACAATCCACACAATGTTAATATAATGTAAGAGACAAGCAAATAAGCAAGCGAGTGTGCAAGCGTGTGGGCTGAGCGTCAGCGAAGAACACAACAATGAGTAAATAATTTAATAATCGAAATGGGACAATCTCACAATGCACAGATGATTGAATCTCCTCTTTTATTGATGATAAGACGTTTAGGGAGGCAAAAGTACATGTGCTTACCTATACTAGTTCCTGAGTCCAACAGTAATGCCGACTAGGAACCCCTCCCTATATATGATATTTTACATAACTTCACTTTGCAGGCGGAAACATTAAAATGTTTGAGGAGTCATAATGAAAGGAAAAATACTATTCTAACTCTGGCACACAAGCAATCAGCCACGGGCTTAACTCATGACCCTGGACAAGCTTACTTGTGGCCTTACAACCTATCAGGAGGCCGCACGACATGTTAGTAAAGTGCGGCTCCTGACATCCTCCCCCACTTAAGCTGTCGACGCCCTCGACGACTCTTTCCGCTTGAAATCTTCGATCTTCTGTTTGAACTTCTTCAATGCATCCACATGCTCCCAGCTTGTCTCTTCGTCTCCAAGGTCTTTCCACTTGACTAGAAATTGTTAACCCGGGTACTTCCCTACCTTTATCATCCTCTCGGCAAGAACTTGCTCTACTTCTTTCGACTTTGGTGGTCGAACGTCGACTTGTTCACGTGCTGGCTAGTTGTGGGTGAGGTCTTCCGTATCGGGGTGGTGAGGCTTGAGGTTGCTGACAGGGAAAACTAAGTGAACTCGTAACCAGGCGGGGACGTCTAACTTGTAGGAGCATCTCCCCACTTTAGAAATGACTGGGAGTGGCCCCTCATACTTTATGAAAAGTCGGGTGTCTCTAGTGCGCAAGAACCTAAGCTGCTCTGGGAGAAGTTTGACAAGGACCATGTCTCCCGGTTGGAACTCACGGGGCTTTCGACCTTGGTCTGCCCACTTCTTCATTCTCTTGGTCGCCTTCTCTAGATAGGCTTGAGCAATCTCTGCATTGTTCTTCCACTCCTTAGTAAAGTTGAATGAGCGAGGGTTCTTTCCACGATAGACTTCGTGTATTGTGTGCGGTAGGAGAGGCTGCTGACCTGTGACAATTTCAAAGGCACTTTTGTTAGTTGCAAAGCTCTTATTCGAATTGAAACAAAACTGGGCGACATCGATTAATGCCACCCAATTCTCCTGATTGGCGTGAACAAAATGCCTCAAGTACTCCTCTAACATCCTATTAAACCTCTCAGTCTGTCCATCTGTCTGAGGGTGATAGCTTGATGAGATGATCAACTTTGACCCCAACAACTTGAAAAATTCTGTCCAAAAGGTGCCAATGAATCTAGTGTCTCTGTCACTGACTATGTTTTGAGGTACTCCCCAATACTTCACTACGTGTTTAAAGAAGAGGTTTGTTGTATCTTCTGCGGGACAATGCTTTGGTGTTGGCACAAACGTGGCATATTTAGAGAATATTTCCACCACCACCAGTATACCTGAGGTGTCCCCGATTTTGGGAAGGTTTGTAATGAAGTCGAGTGATACACTCTCCCATGGTCGTGTGGGTGGTGATAAGGGTTGCAACAGCCCCGGCGCCTTCTATCGCTCGACTTTGTCTTGCTGGCATATGAGGCAAGTCTTGGTATACTCCGTTACATCATCTGTCATCTGCGGCCAGTAGTACCCCTGCTTCAGAAGAGCATGAGTTATTTGCCATCCAGGGTGTCCCGCCCAAAGAGTGTCATGGCATTCCTTCATCAACATCCTACGTAGGCCATCTGCTCTCGGAACAAACATCCTTCCTCCCTTTGCTATTAAGAGTCCATCTTCTAACCAAAAATGACGACTCTTCCCTTCCTTAACAAGTTTCACTGGAGATTGAGCCACATGGTCCTTCTCCGAACTCTCTCGAATTTTCTGCTTGACTGTCATGGCAACAGCACTGCTAGACAAACTCGCTAAAATCTTTAAGGTAGCGAGGTCAGCCTTGCGGCTAAGAGCATCTGCTACCTGATTAGTGTGACCGGCCTTGTGCTCAAAGTGGAAGTCAAACTCCGCGAGAAACTCTTGCCATCGAGCTTGTTTAGGAGTCAATTTCGGCTGGGTGATGAAGTGACTCACAGCTGAGTTGTCTGTTTTCACAACAAATTTGGACCCCAATAAGTAATGCCTCCATGTTCTCAAACAATGGATTACAGCCAGAAGTTCTTTTTCTTGAGTCGTGTACTTCCTCTCAGCTCCTGATAACTTGTGGCTCTCGTACGCCATGGGGTTCCCCTCTTGCAACAACACACCCCCCAAAAGCAAAGTCTGCGGCATCTGTCTGCACCTCAAAGGATTTAGTGACATACGGTAGAGCCAGTACCGGATCTTCCATCACTGCTTTCTTCAACTCTATAAAGGCGGTCTCACATTCGCCACTCCATACCCACTCTACTCCCTTCTTCAAAAGCTCAGTTAGAGGAGTGGTCTTTTTCGAGTAATTGTGGATAAATCTTCGATAGTAATTGGCTAACCCAAGAAAAGAACGCAACTCCTGCACGTTCCTGGGAGTTTGCCATTGTTGTATGGCATTTACTTTCTCCATGTCCATTCAGATGCGACTCCGTTCGATGATGTGACCCAAGAATTTGATCGTGTTTTGTGCGAACTCGCACTTTTCCCTCTTCACATAGAGCTGGTTCTCACTGAAATACCATTTTCAAATGCTCTGTGTGCTCCTGGAGTGTAGAGCTGTAAACAACGATATCATCTAAGTAGACCACTACAAATTTGTCAAGGAACTCGTGAAACACCTAGTTCATTAATGTGCAGAAAGTTGCAAGGGCATTTGTCAACCCGAATGGCATCACCAAGAATTCGAAAGCACCATAACGGGTTACACATGTTGTCTTGTGTTCATCTCCTTCGGCAATGCGAACTTGATAGTACCCTGAGCGAAGATCTAGCTTTGTGAGATATTGGGCACCACCGAGTTGGTCAAACAAGTCTGCAGCCAAAGGAATGGGATATTTGTTCCGTACTGTGATCTTGTTAAGAGCTCGGTAGTCTACGCACATCCTCAAACTCCCATCATGTTTCTTCTGAAACAGCACAGGTGCGCCAAACTGCCTTTTAGCCGTTCTAATCTGCTCTGCCTCTAACGTCGCTTCTAATTGTTTTCTAAGCTCCACCAGTTATTGGGGACTCATTCTATATGGTGCTCGTGCCGGTGGCTTTGATCCTGGCAGAAGCTCGATCTCATGGTCCACACTTCTCCTCGGGTGCAACTGCTTCGGAAGTTTTGGAGGCATCACATCTGCATACTCTATCAACACCCTTTCGACCTCCTTCGGCACTACTCCACTTTTGTTGTCCTTTTTTGTCAAGGGAACAAGGACATATGATGGTTCTTGGTGCTTCACACCCTTCTTGAATTGTAAAGCGGACAATAGTCGGGGCTCGGTGGGCAGCTTGATTCTTGTAGGTACTACACATGGGCTCTCCCCCATGATGAGCAAATGTTGGGCAGTAGGGATGGGGACGACTTTCTTCTCCAGCAGAAACTCCATTCCCAATATGATGTCGAAGTCATCCATCTGCACTACGACTAAGTCAGTTTTTACTTCCCACCGTCCCAATTTCAGGCGTATGCCTTTTGAAATCCTCACTGTGGGTGCTGCCTTTAAGTTCACAGCTTTCATGTGGCCCACATCCTTTTCCGTCTTCAACCCCAACCTCTTTGCTTCCGCCTCCGAGATGAAGTTGTGGGTGGCTCCGGTGTCAACCATCACACTTTTGGCAGGTTTCCCTTCAATAACTGCATCTATGAACATCAACCCTTTCGATTAGGGCTTCACAGGGGTCTTTGATCTCTTCTCTATAGCCCTTAAGAATCGCAACGCTCCCATATGACTTGTCTCCTCTACGTGCTCTTCATCCTCATCACTCCCTTGAGACTGGATAGATGCTTGTAAAGCAGATAAATCACTTTTATGAGGACACTAATTAACTCTATGAGGCCCCCTACATAAGAAGCAAGAGATCGGTTTAAGAGTGTAGCCTTGGGAATTGAAGGGTCAAGGCATGAAAGCGCCTGTAGAGCCAGCTGATTTGGAAGTTGCTGAATCTTTGGGGTTTCCTACTCTTCGATCTCCCCCACTTGAGCTCGAGGATTTGGACTCCACTCCCCCACTTTTACTTGGTGCAGGTCGCGCCCATTTGTTGGTGTTCGCGTGTGAAGGTTGTGGCGACCTTCTGTTGGGGTTCTCATCAAAAGTATAGTCATTCAGCCTTTCCGCGGCAGCTTGAGCAGCTGCCAAATCTTGCATCCTTTGCCTCTGGAGTTCGGTTCTCGCCCATGGCTTCAAGCCTTCCAGAAAGTAGAACAGCCGGTCCTTCTCAAACATGTCTGGTATGTCCAACATTAGTACAGAGAACTTGTTAACGAATTCCCTGATGTTGGTGGTATGTTTCAGCTCTCTTAATTGTCGCCTGGCGACGTATTCAACATTTTCGGGATAGAACTGTGCCTTAAGCTCCTTCTTCAGTTCCTCCCAAGTGGCGATAGTACAAACGCCCCTCTGGATATCGTTGTACTTGGTTCTCCACCACAACTTGGCATCTCCTGACAGATACATTGTTGCCATGTTCACCTTCACTTCCTCAGAGTCTGGCTTCACAGCTCGAAAGTACTGCTCCATATCAAATAGGAAATTCTCAAGCTCTTTGGCTACTCGCGCCCCTCTATATGCTTGAGGTTCTGGTATCTTCACCTTTTTGTAGTCCATCACATGTTGGTTTCCAATCGCATGGATGGCTAAGTTGAGTTTGGAATTCATTTCCAACAACTCATTCTTGAATGCATCAATAGTGGCTCGAACGTCCTCGATCTAGCTAAATCGTTGTGCGGTCGTCATATTAGGCATCTTGTTCAAGCTAGTGAGCCGAGTCGGCTCTGATACCAACTGTCACGGGCCGACTTTGAGAAGTGACAAAACGGACCGTGCGGCACTTGCCTGTTAGTAAGTCAGCCAAATGAGTACCTTACAAGCAGCAACAATCCACACGATGTTAATATAATGTAAGAGACAAGCAAATAAGCAAGCAAGCGTGTAAGCGAGCAAGCGAGCAAGCAAGCAAGCAAGCGTGTGGGCTGAGCGTCAGCGAAGAACACAACAATGAGTAAATAATTTAAGAATCGAAATGGGACAATCTCACAATGCACAAATGATTGAATCTCCTCTTTTATTGATGGTAAGACGTTTAGGGAGGAAAAAGTACATGTGCTTACCTATACTAGTTCCTGAGTCCAACAGTAATGCCGACTAGGAACCCTTCCCTATATATGATATTTTACATAACTTCACTTTGCAGGCGGAAACATTAAAATGTTTGAGGAGTCATAATGAAAAGAAAAATACTCTTCTAACTCTGGCACACAAGCAATCAGCCATGGGCTTAACTCATGACCCTGGACAAGCTTACTTGTGGCCTTACAACCTGTTAGGAGGCCGCACGACATGTTAGTAGAGTGTGGCTCCTGACATCCTAAGCAACAATAATCACTTAACTTGTCCAAATATTTGTATCATATCAATAAAGACCAATAACTAATGACGTAGCGGAACATAGGACGATAAACAATATTTACCTTATGTCTGACTGTAAGTTCGGTAAAATACAGAAATTTAAATAAAAAAATCAATATTTAAAAAATAAAGACAAAAACTTAAAATTTCATCGGAGAGACTCCCTCTGAAGTTATTGCTTTCATCTTTGATTCATGTATCCTAAATTTCAAACCCAAAAGTCAAAACCAACATGTTACAAAAGGAAGAGCCAAGCCATGCAAAGCCCAACGACCTTTCCAAAGGCTAGTCAGCCCAGCCTGAGACCTAGGGCACAACAAAAATCGTGGACCATAAGGCCCAAGAATTGAACATGGATCTGGCCCAATAAACATGGCAGAGGCGCAGTCGACATTCCTTAGAGCAGTTGCAGCGATGGTGGATTTCGGGGACGTCCGGCGCGCTTAGGAGGTGCAACGGGGAAAAAGGGGAAGGCGACCGATCGTTGACCGGAGGGACGTCCTTGACGGCGTCATCCGTTGAGGAAGAAGGAGGGAACGTCCGCCTGGTGGGCCCCACGCACGTGGGTGACGCCAGACTGATGCAATTTTTTTACCAGGTGTGTGTAACACACGCGCCAGTGAAAAAGTTAAAAAAAATACAAGCGAATAGGAAGGCGACACGTGGCAGTTCCTAGGCAACGAACAAATCAACAGCTAAGTTGATCTGGGCCGTCCATTTCAAGCGGATCTAAGCCATCCGACGGCTGAGAAATATTGATCATTTGTAATATTTTAAATAAACTGTTTACTCTGAAACTTAAAAAAATCATAATAAATAGGTCGGACTTCCGAAATATTCAATAAAAATACGGACGAGTTCATATTAATGTCCTTTATAACTTTCGTGAAGAAAATGAGTCAAAAATCATAACTTAAAAAAAATGTCAATTTTGAATCGCGACGAAATAAAGAATCATAATAAACACGTTGTTATAACGAATGTAGACCCAACAAAAAATATAAGTCCAACATGACTCAGATTACATTCAGCGAGGCCCCCGTATGCTACCGGCATACAAAATTGATTCAAAGCATATTAACACGCGTCTAAATAGGACTTCCTATTACCCGGAAATAAAAAATTAAAATTTTAAATAATAATGAATAGTAATAAAAAATCCTATTTTTGGCACCGCTGCACAAAAAACAAGAATAGAACTTCCCATTGAAGAAGAATTCCTCAAATGGATGAGGAATTCCTAAAAATAATATTTCCTCTCCATTTTACGGCATATGCTCTTAGAAACCAGCAGTGGAAACCATTGCGCCTATCGTAAGCCACCGAAAGCATAGAACTTCTAATCGATTGTTAAATGTATTTGTAATTCGTGGTTAAATTAATTTTGAATATGTCTACGATTGTTGATGAATAGAAGATGCTTCAATTAATTTGGAGCTATAAATATCATTGATACGACTTACCACGACTATAATTGATCACCGTAACATTATTTATATTCTAACAGTTGATATGTATACATTATCGAATGTTCTTTTTTATGACTTCAAAATCTGGACACAACATACCACGTCAAAGGATTCACGAGCTTCACAAAGCTCTAACATGCACACTAGATTATTGACCCAACGATCTTACTACATCAAATTAATTTTACATAATGATTTGATAGTGAGACTCTAGGAATTCATAAAACATACTACAAACCTATATAACGTTAATTGTCTTTAAGTATGTCTCTTTATCAAAAAAGGTCATGTCTTTAAATGGGGGTATAACAGTATTAGTTCTTCGATTAAACGTACTTACCCAATTAAGCAGAAGATCAACACCTACCCGACCACCCGAAAGATCACCAGGAAGGCTACAACTTCGCTCACAAGACCGACCACATCCGAGCGCACACGCGCCTGTGGGGCGCACATCCGAATGTGCGGATCACATAACAACAGAAGGAGCCCAGTCCCACATCGAGGAACACAAGTAAGCAGCAAACTCAACCACCTATATATGAAAGGTATTTATTACAGGTAAGAGGGATGAGAAATCACAACTCATTCAATAGCATTCAATACCACTAAACACTCCAACCTACTTTCTCGCACGTTCAGTTGACTGTTATATCCAATACATCTTCTAACTTAGGCATCAGAGCGTTGAAGGCGGGCCACCCCCGTCTCGACCATCTGACCGTCTGTTTGTCGTTGTATTTTTCTAACAGCCATATCCGAACACGCGTACCCGAACACCCGAAGAGAGAAGAAGCACCCGATCATCCGAACAGCCCGAACGTTTGGATAAGAAGAAACTTGTACTTGCTTCTGCTAGATTGCGCCCCGCGTAATCCGGTAAAAACATGGGTAGTGTTAAATAACAAACGAGAATATCATTATATCCGTCACTTGACTACTAAATCAACAAAAAAATTAAAAATTATTGAAATTTGAACTTAAATAATAAGGAGAGAGGCACACTACTTCGACCATTAACCACTCCCAAATACTCCCTCCAACAATATATTTCTTTATGTAAACTCCTTGCCAAATCTTCTAAATTGAGAAGAAGTACCAGGACGGCAAAGCTATATATATATAAAAAATATCAACATAATTCTATAATATATTCTTAGTCAAGAATAAAAAATGACGTCATATTAGTGACCCCGTATACACATATATTCCAAACTTCAAAATAAGAAAGAGCACTACACTTTAGCCTCATGTAGGCTCGACCGCACCACATAATCTCCCAACCCTCTATTATTTCCCTCCCGCGAAAAGAGAGGATAACTGCGCGCCTCCGCCGTACATGGATCTCCCATACGCCCCTCGCTAATTAAAACCCCCCTTTCGCCCAGTCGGGTCGGGTCGGACCCCACCTCCACCCTCACTCCACAGTTCACCACCCGAAAAAAAGACAATGAAGCACAGGAGTGACGTCAGCTTCCGGAAGCTGCTGAAGTCGGTCCTGATCGGCCTCGCCGTCTCCCTCGGCCTCCTCTGCTTCTTCTACGCCTGGTCCTTCGCTCCTCCGGGCTCTCGCCTCTCCGACAACGACGACGACGAAGCTTTCGTAGGCGGCGGGTCCCACACTCTCCCTCGCCGCCGCGACTTCGATGACGATTTCGATGACGTCGAGTCCGAGTCTCCTAAGAGCATTCCGGTACGGTAAAAATTTCATATGATTTTTGCAGTAGAAACTGTGTTTTGATTTTGATTTTAGGGTTTTGTGGAAGCTGATTATGATAGTGATGAATTTGAAAACAGATATGTGATGAACGATTCTCGGAGTTGATACCTTGTCTCGATAGAAACATGAGTTTTTACCAGCTGAAATTGAAGCTCAATTTGTCGCTAATGGAGCATTACGAGAGGCACTGTCCACCGCCGGAGCGGCGGTTCAATTGTCTCATACCCCCGCCGTTCGGATACAAGGTCACTGATTAGCTTAGTATTTTTTTGTTATTTATTTTTTTGGTTTTGGGATAGTGTATGATGAATGTTGTAGTTGGGGGGATTTTTCAGGTTCCGGTGAAATGGCCAGCGAGTAGAGATGAGGTATGGAAGGCCAACATTCCACACACGCATCTCGCGCAAGAGAAATCGGATCAGAATTGGATGGTTGTGAATGGTGACAAGATCAATTTTCCCGGCGGAGGGACACATTTTCATGATGGAGCTGATAAGTACATTGTTGCTCTATCCAGAGTACGTAATGTCGATTTGTTGTCTGTCTTAAGATTGATACTTGACTTTATATGTTGGTTGATGATGAGCTTAAGATTGGGAAAGAGTGCCCTTTTATTGTTTTTTTTTTCTCCCATAAGTTATGTTATAATTGGTGTAGATGCTTAAGTTTCCTGGCGATAGATTCAACAACGGAGGAAATCTTCGTACTGTTCTTGATGTGGGCTGTGGCGTTGCAAGTTTTGGGGCGTATCTTCTTTCTCATCATGTCATTGCTATGTCTCTTGCTCCTAATGATGTGCATGAGAATCAGATACAATTTGCATTAGAGAGGGGGATTCCATCAACTCTTGGTATCTTGGGTACGAAAAGACTTACGTATCCAAGCAAATCGTTCGAGTTGGCTCATTGCTCACGCTGCCGGATAGATTGGCTTCAAAGGGAGGGAATACTGTTACTTGAACTTGACAGGTTGCTAAGACCTGGAGGGTATTTTGTCTACACTTCTCCTGAAGTGTATGCGCATGATCCGGAAAATCGGAGGATCTGGACTGCCTTGTCTAATCTTCTGAAAAGAATGTGTTGGACAGTTGTAGCGAAGAAGGAGCAAAGTGTTGTATGGGCTAAGCCACTGACTAATGGTTGTTACTTGAAGAGAAATCCTAGGACCCAACCCCCGCTGTGCAATTCTGATGATGATCCAGATGCAAGTTGGAATGTGAGCATGAAGGCATGCATTTCTGCAAGTAAGTAGGTTAGCTATACTGTCGTCGTTAATATTGTTGTTTTTCCATCTTTTAGTTGTTCTTACTATTAAACTTACCAAATAGATACGCAGAAGGAAACAGGAAGTAGCCTTGCTCCTTGGCCTCAGAGGCTTATGGCAGCACCTCCTCGCTTGGAGGAAATCAGTGTCAGTCCTGAAGAATTTCAAGAGGACACTGTAAGATTCCTGATCATAAGCTTAACATTTTACGCTGAATTTCATCTTCTGTTGTTCCGTTTGTTGAGTAACTATAAAATCCACGTGATACAGAGCATATGGCAGTTTAGAGTCATTGAGTACTGGAAGCAGATGAAGTCTTTCATACAGAGAAATTCATTCAGAAATGTCATGGATATGAACTCAAACCTTGGTGGATTTGCTACTGCCTTGAGTGGAAGAGATGTCTGGGTTATGAATGTCGCTCCTGTCCATGTTTCTGCCAGATTAAAGATTGTTTATGATCGAGGCTTGATTGGAACTGTACATGACTGGTACGTAGTTGATGTGATTAATGCATCCTGCTCATTCCATTTCTGTGTTTGGATATCAGATTTTGTGTCTTGTTTGTGCTGTCATGTCTCAGTTTGTAGTCTATTATTCGTTATTCTGAAAATTGGTTGTTCTGCCGAGAGATTATGAATATTGAGATTTCACGTCTCAAGCCTCTTCCATGGTATTGTTACTTTATCTGCTTTTATAATTTAACCGCTTCATGTGTGTGATTAATAGGTGTGAAGCGTTTTCCACGTATCCACGTACATATGATCTTCTACATGCATGGACAGTATTTTCAGAGATTGAGGAACGTGGATGCAGTGTAGAGGATCTACTGATTGAAATGGATAGGATACTGAGACCAGATGGGTTTGTCATCATAAGAGACAAAGCCTCAGTTATAAACTATATCCGAAAGTATGTGACTGCCTTGAAGTGGGATGACTGGTTATCAGAAGTCGAACCACGAGTTGATGCTCTTTCCTCAGGTGAAGAAAGAGTTTTGATTGCAAGAAAGAAGCTGTGGGATGATAGAGAGCATACAACAATGTGATTCGGCTTTTGGTTTCAGGTATATTGCCTGATTTCAATTTCACATGCACATCTTGTACCGACAACTGTTCACTGTTGTATGTAATATGTTGAGCATTTCAATCATGAAAGCTTGTTTTAGACCATGAATCGATTTTCATCTGTGGACTATGAATAATCGGAGTTACAGTCCTTCCCCCGGTTGAAGAAAAAGAGTGTTCAGAGACATGAGAGACAAGAAAATGTATAGCTTCAGCCTTCAGTTGCCGTTTACCACTGAAGATAAAAGGAAGTGATTTCTCCCTTGAAATTTGAGTCGTTAAGAGCGCCTGGAACAAACAGCATCAATTGAAGAAAAGCTTTGCATAACCAGGACCCGGGACCACAAATTGTTTTCTGTAACTATTATTCTAGTCAAAAGTTAAATAAGGACAGATTTGATTTAGTTATTCACTACTAGCAAAATACCCTTCAAATGTAGAAGAAAGTTCTCTAGTTAGAGTTGACACACATGATCTTGGATCATAATCAAGTACAGTTGCCAGCAATGCTTTTGCTCACTACCCAGTTTGTGATAGTAGTAATAAGTGTTATAGAAAATAGCTTGTTGATGTGTAAACACTTATAAACAGTAGTTGTAAAGAGTAATTGCGTTTATTCGAGGCTAAAAGTCTCTAAACCGAAGGTTTTGTATGGAGATTCTGTGCCGACTGTTGTCTCCGGGGCTCGGCTGCAGTGTGCGAAGTGGGGTTTATTCCCTGCATCCATATGCGAGCAGTGTGAGTGTAAGCTTTGAGGAAAGGGACATATATATTTTTTTTAGTCGTTGCTGCTTTAGTTTGTTGGTCTGGATTATTTTCGGTTTAACTGATGTTAGTATTGTAGTATTTTAGAGTTTTATTTTATCGAACCCGTATTTCAGTAGAATTTTGTAGTCATATAAAAAAAATAACAAATCCCATGTTGTTCTCTTCCCATATTGAACGACACGATACATGCGCTATTATCGTTTAACGTAATTCCCACACTTTTCCATTCCAAAGCTTCGCCATAGGGTTAGGGAAAAAGCTTTAGCCTTTAAAAAAAAAAACGAGACGATCATCAGAGCTTCAGCCATGGATTCTGAAACCTTGGCTTCTTTGAGCAATGGCATCAAACATCAACTCTCTCATCCATCTAAGCAATCCTTACTCATTGGTAATACCCTATTCTTTAACATAACCCTTATGTAGATTGCACAAGTTTGCATGGAAATCTTTGTCACAAGGTCCCATTTGTTTATGTATGTTTATGTTGATCAGGTGTTGCCGGAGGAACTGCTTCAGGAAAGACCACAGTTTGCAATCTAATCATCTCCCAACTTCGTGATCAGCGTGTTGTTCTTGTGAATCAAGTAATAAATGTGTTCTTTTTTGTTGAATTGGTTCTTGATTTTGTGTTACATTGTGTATATGACGACCAATTGGCAATGGTTGATATATAGGATTCTTTTTATCACTCACTGAATGTAGAGAAGTTGAGGAAGGTGCATGAGTACAACTTTGATCATCCTGGTAAGAAGACTAATCAGTTGATCAATGTGGATTGGTTTCATCCGAAATTTTAATCCGATTAAGCGTTGCGATTTTTTTTGTTCTTTTCAGATTCCTTTGATACAGAGTTGTTGCTGTCTTGTATGGAGAGACTGAAGCGTGGAGAGGCAGTCAGCATTCCCAACTATGATTTCAAGACCCATCAAAGTATAGAACCAGCTCACCAGGTATATACTACATTTTCATCTTTTCGTTGAAATACTCGATGGATTTTCTTAGTGAGTCAATGTGTAATTCAAGGTGTTGTTATGAATGGATTGGAATTTGAATTGCAGGTTAACCCTTCAGACATTATCATTTTAGAAGGAATACTTGTTCTTCATGATCCTCGTGTTCGTGATCTAATGAACATGAAGATCTTCGTTGACACAGGTTATCTTTGTCTATTTGTTCTTGTAAACTTTACTCTCTCATGACTAAAAGAAGTTCCTTCAACATACACCATTGTATGTTAAGTACCTTTTTTTCGGATAATGTTTCCTACCTTTGTATGATATGATCTCTTATCCGATAACCATCATACACCGGTGCAGATTCTGATGTCCGGCTCTCTAGGAGAATTCAACGTGATACTGTAGAAAGAGGCAGAAATATACAGAATGTGCTAGACCAAGTGAGTTAAATTCACCACTTTTCTTTTTCAATTCGACTTTCTTGTAATGCTAGTGTTGTTAGAATTTTCGACTCATCTTTAGTAATTTTGCAGTATGTTAGATTCGTGAAGCCTAGTTTCGATGAGTACATAATGCCATCGAAGAAACACGCAGACATTATCATCCCACGAGGGGGAGATAACGATGTTGCAATTGACTTGATAGTACAACACTTTCATACAAAGCTTGGCCAGCATGATCTGTGTAAAATATATCCAAATCTCTTCCTCATATTTTCGACATTTCAGGTAACATTCCCAACTTTGTTATCTTATCTGTTCCCTTTTTTAGAAAGATGCATCTTATCTATTCCTTCTAAACTTGCTTTTAAATTTGTCATGTTGTTCAGATACGGGGAATGCATACACTAATACGTGATGCCAAAACAACAAAGCATGACTTCGTCTTCTATTCCGATCGACTCATTCGCTTGGTATTACAACTTTTGCTTATATAACATTGTAAAGTAATATACAATTTACTTTGATAATCTTGATGTGATGATGTTATGCAACAATGTATAAGGTTGTGGAGTATGGACTAGGCCACCTACCCTTCAATGAAAAACAGGTTATTACTCCAACAGGTAAGCTCATCTAGAACCGATTGCTTCAACATTTAGTTTCAAGCCTTCGGAGGTTTATCTCATTCGATGATAGTTACTTTTTGTTGCTGTTTTGCGCAGGATCTGTATACAGTGGAGTTGTTTTCTGTGGAAGGTTGTGTGGTGTTTCTGTCATTAGAAGGTAAATGGATTTTGCTTCAGTCTAACTTTACGCCCTTTTCCCTAAAGTTGTGCACATACTACTTTCTTATGTGTTCTCGGAGCAATACTAGTATTAGTACTACATAGTCTTATCATTCCGGTTTTCCTATATCAGTGGGGAAAGCATGGAGAATGCACTCAGAGCATGCTGCAAGGGAATAAAAATCGGAAAGATTCTCATCCACGGAAAGGGTGTAACCGGTAGACAGGTTTGTGCAGTACATTCATTTTGTCACATCTTTCTCTCTGCCTCTCTGATATATCCTTATAATGTATGCTGCAGCAGTTAATCTATGAAAAGCTACCGAAAGACATCTCAAGCCGCCATGTCTTGTTCCTCGATCCTGTTCTGTCCTCAGGTTTGAGAAACACCATTTCTCAGTCTAATTGCGAAGCTTATATAGTTAGTCTAAACCTGTGAATTTTCTTAGGAAACTCTGCCATCAAAGCTATATCACTGCTGCTCAGCAAGGGTGTACCCGAATCCCACATCATCTTCCTTAACCTCATAGCAGTGAGTAATCATTCGGATCATGCTCAACGAATGTTTCTATCCGCAGTTGTGTATAACATATAAATCTTTTGATGCAGGCACCGGAGGGCATACATGTCGTGTGCAAGAGATTTCCAATGCTAAAACTCGTTACATCGGAGATTGACTCATCTTTGAATGAAGATTTTCATGTGATACCAGGTATGGGAGAGTTTGGAGATCGTTACTTTGGCACAGATAATGAAACAGGTTCTGGATCAAGCTCAAGCTCAAGCACACCTAAATAGACTATCTCTTAGTTTATCCCAGCCTCAATTTTTGTAAGCATATAACAATACCAGGAGATACATCAACCAAGTATATAGCTTAGCATCCATGTAACTGATGTAAGAGATGCTGCAGCTTACATAATAGCAGGAGACACAGACTAATTGTTTATGTTAATGAAGTTGATCATTCTGATCCTATAAGTTTTGGCCAAGTTGTTATGTTGTCATATTCATCCACCTTAGTTCAATAGTTCATGTCACACTCATATATTGTCTTGACATTGAAACCAAGTCTCCACTGGTGATGGATGATATAGTCTTGAAGTGCAAGCAAAGACATAACCAACCCCAAACCTCAATCATATATTCAGTATATTGTCTCCTCAAACCTACATTGTTTCTCCAACCCTTGTCACCTTGATCAGAGTTGGTTCAATGGAAACACAATCCCTCCAGGAAGTTTCAGCACCACATGATTACCACGCCAATGTTGACACTTCTCGGCCTTTTCGCTCTGTCAAGGAAGCCGTAGCCATCCTCGGAGAGCGGCTTCTCCTTGGAGAATTCTTCTCATCGCCGTCCCCTAAACCGCCGCCCTTGCTTCCATATTACACCAAGCAAGAAGCAGATACTTTGTCACCATGGAATAACTCCATGGCCTCACCAAGTCCAAGTCCAAGTACTAGTGCTAATAGAGAAAGTGATCATGTGTTGGATAGTCTTAAGAAGCTTGAGGCTGAGCTCGAGGAAACAAAGGCAGAGTTGAAGTTGCTTAAGGAGAGAGAGTCCGAAACCGAGGTGGCATTGGCAAACTTGAATGCAGAGCTTCACAAGAACATGTCCAAGTTGGCTCAGGCCGAGGCAGCCACGGCGGCCAAGGCCGCCACTAGTAGTGATCATCGTGTCATGAATTTGACAAGATCAAATTCGGATGAAGCAGAAAGGAATGCTAAGAAGGATCCCTGGACTATGATAAGGATGGAGAACTCAACCTCTTTGGCTCAGATATTGAGCATTGGTTCTGAACATGAGAAGCAATATGGTTATTTTGGTAGTGGAGGAAAAAGAGACAAGAGCAATAAAATGATGAAGAAGAAGCCTATTGTTCCTCTTCTGCATGACTTGTTTTCCAGGAAAAAAGGGTCTTCCACTCCTCTTCATAACCATATTTATTCATCTCCTCAGCTCTATTATTAAGTGATGATTGCTGTAAAAAAATAAAGTTGATTTGATTTCTGTTTCTCTGTTGTGAATTGTAATGCCAAGGTTGTTTCATTTTGTTCAACTATCATATTTAAATTAGTTTCACTTTGCATCACCTATCACATGAACATAGATCAACAACAAATAATGCTTCAAAATGGATCAACAACAAATAAGTCTTCACAATGGATCAAAAAATGCAGAATTTCATGTTCTACATGGAGTTCAAAAATTTAAAATACGTGAAATGAAACTTACTACTAGATGGTGACTTCAACCATGTATACATGGCACATGATGCCTTACTTTGGCACAATTTACACAAAGTTCGCCCAATGTATACCTCCAACCACAAATATAAGATAGAAAAGCAAATAAGTATAGGCCAATAATGATGGTGCAAAAATGGCCGACTGCATTCAAAACCATTTGAATTACTGAACACCCTTCAGCTAGGTTTCCTCTTTCACCAGGATTTACTCTTTGTAGATGGTAGAACAAACTCTCCTACATTCAATGCCCTTCAAGTTGAAGCTAAGGTGCTCAGATCATGCAGTATTCCTTTTGCTCTTCTTCTTTCTGGATGCAAAGCTGCTAGGTCCTATTTCTATTGACATTCTTTTTGTCCTGCAAGGCAAAATAACTATCAAGCCAATTCAAGGTCTTTAACTCAAAAAGAAATAGAATGAGGATGCTTATTGATTCTTCAACAAATAGGAAACAGAGAAGCAGTGGCATACTGTGTAGTGAGCTCTTCTGACTCCTCGTCATCATCTTCGACTGCAAAACATTAATGAAAAAACTACGTCAAGAATCAAAAGCAAGACTTAAACCAATTGACTCAAAAGGAACACTTTAGCTGATGACAGACCTTCTTAAGAAATTGACATCAAGTAGACATTACATCTAAAAAGCACATAAAAGTTCACATTAAATTCATACCTATTCCATCAACCTCGTCACTTTGGTTTTCATTGTTGTTCTCTGACTCTGAATCAGAACCCCATCTGTCACCTCCATCATCAAAATCCCAACGTTCTCCTGGTGGAGGAACCCAAAACTCATCTTCTTCTAAATCATTTTCCTCACTAGGAGACTTGGATATGTCATCAATGATCTCATCGTCACCATCATCCTCCTTCTTTGCCTTTTTCTTCTTGTTCTTTTCCTTCTTCTCCTGCCCGCCACCATCTTTGCCCTGCTTAGACACTTCTTCACATTTCTGACCATCCAGCTCCACTTTCATTTCATTTGCTGTTAGCTTCTGTGTTTCCATTTCTTCTGTTTAAGTTCCACAGCATTATCATATTAGCTACACAGACATGTTCTAAACAAGTACCAATCTGAGGCATAGGAAAACCTCATAACGAAGACATATACATACCCAGTTTGTTGAGGAATCGTTTGCCATTAAGATGCTTCCATATGTGTTCCTCCGACTTATTGATTGTATCCTTGGTTAGCTTACATACCAACTTTGAACTGCACATAGTAGCAAATCCACAGAGTCAACATTCCCTGAATTCTAGTAAAGCATTATGTTTTATACACTATATTGACATAAAAACACTCAGTAATCTTAAGCTAAAATGTCTTCATCAAGCAACAAGACGAAGTACCAACGCAAACTAGTCCATCAGCTCAAATGAACACTGAAATCCATTTAAGCCAAGATATTTTCATCAAGCAACAAACAAAAGCTACAAGTAACCATGACAACAAATCAAATTGACCCAACAGAACCCAATGTGGGCAATCACAACTAGCTCAAAGCTAAAACCTTTATGTGTTCTCACCAAACTCAACACTAAAATCATTTTGCAGCTAAAATTTCACTAAACAAAGCCAGACCCAACAAACTAAAAGCCAAAACCTTCATGGGTTTTCTCCTAAATTCAACACCCAAATATTTCCATCTCAAAATTTTCCCTTCAAAATGAAAGCTTTAAACCTTGATCGGTTTATCACAAAAATTTCCAAAGCTTCAAAAATTAAGAAGTGACATACCGAGAAACAGGGTCCTGCTTAAACATATTAAGAGGAGGCTTCTTATGAGTCAGAGCAAACTCAATGAGACCCAAACGACACCGTTTGCTCTGCGAGTAGGACTCGATGTCTTTCTGCAGTAGTTGGTGACCTGTCTCAACGCATTGGAATCGGCCATTGTCGAGCTCAGTGAAGCTCGGCGAACCCAGAAGGTTGCTCCCTTCTTTGGTTTTCGTATCAGTATTGTTGTTGCTCTTGTCTTCTTCACTCGTCGCCATTGCTGCTCTGGTTAAACGAGACCTAAGCTAAACACTACTTATAACCAAGACTGTAAAATTGGGCCAGCCTTCGTTTTGGGCCTGAGAGGAAGATTGTTGTTTGGGCCTTGTTATTGACAGTGACGGCCCACTTTGGATAAAAATTATAATTAGAGGAAAATGCCAAATTAGGTTGTGTGTTTTTCATACACTCTTCATATATTTAAAGCTTGGCCTTACGATAGTTGGTTGCAAATTTCGCATGTGTCCCTATGGTGTCGGTCGAGTTTAGTAAATCTACGTTTTAGTGATATTGTTCTTGTTGTATAAGTCGAGAAATTCTCAATAGGCTCCGAAGACTTGGTGAATAACTTTTCATTAAACTCATTTTTTTTTTAATATTTTGACAAATTTATTATTATTTAGATAGATAATGGTGAATATTCAAAAAAATTGAAAAATCGTTAAGTCATTCATAATCAAGATTTATCACTTATGAACATGAACAATGTATGTTTGACAGTTTTGGTTCGTTCATTGATTTGATCTTGTTCGATACCTTAATGATTTTCAATTTGGATGAAAATTTGTCTAAATGATCTACTCATCAATATTTAAACATCTAACGGTTAACTCTGTAAAAATGTTATCAAAAAATGACTCTTACGATAATTTTATAAATGTACTCATCAAACTCTTATTATAAGGTTACTCAGCAAAGAGTTTCGAATCTAAGCACGTTTTTATTTTTCATTTTGATACCACATGTCATATTAAATAATGTTGAGTGGAATATGATCATGAGCTATGGTTTCACATGCATAACTACAGAACAGAAAAATGCAGCATATTCAAGTAAGCCGGCTATAATCTCTTTGGCAGCATGCCATAATCATCATGAAAAAAATATGCAAAGCACCAAAGCAACCGAATCCAAAACGTATGGCACCATTAAAGGAAATTTTCTTTCTTTCTTTTCCTCTAGTTGATGAAAGAATCACTGGAGCTCATATAAATAGCTTACTTGTAGAAGACTTTAGTACCAAATGCTAGCTAGCTAACTTGTCCTGCTACCATTTCTCATTTGTCAATGGCTGAATATAAATAGAAGTTCTTGAGCTGCAGCCAAATGTGCCCTGCATATCATCAGCCAAGTACTTTTTGTTCAATGGAGATGTCAAGGCGGCTCATCGCCGCGACGATTTTGGTTACTTGTTTACTAGTAATGTGTGTGGAAGGTGATCAAGATTGTGAATTTCCGGCACTTTACAACTTTGGTGACTCGAATTCTGATACCGGCGGCATAGCAGCTGCATTTTACCAGATGGGATCGCCTAACGGTGAAACTTACTTCCACAGACCAGCTGGAAGGGGCTCTGATGGTCGCCTTATAATAGATTTCATAGGTACTGTTATGAACTTGTTAAGCAGTAAGCAATATTTTTTTTTTCATTGTCTAAATGACTATGTACACATAGTTGTTACTGTTAACGTGACTTATGAATAGGCTACTTATATATGCAGCTGATAAACTGGGGTTGCCATACCTCGGTGCATACTTGGATTCAATTCGGAGCAGCTTTCGACACGGTGCTAATTTCGCCTCAGGAGGATCAACCATCCGGCGGTTTAACGAGTCATGGTTTCTGAATGGTGTTAGTCCTTTTCCTCTTGACATACAGATTGTGCAGTATCAACAGTTCAAGTCTAGGACCACTTATCTGTACAACCAAGGTAGTAGACATGTCTAAATCGATTTTTTTCCAAGTTTTCAACTATGTATGAGAAATGCAATGCTGATTATGTGTTGTGATATGCAGCCATGGAAGCTTCCGAGACGCAAGACCTCCCAAGACCTGAGGACTTCTCGAAGGCTCTTTACACTTTCGATATAGGCCAGAACGATGTAGCTGCTGGTATTCGGACAATGAGTACCGAGCAATTTTTTGCAGAAATTCCTGACATCATTAACCAGTTTGCTGAAGGCATCAGAGTAAGTTAATGTGACTAAACACATATATACATGCCACCATTACTATTGCTTATGGAAAAAGGTTAAGTAGATATTGTTGTTATGTTACAGAACTTGTATTGGCAAGGGGGAAGGGCATTTTGGATACACAACACTGGTCCAATAGGTTGCTTGGGAGTGACATTACACAACATCCATGGCCCTAGTCCTCCCGGATATCTTGATCGCCATGCCTGCGTGAAGTACCAAAACGACATGGCGAGAAAGTTCAATAGGCAGCTGAAAATGAAAGTGATTGAACTGAGGAAAGAACTTCCTCTTTCTGCTATAACATATGTCAATATGTTTGCTGCAAAGTACAAGCTCCTCAGCAATGCAAAGAAGTTAGGTAAGTTGGTTATCTACATGAATCCGACTCCTCTGAAATGCACTTTAGTAGTTCGTAAAATTAACGAGGCGCTAATCTATGCAGGGTTTCTCAACAAGAGGGAGATCTGCTGCGGGTATCATGAAAATGATGTTCACGTGTATTGTGGGAATAAGGCAATAGTAAATGGGACAGAGATATATGCAGGGTCATGTGAAGATCCTTCATTGTATATAAGCTGGGATGGTGTGCATTATACTGAAGCTGCAAATCATTGGATTGCTGATCAAATCGCCAGTGGTTTGTTCACAGATCCACCAACTCCAATCACACAAGCATGTCATAGGCCTTAATCTATGTAACTATCATTGAATCAATCTTATAGTCATACATGAAATGAAACTACTCAACATTTTTTGTTCATGAAAAATGATTTACAAAGTCATTTTCATCAATTTCTTAAGCATGCGTCTAAGTACGTATTGTGGCTGGAAAATGACAAAGATAGTAATGTGCATAAAATATGTCACCGTTTTCACTGCTCGGGGCCTAAATGAACAGTGTAGATAGACAATGGATCAAGATCATTCTCATCTGTTCGACATACCCAAAACACAATGTACAAAACTTAGCCTGCCCATGACATAAGGCGTGACAACCCATCTCATCTCAATGACTATCCCTGCGACTCTTGAGAGTCTCGACTACGGCTGACACAGGTTCGGTTCTATTCATTATTTTCAAGAATTAAAATTAGAACTGTTCAATATACATACGGTTCGGTTCTTTGTATTTTTTAGAAGAAATCTGTATGGAACCGAACCGCAACAAACCAGTTCGATTATGCGGTTTCTAAATACATAAAGAAAAAATCAATAAATAGCCTATTTTGGAAGAAAAAGAACAAAAAATTACAAAATGAGAAATTAAATACATCCACAAATTATTTGACCTGCAAGTATCCAACAATTATCGAATCCTTTTAGTTCAAATATATTATAAATTGCAAGCTAAATAAGTTACGTCAAATAAGTCTTTGAATTTCTTGTTAAATAAAACAATTAAAGGCAGCAACTATAGGCCACAAAAATTTCTGAACCAAAAACTGCATATATACCTCAAAGTTGCATTCTATTTAACAAAATAATTTTTGGTTACTTTTGTTGTCCTTGCATCATCTGCATTTTTTTTAAGTGTGGAGGTTTTTTTGTGAGGGTTGTCGACTAGATAAATTAACTAGATTTAGCGTTTTGAGAGTTTTTTTTTCATATACTTTATAATTAGAAATAAATAATCCTTTATACCTATGTCTATGGTACATAATAGACTTTATAAGACTACCAATAATATATTGACATGTGTTATTTTTATATTACTGATTCTTTTCGGTTCCTTAAAATTTTGTAACCGAGAGTAGCCAACACTCTGGTCCTAGTACAAACCAGTCTCAAATCTGAGAACTGATTCCAAACTAAAGCATGGAGATTTGGGAACAACCAGTGCTACTGCCTTGTGGGTTGTTCTTGGTTTTGGCTCTGGGTGTTGTTACCGGAGTTGCATTGCCAACATGTTCTTTTCCGGCAATTTACAACTTCGGCGACTCAAACTCCGACACCGGCGGCATCTCCGCCGCGTTTGAGCCCATACGGGCACCTTACGGCGAGGGCTTCTTTCACAAACCAGCCGGAAGAGACTCCGATGGTCGTCTCATCATAGATTTCATAGGTAACTTACTAACTAGTCTAACTTAGTTGAAGTGAAGAAAAACCAATCATAATGTAGGCTTCAGTTTCTCTACATCAAGTTGTTTTCTTTGGTTGGTATTGAACATGGTGTGTGTTAATGTGGGTGTATATGTAGATGAGCAAGTGAAGTTGCTGTACTTGAGTGCTTACTTGAATTGAACTTTGTATGTGTATAGGTTTCAATGTCTACATCAAGATGCTTGCTTTGTTTTGTATTGAACTTTGTGTCTATGTGTGTGTGTGTATATGCAGCTGAGCAGCTGAAGTTGCCTTACTTGAGTGCTTACTTGAACTCGCTTGGAGCAAATTACAAGCACGGTGCGAATTTCGCAACTGGAGGATCAACTATAAGGAGGCCAAATGAGACCATATTCGAGTATGGTATTAGTCCATTTTCGCTTGATATGCAGACAGCTCAGTTCCTGCAATTCAAAGCTCGATCGGCTGAGCTTTTTCGACAAGGTTTGAGTCTTTATTTTACTCTACTACAGCCTGGAATTGTAGCTAGTCTTGTTGTTAGGAAACTAATTAAGAAAGTGTTTGTGAAATGTCGCAATGTGTAGCCAAGAATCCGTCTGACCGAACCAAGCTTCCGAATCCTCAAGACTTTGCAAAGGCTCTATACACGTTTGATATTGGGCAGAATGATCTCTCTGTTGGTTTTCGCAAGCTGAACTTTGATCAGCTTCGTGCCGCAATGCCAGACATGGTAAATCAGCTGGCGACATCAGTCCGAGTGAGTACCACTCTAGCTCTTAAAATGTGTGTAGATATAGAAGGTTGTGTTACTTGTGTGAATGAGCAAACTATGTTTCTTATTGTGCTAATGGTTTGTGATTGAAATGACAAACTTTAGAGGATATATGAACAAGGAGGGAGGTCATTTTGGATACACAACACTGGTCCAATCGGTTGCTTGCCGGTGAATCTGTTCTACAATCTTAATCCAGCACCAGGCTATGTTGACGAACATGGCTGCGTCAAGGGCCAAAACGACATGGCCGTAGAGTTCAACAGGCAGCTCAAAGATAGAGTCATCAAACTAAGAGCTGAGCTCCTACAAGCTGCAATTACATCTGTGGATGCCTATGCTGCCAAGTATGGACTCATTAGCAATGCGAAGAATGAAGGTACTTTAACATTCTATCAAAACGCGGTACCATTAGCAATTGGAAATCAAAACATCAATAGCCATTAGCCAGTACCATTAATGAACCATTGAGCTTGACACTAATTCTCGCTTGCATTGTACTTACTATTACTACAGGGTTTGCGGATCCAATGAAGGTTTGCTGCGGCTATCATGTGCGATACGACCATGTGTGGTGTGGAAACAAAGCAACAGTATCTGGAAAAGAAGTATATGGAGCTTCTTGTACAAATCCTTCTTCTTCTATAAGCTGGGATGGAGTTCACTACACTCAGGCCGCTAATCAGTGGGCTGCTAATCACATACTCAATGGTGCCTTGTCCAACCCACCTATTCCCATTACTCAAGCTTGTCATAGGAGCTGAGTTATATGCATTTATTGAGCTAAAGGAAATGCTCGTTTGGAGAACACACTAGGTATTAGTAATAAGATGGAATAGCATAATACCAGAGAAATTGAGAATCTATATTCTGAATGTTAACATGAACTTTCTCTGTTTTGTTGCCCATTCACATCTTAGAGGCAGCAAAACCAACAATAAAATCACCTTACTTTAGCTACTCCATCTCAGTTCCTTGCTCACTTCCTCTCATTGAGCCTGAGCTCCACATTTAAAAAAAGAAGAAAAGATTAAAGGGTTTCCTCTTATCCTGCCTAAATTCCACATAACATCAAACGTTCGTTCTTACAAATCTATAAATCTTGCAAAAAACATACGCTGACGAGTAACAACCAATCCCCAAGAATGAATGAGATCATAGTGCATTTATGGGGACCAAGGCATCTAGATACATGAATGAATTGCCTCCCAGAAATTGGATATATGACACATGAAAAGCATCTAGGTTGACACTAATTCTACAATCTCAATCCAGCACCAGGCTATGTCGACGAGCATGGCTGCGTCAAGGGCCAAAACTACATGGCGATAGAGTTCAACAGGCAGCCCAAGGATAGAGTCATCAAACTAAGAGCTGAGCTACCACAAGCTGCAATTACATATGTAGATGCCTATGCTGCCAAATATGGACTCATTAGCAATGCAAAGAATGAAGGTTACTACTCAAAACAACATCAATAGCCATTAGCCAGTACCACTATTGAGACATTGAGCTTGACACTAATTCTTGCTTGTGTTATACTTAGGATTACTACATGGTTTGTGGATCCAATGAAGGACTGAGGCAGAGAAAGCATATTCCGATGAAACAGGAGTTGATCCCCTGAACTCAACTCAACGGCATTCATTGCCATAAATTGTCTCAATACTTTTTTCCTGACAACAAAACCTTCAAAAGATGCCCACTCGAGGTGAACTATGGAGGCATCGATCAACAGTTCACATTCTTCAATTCTAAGCAGGCAGATTATTTTCATTCGTTCATTTCCGCTTACACTTAGAAGAGATGTCTATATATTCTTCATAATCAGAACTGGCAAATTTAGTGTTGTATAGTAATTGTGAAGAGAAAGCATGCATACTTGGTCTAATCTCCCACGGGGAGACTTTGCCACAACTTACACTCCATACGAAAAACAAGTTTGCGATATCGAGCTAGGAAGAATAAAGATTTAAAAGGAAAACAATCCAACTCCACAACAAGTCATCATCATTATCAAGTCTTGAACAAGTTTGCACACAAACAATACCACCAGTATCACCTACCTAGTTCTAGACTTGTAGTAATCCCTTTCATTACCTAGTATTAAGTTGTCAATTAAGATAAATGACCACTCCATGCCTTCTGTTTCACTCGTTTTGTTCCCCGTAAAACGCAGCGGCCCTTCTGAAAAGCCAAGACAGTTAGTTTCTTAAGAGAAACAAACAAACTAACTAACCCATAAAAACGAAACGAAGATGATCGATTCGACTAAAAATAATAATAATTGTTACCTGTCATGCTCCATGGACGATTTGATGGCGTCTACCATCATCGGGACAGTCCTGACGAAAAAGCAGGGTAGAGATGCATACTGTACAACCGCCACAGCGAAAACGAGCTCATGTTGTTTGATCGACCGAGGAATTCAGATTGGGCGAAAACGAGCTCATATATATATCCTCGTTTCGCTCGCGTGTCCTCCTCATCCGTGGAATATTTTTACGACAATTTGGGCCGACCCTTTTCACAAAGCTTTTTCGACAATGTTTGTGTCTTTATTTTCGAAAGCTGAACTTGGACGAACATGGTTGCGTCAAAGGCCAAGACGACATGGCGATAGAGTTCAGCATGCAGCTCAAAGATAATGTCATCAAACTACGAGCTGAGCTCCCACAAGCTGCAATCACATCTGTGGATGCCTATGCTGCCAAGTATGGACTCGTTAGCAATGCAAAGAATGAAGGTACTCAAAACAACATCAATAGCCATTAGCCAGTACCATTAATGAGGCATTTAGCTTGACAATAATTTTTGCTTGTGTTATTATTATTACTACAGGGTTTGTGGATCCGATGAAGGTTTGTTGCGGCTATCATGTGCGATACGACCATGTGTGGTGTGGAAACAAAGCAACAGTGTTTTAACCGGTTCCGGTAAGATGTTTGGTAATTGACAGTGAGATGATTATGCGGATCGCTATTAACAGATCTCTATTTTCTCTGCACTTGACCTATTAGACCACAGTTCACACACGTGTCAGAAGTCGAGATGGGATGGCCCACCTTCGATACTTTGATGCTTAAGTCAGTGAATCAAAAGTGTAATAGCATTAGCAAAGTCTGTTACCTCATTCCTGCCATAAATGGTACCTTAAATAGACGGTTGGATGTTGGTTGAGTATTTATTGTTTGATGCCAGATTAACATTTATTACACTATATGTAATCCCTTCCTAATCCGTCATATTTGGTAGGCGCGTGTTCCATTAAAAAGTGGTCGGTTCCTGCCAGCGTTGTCAATAAAGTTGATCCTTTCTAGGTGATCTTCACTATTAGCCGGAAGGTGTAAGTTGATGTTTGTATTAAATATACTTAATTAGGCATGTACACTGTAGTGTGCTAACACACAGTATCACAAGAAAAAATGTATATGGGGCTTCTTGTAGAAATCCTTCTTCTTCAATAAGCTGGGATGGAGTTCACTACACTCAAGCTGCCAATCATAAGGTTGGTAATCACACTCAATGGTGCCTTGTCCAACCCACCTATTCCCATTACTCAAGCATGTCATAGGAGCTGAGTTATTATATGCATGTTACTGAGCTAAAGGAAATGTTCTTTTGGAGAACACACTAGGTATTAGTAATAAGATTGTAATTGCATAATAGATGTTTCCATTCAGAATAGAGGCAGCAAAACCAACAACAAAACCACCTTACAAAACCACTCCATCTCAGTTCCATGCATCATCTAAAGTCTAAACCCAACAACCTTGAGAAGTTGCAGTCATAGTTATTAATTCCAAAACCAAATCAACTATCTCATTAGCATAAACCTTGATGTCTCCATCGTCTTACAACATTAGCATAAACCAATTACAATAATAACAATTACATTATTTCTCAGGGGTCCTTGAAGGCCATCCAGCTGTGGCTTCTTCTGCAACAAAATCAACAAATATACAAGAAAAGAAGTGAATCAAAACCTAATTTAAAACAAGGGGAGCGAAGAAGAATATGTAAACGAACGGATCGATCTCAGTTCCAAATCTCTAAGATAAATCCAAAAAATACCTTTTACGTAATTCCTTGTTGCCACGCAGGGGCGTAGCTAGCATATGGTGAGGAGTGTCAAATGACACTTTTCAACTTTTGGATATTCATTCAGTTGAACAGCGGCAAGCGTGACACATGAAGTCCGAATTGTACTGATATTGTCCCAACTTAACCACTTTTAAGGTGTTGAGTTTTATCCACAAAAAACCTCGGTACAATTAGAAATAGTCCAACCACATTTAAATTATATTTAATATTGTCATATTTCGATGTGGGATCTCCAATCCAGCACATTCATTATGTAATTAATTTTATTTAATTAGTAGTTATTTAACACAATAAAACTCATTTTGACACGACTAAAAATTTGATAAATATATATATATATATCATAATCTATTTTGTAGTGTTGACTAATCGAATTAATTCCTAAATTCATTAAGAGAAAGAAAATAGTGTTATATAATGAAGCAATCAGTAACTTTAATAGCTTTAATAGTGTTATATAATGAAGCAATTAGTTTGATAAATATAATGTAATGTTTAGTTTTTTACTACACTATTTTGTTTATTAAGTTTAGTGAAAATAAAATAGTTTTTTCTAGTGTGCATTTTGAGTCTCATGTTGTTTTTTTAAGGACTTCGATGTAAATAATCGAGTTTAATTATATTTTTCTCATTTGACACGGTTAAGTGAGATTCCTAACTATGCCACTATCGCCACGTTTCAAATCGAAGAGAATGCCTCGGAGGAATTGAACTCAGAACCATAGTGAGCGGCAACAAAAGGCATGGCTGCTGCAACGGCGACTTGAATAGCATACCACGCATTTGACAACCTCAACGATGTAATTAAATCGAAATTGAAATCGCCATATATGCTGCCTTTAATATACTAGGGAATGAAATGGGCTGGGCAATCTTTTATATACGTTGGGCCAGGCCATCAGCGATAATTGTTAAAGTTTGACCCAAGTAATGGGCCATCTTCTAGTATAAGAACACATATATTTAACCGTGACTGTGGTAAGCACCTATAGTGTGCGAGACACTTGTCACAATCTTTGTCGCGTTAGACTTAAGTGAATAGTGCATGTGAGAAAGTAAGCTGTCGATTATCCCCATATACATTTGTGCTCCGCACATTGTAGAATCACTCTCATGGTACATACATAAAAGAATTGCCTCCCAGAAATTGGATATAGAATACCAGAGAGACTTCTCTTCACCTGTTGTAATATTTCACCTGCTGAGTAGTTCGTACGCGCCTATTCTCAGTCACACAAAATTGAGTCAAACGCTGATGCCTATTCCTCGTAAACGAGGACGACCTTCAAGAGGTCACCATGACTAGTACTATATACAAATCCAGAACGTTCGCAGAAGATCGTGTGTGATCATGAAGAGAAAACCCAACTCCATGTTCAAGAGATTGACAACCATAGAAAAGTATATGTTTCGAATCCAGGATAGCTCATTTGATTGTAATTTTTTATTGGGATTTGGTTGTCACTCTTGATGAATTAGTTGAGCCAAATTTTTTTTTTGATGATACTATACTAGTTAGTTATGACTTATGGGATTCTTGCGGCGGCAACAACGATGGAGGTGGAGGAAAGGGGAGAGAGGCGACAGGAAACAAACAGATTGAAAATTTAATTAATTAAAGAAAAGAAGTTTCACTCAATTTTGTGTGGCTGAAAATAGACGCGTACAATTCATTCTGCAGCGAAGTATTACAATCGTTGAAGTAAGCCCTTTCGATATAACACATGAAAATGTTCAAGAAGACCAAAATTATCATGATCATAATATGCTTGTCACAATATTTTTAAAAATTTTTTTATGTACAATGCGAGTCTCACGAATCAAGGGCTATAAAAGCTCCTCCATAATCCCGACGGTCACAATTCAATTCCAGTTTGCTGTCTCTCTCAGTAGAAGCGCCAGACGAATATCAATCCAACTTCTTGTAAACAAAACTACAGAGCTTTTTAAGAAACACCGTCGGCGGGCCATTCCTGGCTGAATCTTAAGAAAAACCCAGTTCAGATATTTCCAGATTCCTTTTCTTGAAAGTCAACGCAGTCAAAAGCCTCAATCTTTGAAGCCGCTCTTAAACCAGTGTACGTTTTACTTCACAGCTGACACTTAATTGATCAGTTTCAGTTTCAGTTTCAGTTCCAGACTCAGTTTGGATCCAATTTCAAGCTCAGTAAGCTATTATGGCAAGTCCTACTCGCTTCTTGTATGTAACTTCATCCCAACTCTAATTGTTCTTCTTTATCTTACTTTCTTCATTAAGCCAATGTTTGTGTTTTTGGGTCATTATGAATTTATGATTGTGTAAATTGTGTGCATGATGTTATTGACAGTGGAAACATAAGAAAACCCAAGGAGAAAATGAGGTTTATTGTCACAGCTCTGTTGGCGACTCTGTTTGGCTTCTTTCTAGGAGTGTCATTTCCAACAGTTTCCTTAACTAAGGTGATTAGCAAGATTGTTTCGAATTATTTTCGGGTTCGTTTTTTGGTTGTTAGATGGTAATATAAGACTTAACATTGGATGTTTGATGTTACCCTACATCGCAGATTAATCTCCCAACCGGCCTTTTTCCTTCAATCGATATTTCGTTCATAGAGGATAAGTATTCGGGGTTCTCGACTCAGGCATTGGCGAATGCCTGGTCTTCGTTGAAGGGTGGCAGCAACAACAATGTAGACAAATCTGTAAAGTACATCCCTAAGGACGCGAAGGTATATGTCATATCTAGTGATGAGTTAAAATCGTGTTGATAAGTAGTACGGCTAATGATGTTGGTCAGTCTGAGTTGTGTATGTTGCCCTGACAATTGTGGTGTCACTGATTGTAATGCAGATTTGGGCTCCAATGAATCCTCGTGGGGCTGAAAGACTGGCCCCAGGCATCGTGGAATCTGAGTCAGATTTTTATCTTCGTCGGTTATGGGGTCTCCCAAGTGAGGTGTGAATCTACTTTCATAACTTTATTATGAAGAAAAACTTAATCTCTCTTTACGGTCCTCTCTGATATAAAAGTTGTTATCTGTACCAGAAATCTCATAGTGAATGTTGAGAAATGGGATAGGAAGCTCTATTTAGTTTATGAGGGAGCAAATAACGAAGAGTGAATCTTCAATCTGGTTTCAGGTTAATTTGGAAGTTCAAATATGAGCAGTTTTGATTTCACAATAAATAAGTTGGTGAAATGTAGGAAGGGTAAATAAGTTGGTGAAATGTAGGAATGGAATATAGGACCCAAAATGATTCGGTGGTCAGCAGTATGCCATATTGACTTTGCTAGAAAACATATTGGACTTCGGATTATCTGTTAACCTGTTATCTAATCTGAAACTTTTGTCGGTGGAGGTGGCACTTTGCAGGATTTAACGATCAAACCAAAGTATCTTGTGACCTTTACTGTAGGCTATGCCCAGAGAAAGAATATCAATGCAGCCGTGAAAAAAGTTGCTTCTCTAAACATTAATTTTTGTTGTTCTTTATCTTCTATTCCTCTTGCTGAGATAATGTCTTACAGTTTTCAGAGAATTTCACCATTGTATTATTTCACTACGATGGTCGGACAAGTGAATGGGATGAGTTTGAGTGGTCAAAGCGGGCTATCCATGTGAGCATTCGGAAGCAAACTAAATGGTTAGCAATGAATATATCTTCAATTCATCTAAATCACATTATAGAATTGATGCAATGTATACTCATAAGCTTGTATAACTACTTCCAGGTGGTATGCCAAGCGATTTTTGCATCCTGACATTGTGGCATCATATGACTACATATTCATTTGGGATGAGGATCTTGGGGTGGAACACTTCAACGCGGAAGAGTGAGTATTGATAATTCACCTCCTTTAACTGAAAAAGATATATTAACAATTTTACTATAACTAGTGTATTGTGCGGCTTTTGTACCAGATACATCAAATTGGTCAGGAAACATGGGTTGGAAATATCACAGCCTGGTTTAGAACCAAATAACGGGCTAACATGGCAGATGACCAAGCGGAGAGGTGATAGTAAAGTTCACATGTAAGCATACTCATCTTTTCTGGTCACTGATTCCCATACCCACTTAACCTCTTCACTTTTAGTTGACCATGTATTGGCTACTTGCTTGACCATATCCATACATCTTCCTACAGGCAAACAGAGGAGAAACCTGGTTGGTGTAACGATCCACATTTGCCACCTTGTGCAGCGTATGTAAATCTTATCCATCACCTTCGATATATTGGAACAGGACTAGTATATCTTACTATGAAAAAAATGTGCAGGTTTGTTGAAATAATGGCACCTGTGTTTTCACGGGATGCATGGCGTTGTGTCTGGCATATGATTCAGGTATATAGTATTCTTTTGTCATTACAATCAATTGCGAGTTTTCTTCTATAGCAAGTCAAACTACCATAAGAATATATACTTGCTTTTGCAGAATGATCTGGTCCATGGATGGGGTCTGGATTTTGCTCTGCAACGCTGTGTAGAGGTTCAAAACAACTCATTTTTCTTTACTATTTAGGCATTCTCTCTTAGCTCCCTCGTCTTTGTGATTATTGAGTTTTCAACCTTTCCTGTTTGACTGGAACAGCCTGCACATGAGAAAATAGGAGTTGTGGATTCACAGTGGATTGTGCATCAAAGTGTTCCTTCACTTGGGAACCAGGTAAACCATTTTCCCTTAAATAAAAACCACATACATTGATATATTCCTTTCATCTGGATTATAATGTGGTTACAACTTGCTGTTTTTGAAAAGGGTCAAGCAGAGAGTGGGAAGGCACCATGGGAAGGGGTAAGTAAAAACCTCAGGGTCCTTATTTGTTTCCAGTAGAACTATAGTTAAGTTGTAGAAACATGGACTCCTTATCATCATGATTGACAGAGTGGCTTCTTTCTTTTGTGGTTCAGGTGAGGGAGAGATGTAGAAGAGAATGGACAATGTTTCAAGCACGGATGACCAAGGCGGAGAAAGCATATTTCGATGAAACAGAAGTTACTTACCCAAATTCAACAGCACGCTAGGTTTCCTTGCCGTATATTTGAGACCTTAGAAAGATATAGTTCTTACCATAGTGAACTAGAGAGGCATCGATTTCGATCAACAGTTTTACATTCTCAATGCTTTTCTTAAGCAGGCAGGATTTGGGTTCATTTCCGCAAAAGTGTGTTTGCTTTTCGTTCTAATTATATGTAACTAAACTGTGGCAATTTAGTTTTATAGCAATTGTGAAGAAGGCGGCTTTGGTCTGATTGATCTCTGTACATATTCAATTAGTCTTTGAACAACTTATGCACACAAAGCCACAACCTCCTAATCGATCAACCACACACACGTTGATCATTGAATGCGTGTTGAGCAAACATTATATTTCCAATGCCAACGATGCATGCTTTGAGACGATGGAAACACCTTTCTAACTCTAATTATTGCAGACCAACTCGATGATCTGATGCAGGTCCCAAACCGAGAGAGTATAGGGGTGCAAGGTTTAGGACTCGAGTTATTTAGGACTAGAAATAACTAAGAAATTAAAGGAGGATATGAATTAGACCAAAGGCCTATAACCCCGTTCATGTCAGATGGGTTTTTTTTATCTTGATTTTATTTGGGCCAAGATATGATCGGTTAACTTCGATTGGTAATGGTTCAAATTGAGTATGATAAAAACCTGATAGAGAGTAGTCAAGGTTACGTGAGAGAGATTGAAACACATATCGAGGCAACAAAGTATCGATTATGAGGACTTGAAGATGAGAAGATCAGGATATAAGTTAATGAGAACGTTTATTACGGGAATGGAGGAGAGAAAGAGAGTTTTTTTTTGGTTTTTTTAGTTGGTAAATAGTACATAATTTTATCGGTTTACTCGGCAAGTTAAGATAGAAATTTTAAAATACCACTACACCTGATAAACAATATGACCAACATACTTTAGACTAACAAACAGGAGTAGCACAAGTAATTGTCAAACTTTTGGGCGCACCACTCCTTAATTAGCTAGAAACCCCCTCTATTGCTTCATGCTGTGACACAGCGCCTCGACATCCATATTTACTGGAAGAAGGACGGTAGACTTCTTAGGTGACACCCTCTTCACGCCACTCTTCTCAAGACGAAGACAAGCGCAATCTCTTTTGTTCTTCGGGAGCCCTGTCACCTTGGACGTCGCCCAGCCCTCCTGGTTAGTCAGCCTCACATCCAAATTATGGAAATGAAGTGGGACTGTGGAACTTCCATTGGCCCCAACCTCTCCACTAGGCACAATGTTGACTCTAAGGAGCGGCCCCACCACACCTGACGGGGTACTGAAGTGAGATTGTGGAACTTCGGAAGTGACATCCAAATCTGGTATCACTGGAACAGGATTCTGCAAAACAATAGCCATGTTAGGCGATCCATTCATATTAGGAGCCAGAACCTCGGATAGTGGTGGTTTGAGCCACTAGTCGGAACGGATGCTGCAAAACCTCCTAGAATCTGATGAGGAACCCCCTGAATCAACCCCTCTTCCCATGTCTGACCCGAAGACCCAACCATCTTCTTCACAGCCACCGAAGGGACATGCAGCTTGGTCTGTGCAGCCATCGGGGAACCAACATAACCTGCACAAAGGCGATGCACACATCACAATAGCCTTTCAAGCGTTCCTATTCCATAGTCACATCCACAGAATATGTACTACCAATCAGAAAAGTAGTACTTACCACCAGGGGTCGGCTAAGATCCAACTCCACTTTAAACCTGATTTCAGATCGATGAGTGGCCAAGAGTGGATCATGAGATTTGTACCCACCTAACCCATTTTTCATGCGTTTGAGCCACTTGACTTGCAAGGCCGCCGGAGCAAAGCGACCTAAAACAAGACGAATGTAGACCCAACTCGAGCATCTGGATGCTGGTACAGAACAGGGGTCAACAAAGCCATCAAACATTTCCACAACAATTGTGGTGTCATGGTGAAACGAGGGACTCTGTTCCACCGCTCTTTTACGGTCTTCTTCAGACTGGAATTTGCATACAAAGCGATCATCAGCGACTTGCTCGAACCCGATGTTGCCTAAGCCCGAAATATCACACGACAAACTAATCATCTTCATCTTGAATCCCTAGATCTTGTCGAATTCGAAAGGATATACAGAGAAGAAATGAGCCACAGCATAGAGCCATTCCTCGTCCTCCTCCTCATCAGACACAGCGAGGTCGACTTCCTCCAAAGCTAGCGTCAAGGCTTGCAGTTCTTCTTCAGGGTAGGGTTCTATCTCGGATAAAGGAGGGGCATCCTCTACCAGGGAGGAAGCCATCAGGAGAACAACCAAGGTGACGAGAATAACGGAGGCTAAAACCAGCAACCTCGCACTCAAAGAAGAACTAGTTTATGGATTTAGGGTAGGGTTTGGGGCAGGGTTACGGGGCAGAGTTGGTTTGGGTAGGATTACGGGGCAGAGTTTGAAAGGGAAGGGATTTGGAGAATTGATTACATGTTTGAAGAGTGTTTCCTTGGAGAAGTGGGTAGTCTGCCGTATTATTATATGATTGATAATCCTTCCCATAGAAGTGGGCAGATTTTTCTTGCGGTTATAGTATTTTTTTTATGTGAACTTTAAGTTTGGAGGAAAGATAATCACACAATAATAAGACATATTTTAACAAAAATACAATGGTCCAAAATTAATGTAAAATCTATGTAAATGCGCCATTGATCGAACACAACCCTATAAAGAATACAAAAATATAAAATTCGATTCCTAAAGAGTGATAACTTTGGATTTGGGAATCTCAGTTGGATCGACCCAATCACGGTCGGACTCTGAATCAGCCTCGGCTAGCTTAATCAAACTTCTAGTAGCCAAAATTGCATTGGGATTGATGTCATGCATAGACCTGGCATACAAACTCTTACAAGCTTCCCTAGCTGCATCAACAACCTTCTTGTTCTGATTAGGGCACAAAAGACAGTGCCCCAAAATCCTCAAAATTGGCTGCAACAATTCAGACGACAGAGGAACCCTTCCACTTCCCTCTTTCTCTCCTGCCCAAACCACACAAAACTCACAAAACTCGATTTTGGACTGAATCGACATTTCGTATATTTTTTTGAAGTAGAGTTCAAGTGCGACGCCAACGATTCTAGCCCTTCTTGTAGACCTGACGGTGTCGTGAGGCTCCAAAGTGGGAGATAAAATAGTTAAGTTTAGACCTGTGGAGTTGTTGTTCTTGATGGCTGCTTCCTTAGTTTCGTGGTAGGGACTCGGGTGGTACAAGTCAGGGACGGATTGGCCATTCCGAGAGGCGGTTTCAAAAGCATAGAGGGCTAAGAGAACGGCCTCAAAACCTGGAAGGGGGATGCAGAGGGGTATGCGAGAGAGGTAGAGGCCGGCGATGAGGGGGAGGAAGCGGAGGACCATGTGTTGAAGATCTAAATCAGAGGACTGGAAGGTGTCGTAGAGCCATCTGCAGAGGTTGTTATCACCGGCGGCGGAGTCGGGTTGGCGAAGGAGAGAAGAGATTTGGGAGGAGATGTGTTGGTCATGGAGAAGAGAAGATGATGAGGAAGAGGAGGAGAGAGAGGGGATGATGGTGGAGAGAGATTGGAGTGCTGCTAATTGGGATTTAGATATTGTACTAATACTAGTTGTAGCAGGGTAGATGGTGTTGTCATCAGTTTTTGTTGTGGTGGTACAAGAATCATTGGACATTGGATAGATTAGTTGGATAGAAAGAGGAACCAAGAATGCAATTGAATATCAAAGAGAGAAAGAGAAGAGAGGAATGTGCAAGTTTGAGAATGTTGGAAGAATTTTATGGATAGGGAGATGATTGAGGAGGGAGTTTCGTTTCATTTTCTATTTTGAAAACATGTATTGCTCTCTCTCCCCCTTTTCCCCTCTAGACTTTTTCCTTCATTATATGATTTTAATTTCATTACCATTTTCTTCTTATTTATTTGGATTTTTTTTAAAAGAATGTTAATTTTATATGTAGAGTTACTACTTACGTACATTAATAATTTGAATTGTTATAAGTTAGACCTGAAATTTTATGCATAACGGATCTTGATAGAATGATGGATGTATATTACTATTGTATATATATATATATACTACGTGTAGAACTGGGTCTTGATCAATCTTTCTTGAAATCAATTATTCTAGAATTTTTTTTTTCGAGTTTCTCATAGTTGTGAAACACACGGAGATGTGTTTTCAATTTGTGTAATGAGAGTATAAGCTTCAAATAAGCTTTAAATTTTCTAATTCATAGTTAACACAACCTAAATACATCCACATTGGTATTTAAAAACTCATATAATTCACGATATAATTCATAGTGGTTTCAAACTTTTGAAAGATGATGCACCAGTAAGATGTGGCGGTTTAAACTTAAGACGATTTTCATTCGATCATAGTATTGTGGAGAAGATAGATAGTCCTCTTTTCCTCCTAAAATTGCGATCATAGGTTTTGTTAAACCTAGTAAGCGGTTTAAATCTAAGATGTATAATACTAATCAACATATATATAGATAGTCCTGATAAAATTTGTTGGTTGGTTGGTTGTTGTTTTATAGAGAGAATAAAGTGGAAGAAGCCAGCCTTGAAAGGTGCCGGGTTATCTGGTCTTTTTGTGATTGCTCTGCCGTTCATCGATTTTGGTTAGAAGGTCAAGGATGCTATAACTATGGAAAAGAAGAGGCAAAATCATTTTGAGGAGATGATGACACACTTGGATGATGTGGAGGACAAGAGGAAGAAAATGTTCAAGGACTTGATGATGTTTAAGGAAAGCAATCTTGCCTACGAGAAGAGCTTGTGGTGGTTTTAAAAATGATCGTCCAACGGATGTAGCATTCAAACTTTGAACCTTGTTAAAATTTTGCAGACTTTTGCTTGCTGGTTTGGACTTTAAAATTTTGCTGAGCTTGTGATTGTTTCAAATTTTATAAGTCAAAACCATGTATTGGTTATGATTTGAGATTACTTACTTGATTCTGCCTTATTGAGAGTTGGTTTGATAGAATGTGTTATTTATCAACATGTGCTCTCCAAATATAATGTTCACATTAAAAATACTATGATCGCATGAAAATCATCTTAAGTTTATAACGGCCACATTTTACTGGTGCATCATCTTTCAAAAGTTTGAAACCACTATGAATTATATCGTAAATTATGTGACTTTTTAAATACTAATGCGGATGTATTTATGTTGTGTTAACAATGAACATGTTCTCTCCAAACTTAAAGTTCACATAAAAAAAATACTATAACCGCAAGAAAAATCTTCTCCACAACACTCTGACTTTAGGTTTCTCCATGGGATGAGATTCTCAATAACTAAGTTTGGGATGAGAAGAGTTTTCTAGCGGTTATAGTATTTTTATGAGGACTTGAAGATAAGAAGAAGAGGGTATAAGTTACAAAAAGGTTTATGGGAATGGAGTAGAGAGAAAGAGTTAGAACAGAAGAATACGAGGAGGTGAGAGAAGAAAGAATATTACTTAATAATTACAATAAAGATAAAGGCAACAAAAAATTAACTTGCTATATTATAACAAGTTTTTTTTTACTAATTTGCCATATTATAACAAGAATATTACTTAATAACTACAATGAAGATGTACTCGAGTAGAGATTGCCATATTAATTATTACTTAATAATTACAGTCGATGACTCGTGCAGCTTTCTCATCAGTCTCTCTCTCCTCTCTGTCTCTCTCGCGTAAGCTCGATGATGCCTATTAGGAGAGTCGGTAGTCTCAGGGGACGGTTCATTTTTCGGAGAGCAGGCAGCAAAGGCGGTAGGAGCTCAACGAAGACACCGGCGCCAAAAATTGTAAGTACAACTTATTAGAGAGCAGTCCTTATTTATTTTTTGTTTGAATGGTGAAGTATCATAACAGCATAATTATTTAGTGTTGAAGGTGATATTGTATTTTGTTTCGGCCGAAATCTTGAATATGCAAATAGAAGTGTTGAAGTTGTAATCACGTATGACATACTGCTCATTTAAAGTTTGAAGTCTACAAAGCTCAAAGAGATGTATAATGTATGTGACTGAGTTATCTAGTAGAATGGGTTCTTCTGAATCTAGTACTGATCTAATTAGTCAAATACTTTTATTGCTGCAATTGTCTTATTATGCTAAATTATTGAGGAAATATTTGTTGTGGTGACTTTTGAACTCTTGCTTTTATAAACAATGTACTCTTGAATTGTATAGACACATGTTAACTTGTCTATTAATTTTCAGGGTCTCTGAGGGGTTTTGGTTAAAGAGTTTAACCTTTACCTCGGCTGTCGGTTTTGTGTTGATTCCCGTTGTTAACTTGTAGTTCGCTTGGCTTAACAAACAACACAATGACCGTACTCTTTTACGGGAGAATGAGAGATGGAAGTTAGAGAAGAAGAGATGGGGGAGAGAGAAGAGAAAGCCGAGGAGGAGAAGATGAAAGAGCCGAGAATGAGAAGAAGAGAAAAGAAGACGTGGAGAAGAAGAAAGAGAGAAATGGAGAGGTGAAGAACAAGACGTAGAGTAGAGTAGAGTAGAGTAGAGGTTGTGGTAACTTATAAGGAATTGAGGGTTGTTTGTTTTAAACTCTTAATGTTAGTTTGGTTTTGTTCTTGTTCACCTTTGTTTGAACATAAGAATGTTGTGTTCACAAGTGTGCTGTGTCATGTTCAATCTTCTTCACTTTGCTGTTTTCTTAGTTTGGTTTATGTTTAAGTTATGTATAACATGTAGCCTTTGTGGCAGTGTACTTTGCCTTCTTGTCTTGTGGTGCCTACACTGGTTTTACTTCTAATTCACCAATAGTTAGTAGGTTCTTACAGCACAAGAAAGCTCATCTCTAAGCTTGTCCAAGCAATGCAGACTTTAGCTTGAGCAAGAAGCACTAGAACTCTCATCCACTTGCTTTCTTTTCTTCATTCACAACATCATGTTGTCGACGACGAGGCTGTGCAAGTAGTGCATTAATGAAATACAAAAGCAAGACACACAACAGATTGAAGAACACAGTAAGTTCTTCTTTTTGGAAATGAACACAGTAAGTTCGAATGCATGAGATTGAAATCGAGTTGGGTAAACTTCACGTTCAAATGTCTGGGATTACTTTGTACATCGACTACTATCAGAATAGTAACTGGCTTAAACACAACTTGCTACTGCATCTAAAATACAATCGATAACCATGTACTCGAACAACAACGTACAGTATACTAATAGTACATTTTGAATATAACCTCAAACTAAATCTATAATCTCCTACTCGTTTATTGCCAACTTGTGAGACAGACTTAGTCTTCAATAGCTGAGCTAGAAATAATTTTTTGTAATTGCATCTTCGAGCTCTTTAAAGTCCCATGCTTTATCTGCTGAATATTTCCCTGCGCAGTACAAGACAGTTCAAAGTTGCTCAATGGGCGTAATTGCTGAACATAGAAAGTGGACAACAAAGACAACTAAATCACCACTCCAGAGTTGATGAATGAGAGCTCTGACCAATAGAATCTCTTCGTAGAGCAGTTAAATGAGCACAGCTGCACATGAATTAGAAAATATGTCAAACTCAAATCCAGACTTCACAACAAAACTTCAATTGGTAGACAGATATAAAGGTTCCATCTTCTTCGTGAAAAAGTTCTTAAGTTTCCTAAATCAATGTGTTTTCCTCGGTATTAAAAAATATTGACGATCATATGACTTTACATGAAGATACAAAACTTCATCAGTTACACAACTATGCACAACATAAGTAGATTTCATACAAATTGGACGAAACCATTGTCAAGCATGAGTTGTATAAAACTGTTTACCTGCCTAGAGCTTTCCCCAAATCGGCACATAGAAACCTAATATACGTCCCTTTAGGGCAAGTAATCCGGAAAATCAAATTTTATCTGCAAAGATAATATACATGTATAAAGTCTCGATCAGAATAGAAGAGATTGAAACTTTAAGAGTAGCATAGATAGCAGAATCTAGATGAGTGATTCTAGGTTGCAATTACAATATAACCATTGGAAATGATTCTAGGATGAACAGAGGCTTCATATGACTATTGAATACCAACAAAACTTAGTACCTGTCCTCTAGGCTGCGCTCAATGTCCTCAAAGGGCGTGTCCTACGTACACGCCATATCTGGTGCAAAATTGTCAGATCGCTGGTAGCTAGGGTTTCTTGAGAAGATAAGGTTTTTGCCGAAAGTAAAAGTTATGTATGAGATGTAGAGGTCCCGATTACATGAAGATTTCCTCTATTATAGGAATCATGCAATAACTTGTTGTAGTGATCATAAAATTGTAGCAATTAGACTCACTTAATGCTTCTAAGTGCAAGAATCCTGCATTCTTAACTCCCCTAATCAATCTAAGATTTATTAAGATCGTTAAGGATTCCTTCCCTCTATAGGAAAGACTTTCTTACGCGGCCCGAAGGTATCGGCCCAATACTGAGAAACCCTAAAAATAAAGAAAATTTATTTTGGGCTCAAACATTGCCCCTCAAGCCTCAAGAAAAGACCCAAGCGTAATTGAAGAGCCTTGCAATTGCAACACGTCGTTCAGGGTCAAATTGTAATTTTTCATTCGTGACACCACTTCAATCCATCACTTAAGAAGTCGTGCCCTAATGATGTTATCTAAACATGCATGGTTGCACATCTCATTTCCCAAAACACTTTTTTCCCTTCAGTCTCCCAATTGTCCAAACTTCTATTCGAAGCTTTTCTCTTCTCTGACTAGATTTCTGATTATCACCATCTCTAGCTATCATGAAAGCCCACGCCCTCACATTTCCCAAGAAGTCGCTGACTCCTTCTCAAGCACCATATGTTCCGTCACAGATTGAAAAAAACCTGGTCCTACCATCAACTTGACCCTTTCAGATAACGCCACTGGGAGCTGGGCATGTTTATCCAAACGCCGTTCAACCCAATGCTCTTTAAAACTCTCCACTACGAATTTTGTCGCTCTCCCTTGATCTTCCGAGGGGAAAGAGTTGCACCGCTTGGGTGGAATCACAAAGATGTGGCTTTCCAGTTGGGGAAATGACCATCAATCTTTGTCGAAGACAAACCTTGGTATGAAGCCCGTAAGGCTCATGATCAAGACCGTTGGAACATGGCCGGTCTCTTTCACCTATTAGATTTTTTCTTCTCGTTACCCAAAGGAGACAATCGAGCATTGTTCGTCGCCGCCATGTATTTTTGGGATGCTAGCTGCAAGTCTGCAACTACTTCCGCTTCTGATGTGGAGACATGAGCATCACTTTGCTCGATCTGGTGGCTATCTTCGGGGTCGTGTACTCTGCCGTGGAAACTATCAGTCTAGTTCGACCCGACTCCTACTCTTCTTGGGTCTCCCACTTCAAGAAGCATGCCAATGCTCAAGGAGGTATTGCTTTCCTTGAGTATTGGCTATCCAAATACATATTATGTGCTGCCTCCAGCAAGGTTAACAAAAGCTGGACCAAACTTGTTGAAGCCTTGTTTGAAGGTAATAAGACTAGACTTGCTCAGTCCATCATCGCCAGCATTTATCACAGCATGAGATGGATCTACTTGGATCCCCTGGGATTTGACTTTCCTGGTCCCCACTGCATGGTAGACCTTTGGTTACAGGTCTATTTTCTGATGTTTCGTCACCCAGAGATATAATCGTTCGAAGACGGGGTGCTTCTGGGAAAAATACTCACTCATCCCCTTCATGATGACCCACTGACTTACTAGAACAACTTTGTCACCCTCTGCTCACTCACTCGCTTCCCCTCAAACACTGTCGGATTAGTCATCCCTCGCCACTTTCCTGAGGACTTGGCCTCCGTCTTCCTCCCCTCACCTGGACAAGATGACCCAACAAGGATAATTTTCATCCAGAGCCACACCTGTGCGGACCTAGGAGTCCCTGATGCCAACAGATTATTATGAGCAGGCAACTCGGGCTGACCCAAGATGTACCCATGCCTCTGGTCAATTATGTCAACCGCTACAGTACCTGGCGAGCGACTACACACCCTGTAACGAGTGACATGAAAGAGCCCCACTTCGGGTTCCCCATTTTTTCAATCCCGGACGTGGCCTTTAACGTCCCTCTCATGCCATGTTTTGGAGTGATAAAGCACTATTGGACTTGGCGGGATAAGTTATGGGATAGAGTCCGCACAATGCAACCCATTACCCTCTTCGCGTCAATCTTCAAGGATTTCCACCACTTCTTCACTTCTCCGCATGACCGGCAGGCACTCCGGTACGATACCCCGGATGACCCCAATTCACTAATACCTTAACCCATGGTAAGTGCCTTAACCGCTTGCTTCTATATCTGTTGCCACTGATATTAGCTATTTGTCGTCATGAAAATGTCATTCCTCGGGCACAACGATCAAGGAAACACAACCCCATAGTCAGCCCTAACATAGGTGCTTCCCACGGCATGCGACAATCTCGCGATGCTAGGCGGGTCATCTCCTTAGACTCTGACCATGAGATAGAGGATAACGAGAACAGGGCGACATAACTTACTTGCTCTGTAAGTGCCTGTCCATTTTTCACTCGAGATTATATCTATGCGCAACATTCTCAATCTCCTCCATATACCTTTGTCTCAGGCTCCTCGCAAGCGAGCCCAAACCCCTTCCCTGAAGAAGTCACCAATAATGACCTCCAATGGACCAAGTGAGGCCGTCGCCTTCGCAGCTTCTCAACCTCCACACCCTTCGCTCAACCTAGCCGACGATTTGGGGCAGACAATGAAGCAGAACTGGAACATAGGCCCGAACAGCAACTCCATCACTGGGTCGATCAATGGCAAGGTCCATCCCATCTCCTTTAGCAATGCCTTAGCTAATCATGCGAGTGAGCAAGTGCAACCAACTCCAGCTCAACCTTCTGTCAGTCTTACTCACGAGGTAACTCTTTCATATACCTTAACATGAAATTTCGACTCTGGTCACTCTTTGTTTTTCCTTACATGACTTACATCTACAGGTTGTGAACCCCGAGCAGACTCGGCTTGAGGCCAGTTCTTTGGTCGACGCGCCCCTTGAAGGGTCCATCGATACAGACGTGTTCGGAGATGTGGATGAAACTCCCTAACCTACGGGAGACGTGTCAGATTGGTGTTGATGAAAATTAATTAAGAACCTAAACGAGATTGGAAAGCAGCTATATGCCTATGTAGCACCGACACTTTATTCTAGTGTTGTACGGTGGGTTACAGTTTTCCTCCCTAAATTTATACATCTAACTCTTACACCATCAGTAATCTTATTTGAGAAAAAAATTTAGCCCCTCTCATTATAAAACTCTAACTCCACTCATGACAAAAATGGTTACTTGTTTGGTCAGGATGCCGCTGGTGGATAACAAGTATAGTTTCATTATGTTTTAATCTATATAATGTTCTGTAGAGATTCAGACTTACTTGCGTCATGTATAGAATGTCAGATTACTATAACAATGAAATCATGGGGATGAATGCATGATATGTAGACTACTTGATTAACTGCTTATGGGTTACGTAGTCTTTGTTACTGGAACAAAATCGAATAAGATTTAAGGTATACAAAAATCTAACTGCATACTTAATGTCAAAAAAGGAAAAAAAAAGTAAGAAATGAAGGCCATCCCTTTGATTAACTACCAGACCCACAAGTTTCTAGACTAATCTAGTTTATCGGCTTACAACAATTTTATAGACCTTCTTCTCAATACTAACTAATTTCGATGCTTCTAGATCAATCTAGCTAGTCTAACATCGTTCTAGACTAATCTACATAATTGTAGACACTTCTCTTCCGATGTGCATTGCCATTTTCTAACAGTGCTTATGAATTTCGACTTCAAAAGCTCAACCAAGCCCTCGACAAACAGTTTTCATGACTGCTACACTGAAAGCAAAAGTCTGGAAAAATACCTCCGTTGCACTTCTCAGAAGACACAAATCTAAAATAATTTTCATCTTTGCTTTCAAAATGAGTATTATCTTTATAGCAAACATCGAATGGGAAAGTCCGAACTCGACCTCAATCAAATTATTTAACAAGGGACAGTACATGTGACCATGTACACACAAAATGAAACAACAAATGAAAAGGAAAATGAAATCCCATAAAGCTAGCAGTACTTCAATACATAACTTACATATGACAAACTTTAATTAAAATGCTTGCAAACTTCGGCAGATGAGAATTGCTCACGGCAACCATGCCTGCCTGCATGTACTCTTCAACTGAAGAAAGCCAAGCATCATCTTCTTCTAGTAAATGTCCAAAGAAGACGTACGCATATATAGCAGCCGCTGAACCCCTTTATGTCATAGATGATACATGAAATGAAACAAGCTAGCTCTTGTTAGTACAGTACAGTAGAGAGAGAAAACCTTATTTATATATAGTTTGCCATCATATATATATATATATATACCTAAGCATATCGATCCTTGAATTGTCGCTTGATCAAAGTCACCTTGACATAAAACCAATCATTAAGAGCATCCAAGAACTTGTAGTATGCATATCTCCATCTTCTCTTGAATATTAAACTCCCACAGACACCCCAAAATCCAACAACAAATCCAAGTGCTAGAGTGATGTAAAATCCCCTGGTGATTAACTTATCAGTATCTTCTTGATCATCCTGATTTGTTTTTTTTCACTGGAGCACACATGTTTAGAAGTGGAAGTCCACATAGATGAGGATTACCAGCAAACACAGATGGATCAAAGCCTTGAATCTGAGTACCAGTTGGAATTTCGCCAGACAGGTTATTATTCGATAAGTCCAAGTAACTAAGTCGATTGATCTGACCAAGACTTGTTGGAATCTCACCACATATTTGGTTTCTGGACATATCAAGAGAATCTAGTGAGTCCAACATTCCAATATCTTGTGGTATATGCCCTGTTAAATTGTTTCGTGACAGGTTCAGAGAAACCAACCCTACGAGACGAGTGACTTCACTTGGAATCTCTCCAGTTAATCTGTTGCTTGACAAGTCAATTCTCTTGACAAGCCCTAGAGTATTTTTGTATTCGAACATACTTCCTTTCCATATGAAGGTTGCATCATCCTCGAAATAAGCCCTAGGTTTTCCTATTACAATGACGCTAATGTCATGTCGGATGGTCATATTCGAATTCTCTTGTTCCGCCAAAGCTGTCAAACCATCGAGACAACTAGGTATAGTTCCAGAGATGTCATTGTCAGAGAAATCCAAATTTAGAATATGTTTTAGTTGACATAGCTGTGGAGGCAAGCTTCCAGTAAAATGATTAGACTGAAGCATAAGGATAACCAGACTTGGAAAACTAACCCCTATCCATTCAGGCACTGAACCTGAAAGCTTATTGTCTGCCAGATCAATCACTTTTAAGTTGGTATAATTCATCAAGGATGAAGGCAATTCTCCCACAAGTATGTTGCTTCTCAGTTTCAATGTTTCCAGAGATAAAGAGCCTATAGAATCTGGTATTGTCCCAGAAAAAGAATTGTTACTCAAATCCAATAGTTGTAGTACTGGCCAAGGCGTACGCGTCCAACAATCGGGAAGTTGTTGGTCAACATGGTTGCAGCTGGAGAGGTCAAGATAATTTATGAACCATACTAGTGGATTTGGAGAACAAAGGAAAGAAGATATATCTGAAAATTTATTCTTGGAGAGATCCAAATATGACAAACTTGATAGAAATGAGGGTATTTGACCTTCCATTTGGTTCGAACTGAAACGAACTTCACGTACATTAAATGTTATACCCTCTAGCTCCATCGTCGAATTCCCAAATGTTCCTCTGATTGCATTATGAGAGAAATCAATAGTCGTAAAGCTACTAAAGAGACTCCAGAATTTATTGGGAAGGACATCAGAAATTTCAGCATGAGACACATCAAGAAAAGAACAACGTTTTTGTGTTGCAAGCCATTTTGGAAAATCCGGTCCGAGCTTGCATGACCTCAGATTTAGAACATACAATTGAAAAGGAGGGATCCAATCAGAATGGTCGACGTCGAAAACTAATCCATTATTATCTGCTAAATCCAAATAAACCAACTTGGAGAGGTTTGAGAAATGAACTTCTGAGACCAACCCTTGTAAAAGATTAACACTAAGATTCAAATACTTCAAGTCGAACAATTGTCCAATACTATCAGGTAGTCTTCCGCTTAATCGATTGGCAGAGAGATCTAAGACTTCCAAGGATGACAAGTTCCCAATACTTTCTGGAATTCTACCACTTAAGTTATTTCCTTCCAAAAATAATTCTTCCAAAGAAGACAAGAGTCCAATACTTTCAGAAACTGGTCCACTCAATTCATTGTGAGAGAGGGAAAGGTGTGCAAGAGATGACATGTTTCTGAAAATATTTGGCGGAATTGGGCCACTTAAACCGCTACGATAGAGCGAAAGATATGAAAGGGACCTCATGTTTCTGAAAGCATCATTTGGAATTTGAGGTAAATGGGTGGCAGAGAGGTCAAGATATACAAGCGTAGTGTTGTAGTTGAACAACCATTTGAATATTGAAGAGCTAATGGTGGGGTTGAAGGACAAACTAACACTAGCCAGAGGAGATTTGTAGGAGCTAGTATTTGTGTAAGATAAATTTGGAGGAGAAAGACCACAATAATCTAACGTCAAGTTTCTGAGATTAGGGAGCTTGTTTACTATTTCTAGCCAATCAGAAACTCTACTCAGATTGTGGCCCGACAGGTCCAAGTATCTTAAAGAATTATGATTAAGGAGTGAATCGAGGTTTTGTACAGCATCAGAATCACCAAAGCAAGACAAAGCTAGATTGAGATACTCCAAGTGAGTAAGATTTCCCAGCTTGTATATGATTTGACCATCACAGAATTGGTTGTTAGAGAGATCAAGGTATCTTAAATTGGTGAGAGCACCAATGAACAACACTATATCTTGGTCCCCTTGAATTTGATTGTAACTGAGGTCCAAATATGTCAAATTACGTAACTCAATCAGTTTGGGACTAAGTGTACCTCGAAGGGCTCGGTAGGTCCGCATATCCGGGATCCATGGGGCTGCAAGATCAAGTCGAAGAAGATGGCCAGTATGGTTGTCACAGGAAACTCCTTCCCATTTGCAGCAATCTCCTCCTGATGAAACCCACGAAGAGAGTCGATTCTCTTCATCCACCAGGTCTTTTTTAATAGCAAGGAGTGCCTCCCTCTCTTTCTCTATGCACTTGCTCGCACCACTATGCTGAAGCACCCACATAAACATAAATATTACTGCATAAACATGTTTGATGCACCAACTTCTCTTCATATTCATCTCTCTTTTCTCTCTCACACCTACAACAATAATCTTCGGTACTCACACAAGTAAAGAAGAAAAATGCAGATGATCAAAATTATAGAGACAAGATGAGATGAACAGAGGAGACCAACTGACCAAGAGTCGACCAAGACTTTTATTTATTCCAAGTCCTGCAAGAGACCAAGACTTCCATTTTAATTACTTCATGTGGAACAAACTAAACTTTGCTATGACTTCCTGAGCCACACAAAACACAGTGAGGTCTACGCTATTTATTCAAAGAGCAGCAGACCAAGAGTCGACCAAGACTTTGATTTATTCCAAGTCCTCCAAGAGACCAAGACTTCAATTTAATTACTTCATGCGGAACAAACTATTTATTTGTGTTCATTCAAGTCTTTGTGATAAATAGTGATAGTTTCCTTCAATTTAATTACTTCATACCAAATTAAATTGAAGCCAGCTGTTTAAATTAAATTAAACAGGTCTATAGCACCATCCATCGAGGATCCGAACTACTATCAGAATAGCAGAATAGTGACCGCTAACCGATGTTGCATACTTCTCTTAAACAAAACTTGCTACCGCTTCTAAAATACAATCATTGATTGTACTCGAACAACGTAGAGTATATTAGTAGTATATTTTGAATATAATCTCAAACTAAATCTATAATCTCCTACTCGTTCATTCCGAACTTGTGAAACAAACTCAGACTTCAATAGTTAAGCTAGAAATAAGTTTTTGTAATTGCATCTTCGAGCTCTTTGAAGTCCCATGCATTATCTGTAGAATATTCCTCTGCGCAGTACAGAACTTGCTCAATGGGGCTCAACATAGAAAGTGGACAACGAACACAACTAAATCACCACTTCAAAGTTGATAAATGAAAGCTCTTACCAATAGAATCTCTTCGTAGAGCAGTTAAATGAGCACAGCTGCACATGAATTAGAAAATATGTTAAACTCAAATCCAGACTTCACAACAAAACTTCAATTGGTACACAGATATATAGGTTCTATCTTCTTCGTGAAACAGTTCTTACGTTTCCTGAATCAATGTGTTTTCCTCTGTATTAAAAAATATTGAAAATCATATAATTTTACATGAAGATACAAAACTTCATCAGTTACACAACTGTGCACAACATACGTAGAATTCGTACAAATTGGACGAAACACTTGAATGCATTCTATTAGCAGAATGCATAACTAAGGGGGATTTAATAGGTTTATAACATCCATTCCCATTGTTCATCTGCTTCCACTCATTATAGGATCTAAGGCCTAAAACACAATCAACAACCTTCCCGACTGATCCTGCCTCCAATGCATCCTAAGAGAGAAAGAAAAAACAATTAACAATCTTCCATGACCATTTTAGTAAACTAGTAATACATTTAACATACTGCAGAGGCAGGTGATTTACCCTTTCGAGTATAACAACAGTCAAATTTACACAATACAATATCAAACAGAATCTCATGTAATGAATTCATGCGATTACTGATGAATGCAAACAGAAAAGCAACATATACAAAATTAGAAGCACATGCCAGTATCAATTTGAAACTGAAACTAACACAAACCAAAGCCAGAAAATAAACAACAAAATCAAGTCAAATTCAATTATTTGAACATTTTGAGTAATTTTGTAGCCAAATCACATAGCTTAACATCAATTTTACAATTCCACAGCATTCAAACAATGCTTTAACCTAGAACCGCATAGACTTAGAGGTCAAAAACGCACCATGCTAAAATGAACGAGAAGCCGGGGGTAGAGCAATGAGAAGGGAACGAGGTTGTTACCTCGGCCATCGGTACTTCCATCTCCACCTTCAGCTCAACGACACCGATGCCGTCACAGCTTCAAATGCAGTCCTCGATTTCATCGTGGATGTTGACGCCATCGCTTCATACCCTAGAGACGCCTCAAATGAGCGAGGAGCTGAAACCAGACCTACATGCCACCTTTGGCTCTGACCACTCGCCGTCGTCATACCGAATGAAATTTTCGAGCTCTAAAACTCCTGAATTGGAGTAATGGGAATTGGAATTTCGGAATCGCAGAGCTTGTCGATCTTCGAAGAATCGAATGGGAGAGTGACGGCGGATGGTGGCGGTGGAGGTGGAGGTGGAGGTGGAAGGCAGTTGGGGATTAGCATCGTCTCCGGTCCGATTAGGTTTGGGCTGATTTGAATTTTGCCAAAGCGCCAAACTACACATTTCAGGCGCGCGCGCAGTCGATATGCGCCGTACTGTCACAATAGCTTTACGGCGAGTTTCCATGGCATGCCGTAATTTGTTTTTTCTCTTACGTATCATTTACGGCATGCATCAAAACCACGTCGTAGTTGCTTCATAAAAAATCTCATTTACGACATGCAAATGAAGTGCACCATAAAAAGTCCAAGACAACCGGTTAATAACGGCACAAATTAAATGTACGTCATAAAAGACTAAGTCAAATTTTAATATTTACCGGCGTTTCTTCTATGTGTGCTCTAAATAGAGTTATTTAAAACGTGTTTTGAATGTGTGTCGTAAAAGAGCATAGTTATTCATGATATACATTTAATGTATGTCGTAATAAATATATCATTTACGACATGCACTTAAAATAAGTCGTAAATGTATATAAATTACTGCATGCATTTCGAGTGTCGTAAAAGAGAATAGTGACTAACAACGTGTTTTGATATGTGTCGTAAATAAGATCATTTACGGCACGCTTTGACTCTGTGTTGTAAAAAAAGATAGTCATTCACAACGTGTTTTTTATGTAAAAGAGAATAGTGACTAACAACGTGTTTTTATGTTTTTTGTGTCGTAAAAGATATATTTATTACGGCGTGATTTCAATGTGTGTCATAAAAAAAAGATAATCATTCACAACATAAACTCAACGTGTACCGTAATAAATATATCTTTTACGGCGTGCACTTAAAATGTGTCATAAATGTATATAAATTACGACACAATTCAAAATGTGCCATAAATTCCACGTCGTAAAAGATGACTTTTCTTGTAGTGTTCATCTTCTAGAATATTCTCCGATGTTACTTGCTCCTGTAACGTTTTTTATTGAGCTGCTGCTGCTCATCGTTGTCGGCCATGGCCACCGCTCAGCTTCTTGTAATTTGGGGTTAGAGAAGTGAAGCGTAAATAGAATGGAATCAATCTGTGGTATATTAGGTTTTGGGGTGATTAAGGGCCTCTATTTTTTTTGAAAATAATTAAGGGCCTCTATATATATAGAGGAATACAAAAGAAACCTAAACCGAGGGTCTCCTAGACACTTCGGGTATAACTTATACGAAGAAATTCATGTTCCTAAATGTTGTTGGCCTTACTTTGATCTGATGTACGTTTTGTTGTGTAAGGGTTCGGAAGGATTGGCCGATTGGTGGCCAGACGTCTCTACGTCTACCTGCAGCTTTTGTTTGCTCTAAAACTCGTTATAATAGTATGGATGGGTCTTTCGGCTTTCAAAAACCACCTCTCAAAGAAAAACGACACCGTTTCAATGTCCCCTCCCAAATTCTTATTGCTCTTTTAGTTGAAGAAGACACTCGTAGCCTTCACCTGAAAACAATCCCGACGCCTTTTTCGTTCTTTTTTCCGCTCGCGTTTTTCGCAACAATGGAGCCGACGACGTCATCCTTACTCTATCAAAACGACGACGCATCATCATCATCATCATCACCATCCTCATCCTGGGAGCTTCGTCACGACGACGACGGCTTCGTCTACCGCCGACGCCGGAAAAGACCCCGCCTCCACGACGAACCTCCTCCGGCTCCTTCTCCTTCCGCCGCCGCCGTAGATCTCGACGGCGAGGCTCGCCGGAGAGAGTGGAAGGAGAAGGCGCTGAGGAAGCTCAAGGCTCAGTACGAGGCTGAGATTGAGATCTGGGAGCTTCTCGTGACGAGGCTGAAGGCCATGGAGGAGAAGGCGGCTCAGATTCGGCGGCGGAGAGTCGAAAGAGTTGACGAAACGACGTCGTTGGATGGCGCTGGGGAATCCGAGGCTCGGTGCTCGGAGTCGGTGCTGGATGAGCTGCTCTTGCAGGTAATTTGAAATGAGCCTGTTCAAATTTTGAAATCGATTTCGGGATTAGGGTTTTTGAAAAAAGTAATATAATTACAACATTTGGGGAATTTGAGCTGCTGTGAGAGTTGAATATGATTCGAATTTTGCATTTGAAAATCAAATAACTGTGAAGATTTGATGTGAAAAAATTGGGGATTTTTCTTCATTTCTACTAGAATTGCCTGATGTAAAATCAGAATGTACAGTTTTACAGTGCTTGTTGCCTTGTATGAACGAAGGCCTTGAAGCTCTAACAAAGTATGTATCTTGGTGTGTTTGAAATTTTTGTACTGACATAAAGAGAGGGAGAGAATAAGCTTTGTTATAACTTATAAGTTATGGTGTGTTCTGTAGCTAGATAGTGGATAGATTTGCGAGTTAGATCTGATCAGGATGATCTTTGTTTTTTTTGTGCAGGCGGAAACGCAAGAAGCCATCATTGCGGATGTTACGACTTTGTGTGACACGGTTGAAGCAATGTGCGGTGCGCAACAGGAAGATCGAGCTCAGTCGTTGATTGATCTTCCAGTTTGGGGTTCGCCACGGGAGCTCATGAAATCGCTTTGTGACTAGTGGGCAAAACTGTATTCAGACAATGTTCAAGTGGTAGAAATAGTGTTATATAGTGTGAGAGTGAGTTTTTTTTTAATGAGAGAGAAAGAGAGAGAGTTTAAGTCACCAAAAGTCCAAAACTAACCACAAAAAGATGAAGCATTGAAGCTTAGGAGCTAGAAAGCGTGTTGTTCTAATGTAGCTTCTGTACTCAGCACAGAGCAATGTGTCTGCTCTTTCAGTAATATTAGGTTTTAAGCTCTCTAGTAGTGGTAGTAGTGTAGTTGTAGTGTGTTGTGTATAAGCAAGATTTGAGTTCTACCAGTTTTCGATTATATTCATGATTTTCGGTAATGATTTCTTTCCAATTTTACTCTCTGTCCGGGTAGCTTGAGAGTTAGTTGCCATAGCGTGAAGTTTGGATGAATAGTGACCATGTCTATTAAGATGGGGACTAGGAGAGATGATATATTTTGGTGTATTTATGTCCGAATTTGGCATAGATGAACAAATATATGGATGGCATTGGAGGGCCCGACTCCTATAGAAAATGTTACACAAGTTGATTCGATCAGCTGGTGTGAATCAGCCATGTTTTTTGCAGTACAAATAATTTTCTAAAATTATAATGCAAAAAGATTTGTACCACTTTCATTCTATCTGAGCAAGTTTGATTCCCTCACTCTGCTTTCAAAGAATTTCAATAGACTAAGAAGAAGAAGAAGATAATAGTAATAAAGAACTTTATCAAGGTATACATGAAGCTTCGCCACAAACAGCAAGATAATTTAAAACATCATAAGAATGAGGACAAACTATTGAACAATATACTACGTAATATTATTTGTACCAACAACACTAGGTAATATTATTATGACATATTGACTTAGACTGGCAGAGCATTGAGAAATCTATATCGAAACAAAAATCTCATCCAGCAATACTTATGAATATATAAAAGAGTATTAATAATATAATTAAAGGCCAGCAAACATCAAATTGTTCATCATCGTCTTACAGCAGAGTTTGGCATTAAACCCATTAACTTAAAAGACCGGAAGCCAGAAAATAAGAATAAGTTAAAACAATTACAGCAAGCGAAAATTCACAGGTCGCCTTTGCCTTTGAGTTTTGCTCTGGCATCGATTTCGGCTGCAAATCAATCAAAAACCAATACTAAATATAAGTAAATATTCACAAGCTCGACCCAAATTCAAAGCGATCAATTTAAACATCAAAACAAACCAAAACAACATTGCAAACCGACCTTCTCTTCTCCTGTAGCGTTCGATGAGTCTATCATTAATACTGTGTCATTCCTGTAACAAGCCTCGCACGTACTGTGTGCCGAAGTGAAGGGCAGCAAAGGAAACGCTTACAGCAAAGACGGCAGAGAGAATCGTTTTCGTCTTGTTCGACAACCCCAACGATCGAATTGGGACTTAAATTCTGATTCTTATGTACTCTTACTCACTCTTTTAAAAGGCCACCCAGGCGTTTGGCGAAGCTAAATAAGAGAATAAGCTCTCTGGGCGGACTGGGCACGCCTAGGCGAGTCTAGGCAGGCTGGGCGCTCTCAGGCGCTCCTGGCCGAGTCTAGGCGATGCTGGACGTGAAAATAATAATAATTTAAAACCCAAATAATTTGAGATTTGAGATTATTACTCTATATTATATATTTTTGTATGAAAATTATGACAATTTAAACTATATTTATTGTTAATTTTATTATATAAGTGTTTTAAATATTCATTATTTCACATATATATATATATGTATTGAATTAATACCGCATTTAAGTCGCCTAGAAAACGTCTAATTCCAATTAATCCACGTCTAGTCGCCTAGGCGCTAGAAGGTATGTTCACCGTCTAGAGTCGCCTAGCGTTTTTTAGAACCTTGCTCTTACTTAGACATGGTGTTGGGCCGGATTTTTCTTTTTCTTTTTCTTTAGGCCCAGCCCAATCTTCTATGGGACAAATTTCTGGTAAGCCTATAAAATTGGCCCAAAGCCTATCGGCTCACCCTAGTCCAGTTCTGTTTCATTTTTGTTTGTTCTGTTGTAAATTTAATTCTAAATTCTAAATTTTTATAAGAAGTGTCAAATGACGGAAATTAAAATTTCAGTATTTTAAATTACATTATTTGTGAATTCTTGTGTTTGAATTTCTTCATTAAGAAATTTAATAATAACAAGAATTACAAACTTTTAACAAGGATTCGAGGGAATCATAAAAGGACACATCTTTTTTAGGGAATTTGAATTAGAGATTTAAATCTTCAATTCTCTTGATTTTTAAAATAGAGGAATTGTAAAATTCTCAAAGACAAAGAAGTTATCCAAACACAAAAAATTAGAAGATTAAATTCTAAATTACTGAAATTCAATTAAATTCTTCTCATTCCTCTTTTTGTGAGCTGCTACTCTGAGAATTGATTAATTGAATATGATTTGAATTTTGCATTTGAAAATAAAAAAACTGTGAAGATCCGAAGTGAAAAATTGGGGGTTTTTCTTCATTTCTACTAGAATTGCTTGATGTAAATTCAGAATGTACGGTTTTACTACTTTGTTGCCTTATAAGAACTAAGGCCTTGAAGGCTTGAAGCTCTAACAAAGTAGGTATGTTGGTGAGTATGAATTTTTGTACTGACATAAAAGAATAAGTTTTTTTTATAAGTTATGGTGTTTTCTGTAGCTGGATTGTGGGTAGATTTGTGATCGAAACTGTATTCAGAGTTACAGACAATCCTCAAGTGGTAGATAATTCTTTGCTGATAGTGTGATATAGTTTGAGTGAGATAAGTGATCAAGACTAACCACAGGACAATGAAGCATTGAAGCTTATGATTTAGAAAGTGAGTTCTACTGTAGCCTCTCAACTCAGCATAGAGCAATGTGTCTGCTTTCTACGAGTTTAGTAATGTGCTGATTAATGTGTGTATTATAAGGTCTTGAGCTCTCTAGTAGTGGTAGTTTTGTGGTGTGCTGTATACTTGTATATGCAACATTGAGGTTATATTGGTTTTCGATTATATTCATGATTACTTTCAGTTTTAGACTTATAGTTTGATGCTTTCAGATCCCACTTTGCATGTTGTGTCCTCCGATGAAAATGTCATTCTTTTGTTGACTCTTTACAAAGGGTATATAGGCAAATCTGTAATCTGTTAAGGTCGAGCTTTATGGGGTTGACTCTTGTACTAGTTCTTTGAAGGATCAGTATTGCCAGACTGAAAAAGGTACCTTGCCCAAATAAATATTTGCAAACAATGATAGTATTAAGGAGCATAATGGGCATTTGAACATGAGGCAGTTTGGTCATGACTTTAAAATTGAAATCTTTCCTTTTATTAATATTAATAAGCATGCATCAACAAATTGAAGGTTCTACTTTCCGAAATACAAGCAATGCAAGAAGAGATGGAGTGAACGGATCAAAGATAAGATGTGTTACTAATAACTAAACTGGAAGACTGTTTATTTTGACAAAGTCTGAAGATCAACTTCATTTAGTAGAGAGGGAACGACTTCTATTGGTTCAATTTTAAAGCCAGCTTTTTGACATGCATCCTCTAACAGCTTCACTTGTAAAGGACCATCGGGACAAAATACAACAACAGCTCCACCACTACCAGTGAACTTTGAGGCTGCACCTACTCTTCGAGCCACCTCCACCATTTCTATGTTTAACGCACCAAGAGCCTCATCTCCAAACATGCGCCTGCACAACATCCACATAAGTTCCAGTAGAACAAACCGCAAGGCCATATATATAAATTATAAGCTGTGAGTTATTCTAATGATAAGGTAACATAACACACATAACATTTCTTTGGCTCCTGAGAGGATTAGATAGTGAAAACATGGTCTCAAACTGCATACTAGTGTACAGTATGAACAATCCCCTTGGGTGACAACAGTGAGAAGTCTCTGAACAGTTTCTAAGGCCGATCCAACCCATGTATGACAAGCATTATTGCTTATGTAATTATCTTCATTTTCGAATTTCTTTTTTATTTAATCAAATGCAGTTCATATACACATTGCATGAATATGGCCTTCAAGGAATAGAATGATGACTAGTTGTTCCAATAGCCTGAATCAAATCCAGAGATGACAAACCTTCTAAGATCAAAATTAGAGTTCATGAGAGCTGCTAGTTTAGTGTAGTCCTGTTCAAGCAAAGCCTCCCTTCCTTCTAGTGCAATATCCGCCACTTCTTTCATTGACGATATTATAAGCTCATCCCCATTAAGCCACCTTTGGCGAACTGTACTATGTACCTGCTCACACAACAAAATGTCTCAATTCATGCACAAATATCCCAACAAGCAAAAAAGCAAACAAGGGAAAATAACAATGAAGAAGACTAACCTTCCCAGAATCACTTGGATTCTCGGCATAGATAAGATGTAGAGGCGGGAGAAGACTAACATCCATGGGCGTGTATATCCCATGCCCCAAAGTATCCATATGTTCCTTGTCAAATTCCTACACACACAAAAATACCACTACATTTTAGAATCCATTTCGTAACGATTCTCAATTCACTACACAATAGCAAAACAGTCCCAATCAGTACCATATAAACAAGCCCTCCATAGACCTGCGCAACACGATCCTGCAGACCAGCCACAATCCCGAGCTGCTTCTCCGCTCCGAGGACAATGCCAGGCCTCACCTCCACTTTGATCACATGCCTAAGATTGTAAAAGTCCAGAAGACAGCTCAACGCCGCACACACTATAGCACTAGACCCCGAAAGTCCAGTCTACGTGAAATCGAAAAAGAAAAAAACCTCATTACTCACCAAAAACTCAAAAACTTCATTCTCAAATTAACAATGTGAATCAAATCAATCAATCCTCCTCTCTCTCACCTGACGAGGAATATTAGTATCATAAGAGAGAGTGAAATTGCGCGAAGAATCGAAATCGATTCCATTTTCTTTACAGTGATCAAAGAACACCTTGCATATCGCCATCAGCAGCCTCACGCCGCCGTAGTAACCCTCATTCTCCAACCGATGCACCTAATTTTCACACAAAATTGCAGATCCAAAATCAAATTTAATTTCTTCAATTTCACACAACGCAGAATCAGAATTTCAATTTTGGATTGATTACCAGGTGAGAGAGGGATCGGAAGGCGACGAGGTCGTGAGTCGGGTGGGGTTGAATGACGAGGTCATCGGACGGCTGTAATTTGACGGAGGCGTAGAAGTTTCCGAGGCTGAAGGAGATGGTTCGGCCGTAGTAGACGTCGCTAGGGTTGCCGAGAAGACCAACCCTCGCGTAGGCTCTGTGCTCGATGATGACCTCAGACGACGCCGTTTCGGTGTTGTGCTCCATTTTCTCAGATCTTCCTAGAATGCTACTTGAGGTTGACTCTAACGCTCTAGCTGGAGAGTGTTTATGAAGGCCACGTCACACCAATAAATACCTTACGTGGCAGTTACTTTATTAATTATTTTTAAGATTAATTTTAAGTTACCTTACGTGGCACTTCTGAAATAGATCGGAACCGTACTGTATCGTAATAAATTTTTTTGTTTGAGTCCTATTTGGTTTGATTTTTTGGCAAGACCGTCTCACGAGTTTCGGATCGATTTTTCGATAAAAATTTATAGGTTTAAACAATTATTTAAGTTAATTATTGTTTGAGAAAGACAGAATCGTAGAAAGATAGAAAAAATGTGAGAGAATGAGAGTATTTTTTGTAAGTATTTTCTATATATATGTCTTTAAAATATTTAAAATGGGTGAGTGTATTTATTTATGTAAAGAAATAAGCACAATTTTTGACACGCATATTATCTTGGAACGATTCAGTTTTATTCGATACTATACCATAAAAAGTCATTCGGTTCGAATTTAGTTCTGTTCTGTTTCTTGATTAGTTTGTCTTACGAATTTCGAGACCAACGAATTTTAGTTAGACTTATTTCAATTTTCAATTCAATTTATCGGTAAAACATCTCACCCCTATAAAAAAACAACTCTAATTAACCGTATTTAAAAAAGAGAGCTTTATTCTGGATTAGATATATGAACTAATTAATCGACGGGATCAGAGCTCGGATTTTTGAAGGTTCGAGTTGGGAAGAAAAATGTAAAAATAAAATAAATAGTGTTTGGCTTTCATGTTAACCAACACAATAGTTTATGCAGAAGTTTCTGAGTATCATTGAGAATGAATATCACTGTAGTCACTGTACAATTGAAGCAAGAAATATACAAGTGCGAGGGTAGAGCATAAACTATCCAAACATAAGAGATCGATGCATGATGAGATGAGATTATGTGAAACGTATCAATCTTCCTCCTCTTCACTATCTGCAGGCAGTCCCATATCGTCTCCAATGTCTTCGAGAAGCTTGTCGACGTCCTCCCCCAGCTCCAACAACCTCGTACTGAGTTTTTCCACTTTGCTCTGTTCTTGTCCAAGGCACACGAGAAGGTCGTTCAGTTCTCCCTCGCTTTCCTTCTGCGCTTCTTCCCTTGCCTGAGCTATGATTGCTTCGATGTCTGAAAATTTTGAAGATGCTCCTCCACCCTTTTGACCTTTCACCGAATTTTCTAATTGGAAATTGGCCTGCTCGAGACTGTTGTACGCATCCGATAGACTCTGTAGGTCAGATTCCATCTTGCCAGCTAAATTTTTATACATGGTTGCCTCGGATTCAAGCTTGGCTTTCTCTGCCTTGAGCAGCTCCCACCGCTTAGATGCTTCTTGGAGATCCCGTCTCATTTTCTCTACATGCACTCTATCCGAGCCCGAACCTTGCTCAGAATGGGAATGACTAGCCCCACCGGTTGCTGCCACATCCTCCGCCAGTGATGCATTGCGGTCAAGGAGGTCCTAGAAGACCAAAAAGAGTGTAAATTGAAGAAAGAAAAAAGTAAACATATTCAATAACACACATTCCATAGCATGCTTCTTCTTTAGTCAACTCTTTTACATCTATAAGGATTCCTCTACAAGAACTGAAACGCAAGAGTTGGTGTACATTTAGCAATACCTGTATTTCGGAACATTGCTTCTCAACAAATGCTCTGAGACGCTTGACATACTCCCCATCACTTTCCCCACTCTTTTGTTCCAAATCTGCTGGCACAACTGCCACTTCGCTCTTTGGATGACTGTAAACCTCAACAATTTTTTCCCTGATGTTCGCCTCTAAATTCTTAACATGGTTTACAAATGCAGCATCAAAGATTGAGGAGAGAACTGGTTGATCCTCATCTTTATGATCAGATAAACTGTTCTCATCGACATTTTCAGTCTCCACCATACTAGCAGAAGCAGATCTGGATAATTGTTTACGGGTCTCAGTAGACCTTGCGGAGGTGAAATGAAAGCTTTTTCTCATTTCATCAAACTTCAAAAAGTACGACGTGAGTCCAACTTTCTGGCTTATAGAGTCAACTATTGTAAAAGCATCTGTCCCACTTTCACCTGAGTTACTGTAGATAACACATTCTCCCAGAAGGACGGCCGCCAATCCCTTTGTGAATACGGTTGCAGATGAACTCGAGACCAACTCAAGCAGATATGTGATGTGGGGACGTGAATCTAGGAAACAATGCACAGCACTAGGATAATCAGCAAGCCATGTCACCAGCATTTTCAAGAGAATTGGTTGAATATATGAGTTTCCACTTGACTTTCCGTCTTTATTTTTCATAGAAGAAGCAACGGCCAAGTATTTTACCACACGATGCATAAGAGGCTCAGAAGCTCCTAAAGAAGGCGTAGGTGCCTCAAGTTCAATTTGCAAAACCTGCAAATCGGATCTTTCATTAAAGCTAATTTGATTTACTTTGCTGTTTCTGTTAAGTGATAATAAAGCAAAGAAAGCACTGAATTTGATGAAAGTTCATAATTGGCCTAAAATCTGATAATCATACTTGTTGGTGCATCGGAGAATTGGAAGATGATATAACTACATACCTTTTCCTTGCAGTAGATATTGTCCTTCATAACATGAGATAGAACACTTGCAGCTCTGCCACATGTCTGCGCTTCAATATATTAGCTACTTCAACAGAGGTCTTCTAGTCTAACAAAAACATACAAACAATCAAGTGAAAAATTACCTCAAGATCAACTTCATTTTCACTCATGGTAAGACCTTGTAACAGCATGCTGCAATAGAATTATGACATTAATATCACAAGAAGATTAACGGTACAGGCAGATGAAAGTACTAACAGTAAAAATGGAAGTACGCAGTAAATGTGCATATGAGTAAACAAACCTTCCAAATGACATGTTCACATCTTCCTCAAGGGGTGCATGAGTCATTGAATGTGGTTGAGGAATCAACGTTGACGCTAACATTTTTTGACCATCAGCATTTTTCTGATTCAAGTGAGGTGGAAGTCAACTTCTGAAGAATTAAATAGAAAGAAAGAAAAAACTAAAAGGTGAAAATATAAGATCAAGAAGTACATATTTGGTATGTCAGGGACTCAACATGTCATATATACATCAAATGGTCATGAATGTAAAGCAATGATATAAAGAGTGAATAAAATAGCCAACCTCACAAAAGCTCTTGAAAACATAATCTGCTGCCACAAATTCTTGTATACTAGACGTCCTTAAGATGATTCGTAGAACTGAGTTCAGAGCAGATTCCTGTGGCCCCTCTCCAAGGACTTTGCTTGCAAGAGCATCAAGATTTTTCGAATGTCCAATAATCAGATTACCAATGCATTGTAATGCCTGACAAAGTGAACAAACATTAATACTTTTGAAGTGCCTCAATACCTACTAGGCCCTATATCCATTGCAGTGAAGTCTTACAGAGATCAAATTATGCATCTTCCTTTTGCAATCAATATTATTTTCTTAGATAATAAGTGCCAAGTTTTAGGATAGTGGTCCAATAATTCATTAATCAGCCTTTTATGGATGGATAAGTACAGAGGTTGAAAGCTCTTCATGACAAGCTGATGCTGCTCGGTACATACTATACTTAGGCAGATGTGTATGAAATGTATGTGTGTGTGAGAGAAAGGGGAGAGACAGAGAGAATAGAGGTGATGGAAGAGGGATCAAGAATCACTTACTGCACAACGGACAGCAACAGGTGCCCATTGGCTTTCTACACCCAGCATAAGAAGATGGTCCAAGACTTTTTTCTACACACAATCAGCATAAAAGGTTAGATATGACCAAAGTATTATTTCAAAGAAGCACTAGTTAAATTACCTGAACAAGAGTAGTCTTATTTGTCAGCTTATTTGCATCTTTTCCAGGATCAGTCTCTGAACCTCCCATTATTAGCAAACTGATAGTCTCCAACGAACTGAGTAGATTAATTGTCTACTGGCATGGCATTTGTTCCCACATCGACAACAAATTACCGGTAAGAATTGTGCAATGTTTTCTTTCGGTTCAATACAGTGTGATGAAAACCGAGCATCTAACCTTTTGTTGAGTAAAACTATACGTACTTCCTCGTAACCTCAAAATTGACATCAAGGGGTCAAACCCAATCGTCTCCCTCAGTAGTATCTGAATGAAACACATTGTGAAATTAGAAGCAAGAAGTGACCAAATGAGTAGATGAGAACAGAAAGCTTGCAAAAGTAGAGGAACAACAATATGTTAAGTACCTGGTTAGAAGCATTCTTCCGAATAAGATTGTTTAACAATTCAATACAGTCCTGTGAAATAAAAATACATTAGATTAATTTACATACAAGAGATGTCTCAAATGCTGTTTAAGAACATATATATGGTATCAAAACTGGGAACTGGATGTATGCGTTAGACATTTTACTTACTACACTATAAACTACAGTTTAAACAGAATGAGGAACCAGGAATCACCTGTACAACAACACCACCATCTGAGCCACCTTCTTCTTTGATGATGCTGAAAATCTTTTCGAAAGCACCTTCAAAGACCACAATCTTTTGAATTTCCTGAAATTATAATACCTATCTGTTAATACCAAAGTGCACCCAGCATATGATGGTTTCAAACAAATACACTTGTATCAAAAGTAAATATGATAAACCATTACAAAAGCAAACATCACCTCAGCTTCACGTGTCAAGTATGTAAGAAGTAATAAGGCTTCATTTCGTATAACCTACAAAGCAACCACAACATTTGAGGATGACTGGCAAAAAGTGTAAATATTGTTTCTTACAATCTTTCACATGTTCCAAAAGATCTGAAAAATTCCTCTAAATATAAAGATGAAGGAACAAACAATATGATTTCGAAAGATCAACCCTTAAGCATTAATGGTGGTGGCAATGGTGAATGGTAAAATATATTCACACATGAGAAATGTTTGTTCATGGCATAGTACCTCACGATCCATAAGCATATCCATTAGGCGAGTTATACCACGAGGTATAGTCAAAATGGCTTCCTGTAACCTGAATAGGGTAATCAGCCATGACTCTTTCTAAACCATGAAAAAAATCCAGACAAAAGAGAAGGTAACTTTAAACTAATACCTATTTGGGGCAATATTGAGAAGAGCTGTCAAAAGTTGAAGAGTGTAATATCGTACATAGAAATCCTCCTCTGCCTACCATAAGAGCAAAATCAAAAAGAAGATGAGAATTGTAGAAAGCATCGGTGATTACTAAAAACAACCTACAAACCCAAATAAATTCTGAGCTTTTAAAATCCAATAGAAGAACTCTTACCAGCAAACTTAAAAGAAGTGAAATACTGTCTGCTTCTCTGGAAAGTAGATCAGCGTTCATCGCAGCAGGTTGAATCTTGTTCTTTGGAACTTTCCCATGGTCAATAGGAGTCAATGCACCGACAAGAGTTTCTAACGCACCTCGAACCTGCATATGTGGAATACAAAAAATGACACACTTTCTTAGATAACAATCGAAAGTAGAGGACTACATTTAGACTAATTTCATAGAAGCGCACGGAGAACAAATAAAGTAAAGAAGAAGAAACAGTAGCAACCATTTCAACATCTTCACGCTCTTCTTTCAACACGCCCATCATCACAGGAAATCCTACGCATGACGCACGAAAAAAAACAAACAGTATCACATACGAACAAGCTCAGTTTCGTAAAAGTGAAGAAAAAAAAACACAAACAAACTTAGTAGCGAAACAAGATTAGTAGCACTCCACACTCACCCATTGCTCCGAATGCAAGCTGAGCACCGGAACTTTCCACCACAACAGACTGAAGCTCCACCATAGCCGTCCTCCTATCCTCAGCTAACTTCCCATTGCTAATACAATCCAGCAATCTCTCCACATAACTACAACAACAACCAAACAAACATAAAACACTCATTAATCACTATTCGAAAACTCGAAAAACATACAATGTAGTACCGAATTACATAATCCTCAGTTTCAAATTATATACCTGTCATCATTTGAAGATGAAGATCTCTCGTTGCCGAAGACGAGACCTACTACTCCCTTGTAACTATTGACCAAATCCATTCACTGAAAACCCTAAATTGACCTAGCAAACGAAAATGAAACCGAAACTTTTCACGACGAAAAATCAATCGGAGAAAGCTTAAAATTAGGAAAGGGGAGCTGAAAACGTTGACCACTTGCCTGATCAATAACGCCGGCCGGCGACGGAGTAATGGATCGATCGAAATCTTGGAGAGAGAGATTCAGAGATGGTTTTGGCGGAATCGTATATTCTTCGTATTCGATTTTATTTCTACACTATTGTATAACCAAAATACACACAGAGCTTCTTCGTTTGTGATAGTCCAACTCTCTCTCAGTTTATGCTCACGTGTAAACTGACAGACTAACTCACCATGGCAAATGCCAATACCCGGTTTCTATGACCCGACCCGACCCGACTTGATTGTCACTACCGGCAAAAACATTATAGCCGACGAGATTTTGAAAATAATTTTTTTTTTATTTTTTTTTTATTTTTTTTACAAACTCGTCGGCTATAGTACTATAGCCGACGAGATTGGGTAAAAACCTCGTCGGCTATACTATTACCGACCGACTTTAGCCAGCCGACTATAGTATAGCCGACGAGATTTTAGTCGGCTGGCTAAAGTCGGTCGGTAATAGTATAGCCGACGAGGTTTTTACCCAATCTCGTCGGCTATAGTACTATAGCCGACGAGTTTGTAAAAAAAATAAAAAAAAAATTATAAAAAAAATTATTTTTTCCACTATAGCCGACGAGATTTTTATCTCGTCGGCTATAGTTTTCAAAATTTCGTCGGCTATAGTGTTTTTTCCGGTAGTGTGTATATATAATTGAGATGATCATCCTACCAAAGTAAAACCCAAGCAACCCTCATCCAGATATTCGATGAGCTTATGAGCATATGTCATCTCTACTAATTATTTTTAATCAAAAAACATAGAAGATTGGTTGGGTATTTAGCTTTGCTGCATATTCTTCATCTGAATCTAACGCATATAATGGTCGTCGTAAGGTCTGATGACTTTGATATGAGCAGTAAAAAAATAGTCGTTTATCGTTTATCTCAGGCAGCCCAAATTTCTTCACTGTAGGCATGTAGCTTATATTCTTGAATTTATCGAAAAATGTTCAGAAAGATAGAAGAAAGATAAGAGAGAGACGTATCTCTGCTATGGTTAGGTGTAGGGAAGAAAAAGACAGCATTTGCATCTCAACCACACTGGACGGCTTAGACAGACTTGCTCGACAATACTCGGTACCTCTTTACTCGGAGAGGATCCGAGTTCATCATGAACTTGGTTTTTGCATAATGAGTAGTTTTCATATTATAATATACTATATAAATATATAATTAATTAAATATATAAAAATAAGAATTCGCCTAATTACCGATTAAACTTCGCCTATACTGCTAGGCGCTAGGAGGAAGTAGGCAGTAAAGCCTTGATTGTGCCTATGTGGTAGTGAAAGAAAATTTTGTTGAAGCAAAGAAGATTTTTGATAAGATGGTTCTTTTGTTTAAATTGGATTTAAAGAAGAAAAAAAATGAATTTCACTATTTTATTTTGAAGGATAAGTATGAAATTAACTAATCTATAGGGTGAACTAAAAAATTATGGGGAGTAAATAATTGCTTGGAAAAAAAAACACTCTGAAGTGTTTTGCTCATTATAAAAAAACTAACACGTATAAACTTAGAATACACATAATTTTGGTAGTCAATTAATTATTGGGCATGTTTGGTATTGTTTTTAGAATGTCTAAAAACTCTTTTGAAATTAAAAAAAAAATCGTTATAAATAGAGAAAAATTCAAAAAAAATAAAAAAATTATGTTGTTGAATTTCAGAAGCACTTGAAAGTGTTTTAAAAAATACATAACATATACTTCTTAATTTTAGAAGCACTTTAAAAATTTCAAAAACGTTTTTAGAACTCTAAAAAACAATCTCAAACAAGCATATTGTCTCTTAACAAAACTCAGGATAGTTTAGAGAGTTGTAAGCCACTGGTTCTAGGTATTACAAAACAATTTATAATAATGTCCAATTTCCTATTATAAAATTGAAATCACAAAATTTGGTTAATACAACGTTGATGTACGACCTCGTCAAATCTCGGACGAATATACTTGTCTACTTCCAACTCATAATTGACCATATTTCCACGTCACACCGCGTTTTTACAGCCTATGAAATTTACCATCTTTAACAAAATCAACTGCCATTTATTACATCCCCAATCATCCACCGTCCAATTTCATCCGAAGGCTCACATTAATCCCTCTCAATTCTTAATAAAAACCAAAGAAAAGAAGAGGTTTAAAAAAATGACTGTTCTTCTTCTTCTTCTTCTTCATCTTCCTCACTTCGTTTCCAGAGGAGAGAAAACGAGTTGGGTAATCTTCTTAAATATAAAACCAAAACCAACCAAACGGCTATAATTGGCGTTACAAATTTTCGAGAGGTCCAGAGAGAATCACCACCCATAAATTTTTTTAAAAGCTTCAACCTTTTTGTCCTTTTTTTTTCTTGCCGAGATTTTTTCAGAGATGAAAAGTTTTGGCCTTTTTTGGTTTCTGAGAGTCTGAAGAGGAAAATAGGATCAGGGTATCGAAGAACACGATTGGGGGTGTATTGGGTTTCATCCCATTTTCTTCAATCAGTGTTGGTTTTATCGCATTGTGTTTACTATGGCTGATGGGTATTACAGCTCTAAGAAGACAGATGATGTATGCGACGATGTTTGTGGAGAGGTAGTAGTTGCTCTTTGGTTTTTTTTTTGTTATTTCGTTTCGTAAAGTTTGCGTTTTTGTTGTGGTTTGAGTATTTGGTGATGTTTTATATTGATTGTTTGCTCTGTTTGTTCTCTGTCTTTATCTTTTGCATTGTGCCTGTAATAATATGTTGGGAGGTTTCGATCAATGTGTTGGTTGATGTTTGAATAGGTGGGAATTGGTAATTTCATTTGTTTTTTTTTTCTTGTGATTTCAATTGTTTGATTTCTGTACATTTTTGAAGGTGATTCCCTGTTTCCGGTGATATACATGAGCTTCATTTTATATATTCAACCATTTTTCACTCCTTAGTTTCTTATGAATCTTCATCATGCATCAGAAGAGCAAAAAAAATTTGATAGCAAACTGGTTATTTGGGATTTAAATCTGCATTGTATTTGCTTTATTGAATCTACAACAAGTTCTGAACAGGCAGAAAGATTTGATGCATAAGTTCTCTAATTGTTTTGATGAAAGAAGTTTTGTTATAAAGCAGATATCTTAAGAATGTTTTGGTTTTCATGGGAAGCAGGGATCAGAGGCAGCATTGAGCATGTCTAGACTCCGATGCATTTTGCGAGGCTTGGATTTGAAGACTTACATTTTCGTCTTTGCAGTTCTTCCGTTAGGCATATTTGGTGTGTATTTACATGGACAGAAGGTTTCATATTTTTTAAGACCTCTTTGGGAATCTCCTCCGAAGCCTTTTATTGAACTTCCGCATTTTTATCATGAGAATGTGTCGATGGAGACTCTTTGCAGGCTTCATGGGTGGAATACTCGTGAGACACCGAGACGAGTTTATGATGCAGTTTTGTTCAGTAATGAGGTAGACATCCTAACAATCCGGTGGAATGAATTGTATCCGTATATCACACAGTTTGTACTTCTGGAATCAAATTTGACGTTTACTGGCTTGCCCAAACCATTGATTTTCGCCAAGAACAGGAACAAGTTTAAGTTTGTTGAAGACCGGCTCACTTATGTAACAGCGGGAGGAAGATTTAAGAAAGGGCTAAATCCATTTTATGAGGAGGCATTTCAAAGAGTAGCACTAGACCAGCTTCTTAGAGTGGCCGGTATGGAAGACGATGATCTGCTTATAATGTCAGATGTTGACGAGATTCCTAGTGCCCACACGATAAACCTCTTGAGGTGGTGCGATGACATCCCACCTGTTGTTCATCTCAGGCTGAGGAATTACTTGTACTCTTTTGAGTATTTTGTTGATGAAAAGAGCTGGAGGGCATCAGTTCACAGGTATCAGACTGGTAATACTACGTATGCGCACTTCAGACAGAGCGAGTACCTTTTGTCTGATGCCGGATGGCATTGTAGCTTTTGTTTCCGCCATATCAGTGAGTTCATATTCAAGATGAGAGCTTACAGCCACTATGATCGGGTGAGGTTCTCTCATTACTTGAACCCTAAAAGGATTCAGGATGTGATATGCAAAGGAGCTGACCTATTTGACATGCTTCCCGAGGAGTACACGTTCAAGGAGATTATTGGCAAGATGGGACCTATACCTAGATCGTATTCAGCAGTTCATCTTCCTGCGTATTTGCTGAACAATGCTGAGAAGTACAAGTACTTGTTGCCCGGAAACTGCAAGAGGGAGAATGGCTGAGTCTCGTAAAACGAGATGCCTGCTCAAATGCTTGAACAGGCAAGTTGTTGATAGAGCTCCTTGTGAATTGGACCAAATAGTGATCCCCAATTAGAAAATTGATGACTGTGATGTTTCAGAGATACAAAATAGGTCATTCTTAGAGTGTTTGAAAAGAACATCATGGATTCCTGAAAATTAATGGGAAATTATGTACATTTCATATCTTTAGTTTTGGGTTTCTGTGGAAGCATATCAATTTTCATGTGGGGATTTTTATTTGAGGCAAAGCTTTTAGTGAGCTTATATGTAACCCAGTTGATATTGCATTGTCCCAAATGACATTTCCCAGTCTTCTTTAATGGGAACTGTGATTTTTTCAGACTAATATATTATATATATGGTCTTCTCTTAACACCTTTCTTTCTGTCATCATAAGTTCTTGAATACATGTTTACATGTCTTAGTAGAATTAACACATTATTTCAAAGACTCTTTTGCTTCATTTCTCTTTCTGATTCCAGCAATGCCTTGCAACTTTGAATATGGAGGTCCACTCTAGCAAAGACCAACAAGAAAACGTTTTTGTCCCTAGAACATACCTAAGAGAAATCTATCTGCTCGTTGACTTGTTTCAATTAATTAAGAAAATCCAATTGTCTTATGCACGTCTCAAGTATCCACATCACTTGCAATATAAAAACCAGAGGTGGATCTCAGAGTAACCATACCCAGCAGTTGCTGAGCCAAAAATTTGAATATCAAGGAATAATTTAAAATCTGCTGAGCAGGAACAATCAGGTTAACAAGCCTAATATAATTAACCTATTATAATATCATAAATTTTCTTCTTTTTACTCTTTCCATTTCACTTTCATCTGTTTTACACATTTAAGATGTTTTAACTCTTTGAATTTTCAAAATTTTCTTACATTGCTATAGCATATAGCTCTAATTTTTTTTCCTAATTTTATCTAATTTTTTCGCTCACCTAAAATTTAGTCATTAGATCCACCACCGAGAGAAACCTTTATTTTCATATAATTATTAGCTATATACTCAAACGGACAATTGTAGTTGAACCATTCATCTCACTTTTGAGAACATTTGCTACTGATTTCAAAAGGGTCAGCTTGTGATTTCACATGGACTTACCTCATAAGAATTGAACTCCACGCATAGCTCTATTTCTAGGTTTGGCACACAACTGTGGTATAATACTGTTGAATAAGTTGGGTTGTATTTGTTGAACCAAAAGCAGAAAATAGGGCACATGAAAAGAGCTAGTTAAGTTTGTAAGGTAATTCCAAACACATGCATGCTTCCCATATGATTCCAGATTTCAGATCAGATAAAGTGAAGTGGCCTTTAACCACCTTAATCCTACCAATAGACTCAAGTTGGTAATCTCCTCATTTTTTCACCAGTCTATGAACAACTTCATCAAACTCAACTAATGGAAACTTCAAGGTTCGAAATATTGGCAGACCTCCTTTTCATGAAGAAGTTAATTCACACTAGACATGAAGACAACCAGTACAAGATTGCTGTCCAAAACTTGGACATGGATTCTTCATTTGATTATTCATCATTGTAACATTTCCAGAATTAAAGCTGTAATAAACTTTAATCAAAGAATAAAACAGGAGCCAAGAAGAAATGTTGGCATAGTATACACAGCATGATAATTCTATGTTATAGAGGTTTTGGGTCTTGAAATGCACCCCCATGAAATCACTGATCTAATTACTGTCCCAATCCTCATCTAGGTCTTTTGGTGTTCTTGTCCTCTTGACATCATGCCCTTTACTCTTCTCTTCCCTGTTTACCTGATGATCCTCATCCTCACTACTCGTGTAATTCGATCTTCCCACAGTTGATGCTCGAGAATCTTTCACCGTCTCTGATTCCCACAATGAAGTCTCATCGTCACTAAACAAATCGTCTGATTCTATGTCCTCTTTAACAAATTTTCTTACGTTATAATCAGCACCCCCTTCTAAATATTCACTGTTATGCTTCCCCCTTGCAACACTTGATACCTTGAACCTGTCCTGAGGTTCATCAGAATCATCAGTATTATCTACCAGATGCTTCGTTTCTACCTTCACATAATCTAACTTCAAGTTCTCTTCATCATCACTGCTGCTTTGGTATTCACGATTCACAGCTCTTGATGGTGTTGACTCATGCTTTTCTTCGTCATCCGAGTGCCACATTGCATTTTCAAGATCACTGAAGATAATTTCTGATTCAGTATCTTCGTCTGCCATAATCTGTTTTGTATTAGCTTCAGATTTTCTCTTAAAACGTTCATTATTTCGCCCCCTTCCGATCTGATATTGCTTTCCCGCGTCTGTTGTAGATAACTTGAACTTCTCCGGCAATCCATCAGAGTCATCAGCATCACTGTCAAAAACACTAGTATGGGCCATGCTATTAGAATCTGATCCCCCATCATCATCCTCGTAATCACTATCAACAGGCCTTTGCTTGCCATGTGTATCCCTATGACCCCTAGTCCTTTTGATCTCATCATCAGAGCTGTCATTTTCAAGTCTTCTGTATCTTCCCCCAGATTCTTCTCTGTTCCTGTACTTTATTCGGGTAAACTCTTGTTCCTCTTCTGCTTCCTCAGCAGCCCATTCTTGTTCAGCTGCAATCTCAATGTCAGCAATGAATTTGTCCAGCTCCTTCTGCTCATCTCGATCTAGAGGTTCTGAATGTCTCAGCTTATTATCAGTCTCCTCTGTCAGCGACACCTTGTCTCCACGGAATACATAAGGAGTCCCATCCTTTTGATCAATTGCATTGAAAAATGAGGAGGCAACTCTCTGGATACTGGCCATGGCAACTGGATCCTCAGGATTAACACCACTTCTGCGGAGATTCTGTTCTATTTTCTTTATGTTTAGCTTCTGCGACTCAAGAGCTTGTTCAAATCTTGCCTTGAATAACGCCTGCAAGTATATATGTAGAAATTAGTCTCCACTATCCTTCCATTCAAATGTTCAGTGGTCCTTTACTGAGGCATCATAACAGAATTTTGTTTCAAACTGTCCTGGAAAATGAATGTTCAGCTATCAAGTATGGTGCCAACTAGCATAGTATCCCTATCATACAAGTATATAAAGATTTGTACATGCTCTGCTGATGCAAATTACAGCACTAAAATTCCAATCCTCTCAAAAAGCTAAGTGGTTTACCACGTTTGTTCCCAGAGAAAAATACATACATGCATGTACACGAACACATATCACTTCTGACACACTTGGGCATAAAAAATAAATGAATATTAGAAGGGAAGCCATGTTTACTCACCTTCCTTTTTGTAAGTGTATTGAAAGGTATTAAATTTTTAGGCTGGCGGTAGTTTCTTCCACGAAACATGATGATTGTTTTTGTATTATGGATATTGATCACAATACCACCACTAAGCCTTGCAAGCATAGTTGCCATTTCCTTGATTTTCTCCTTTGGGAAGTTATCACAACAAACTTGTACGGTCTCATGAAACTTCCAATGCATGTGCATATTCTGGACAACTCCTCCAAAGACCCCGCGAACACCAACAGGAACATAATTTTTGTTCCTGAAGCCAATCTTCTTATAAGCTTGAAGTTGCTCTAGGGTAAATAACTCCGGATCATGTCGGGATGCTGGCAGATCTGGAAGCTCATATTTTTTAAGTTTCTGTAACAGCAATGCAACTTTTCTCTTGGCCTGCATGATTCCAATAGTATATGGTTACATGAGGAACGTAGAACAGAGGCTTCAATAAGACTTGGGGAAGTAACACTTCCTGATATATAAGACTCAATTTGATGGAGTGATTCCAAAAGTTTTCTGTATTTGACAGCAAGGCTAAATTCTATCTTCTACATCTTATATGCTGAAATAAAAACCAAAAAGTAGCCCATCACTCCATCAAATGTCTTCCTGCAAATCTCAATTTGTACTACTTAAAAACGGTTTGGAACAAGTTATAAAGCACATTGGAAATCAAACATCTTTTCAAAGCTAAAATTTGCAGATTCACTACTTGTAACAACAGAGCCTAATCTATACAGTACATGTGATATCTAAAGCTTATTTCAATAGAATAATGTGACATACTCTTTTGAGGTCATAAATGTTCCTCTCGTTTCCAGTCATCAGCTTCAATTGAATCTTCTTTGCTCTGCGACTTTCTTTCTGAGTTTTACCCGTCTCCATTTCCATTCGCCTCTCTACTCTGCTTCTGGTTCCCCTCCCTTTGGAAGGTGAACCTCTAGATGACGACCCCCGATAAGTTGACATTGGCCGGGACCACACATCAAAGGGATGGAATGGTGAAGACGAATGGCACACACACTCTTCACTACCTCTACTGGGCCCAACCACATTGCTCGATAGCAGTTTTGTACCGACATCTCTTAAATACGAGACATTTCTGTTTAACATACAATCAGTGTCCACATTAGCCTAACTACTTACAACATCTAAGAACAATACATTCCTCGATAAAACAACATTCATCTCTACAAGTACTAAGCACAACCATTTCTTCAAACTAATGAAAGAAGCTGCATAAAACAAAACTACTCACTACTGAATACTGATACGAAACAAAGCAAAAGACTGAGGTTTTCAATGTAAACTAGCTTCTGTGATAAAGGGTCCTTACGAAACCAAAGCACCCAACTGAAAAAGTCTTAATCTTCCAACATGGAAATCATCTTAGAGCAAATGGGTAGTCACAAAATGACATAAATTAAACAACTTTGATACAAAACTATGATCACTAATAAGATTACAGAGAGTGATTCGGATAGACAAGGCTTACTTGGAGGGATTGGATTGGACGAGAGAAGAGATGGACTTGAAGCAATGTCTACGGAGGTTTCTCGTGGAGAACATCGATGGCTTTCAATCGAAAAGCGACGATTGCCAACTCACTCACTGCTTCCCTGCTTTCATTTCATTTTGTGTTCTTTTGATTTTGACCAGGGTTTTAGGTTTCTCAGGGGTTTTGGGATTTTGTTTTTGCAAACCTGGGTCTCTTTTCTATCTATTTACCAATCTGGCACACCATTTGTTTTAACTTTTTTTTGTATTTTCCTTAATAAAATTTGTAGGACCATCAAATACTTAGAATGATGTAGTTTTAGGATCTCCTATATGAGATTGGACTCAAAAATAATATTTTGTTTGAGTTGGTTTTCGTGACCTGTTTAATAAGTTTAGTTTGAGAAAAAAATTAAATTATTTCGTTGTATCCCTTATTGAGGAAGGAAAACGTAATCTAATAAATATGGTATTCAGAATCCTTCAAGGATTTAGATTTTTTAATCTTATTAAAAAAAAGATACGCTTGAGCGATCACTATAAATAGAGGCTTCATGACCAGATCAAATGACCACTTCTACAGTCACATAATTTGCTCACTTCAAATTCAACTCTCTTCACGAGAGAACCCGGTGATAGCGGCTTCATTATAAAGTTATGTCAAACATAGAACATTACAAAATATCGAACTTGATAGCATGTCATTCAAGTGATTCAACAGTCTCGTCTACATGTGTGTTATTAATCTATTATACCATTACCTTACATTATTATTTAGATTAAGTTTTGTGGACTTTGGTTGTTAGCACACACTACTGTGATTTGGTATTAGATAGTCTACTACTTCCGGTACACAATTACACACTTTATATGCGCAGATGAAAGAAGTTAAAATTCTTACTACAACAGCCAGGGAAGGAAGATACAACAGCAAATGTGAATGTTTCAACAGAAACTTAGATACAAATTTCATACAACAACATACAAATCTAAATGGGGCACATACATATCTGCTATTGCCAACGATGTAACTGATGCTCCCATGTTTTCAAGTATCCCAGATGCCAGGAGATATCACTACTACTAGTCTACAGAAGCAAACATACATACATCATCTGCAAAAAAAGTTTCATACAAACATCTGCTTAAATTAGTTAAATTAGCCCAAATTAGCTCCAACAATCTGAGCTCTGCAGAAGACAGCTTAGTTTGTGCTAATTTCTAGCTCCATGATCACCTGCCTTGAGAGTCTTCTTCTTATAAGGCATATGCATAAAACTCATTCACAAATTTTGGGAATTCGATGAATTACATTCCCCGGAAGCTCATTTAGAACCTGTTGAACCATTCAAGTTCAAATATACCCTCTTGAGAACAAAATGGCAAACCCTGCATCATCAATTTTACTGTTTTAGATGCAATAGTTCATCAAAACCTCATCACCAAAAGAAAGGATATAAGTATATGAAACTTACAGATAACTGGAAATCTGGTGGAGCATCAACCTCAAGGTTCTCAAGATCAGGGATTCCAAACGAGGCAGTCACCTCCTCCGTGTTGTTAGTACAGTCAGTGTTATATATGGGATTCTGCACCGGAACATTTAAAGGAGTTAAAGAATTAAGACTCTCCTTGCATAGCAAGGTGTCATCCAAACAGCCTCCTAATTCATAGTAATCTTGAGCCTCAGATTCCCCGGCCAACCAGATTGGTTGCCCCATCATGTTGTCCTGAAATTGACTAGGAACTTGAGATACATTGTCCTCAAACTGAGTAAGAGGGACAAATTCAGATACCTCGGGAACATAATCCTCTACCTGTTCCACAATCGAGTTTAATGAATAAAGGCCTCTAGGAAACAAAGTAAAATGAATACCTACATTTCATCTTGATTACTGATATCCTTTTCTGTTGGTGGTTTTCACTTCACATTATACATTAGATCTTCATAAGATATCTATATATAGTAAACAGTTAGCTAATGGGGTATGTAAGGATCACAAGCACACAACACAAGTACACAACTATAGACAAAAATTAATGCTAACCTTGGTAGATGAGTGATGCGTGTACTCATTGGGAACAGCCTCACGCCAAACAGATTCCTCCATGGCAGGAGTAGTTGGAGCATTTGTTATGGGAGTTATTGGTACAGATTCTTCAACTACGGAATTGTCATCATCATTCTGCTTATGTTGTTGATAGAATATCTTCGAGACAACATACTCCCCTTCTCTCTCATCATCTGTACTTCCTAGATGATACTGATGCAGCACCCAGTTTGCCGTAGCTGGTTTGGACCCTTTCTTGGAGCTTTTGTACAAGACCATAATTTTCTTACATCCTGGATGGGGTGCATTCTCTATAGTTTTGGTTTTGCCAGTCTTGTGCCAGCGAACAGGCTCCGAAGCCAAGCTGTGCTCTTTGTCAATCTTGCGTCGCTTGCGCTGACCAGTAGAATATGCCTTGCATGTTTTATGAAAGAAATGCATACTGCTTCCATCTTTCTTTGCACCTGAAACAGAACCAAGTCAGATGATGATGAGCACTGTTAAGCTGATTTTAGCTTCATGAACTAATGAGAAGAAACACAACGTGACATTGTGACTGACCCATTTAATGTAAGGAATGATGTTTGGGATCATAAAAGACAATATGTAAATATGAATGTAGTTCGATGAAGCTCCTTACCAGGAAGGTTTTCAGGATGCGTGTAGCAAATGCCAATGTCATCCTCTATGGTTGGGATGAATTCATTAATAAACATGTGAGGTTTGGCATTTCCAACACTGCATTTTGCAGCTAAATGCTCTATGAGCTGAGCATCAGATGGATCAAACTTCAAACCAGTAGGAAAGCCAGGCCATTCTATCGAAATCTGCACAAGTAAAGTTCCAGATGATACATTAGTAAGAGAAAAATTCAACAACTTACATGATGATGTTTACACCTTTATCTACTAAGCTCTTTGCAAAACAACATATATATATACAGCTTGAATGACTTACATCTCTATTACTAATCAGATAACGGCACTTTGGGCACTCACGAATTGCCTCACTGTCTGTGATTTGAGAAGCACAATTCTTTACCTTGCTGGCAAAGCCTCTGCCGTTGATCAACCAAGCCCTACAAGAATCATTATACTCCATTAGTTCAAACTCAACTCAAATCTTCCTAATATAGCTAACTATTAGTATCAAGAAGAAACAACCAACAGAAGAACACCTGCAGACAAGCTATACAAAGTTATATCAAAGATGAAACTCTCAAACATCATGGACTCCAATTTCCCAAATACCCAGTTCAATCGATTGAAAATGGCAAAAGCTTAACATGATGTAGTGATTATTTAGAGATTATATAGAATAAATTTAGCTTAAATTAGGTGATCACTTGGCAATTATTTTGGATTGTTTAGTTATTGTTAAAAGAGGTGGAGCAAACACAAATTGATTTTTTTTTATTGAGTAATGGATGCACCCAAAAGCCTACATGAAAATGAAAAGAGACAAATGGGTTTATCTTTCTTATCACTCTCAAAATCAAGACCCTGAAACTTTCAACCCAAAAAGCACCATTTTTTTTTACTTTGCAAGCAAGTCCATTACAGAATCATACACTCTATCAAACTAAGAAAGCTTAATTTAGCAAGAACTAATGTACCAACAGAGGAAATCCCCTGCATACAAATGTTAACGAGTTTCATTTACTAGGACACATTTCACAACATCATCCGAATATTCAGTTGAAAAATCAAGAAAGCTGAACTGGGTCTCTCAGAAAGTACCCACATCCACGACAAAAAGGAAAAAGCTTCCATCTTTTTTCAATAACCCAAATCCATAAACACAAAAATCCACCAACTTTGAGTTCCCAACCAAACTCAGAAACCCAAAACCAAAAATTGCATTAGGAGATTGAAGAAGTTGTGTCTCTATCATCAAAGTTTCTATTTGTTCTTTCACATCCAAATCAACCATTCAAGCAGAAACATCAAACCAAAAAGCCACATTCTTTGAGTCTCAGCCGAACCCAGAAACCAAAATCCCCTTAAAAAAACACACACAAAACCAGAAATTACATGTTGGGTTTTGAAGATGGGTCTCTCTCCATAAACAAACACTGGCCAAGCTAGCTCCTTGGAATTTAGTCTGGTTTGATTTTAATCCAAGGATCGACGTTTGAAAACTGAGCTGTGTTGAAAGGCTTTTTCTCACCTTGCCATGTCTCTGAAGATGGAGTTGAAGCTGAAAGACAAATGTTTTCAAGGAAGAAGAAGTGTGTACATTTATAGGGTTGGAGAAAGAGTGTTGCGTGTCTTAGAAGCTTGAGCCCTTTCTACACTGGAGTAAGTTAAAGTCCCACAGCGAGTGTGTGTTCTAGGTTTGTCTCTGTACGCGGGAAAACAAATTTGGCTCTTAGCCTCGGCCTCGGGAGACTTAGAATGAGTGATGTGAAGAGAGGACCCCAAGGCTTTTCTGGTTCGGGTTGGACTGGAGCTGAGGATCATGTTGGTGCTCGGAAACTTGGGAATACTTGTTCTCCAAGCTATTTATAGAAATGTAACGTTTTATTGAAAATGAAATATTTTTTCCTGGATTTAGGGGGCTTTGTATAGGGATTTTACTCATTTTAGGTTCGTCAGTTTAATACAGCAACTTATAAAAGTGGTTTTTATAATTAAAATATTATTAGTTTTGTTCACTAAGAATAACTTATCGCTCACGTAAGTCATCTTTTTGTAACGATTTGAAGCATTAATTTCTTGTTCCGAATCAAATGGTAATGATTCAAATCACTACTTTTGTACAACTTCATAAATACAAGATTCAATCATACAATTAAATTATTATGATTTTGCGGATTTGTTTTATCTCGAAAGCAAACGACTGAACTACTAATATGAAACTAAATTTTTTATATTCTCTTATATCATGTTCAATAATGTCTACAAATGGTAAGACCGGTCTCAAATGTCAAATATACTTGTTCGATGCAAAAAAATCTCTCGCGAAGAGATCATTCTCGTGAAGCAGTCTCTTTTATGATTTCGGATGTTTTAACCGCGTGAGCCAGTTTATCTTGTTTGTGCTTCGTATGCTAACATGCCACCATCTCTTGACGGAATATGGACTGATCACAGCCGCCTGACTTCTATATTAAGCGATTAGAACATGGAGAGCACCAACCCTGCTCGAATAGGTCCTTTTTGCCTAGAAACCTAGGACTTGGATATGTGAATCTCTCGCTAAGCCTTGAAATCGATACTCCACACGTCATTTCTCGTGCAAAGCAGAGCAATCTCGTGACAGAGTGTTGAGAACACTCGCTCCCTTTGAGTATTCAAGCTCTTCAACTTTCCGGTTGCAATTGCTTCCTTACAGTCGTAATACTCTCACTCGATATGTGACAAACACTTAGACTTTCTAGTTGCAAAGAAGATAGAAATCTCGAAGACGAGATTTCCGTCTAGGTTTGTTTGCGTATAGCAAGATTGTTTGATTGATTGGGGGGGGGCTTCTCATAAGATCCTCGCTCTCCTTATATACTCGCTTAATAACAGTCATTCATTCTATGTCAAATTCATTCTGCTCTTGTAATCATAGTCTAAATCCAACACCAGCATATGTGTCGTATCACTCATAGATCTTCTAATTCCATCATAACTCTTCCAAGAGTTCTATATAAAATCAAACTAGTTATGACAGAATCTAAGCCGCATAGAACCAGCTAATAAAATATAGTTCTAATAGAACTCAAAGTCTTCCTCTAGCGAAGCTCGCCAGACGTTATATAACTTGACTCCCCGGCAAGCACCATTAATATAATGGGCCACTCGCATAAACATCGGTCATCCAATCCCAAAATGAAAATCTTTATTTAGGCCAAAACAATACTCTTACCTAACATATCCAACATGTCAAACACACTCTTACATTTACAAACAACATAATTACAATACAAAATAAGGGTGGTACTATATTATCTTATATCATGTTCAGTAATGTCTACAAATAATAAGACTGGTCTAAAACGTCAAATATTCCCTTATCTAACATATTTAACATGCCAAATATACTCTTACATTTACAAAGTACAAACAGCAAAATTATGTACCTATTCATAAGGGTGGTTTTAGCCTTTTAGGGGTATCCTTGTTAAGTTGTTTGCTTCACTACACCTAGTGTCGACAGTTTGACACATGACACTTCCCAATTGACGTGGTGAGAGACCTTGGGTTGACCAAAGCTTGAGTTTTAGAGAGACTTTGGTTTGGATAACGAGCCTGAGGGTTAGTGGAAGCTTTCGATATTGGTAAATAGCTGCTCACAACTTCTTGCTCTCCAAGTCACACTTATTCTCTCCCCTCAGGCCCTCACCAATCGCTCTCCTGGCCCCTTCCATTTTTGGAAATAGTTATTATTGGCTTGATAAACTTTAGAAAGAAGGCTTATGTCAACAAGTCGTTGTAGTATAGTGGTAAGTATTCCCGCCTGTCACGCGGGTGACCCGGGTTCGATCCCCGGCAACGGCGCTTTTTTTTGTTATTTTCTCTCTCATTTTTCTCCTCACCAAACCACAGTCATTCACAATGTTTCATCATCATCAGAGAAGCAAGAACACTTTTATTAGACTGTTAAGTAGATACATTTATTGTGTTACAGAGTTTCGACCTCGACATCGATTGATCAATGTCTGAGGAGATATATCTCGAATATGAGCACAAGGCTTTTGGATGAGTTTTATTTTTTACAATGTAACTACATCACAGCAACCTCGCAACTCCATACCTCTAAGTTCCTATTGAGTTGATCTCAATTAGACCCAACTAAAGCAAAGAAAACTACACCGATTTTGACAGTAGTACCAGATAGCTGATTTTTTTTTTTACTCTAGGTACTTTATTTCAGTATCAACAACACTGGCTAAAGAAGAAGAAAGAACCTTTAGGCTTCTCTTCCAGGCCAGCTTTGGGAGTTTCACCCGATTCATTGTGTGTAGCCATCAATGAACTAGTTCCGGGGGACACTGGTGGCAGGACAACATTGTCAGATTTGAACATCCGTTGGGGGATGGCGGCTTTTGATGGTGGCTGAAGTTGGGCCGATCGTTTGGATCCTCTTTCCAACATGAAGTTACGATTAAAGCCAAATCTTCGGGCAGGTCTTCTGCACTTGGCCTCACATTCTGAAAAAGATTGCTCATAACCTCAGATTGTGATGCAGAAATTAAGTTACGAATAGGACTAGGTTGTCACCTTAAAAGCAGCTGCATATGCTGCTTGTAGATTTGACATGCCTTCAAACGGCAGCTTGTTATGGATGAGTTCCCATAATACAATTGCAAAGCTGTAAGCATCCACCTTATGATTGTAATGCTTCTTCTCTCCATGTCTTAATGTAACTGTGCTGTAAAGCTGCCACCAAAAAATGACTGGTTTTCTGATATAAAAGCTCACTCAGAAGACATGTCCGAAACATATTTAAATGATCGAATAATGTACCTCAGTAGCCATCCAACGGTATGTGCCAGTTTCAGCAGTCATCATTTCTGTCAATGACTCTTCTCTTGCTAAGCCAAACTGCTAGTTTAACTGTTTAATGGTCTGCGGTCAAGATCAAGTTCTCTGCGGAAAGGTCAGGATCAAAATGTCAGATTAGATCAAAACCAGCCATCAGGAATTAGATTTGCCTTACATGGCCATTTGTTCTCTTAAGTTTCAGAACTACTATTTGCAAGACAGTTACCAAGAAGGGGAGAAACAAAGCCAATTGGCTCTGTGATCAATGATCATGGAGTGGATTATGTTACATAAGTGAAGAAGTTTATGCTTATGTTACATTCCAAACTATAGGCCTTCTTATAATGCTTAATCATGTCTTCATATTCCAGAAATGTCCAGAGATGGACTACATTAGTTTCCTCAAATAGCAAACCTTCTTGTGTTTCAAGCATATGCATCACAATCAAGCAAATCATAGATAGTTAAATACTATAATACAAGTAGAACCAGGCTTTAGGTCCCGGTGAATGATTCCATGGGAGTGTATGCACTCCATTGCACAAGCAATATCAAGTGCAAACACAACTGCAACGGGCTTGTCCAAGCACCTTGGACGCATACTGAACAAGTATTTGCGCAAAGTCCCACCCAGAAGAAGCTCAGTCACTATGACCATGACAGGTTCTTTACAGGCACCAATGAACTGGTATTTCACAAAATACAGAAATCACATTAGTCACTATGCCGACTTATTATGCACCAATACTTAAAACGAAGTTAGACCACAACCTTCACTAGATTTTTGTGCTGCACTCTAGACAACATAGCCACCTCTCTTGCAAACCGTGCTTCTCTCTTGGCAATCTCCTCCGGTGTGTCTCCTTTATGAACAATTTTCACAGCAACATTCTGGTTCTTATATCTAGAAACAAACAAAAAAGGACACAACCAAAACTAACACATTAAAACCCATCATTATTCAGTTTGTACTTCAAACTCTTCAAGATCATAAAACACCATAACTGCTGCTGCAGAACAATAAAGCTGGGGTCTTGTGATGAATTAAAATTGCAAAGTTCGGATCTTTAACTTCCTTAAACCCCACAAATCAACCCCACACGGTCACACCTCATTAAACTGAACCCACAACTAAAAATCCAATCAATTCTGCATATGACTTTATCAAGATCCAACCTTTATGTGATCCCAAAACAAAATTCACACTACAAAATCATAAAAAAGGTGAGCTTGAATACAGAGAAAAACCAATACACAAACATTAAAACTAACTAGTAGTGAAGAGGCTGAAGTTGACTTACTTTCCTTCATAGACTATTGCATGAGCACCCTCCCCAATTCTAGGTCCAACAAAAAGATGCTTGGGATCAATGAGCCACTTGGCATCTAAATCAAACTCCCCAATTGCATAAACCCCATTACCAGATCCCATATTTTCTTCCTTACCCAAAAACTCAGCTCAGCTCAACTACAATTGATTCTGATCCTTCAGACCAAAAACTCCACATACCCTTTTCTTGTTGTGATTACATTACAAGCAAAAAAAGCAAGAAGCTTTGGTCAGTTTTTGAAATACAGAACACCAACAAAAACATATATACATAATAAAATATGTGACCTGCCTCTATTGCATTTAGTCTATAATAAAAAGGGCATGGCTTAGCAACAGACCCATGCCCTGAAATCAGGGCTCTGCAGATCCCACAAATCTAAATGGTGTTGCCTTTGTTTTGGGGGCAGAGAATAAAAGGGTCAGAACTCAGAAGGTACCCACCAAAAAGCTCAGAATTTAAAAAATGAAATGGTCAGAGAGCTCAGAACAAGAAGAAGAAGCAGAGAAAAAGAGAAGAGGTGAGTTGGATTAAATGGTATGGGGAAACAAGAGTTGGAGAAGAGAGAAGAAGGTAGTTGAGATTTGGGAAATTGGTGAAGGGAAAGTGTGAAAAGATTTACTTTTGAGTTTTCTTTGCGCGGATGCAAATTTGATGTGTTGTGCACTTGTGCTTAGAGAATAGTAGAGAACTAGATAGAAAGGACTTGAGTCTCTGTCAGGGAATAGTGTAAAAGCTTAGCTTAGCTTTGATCTGTTTCCTCTGTTTTTCATTATTGAATTTTTGTCTAAAATGATGTGGACAAAATAGTTGACAAGATTTTACTCCTGGACGTAAATGGAAAATACGGGAGACTCTCGTCTGGTTGAACGTGAAGCTGGTGAGTTTTATTCACTATTTTGTCTTTATTTTTGCCATCAAGTGGGTCTCACTATTTTATGGGTTAAACTTATCAGGATCGTGTTGAATTTGATTTATGTCACGTTGTATACACCACGTCATTTGTCCACCAAATTTTAGAAGGCACTATTCGATTACCTTATGTACCTCCCGTTTAAGAGGGTGGACCCACCCAGGCCAAAGTTACTGTATGCCACGTTGTCTGGGCAGATTGGGGAACAGTATACCCGGATAGATAGTTTTACGGTGGTAATGTGAATTTGGGTGAATTGATACAAATACTGGTTGGGTAAGTCGAATACGAGATTTTCGTTCGTTTCAGACACTGATGGCGAAGGTAAGCCTCTCCCAGTTTATGTATTTCAATTCATCGTAGTTGCATAGTCTACTGTAATTGAATTAGTCCCTGGGTTATGGATTCATCTGACCATCCCTTAATTAGTTTCAATGAGTAATAGGTAATGGAACAGACGGAGATCTGCGACTACGGAATTGATGGCTGGATCGCAGTCGTCGAGCTCGAGCTATAAGGCTTGCTCTATCTGCATTCCTTACTTTTATGCTCAACTATTACTAGAGGTTTGAACTTTTGTTCTTGATTATGTGATCATAATTTAGACTTCAGTACTTGCATTGTTATCCAGAAAAATCAAGACTGTGTATATTCATTGCTTACGGGAGATTTCATAAAGATGTTGAACTCTGCGGTGTTACACTTAGGTCATGCTTTTTGGTTGATTAGCTGGTAGTAAAATTGTTAATGGTGTGTTTTATATATTGTTACATTACTTTACAAATCAGGCCTTGTGTATAATTGGGATTGTTGTTATTCAGTTTGAGACTTCCGGTCATTTCTTTTTATTTATTTATTTGGATAAGGTCTTTTCTTCTCTTCTACATGTGCTAGACATTCAGTCAATTGTGCAACTCTGAATATAAAAGTAATGCTATGTAAGTTCACAAGAAACCCTGGAACATTCCGAGAGAAGCCAAGGATTGCATTTTGCGGGCTTTTGCTTGGTAAGTTTATGAAGAATTCTCTACACAATTCATATATAAGTTTGTCCTAGAATGCATCACAGTAGTCAATTATTGGTCACCTTATTGAAACTGTTGCAGATACATCAAGACACTATTTACCAATTGTCTCAAGAATGTCAGAATCAAAGGTGAGAGAATCTGATCCCGTCTAAAAATTCAGAAGAATCAGACTGTTTCTGTAAAGTTTGTCTATTATTTTCAACTAAACTACTGAATTAATAGAACTCAAACTTGTCCAAATCCTGTCTCAAACCCATTTTTATTTTCTATTCCGATCTCAAACCCACACCATGCATATGTGCCTATGTGCCATGAATATTAAAACAGAGGAGCTTAAATTTCAGATATCTGTACAGGACTCATAGGCTACAGTATCATAGATTACAAGCTTCGAAGCATTATGTATGCCTATAACACTTGATGTTCGGGATTGCTAAGCTTTGCAACAGTTGCTAACTAAGAAGAACCTGGATGCAGTGCTCTGGCTTATATAGTAACTTGAAGCTTTATAGAAGCAATGACTAAGTGCTTAAGGTCAACTCTCTTTGTAATTTTCCTTTATTGCATTATGAGCTTAATTGGGCATGTGATATTGTGATTTGGATTAAATGTGAACTGATTGCGTTAGTACAACTATATCTCGCAGAGAGTTGTATTTGGTGGCTTCTTGTACATTTAAGTGAATCTGAAGTATCTCTTGTAGGACTAGTACTGTCAGCCAATTACTGTAGTGTGTAAAAATCACTTTCTGAGTCATCTATCGCAGTTTTTGCTAATTTAAATTTTCATATTAGTGATATTCAAGTTCCTGTAGTAGGATTGTAATAATTGTGGGTTGAGACGTTAAGTCATGGAGCTTAATATCTGATAATCTTTTGGGTGGTTTGATATTTGGTATGAGTGATCCCTATTCCCTTATAACTAATAACCTTCAGTATGACTAGCGCTGTATGTGCCATGGTGATAGGCCTGCATTGTTCAGTATCTTCACTTTGATATGTGGAATTCAGGGAATTGACATTTATTGTTTGTGTGACCAGGGTGGTGCCGTCATTTCTTCCCCAATAGTCTCAGTATGAGCTCAATGTAGCTGTAATAGTCTCAATGTAGACAGCTGAATGTTTGAAACAAACGGTATAGAGTACAAAAGAAACTCAATTACCGAATAAATTCAGCAATCATTTGTTGAAACTTGAATATGGACAATGTTCATTGCTCTGTATTTATGGACAATTTCTGCTTGCAGTCTGCATAATCTTTATCAAATTTCAGAATTTTAGTGAGCGAGAATAGGGAACGTACTGCATCATTGATCTTAATGGGAACGTACTGCATCATTTTATCTACTCCAATATATATATATATATATATATTTAAAAACATATAGAATTGACTCACTGGGTGAGTATTTAAAAACTTTCAACGTTGTCCACATATATGCGCGGCAGTAGCATTCTGGTCAAATTTAACTATTACAAGGTTTCAAATGTATTTCCATACAAATGTTGTCTATGTTATAACAATTACCGACCACAGTACACGACATGCTCTCTGTTATACAAATGCTCGACGTTAGGAGCGTTTTCCAACTCGAGGCTTGAATTTCAACACACTAGTTGGCAATTCATTTTGGTGCTGTGCAGACGAACCAAGTGTATGTGATCGTACAGCATCCCAAAGTGATTCACTAACCTCATTCCTTGGGTGTCTGGCGATTTCCAAAGCGAGCCTAACCCTCTGGTCAGACGCGTTAAATTGAAGACAATGCATATTGTTGAAGAACCACATAACATTTTCAAATATAGATGATTTTCAAAAGGATGTCTAAAACTTACCCCGTCGTGCCATTTCCTGCGGTAATACTGGATGTTCCTGAGTAGACACAATCCAGAGTCGTGGTTGTTCCCTACTTGTGAGGTACACTCTGGGTATGAAAATACAAGCGACTCCATCTTGGATGATAGGACTGGACTCTGCTTAATCTCAGTAGAAAATACTTCATTCAGCATGCACAACTCCAGCAAATGGATATTTTTTTAAAATTGAGCAGTGTATACTTTGTTCATGATATAAGACTAAATTGGAAGAACATATAAAAACAAAACACTAAAAACTTACAACATCGTGCGCATACTGTTTACGACGCTGGGCAGATGCATTGTCTGGATTGCTGTCCCATATCTCGCATGTCGCACCCTCAGTATCAACAATGAGTAGAAACCAATGATTCGAACCCAAGTCATTAAGAACATCTAGCTTTCATAGAGACACCAAATTTCCAGGGATTGATTGATTAGTTTCAAAAGAGCATTCCCAATACAATTTATCAACTCCACAAACTTCTGCAATTCATTGAAAAATCCAGACTGACCTGGACTGGAAACATTAACACCGTAAGACATTAAGCATCCTTGATATACATAACAAGAGGTGACGAGGCTAGCAACATGGTATAATTTTCCAGCGCTATGCGCATAAATACTATTTTATTAGAATATGTCAGGATGGAAATGCCCAGGCATGGAGTTGCCTTGCTGTGCCTGCTTCAGATGCATTGTCAATGCATAGTTGTTGAGCTGCCACCAAACAAAATCATTTGTTAAAGGCCAATTAGCATGTTAAACAAATAACATATTCTTACTAAAATAGTTACATATCATTTACAAGCCACTGAGGACTCATACAAGCCCCTGAGGACCTACTCATACGAGGGAAAAAACTAGCTCAGTTACAATCAATCTATGACATCAATTTTCCATTTGAAATGAAATTAAGATCCATTACCAAAATCGCCCCATTCCAATAACATGTCAACCCTCTAGCAATTATATAATCCCCCCTACATAGGATTCATGAATTTCTCAAACTTACTTAACTTCTACAAAAGGTTCTGAACACAGAAAATAAGAATTTTGTAGGTTTCAGATCATTATATCATATGTAAGGAAAAAACAATAGCACAACACATAGAGGCTAACATAAACAGTAATGCAAAGAGATATATACTACAAAGCACGTTTCCTCCATTAAAGCAACAGGGGTAAGGTTAGCAATTGATATAGCATGTTGAGAAAGCTAATAGAGGCTGGATTTGTTAAGGAAAGGTATAGAAAAACAGGTTGAGGAAGCTAATGGAGTCTAGTTTCGTGAAGGGTGTGAGGTGTGTGTAACTTCGTCATAGTATTTGATGCTAAAAGCAATCGATATAGCATCAGGTGTGAATGAGCTGTTTTTTTTTTTCGAAACCAAAAGTCTTAAAACTCAGTACAATACTAATTGAAACCACTACACTAACATATCAATAATTCTCAGAGCTATTATGACAGTTGTTTAAATCAATCACAGATATTATGCTGGCATTAAGTGTAGTTTCGTTATGTTTTAATTTATATAATGTTTTGTGGATATGAGATTCAGACCAACTTGCGTCATGTATAGAATGTCAGATTACTATAACAATGAAATCATGAGCATGAATGCATGTATAGGCTACTTGTTTAACTGCTTATGGGTTACGTAGTCTTTGTTACTGGAACAAGATCGAATAAGATTTAAGGTATTTTGAAATCGAAGCAGAAGAACATCAAACCTTGTTCGACGATCAGATCCTTGATGACGTTGGTGACGGTGAGAGGTCTCCAGTGGCTCCGGCGAAGCCTCAAATTCCTTAAATTCAAGGTTTTGGCTAACAAAAACTGCGAATTAAAGCAGCTTGATCTTCTGGAGCCGAAATCTATTTTGTAATTCCAAGCCGTCGCTGTCGAGTTGTCACCGCTCAGATTTGCAGAGAGAGGGAGAGATGCTTCAGAGAGAGATCTGTTGAGGTTGTGAGAGAGAGAGAGAGAGATGCTTCAGAGAGAGAGTAGCGTTTGGCACGGGCCGGAGGGAAAAAGACCCAAGCAGTTTGCAACAGTAACCGGGGCAGAGGTGAAAAATATATGGTCAGGTCATTTACTGTACTTATTCTTTACCCCCTCTATCTTTTTCATCTCCTTCCGTTGTGAAATATTCTCAGTATATGCTTTCATATCCAATTAGAGCTTGCCATGTTACTTGTAAAATTTGGTGGACAAATTTTCTTGGTGTACGCAAGCTTGCTCCTTGAAGAAGTGCGCACATTTCCTCTTTTCTTTTTCTATCAGAGAAACTCTGTTAAGTTTAAATGGTAAATTACACATAAGGTCAAATATATAATATTTATATTAGATTAGGTCACACAATATCTTTTTCCCAAATCAAGTCACCTGATGTTAAGAATCTCCTTATAGTTCAAGATATTCACATTCATGACGTCGTATATATAAGGGAAAAAACTCTGCTCTTCTTATTTTCAGACCACAACCAAAATCATCTCCTCGATCTCATCAAACCCTAGTAGAGCAAACACTCACCTGGCTTACTATACTCTGTTCGCCTCTCCTTCAATGACGTCGTTGTTGCCCCACCGCCTCCTCTCGCATCTCAGTTGCAGCCTCATCTCCCTCTCTCAATCCCTCACCACCATCGCGCCTCCTCTAGGCCATACCTCTCTTCTCCGCACCTCGACGTCGACATTGATGCCGCAGCCGCAAAGATCTCTCTCTCTCCTTCTCCCTCTCCCTCTCTCTCTCCCTCTCCCTCTCCCTCTCTCTCTTCCATATTAGCCTCAAAAAGTGCCCCCCGAAGCAACAAACTACAGCTCATATAAGTAAAGGATTTAGTGTTGTCTGTGAGTATAATGTAATGTGCTCTGTAGTAGTTTGTAATGTTGTTTGTGAGTAGCTTGTAGTGTTGTCTATGAGTAGTATGTAGTGTGCTATATAGTAGTTTGTAGTGTTGTATGTGAGTAGTTTGTAGTGTTGTATGTGAGTAGTATATAGTGTGTTATGTAGTAGTATGTAGTGTGCTCTGTAGTAGTTTGTAGTATTGTCTATGAGTAGTTTGTAGTATTTTCTGTGAGTAGTATGTAGTGTATTATGTAGTAATATGTAGTGTTGTTTATGAGTAGTTTGAGTGTTGTCTGTGAGTAGTATGTAATGTGTTATGTAATAGTATGTAGTGTTGTCTGTATTAGTATGTAGAATTGATGCGAGTAGTACGTATGTAGAATTGATGTGAGTAGTATGTAGTATGGTCTGTAGTAGTATGTAGTGTAGTCTATAATAATATGTAAAATTGATGTTAGTATGCATAATTGATGTGAGTAGTATCTAGTGTGGTTTTCAATGTGATTATAGAATGACAAAAAATCACAAAAAGAATGATCCAAAGAAGAAACACAAGAAGAAGAAGAAGCTGAAATTGGAGGAGGAGGAGGAGAAGAAGAAAAGAAGATTTCGCCGGAATATTCTTCTCACATAAGCATATTTCGCCGTAATCTCCTCATCCTCCTCCTCCTCTCTCGATCTCTCTCTCTCTCAGCTGCCGTTTTGGTTTTGGATTTGAAATCAGCAGCTCCATTTTTTTTCCTGGGTAGTGTGCTGTATTGATTATCAAGTTAATATAAAATGACAAAATTAGAAAGACAAAAAACATAGATAAAAAAAAGTTACCTTAATTAGAATAAAAAATATAAATAATTGTGAAATATGATCTTTTTGACGTTATATGTATTTTCTTATAATTTTAGTTTACTGACCAAAACAAAATTAGGTATGTAAGAGGTTACAAAGAAGTGAGGACAGAAAGTTTCTAAATAAAGAAAGAATAAAAACAAACAACTTAAAATGGAATGAAATATGGCAAGAGCTCGATGTATATATATCCAAAAAATACACACGAAATTTGTAATTGTAGTAGTTGAGATTATTTGAATTATTGAGACATACAAGGTCTCTAGCTAGTTTTGTTTCTCTAAGATTACAATTAAACTAAAACAGGTAATAAACTTCCTAATGTTTTTCTTTTAGGTCTTGGAAGCATGTCACTTTTTCTAATCACTATATACTACAATCTTGTGAAATACTGAAAGAAAATAATACATGTATCAAATATGTCACATTGTATTCCATATTTCCAGAGAATCTATAAAGGTCCTAGAGGGGGGGTGAATAGGCCTTTACCACTTTTTCGTTTAATTCTGTCTCCGGGATAGCAAGATATTGTCCTATCCCAGAAGGCAGGGTACGAGTAATAAAGAGAAAGCAGTAAGGAAAGAATGACACCAGATGTTTTTGGTGACGCAGAAATCCTACAACCAGGATCAAAACTGCGTGCCCCTTACTCTTGAGGGACAAACCTTTCCACTAATTGGTAACACACACTATTACAAGTTTCTGGCACTCTGGGATACATACCCCTTATGCTATCCTGACTAGTCTACCCACTAGTACAAACAGAGCTACACTACCTTAATCAATGTGCTTACACTTGGAAAGAAAAACAGAAGTATCAAACACAGATTCTTAACTACACTTCAAGTTAAAACCTTCTTGATCACTTCATGGGTTGGGCATCTCCACACTTTATCTCTATGGAATGCAAAATGCAATGACGCATATGAGTTTTGGAAAACAGTTTTTATGCTTGAGAATCCATGTCTATTATGCACTGTAAAGAGCAACCAAAAGACATGGAAGGGGAAGAGAAGAGATAAGAGAAACTACACTCGAAAGTGCTCTCAAAGAGTACCAAAACAGAATAACCAAAACCCCCAAGTTTTTTTTTTCAACCAACAGCTCCAAAACAGCTTGGGACTCCTTATATAGACAAGGTTATTCGGTGGTCAACCACAGCTAAGAGACCACGTGAAAACACAGCATACACATGCCTTAATGTAGTCCTACAACTGTCCTAAAGCAAGCCTAAGCATGGAGTGCTACAGACCGACAAGAATAGCAGCAAAGAGGACACAGCAAGCTTAAACAAGTATGGCAAGACAGCTTTTTCAGATTTTACCTTAAAGAGCTAAGGTAGTCTAAGCAAGGCAAAAGAGGTCCTATGTGCTTATACCAGAATAGCAATATCAGTTCTCAATGAGGGAGCACGTTACAAGACAACAAAGAGAGGAACCAGAAAAATCAGGACCGAAAGCGACTTGTCAGAAGGAAAGAGACAAACCGATTTTCCAGAAAACACATGTGAGCTTAAACACCTCAAATCAAACAAAGTCAACTATCATGAAAACATGCGTTTGTATTCTGAATCAAGGAGGTTCTAAACCCTAGAAAGTCACATACTGACTCGGAAATCACCAAGACTACTGAACACAGATATGCACAGACTTAACAGATGACAAGCAGGCCAACAGGGATATGAGCAGCAGTTGCTATCCTAAATGGAAACCATGATATGGGATGCATGAACTACCTGATATCCCAAAGAGATAAGTGAAAGATGCCAACATCTTCAACCTCTGTTCTTGATGATCCTTCAGGCAATTGTGTTTTGTCGATTGTCAAGGGATAGCCAATATAACATATGCCTTCAATCTCCCCCTTTGGCATTCCTTGACAAAACACAATCTTCAAAGAGTACCTGCATGAGAATAGTATAACACAAACAACACATGCAGCAAAAAGTTTCCAAAGTACTTAAACCAAATAGTTCAGTACTCCCCCTGACTGGTTACCCAGGATAGGACCACAACTACCTATCCCAGTCAAGTAGTTCTCCCCATCCAAAAGTACCTGCATGGATTAGCTAGTTCTCCCCCTTTTTGTCTAGGAAAGACAAAGGGTAAAACCATAGATGATTTAAAACCGCAGATAAAAGTAACATTGTTTAGGGACAGATCACAAAACCAAAAACCCAAGCATCATCACCAAGAGCGTCCTCATCCTTAGCACCAATCTTCCCAAATAGGATGGTTGCACCAGAGTCGGAAGGAGAGGAAACCGTAGTTCTATCCTCAGGAGAGGAAGAGGCAGTGGGCTCCTGAGCTGGAACTGAGCCGGCCTGACTTGAGACGAGGATAGAGATTTCAGACTTGAACGTATCGAACTGCTCCACAAGGTGTTCCTTGAGAGAAAAGGGCAGCGGAATCGAGACCAACTCTACTCAAGAGTCCTCGAACTAAGAGTTTTCTCTTCTTAAACACACAATCTCCACTTTTAAATTCCTGTGTAGTCAAGTCAGCAATAAAGAGTACCAGTGTCCTATCCCTAGGAAATACACACATGCATCCAAGAAAGATTCCTCAAAGGCAAACACAAAGATCACCATGCATGTATACTTCTAATATCCACTGGGATATTTGGGACATACCCTGAAAAATAGAAGGTACCGATGTACCTACCAACACATTGATAACTCCCCCTCACATGGTGCATAAGAGAACACAAAGAGTTTGATTTCAGAAAGATTTGCAACCTGTCAGCATGAACTCTGGGATGGAAACAGTCTGTGAAATCCCAGACAACAAGAAAATTTAAGCATGACTCACAAAAAATGTGACAACTAATTTTCATATGTCTTGATGGCTCAAATTTTTCACATGAGTATATGACTATAAAGTAACATCAAAGCTATGTTCTTACAAATCAATCCTTGGAACCACAAGAGTGTGTGTGTGAAAAGATCAATCTAAGGGAGTACAAGTTTGGAGCATCAAATGACATGAGGACATCAAGAGTAACCAAGTGACTTTGTCACAACCATTTGAGAGTTCTGGAAATTCAGCATATCAAGGACTTTGTCCCAACTTGGCCTTTGGCCGTTCTCATTTAAGTTCAAGGGAATTTCTCCATTTTCTTTAACTTTTGTCCAAGAGCTCATCTGAGAAATACGTCCTCATAGGTCCATATAACAGAGTAGTTATCATTATGTCCTGAGCGCAATGCTCAAAAGAATAATGTGTGTTTCAAGGACACTCAGTGGATAACTAGTCCGAACCCATCGAATGATAGATAACATCTCAGGGATCCCCACTGGTTCCGGTTAAGGTGCACCCAGCAAAAGACTAGCCCATTCCTTTACTTAATTCATTTAACAATAAGCACCAGAATTTCACATTTGTTCTTCAGTAACTAGTTCAACTCACTCAATTTTCTAGCTCAAACTCTATACACCCCACAAGAGTAACCTTTGTGCTCAAGAATTCTTTCTAGTTCCAAGAATGATTTAGACCACATGCACTAACATTCCCAAGGGCATAGATGCATATACACAAGTGAAAGATGCAACAAATGTTCATCAAGAAACATGAAATAAGAACACAACATTTTAGATCAAGTTCAGAAATATTTCCCGGGATTTGACCACTGACTCGTATCCCAGCATGAGCCAACATTTATTTTCAGAAAATAAAAAGACTTGAAAGATAAATTTAGACCAGTGAGGGAGATATCTCAAGCAATGGTGCATACACCAATAGCCTTTCTAAGACTTTCAAATCTCAGATTGTCCAAGGGCTTAGTGAACAAATCAGCCAATTGTTGTTCAGTTGGAATAAATGTCATTTCAAGCTGTTTGTCTTCAACCAAGTTTCGAATGAAATGATATCTAATCTCTATATGCTTGGTCCTAGAATGCAACACAGGATTTTTTGAAATATTGATTGCCGAGGTGTTATCACAAAACAGGGATAGGATACCTTGCTCAAATCCGTAATCGCTTAGCATATGCTTCATCCAAAGGAGTTGTGTACAGCAGCTTCCAGCAGCTATATACTCCGCTTGAGCAGTGGACAACGATACGCAGTTCTGCTTCTTGCTATGCCACGATACTAGGTTGTTCCCAACAAAGAAACAACCACCCGAGGTGCTCTTCCTATCCGTGGCATCTCCCGCCCAATCCGAGTCCGAATACCCTGCAATCTCAGTGTTAGTATCCGTAGTATACAGAATTCCAAAGGCACATGTACCTGAAACGTATCGAATGATACGTTTGACAGCCTTCACGTGGGATTCCTTGGGGTTGGCTTGATACCGAGCACAAACACCCACACTAAAGGAGATATCGGGTCTGCTAGCTGTGAGGTAGAGCAGGCTTCCAATCATGCTTCTGTAGAGGGTTTGATCAGCACTGATGCCCTCCAAATCAGCACTGATTCTGCAAGAAGTTCCCATTGGGTTCCGGATGGGAGAGGCTCCTTCCATCCCAAACTTCTTCACAAGTTCCTTTGCATATTTTTCCTGCGAAATGAACAACCCATCTTTCCTTTGCCGAACTTGTAGTCCAAGGAAGAAGTTTAGCTTACCACAAAGACTCATTTCAAATTCTTGTTTCATTAGAGTGGCAAACTCCTCAACAAGTTTTTGAGAGGTGGAACCAAACACCACATCATCCACATATATTTGAGCAATAATCATATGATGTGATACATTCTTAACAAACATGGTCTTATCAATAGAGCCACGCACATACCCATGGTCAATCAAATGTGTAGACAATTTTTCATACCAAGCTCTAGGAGCTTGTTTCAAACCATAAAGGGCTTTGTCTAATCTGTAAACATAGTCGGGATGGGAAGAGCTCTGAAATCCCGGGGGCTGTTCAACATACACTTCTTCTTTCAAAACTCCATTTAAAAAGGCACTTTTCACATCCATTTGAAAGAGATCAAATTTCAGAAAACAAGCAATGGCCAAGAGTAACCTAACGGACTCAAGTCTAGCTACGGGGGCAAAGGTTTCATCAAAATCTAGGCCTTCTATTTGTGAATAACCTTGCACAACCAACCTAGCTTTGTTTCTTGTAATAATTCCCTTCTCATCCGTTTTATTTTTGAACACCCACTTTGTTCCAATAACATTCTTATCCCTAGGTCTAGGAACTAAGTGCCAAACATTGCTTTTCTCAAACTGATTTAATTCCTCTTGCATAGCCATAATCCATTCTGAATCCTTTAAAGCATCTTTAACATTCTTAGGCTCAATACTAGAAACAAAACCATAGCAAGCAATTCGATTGATGGCTAACCTATGCATTGTAAGGAAGCTCTTGAGATTTACCAGATTACTCACATACACTTTGGACTTGCTTCGAGTCTGTCTCGGCTCATCCACCATGCCAATCACATCCGAGGGAGAATGGTCTTTTTGCACTTGACGTTTCCCAACACGATGTGGCTTCTGGATAGTTAGGGTCTGATCTATCCCGGCACCTTCCTGATCAGATTTTGCATCCTGGGATACGTCATCAGGGATATGATTCTGTTCGTCAATGGGAGTCTCAGGATCCTTGGGAGATGTCTCAGTGCTCACATCCTCAACCTGCACATTTCTAGAAGAATGGTTGTGAGAGCATACAAGAGAATCATTGATAGCCACGTTCACCGTTTCTACAACCTTGCATGTTCTCTTGTTGTAGACCCGGTAAGCACGGCTATTCAATGCATAGCCTAGAAAAACACCCCTATCACATTTAGCATCAAACTTTGTCAAATACTCACGGTCTCTATAAATAAAACAAGGGCTTCCAAAAGCTTTTAGGTGTGAGATATTTGGTTTCTTGCCTTTCCAAAGTTCGTAGGGAGTTTTATAAGTACCCGGTCTGAAAATTACACGATTAAGAGTGTAACATGCATTAAAGATTGCTTCGGCCCAAAACATATGAGGCAAATCTGCAGAACTCAACATAACCCTCCCCATTTCTACCAACACCCTATTCTTCCTCTCAACAATCCCATTTTGTTGGGGTGTAATGGGGGCTGAAAACTCATGGTGCACACCATTTTCCTCACAATACTCAGCAAACAAAGAGTTTTCAAACTCGGTTCCATGATCCGATCTAATCCTCAAAATGCATTTGTTTTCGGAGAGCTTTTCATTTGAAATTCGTTTTGCTAGTTCAAAAAACTTCCCAAAAGTTTGAGTTTTGTCACCTAGAAATATGACCCAAGTAAATCTAGAGAAATCATCTACCACAACAAGCACATATTTCTTTTTAGCAAGACTCTCAGTTTCTACAGGGCCTACAAGGTCTAAGTGGAGTAACTCAAGAATATTAGAGGTTGGTCTAGCATTTAGAACAGGATGGGAGGTTCGGGATAGCTTACCCATTTTGCAGTCTCCACACATACCTGCAGCTCTCCCGGACAGTTTGGGCAGACCACGAGCTCCATCCTTTGAAGACAGTTTCACCACATCTTGATGGTTGAGATGGCACATCCTTCTATGCCACAGATCTAGCAGGCTTTCTTGAGTTGAGGATTGGAAGCACACATCAGGTTCCAGCTTCTTGTTTGCACGGACACAGTAGCAGTGGTCACGGGACCTCTCCCCCTTCATCACATATCTCCCTTTCCCATCCAGAACAGTGCACTTGGATTTGTCAAAGGTTACTGTCTCGTATTCGTCAACTATCTGGCTCACACTCAGCAGACATACTTCTAAGCCTGCTACCAACAGCACGTTCTTCAGGGCTGGGAGACCAGGAGTATCAACTGTCCCGCATCCGATGATCTCTGCCTTGGCACCATCTCCGAACATGACATCACCAACAGGATGAGTATCATCCATGGAGGTGAACCATTTCCGTTCTCCGGTCATATGCTTCGAGCAACCGCTGTCCATGTACCAAGAATCGGATTTCCTGGTGGAAAGAGCAGTCAAGGCAACGTTGCAAACAGCTACAACATCTCTTGCAGCAATGGGTGAGGTCTTTACTCTTGAAAGAAAGCAGATAACCTCTTCTGGTTTCTTCTTTTTGACATCAGGGGCTTTGGGAGACATGACCCTTCTGGTATCCCGTGTTTTGTGAACAGATTTCCTGACCCAATTTGCAGAAGCAGGCTTCTTCTTCTGCTCCGGGATGCCAATAGACTGTGCTATCCTCGTCAGTTCAATGAGAGATTTCTGAAAGTGGGCGATCAGATTGATGTTTGGTGAGGTCTTGGCAGGTACAGAGTTTCCTCTCAGCTTGTAACAGTACCGACGAATGTGTCCACTGTTCCCACAGTGAAAGCATCTGATTTGCGAGCCTTTCTTGAGCTTTGACACCTTGGGGATTTCAGGAGCATTGGTCTTCAGCTGTGGATGAGGCTTTCCCAACACAGAGCTAGTTCCTTTTACGAACGTAGTCTTCTCTGAGCCCTTGGATTTGTCAACACCTTCAAATCCCAACCCCTTCTTGCTGCCATCTAGTCTTCCCATCCCACAGATTTGGGATAGCTTCTCCGAGCCAATGGAGAATTTGGCGAACTGGTTTCGGGCGTCCAGCAGGGCTTCTTCGAGCTTCAGCTTCTCAGTAGTCATCAAGCTTATAGTAGAGGACCGACGATCCAGCTCCTCTTTGAGAAAAGTCACTTGCTCTTCAAGTTGGGTTTTGGTTGAAATCCATTCTGTCTTCTGGGATAGGAACTCTCCTTGTATCCTGGAATGTGTCTCCTTACTCAATGAAAGCTCATTAGATAGAACTTCATTTTTAGCAAGCATAGACTTTGAGGCTTTACACAAACGCACATACATATCATGCCCTTCATCATCGGAATCCTTGTCCACAAGAGACTCATCCAATGTAACATGAGAGACAAAAGCAACCTTTTCATTTTCATCAAGATCGGTTTCAAAACTTTCATTAGACTCACTATCACTCCAAGTAGCTTTTAACACTTTATGAGACTTATTTCTCCTGTTAGCACAGTCCACAGCTTTATGTCCTATTCCATTGCATTCAAAACATTTCATGTCCGTTTTCGGGATAGGAGAGGGCCTGATATCCCGACTTTTCTGTGAAACCTGATTTCTAAAAGGCTTAGAGCTAGGTCCTTTTGAGAAGTTCCGGTTAGAGTTGAAAGATTTCCTTTTCCTTAAGAATTTCTCAAATTGTTTAGTTAGAAAAGCAAATTCATCATTTTCATCATCTTCATTTTCATGCAACTTTTCAACCTCAACTTTAACCGAACTTAAAGCAATGGATTTCTCAAGCATGGGCCTTTTCTTTAGAGTTTCATAGGTTTTCAAATTACCAACAAGTTCTTCTAAAGGATAGGTATCAAGATCATGAGCCTCTTCAATAGCATTCATTTTAGAGTCAAAGAAGGGAGGTAAAGCAGTTAAGAACTTCCTAACAATTTTCTTTGATTCAATAGCCTCTCCTAAGCTACGACATTGATTTGTGATATTAAGTACACGACCATAAAAATCATCAATAGACTCTTTGTCACTCATGCTTAGACCTTCAAACTCAAAAATAAGACGTTGAAGTTTTTGTTGTTTAACACGGGAGTTACCTTCATGAGTGTTGATGAGCACCTCCCATGCCTCCTTAGCAGTGGAGCAATGAATGATTCTTTGGCGCTCTGCCTCGGAGACAGCATTGAATAGACAGCTAAGGGCCTTGATATTTGCTCTAGCCGAATCCTTGTCGTCTTTTACCCATTCGGACCTAGGCTTTGAAATTATTTCGGTTGATTCATCGCCTTTTGGTTTTGTGGGATGTGTCCAGCCTTCCTCTACACTTTGCCACAGCATACCATCATCTTGGTAGGAGAGGAAAGCACTCATCATGATTTTCCATTGAGAGAAATCATGTCCATCGAAAAAAGGTGGAACATTTATGGAAGAACCTTTTTCCCGATCCATAACGAACCCCTCAGAGGATCTCACTAGCAAGGGCTAGTGGCCGCTCTGATACCACTTAAAGGTCCTAGAGGGGGGGTGAATAGGCCTTTACCACTTTTTCGTTTAATTCTGTCTCCGGGATAGCAAGATATTGTCCTATCCCAGAAGGCAGGGTACGAGTAATAAAGAGAAAGCAGTAAGGAAAGAATGACACCAGATGTTTTTGGTGACGCAGAAATCCTACAACCAGGATCAAAACTGCGTGCCCCTTACTCTTGAGGGACAAACCTTTCCACTAATTGGTAACACACACTATTACAAGTTTCTGGCACTCTGGGATACATACCCCTTATGCTATCCTGACTAGTCTACCCACTAGTACAAACAGAGCTACACTACCTTAATCAATGTGCTTACACTTGGAAAGAAAAACAGAAGTATCAAACACAGATTCTTAACTACACTTCAAGTTAAAACCTTCTTGATCACTTCATGGGTTGGGCATCTCCACACTTTATCTCTATGGAATGCAAAATGCAATGACGCATATGAGTTTTGGAAAACAGTTTTTATGCTTGAGAATCCATGTCTATTATGCACTGTAAAGAGCAACCAAAAGACATGGAAGGGGAAGAGAAGAGATAAGAGAAACTACACTCGAAAGTGCTCTCAAAGAGTACCAAAACAGAATAACCAAAACCCCCAAGTTTTTTTTTTCAACCAACAGCTCCAAAACAGCTTGGGACTCCTTATATAGACAAGGTTATTCGGTGGTCAACCACAGCTAAGAGACCACGTGAAAACACAGCATACACATGCCTTAATGTAGTCCTACAACTGTCCTAAAGCAAGCCTAAGCATGGAGTGCTACAGACCGACAAGAATAGCAGCAAAGAGGACACAGCAAGCTTAAACAAGTATGGCAAGACAGCTTTTTCAGATTTTACCTTAAAGAGCTAAGGTAGTCTAAGCAAGGCAAAAGAGGTCCTATGTGCTTATACCAGAATAGCAATATCAGTTCTCAATGAGGGAGCACGTTACAAGACAACAAAGAGAGGAACCAGAAAAATCAGGACCGAAAGCGACTTGTCAGAAGGAAAGAGACAAACCGATTTTCCAGAAAACACATGTGAGCTTAAACACCTCAAATCAAACAAAGTCAACTATCATGAAAACATGCGTTTGTATTCTGAATCAAGGAGGTTCTAAACCCTAGAAAGTCACATACTGACTCGGAAATCACCAAGACTACTGAACACAGATATGCACAGACTTAACAGATGACAAGCAGGCCAACAGGGATATGAGCAGCAGTTGCTATCCTAAATGGAAACCATGATATGGGATGCATGAACTACCTGATATCCCAAAGAGATAAGTGAAAGATGCCAACATCTTCAACCTCTGTTCTTGATGATCCTTCAGGCAATTGTGTTTTGTCGATTGTCAAGGGATAGCCAATATAACATATGCCTTCAATCTAAGTACTCAATATTTTCAGATTTTTACAATAAAATTACCTATATAAGCGTAGCATTGTATTACATAACTATAATAACACAAGTCACAAAAGAATAAGGGTTAGCTATGTACCTCGAGATTTTTCACAATGGGAGAGTGAATTGAACTGGCAATGGAGGAGGGGAATATGCATATTGGAGTGAAAAGAAGAATCGACATGTTGAGTCCTACAACAAGTCTCAATATGATTACCAGAAAACCATTATCGGAATTTGACGCGACCGATTGTTTCAAGTTCAGGCTCAACAACAATCAATGGTGTAGCGAGTTAGTACGTGACTTTAAATAGATTTTCCTCTATATTGATTTCAAGAAGTTTGGTTCTTATCAAGCAATTCTTCTAGGACTAAACTGAATTTCGTGGGTGGCAAAGACAAAGTTGGAGACTATAGTCTTTTGGGAGATGATTGGTCAAGTGTTGTACAATTTGAGGAGTTTCGAGTCGGCAAAATTGTCAACTTATGGGGTTTTCTAGACAAAAACAAGGAGCTAAACTTGGCTTTGCATCGCGAGGAGGGCTCGGATTCTAACTTTTGACCTTTGGAACTACTAGCTAGCTTCTGTTATATTTTTTGGAACCAGACATTGTGTAAAGTCTGTTAACTGTGATTCATGAATTGCTGAAACTGCAGACTATCTCATATCAGTAGCAACTCGTTTCTGATGTCATTGAATAGTTAAACTATGATTAGGATAATGATAAGAATACAGTTATTATTATCTAAATAGGATTTGAATTTGAATTGGTGACAATTTCTCTATGGAAGCTAGAAACTATCATAGTTATCTGCCCTATATATATGATTTGGTCCCTGCTTATTACACGTTAACTTCATCATTCTGGCACCCATATTGCCTACAGAAGTATAGAGGTGTTCTAAGGAGAAGATCAAGATGAGTAGCAGCAATTCAAGTATGTTTCCATCTTGTAACTTTACTCATACGATTTGAAACAAACAAAATCAATCTGAATTCATACATATTGACTAAGTATACACAGAACTAGTAAAGCAGACATTAGTGTTGTTATAGTACAATTGCATATGTCTAAAGAATTAAAACTAACAGCTTCAAAAAAATTACAAAGGCTTTCGATTATTGTACCTTTTTTTTCTTTTCTGTAATACAATAAACACATAAACACATGCATATTAGAAAAGTTGTTCAGGAGCAAGTTCTGATGCATAACTTTCGACGAGAAAGTTGGTTGTCTTTTTTGATGTGCCGTTATTATCTTGAAATTGATAAAATAGTCGTTGATGAGTTGTTATCTGTTATTTAATGCGTGTTTGATTATATAATTTATGTAGGGTGTTGCTATTATTCGATATGCTATTAATTTATGCGTGACAGATATTTATCAGTTTATGTAGAGCACTACAAGAAAAAGTGACTTAGACGACGGAGAATTTCCGTCGTCTAAGTGCCTATCTCCGTCGTCTAAGTACTTGGACGACGGAAAATCCGTCGTCCAAGGTACGTGCTCCAAGTGCTGTCGTCTAAGTACTTAGACGACGGAGAATTTAATCTCCGTCGTCCAAGTTCACTTGGACCACGGAGAACGTCCGTGGCCCAGGTGGTGACTTAGACGACGGAGACATTAATCTCCGTCGTCTAAGTCCCCACCTGGGCCACGGACGTTGTTAGCTTCTCCGTGGCCCAGGTCGTAACCTAGACGACGGAGACATTAATCTCCGTCGTCTAAGTCCCTACATGGGCCACGGACGTTGTTAGCTTCTCCGTGGCCCAGGTGGTGACTTAGACGACGGAGATTAATGTCTCCGTCGTCTAGGTTACGACCTGGGCCACGGAGAAGCTAACAACGTCCGTGGCCCATGTAGGGACTTAGACGACGGAGACATTAATCTCCGTCGTCTAAGTCACCACCTGGGCCACGGAGAAGCTAACAACGTCCGTGGCCCATGTAGGGACTTAGACGACGGAGATTAATGTCTCCGTCGTCTAAGTGAAAAATTAATTTAAAAAAAAAAATTAAATTCAAAAATATTATTAATATTAATTGAAAAAAAATTAATTAAATTAATTAAATACACTAAATTAATAAAATAATTAAAATTAATTTGTACATACATAATCGAAAAAACCCATAATTAAAAATGAAAATATTGTTCGTAATGCGGAAATTAAGAAACGAAATAATGAACTACTAGCTAGCTAAAACACTGGAGGAGCAGATGCGCCGCCTCGTCCTCCGCCTCCAGCCGGGTCGTCGTCGTCGGGGAATGGGTTCGGAGGAGGTTGACATTGTCTTTGAGCTTGTTGCATAAGGGCGATGAGTTGGGCTATTCGCTCGTCTTGCTGGTCCATTCTTTGGCGCATGGCAATATTCTCCTCCCGTGCGATTCGAGCCTCTTCATAGGCTGCCGCAGCTTGAGAACTTCTCCGCCGCCCCGAACCTCCCGTAGATGATGACTCAGAGGTCGACAAATCTCGAACCACCTTAGGCCCGAAGTGCCTAACCTCCTTGCCAGCTCTACGACCGTAGACCTCATCCGCAATTGCTATTTGGCTCTCCACAGATAGAGGAGGCAGGTCTTCTAGCGGCACATCTGGGAACGCAAGCTGAGTGTTAGCCAATTCTTCCTGCGCACGCTCTATCACTCTTGCCTACAAAAGAATAATAAATTTATTATAATGAAATAATATTTAAATAATAATTACTATAATTATTAGCGCACACATATATATATATATATGACTTACGCCGCGTTGACTCGCTTCATTATCGAGCCCAGGCGTCACGTACGCGCTTACGCTTGCATCGAGATAAGGGTGTTTGGAGCCCTTATCCCTGTGCTCCTTGGCAATTTGAATGAGTTGCTTGGCGCCGGAAGTATGGTGCTTGTCCTTCTTCCCCCGGTTGGCTTTGTTGACACCGGAGAATTTCTGTTAGACAACATAATGAAATCATTAAAAAATTTATAAGTAACTAAAATTTAGAGTATTCAATTATCTTAATTGAAATAAAAAAAGTAAATTAACACCTGAAATTGCTCATCGGCAAAGTGGTTACACAACCACTCCCACTCATCTTCTCTATCCCCACGCAGCTCTTCGGGGGGAGGCACGGGACCGTTAGTTCGGAAGTACTGATGGAGCCTGTACTTCCAATCTTTGAAGATGTTGTTGGCGGTTTGGTTGATATGCCTCAACATCGCCGGATCCGGATCCACCGCAAATTGTTCCTATCAGAAATAAATTGAAAATTATAATCGTATATATTATAAAATTATATATAACTAATATTAAAAATAGTATATAATAACTAAAATTGTACGTATTACGTACCGAAAGATCCTTAAAGACTTTCGCCTTCTCCGAATCCGGCACATCCCTCCAAGTAGGGGCAGTGATACGAACCCGGTTACGAACAATCGACCCAATGCTATGAGCCGAGAGACTTGCTAGCTGAGGTGTGGGAGGGCCACCGGTGAATTCGTCGTAAGGCAAGGCGATCTTGCTCCCGGTCGCCTTGCAAATTTTCTCCGCCTTTCCACCTTTAACGAGACCCCGAGTCTTTTTCGGTTGGGGGTCAGTGGGGGCCCTCCTTTGCTTACGGCGGGCGCTGTACATGATAGACTCGGCCGTCGAAGACGCCTGAGTACTTCCCGTTGAAGCGGTACCGGGCGTCGGAGTTGAAAAGGGGTCGACGTCATCACCGCTTGAGAGAAATGGGGCAGAGGGAATTTCCCCAGAAGGCCCCGGATTGAGGGCGTCTACCTGCGGTTGAACCCAACCGACTTGGGCCGCCAACATTTGGAGCATCTCATCTTCTGACTCCTGTTGGGCTTTCTTCTTCCCGGATGTGATCTTTGGCGGAGCCATTTAAACCTAAGAGTACGTACGGTGTTAAAATACCTACTTACCATAATAATTACAACGACGGAGAATTTACGCTAATTAATTAAGTACGTTTAAGATTTAAATAGAGTACACTAGCTTGGCATTTTCGGTCGTTCAATGGACGTGCGACCCGCGCGATAAAGTGTAAATTTTCAATTAATCAGCCTTGGTTAAATCGAAAAACATGGCCAGTTAGGGATAGAGATAACGCGAGAGGCAGGACTAATTTCGACAAAAGTCTTTCTTAGTCCAAATCCTGTCACCAGTCATAACCCGTTTCTAGACACCATGTCCGACATTCGGCCAATTTTTCGAAAATTTACACTCCCTCAAGTCCTTTGCAAACTCCGCCCTCAACCTCGTGTCCATAACTTCACTTAGGTTATGGTGTGCGGTGATGAAATCCACACATCACGAGGGGTTAAGGAGATAAGCAAGGAAAAGAGGCGCCATCTATTCCAAAGAGTGCGACTTAATTACACCAAGCCTATGTACTAAATTTAAATCGAACACGTACTACCATGCAATTTACTAGAAAATACATATAATTATCAATTAATTATTATTTATCATGCATTTAATAATAATTATTCATTTACCAATATAATCAATTATTATTATTACTATTATTTAATTTTAACTAATAATTATTCATTACCAAATAATTAACAACTAATAATGATTACTAAATAATAATAATAACAAGAAAATAATTATTATAATTACAACTATTTATTATTTAAAACTAATAAATTAAAAGTATTTAGAAATTAAATAATTAAACAAATAAAAAAATTGTTAAAGAGTTAAAATTTCGAATTATTACCTCGTCGGAATTTCGCCGGAATATTGGAAGAGTAGAGTCGTCGGAGAGGGGGAACCACGCCGGAAAATTGGTCGTCGGAGCGTCGCCGGAGGAGGATCGCCGGAGTGAGAGAGAGAGGAGAGGAGAGTATAGAGGAGGAGATGGAATGATGAGAAAATGAGGGGGGGTGCTCCTCCTTATATAGAGTTTCACTTAGACGACGGAGCACTATTTTCCGTCGTCTAAGTGCACTTAGACGACGGAAACAGTGTTTTCCGTCGTCTAAGTGAAGGGTCAAATTTTTTCGAACCGGCGCCAAATAAATGGGCGGGCCGTTTCACCGCCATAAATGTTGACTTAGACGACGGAGACAGTGTTTTCCGTCGTCTAAGTGGAATTTGAAGCGGTGCCGAAAATTGAGGCGGCAAATCGAACCGCCATGTTATTTCGACTTGGACGACGGATATGTAGTTTTCCGTCGTCCAAGTGTTCACTTGGACGACGGAAAACGACATATCCGTCGTCCAAGTCAATATTTACATCGAAAAAATAATAAAAAATTATTCGAACCGCCATGGTAATTTGAACCTAGACGACGGATACGGTAATTTTCCGTCGTCCAGGTGAACACTTGGACGACGGAAAATTACCGTATCCGTCGTCTAGGTTCAAATTATGCAAAAAAAATATTTAAATTAATTCGCTAGGAATTTAGCGATCTGTCATTCGAGTGAAATAGTCGTACAATATCGATGAACGCATCGTATATATAAACAGATAAATTTGAACCGCCGAATAATTTTACGTTTTGAAAGTTGTTAAGTATCGACTAATCTTTAAGACTTTAGTGTTCATGAGTAGTTGCTGATTTGCAGCAGAGTACTAACGAAATTGAATTTGGACAAAACAACCGTTGGATATGTTCGTCGTAACATAATATATAATTACTATAAAGGACCAGGAAATAATAAGTTCGGGAAGGGTTTCATCGGCACAGTCAACCGCAAAACCGAGAATTTCACAAACCGGAAACGTGGATACAGGACATTTCGCAACTCCGATTTTCGAACCGTCGAAGCTCACACACCAAGAATATACTACTCTAAAGTCTTGACGAAAAGAATACGCATTCGAAGATGGTCTAGATGGTCGTTGTCTTAGAAAAAATTACGAAATTTACACTTGGACGACGGATACGACATTCTCCGTCGTCCAAGTAGACACCTGGACGACGGAGACGCTAATATCCGTCGTCCAGGTGTGTACTTGGACGACGGAGAATGTCGTATCCGTCGTCCAGGTGAATATACCCTGAATTCAGGGGTTAGGGGTCCTTAGGGTTTAGGGTATAGGGTTTGTCACTTGGACGACGGAGAGAGTCATTCTCCGTCGTCCAAGTGTGTACCTAGACGACGGATAATGCCTGTCTCCGTCGTCCAAGTGTAAAAACCCCGAATTCAGGGGTTAGGGCCTTAGGGTTTACGGTTTAGGTCGTCCCCGGTCATTTGTGTGTGCGTTCAATTATTCTGATTCAAAAATATAATTAAAAAATTGATCGATCGATCCGAACTGCTAGATTTAGGGTCCAAGATTTAGCTAGGGTTTTATATGAGATTGAGATTTGGCGCCAAAGGTGAATCTGCAATTAATTTCTCCGTTCTCGGTTAGGGGTCCTTAGGTTTAGGGTATAGGGTTTAGGGTGAATATACCCTGAATTCAGGGGTTAGGGGTCCTTAGGTTTAGGGTATATATACGACTGTCTCCGTCGTCCAGGTGAATATACCCTGAATTCAGGGGTTAGGGGTCCTTAGGGTTTAGGGTATCGGGTTTGTCATCTGGACGACGGAGACGACATTCTCCGTCGTCCTAGTGTGTACCTAGACGACATTCTCCGTCGTCTAAGTGTTACTTGGACCACGGAAAAATCTCCGAGGTCCAAGTAACACTTAGACGACGGATGTGAAATTTCTCCGTCGTCTAGGTAAGAACCTGGACCTCGGAGACTTCTCCGTGGTCCAGGTTATCACCTGGACCACGGAGAATTACATCTCCGTCGTCTAAGTGTGACTTGGACCACGGAGAAATCTCCGTGGTCCAAGTCACACTTAGACGACGGAGATGTAATTCTCCGTCGTCCAGGTGATAACCTGGACCACGGAGAAGTCTCCGAGGTCCAGGTTCTTACCTAGACGACGGAGAAATTTCACATCCGTCGTCTAAGTGTTACTTGGACCTCGGAGATTTTTCCGTGGTCCAAGTAACACTTAGACGACGGAGAATTACATCTCCGTCGTCTAAGTGTGACTTGGACCACGGAGAAATCTCCGTCGTCTAAGTGTGACTTAGACGACGGAACTAATACTGTTCCGTCGTCTAAGTCCTCTTTTCTTGTAGTGGAGGTTAGGGATCTATCATTGTGCACAACAAAAATATGTCATAAAAATCGGAAATGTTACCGAGCAATCCTCGACCCCAGCCAGTTTTAAAAACAGACGCACACATATTATGTTTCTAGGTCTGGCTTGAGTGCTTTTTGGGTCACAATTCTCCCTGGCTCATTGGTATACTAACTCGTGGAAATATCTCATACACATACACATACTCATTTTTCAGATATGTCCGTCCGAGAGAGAGTTTTAAGTTTTAAAACTAGGTATTTTTTTAGATCCTCCTGAAACATCCTTTGCTTCAATGGTCTTCATATATAAGGTACTAGAAGAAGACATTAATTGTGGCTTATCTTATTACTTTTTAAATTTCAGCAGTAACAAAAGAGGCAAATCTAAAGCAAGATGAACAAACCAACCAACCCCATCTTCATATTCATATTCATTTTCATTTTCATATACATATTCATGGGAGAGACTTTAATGAGTACCTCTATGGTATACACTTGGTGAGTATCTTCCTATAAAATATGTTTTCTAACCACATTTGAAAAGATCAACCGTTGAATATTTAGATAGATATAAGTAGATCAATTGTGTAAATTTTTATCCAATTTTAAAAAAAACATCAAGGCATTGAACGAGATAAAATCAATGAATGCACCAAATTTATCAAAGTTGAACCGTTCATATTTATACTTGGTAAATTATGACTATGAATTTCTTGAAAAATTTTGATTTAGTTAAAATTTTGTATAAATGATCTACTTATATATTTAAATATTTAACGATTGATTTTTTAAATTATGATAAAAATTTAAATTTTATAAGTTATTAATTAGAAGGTACTGTACTCCTCCCCGTGATTAACCTCTCATCAGAAGAAAAAAAACTTAAAAAAAAGTAAAACTGGCCGACTAGACACATCACATACGATCGAGATGGATAGAGACATGACGCATTCTTAATACACTACTTCAGTGCGTTTTCCCATACATAATTGTTTTTTCACTTATTTGGCAATTTCATGTATATGGAATATTGATATATTCAATGGTCGAAAACTAAGAATAGCAAAACCCTACCCAGTGAGCCGTCATCCATATCCTGAGGACTGAAGCTCGCTCTCTCTCTCTCTCTCTCTCTCTCTCTCTCTCTCTCTCTCGGTCTTGCGAGCTCGTTCAGCACAGCACTTCGATCTACAATACAATCTGCATCCGTATCATGAGTCTTGAAATCATGACAACAAGCTAATTATTGGTATTTGGTACGTACTCTTTTCTTCTTCATTCGATTGCATATATATATGTGTGTCTAATAATCGTTCAATACTGATGCCGATCATCAATTATATAGACATATATAGAGATATGTAGGTTTTGTTCTAGTTCTTCCTTTCCGATGATTATTAATTCTCTTGTATGTAATTGTAGGATGGCGGTCGCACTGTTTGTTCAAGACGGCGATGGTGAGATTGTGGCATGAACTGTTTGGTCAATCCGAAGAAGATCTTGCTCCAACGCCTAGGCTCAGATCGGTTCTTTTACAAATTCAAAGATCTGATCGACGGCGATACATGCTTGGTGTGGAGAAGATCTCGCTCCAACGCCGAGGTTCCTTTGCAAATTCAAAGATCCGATGGCGTGTGGATCATGGTACTTCCGTGATCTCAAAACTAAGTGATGCTGGAGGAGTTGAATCGATGGCTTCTTCGGTTTGGAGCTGTGATGGCGACGTGGAGGAAGGTGGAGTTGTTGTTGTTGTTTTTTTTTTAAGTGGTGGAGGTGTTTGTTCAAATGCAAATTATCTTCTATGCATTTCAAAACAAAATAAAAAATTATCTTATATGCAAATGATTTTCTTATAATTTCTAGTATCGCAAACAAAATACAAAAAACTAGAATTATCTTCTATATATGCATTTACAAAAAAAAAAATTTGTCTTCTATGCAAATGATTTCTTATAATTTCTAATATCGTAAAAAAAATATTGGATTCCGTACGTAGTCATTATACACATTACCTCCTCCGAATATAGAATTCTTATTTTCACTAATCTTGCTATTCAATATATATATATATAGAGTAAGCATTTTTAGTTGTAGGCATAATTGTCAATTTGTTATCACAAGAATTTTTTCGGCTAATTTGCTGTCTTAAGTTTTGAAAATTAGTCAATTTGTTACCTATACATCAAATTATTATGCAAAATATTTAACCAATTAGCTACCTTATGTTTAAATTTTTTATAAATTTTTTTATTATTATTTTTTTAAATTAATAGAATAAAGAATTTAGAATATCAAAGTGCTTTCAAATGTTTATAATTTGACGAATAAATTTCAATTAATTAAGCAATAAGGTAGCAAATTAACAAGTTTATAAATTCTAGGATAACAAATTGACAAAAAAAATTTCTAGAGTAACAAATTAACACTAAGGTGATTCTTAAAATAGCAAATTGACAATTAAACTTTGGCTATAATCAGCTTCAATAGTATTCTAAACTAATGTTAAATCTTCTAGCTATGTAGTTACAGAGGTGAGAGAAATTAACTTCAAAAAGTTACGCTATATCTTTTCCTTTCCCCCGCTTCTTAATTTAACATTTTCAGTCTAGCTAGATGAATTTAAAATGAAAATCTATAGTCGGGAATGCTCTAATATGTTACCCATGTAATTTATAATTTTTTTAAAAAAGCTTTTGACTAACACTTTTAACCTCCAAAGCTGGTTCCAGAAGTTCAGAGTTAACAAACTAGGAAATGTGATCACCATAAAAGGAAAAAACAGGAAAACATAGTTCACAAACTGTAGTTATAGCATGAATATCTATTTCACATATATCACTTCCACTCAAAAGATACTTCGCTTTCATCAAAATAAAACTGACTTGATAACAACTAGTAAGCAAAGCACAGACCAACTGATGGATGCAGACAACAGACAATATTTTCTTTCACATATTCATTATACTACACAGTTGACTAGATTCACTCACCTGTCCACAAAACTGGTTTTCGTCGACATGACATAGTCATATATGTAGTTGAAACCGTAAAGAGGGATGCAACTGAAAAGAAATCAAGTAACTGAAATACTGTTAGATAATGAAAATCTCCAAGATCCAATAACTGAAAACGAAACTAGCAAGGCCAAAAGGATAGCAAAGAAGCCAATCTTCACCTATCGGAAACAAAAGCAAAGCGTTGATTAAGAGGATCCTCGAGTGCATGTCTAAGCAATATCCGCCCCGCTTCAATCATAGTTGCTTCTCCCCAATCTACCTGGTATAGAACACGAAAAGGCTAAATAAAACAAACCTCAACCGAAATCCCTACACAACTTAAAACAAACTAAAATGCATATCAGCAAGTAAAGTATCAATTGCATAACACATTTTAGAAAACTGAACTGAACATTCATGTCAAGAAAATGAAAACTCCCACCTGTATACTATCATTGACTTGACGATTCAAGAAATGAACCGATCTGGTGGTGACCTTATTGAACAGAAAGCCAGGTCTTGAGTGCACATATATTGAAAACTTACTCTCCCCAACCTACAAACCATTAACACAAAAATAGAAACTTTATTATCTAAAGCTATGGAAAATTACACAAACTCTTAATTCTGATAATCAAATAAGTAAACACTAAACAGAATTGAATCATTTTCTTCATTAATTACCTGAAAGAAAGCATCCCAAAGCACATCCAACGGCAGACGATTGCGAGCAATGAACAAGAAGGCGATTTTGGGAGGTTGGATTTTGTTGTTGTTGTGGTGATTTGTACGAATTGCAGCGAGAGTCATAATCCGAGTGAAGTGAGTGTGATTAAGAAGCACTATAGTGCCAAAACACAAGAACAAGAGGGTTGAAGCGAAGAGCTTCCTCTTCTTCCATTTGAGCTCTGATGACTTTCGCTTCATTTAAGCAACCGGTCCAGTTTCGCATTCGGTCTGAAAAGCTCAAAGTTTGAAGCTTTTTTAGCGAAGCAGAAGTAGTGGAGTTGAAGTTGAAGCCACCATGAGAGGCATTGTTTGCTTTCACGTGAAGAACTGGATCTAGTCAGATCCAGTTAGGGGGCTTGATGGGTTTGAAAATCTCGCGAGATTATGAGAGAAGAGAATGAGAGCGAGGGAGTGTAAAGGTTGAAGCTTTGAGGTTTTAAAGGTGTGGAGTGATGGACCCAGTAGAAGAAGAAGAAGAAGTTGTATCCCCGGATTTCTTCCTTCTTAAAACTAGGTGTGTGTCGACTTGAGATCGGTGACCTCCACTTGATAACAATTTTGAATTGGAGAGGCAAATTCTGTTGAACAGGTTTTATCGCAAAGATAGGGTACTACTACCTCTACTACTACTTGAAAGACTAACTTTGAACTTATATGAATGAATAGATGGCATATAAAAAGAGCAAACCAAACCAAAGCAAACAACATCAATCAATTAGTTCATCCATCCATCCATTGTCTTACAGCATTGACAGTCGCCACTAACCCATTAATTAACTTAGAAAGACCACCAGAAATTGAAATTACAGAACTAGGCGAGAATTCATTCATAGGTCGCCTGAAGCTCTGGCTTAAGCTTTGGCTTTGGCTTTGGCTTTGGCTTTGGCATAGGCATCGGCATCGGCATCGAGTTCCTCTGCAAATCAATCCAAAACCAAAACCCAATGGAGACACAATCATCATCATCATCATCAAACTAACATTAAAAAAGAAGAAGAAGAAGAAGAAGAAGAAGAAGAAGAAGAAGAGTACCGACCGACCTACCTTCCATAATCTGGTAGCGTTTAATTTCTCTCTCACAGTTGGATTGTGATATCTGCAACAAGTCTCGCATGAATTTTGAGTTTATCTGGTAGCGTTTATCTCACCGATCCATCCACTGTTGATCTCTCTCATATAAATTTAGAAATTCTTTCTATTCTACTTGGGGCATCATGGGTTGGGCTGTCTTTTGTTTTTAGTCAGGCCAGCCCAGCCCAATCTTCTCCTTCGGCCAAGTGGAAGAAATAATTAAGCAGGAACAAAGTCTCCCATCAGTGACATCACACATCGGTGGTGGAGGCCGATAAATCACTCTAATATTTCATTCATATCTCATGAAATAAATTTAATTTTATAAAATAAAAAATTAAACTTAATTTGTCAACTCATTTTAGTTTAGTTAACTTTTGTATATCTTTTAATCACCACTTACCATAAATATCAATATTTCATACGTGAAATTATATATTTCTTATGTAGTTTTGAATTGGGCCCAACCTGACCCTATTAATACATATATGGGTAAGGCTTTGGACATCTCTGATGATCGCAAGACTTGTGGAGCCAGCATCGGTTATTTCGGAGTCGATGGAGTGATTAGCCCAATCGGCTGGGCAACTAGAAGATATCTCGGGTCGTGAAAACAATGGGGGAAGATCAAAGCCCCCGAAGTCGCACAAAAGGGAGCCTCCTCAAGAGAAGCTCATCCTACTTCCGGTTGGTGCGAAGTAACGTGACTCAATATCTAAGATGCCCAACTAATTAAAAAGTAGTACATTTGATTTTCGATAGTTACTAGTGCTATTATGACTGTAGTCTAGTATGATAACGCTTTAGAACTTCACATCCGGTAAAATTTTGTAATCTTACATTTTCTTAAGTGGTATTTGATGGACCTTCTAAAAAACATATGATCCAAGCCATTGAACAACGTTGCCAGACCAAGACAACGTGTTCCAAACTCATGTTTTTGTCCAAAAAAGATGATCCGAACTCTCAATCTCTGTATTCTATATTACTGAGAGAACAAATTATCTAAACAAGGTTTCAAATTATCAAGGAAATTGATAAGACCGATTGTAATGCCAAAAATTGATTCGCTACTGTGAATTGAACTTGAGGCTCAAGTCTCATCTCCATCCCTGTTTTTAAAAACGGAAACATTCCATGCATGATGTTCCAGACAAATAAATCCTTTTTTTCTTTCTCTCTTTATAAATTTCAGCAGTAATAAGATGGATAAATTACAAGGTCATCTACCTAATTACCCCAATATTCCCTTTTCACTATTGCTGCATATTAACTCAGTTACGAGCATAAGAATGGACAGTAATAGTAAATATAAATTAATAGCGAGTCTCACATAACAACAGTTGCATAAACAACAAGAACCAAATGCGAGAATTATATTACATCAGGATTAAGTAAGCACTGGGGAAACTTAAATTAGAGCAGTAGCATAACATAATAACAATAATACTAATAATAATTCACGCCCTTTTCCACCGTTCCGCTTGTTTGTCCCACACACGCTGACAGATACTGCACAGGAAACAATCGATCAAAACAAGATCGATGTAGTTAGTTAGTTTTGTAAAGGAAGGAGATCTTACTCGTTTTTAGCGTGGACCGTTTCTACGTATTTACTGGCCATCGGACCAATCCGAGCGAATAAGTAGGGTACAGCGGAAAAGCCTATAATATAAGCAAGGGTCTCAATGTTAGCGATGTTCATATTGGCTTTGAGAATTGAATTATTGAGAACCCAGATCAAAACGAAAGCGTTTGTTTGGGTTGGGGAAAATTGATAGCTGCGGCTTGGCTTCTCTTAGAGCACCCGCATGGGTAAAATCGAATAGGAGGAGCAATTTGAGGAGGAGCAGGCACTGTTTGAGGTGGAGCAGTCACTGTTCATCGAATAGGAGGTGCAGTTTCTGTTTTTCGCGCAGCGGTGTTAAAAAATAGCACGTGCTATTACTGTTCATAAATTAATTTTTTTTTTTTTTTAAAAAAACTAAAATTTTTTTACTCCAATAAGACAACACATATTTGTCAATTTCGTCGTTACGCGATTAGTGATAATGACCAATTTGTCATTTCATACAAGCTTTTAAAATCGACTATTTTTCATAACTAAATTTGACTACACTTTCTTCGTGAGAGTTGTAGAGTATTTCATTCCGATCTCATAGAAATTTTCGCATAATTTTTCGGACACTCGAACTATTAATTATGAATTTCAGATGTATTAGTCAATTTGAATTTTAAACAAAAAAAATATAGTTGATTTAATCTGGACCGTCCGATCAGATTTTTTTATTTGAAATGGACGGTCTAGATCAATCTGACCGTTATTTTTTTTAACCCGGGTTGCCACGTGTCAGCTTCCTATTGGTCCGCCAAATTTTTTTTTTTACTTTTTACTGGCGCGTGAATTACACGCGCCATGGTGAAAAAAAATTAACCCGTGCTGACGTCACCCACGCGCGTGGATGACGTCAGCCTGCTCGAGCAACAGAACGAGCAGCAGCTGCTCGTGCAGCTGCTCGTCCTCGTCGTCAACGGGCGGTCGCCGTCTCCTTCTCTCCCCGGTGCACGTCTTCTTTGGGCTTGCTCGTGCTGCCGGTGCCGGGGCCCGCCGAAATCGAGTTGCTCGAGCTGCTCGAGCTGCCTGCGGTGCAGCTGCTCTTAGGTTTGAACAAAACCTTTTATATTGCTGCCCCCATGAGTTTGATCATTTTCAACCGCCGAGATTAACCCACGTGTCACCAGCCTAAACATTATTGTCTCTTTTATAATATATAAACAATAATATCATTTTTTGGGTATTTAACAAAGAACCTTGTTTAATTCATGTTCTGATTTTCTCAAAAGAAAAAAGAAAGAACGAAATGATCACGAGCTAGCATTGGATTGATGAGAAGAATTCCAATGCAAGCACACAACGTACTCAATGTTACCAGATTTATACAGTCAAATTACTTTTAAAAAGTGTTTGTATTGTATTACATAATTATAATAACACAAGTCACACAAGGGTTTGTTCTCCGAGATCTAAAAATGATTTAAACTCGGTAATACTGCCAAACCGCAAGCTAAGCTAACGTACTTTGTTGTGAACCAAATTAGTAAAAACCTAAACTTTGGCTCCCTTTGCCGCCTTTTCTTGTCGAGAAAGTTAATCGATTCCCACACTGTTGTTGTTTCTGTTCATCGGAATACACATGTAGAGGGTAAAAGCTCAGCATTCGTTTCTCTATATATGCGTGTCGTACAGGCTTCCATCTTAGCGGCGCTTATACAGACAAGGTTTCAACTCGGGCCATTCAATATCTTCTTTCTTTGAGTTTTGCTCCTCCTAGAGAATAATAGAATTACAGATTTATTAACAGTCAATTGAGAGAAGTCAATTTGCATCATTGAATCAGATATCCTTAACTAGACAAAATGCTAACCTTTTTCTTCAAGTAAAACAATACGAACATCTTGTTTGAGAAATCCTGCAACAAATTAAGCACATCAGTTCGGCAATGTAACATAGAGAAACCTCCTGATCCAAGGAAATCATAGTAACAGACAAATTAATACCCCTTTGTCACAGAGGTAAAACCTAAATCGCAGACAGCTTTTGTGAACTTCTTCGGGTCCGCTCCTCCAGTATTGGAATCAAATCTGCTCTTCACTTCTGCTATCAAAAGCCAGCCACTATGAAAAACAAACAAACCGTCAGTAGGACTACAATACCGATCTATTAGACAAGGGAATCAAAATTTGAGCACATTAGTTTACACACCGAGGTTTAAGAACTCTGTGAGCTTCCTTGAGGAAATTTGGGAAATTAGTCCCCCATCAATGATAAGCAGAATACAGCCACGTCTACAGATGAGGAGCCAAGGGGAGTCTGCAATTACATAGAATGATTACTTAAAGGATTACCATATGCAATTCCTAGGATCAAGAAAAAACTTTGTACTGTATATATCATTGTACAACTAGAAAAACATGTATTCAATTCAATGCTCAAATGAAACACATACATTTGACATATCACAAGCAATTACTGAAGGATCATTGGAGATGAGATCAAAGGAGTAAACTTTATTCTTCACATTTTTGGCAAGGCGTGCATCCCCTGTAATACAAAAGAATACGTAAATGAAGAATCAAGAAGAATATCTGTGAACCTCTGACACATGCGGAGGTGTATAAGAGTATAAACAAATTAGTAGTGTTGCAATGGCATACTGAACAATGGGAACCCAAGAGTTGATTAAATTCTTACCGCAACCAAAATCAGCCACGACTAGAGATGGGCTGTGATCTTTTAGTAATTTTGTGATTATGTTCACAGGCAGCTCAGGTCAATGTGACAATTGCTCTTGATATCCTGCATGGTAAAGAAAATGGTCCATAATTTAACGAAAAAGACAGGTACATGCTGATCTTGACTGTAAGAAGTTCTTTTGAAATCTTACTGCGTCAAACAATGTTGGGTCTTCATTGAAATACTGAAGCGCCTCTTCCCCACTGAAAATCAAAAAACAAAATCATCATGTTTGGGTCAAATTTGCAAGCATCTCAGCAATTCAACAAAAGTGAGTGCACAAGACATATAAAAACCTCTATAGATACTCAAGGTTAAAACTTGAATCAGCATCGCCAACTCGAAAGAGTACAAATAACCTTTCACCAATCAGTTTCCTTGGACCAATAAGAATGATAGCTTAACAGACCCCGAACTTAAAAATTAAAAGGTTTGAAGGATTCAAATTGGATATCTGATACATACACGAGACATAAATTTAAACATATCTAGATAATTAGCAATGCAAACTCATAGAGAACAAACGCAGTAGCGTCCTTAAATTTCACAGATCAATCTGCTCAAAACCAATGAGAATGACTTCAAAGCTAAACAAGGCCCAAACTTCAAAATTACAAAGTTATCAAAAATTCAATTTGCTATCTAACATATATGAGACACATTCAAACATGTTCTAAATAATTAGCATTGCCAACTAGAAGAGAACAAACTCAATAGCATCCTTAAGTTATCTAAGCAATTACAAAGGCTCAAACTTTCAAATTCAAAGGTTAACAAGATTCAAACTTACAGTTAAAAAACTCAAAGCAGAACAAAAAAAACAAAAAACAAAACCCAAATAAGAAAGTTTAGTGATAAGAAGTAATTACGTGCAAGTGTAGAGCTTCTCATTAAGCATTCTGAAATGCCCTCCTGAAAGCTTTGCCTTCATCTGAAACCAAAACCCATCATTCCAAACTCACTCAAATTCATATTCAAATCATCAAAAAAACTAAAGAGAACAACAAAACAACATCAAGACGAAGAACCTTATCGAGAAAACTTGAGGAGGACTTGGAGACTAGTCCCTGAGCTTTTCTAAGCTTAGAAGAAGATGCTTCATCTTCTTCTCGGTTAGTTTTTTTGAGATTTGAAATATTGGGTTTATCATTCGGAGCTGTGTGATGCTTCTTCTTCGTCCTTTTCCGTTTCTTGCTTGCTTCCTTCCATTGTTGTGCGCTTGCTTGCTTCTTCTTCGGAGCTCAAAGTCGCAAACCTATCATTGCTCGGTTTTCGACTATTATCGTGGGTTTAAAGAGTTGGGCCGGTCTTGAAGGGTTTAAGGAGTTGGTCTTTGATAAAGCCCACAGCGTTTAGGCCTGCTGCTTATTAGCAGAATTGAATTGGAGAGGCAAATTTAGGAATTGCTACTTCAATTCAGGCATCATTCGTTAACAGGTTTTAGTACAACATTGGCACTAACCCGACCAGATACTTATAAGAGCAGATTGTCATGGAAAAAAAAAGCTTTAAAGAAGAAGACCACAGAGGTCGCTTGCATGCATGTCACAGTGCAAACCTAAATTTCATTTCATTTACCACACTCGGAGAGTGTCGTTTCGACTGACCTCTTTAATCAAACCATACGTTACGCAAACAATGACACTTGCTCCATTCTATATCCTCCCGCTTGATTTCAGGGCACTCTATAATCATCAAAGACTCAAGGGACTCCGGTAGCCATTCATCGCCGGAAAGAAGCTTCGGACAACGCTTCAATTCCAAATGGTTCAGGATCTTTATACCTGACAATGATGAAATGGTGACAAGTTTTGGGCAATATTTGATTGTGAGTGTAATTAGGGATGGGAAGTCCCCTTCTTGAATCTCGAATCTCCACCCACTTCTTCAGATTATGCATTTTGTCGAAATTTAGCTTCTCAAGCTTTGGAAATGCAGGAGATGACTGGTGACCATCAACTAGGTCATTTCTGAAAAATTGATAATTAATTTCCTTCACCCCATTCATGTTAAAGGTCCTAGAGGGGGCTGAATAGGCTTTTTACCACTTTTTCGCTTAATCTGTTCTCGGGGATAGCAAGATTGCAACCTATCCCGAAATACAAGATACGAGTGTTTAAAACGTAAAGACAATAAGTAAAGAATAACACAAGATGTTTTTGTTAACGCAGAAATCTTACAACCAGGATTAAAACTGCGTGTCTGTGACGACCCGGACCAGAATTAGCAGTGGAATCAGCTTGATTGATGAGCTTGCACGTAGTCGCAGAGTTGCGACAGTCGTTTTAATCGCCGAAGCTTCTTAACGACTAAATTATTGGCCGAGAATTGGAGCTGAGTCTCTTCTTGAGAGTCGTAGTACATGTGATTTCGAGTTCGTGGGCGGTTCCGGATCGTTATTTGGACGACCGAGGAATTAGTTATGAATATTTGAAGTTTCGACGGAAACGGATTTAAATGGCGGGTTTGTTCGTGACTAAATTACCGGACGAGAATTTGGTTTCGGCTTCTTCACGGAAGTTGTTCAGAATTTAATTTCGAGTTCGTGGGAACTTCCGGAGCATGATTTTGAGTTACGAAGAATTAGTTGCGAATATTTCTGTTTGTTGTTTGTTTAGTCGATTTAATGTGTGTTGGTTCGAAGGGTTGATTTTTTATCCAATTGGCCATTATGGTTGACTTTGGATGATAATTGAAGAGTACGTCGAGACGAGTTTGTGGCCGCGAGAATTATCGGAATCGGAGTTACGATGTGGAAGTTACGGGTAATTGAAGTTTGTCGAAAAGTGTGATTTTTGGAAGTTTCCTAAAATAGCAGGTATAAATAGTGGTTGCCATAAAGGGAAAGTCAAAGGAAACAATTAATGGTTGACTGGTTTGACTCGGTTTGACCGAGTGGTGCGACGGTGGCGGTGCTCCATGGCGGTTCGCCGGCGACGATTTCCTTCTGGCCACCCCGTGGCTTGATTCCGGTCGCGTTCTCCTCGGCTCGACCTTGCGAGTCTAGCCCCGGCCTCCTTTCACGGTGAGGTGGCCGGTGGAGTTCGGATTTTTCCGGCCAAAAACGGATGGATTTTGAGGTTAATCGGGTTCCCTTTTTCCGACCGATTCGAGCTTGATCAAGCACTGGGTTTTGAAGCTCTCCTCTCAAGGATTCTAACCATGTAAGTATGGAGTTCTAATTCGAATTGTGGAAGGAGAATTTTGGATTTGAAATTTGTGTGTTCATTCGGTTTTGCTTGAAATTGGATGTGTTAGAGTGAGAATTGGACTTCGGTGCAGTTGACAAAGTTGCTTAGTGGACGATTTGGAGTGGAATAGGGGTGGCTCCGCCTTGAAATTTCACATCCAGCGGCGGCGCCGCCGTGGACAGCGGTCAACGGTCAACAAGTTTAACTTTTTGGACTTTCGACAAGTTGCATGTCGTTTGACTCGAAATCGCGCCCCGATCGCAGTGGGGAGGTTCGTTTTTCGAATTGAGCGTCCGAACGTAAAGCGAGGTATTGTGGTGTACATATACGGATTTTCGACGATTTGTCGGCTTTGAATTTCGTGTTTCCGAGAACGGTGGTTTCTCGTGATTTGTTTTGAATGTCGAGTTATGATTATGAGATATGGATTTTGTGAATATTCAGGGGTTCGTGATCGTTCTTTTGGAGAGGAACTTTCCGCAGGATCACGGGTTAACGCGATACGCGTTACGCCAGTCTGTGAATGGACAATTTCTTTTCACGGAAATGATTGCGAGTCTTTTATATGATTTACGATCTTGAGCATGCCTATGAGATTTCGGATTACATGAGCATATGTTTTATGATTATACGATATACTTATACGAATATACGTATACGAGAATACATACATTTATATGTTGTTTTATGCATTTGCATCGAGCTGTTTATGATTTGGTTTACACAGAGTACAGTCGTGGTTACGTTGTTGTACCGATACACTTTCCCTCTCGGTTGATCCCCGATGGTAGGCCGCCTGGAGGGGCGTTTCCCCAACCAGACCGGTGAGGGGCGTATCCCCGGATCCGAGGCCATTTCTGGCTAGAATCACGTGTGGGTCTGTGATCCCGTGATTCTGACTGTACTAGCACGGTGTGTGTCCATGAGTGACCCCGTGGGATTTTTACTTGCATGCTCAGTACACTGGAGGAGTGTGAGTTTTACCTCGTGTACTATGTTGTTTTTATTTACCTGGACTCGCATATGTTTTTATAACATATATATTAACTGGTGAAAGACATTTATTTTCGTCCACTCACTCTAACGTGTTTATTGTCTTTCCCCTGGGCTTTTCGATTTCCGTGCCCAGTTTGCAGTTCAGGCTCTGGTGTCGCACGTTGTGGTCGGAGGCATAGTGCTCGAACAATCTTGTTTCATCCAGTAGGTTTATTGTTCTACCTACTGTGGTATGCGTATACGATTATATATATATGTCGCTCTGAGCTTTCTGTGATATATGTTATACGATTTTATACCGGATTTCAGTAAAGCATCTATATATTTACTGATTTACTTTACTGTTGATATATTGAGAAATCCGGATGGGATTGGTGCCCACGGTTTGCTTTTTGTGGCATAGGATGAAGTGTATTTTCCGCGTGCAGGTAATGGTAATTCTACGTTAGTAGCGAAACTCTGCCCAAATTTCGAAAAGTTTTTGTTGGTTCGTGTTTTCGAAAGGGTTTGATTCCGATTTAGGAAGCTAAATCGGGGTTGGGTTCTTTCAGTGCCCCTTACTCTTGAGGAACAAAAATTTCCACTATCGAGTAACACGCACAATTACAAGTTTCTCCTACTCTGGGGATGCATAGGTCGTATGCTATCCTAACTAGTCTGACTACCAGTTCTAAACAGAGCTACACTACTTGACTTATGTGTTTACACCTTGGAAAATATCTAGAAGTATCAACTCAGATCTTAACTACTTTCAAGTTAAATCTTCTTGATCTACTTCTTTGGGTTGAGCATCTCCATACCTATCTCAATAGAATGCACTATGCAATGATGCATATGGGTTTTGAAAAACAGTTTTTATGATTGTGAATCCATGGCTTTTATGCACAGCAAAGAGCAACAAAAGACACAGAAGGGGAAGAAAAGAGAAGAGATAAACTACACAGTTTATGTGCTCTCAAAGAGTGACCCGAAAAGAATATCTCACCACAAATATTTTATCACCCAACCAAGGGAGTCAAAACTGCCTTGGACTCCCTTATATAGGCAAGACAATTTAGAAGCTTTTGACAGCAAAGAAGCACGTGCTAAACCTTTCAAAAGCTACCCTATAGCAGTCCTAAATCTATCACCGATTTGACAAACCAGTTTGTTCATAGTTTCAAGAATACAAGCATGCTTAAGAGACAACAAGTAATGTCAACATCAATATTTTCATTTTAGGCAAAGAGTGTTTTAAGAGGGAAAAAGTTTTTCCAAGCCTTATACCGAAATAGCAAAAACAGTTTCAGCAAGGGGCACGTTCTGTTTACAGAGACAGACTTTTGGAGAGGCAAAAGTAAACCCAGCTGTAAAGCAACACATATAAATAGCACTTAAACCAAAGAGACACATGTGAATCTAAAAGCACCATAATTTAAACACATCTTTTGCGTAGTCAACCACCGTACAACAAAGCACATGTATTCTGAATTAAGGATAACCTAGGCTGCAGAAAGTCATATGTATTATGAATCAAAGATAACCTAGGCTGCAGAATGACATATAAGAACACGTTCCAAAATGACAGCAGAATACTAGGGATACATGTATCAAGTGCTATCCTAAATGAAAACCATGTTATGCATATGAATGATCAACCTGTTTGTTCATTGAGATAGATAGGTAATTACAACCTCTTCAGCCTCTTCATAGATGTTCCTTCAATCTATTGTGTTTTGTCCAGTACAAGGGATTGCTAACCTAAGTATGCCTTCACATGTCCATAATACATAAACTTTGAAGCAGCGGCAATCGACCAATCAATGGGAGAAGTATCACATTGTTACATCTGTTGAGGGTTATGTCAACAAGGTTTGTGGCCAAAGAAGGATTGTTGATCCAAGTTGGAAGTTTTGACCTACTATAGCATTGTATTAATAACTTTTCAAGGCCACTATGAGGTCGAAGATGTTTGATTATTTCTTCTTGTAATTTCGTTGCACTCTTATCAGACTTCAAAGGGTCACTCCACTGAAGCACCAAGCTTTGGATATGCTTCTTGTCGATCAAAGAAGCATCCCAAGCCTCTTGCACTTCAGTCACGTTTTCGAGCCTTGAAATACAAAGTGCTCCTTTGAGTTTGTTTAGATACTTCAACTCTCCGATATCAGTCCCATCTTCCTTGTGACCAACAAGAAATGCTGATAGTGTATGAAGACGAGTCAACTTCCCCATTCCTGCACGCATGGCATTTAGTTGGCGCAAAATATCAAGCTCAATATGTTGTAGCGATATTAGATTCTGCGGCAACCATCGAAATTGCACACAACCTTCAAGCTTTATGGTATGCAAGTAGTGAAGACAATCTACCGATTCAGGTAACTCAGTGATTGGTGTATATGAGACGTCGAGGTGTCGCAACTCCTTGGCATAGCGAATGGAACTAGGCAACTCAGAAATGAGCATTCCTCTCAGCTTCAGTGTCCTCAAGTACTACAAGCACCAAAATAAGTCATAAGGAATATCTTTGACGGAAGATACACTGCCATGAGAGAATAAGAGCAGTGTGCGTAACTCCTTCATATGTTGAATAACCCAAATATCAATGTCCTTTGAGACGACATAGGTGTCGTGTAGTCAGAGATGCTCTATTTAAATAGTTTCCCACTGCTCTGAGACAAGCATGGTGAGAATCTGGATCAACCTTGTGGGTGTTTAACTTGTACAAAATCGAATCAAAATCCTGTCTCGAGCAGACGAGGTAACCCTCATTTACCATGGTTTGGAAATACAAAGTGGCATTACGCTCCATCCTCTCACTTACAAAGCCCTCAGCTATCTAAAGTTCAACCAACTCATGCTCATGATGAAGGCATACTTGCTGATTGGTTATTCCTTGAATTCAGACAAAACACAGTAGTAAAATATCATCAAATATAATGTTGACATATCCTACTTTATGTCAATGGAAAAACAGGTATATCATTCATTTGCATTACATGTGTTCATGTAGGATAGCACACTAAGCTGATATCCCTGATAATCTGGAACGTCTTTCTTGTTTAAACCTTCATGGCTATGATCACATCTAAAACCCAGAATACTTGTCTGTAATCTGTGTGCTTTTTGGTTGTGGAAAACTGACTTGGTTAAGTAAGATCCCTAGGAAAGTTGACTCTTGATCACATGTGTTTTATAGGAATCTGTTTTTTCCTTTTCTGGTTGTCTTGCTCTTTTGTTTCTAGTTCAGCTGGGTTCTGCTTTTAGCTGTCAAAAAACGTGCTTCATCTTTGACTACTGCTATGGCTATTCTAGTACAAGATCTTGGAAACCTTTTGCCTCTTTTTGACAATCTTTGCTTAAATTGGTAAACCTAAAAAGCTGTCTTTAAAGGTCCTAGAGGGGGGGATGAATAGGCCTTTCCCACTTTTTCAATTAATCTGTTCCCGAAACACAGAATACGAGTAATGAAATGTAAAGACAGTAAGTAAAGAGTGACACAAGATGTTTTTGATAACGCAGAAATCCTACAACCAGGATTAAAACTGCGTGCCCCTAACTCTTGAAGGACAAACATTTCCACTATCAAGTAACACACACAATTACAAGTCTCTCGTACTCTGGGGATACATAACCCGTATGCTATTCTGACTAGTCTAACTACCAGTTCTAACAGAGCTACACTACTCAAACTATGTGTTTACACTTTGGAAAGTATTCAGAAGTATCAACTCAGATCTTAACTACTCTCAAGTTAAATCTTCTTGATCAACTTCTTGGGTTGGGCATCTCCATACTTTATCTCAATGGAATGCACAATGCAATGATGCATATGAGTTTTGAAAACAGTTTTTATGCTTGAGAATCCATGTCTATTATGCACAGTTATGAGCAACCAAAAGACATGGAAGGGGAGAGAAGAGAGAAGAGAAACTACACACGAATGTGCTCTCAAAGAATGATCTAACAGAATAACCTAAACCCCAAAGTATCTCTCTGAACCAACCAACCAGTTAAGACAGCTTAAGACTCCTTATATAGGCAAGGTTATTCCAGAGGTCAAAGCTAGATAGCTAATAGGCACGTGAAACACAGCAGCAAGCACGTCCTAACACAGACCTAAAACCGTCTTAATGCAGTCCTACAATAGCCAGCTACTGATGGGACAAATGCAAGTCTATACGGTGAGCAAAACCAATACAGCCTTTTAGGTCTTTCCAGTTTAAGCAAAAGTTGTCTAAGCAAGGCAAAAGGTTTCCATGCTCTTGTACTAGAATAGCTATAGCAGTAGTCAAAGATGATGCACGTTTTTTGACAGCAAAAAGAAGAGCCAGGAAAATCAGAAATAAGGGAGCAAGACAACCAGAAAAGGACAAAACAGTTTCCTAGGAATCACATGTGAACAAGAGTCAACTCTCCTAGGGATCTTCCTTAACCAAGTCAGTTTTTCATACTCAAAGATCACACAGATTAAGGACAAGTAATCTGGGTTTTAGAAGTGATTAAAGCCATGAAAGATCACACAAGAAAAACGTTCCAGATTATCAGGGATACATGCTTAGTGTTCTATCCTAAATGAAAACATGTAATGCAAATGAATGATATACCTATTTTTCCAATGAGATAAAGTAGGCAATGTCAACCTTAGCTTTGATGATCCTTTACTACTGTGTTTTGTCTGAGTTCAAGGAATAGCCATTATGCAAATGTGCCTTCAATCTCCCCCTTTGACATTTCTTGACAAAACACAGTTCTTCAAAGAGTACCTGCATCACAGTTGTAACACATACAGACATATGCAGCAACAAGGATATCCATATCACATGATAGCCTGCCCATAAAGCGATAACCAGTTCAATAACCAGTTAAACAGTTCTCCCCCTAAACATATGCAGTAGTAAGGATATTCATATGACATAATATCCTTCACAAAAAGCGATAACCAGTTCTCCCCAAATAATACCTGCTGCATAGTTATACCACATACAAACACATGCAGTAACAAGATATCCACATCACAAATCAGCACAATAATTACCAGTCCAGTTCTCCCCCTTTTTGTCAAGGAAAGACAAAGGGTTCAAACAATCCCCAAAAAAATAAACCATAGTAATTGTTTGCCACACATCACAAAACCATAAAGATTGTTCAACAGAAAATCCAAAAGAAGGAAACCGGAAAAAATATTAGGGAACAACAGAAAGACTTCAAATTGCATATCCTGAGCCATCATACACTACGTCCTCATCATCTGCACCTAGCGCTCCAAGGTGAATGGTGTCTCTAGAATCTGAGGGAGTAGCGCCGCCTTGCTTGTCTGATGGAGGAGAGGAAACCGTTGGCTCCTGAGCAGGGGCAGACCCAGCCTGGCTGGACAGCAGAAGAGAAAGCTCGGCTTTGAACATGGTGAACTGCTCTTTAAGGTGGTCTTTGATTTGCTGGACTGCATCGGTAATCATGGACTGAACAGCAGTTTTCAAGAATTGTTGATCCATTGGCTCGACGTACTCATTGGACTGATGGACTGACCGGTTAATGGTGATGGCGCCGATTGGAATAAGTTCAGGACCCAAAACATCTCCCTGTGTGATGGGAACACCGGCATCACCACAGAGTTTGGTGATGAGACAGGGGAATACAAGAGCTTTTCCAAGAGAATTTCGGTGACAGACACCAGCAGTGCGAATGGCTTGATACATGAAATACTCAGCTGGAATCACCGGACGGATAGGGTCATGACTCAGATATGCCATCAAAACAGCCTGTTTGTGTGGAATTTTACTAGTTTGGGTGGCTGGATGAAAGAGGGAGCGAACCAAGAAGCCCAAAGCTTTAAACCACTCAGTCATGTACCTACTGGAGAGAAAGGTACCTAGAACTGGTTCAGAAGAAGGAGACGAGTAGAGACGAGGAGCTAAATCTTGAATCGAGAGGGAAGTAGAGTACTCAGAGTAGGACTGCAGAATACCATCAGCTGTAAGCAGGAGAGACAGGGCTTGACGAATCCTAGAGGGAGAGAAGTTCACATGGACGCCACGAACAGTGACACACACTTGTTGTTTAGAGCGCAAACAAACCTCGGCAGAGATGTCAGAAGGGAAGTTGGCATAGAATTCTTGAACAAGAGTACGGTTATAGCGAGGCAGGGAGACCAGAGCTGTTACTCCAACGCCGAGGTTCCTTTGCAAATTCAAAGATCCGATGGCGTGTGGATCATGGTACTTCCGTGATCTCAAAACTAAGTGATGCTGGAGGAGTTGAATCGATGGCTTCTTCGGTTTGGAGCTGTGATGGCGACGTGGAGGAAGGTGGAGTTGTTGTTGTTGTTTTTTTTTTAAGTGGTGGAGGTGTTTGTTCAAATGCAAATTATCTTCTATGCATTTCAAAACAAAATAAAAAATTATCTTATATGCAAATGATTTTCTTATAAGTTCTAGTATCGCAAACAAAATACAAAAAACTAGAATTATCTTCTATATATGCATTTACAAAAAAAAAAATTTGTCTTCTATGCAAATGATTTCTTATAATTTCTAATATCGTAAAAAAAAATATTGGATTCCGTACGTAGTCATTATACACATTACCTTCTCCGAATATAGAATTCTTATTTTCACTAATCTTGCTATTCAATATATATATATATATATATAGAGTAAGCATTTTTAGTTGTAGGCATAATTGTCAATTTGTTATCACAAGAATTTTTTCGGCCAATTTGTTGTCTTAAGTTTTGAAAATTAGTCAATTTGTTACCTATACATCAAATTATTACGCAAAATATTTGACCAATTTGCTACCTTATGTTTAAATTTTTTATAAATTTTTTTATTATTATTTTTTTAAATTAATAGAATAGAGAATTTAGAATATCAAAGTGCTTTCAAATGTTTATAATTTGATGAATAAATTTCAATTAATTAAGCAATAAGGTAGCAAATTAACAAGTTTATAAATTTTAGGATAATAAATTGACAAAAAAAATTTCTAAAGTAACAAATTAACACTAAGGTGATTCTTAAAATAGCAAATTGACAATTAAACTTTGGCTATAATCAGCCGTATTCTAAACTAATGTTAAATCTTCTAGCTATGTAGTTACAGAGGTGAGAGAAATTAACTTCAAAAATTATGCTATATCTTTTCCTTTCCCCCGCTTCTTAATTTAACATTTTTAATCTAGCTAGATGAATTTAAAATGAAAATCTATAGTCGGGAATGCTCTAATATGTTACCCATGTAATTTATAATTTTTTTAAAAAAGCTTTTGACTAACACTTTTAAGCTCCACTTACCTTTCTTTATGTTTGAAGTTGGCAGGTGCCATGCGCTGAAGGTATGAACGAGTTTTGAGTCCCTCGTCTATGCTCCTTGTGATATCAAAGTTTCTAAACACTTGGCAAACAAAAAAAGTTTTCAAACACTGTTCAAATTTGCACTTGTTAGTGTGATCCTTAAGGAAGAGAGGGAGACTTGATTGTTATCTTTCATGAAGGAAAAGTCTACAATATACTACTAAACTCGTACATCCATGATATAGATATGAACTTCATATAGTATAGAACTATAGACACATTCTTAGAATGAATTTGGTATATATATCATTGATGTACGAGTTTAGGAACATTGTATTTAATCGTACACAAGTGTTATGCATGTGTCTTGGTCTATTCGAATCAATCTGGTCTATAGCTACATGAAACTTGTCTATCATTTCTGTGCCATTGGTGTGCTTAAAGTCGTACGTAAATCCCCATTAAGGAACAGCAGCAGCAGGTACTACTTGCTCAGTCATGTACATTTATTTTGTTTTAGTATAATGACTTTGTATGTATAACTATATCCATGGCTTGAAATTAGTTATAACAAAGATTTAATATTGTTTATAATTTTTTCACCCTTTGAAATTTCACACACACATTTGAGATGTGTTTTGTGTATTCAGTTCTTTAAAATTGAGATTTAGGTGTGTATAAAGTGGTGTTTTAATTAAATTTATACTATCATCATTATTCATACACACATTATATATTAAAGGGATCATTTATAAGTGGTAGCATAGGAAACAAAAAAAAACCCGAAAATTTCCAAATATATGAAGCCCAAAAGAACCCAAGACTAAGCCCAGCCCAGGTGTGAGAGCCCACTGTAGTTTATATGAAAAGTTGGAAACTCTTTGATCAAAGAAAATAACACCCAGCTCTCGAACTGCTCTCAGGTATTTCCCTTTCCTTTATTCTTGCTGGGTTCAATTTGTAATGCTGCTGAGTCTCTCCCTCTCTCTGTTCTGATTTCATTTTGTTGGGTTTGTGTCTATTTAGATCGGCCGAGATGGTGCAGCCGCAGCCATGGTTTCTGAACAAACCATGGAGGAAATTCACTGATGCGTCATCCGGCTCCCGGTTCGGCCCTCGCTCCACTGTCACTCCGCCACCTTCCAACGACCCTCCACACCAGGTCCGGCACCCGCTGCGCCGCCTCCCCCACCTCGAGTCGACAGCCCTCCACCACCCCGTGGCCCGCCCAGAAACAGAAACATAAACAACAGTAAGTTCCTAAAATCAAACCCTAAATAATTCGCTTTCATGGATAATGCTTCTTTACCTATAAGCTTCATATCCAACTCCTGGAGACCTAGACCGTTGCCCACAATCTACAAACTCAGCACACTAATTCTTGGATATGCACTTTGATAGGGCCTTGGACAATGAGATGGTACGATTACAGTTAATCACATCGATTAGGTGGGCTGATCGAGCTGGGAGCATTTTACAACATGTAATCCATGATCTGTGTCAGTTTTTTTAATCAAAAGAACAATACCAAAAACCTCAAACCAACCTGAAGGACTGATATTTTTATAAATTACAATGTCTAGCGTATAAGGGGATCGTCATTCAAGATACACACTTTTATTTGCTTCAAATCTAATTTGGGAGATAATAACTCAGCTGCATTGTCACTCTGTCTTCTTTGCTTTCTTCGCTGAGGCCTGCACCTTTGCTTTGCCTTTTTTGTGCTTTATGAAGCTGAAGCAAGAACTATGGAATAATAACTTTCATTTACCTTCCTTTTCTATCTGCTTTCTTATATTACTATCAATTGTTTAATGTTATTTGTCTTTTCAAAAAAATTATGAAAATAATACCCTTGGGATTTCACTTCAATCTCTTTCACAAAGAAGATGCTTGCCTGTCTGATGTGGGACTAGTGTTTGAGAATAGCCAGCAATGATCAACAGATGAGGAACCTCAGTTATCTTGATGTTGTTAAAATGAAATTTATGTATAACATGTAGCTAGTTGTGTATATTAGGCCTGGGCACGGATCGGGTTGGCCCAAAAAAGGACGAACCTGAATCAAATACCAAAACACATAAGAACGGATCGGGTTATGCAATTTAAAGCTTCAACCCATTAAGAATCCAACTCGAACGGTTTCGGATCGGGTTCTCGGGTTCTCGGGTTCTCTACTTTTGACCTTATTTTGTAAAGCCCTTTAACGACAAACAATTCATAGGGAAAACATAAATTTTGAATTAAAACAAATATTTTAACAAGCTGAAGAAACCCATGAAAAACTGAAAGCAAGTACGTCAAATAATCTTTAGATTAGAATAGATTAGATTACAGGTCCATTAATCTTAGATTGAATAAATAGGCAACAACTCGGCAGACTAGTACATGAACAAAACACATGTCTTTCAAAATGCATGGTTCATAGTTATCATCAAAAGTAAGAGACCCTCAAATCACTAGTTCACTTGAAGGCAATTCTCTAGTGACAAGGGCCTGCAACCTCCAAAAGATCTCCATAATAATCTGTCACCTCTGATATATACTAGCTAATGCAACCTCCAAAATATACAACATTCATCATTGACAAGGCCTGCAAAATTCATTTAAAGACCAGCAGAAACTTTCAGTATAGGATAAATCAGTAACATTCAGTATGAGTTCTACTGTATAAGTATAACACCATTGCCATTTGCAGAAACATACCTGATCCCTTCAATTTGGTACCCTAGCTTTCTTTACAGATCTTGAGTTCTTCAAGAGAGCTTCATTTTTCTGTATCTCTTCTCTTTTCTCCCGTTCTTCCTTTTCCAGTTCTATATGAGATTAATATGACAGTTAAAAAGGAAGATATTAGAAGAGCAAAACTGAAACAACATAGATATAGAAATAGGCCAAACTGAAATAACATACTGAACATAGATATAGAACCAGGCCAAACTGAAACAACATACTGAACATAGATATAGAACCAGGCCAAACTGAAACAACATACTGAACATAGATATAGAACCAGGCCAAAACTGAAACAACATAGATATAGAACCAGGCCAAACAACATAGATAAACAACATAAAAAATAAAAAGAATATTAGAAGTACAGACCTGTCTCCCATTCTTGGATCAACTGCATTTCCTCCGGAGTAGGAACATAGGCCAAATTTGTGATGCAATCTGCTCTCAGCCAATTCTGAAGGCAAATTAGACCCTCAACAGATCTAGGAGTCAGTGAGCTCCTATGTGGATCAATCACTCTCTTGCCTGTGCTAAAACATGATTCACTAGCAACGGTAGAAACTTGAATTGCCAGCACATCTTTAGCTACAGCCTGCAGAATTGGATACTTGCAGCCATTCACCTTCCACCATGTCAACAAACAGAATTCATCCGGTTTCTGAGGTTTCACTAATCCATCTAGTAGATAGCGATCTACTTCATTAGACACCACCACTGAATCCACATCTTCAAGCTGCTTATTCCAATCTTCTTCAAACTCAGCCATCTTTCCGGTGAATTTTGTTTTTTTCCTACTTGAAATCACACTCTTACTTGCTGTTCTTTGTCCACTATGTGACGCTGCAAGTGAATTGCTTGAGGTGGAATACAAGTCAGTCAAAGTCACAAGTAAGTCCTTTACTTCAGCTTGTTTTTTCTTCACCGCTGCATCATCATAATTCAGGCCAATCCTACATATTCTACAAAAATTGGTCAACTTATATCGAGGGTCAAGAACCAATGCAATCAAAAAGAGTTGGTTCATGTCATCCAGCTGCCCAAAGTATTTTTGGTACTTAAGCCTCATCTTCACTGCCATATCATGCAACACTTTGTCTGTACCATGAGAAAGCATACTAACAGGCTTATTGTACAGCTCCTCAATCTGTGCATAAATCGCAGCTACATCATGAAAAGCTCTAGGTGCTGTGGGCTCCAATGTAGCACTAACCCTAAGAGTTACATCGAAAAACACCTTTAGAAACTGCACAAATACCTCAGCATTTTCCCAATCACATCCTGATGGTGGCCCTACCCTCTTAGTTCCAACAGGTCTATCCCACTCCTCTTCAAGCTGATCCTCAACATCCTCTTTTTCAGTGAAATACTTGAGGTACTTGGCTTCTTCCTCCTCAGCCATCCGATCAAAGGCATTCTTAAGCTCCAAGGCAGTTTCCAACATTAGATATGTTGAATTCCACCTTGTAGGCACATCCAACACACAAACCTTTTTTACTTCCAGCTCTTCTTTCTCAACACAGAACTTAAAAACATTTAACCTAGATGATGAACTCCTAACATATCGCACAGCGTTCCTGATGCTAGCAACTGATCTATCCATTACAGCAAGGCCAGCTTTCACTATCAAGTTGACTATATGAGCTAAGCACCTAACATGCAAGTACTTTCCACCACAAAGGAGTTTCTTACCTTGACTCACAAACCTTTTTCTAACATAATCCACAGCAACTTTGTTAGCAGAAGCATTATCAACAGAAATGGTGAGCAAATTTTCAATTCCACATGACTTCAAACATTCCTCTAATACTTTTCCTATGGTATGGCCTTGATGGTCTCCAATTGGACAAAAACTCAGTACCCTCTTATGCATTTTCCAACCATTGTCAATGAAATGAGCAGTCAAAACCATGTAATTAATGTTTTGAAGAGATGTCCAAGTATCAGTTGTCAAACAGATGCTATGTGTTCTTAATTCCTTTCTAAGTTCTTCTTTTTTCACCTTGTACATATGCATGAAGTTTCTAAAGATGGTTCTCCTAGATGGAATGATAAAAGCAGGAACAGCAACTTCACAAAACATCTTAAAACCAGGTCTCTCAATTGCACTAAATGGTTGTTCATCCATAACAATCATTTTAGTTGCAGCATCAATACATGCTTGTTGTGTCCAAGGTTGAACAGCAACAGTACCATCCTTATTCCTAATCACATGACTCTGACCATTCACATGCACACATTTAAGACTACCACCATACTCCGTACAATACAATTCTAAATGCTTTGCTAATGTACTTGTCCCCATTTTAGTAGAATCGCAAGCTAGGTGTGTTGTGCAGTACTTACATTGTGCTCTGGTGGTGTGCCCAACCACAGTCTCCACACCATTGATCATCTCAGTGAGGCCATGTTGCTCCTTGGTGTAGTGCTCCCATACCCAACTCCTCTGAACGGACTTCACAAGTACCCTGACTACCCCCTGCTTCTTCTTCGTAGAAGGAATCACCTCCGGTGTCTTTCTCTTCATTCCAGCTTTCTTTGTCATCTCCTCTTGACCGACTTGACGTTGTAAGGGCACAATACTTTCAACAACATCATCTTCTAGCAAATCGATGACCGGGGAAATTGATTGACTCGAGTCAGAAGACATATCTACTGATTCTCATAACAAACAAATAGAGAACAGCTTTAGTACACAGCTACACCCAAGAAAAAATTACTTGACAACAAAAATTAACATTTCAATGATATCATACTGATTCTCAGACCTAATATCTAGCATATCAGTGTACACAAGTGACCAAATAATCCAGATAAAGCAGTAAGTGGACCGAAACTCACCGTTAAGACTTAAGAGTCTTAAGACAACCAAGATGCTTTGCGGTTTATGAAATTGGGGTTTTGATTCAAGGCTAATTTGAAGGATTGAAAATTGCTAGGATTTTGATTGGGTGGTAGGAGATGAATATCGATTCAATCAATTGAGGATTTTAGGAGATAGGATGAAGTTTTGAATCAAATCGTAACGGAGGTAAGACTTCACCATGGTTTTTTTGAAGGAGTTGTCGCTGCTGTGGTATGAGACTCAGAGACTCCAGCCTGGGTTCAAACTTCAAAGTGTTTAAGCCTTTTTATTAGGAGGTCACCGAGGTAATGAGGTATAGAAACTTGTTTTGTCTCAGAATATAATATAGTTTTGGGCTACGAACAACAAGCCCATCAAATGATCAAATCCCTTGTGGGAAGGAATAGAAGAAGTCAATTGTTAGAATATAACACATAGAAAGTTAATTGTCCTGCGGTGGCATTGATTAATAGTCAATTGTCCTGCGGTGGCATTGATTAATTCCCTTCAGAGAATATAACACATAGAAAGTTAGAAACCACCGTACCACATCTAATGGATTGAACGGATCGTATCGGGTTTTGAAGTTCAAATATTTGCAACCCGCGCATGTAAACCGTCTATATATAAACGGTTCGGGTCTACACTATTATTGATTTTTCTCTCTTAAAACCGAACGGATCCGTCCACTTTCGGATCGGATCGGGTCGGATATGCGGGTTCTGGATCCAAATGCCCAGGCCTAGTGTATATAATATACACTATTGTTGGAAACAGATGTGGAGAGTATGTTAATACTCTTGTAACTACTTTTATTGTTTTGTAGGGAGAAATGCATGGAAGAAGGTGATGTTTAGAGGGCAGTGGATTGACGTCGTTTGTTGGACTGATTGTCATTCCGTGTTTTCAGATTGTGATCAATTACTACGATTCGGTAGACACTAAGAAGCAGCGAGCTGTTAGGCATGCACAAATGATGGATTTGAAGAAACAGAGGTTTGAGTACGAGAAGTCATCATGGTGGTTTCAGAAATAAAACTACGTAATTTAGTTCTTTGATTTTATTTGCTGGAACTTGCTTCCTAATCGTGTCGGTCTATGAAATTGAACTGTGTTAAGTGAGAATGCTTGAGCTATGGATTTTGACAAAATTGTGATTTCTTGAGCTGTTCTGTTGTTAAGTGGGTATGCTCAAAATGGATGTTCCCAGTGAGATGCGAAGTTGTATCCCCTAAAAATAATTTCACCATTTACTAACTCTCATACATATTGTTCACAAGTTTTATCCTCATATCTACAAGAGATAGACTCTACAATAATACTTTTTACAAACAACGTTGAGGAGTTAAAACCAAGGCAAATTAAGTAATTGAAACAGAATTTCTTCATTCTTAAAACTATGTGTGTGTGTGTTGTCTTGCACCAATCTTAAGTCGACACACACCTAATTTTAAGAAGGAAGAAATTATGTTTCAATTGCTTAATTTACCTTGGTTCTAACTCCTCAATACTATTTGCAAAAAGTATTATTGTAGAGTCTATCTCTTGTAGATATGAGAATAAAGCTTGTGAACAATATGTATGAGAGCTAGTAAGTGGTGAAATTATTTCCAGATGATACAACTTCGCATCTCACTGTGAACATCTATTTTGAGCATACCCACTTAACAACAGGACAGCTCAAGAAACCACATTTTTGTCAAAATCCACAGCTCAAGCATACCCACTTAATACAGTTCAATTTTATAAACCGATACGATTAGGAAGCAAGTTGCAGCAAAAAAAATCAAAGAACTAAACTAAGTAGTTTTATTTCTGAAACCACCATAATGACTTCTCATACTCAAACCTCTATTTCTTCAAATTCATCATTCGTGCATGCTTGACAGCCCGCTGCTTCTCAGTGTCTACCGAATCGTAATAGTTAATCACAATCTAAAAACACGGAATAACAATCAGTCCAACAAACGTCATTCTACTGCCTCTAAACATCACATTCTTCCATGCATTTCTCCTTACAAAACAACAAAAGTAGTATCAAGAGCATTAACATACTCTCCACATCTGTTTCCAACAATAGTGTGTATATTAAATACACAATTAGCTATAAGTTATGCATAAATTTCATTTTAACAACATCAAAACAATTGAGATCCCTCATCTGTTGATCATTGTTGGCTATCCCCAAACACTAGCTATTACACTAGTCCCACACTATCAGACAAGCAAACATTTTCATTGTATAAGAGATTGAAGTGAAATCCAATGGGTATTATTTTCATAATTTTTTTGGAAAAACAAACAACATTAAACCATTAATAGTAAGATAAGAAAGCAAATAGAAAAAGAAGGTATAGCTTAGCTTTTGATAATTCTCAACTCAAGTTGCATTGAGACTTGACAGAAAGAAAGTTATTATTTCAGAGCCCTTACTTCAGCTTTATGAAACAGAAGAAAGACAAAACAAAGGTGCATGCCACCGTTCAGAAAACACAGAAGAAAGAGAAGACAGAGTGACAATGCGCAGCTGAATTATTATCTCTCAAATTAAATTTGAAACAAATGAAAGCATGTATCTTAAATCATGATCCTTATATGCCAAACATTATAATTTATGAAAATACTAGACCTTCACGTTGATTTGAGACTTTTAGTATTGTTCTCTTAATTAAAAAACTCACAGATCATGGATTACATGTTGTAGAATACTCCCAGCAGTCACCACTGACCCATTAATTAACTTCGAAAGACCACCAGAAATTGAAATTACAGAACTAGGCGAGAATTCATTCATAGGTCGCCTGAAGCTCTGGCTTAAGCTTTGGCATCGGCGTCGGCATCGAATTGGGGATTCTTTAGGGTTTCTTTAGGGTTTCTTCTTATCTCACCGATCCATTCACTGTTGATCTCTCTCATATAACTTGGGGCATCATGGGTTGGGCTGTCTTGTTTTTAGTTAGTCAGTCAGGCCAGCCCAGCCCAATTTTCTCTTTCGGCCAAGTGGAAGAACTAATTAAGCAGGAACAAAGTCTCACATCAGTGACAGCACACATCGGTGGTGGAGGCCGTGTACTTTTCGGCTATGGTTTTTTAAGCCTCAAGTATAAAATGATCAGGTAGAGTCGACTATTTTATTAATTTTTGAAGATCGAATCCTGTTCAAGGGCCGATAAATCACTCTAATATTTTATTCATATCTCATGAAATAAATTTAATTTTATAAAATAAAAAATTTAACTTAATTTGTCAATTTGATGCTACCTATTTTAGTTTAGTTAACTTTTGTATATCTTTTAATCACCACTTATTATAAATATCAATATCTCATATGTGAAATTGTATATTTCTTATGTAGTTTTGAATTGGGCCCAACCTGACCCTATTAATACATATATGGGTAGGACTTTGGCATCTCTGATGATCGCAAGACTTGTGGAGCCAACATCGGTTATTTTGGAGTCGATGGAGTGATTAGCCCAATCGGCTGGGCAACTAGAAGATATCTCGAGTCGTTGAACAGGACCAGGAAGCAACCCAAGAGACTAAGTGAAGCTGCGTGAAAACAATAGGGGAAGATCAAAGTTGGGGCTTCCCCCGAAGTCGCACAAAAGGGAGACTCCTCAAGAGAAGCTCATCCTACATCCAGTTGGTACAGAGTAACGTGACTCAATATATAAGATGCCCAACTAATTAAAAAATAGTACATTTGATTTTCGATAGTTACTAGTGCTATTATGATTGTAGTCTAGTATGATAATGCTTTAGAACTTCACATCCGAATATTTCGGTAAAATTTTGTTTTCTTACATTTTCTTAAATGGTATTTTATCGACCTTCTAAAAAACATATGATCAAGCCATTGAACAACGTTGCCAGACCAAGACAACGTTCCAAACTCATGTTTTTGTCCAAAAAAGATGATCCGAACTCTCAATCTCTGTATTCTATATTACTGAGAGAACAAGTTATCTAAACAAGGTTTCAAATTATCAAGGAAATTGATAAGACCAATTGTAAAGCCAAAAATTGATTCGCTACTGCATCATCAACTGTGAATTGAACTTGAGGCTCAAGTCTCATCTCCATCCCTGTTTTTAAAAACAGAAACATTCCATGCATGATGTTCCAGACAAATAAAACCTTTTTTTCTTTCTCTCTATAAATTTCAGCAGTAATAAGCAAATCTGAAGCAAGATGGATAAATTACAAGGTCAGCTACCTAATTACCCTAATATTCCCTTTTCACTATTGCTGCATATTAACTCAGTTACAAGCATAAGCATGGACAGTAATAGTAAATATAAATTAATATTGAGTCTCACATAACAACAGTTGCATAAACAACAAGAACCAAATGCGAGAATTATATTACATCAGTATTAAGTAAGCATTGGGGAAACTTAAATTAGAGCAGTAGCATAACATAATAACAATAATACTAATAATAATTCACGCCCTTTTCCACTGTTCCCCTTGTTTCTCCAACACACGGATATAGATACTGCACAGGAAACAATCGATCAAAACAAAATAAAAACGATCGATGTAGTTAGTTAGTTTTGTAAAGGAAGGAGATCTTCCTCGTCTTTAGCGTTGACCGTTTTCACGTAGTTACCGCCCATCGGACCAATCCGAGCGAAAAAGTAGGGTACAGAGGAAAAGCCTATGATATAAACAAGGGCCTCAATCTGAGCGATGTGCATATTGGCTTTGAGAATTGAATTATTGAGAACCCAGATCAGAACAGAACAAGAACAGAACAGATCAGATCAAAACGAAAGCGTTTGGGTTGGGGAATATTGATAGCTGCGGCTTCTCAAGCTTTGGAAATGCAGGAGATGACTGGTGACCATCAACTAGGTCATTTTCTGAAAAATTGATGATTGATTTCCTTCACCCCATTCATGTCCATAATACCACTACTGGAAGAAGGAATCGGGGCGACGTAGTTACATTTCTACGTCGCTCCGATTTTCAACGAGGCGACGTAAAATGCCTTTGATAAAAAGTACGTCGCTTCAAAAAATTGAGGCGACGTAGATTGAAGTACGTCGCTTCAAAAAACTGAGGCGACTAGTTTTTCTTTCGAAGTGACCAAACTAATCTACGTCGCTTCGAATCAAAACTAGGCGACGTATATTGAGCTATCTACGTCGCCTCGTTTTGAATCGAAGCGACGTAGATTAGTTTGGTCACTTCGAAAGAAAACGAGGCGACGTAGATTGATCAATCTACGTCGCCTCGTTTGTTTTAAATCTGGATCTACTCTTCTTCTTAAAGTCAACCCGTTCATAAAGTGAGAAGTTTAGAAAAACAGTTTCATTTCGTTCTGCAGCTGTTTTGGGCGATTTTGGGGAGAAATTAGAGGAACTTGAGAAAGAAGGTTGTTCATGCCATTGATTTGATTCTTGAGTAAGGTTAGTTTGATTTGTATCTCTTTAACCCTCTTTATGACCATAATATGTTAAATTAGAAGTGAAATTGAAGTTTTGGTGAAATGTTTGAAGTTGAATTGAATTTGGTGTTATGTTGTAGTTTTAGTGTGTTAAGCATTGAATTGTGCTAAATCATGTTATGGGTTCATGATTAATGTTTGAAATTTGGTTAAATTTAGTGAAATTAATTGATGAGTAGTGTAGATTATGTGTATTCGAGCCTTAATTAGTAGTGTTATTAGTATTATGGCTATATATAATTGTGGTGTTTATCAACTTAGAACTCCCGTTTGAGAATCAACAACTCATCTAGTTGATCGAGTTGAGTTGTTGATTCTCGAATTGTCCCATTTTTGGACACTTTAGGTGAACATGACTTTGTTGATCCTTTTGCTATTCGTGTGATTTCAGTTTCAGTTTTGGGATATGGTTTCGACAGTGTCTCATTTAAATGTTCCCCGAGTGCAAATTAGGTTGTTTAGATATATGTGCACTCGGGGAACTGTAGGGAGATGCTGCCAAAATTTCCCTAAACTGGAGCTGAAACGCATGGGTGCAAAAGCGTTGACAAATGTCGTGTTCCCCTGAAGGGGATAGGACCCAACCCGGAGGCATAAGGCGAAGAAGTGTGGGGTTTTGGTTGAATCGCAACTGTGGCGTGGTAACTTTGTTCATATTGATTGTTTATGTTGACAGGAAACATGGACGGACTCCCAGACAAAACTTGGATGACATATCATCGTGCTGATCCAAGGTACATCAACGGCATATTCGAGTTCATGAATTTTGCCCGGCTACATAGTAACGGAGCCGATTATTACTTATGCCCGTGCAAACGTTGTAAGAACGGTCCGTTCAAGGTTACTATGGATGTCATGTATCATCACTTATCACACAGTGGTATGAGTCCTACTTATACAGTCTGGCACCTTCACGGGGAAGTTTCTGGTGAACCGGCAATGCTCAGTCAACGAAGACAGTGGCTTCAAGACAGAGTCGGTCCTTCTAGTGGTGCCGGTCCTTCAGTGAACCCGCAGTTGGAGATTCTACATGATGCATATCCCTATTATCCTGGATACCATGCAGATGAACCCCACCAATTTGTGGAAGATAATTCGGGCATGAACTTCAATGACATGGTAGACGATGATTATGAAAAGTACGATAGATTATTGAAGGAGTCACAGACCCCATTATATGAAGGCAGTGAGGAAACTGTTTTGAGTGCCATATTAGATGCAATGGAAATGAAAAATGAAAATGGATGGTCGGACACAAGTGTTGACTCTTTATGTATTTACATTAATAAACTTCTTCCTAAAGGGCACACATTCCCCTGTTCATACTCGAGAATAAAAAAAATCTTGAGTGATCTTTCACTGGGTTACGAAAGAATTCATGCGTGTGAGTTTAACTGTGTGTTGTTCAGGGGGGCGCTCGTAAACGAGAGGATTTGTCCAGTGTGTTATTCTGAAAGATATAAGCCAAATACGGATGATATTCCCAAAAAAAATAATTCGTAACTTCCCTCTAACACCAAGGTTGAAGCGCTTGTTTATGTCCCCACACACTGCCAAGCATATGCGATGGCTGGGGGAGCGGATATGCGTGGCTGGTAGCCTCAGCCACCCAGCTGACTCAGAAGCGTTTCAACATTTTGACAGAACTTTTCCAGGTTTTGCACGGGACTGCAGGAATGTGCGCCTTGGAGTAGCAACAGACGGTTTCAATCCATTCGGAACAATGGAAACTTTGCATAGTACATGGCCCGTTGTTGTGATGCCGTACAATCTACCACCATCAATGTGCATGAAGAAGGAATATAACATGTTATCAGTGTTGATTCCAGGCCCTAAATCTCCCGGAAAGTGCCTTAGTGTACTCATTGAGCCGATGATCGAGGAGCTAATACATTTATGGGTCGTTGGAGTCCATACTTTTGATCGAGTAGACAATGAGGTATTCTTGATGAAGGCGGCGGTAATGTGGACTATTAGCGACTTTCCAGGTTTAGGGATGCTTGCGGGGTCAACCGTGAAAGGGTACAAGGCATGTCCAATCTGTCTAGATGAGCTAACTTCAGAGCATATATGTGGGAGGATAGTTTATGAAGGTCATCGAAAATGGTTCCACCAGGATCACCCTTGGAGATTGAGCAAGGCATTTAACGGGAAGGAGGAGTTTGGCGGAAGACCCTATCGTAAGAGTGGAGATGAAATTTTGGAGGACATTAGGTCAAACGTTTACCCTATTCTTAGCCAACATGAAGACTTGAAGGTGCCGTACAATCCGAATAACAGACAGTGTTGGACTCACGAAAGCATATTTTGGAAGCTGCCGTATTGGTCATCATTGAAGATCAGACATTGCCTAGATGTCATGCACATTGAAAAAAATGTGTGTGACAACATCCTTGGAACCATTTTTTCGATTGAATCGAAGTCTAAGGATAGTCCAAAAGCTCGCGCTGCTTTGAAGAAGAGGAATGTGCGAAAAAACCAGTGGCAAAGAGCGGGTGACTTGGCTACGGGGAAAGTTCCTCATGCACCCTTTTTAGTTAAAAAGGATGATCTAGAAGATGTGTTCCAGTGGTTCAGGGATGTTAAGTATCCTCTTGGTTATGCAGGTAGTTTGAGAAGTAAGGTGAAAATAAGTTCCCAGTCACAGTTTTATGGATTGAAGACGCATGATTGCCATGTCTTGCATCAACGTCTTCTTCCTGTGGTTATAAGAGGGTTCCTGCCAGAAAACGTTGTCAAGCCATTGATAGCACTGTCAAATTGGTTTCGTCAACTATGCAGTAGGGAGCTTAAGAAGGAGGTTGTGCGTGACATGGAAACTGAGATAGTGATGATTCTCTGCAATTTGGAGCTCATATTTCCTCCACATTTTTTTACATCTATGGTTCATCTCATGGTTCATCTGCCCGAAGAAGTATTCCTTACAGGTCCAGTACACTCTACATGGATGTATCCAATTGAAAGGTAAAATTTTTGGTTATTGCTAATATTAGGAAAATATGTTTGTACTAATATTATTGTACTAATCTTGTGGAATATGTCGGCAATTAGGAAAATATTGTACTAATCTTTAAAGCTGTGTTTTTGCAGGCAATTAGGAAAATATAAAAAGTCAATGAGGAATACACGTTACCCGGAAGGTAGTATTGTTGAACAGTACATCTTACATGAGTCGGTGATGTATTGTAAGGCTTATCTCAGACGGATGGACAACGAAGATATCGACACTTCCATATCTGGGTGGAATGTCAGCTGTGTTTCACTCTTAGTAAGACCAGATATTATCGAGACTCGTCGCCAGTTCAGGTTGACTGAGTCAGAGACTGCTGAGGCTCACTGGCAAGTCTTGGTGGAAACAGACGAAGTCAAACCTTACCTAGAAGAACATCTCAGAAGGTTCGAGTCTAAAAATGGTGAAGATTTCGACGAGCGGCAGCGGAGGAGGAGTTTTCTTCGATGGTTCTTAACATGGGTACTTTGGTTCTATTAATTCTTGTAAGGTTCTTTGAGGGTTTATAACACTTATCTTTAACTCCTCTTAACACTTATCTCTCAGGTGTCCCTTAAAGAAAAAAACTCGGACCCGAGCTTGGTTGCAGGAATAAAGTCATTAGCTCAAGGACCTCAGCAATGTCGGGTTTATAAGTCGTGTTATGTGAACGGTGTCAAGTTCACATCGTTTGATAGAGATCAAAGAACCGTGACTCAAAATAGCGGTGTCATGATAGACATGGGTTCATCCAAGTTCTACGGCCATGTTAACTACGTGGTCGAAGTATTATATGCAGGCCGTATGCCAGTGGTGTTGTTTAAGTGCACATGGCACAACTCCGAGGACCCTGAAGATCTTGACACCCTTATAAAAGATCATGGACTGATATCAGTGAATACAAACAACAGTTACTATGAGGATTCACCCTTCATAATTGCAACCAAAGCAAAACAGGTATTCTACATAGACGATCCAAAGGCTGGTGGTACTTGGAAGGTAGTACAAGAAATGTCGCACCGCAATGTCTACAGCACCGAAGTTCTGGCCATAGATGAAAACATATCGCGTACAGGAGATCATATCTTCGAGCCTTACCAAGAGGACACTCCCACGGTGATACAATTTTACCCAGATTTTCAACTACTTTTGGACGAAGAAGGAGACGAGGACGAGGACGAGGACGAGGAGGACGAGGAGGAGGAGGAGGAGGACGAAGAGGAGGACTAAACTAATATTATTACATGCTTGAAACCTAAATTCGTATTTTCTTTAAAGCATAATGTATGTATACGATCAAATATCACTAACTTTATAATTATAAACTTCATTTATTAAAAAATAACAAAATAAAAAATTAAATACAAGGAAGCGACGTAGATTGATCAATCTACGTCGCCTCATTTATTCAAAAAAACAAAATTCTAAATTAAATAGAAGGAAGCGACGTAGATTGATCAATCTACGTCGCCTCATTTATTCCAAAAAAAAACAAAATAAACAATTAAATAGAAGGAAGCGACGTAGATTGAGCAATCTACGTCGCCTCATTAATTCAAAAAAACAAAATTAAAAAACTAATCCAAGCGACGTATATTGATTCTTACGTCGCCTCGTTTATTAAAAAAATTACAAATTACAAATTATGAAGCAACGTAGATTGCAATATACGTCGCGTAGATTAATTAAATGAAACCAAGCGACGTAGAATGCAATATACGTCGCCTCGTTTCCTTTATATTTCCAGAATCACAGATTGCTTTCTACTTCTCACTTCTTCTTCTTCCTCGCGCCGTCGCCCCCAAATCCCTAACCCCCAAACCAAATTCATCTCCCTCCACAAAATCAACCTCCCCAAATCTCAACTCGGACCTCGTTTCAATTTCCCTTCCCGATCAATCTCGTTTCCATTTCCCCTCCACCAAATCCCCTCCACCGAATCGTAAACCCCCTCGATTTCGAATAACCCCCTCGTCTGCAACTAAGTCTTTTACACAGGTCCTGGAACTGTTGCCCTTCGGTAAGTTTAATTGCTCCTGTTTACTGACTGTTATGTTAAGTTGCCCGAATTTCAAGAATTCCTCGCAGTCTTTGAGTGCAATGATTCACATTTTGGTCCGGGGCCGAAGGGCTTTGGATGCACAAGCTTTGATGCTTAGGATGGTTAGGAAGAGTGGGGTTTCGCATGTCCAAGTAGTTGAGTCTTTGGTCTCTACTTATAGCAGTTGCGGCTCAACTTCGTTGGTGTTCGACTTGTTGGTTAGGACTTATGTGCAAGCTAGGAAGTTGAGAGAGGGTTTTGAGGTGTTGAAGGCCCTTACAAGCAAGGGATAAATGCTGGAAATAGTCTTCTTAGTGGGCTTGTGAAGGTTGATTGGGTAGATATGGCGTGGAAAGTTTATGAGCAACTTGTTAGCGCCGGGGTTCAGTTGAATGTGTATACATTGAACATCAGTCTTATGAGTTGAATGCAAACTTCTGTATGTCTTGGTATTACGAGTTGAATGCAAGTTTCTGTTGCTTTTCTTTAATGACTTTATACTGTTATAATTGCAAAAATGGTTGTGATTTGTGGTTGTGCAGAGAAATCCGTAAGTACCAGAAGAGTACTGAGCTCTTGATCAGGAAGCTGCCATTCCAGAGGCTTGTTCGGGAGATTGCCCAGGACTTCAAGGTATATAGCAACTGCTCATTTGTCTATGTTGCGATTATGTTTGGTTGAATATGAATCGCCAACTAAGTCTTTGGTGAAAGGCTATTTGTGTGTGTGTGTGTGTGCAGCTTAGTCTTTTATGTTGCTTTACCAAATTGGCAATTTAGTGATTCAACATTATGGATGATAGATTGTCTTGGATGCTTGTATTCAAGTGACATGATGCAACTGTTTGTGTCTTTAATTGTTGTGTTTTTTTTAAAAACTGGTTTATCCGAAAAGAACTTGTACTAATGTGTTGAGTTTTATAGTAACAAATGAGAGAAAGTTGTATGATAATGTGGTTGTACTAATTTATTTCTTAACCTAAATTCGTGTAGGTTGCTTAAACATTCAGGTTCATTACTAATCTATCAATACTTGTGATTTCAGAAAGAAGAAGCATTCCCGGTCCGTGTAGCTAAAGCAAACCAAGTGAGCCAACTCGAGAAGGTATGCTGCGACGAGGAAGATATACTGTGTTTTAATTTCATATTGATTGTTTAGTTGCTTAATGTTCATGTTTAGTTTCTTTGTGAATGTGATGATGCTTTGTGCGAATGCGATAAGCTATATGTGTTTTGTGTGTTGTGTATTGTGTTTTGTGTTCGAGGGATTCAATTCCTTCGGTTGTGATGATAAGGAGTCTTGAGGATTGATTGCTTTTATGCGATAAATGAATGTGATTCTTCCTATGTGAATGCGATAAGCTATATGTGTTTTGTGTGTTGTGTTTTGTGATGATAAGGTATATGTGATGATAAGCTATATGTGATGGTACTTCGGTTCATACTCTTTTTGATATCTAACCCAACAAACGAAAATAAAAAAAAAGCGACTTGGTATATGTGATGATAAGCATGAATGTTTATGTATTGTTCGATCAGTTTGTTCTTAGTCATCTACATGCTTCTTCTTTTTTTCATATGGAGAAAAACTAGACATAGTGACATGGTCAGAATTTGGTTAACTGCACCAATAAGTATACTTGAACAAGAATATGCGTAACCTAGGTAACTATAGCATTATAGAAGTACAAACGAGTAAATCTTCAATCTAATTAAAAATAACAGTTTAGTTTTAATAGAATGGCTCCTGGAGATACTGCATACAAGAGGAGGAAAGCGTTGATGCAGCGTCGTGAAGCGGAAGCGGCGGCAGCTGCAGAGGCGGCGGAGGCGGGGTGGCGAGCATTCAGCCGAGATGGGGCTTCCGGGTCTGGTTGCCCCACGGGACAATCGGCGACCCCGTCGATTGCAGAAGCTCCGCAGTTAACGCCCGCCCCTCCACTTGAGGATGCGATTCCGCAAGGACCGGATGACAGCAGCGACGCCACTACGGCGTCACAGCACCCTCCCGCCCTCAGCATCCGGTGCAAGAAGACCAAACTCCCCGACATGGTCGACATGGCAACCGGAGACCCGACGACGGAACAGCGCGGAGTCGTTGTCGGGACGAAGACGGAGTACCTCGTCCGGATGAACAACAATAGGCGACTACAAGTCGCTTACTCTACGAGGCATGCGGGGACGGCGACGAGGGAAATGCGGAGTCTGATGTGCCGAGACATCGGTAGCATCATCCGCGGAAAAGTTCCAATGCTTGCATCTAGCTTCTTGGGACTTAGCGATTTGCATCGCGATATCGTCGGCCGGAGTCTTGAGGTATACTTGCTGGACTCCGAGCTTACTTACATACTTGTAGTAAATGTAAATATAATTTTTACATAACGGAATTTAAATGTGTTGTGCTAGACGAACTACGACATCCCGGCGACTGATGTGGAGATGTGGAACTTCATTGATAGGACGGCGCAAACAATCTATAAGGATTGGAAGTACGATTGCCATCAACATTATCTCCACGTCAGCCAGGAGACTCCGGCCGAGTTTCTCGGGAGGGCAGACCAATGGGCGTGGTTAAAAGCCCACTTCGAAGACCCTGCTTACTTGGTGAGTTTCATAAACGAACCTACAGTTTTGGTAGCCAACATTCGAACAATATGCATGTTTATCTGTTCTTATTTTAAAATGATTTTTGTGTGTGTGTGACAGCGATTGTGCGAACGGAACCGAGGGAACCGAAACAAGAACAAGGAGCAGCAGCTCAACCACCATTCGGGATCCCTCGCCCTCTCGTCCCAAGCGAGGTGTTGGAGAAGGAGGGTCATAGAGCGCCTGCCGTCCAGACGTGGATTAACGTATACCAGCCGGAGAGGAATGCGGCTGAGAAAGTGGTGAGCTCAAATAGGTTCACGTTACGTTATTTCAATTATTTTTGTCTACTAAATTGTAATATTATTTATTTTATCTATTTTAATTGAGCAGGCGGCAGTGAAGCGTCGACTCGATGAAGTCTTGTCGCAACAAGATAGTGCTGCGGGCCCAGTTGACGGCGAAGAGGTTTCCCAACCCCAGCCTCTTCCTCTTGATACACAAATAAATATCATAGAGGAAGAGGTGGGTTCAAGGCACGGGACCTCTATAAGAGGTAATAAATCTCCAAAACGATTCCGTCGATGCATATCTCGATTTACGTTTTGCTTTATTTTGGTTTACGATATAGTTTACTAATATTTGTTCTTGTTCGACGTTACAGGGGTGGGGCGCGCTCTCACACGCGACCCCAAACCGAGAGGAGGGGCCCGGGTAAACCAGGAACGCCAAATTCAAATGCAAAAGGAGATCGATGAAGCCAAAGAGGCGGCGCGCAGATCGAGCGAGGTGGCGCAGAAGGCCATAGCGGAAGCGAGTGCGCTCGCCCAAAGGATGCAAGAAATGGAGGCCATGATGCGATCATTCCAGGCTGCGAGTCAACAACCGCAAGCTCCTCCACCACCTCCCGGCTCGTAAACTGTATATAGGATTTGTATAAACTTGATTTGTGTAAACTTGATTTGTGTAAACTTGATTTGTATAAACTTTTAACGTTTTGATTTGTGATTGAATGTGTTTTTTTGGTTGAATGCGTATCTGCAATTTGAATGCGTTTTTGTGTTTGTAAATTGTGATAGGTCGTGACTTGGTACAATAATATTTAATTTTTATTATTTTTTATTTTTTAATAAATGAGGCGACGTAGATTGTTCTATATACGTCGCCTCATTTATTACAAAAATAAAAAAATTAAAATTTTTAATAAATGAGGCGACGTACATTGATCAATATACGTCGCCTCATTTATTAAAAAATAAAAAAATAAAAATATTAAATCAATTTAGGCGACGTATATTGATCAATGTACGTCGCCTCATTTATTAAAAAATAAAATAAAATAAATATTAAATAAATTGAGGCGACGTATATTGATCAATGTACGTCGCCTCATTTATTAAAAAATAAAATAAAATAAATATTAAATAAATTGAGGCGACGTACATTGATCAATGTACGTCGCCTCATTTATTAAAAAATAAAATAAAATAAATATTAAATAAATTGAGGCGACGTATATTGATCAATGTACGTCGCCTTAATGGATTAAAAAAAGAAAAATAAATTAAAAATAAATAAAATTAAGCGACGTAGATTGATCAATCTACGTCGCGTCAGTTCAAGCGACGTGATAAATCTACGTCGCTTCAATTGAAGCGACGTAACATTATTTACGTCACGTGAAATGAAACGAAGAGACGTAGATTGTATCTACGTCGCCCCAATGGTGGCGTGATGAATCTGAAGCGACAAGACGAGGCGACGTCGTTTTGGTCATAAGAAATCGACGCGACGTAAAATTCATACGAGGCGACCACCTTTCTACGTCGCCCCGATTTCCTCCTCCAGTAGTGTACATAGACTTTGAAGCAGCGGCAATCGACCGACCGATGGGAGAAGTATCACATTGTTACATCTGTTGAGGGTTATGTCAACAAGGTTTGTGGCCAAAGAAGGATTGTTGATCCAAGTTGGAAGTTTTGACCCACTATAGCATTGTATTAATAACTTTTCAAGGCCACTATGAGGTCCAAGATGTTTGAATATTTCTTCTTACAATTTCGCTGCACTCTTATCAGACTTCAAAGGGTCACTCCACTGAAGCACCAAGCTTTGGATATGCTTCTTGTCGATCAAAGAAGCATCCCAAGCCTCTTGCACTTCGGTCACGTTTTCGAGCCTTGAAATTCAAAGTGTTCCTTTGAGTTTGTTTAGATACTTCAACTCTCTGATATCAGTCCCATCTTCCTTGTGACCAACAACAAATGCTGATAGTGTTTGAAGAAGAGTCAACTTCCCCATTCCTGCAGGCAGCAGGCATGGCATTTAGTTGGCGCAAAATATCAAGCTCAACATGATGTAGCGATATCAGATTCTTCGGCAACCATCGAAATTGCACACAACCTTCAAGCTTTATGGTATGCAAGTAGTGAAGACAATCTACCGATTCAGGCAACTCAGTGATTGGTGTATATGAGACGTCGAGGTGTCGTAACTCCTTGGCATAGCGAATGGAACTGGGCAACTCAGAAATGAGCGTTCCTCTCAGCTTCAGTGTCCTCAAGTACTTCAAGCACCAAAATAAGTCATAAGGAATATCTTTGACGGAAGATACACTGCCACGAGAGAATAAGAGCAGTGTGCGTAGCTCCTTCATATGTTGAATAACCCCAAGATCAATGTCCTTTGAGACTAGACATAGGTGTCGTGTAGTCGGAGATGCTCTATTTAAATAGTTTCCCACCGCTCTGAGACAAGTATGGTGAGAATCTGGATCAACCTTGTGGGTGTTTAACTTGTACAACACCGAATCAAAATCATGTCTCGAGCAGACAAGGTAACCCTCATTTACCATGGTTTGGAAATACAAAGTGGCCATATGCTCCATCCTCTCACTAACAAAGCCCTCGGCTATCCAAAGTTGAGCCAACTCATGCTCATGAAATTCATAATCAGCCGGACAAATGGAGCAGTAGTTACATAGCCGTTGTAGAATTCCAGTTTCGAATTCCTCTTTGCAGAAGAGGAAACTGGTCGGGGACCGTTATAGAGCACTATAGAATTTTCGTGCAAACTAAAGAGTTCCATTGCTTCCTCTTTTGTCATTGGTTGTTGTGACCACTTCAAGTTTCTTCAGCAAACCTAACATGAAAATTTATCTGTATTAATATTCTGAATGTTGTAGAATTACTAAAGGTATAATGTCATTTATATAGACTCCAAGAGTCATATTCCTAAAAGGTATATTAGATTTCTTTTCCTCGTAGGAATATGACTTTGAAAAATCACACATATATAATATGGAAGTTGTGTATTAGATTTCTATTCCTTATAGGAATATCAGAATATGACTTGAAAAATCATAATAATATTTATACACAGATCAACAATATATATTTATTATACTATTTTATTTTATTTTAATTTTTGAAAAAGAGCGAAGCGGCAGTCCTTAAGCCTGCATTAATGAAACTAACGAATACATACTCGGTAAAGACATAAAACTTAAATCTATTATTACAATAAGCACATAGAGAACATCTCGGATAATCACAAGACGACTCCTAATACATATGCATTCAAACATACACCAATTAGCAGAGAGTGCAACTACGACTACTCTATCTGATTTATCAATGTGGTGACATAATATTATACTATTATTTCTAAGAAACCGGAACCCATCAATTATCAACTCTCGTAAAATTGGTGAGTACAACGTGATACTTTTTTCAACGTGGTACTTATAGTTTATGAAAGTCTATCATTTCTTTTTATTTTTATTTTTCTTTAAATGTTGTACAGCTACATGTCCCCGGTTTAGCAATTACTCAAAAGGCCCATTTAGTTCCGGGTTCTGAACCGGCCCATCACAACCCATACAGTTAAAACTAAAACGGCGCGAACTACATAAAATTACAGCGACTTTTGTCAATCCCAGAGTAGTATGAAAACGCGGGAAGCTCTTGTGAATCTATTTACAGAATGTACCACTCCCAAATCATTGACCCAATTACATTCTCAATCCATCAAATCTGGGTTCTCCAATGACAGCTTCTTCGCCACAAAGCTGACAGCTTTGTATGCAAAACACAACTCAGTAAACAATGCCCACAAGGTGTTCGACGAAACTCCCCATAGAACAGTCTTTCTCTGGAACGCTACGCTACGGAGCTATTGCACAGAGAATCGATACAAAGAGACTTTATCTCTGTTCCGTAAGATGTTACGCGAAGAAAAGCCCGATACTTTCACCGTTTGCATTGCTCTCAAGGCCTGCGCCGGATTGTGGGCATTTTCGTATGGGGAGATATTGCATGGTTTTGTGAAGAGGCATGGGAGGATTGATTCGGATGTGTTTGTGGGTGCGGGGTTGATTAAGATGTATGCGAAATGTGGGAAGATGCGCGAGGCGGTGAGAGTGTTGGAGGAGTTTTCTGTCCCGGACGTGTTTATGTGGACTTCTGTGGTGAGTGGATATGAGCAGAATCGTAACGCTGTGGAAGCGTTGGAGTTTTTATCACGGATGGTGATGGTGGGGAAGTTGAGGCCAGAGAGGGTGACGCTTATTAGCGCTGTTTCGGCTTGCGCTCAGTTGTCGAATTTGAGACTAGGGAGGTGTGTACATGGGGTGGCTATTAAGGATGGGTTCAGTTCCGATTTGTGTTTGGTTAATTCATTGCTGAATCTGTATGCGAAGACAGGGTGTGTTAGAACTGCTGCTAGCTTGTTCCGGAAGATGCAGGAGAAAGATGTTATTTCTTGGAGCTCCATGATTGCTTGTTACATACATAATGGGGATGCAATCGAAGCGTTGGATTTATTCAACAAAATGATTAATAGTGGAGTTGAACCTAATTCAGTAACTGTGACCAATGCACTGCAAGCATGTTCAGTGGCGTGTAACTTAGAAGAGGGTAGGAAAATTCATGAAATTGCAACAAGGAAAGGTTTCGAGTTGGATGTTGCAGTAGCTACAGCGCTTATTGATATGTACATGAAATGCTCTGAACCTCAAGTTGCAGTTGATCTCTTCAATAGAATGCCGGAGAAAGATGTGGTTTCGTGGGCTGTCTTGTTGAGTGGGTATGCTCAAAATGGAATGGCATACAAGTCGATGGGGGTCTTTCGCAACATGCTTTTGGATGAAACTCGACCAGATGCTGTTGCTGTAGTTAAGATTCTCGCAGCTTGTTCGGAATTAGGGAATCTTCAACAAGCTCTTTGCCTCCATGCTTATGCAGTTAAAAATGCTTTCGATGACAACATCTTTGTTGGAGCTTCACTGATCGAGTTGTACTCAAAATGTGGTAGCATAGACAATGCAATCCAACTATTTGAAGGGATAGCGTACAAAGATGTTGTTATCTGGAGTGCTATGATTGCAGGTTACGGAATCAATGGACAAGGAGGAAAAGCTGTAAACTTGTTTGATCGTATGGTTAAGCACTCAGCTGTTAAGCTCGATGATGTAACATTTACATCTGTTTTATCCGCGTGTAGTCATGCTGGTTTGGTTGAGCGAGGGTTGGAGATATTCAATATGATGTTGCACGAATATCAGATGAAGCCTGGACCCAAACATTATGGAATATTAGTTGATCTTCTTGGACGCGGAGGAGAGTTGAACAAGGCCATGGATATTGTTGAGCAAATGCCAAATCCAGCTGCTGCACATGTTTGGGCAGCCTTGCTTGGTGCTTGTCGGATTCATAAGAACATCGAGCTGGGGGAGGTTGTAGCAAAGAGACTATTGGAATTAGATCCAGATCATCCAGGTTACTACGTGCTGCTGTCAAACATGTATGCTATGGATGATAAATGGGAAAATGTATCGAATCTCAGAACTTTCATAAAGGGAAAGGGTTTAAAGAAGATATTTGGATACAGTGCGGTGAATTAAGTTCTTAAATTTTGTGATAGAGTTCATCCAGAATCTTATAAGTTGAATTATAGGTGAAAACGACAGAGGAAGGTTATGCTTTAAATGTTGATTTCCTGCTAGGAGGAAGCTTTGTAAATTAGTAATTTTCATGTACAAAAAGATATTGATCATATATGATTGAACATTGACATAAATCGTTGTTAGATATCTAAAGCTCACTGGTACAAACTTTTTGTGCATTACTTTCTATACTAATCGGAACTGCTATCCTGTCCAGAAGCAAGAACGAATTCCACATAAAGATTTTTAAAGGCAATCATCACTGTCATCAGCAAAGGACCCATAATTGCTCCTTCTAGCATAGATGGAAAAAGAGCAATGCCACCAAGTATGCTGGAATCTCATCTTGGATAGCAGCAGTAGTTCCATATTCCAGCAGAATTTGATGAACAGCTGTCAACAAAATGGCGTCTATGTATCTTGCAGTATATCATTAATATCCCTATAGAATATAGATCACTCCCCATTATTTGTTCCTCAAATGAGATTGAATGCTGTGAATCTTTTCGGACAAAGGCTCGTTATCAAGATTACCAATACCACCATTGTTCGAAACATCGACTGTAGAAGAGACTGTCATTACAAGCCCAAAAGCAGATAGTTACAATAAGAATGTTAGCCCAACAAGGGAGGTGAGCCCATGTTAATTTCGAGGCCCAACTCAATGAACTTAAAGACAAAGCTCCATCCCTTTCAAAAAAGACAAAGCTCCATTTACTAGCTAGATTTTCATTTTTTCTTTATTTTTTGAAAAAAAATTTGTGCCTGAACTCTTCGGATCAGGTAAAAAAAGTATCCGAACTCTAAAAATTATCAATATGATGCCCAAACTCTTATGGTGCCTCAAACCATTTTTCATCACTTCTCCTTCACGACTCACGAGCGATGACGTGGCATTTTTTTTGAAAAAAAAGTCGAATGACTTTTATGTCCTTATATAAAGTTCACCCATGGTGAGGAGTGGCATCGACGGTGAAGGTGGCACAGCTCATGACTTGGAGGCAACTTGAAGGTATGACTGTCGGAGGGTGAGAGAGGCCCAGTGCGCGGGCATGAGCAATCCGATTAATTGGATTGAATTGGGTTAAAATTAGGGGTTTCCGGCAAGGAGGAGGGTTCGGATTTGATTCGGGTTTCCATACAATTGAGTTAGGTTTTCACCGAATTGGATTATGTCGACGGATCTTCGTTGCAGATTTGGTCGACAGTGGTCGACATCCGTTTTGTGAATTAAGTGGATCTGATGTCCTGAGCTTATCATAAGCTCAGTTGTTTTTCAAGATCAATGGTTGAAATTTAATGAAATAGATATTTATGAAATAAATTAGTTTAAAACATATGTAATTGACAATAATACCCTTAATTTCAAATTATCACAATGCCATGTCATCACTCGAGATGTAGAAGTGACGGAAAATAGTTCGAGACACTACTCTTATAGCGTTTTAAGAGTCTGAGCATCATATTGATAGTTTTTAGAGTTCAGGTACCTTTTTGACCTGATCCAAAGAGTTCAAGCACCATGGGTGAATTTTCTTCCTTCTTTTTTGAAATCGAAACAATATTACTAGCCAAGTTAGAAGAATATAATTGATTCACGGTGAGTCGTTGACGCAAATTCACTATAGTTTTATTCAATTTATTTCACTCTTACCCCCTCGTGACTTGAACTCAAACTTAATAATCTACGTTTTAGGTAATGATGCTCTTACCACTTGAGCTATCTCACTTCATCACATTCATAAACATACTGAAACATATATTTTTTGATGCTGAAAATCTGTCCGTTCTGAAAAAATAAATCCAAAAAAATCCTAGCAAAGCCACAAAACCACGGAAGAGGAAAAGCCTAAAAAGGATTAAACCACTTGAGCTAGCTCACTTCATTACATTCATAAACATGCTGAACATAGATTTTTTGATGCTGAAAATCTGTCCGTTCTGAAAAAATAAATCCAAAAAAATTCTAACGAATCCCCAAAACAACGGAAGAGGAAAAGCCCAAAAAGGATTAAATGATTTAGATCTTACCATAAAAGAAGTTTAATATATTGGAATAATAGAATTCCTATTAGCAAAAGGAAAGGAAAAAAAGCACATAAAGATGACGGCGTTTGCCTTCCCGAAAAGGATGTTAAAGATTCATCCTCGCTGAGGAAAAGGCTGAGCCAAAGAAGGTAAGTTGCTTCTATCTCAAACAATGGATTCGAATACCCACCAAACCCAATTGGTACAAAACCTCTTCAAGCAACCATTATATCCCACAGCAAACTAACCCTTTACAAACTAACAAGAACAACAACAACTCAGACAAAGTGACACAGTGCTTGATTTCTTCCATGGAGGAATTAGTGCTACAAAGTCTATTCGACATCGACGAAGAAGCCCGGATTCAGGCGGCTACTCAACTAGGTAACCTCAACAGCAAGCAAAGACACATTTTTGCCGAGAGAGGCGTTATGCTTCCCCTGATCTCAATGCTTCATTCTCAACGCTTTGAAGCCATTGAAGCTGCTCTACTGCTCTGCTTAGCCTTGCCTTTGGTAGTGAAAGGTTAGTATGTTCTTCATACATATATGTTCAGTTTCATAATAGAGACCATAAATTGAAGTGGTCTTTTTGTGTTTGACAGAAATAAGAGATGGATTGTAAACTCCGGGGCCTTGCTTGCGATGATAAACCTTCTTCAAAGTGGAAGCCAAGAGTTGCTGGAGCAGACAATCACAGCCTTCATGGTACTATCATCTTGCAAGGCCAACAAGTTATCGGTTTCCTGGTCAGGCGCAGTCGAGAGAATCCTTCAACTTCTTACTGGAGACTATACTAATGCTACCGGTAATTGCACTTACAGCACACAAGCCGGGCTTGATGCCATAGCCACACTCCACAACCTCTCAACTTGCCATCAGATTATGCCCTATTTGGTCTCTTCTGGTGCTGTCTACTCCCTGCTGCAAGTAATACGCAGCTTTGAAAAACCATCCCAACTGGTTGAAAAGGCCATTGCATTACTCGACGACATTGTTTATTCGTCCAAGATTGCACTCAAGGAATCCGCTGGTGCTAGTGGCGCGATTGAGGCCATTGTCGAAACAATTGAAGAGGGCACAGCAGAGAGCAAAGATCACGCAGTGAGAATCTTGCTGTTCATATGCCAGAGCGGCAGGGAGAAATACAGAGGACTGACTGATACTGAGGGAAGGAGTGATGCCAGGACTGCTTCAGCTGACTGTGAATGGAACATGGAGCGCGAAAACTATGGCAGAGAAATTGCTGTTTCTTTTAAGAGACTGCTCGAGTTATGGTCTGAGAAAGCAACAGTCAAGGAATGAGGTTATAGAACAATTTATGGAGGAAATTGATGCGGAAGGAGAGGTAGTTGCCGGAACTACAGCACTGAGGCTTCTTGCAAAGCTCAGCAGTATAAAATGGAAACTATGAAACTTCGATCGTTTAGCTTGTATTGAATTTACTTTTGAAATTGTGAATAGAACTTTCGCTATTTTTGATAGTTTAACATACACTATACGGTTATACCATAAACTACATGAAACAACTGCATTTGAGAGCATGGAAACACCAGTCTATGAAATCACAGTCGATGAGATAGTAAAAGAAAAGTAACACACACTTGTACATGAATTGCGATAACCAACAATTTCAAAGTACTGTAAGCTGCCTGGGACAAAAAGAATATGCCACTACCAGATATAAAATAAGCATCAACAGCCTCGCAACAAATCCACTATATATCAGATAAACCGTTCACCAGTGTGGAAGCAACAAATTCCAGTCGCATGCACAAAACATCCAAATGACGAGGAAAGTGTAATTTTGACTACGGATTAACCTTGGGTATATATCCCACCCTCCTGAAAAGACAGTTAATATTCTCCTTTTCATAATATGTGGAGGTTTAGAGAATTATTTGATTGATGTCTTCATATGTTTTCTACCAAATGAAAGAACAGGACCCACATATCCACGATAAACAGTATGGTGATTATCGTCATGGACATGTTTCAGCCTGACCTTCTATAGAAGCTATAGACAGCCACACCCACGGTCGCGACTGCTCCCACCACAGCAACAGCTGCAAGGACATCACTTTGCTCCCATTTTCCCATGCAGCTTGTAAGTTTGCTTCTCAGAGCATCCTTCTTGCCACTAATAGCTTTTGTGGTTTCTTTCAGCTTCTTTTCCTCCACACTTTCATCTCTGCAACACGAGACTCCATTAGCACCCTGGCAACAACCTCCTGCAAAGTTCTCATTGTTGTTCTGAACCTGAGTGCCGTTTTCTTGCTTTGTCTCACTGCTTTTCTTCTCTTCTCCATTTGAAAGCTTCTGGCCTTTAATTTTGTCACCTTCTCCATTTGTAAGCTTCTGGTCATGAGCTTTTTCACCCTCATCTGCAGATGCTCCCATTTGGCCCCTGTATTATTTCATTCATGTCTTATATAGTAGATAACTATTGCAAATATAATCACACGGACCTTTATTAATGACGACAAAAGCTAATAAAATCCTGCCCGAAAATGCCTAGTTCTTTGAAATTTCCTTTTCTTTATCATCTTCCTATAACTGTAGGATGTATTAATTTGTTTGTAGTCCTTCATTTATGGAAACACATCAATAGTTGAGACATTAAGATCACACTGAACTACCAGCAGACTGAAGAACAGATGAAACACCAACAACATGAAAGAAATATGAATCATGCATGAATGAATAGTGCAAAATCAATTATTCCTTCAGATTGTTTCAATAATGGTTTAATGTTTGTGAAAAGCTCTACATAACTTAAAGAGTTTGAGTCAGTAAAGTGTTAAAAGTAAGATGTTAAATGCCTCAAACTCAAAGACTGGAATGCTCCACTCCTAATTCCTAAATTTTTATGTTATCGTGTAACAGAAGATAGAGTAATCTGTCTGTATGACGTGAGAAAGTAAAAGCGCAATGAACTTAGCATCACTGGAGAATAGACAAATCCTAAAAGAAGAAGACAAACCTCCAGAGTCTTTCTATAATATTTCCCTTCCCAATATGTTCATCAAGCAATTCTGGTACATCATCAGGAGCAACGTAGCCATACCTGAAATTGATAACACACACTTACAAACTGCTCAAATTCCATCTACAAATTCAAAATTATGAGTTTAAAGTTATTCAATAATATATTACCAGTGACCAGAGATCTTTCCATCTGCACCTGGACTGTAGATAATCAAGTTCCCAGCATACTTGTGGCCTCCAATGTGAGAGCAGGGACTAACAAACACCTGATCCTTCAGCCCTCGCAACTCAGCCTCTTCAATGAATTTATCGATCAGAACAGGTCCACATACACCACATCTGCGATCTCGACTACCATGGGCACATACAAAGACATGCGAACCAGTCAAGACCTCCAGTGCTCCAGCAGCCCATGGTTTATCATTCACGACAACATCATCCACGAAGCTATCAACATCCGACTCTTTCAATCCCCTTCCAAGAAACAAAGCAACCTTAGATTCACATCAGTAATTTAAGGGAGCGACTAACATGACACAGCAATAGACTCATTGTAGAGAAGAAAAGATGCAGAACGTAACTTCTGAAGCTTATACATATCTTATTAGTTCAATGAACTCATTACAATAATGTACGCCAAAATCAGAACAGATATTAAACCCTACATGTCGAGTGAAAAACACATCTAACACGAAATGATCTGAACTCGAGACATTCAAAGGTCTACTGATCTCTGAGTCAGAGATATAGTCAGAGAACTGTCGATTGAATAACACGTCATACACATATATCATCTAGCTTCACAACTTCATTGCATTCTAATTGCTTCCATGACTTAAAACACAATAATCAAAACTGACAGGGACTCAATCACACAGTAAATATCACAATAACCTCTCGCTTTATACTAAACTTACTCAACTTCAGATTCATAAAACGAAACCTAGTGAAATCTCCAGAATTATACAGAAAGTAAATCTGAAAATCTAACACAAGCACACCTAGCTTCTAATCTAAACATAGCAAACTCCGATAAGGAAATCAAAATCCTCAAGTCACCTGTATTTAATCATATCCGGGAAAATCAACACGTCGCCCTCCGCAAACTCAGTCCCTTCACGTCCTTCACATACAGTCAGCTTCGTCTAACACCAAAACAACCACAGTCAACTCAAAACCTACACCTTATCAAAAAAACCAGAGTCACAAAGAGTCACTGACCTTGATCGAGATATCGTTTTTGCGAGCTTTGAACGCCGACGAGAGCAGCTTCGGCAGCGGATCGGAGTCGGAGCCTTCAACTTTAGCAGGCCAAGCCTCGGGGCTCTTGTAGCAGAGGAACACGTGGCGGTCGTAAGCGTCGACGGTGCCGGCGAGCTTCGTCGAGAACATCTCCGGCCTCGTGAACCCGTACTTCTCGTCCTCCACCGCGGCGGAGAGACTGACGGCAGTGACGTCATCGGAGGCCATTGCTAGGGTTGAAGAGCGAGAGCGAAGAGGTGGTGGTGGTAGTTTAGAGAGAGATGAGGAGAGAGAGAGAGAGATAGCGACGACGGTGCTTGGTTCTTGTGAGAAGACGAAATTGGCGTGGGTGCGCAATGCGCTTGATAAGATGTGTGATTGTGTGCTTGGGACTCACAGCGCAGCCAGTGCGTGGAGGACACGCGCAGCGGAGGTACCAAATTAGGAGAGTCCCGTACTGTGTTCTTGTGCTACGCGGGTGCAACTGTGATGATGTTGATGCGGATCGGCCAGTAAAAAAATTGTTATGGTTGAAAATAGAGAGGACTGGAGATTTTTCTAGGTAGAAATTACTGTAATTTCTTATAATAAAATAATATTTAACTTGAATCAACGTAGATGAAATTCAAAGTCCTCTCATACCGATAATTATGACCAAATTTGATCATTTGTTTTGGTTGTATTTCATTCTGTCATCTGTTGTGGTTGCATTTTCCTCTACAATTCGTCAATATTATGATTTCTTATTACATTTATAACAGAACCGTGTCAATCACCCGATTTTGATTTAGTAGACTTAATTTTATCGATAAGTTAAATGAAAGTAGGCTAAAAACTAAAGAGCATTCGATCATATGCTTGTAACATTCGCCTCTTGGAACAACTTGATCCGGATCAAATCGACCATTTTAGTTGGAAAGTGATAACACATTGTCACCATTTAACAACAAAAAGTCAGCTTAAACATTAGTAACGTTTCTCTTCTTCGGGTGGTTACTAAAGGTTTCGGTGAATCTTTTTAACCGCAGCCATAGCCCTTTGAAATCTCTTTTAAGATTTGACTGTAGTCAATTTGTTTACGACTCCTACATTACCGGAGGGACAGCAAAAATATCTTTCGTGCACGCAAAAATGTTGGGTCCGTGGAAGACGAGACTACTCACCAGTCAGCTCGGCGGTGCCGGGAAAGTTCGTTACAAGGCGCGTGGATCAAAAACTCTATTATAGCTAGGAATTTTTAAACTATATTTTTACCTTGTTGGGCCTTGTCATGAAAGAGACCTTCAAATTAGAAATGATCAAAGTCAAAGCCCGAACCCAATTTGGACAGACTTTTGATATTGCTTTAACTAAAAAGAAAACCACAGTAATAAATTAATTATAGACCTTAAAGAGAAGAGAAAGGTAAAAAAGAATTATCAGCAATTTCATTTCTTTCATTTTTTTCAATCACTGCTGTGAATGTAGAACATAATGGTGCAGTTTTTTACATTTGCAAATCAAAGGAAACTACAAAAAGAATTGTAGCCTCCTTACGAGTTACACCCTAGGTTGTTTTCACTTTTCACCACCCCATATGGTAATCATATCAGTTTGGAGACTTTGTTCATCGACAGAGAAACAAGAGTACTAAGAATCAAAAGAAATCAATCTCTATATAATTACCAGAAGGCTTCATATCAACACCTGGTACATTGCCGTTTGTGCTGGCTGCGGCGGCGGTGGCTTTCGGAGTATCAGAACGGGAAGACGCTTCCGACATGAGGTGTTTTACAGGGATGGAAGGCGGGTTTGTACACCGGATTAGCGCCCAGTTCACGCTCTGGAAGAACGGATGCTGTTTCACTTCTGTAGCCCCGCGCCGGTACGCAAGGCGATGCTGTGGCTCTTTCACGAGTAGGCCTCTGATCAAGTCCCTCGCTGCAAAGCTGACACTAGGTGTCTCTGGGAATCTTAGAGGCTGCCCGACAACGTTAAACAAAGTAGCACGGTTCCCTGCCCCCTTGAATGGAGTTTTGCCGAATAATAGTTCATACAGAAAGATCCCAAATGTCCACCAATCCACAGCACTGCCGTGGCCTTCACCTTTGATTATCTCGGGTGCCAAGTACTCGTGCGTTCCCACAAAGGACATTGATCTAGCACTCGTGGGTTCTGCAATAAGCTCAGGGAGAGGGATCACTTGATTGTATATATCATTCTTCGGCTTGGTCTTTTTCTTCTCCTTCTTGGGCTTGCTGCTTGAGAAAAAACGAGGAGCAAAGCACGCTGGTGTGATGCAATCTGGCTGCATTACACAAGTTGGCTCGATGCAAGCTGGCTGAACACAATATGCTGATTTCTTCGTCTCCATGCCTGAGTTTGAAAATCTCACCAGAGTGGGGGAAACAGCACATCTTAATGAAAGGTCAAAATCTGAAAGCATTATATGCCCATCTTCCCTCACTAAAACATTCTCTGGTTTGAGATCTCTGTATATGATCCCGAGCATATGCAAATACTCCAACGCAAGCAGAACTTCAGCAACATAAAACCTGCACAATGATGGTGGAACTATACAAATTAGCAAGTTACCACCTCAGTCAATAATTGTGCACAAACACTTGATGTCTTTCTAGTCTTACTTTTCCAAAAGCTCCTACAGTCCTATGATTCCTCTTGCAACCTAAGTTGAACTCTTTCTGTCTCTGTGTGTGTGGGTGTGGGTATCTGACTGTGTGAGCTAGCGACTGTGTATGTGTGAACATGACATAAAGGGCAATAAAAAGAGAGTTCTACATCCAAACAAGTCCACAAAGATACCCATAACATCCACAGAAACGACATATTTTTAATGAAAATCCAACAGCACACAATACCCTCTTACAAGTTCAAGATCAGATACGTAATGTTTAGAAAAGGTAATGCATCTACAACGCCAATTTGTAAACTATTTTGAGCAATGCTTTATCTGGTCCAAGCTTATCTAGTTTCTACTACAAATTGGTAGATTGACAGCATATAACATGGAGTCATTAAATTAAAATGAGAAGGCGAACGGAAAGGAATATCGAACCTGGCAGCATTCTCCAGAAAATATTTCTGAGGTTGCTTTTGCCTGAGTGCGTGTAGATCACCCCCAGGGCAATATTCCATCAACAAGCACGTGAATTTCTCTGTCTCAAAGTGCGAATACAATGTGGGCAGGAAAGGGTGATCCAGAGACTGTAGTATCTCTTTTTCTGTCTGAGCCCTCAAAAGCTTTTTGCGACCTGCCAGTTGTGCTTTATCCATAACCTTCATGGCAAAACAAGTTCTGGTGCCCGACAGTTCCGACAGATAAACACTGCCTATATCTCCACATCCCAGTCTCCTCAACAGCTTGAAATGATTCAAACCCAGCATCCCATCATGATCTCGGACAGCTTGAATTGCTTCCCATCTTACATCATTCGCCTTGTGGGGCTTGTACATGTTATTGCTCAAGCTACTCGAGCTGCTCTCATCGCTAACATCACTTCCAGTGCTGCCTCTATAGATACTCGTCTTTCTGCTCTCGATAAGCTCACAGGAGTTAGTGACTTCACTTTCGGTTTCAGCAGACTTCTCAATGCTGCTATTACATTCACTGAGTTCCGTATTAGTAAAGCTCTGTTTGGCTTCACAATAGAGAGTGGGAGCAGCTGAATACAAACTGTTCTGAGGACTTGGACAATAGGCAGTCCCTACTCCGGGATGAGAAATGCCATTTTTCCGTCCAGTAACTCTCGAATCAAACTCCTCAGAATCATCCCCAGGATGCTGAACGCAAGATTTCGCTTCCACCATAGAAACCTTTCTCTGATAAGAACTCTCCGCCTGTTTATCAAGAACACCATTTGGGCCCCCATCTTCGGTTTTCCCTTTACTTGAACTCTGACACCGCTTCCCCACACCTATCACCTCATCTTCCTGCGGCAGTTTCGCAGCTGCCTTGTTGGGATTAATTACAGAACCATTCGAATAGCCTACTGCCTTCACTTCGTAAGCGCGAGCGCCCACATTAGACATGGATGAAGCCGCTTCATTTATCGATTGTTTCGGTGACAAAGACTGCAAAGGACGAGAAGTCCCTGCCATCGAATGAGGGTGGTTGCTGTTGCTGTTAAGGCCTCCTACCTCCGGTGGAGCCGAATATCGAATCTTCGGTACAAGAATGACCCCATCAGCCAATGAATCCATTTACTCTCTCTCACAAAAAAACACTCTCTCTCTCTCTGCAAAATTCCAACAGAGATTACAAAAAGGCCATTAATTTACAGAATCTACTATGATCAATATCAACATAACCCCTCTTTCAATTCCAACACAATATCTGCTACACAATCAAAAGATTAATAACACCAATTGATTCAAGATATGAAATCCACCATACCTAAAACTAGAAACCCAATTCGTCCAACTACTCAAAGAACATTTCTTTCACAACCCAAATCCCATTTCAACTCAAATCAAAGAAAACCCAAAACCCTCACTGATCAGTTCACAAATCCCCCAAAACCCAAATTCACTAAATTCAAAACCAAAAAAGCATCAGAGAAAGAAAGAAGCTTTAGTTTTTTTACCTGATCAGAGTGAAGGGCAGTGTTGCATGGCTTGGCGAGTAACAGAGCGAAAACGACTTTCCGAGTCTGAAACAGAGCTTCAGATCCGATCAGAAAAACCCACAGCAAGATAATGATGAAAACCGTGAATAAAATTTTAGGCTGTGGTTTTTCTCTCTACGAAGATTTCGTCGCGTAGTGGATTCTTTAAGAAGAGAAGAAGAAGAAGAAAGAAATAACGAAGAAGCCGGAGCGAGCTTCACAAGCGGAAGCGAAATGTACAGCTTTAGAAAAAACCCGTCTTTGTTTTCAAGTGCTCTCCTTTCTCCATAACTCTATTCTATTCTGGCTCTGCTTTTTTCTTCTTTGTTGTTCTTGTTTTTGTAAAATGGTTTTTTTAGAGAGAGAGAGAGAGAGAGAGAGAGAGTCTGTTATGGGTTATGAGGGGCACCTTCGTTTTTGATTGGGGCAGCCCGAACTGTATTTATTTTGTATTAATTATCTTTCGTTTCTTTGTGACAAAGAGGAAAATAGAGTGTTATTTAAATTTTGGGTTGCTAATTATTCTCACTTTGCTTTGTTATGTAAATCTGTGTGTTGACTAATTTAGAGTGTGCGCCTTTTGTTTTGTAAGCATGAAGGAAAGTGTGGAAGCAACCAAATTAGTAAAATTATTGGATAGAAGAATAAGTGGAATTATGTCTCGGATATGGTGGACCTTATACAATACTCTATTGGATGAGAATTGAACGGAAAATTAGGAGTCCTTCGACATGTTTCAAGCGACGACAAAGATTAATTTTTGATTGTTATCAATCGTTAAACTTTAAACTGTTAGGTATATTGTTTTTGTATTATTTTCACGAATTATTGCAAAAGTTAATAATTTAGATCGTAATGTTGAATATTTTTCTTCAATATTTTTTAATTTGCCGTTCCGAGTTTGAGTCTAAATCTTCAAACTCATAGTCATAGGTTCAAAGTCACTTCTTTTCTTTCCAATGACAATGTACACATTATCGATTTGGACCATAAATTGTCCAACTGATTTTAGAGCAAACAATCTACGCAATATGCAATATAAAGAACTAGAAGAATGTCATATACACTTTAGATCATTTGAAGAGGAGTGCAAATGACTACAAACCGCTTTTCCAAATGTACAATATCCTCCACTTCAACCAAACTCCACCCCTTGGTTTATGCACCAATCTTTCATACACTCAATTAGACATAGGATGCTTAGGATCGATACATATACTATGCTTTCACTATTGTTCTCTTTCATACATCAATTTTCAGAAAATCTAATATCACATGAAGTGGCCGCGTGTGATTGGGGGATCCCGTCAACCCTCCCCTCCTTATAAATCTCTCTCTCTCTCTCTTCATATAGGTCAGAAGACCAAGATTCATGGAGCACATGTAGCTACACAATTTGTTATTATTACCGATCTACGTCTTAATCTTGGACGATAATTACAAGATTACAAGCCCTATCTCCATCTCTATATTAATATTAATAGTAATCACATGGGGCTTAAGTAACCGCGCGCCAATTTTTTTTTCCCTCCATTAACTTTTTTCGCGGGTGTCACATGCACGCACGTGAACCCCCACGTAGCAAGCTGTCATGCCCGGCGCATGAAACAATGGTTAAAACTGCGGTGACCCACTTAAAACTGCGCATTTTTTAATTTACCGGCCCAGTCTCGGCGTTGGGGGTAGAATCGTCTTTTGAAAGGCGCCCCCGTTTTATTCAAATGTCCCACCACGTCGGACATGTGGGTCCCGGAAGAACGTCATGCCGCCCGGGGTCCCCACCCAGCTTTGCGCATGTGAAAGACTTTAGTGGGCTCCACCGTTGGAATAGGGAGGAAACATACGGTGGTTGCGTAGTCCTTGTGATGGCTGTGACCTCTAACATTGTAACATGCTCTCGTGGGTCCCGCCGGGGCCTTAGATCTTTCCTTTGACCGGCTGTCGCGATTCGGATCGGGGAGATCGGACGGATGTTAAGAGCTTGAGGACAATGACAGATGCTGTGGATTCTTGTAGGCTAAAGTAAGCACCGGTTTTCTTTGCCACGTGTAATCATTTCGGTGGAGGATGAGCAATATCACGACTTGTGGGGGACCCGAGTAACCAAAATTACCTATGAACCAATTTTTATCTATTCAAATTATTTTTTTCAGAGATAAAATACTCTCAAAAATAAAAGGAGAAAAAAGAAGGGTGTGCCTCTTTCCTAGTAACTAGAAGGCAAACACACCCTATGGGTGTAGAATCTCAGATTTTTAATTTTTACTGCTATATTTAGAGAAAGTAGTTTCTTTTTTTTATATAAAAAAAGAAACTACTTATGCTAGTTTTCCTATGTAAAAGGATAACTACTCGACAGTTTTCCTATATAACTTCTCTTTGAATTATTTTTTATTTTTTTAAAAAGGTTTTTTGTATTTTGTTATTTACTAATTTAACCCTGATTTATTACTCAACACTTAAGTTAAAAGGTTAAAATTGTAAAAAAAATTAGTTACGGTTGACAACATGGGTTTGCTTAATAATAGATAATAGAATAGATATTACATGAAGAGAAGATTATTAGAAATTTAGAATTACAAGCAAATACGTAGCTAGACCAAATGGTAGTAGACTAAACTTATTCATAAAGTTAGTAAAGTAAACTAAAAGCAGAATGATCCTGAATTGAATCATAAGCAATGTTAGAACATATTACCCCTCTGTTTATTTTTCTGTTCTTCTCTATGCAGCATGGACAAACCAGCAAATTGGCAAGGGGATATGACAAAGAAACTGCACAATCAATTCATAACATTTCAACACTGTGTGGAAGTGGAACTAACTCAGATGTGTCTAAGATTGTTCTAGCAGATTATCCAAGTATATATTCAACACATATCTCGCGGTGGACAAGACATCGAGCCTCTTCTCGCTTGGTTCATACTTCCCCCTTCGGAGCTGGTATCTGTGAGTTACAGCTGAGATTGTGTAAGTTTGGCTTTCGATTGTCACAATCTCCCCACATTGCATGTTCTGCAGAATACCGAAGGAGCAATAAGAATATATATACAGGAGAATGAGAGTAAAAACATGACGGAAGTATCAGGCTTATTATCGCACTAATCATATAGGGCCTACAGTTTCCTCTGAATAAACCAACAGAGTAATATGGACAACATGACAGGCATATTCCATTAATCATGTTGGGCCTACCTGCTAATCCCCATGAATGAAGCTACAGATTAATGAACAACATGACAGACATAAACTATTAGTGTTGACAGTTTAGTGTACATAAAGTTTGGGGAAGCTTCCATTGCTATTTTCATGGTTGTCTGGGCTAATGCATAGTGCTGTGATTGGTTTTTGAGTTAAATGGCATCTATATACACCACAAAGAGCAAGTGATGGAGACTAAAGATGAGTCTGAGAGGGTTCAGATTTCATAAGGGTGTTGAGGACTAGCAGAAAAGGAGGATGATCGAGATATGATTAATATGTCAATCATTCAATCATTCCTAATCCCAGTAGTGAGACTGATACAAAACTACAAATTTGTTTTCTGATTTTAAGAATATAACATGCAAACAAACATACCAATCTATGCGCTTAAAACTATTATTAGCATAACTTGCAAGCAAACATTCCTCAAAATCTCTTTAATCCAAACATATGTCAGATCATGCTTACTTAATCTACCATCTCTTCCTTAAGGTAATCCAAGTCATTTCATAAGTAGCTGCACCTTATCTGTTTGATGGCAAGTCAAAAGGAACTAATTGAAATCTGAATCCAGCATAGCCAGCAGAATCCTCTCATATTAAAATTTCGAGACATCAACTAGATAATTCAATAATTATTTTGAGTACTCTTATCCTCTAAAACAACAGTTAAGATAATTCAGAATCATATTTTGAGACTGTCTCCCAATTATTTCATTATTGCTCTCTTTCATGCTCAGTAAAGTGAGTCCTGGATGATTCAAATTGAATTATAAATCCCATACTCATTTCAAAACTCATTTTTGTCCAACAAATCATTTAGTTCCCCAGAAGCTTAACAGGTAAAAGGGTTATGCGTTATATGCTTAAGGAAGAGACAATCAACGTTAAAAACAATGAAACCTTCCTTAGTTCTAGTCTTACAACAATTTTTTACAAGTCCTAAGTTCTACACGCATAAAAAGGCAGTCCCAAAGCAGAGTAACGAAACTCCGAAAAGACCTTAAAAGCTTAAATCTCAAAAGGGCATAGTAAGGTTTGCCTGCTCAACCAGACACATAGATCCTTAGAAACAAGTGGGATGTATTGGGGTTGTTCAGTCTTCCTTGAAAACTAAAAAGGGCTTCATTTTTTTTGCTTACACCAATCTATCGGAATATGTGATCATGCCACCCTTAAAAATGTTTCCATTTAACAAGTTTCAATACATCGATCAAGCAGCTGCCTAGCAAATCCTTACCAAATACCAATCTCCAGATTCATACACCTCAAAAAACTTCCCTTTGTAATAGTTAAATCAGCACATAAGCCCCATCCTAATCACCACCATATGCAGGCTTTGATTAATCAATCAGACAATCACAATGTACATGATTACATGTGTTTAAAGTTTTAAACTTTTAACAGCTCATAGACCATTACCACCAATATTATATATAACAACACAATTAACTCCTCATCCCAATCTCTACCTTTATACTGAGTTATATTACATCCCCAATTATCAAACTCCAAAACCCACAGAGCTAAATTAATAATTAGCAGACAAAACATGGATGAACCCAATAATGAGAAGCACAAATTGGATTAGACCCAGGTTCAAGAAACTGATCAGAAAACTTACGGAGGGGAAACAACGAACGCCGAGGTTCTTGGGCGGAGGCGTAATTTCGATGACTTTGTAGGGGTGATAGTTATCTCTGTTCTTCTCTTTCTTTCTGCAACAGATTCGAAGCAGCTATACGCAAACACAACAAAGATGAAAAGGGAGATTACTATCTAGTATCTACTTAAATAAATGAATAGTTAAATAAATAATCTTCATGTTTGTGTATACAACTGTACCTTTGGAGTTGGAGCAGTAAGGTTTAGAGAGACCATCGCCATTGTCACTCGAGCTCTGGTTATCTATGGATGGCTAAAACTTCAGACAAAGGAGGAGTACCAGAAAAAAATAAGTGAAACGAATCGGGGTAGGCCCAAACCCAAATAGAGGCCCAGAGGCCCATTTTAATTTTAATTTTAATTTTAATTTTAATTTTAATTTTAATTTTGTAGAATTTGGCTTCAAGAACAAATGGTATGATCTAGTTCCAGTTAGACCATCATAAATTTTGGCTTGATTTTGTTTTCCTACTACATTGGCTGATAGACTCAGATCAAAACATAACGAAACATGTGACATTTTTGATTACAAAACAAAGGAAAATGATCTAAAGCAGGCTGAACAAGAAAAGGTACAAAAGAAATGACTGCACCAAGTGCAGCTCATCCGTTGATGTCGAATAGCGGATTAGGAAAGGAAATACCAAGGTCTATTTGATCTTTGTTTCTTGCAAATATGTAAAAGGAAATCGATACTTCGGTAAAGGGAAAAAAAACCGAGACAAACATGGAACAAGTGATGAGATCTTCGCAGCAGGCTTCTTTGATCCTAAATACAAACTCTCTACCTCCCATAAGGATGATATCGACCACTAGCACCAGCACCGCCACCACCATATCCTCCTCTACTACCGTAAAAGGATGCTCCGCTACCACCTCCATATCCACCTCCAAAACCTGCTTCGTAACCACTCCCACTCCCGTAACCACCACCAGCTGCACCTCCCGCACTTCCATATCCCCCATAACTCTCGCCACCTGTTCCACCATAACCGCCGCCGCCACCACCTCCTAGATCATAACCTCGGCTATAGGCTGCTCCATAACGACCAGCGTAGGCTCCTACAGAGGGCTCTCCCCTATAAGCTCCTATACCACCAGCAGCACCGCCGTATACTCCATACCCACCATAATCAGCACCACTATATCCTCCATAAGCAGTGCCTCTACCAGCATAGGCTGCTGCAGTTGACCTAGAACCACCTGCACCACCATAGCCTCCACCTCCATATCCGCCATAGCTATCTCCATATCCACCACCATACGCAGGCCTAGAATCATTGTATCGTTTTGACGGGGGTGGAGCTAATGTTTGCTTCTTTGGCTCTGCCTTTTTAATCTCCACCTACACAGAAGAATAAATGAAGATTTAACTGTCAAGCTTATTGTTGATCATGGATGCATCTAGTGAAAAAGCAAGCAGTGATTCCATATAATGATTCCAGATATATTACAAAAAAAATTTAATGGTTTTCTTTCAAAGTGAATAAAGCTATAAAAACTACAGATTGCACCTAATCTCTTTGATAGGAGATGCAAGCAAAAGCAAACTGAAATAGTAGTTGCACAACAATCAAGTCTTGAAAGTAGATCACAACTCATATATATAGTTAGCAAAACATGGACTGCCAGCATGTGAACACTACATGTAGCTACTTAAGAAACATCTTGACGATCAAAATTCTTAGTTGCCTGTATTTGAGTTTGAATACCAGAGTCAAACAAGGTTCACTTAATGTTTCCTCAGCTTCCCTCAATATGAAATGGTTGGCCACAATTTCTACGAAGTCATCCTACAATATTATGTCATCTTCACTAACCATACATGCAATATTCGAGAGCAATTATGGAAAGAAAAGGCCTTAATTACACAATACAATAGCTAATGCATATAGCTATCCACACAAGGTACTGCAATAGTATTAATGCGTACAAAGCTTTTCTTGCAATAGACAGCTTACCTGAGCTCCAGCGAAGTCAAGTTTGTTCCCTTTGTCCAAAAGATCTTCGACGGCTTGTTCTGTATCAAACGTAACAAATCCAAAGCCTCGAGAACGTCCGGTTGAATGATCTCGCATAATTTGATGTTCCTTCACTTCTCCAAACTGTGAAAAAAAGTCGCTAAACTCATCTGCCCAATTACACACAATACACATGTCAGTACCTCCACAACTATTACTCAAACAAAAGCATTTCACTGAAAAAGAGATCAGCAAAGAAAAGATCACCTTCGTTCACTGTTGTGGGAATCCCACCCACAAAAACCTTCTTTGTTCTGAAATCTTTGGACCCTGCAGCTCCCCGTGGTATCGTTCTCTTGATCTCCACCTATCAAAAGTATTGATAATTAACAACTCGAACTCTCGTAGTACAAGATCAACTAGTTAGTACACAGCACAAAATTCACAATGACGAAGAACCTTACTTGCTTGCCATTGATTACATGAGTCTCCTCTATCACTGTATCAACCACAGAAGGATCAGCATATGTCACAAACCCAAACCCTCGGGGCTGCCCGGTCTTCCTATCCTTCATTATCACCGAATCCGTAATCTCACCGTATTTACCGAAATGCTTCACAAATTGCGCTGCATTGTCAAAATCAAATCCCCAAATCACAAACCCTAAATAATCGAAAGTACAAACTGCCCTCAATTCAATTCAATTCAGCTCAAAACAAAACAAAACAAAAAAAATTCTACCTGTAGTCGTCTCTCTCGCCAAACCACCTATAAAGATCTTCCTACGGAATTACAAAAAGTAGCTAGCTGAGTTTCAATTATTATCTAGGGTTTCCGCTACATTCTAAAAGCTTTAACGACTATGAAACGCCACCGTTTAGTTCAGTAAAACAATTTGAGTGAGTGGGAAAGAGATAGAGAGAGAGAGTTACCCCGGGCTAGCTCCGTCGCCGGTGTGGGGCTGCGGCTGAGACGAGGTATTGTAGTCTACTTCTTCTTCCTCCGCCGCGTCGTCGCCGCCGCCGCCTCTACGGTCGATGATGTCGTGGGCTTCTCCGTCGAAGTTGGCGTCGTTGTTAGTTTGGGGATCCATGGGGGCCTGGTGTTTGGAATTTGAGAGATGAAATAAGAGTGAAGAGAGAATTGAAGAAGAAGAAGAAGAAGAATGGAGATCGAGGTCAGCTTTTGAGAGAAACCCAGAAAGTGTTCGGCTCTTTCAATCTTAAACCCTGAAATTTGTCATGGATTTAAAGCTCTACTTATAAATATGTAAATATTTTTAACAAATCGAGTTTTTTTTGTTTCTCTTGTAAATGAATCGGAGACATAGCATTTTAATTTGAATATATATGTGTTAGTGTGTGATAATACACAATTATCGTACACTTAATTACTACAAACAGGTCAACACAACTTAGACCAAACGCAAAGACAACAACATAGGCTTTAGCTTTAAATAAGGAAACAACATCATTCGAACGACCACGTGTTCGGTACGACAAACGGAAGGCACCAGGACAGGTCATGTACAAAACAAGATTCCACATCAAATCTGTGTGGCTATATTAATTCACAGGTAGAAGTGAAACACTTAATCTCTGAGGGACTTAAATGCATTGCTCAAGGATTTAAATTCTTCCCACCAGCAAATATAACATTAGATCTCTAATATGTTGTTTGTGATGTTCTGAAGATTAGATTTATTGTTTCAGTTATATTTTATGTTATAGTAGTTAAATAGTATTTTTGTTACATGATTAGTTTTTAATATGTATGTTAGATTCACTTGTTAATCTTTGTTCTTAAACCCAATGTTAGTTAAAACATGTGCTGATTATTTATGAAATAATTGAAATCCCTATTGTAAAGATTGTTTTTGATCCTTTGATGATTCTGAATTGTGTTTTCATATTACATGTAGGTATTAAGCTTCTGGTGAAGGAAGGTTTTAAATCATTGGCTGAGGGATTTGAATGTTTTCCAAATAAAGCATAACAAGACATAGTATTACTAGTTTTTTTTTCCATCTTTAACTTTTTGCAGCGAAGGCTGAGGAGAAGGAAAAAGTTGATCAGCTGATTCAATCCATTGAACTTGTCTCGTCTAATTTGGTAAGTTTTTATTCTATTGATGTCTATGTTTGTTGATTAGGAGTGATTCTCTGGTTGTCTATAACTATTTTTTCTATTGCTGATGAAAATAGCCGAAGACCTTATGCATATTTTGGGAAAGAGTGGCCAATTTTGTAAGAAAACAGTGTCTAAGTTCATTGTTGTGGTGGACATATATGTTGCTCAACTTTAGGAGATAATTGCCCTTGTTAGGGAGACTGTTCGACTCCTGGAAGATGCTGTCATCAAGGTTGATATGGTCCCAGAGGTTGCTTGAATCATGCATCTGTCTTTGTGCACCCTGTCGTAGCTCCCTCTCCTTGAGTGAGCATGTGCTTTATCCAGTGTCTTCTACTGGAATTAAGGGTCAATAATTTAAGGCAATCTTGACCTTATACTTTTATGATCATTTGATATGGGAACATTTGTCCATAATTTGCCAATGATACTATGCCTTGCCAGTGATACAAATGTTAACTCCAAGTTGAGGGTGTTGTAGTTGTTAGGGAGTAAAACGTCATTCAATGCCATGCACTCTAATTTCTTCTTTTAGAATAATGTTCACAAGCTTATTCTACAAATTCAATGGCAAAAAATCACTATAATTCAAATCTCAAAACAAAACAAAAAACACATTATTTGTAAGTAATTAAAATCATAACATAAATAGAAAACTAACCTTGAAAACAGTAATATCCAAACAATCTTTAATATCATGCACCTTCACTAGCTGTCTTGTTATATAACATAAGTAAAAATACAATATTGAACTCTTGACTGATAAGCCAATAAATTTTACCAAACTTGTATTTATGACGTATCCATCAATTAAATAAGACAGAAACAAAAAATTAAATGTGAATGGTCTTAAGAGTTGAGATTCTTGAGTAGCAAAGAAGATCAATGGTTTTATAACTATGATGAAAGATACGTGATGATCAATCATGAGTTTTGAAAATTCATGAAGTATCGTTTATTTCAATGAGCACTAATGAGTGATCTAGATAGTTTCTTTTTAACTATATAAGGTAATATCATTTCATCATCCATTAAAAAAAAGTAATTAAAATAAAACATCTTCATCCAAATAGAGAGCGAAAAATGTTAACTCTAAGTTGAGGGTGTTATAGTTATTTGGGAGTAAAACATCATTCAATGTCATGCACCCTAGTGGCTTCTTTTAAAATAATGTTCGCAAGCTTATTCTACGTACAAAAATAATGGCAAAAAATCATTATAATTCAAATCTCAAAACAAAAAAAACACATAGTTTGCAAGTAATTAAAATTATAACATAAATAGAAATCTAACCTTGAAAATAGTAAAAACTAAACCATCTTTAATATCATGCACCTTCACTATATTAGTTGTCTTGTTATAATCCATTCATCTTGGAGGAAACCACTGCACTCGTAACGAAAGGAAGACATAAATTAATTAGATACTATGACACTTTAGAATTTGAGATTCAAAATACAGCAATGAAAAAAACATATAAGAGAGCATTGTTAGAGATTCACTGTATTTTACGTACAATCAGTCCTATTTATATTTATAGACGACTATAAAAAAGTGAAAATGATTTGGGTCTGGGCTGAGACGAGATTTTATTTTATTTTAGGTGAAGCGATAGAAATTGATGGGGCTTGCAAATTACAAAGGAGATTGCCGCTCAACGACATGATAGAAAGATCTCCCTAAATGTAACGTACACACTATTACATGCTCAATGCAGACCTATCATAAACATAACTAAACGGAACTAGACGTAGTGAAATGACTAAAAAAATTTGAGGCCCCACATCCTATCTAGTTATGCACCACTCCACCGCGATAAAAGGGCAGTCTCTTGTGATGTGGGAGATGGTCTTTGTTGAATTTCCACAAAGTGCACAATCATGCTGAATAATAACTCTTTGCTGCTGGAGTTTGGTGACTGTAGGTAAGATGACTAGAGCAACTCTTTAAACATGGAGTTTAATCTTGGATGGGACTGAGACTCTCCAAAGTTGTTTCCAGGAGCTATTAGGGTTATATGAGTTTGCCCTTGGGGAATAGTGCAACATATCTGTGGCTATTTTGTAAGCCGATTTGGTAATGAAGAAGCCTTTCAGTCAAAGTGCCAAATCCATCTATCCGGAATCTGCCTTGAGCTAAGTGGGATGCTATAGATCAGTGCAACATCATCAACATCAAACTCCTAATTAATTAGCATCGTGTTCCATTCTCGCGAAGAGTAATAAGTGAAATAACCCGTCTATCCAGATTAACTCGGCAGTGAAGAGGCCGAAAGGAATATGGACGAGGTATGCATGAGATCTCTTACGTATATAAGAGCATCTCCAACAACTCTTGTAAAATTTCTCTATTATAGAAATGCAAAACTTGAATCTCTAAAAAAAATTGTTTCCAACTTCAATAGCTCATGTATCTTATTCTTTATATTTTAATAATTTTCTCTATAACTTAATAATTCCAATATAAAATATATTTTTTAAACAAATTTTGAATTTAATTAAGTCATGATATGCAATAAATATGATGAGAGAGAATGACAATTGTAGAGAAAAGACAAAGAAAAAGAGAGAAAACATTAAATTTTAGAGGTTTTGAGTGAGGTATAGAGATTTTTGTTTTTCTATAGATTTAGAGTTTTTTATTTTCTCTCATATACTTTCTATAAGATAGAAATCGGTTTACAAGAGCTGTTGGAGCCAAAAACCTCCAACTTTTGTAAAAAATAGATGATTTCTCTATTATATAAGAATTATTGGATATGCTCTAAGGCTCCTATGACCCAAAACCAAAATTCTCAGTTGTTAGGTTTAATCATATAACAAAACTAGAAATTAGAGAAAATATATACCAAATAAGGTAAAATCAGTTTAAACAAGTATGAGACAAAGATTATGATATAGGAGGAGAAAAGTATCCTTATCTAATAAAACTATTATCTCTTATAACCTAAATGATGGGTCTTTGTATCATTAAAACTATATTTGAGAAGAAAAAAAGATAATTTGATTAATTAAGCAAAAATTACTTATGGTTAAATTTTTAAAAACCTGACAATTGTCCTGGATAATTAAATCTATCTTTAATTATCAATTGATCTGTTTAATGGCAAAAAAGTAAACTATAACTACACTATGTACAAATTACATGCATAAAAACTACTCTACATAAAAATTTCAAGCGCGTATGCGCGTGCATACTGCTAGTTAAATGAAAGAGAAAAGTATCCTTATCTAATAAAACTATATCTCTTATAACCTAAATGATGAGTCTTTGTATCATTAAAACTATATTTGAGAAGAAAAGAAGATAATTAAATGAAAGAGAACTGAACGGTTTATTTTTACTTTTTATTTTTACTACACTTTATGTATTTTTTTATTAACACATGCTAATTTTTCTCCCAAATTTTAGGGCGGGCAATTGTCCTTCCTTGCCATATGCTGCCTCTGGCCCTGAGTTATGTTGTGAAGGTCTTATTCACTAACAATTGATGATATTGCCACACCTTTACTTGTATATATGATCGAACCGAAAATGAATTTATGTGTATAAAATTATTTAGAAACTTCGATCATTAATAGGAATGATAGTAGTATATAAAATGAAACAAACGTGCATCAGAGGATTGACAATTTGATATAAATTGATAAGGGTTTTTCTTAAAGTGTTCTTTGGTTATTAAAAGACTACTGACTTTCATGTTCATTGCTTATAGATCTGCCAACTTCATTTGGTAACTACTTCCATTAGAAGTCAATTGCCTTGCATTTGACATAGCAACGCCTGCCTAATATCGTTAATGCTTATGATGAAATCTCACCAATAACTCATTATTATTGATTCTAACCACTTCTTCAAGTTTTTATTGCAAACCAGCGATGGTTTATCGATCACTACTTCATCTTAAACCTAATACCATAAGTCTTGTGTATAGTATAGAAGAGTTTGAAGCACACTTAAATATATAGTTCACAAATCTTTCCCTAACATATATTTGGTTCAATTTTTTATGATTATTTTTTTCATCGTGTGCACATTGAATTCATGTCAAGTAATCAAGAAATGTCAAGTAATTTCAATTTCAGTTCAACAGTTTTAATGGTCTATAAAGAGACAATCAAATCTTATAGTTCACAAAATATCATCTTAGGGCATCTCCACCAAGATTATTTAAGTTTTTTCTTATTTTGTACAAAAAGATATATACTACAAAGTCAATATTTTTTTTTGAAAGGGTACAAGGGAGTCATTTTAGCCACACACTTTTATAATTTTGCTCCAACAACTATTTTAAGTTATATTTGAATAAATGTTAGGTTTTGATTAATTGATCAATATAATTTATTAATTATATTAAATAATTAAATGTATTTGTAAAATAAAAGGAAACAATTTATTACAATGTTAGCTATTATTATTACATATATTCTTTATTTTCGATATAACGATAGGGGATGAAATTATATTATTTAGAAATTTTTTATAATAGAGAATATTAAAAGGAGTTGTTGAAGTCTAAATTTAGTCAAAATATTCATATTATTAAAAAATAAATATTTATAAAATCTGTTGGAGTTGTTCTTAAACAGCTAGTCTAATTTTTTTATTTTCGTCGTATTTGATTATTGTAGTTTCGACTAATATGAATCGATGAAAGTTATGAAATTAATCTTAAGTTATATTTTGGCATTGTTTTCGGCAAAAGTCATGGTAAAATATCAAGCGAGCTAGAAGATTTAATCACACACAAGTATACTACAATGACAAAAACAACACAACAAGGAGATCATACATATTTTCCCAAATCTCACTAGTTCCATTATTTGCCCAACATCACAAGCAAGCTCAGAGAAAAACACATCACAACTTTTACTACAACGACTGACGAGTCGTCACTGTTAATTCAACTCCACCTCTTCTTCTTCTTCTTCTTCTGGGTCCATCACTCCACACCTTAAAAACCTCAAAGCTTCAACCTTTACACTCCCTCTCTCTCACTCTCTTCTCACATAATCTGGCGAGATTTTCAAACCCATCAAGCCCCCTAACTGGATCTGACTAGAGTTCTTCACGTGAAAGCAAACAATGCCTCTCATGGTGGCTTCAACTTCAACTCCACTACTTCTGCTTCGCTAAAAAAGCTTCAAACTTTGAGCTTTTCAGACCGAATGCGAAACTGGGCCGGTTGCCTAAATGAAGCGAAAGTCATCAGAGCTCAAATGGAAGAAGAGGAAGCTCTTCGCTTCAATTCTCTTGTTCTTGTGTTTTGGGACATTAGTGCTTCTTAATCACACTCACTACACTCGGATTATGACTCTCGCTGCAATTCGTACGAATCATCACAACAACAACAAAATCCAACTGCCCAAAATCGCGTTCTTGTTCATTGCTCGCAATCGTCTGCCGTTGGATGTGCTTTGGGATGCTTTCTTTCAGGTAATTAATGAAGAAAATGATTCAATTCTGTTTAGTGTTTACTTATTTGATTATCAGAATTAAGAGTTTGTGTAATTTTCCATAGTTTTAGATAATAAAGTTTCGATTTTTGTGTTAATGGTTTGTAGGTTGGGGAGAGTAAGTTTTCAATATATGTGCACTCAAGACCTGGCTTTCTGTTCAATAAGGTCACCACCAGATCGGTTCATTTCTTGAATCGTCAAGTCAATGATAGTATACAGGTGGGAGTTTTCATTTTCTTGACATGAATGTTCAGTTCAGTTTTCTAAAATGTGTTATGCAATTGATACTTTACATGCTGATATGCATTTTAGTTTGTTTTAAGTTGTGTAGGGATTTCGGTTTGAGGTTTGTTTTATTTAGCTTTTTCGTGTTCTATACCAGGTAGATTGGGGAGAAGCAACTATGATTGAAGCGGAGCGGATATTGCTTAGACATGCACTCGAGGATCCTCTTAATCAACGCTTTGCTTTTGTTTCCGATAGGTGAAGATTGGCTTCTTTGCTTTCCTTTTGGCCTTGCTAGTTTCGTTTTCAGTTATTGGATCTTGGAGATTTTCATTATCTAACAGTATTTCAGTTACTTGATTTCTTTTCAGTTGCATCCCTCTTTACGGTTTCAACTACATATATGACTATGTCATGTCGACGAAAACCAGTTTTGTGGACAGGTGAGTGAATCTAGTCAACTATGTAGTATAATGAATATGTGAAAGAAAATATTGTCTGTTGTCTGCATCCATCAGTTGGTCTGTGCATTGCTTACTAGTTGTTATCAAGACAGTTTTATTTTGATGAAAGCGAAGTGTCTTTTGAGTGGAAGTGATATATGTGAAATAGATATTCATGCTATAACTACAGTTTGTGAACTATGTTTTCCTGTTTTTGCCTTTTATGGGTTTAACTCTGAACTTCTGGAACCAGCTTTGCCGATACAAAAGATGGCCGCTACAATCCAAAAATGGATCCTATTATTCCTGTACAAAATTGGAGGAAGGGATCTCAGGTACGGATTCAATATGATGGAATACTTGCCTCCTCACTAATACTGTAAAGAAAGCCTAAAAAAATTTACTCCAACTTTTCTACAAATCAGCTTATTCTTGTCCTTATCTTTTTCTTGCTGCAGTGGGTTGTTTTGACCAGGAAGCATGCACACGTTGTAGTGAAAGACGATACGGTGTTTCCTATGTTTCAATTGTATTGCAAGGTAAGGGTGTTGTCAATATATTGATGCAATGTTTAATCTCCTAGGCTATTCTCCAACATGGTGCTTCGTTAGATGATTGAGTCATTCCAATAGGGCTATTGGAATATTGAAATTTAAGATGAAACCTAGTGTAACCTAGCCTCGAAAGCCATGCTGAGCACTGATTTGGTTGCTTAGTTTGCACAAATTTATACTTATTATAGTGTACCCGTGTTTAGTTTGTTATCAAGTTTGAAATTCCCTTTTCAGTATGCCAGCCTATCTAATTGTAACACTCTACCTGTTTCTTGCATGACAATTGACAATCATGCAGAGGAAGTCACTACCAGAGTTTTGGCGGGATCGTCCTGTTGTAAGTACTTCTTCGTCTTTTAAGTCTATAATTATTTACTACATAAGACTACCGATATCAAATGCATTATGTTCAATTCATAAATTCTTGGATAAATTCTCTCTTTCTGTTGTTGCAGCCGGCTGATAACTCGAAGGAGCACAATTGCATTCCAGATGAACACTATGTCCAGACATTATTGGCTGTAAGATAAATTCCTGTTTAACTATTGTGAACTTCATCTATTGATAGAATTGCTGGTTCTTCCTGAAGCTTAAAACTTTATCAAAGCCTTGAGGATAAGCCTTGGATCACCTGACGATTAGCAATCTTAGGTAGGTTCATGCTAGGATTATATACATATAATATGTAATCTGGTAATAAACTATCCAATCTAGTTATCCAATGCGGAATAGATCAGACAAGAGTCTAAGGCCTAAAGCTTAAAGTCTTTCATCACCTAAAAACTATATCCTTACAAGCAGCTAGATTTTCATTCATAACAAAATTATTTACAGTTTGATTAATCCAGAGATAATACCAAGTACAGACATAAAATATATTAGTACAGATATCAAGCTTCCTGAATTCTTTAGCTTTCAACCTGAACAACGTTTGTGTTTATGGAGGCAAGTCAAGGTATAAGTAGGCAGATAAGAGCTTCAGTCGAAATAAAGCTAAATGAGAATGAATACTATTCAGGCATTCAGATATGATTTTGGATATCTGAATTCACTTTATACCCATTTTGCATTAGCTAGAAAGCTAAAAGAAATTTTATATACTAGTCTAGCATCTAAACTGTTTAAATTTCAGCAAGAAGGCCTTGAAGGCGAAATCACACGAAGATCACTGACACACTCTTCATGGGATCTATCATCCACTAGAGACCGTGAACGTCGTGGATGGCACCCTATGACTTACAAATATTCAGATGCTACGCCAATGCTTATTAAATCTATAAAGGTAAGTATTGATGTATAGTTTCTACGTTGCAGCCAGCTATCCAGTAACATTTTCTTTTGTTCGTATGAAAATTACTCTATTTAGAACTTGGATGCTGTGAGTAGGGGATATTCTCGAAGAAATGTATTAAGATATATATTGAATATGGATAAGGATCTATATATATATATCAAATAATCAAAACATCTCCAATTGAGCAAAAATTTTGCAAGCACGATCCTTGCATGTGTATCTAAAGGATGAGTGGTTTCAATCTTCGAATTGTTTTGTCGATTTTACGTAAAATAGAACTTCACACCGAAGTTTCAGTGCTAAGTTTCGCACTTGATAGAATCTATATATATATATGTGTGTGTGTGTGTGTGTGTGTGTGTGTGTGTGTGTCCTCAGATTACTGAAAACTAGTAGTTATTCCAAGATGCCAGCCTTTTCTTCTACTTGCTTCCAATTCAATTAAACTGCTGCAATGGCTTATTTGTGCCTTTGAGGACTGAGTTGAGTATAGCTCTAGAGACTGAATGATTCTATAGAGATAGAAGCCTATGCACCAAGATATGATGTGTCTTTGTATTTCAGGAGATAGATAATATCTACTATGAGACCGAATACCGAAGAGAATGGTGTAGCAGCGAAGGGAATCCCTCCCCGTGCTTTCTTTTCGCGAGAAAATTCACTCGGCCTGCTGCTCTCAGGCTTCTTAACACGGTAACATTATGATTCATGCACTCTACTTGCTTGGATATTTTTTTCTTTCTGGATTACGTTTGACGTTGAATCCCATATGACATGTTTCTGTTTTCTAATTTGATAGACTGCACTGGAGCTTAGATGAAGGACTAAATTCTCTGTCAGTTTCTTGTCAGCAAAACCAACTACTAGTCTCAATCTCTCTTAGGAACATTAGTGACTTTTGCAATGAGAGGAAAAAGAAGTGTAAATGTGTGTTTACTAGTTACCATATATGTTGTATATCAAATCGAATTTTTTTTGTTCCTAGACAAGTAAATAAACCGGCCCAGGCCTCCTCGATGTATACCAAAATCTGAATAAAAAGATCAGTCTATATTCCACTGCATTCTTCGAACACAAGTTTCTGAGCATTCAAGTCTCAACAATAAGTCTCCATTTTGCTTCAACGTACTTGAATTAGCTCAACCGTGTTCTATTTCGACTTGACCGAACTCAATGAACAGGTAAAAGAAAAGGACCCTTAAGTGTGCTAGGAGCTAAAAACATGACACTCCCCTAATTTATATAACTTAAATGAGTTCATATACTATTCATTTAATTTCAACGCCATCGAAATTACACCAGACGAGTAAGCCGTGTACACTGATGTATGTTTCGCGCACTTAAGTGCACTCCTTTGTAATACTCGATCAACAACTCCCCCACTTCTAAGTTCCAAACTTGACCAACTCATCGTTTTCTCTCTTTACGCATCGAGTCACATGTCCATGTACTCCTCTCTGTGCTTTCGACTCTTCATTGGCTCTAGGTGCATAGAGCAAACAAACCATTTAAAATAAGATAGAGTACGAATTACGTAAGGTATACGTACGTAGAGAGAATACGACTAGACACGACGTGGGATCTTCCGCTAGGGTTTGAACATAATATAGGTCAGCGTCAGATACCATTGTCCTTCTACCGAGGGCACACGTACGTGTCGTGCACCAATGCTATACACGTGTCACACAATGGCGTTAATTTAATAAAGGGTATATTCTAGTGTCGGCGCGGCGGTCCCTGGAATAACTACAAGTGGCTTTATGAAGGTCGGTACGTTAGTTAACTATAGTAACAAGAACCCTGATTCTACGGGGGAAGAAAGAAGGAACATGATTTGGGTAAGAATATTCATACTGCTTTATTCACCATCTTTCGAGATTTTGGCACTTAACCAACGTAAGTGTTTCATATTTAGGTTTAATTCCATTCGTATGGTCAATTTGTTATTAGAAATAACATTAATATGAGATAGTTCTTGGAATTTAGAATGGTATCGAAGCGAGATCGAACAAAACAAAACAAAACAAGCTAGAGTGTGCTACATGTAGCTAGATAGATGCATGATGCGAAAACCTTTTGGGAAAATTCTAGAGCAAAGCACCACGGCATTGAAAAGGCAATAAAAAGATGCATTTTTCATAGCAAAATGGAAAGCAATAATACAAAAACACAATGCATATATATTCTTTCGAAGAGTCTCATACGCAGTGTTCAAGGTAAACATTATTTTTTAACACATAAATAAACGGGTTCCTGCATTTTTTATTATGCGGATCCCATTTATTTATATGTCTTTGGACATATTTTATAAATATATAATTTGAATTATATGAAAAAGGCCACTATACAATGATGCTTTATTTCTCTAGATAAATCTGGATATGAATTACCCTAATTGATGTCAAGAATTGTGCACATACCATAGAAATGGGGGACTTCTGGCCACTATAGGCTACGGGGGACTTCTGGGTAAATCTCGACTTTATTTAAGGCCAGAAGTCAAGAATTGTGCACATATCATAGAAATGTCTACGTGCTTCTGGACATTGAACCCTTAAGATTAGTCTTTTATTAATATTAATATGTGAGGTCAAATCCTTAAAAGATTTAATTAGTCTTAAATGTGCCTTTATTAATAGGGTGTGGATTACATACAAAAATAAAATGAAAATCAGAAAAAATTATCGTCCAGGCCTTGAATTGATTCACATAAGACATCTATGGCGAAGAAATTCAAAGATAGCAAATTTGTTTCACTAGATGATACTAACTACAAACATTGCTAAACGCAAATTGAATTTCGTAAATTTGTATACGTAAATTATGAAGTGAATTAGTGAAATGACATGTACATTTACTTGGCCGAATATTATTTTCGTATCCAATTAATCCAATTAAAATAGATCACATCAACTCTTAAGTCAAAACATGTTAATTTGGAGAGACAAATTAAATACTCGCTAAGAATCTATTCTTAATCTTTTGAATTACATGACGTGATCACGCATTGACTCATAAACGGTTCCGTTAGGATTTAAGATCATAGCACATGGCACTAGATAATCTTAATACGTTTTCTTGAAGAAACTTTCTTAATCAAACAACCCCTGCCACATACGTACATGTATAGTTTGATATGAAATGCATGTTGAACCAGCAGCGACAATTTTTTCCCAGTATATCATTGTCAATATTATAAGGACATGATATCTTAATTTGTCGACACCACTCTCTATCCACATATCCACAGCAGCAGTTTTGGAATCTTAATGGATAATTTAGGATATACTATTAAAGTGACACTATCATATCTTTTTGTTTATCTATCTATCTTGAAAAAGAAATATATATTAAAAATCTAATTCAGACCAACTACCAAAGTCCCCCGTAGCCTATAAAATCGTCGGTGATCTCCATAATCCCATAACTCCTAAACAAAGCAAGTACAGATTTCATACAAACACATTCATAAAAACACTTACCAGACATTCTTTCCCATAAGATTCATTTCCCGGATTCTTTGTTCTAACTTTTAGCCCTAGATATAGCTACCCATTTTTTTCTCAATCTCTATATAAACTTCTCTCTGCTTCTCCTACCTTCCATCACTACGTACTCAAACCCAACCTAGAAACGTCTAGCTAATTTCACTACTATATACCACAATCCCTCAAATGGCTCCAAGCTTGAGCAATGGCTCCAAAGTCGTCGTCGACGACGGCGCAAACCCATGTCCTTTTAGCCTTCAAGGTTCAAACTTGACTGCCAACGGCCATGTCATCCTCTCCGACGTCCCCTCAAACATAACACTACGTCCATCACCCCATGTCATCAACAACAACAAGTCAACCACCACCGGTGCCTTCGTCGGCTTCCACGTCCCGGAGGCCGGCAGCCGCCACGTGGTGCCCATCGGTCAGCTGAAGAGCATCCGCTTCATGAGCATCTTCAGGTTCAAGGTGTGGTGGACAACTCACTGGGTCGGATCCAACGGCCGTGATCTCGAGCAGGAAACGCAGATCGTCGTTTTGGAGAACTCCGGCGCTGGCAGACCCTTTGTCGTCATCTTCCCGCTTCTAGAAGCCGGCTTCAGGGGCTCCATTCAGCCGGGAACCACCGAGGACTATCTCGACGTCTGCTTCGAGAGCGGGTCAACGAAAGTCAACGCTAGGGCATTCAACAGTGTGCTGTATCTCCACGCCGGCGACGACCCTTTCGCTCTGGTCAAGGACGCCGTCAAGGTCGCCAAGGCCCACCTTGGGACTTTCAACCTCTTGGAAGAGAAGACGCCACCTGGCATCGTCGACAAGTTCGGGTGGTGCACGTGGGACGCTTTTTACCTGACCGTGCACCCTCACGGCGTCATGGACGGCGTGAGAAAGCTCGTCGAGGGCGGGTGCCCACCAGGTCTCGTGTTGATTGATGACGGGTGGCAGTCCATCGGCCACGACTCTGATCCCGTCACGAAAGAAGGGATGGGACAGACCGCAGCCGGTGAACAAATGCCGTGTAGGCTGCTCAAGTTTCAAGAGAATTACAAGTTTAGAGACTACGTGAGTGACAAGGACCCCGAGGGTTTGGTTAGCAAAGGCATGGGCGCGTTCGTCAAGGACTTGAAAGACGAGTTCAAGAGCGTCGACTATGTGTACGTGTGGCACGCGCTGTGCGGGTACTGGGGGGGCCTCCGCCCCAAAGTATCCGGACTGCCGGAGTCCGTGGTGATTGAACCCAAACTGTCGCCGGGATTAAAGAACACGATGGATGATCTGGCTGTCGATAAAATAGTCGACACTGGGGTTGGGCTGGTCCCGCCAGAAATTGTTAACCAGATGTATGAAGGGCTCCACTCTCACTTGAAGGCAGTTGGGATCGATGGAGTCAAGGTCGATGTTATTCATGTAAGTCAAACCAACTTCTTTTGTTTACTGGTAGCTAGGTTTTGGACGGCGTTGAAAGTTATAACTGTCATGCACGTAGAAAGTTCTAGTTAATAGTTGTCATTATCTTCCTATCCATGACTATCTGGTCGGTGCAGCATCACTTTTTCATAAGAACTTATTTTTTGTCTTTATTCTTTATTTTTGGGACAGTTGTTGGAAATGTTGTGCGAGAACTATGGTGGACGTGTGAATCTGGCCAAGGCATACTACGATGCCCTAACAGCTTCGGTGAGGAAGCACTTCGGTGGCAATGGTGTTATTGCTAGCATGGAGCACTGCAACGACTTTATGTTCCTTGGAACCGAAGCCATCACTCTCGGCCGTGTTGGTGTGTACTATTTGTTATTCACATAAATATATATGACGATATAATTGTGTTGAAATTGTTGTAACATATTGTTTACTTTGTGTAGGTGATGATTTCTGGTGCACTGACCCCTCCGGTGATCCGAACGGTACATTCTGGCTTCAAGGGTGTCACATGGTTCATTGTGCTTACAATAGCTTGTGGATGGGAAACTTTATACAGCCGGACTGGGACATGTTCCAGTCTACTCACCCTTGCGCCGCCTTCCATGCCGCCTCTCGAGCAATCTCCGGCGGTCCTATTTATGTGAGTGACACTGTGGGGAATCATAACTTTGACTTGCTCAAAACCCTAGTGGTGCCGGACGGCACTATTCTTCGGTGTGAGTACTATGCTTTACCTACTCGTGATTGTCTCTTTGAGGACCCTCTACATGATGGTCGCACCATGCTCAAGATTTGGAACCTTAACAAGGTATGTTATATAGCTAGCTAGCAATGTAAATATATTTCTACATGTTAAATATATATATTAGTGTATGTGTCCTAATTTCTTTGTAACATCCAACAGTATAATGGAGTTATTGGAGCCTTTAACTGCCAAGGAGGAGGATGGAGCCGCGAGACTAGGCGCAACCAATGCTTTGCTGAATTCTCCAAAAGGGTGACATCCAAGGCCAACCCTAAAGACATCGAATGGAACAGTGGCAAGAGTCCAATATCCATTGAAGGAGTGCAAGTGTTTGCCTTGTACTATCACCAAGCCAAGAAGCTAGTCCTGTCCAAGCCAACCGATGAAGTTGAACTCTCACTCGAGCCTTTCAACTTTGAGCTGATTATTGTTTCTCCGGTGACTACATTGCCTTGCAAGTCTGTCCAGTTTGCCCCTATTGGCTTAGTGAACATGCTCAACACCGGCGGCGCTGTCAAAACGTTGGTTTACAATGAGGATGGGAAATCTGTCCGAATCGGGGTGAAGGGCACCGGAGAGATGAGGGTGTTTGCATCTGAGAAGCCATCAACCTGCAGGATCAACGGAAGTGATGCTGCTTTTGATTATGAAGAAGACATGGTCATAGTTCATGTGCCATGGTCTGGTACCTCCACCTTGTCTACTGTGGAGTACATATTCTAGTTGTATATGTCACCTGGTTAATAATCTCTCTCTATGAGCAAGTGACTCTTAAGCTCCGATATCTAGTTTTGGTTTTAATTTTCTCCCTTTATTAATTAGTAATATGGCACAATTAAGTTCATGTTTAACTAAAGATCATGATCAAACCTTTGAGAATATATATAAGACCTTTTGCTTCTTATTCGGTATCTTGCTCTTAGTTTTATATTTGTAACTTATTATGGTGCAAAGAATGATCATTCCACATTCAAAAGTTTTTTTAAAAAAAAAGAAAAAAAAGCAGTGATCATTCTCTATCTGTCCCAATTTAGTTTTGTTCTTCTTATCTTTATTGTATCAACAAATGCGATTTCTATATTCTTGAAGAGGAATTCATCAAAAATAAAATAAGGTGGTTTGTGCGGTTTCTATGCCTATTAGTATGTTCTACCCAAATGATCTCATTAAGTAATTAATATCTTTAAAACAGTCTCAAACCAAACATAGGCATATGTTTTTGGTGCTTCGATCCCTATGCTGAGTAGGAATATGCCTCTAAAGCTTTTAGGCCTTGTGGGCGCAGTTTCATCAGTTTCGACCCGGCCCAAAATTAGTCCCCAAACGGCGTCGTTTCTTCTTTACCCGCCACCAGTACTCGTCTTCTCTCTTCCCTCCCCAAAAACCGTTACTCTCTCACAGCTCTAAGTCTCCGATGGATTCCTACACTCCTCTACTGGAGAAGACACGTGTCCCACAACCCTCCCTCCAGAAATACGCCGTGATTTCAGTCTTCTCGAAGCTCCGATCCGCCCCGAGTTACTTGGATTCCGACTCCGAACCCGGCCGAGACGCCATCTCTCAGTGCCTCCGCTCCGCCGCCCCCGCCGTCGTCGACCAGTCCGTCCGAGAGCTCTGCCGCCTCGTCGCAGACGACAAAATCGACATCCGCCGCGGGTTCCTAGAGCTCCAGTCCGCGCTCGAAGGATCCGATTCGAAATTCGTTAGCCTCTTCGTCAAAGGCTTGGGGTTTTTGGTCCGGTCAGGGTTTCAGAAGAACAACGACACGTCGTATTTGAGCTCGCCGGAGTCTCACCCCTTCGTTAAGGTTAACCAATTTTTTATGAGCATTTGAATTTTTATTAATTTTTGGTTTGTAATGCTGGTGAATTAGTCAGAGGTTTGAATTTTGTAGAGGCTGTGGTTTTTGAATTTTTGAATGTGTTGGCAGATTTTATTGTGCCGAATTGATGTGGAGGCTGAGCTTGTGCAGCAAGTTGTGCTGTTTATGGCGCAGAACAAGAGGTTGGGAATGGCTGGAGTATGCAAATTCTTGAGGCCATTTCTACATTACTCAGTTCTGAGGATACCGTTTTTGGACAAGTCTTCAATGTTTGCGAGGAGTTTGATATCCTCGTTGGCGTCACTTTGTTGCTCAATGCCTCTCGACGCAATGCCTGTGCTCAAATTGTTAACGGAATGTCTTCAGTATGTTCCTCACAAGAGTGCAGAAGTAAGTTTACACGTGTGGTTTAGCATTGCGTGTATTGGATTCTACTGATTTTATGTTGATGATTCACTGCTTCATGGTGTTAACTAATTTCATTCAAATAATTCTCAGGATTTCAGGAATTTCATATATTTTGCCGAAAGTGTAGTGGATGCGTATACGGTGGTTTTGAAGCATTTAGCTGGAAATAGACTGGTATGTTTCCAGCCTTTCTGTCTATAATGTATTTCTGTTGTCTTGTCACGTATTGGTCATAGAATTCTTGGTTAATTTGTAAACTAAGTTAAGTTGTTTTCTGTTGTTGCTAGCAGCTGATTGCGGAAGCTCAACTCTGTGGCTTAGAACTGTCTGAGAAGATTCTTTCAATTTGCACAGATGGTCACAGGGGTTCAGTCGAGCCTGTAGTTGAACTGTCCAAGAACTTGTTTATGTCTCAGAAACAAAATGGGTTCCCGTATGTACCTAAGTTATCATCAGTTATGCTATCTTTATTTACTATCCTTGTTCAAACGGAACTGGAGTATGAACAACTTTCCTTATTGAAGCTTCTGTACCTTCTCTTGAAGTGGAAGTATGGAAATGGTAAGCTTGATGACATTTGAATCAACAAGTTTATAGTATCCGGCCATATGCATGTATGCAATTTTTTATTTTTCTTTTTAAGTTTGAATCACTAGCCATTTAAAGGTTTATACAAGATTAAAAGATCTATACTCTAGAAATTTGTAGTGAGCAATAGCTGCATGCTTATATTTTTGCTTCACTTGAATGAATTCAGACATTGCGATTTTCAAACACATATAGTGTGCGCGTGTGTGTTATGTAACAAAACCTGAACTCCCTACTCATTTTAGTTGTGTATTTTGTCTTGGGCTCCTGTAATCGATGTTTGTAGTGCTGTATGATTGTTATGTTGCTTTTGATTATAACCATCTTTCTTATTTTTTCTTTTCTTTTTTGGTAGAAATTGTTGTGGACAAAATCAGTGGAGGTTCTATGAGTGAGGAGCTTTTATTCATATTTCCTGTCGTTGGTCTACTGTCATCTCCTTCTAAACATGTCAAAGGAACCGCAACAGATCTGCTTGTCATGCTAGAACAAGTTTTAATTCAATTTTTGATAGCATCAAAGCATGTACCAGCAAAAGAAGGACATCCCTCTCTAAGCACATCTGGTTCTATTGTGAATAGAATCTTACAGCATCTCTGGTTTCAGGTATATTATCTGTTCCTTTCAGTATGTTCTTTGTAATCTTGTTGCAATTTCCCGTATGGCCAATAATCTTAGTGCTGTGGGAAAGTGTACTATTTCCAGTTCATGGTTTCGTTATGATCATTACTATGGTTGGCATTTAATTATATATATTTGCTTATTTCTTTTGCTTTTCAGGATTCTTATTCATTTTCCAGCTTGTTTTTAAAATTTGCTTCCTGTGGTAAAACAAAAGGCAAAGAGATTCACAATGCACAAAGGTCTTGGGCTTCTCATTTACGGGAGTATAATTTGTCGATTGTTGACAAACGAAAGTCCTCCCTACCACTGTCTCAGTCTCAAGAAGTATACATAACAGGTAAACTTTTCAGAAACCATTTACATTTATCAAGTTTCTAGTCTTAAGTAACTGTTAGCTGGTTGATTTGCATGAGGTTTATGTACTTCCCACTAATCTTACTTGTAGAGATGCCCCCGTTACTCTCTGCCATTGTGGGTCTTATTGTGACACATGAGTTACTAGGAGATGCTGCTCTAGATTCCTTGGCTGCAATTGGCACTATGGATCCCAAACTGGGAGCTCAAATATTGTTGGCTACCCTGTTTTACAATAATCTATTCACTAGAAAGAATATAAGTCGCTGTACTCTGTTGGTAATTTTCATCTATAGTCTGGAATCCTTTGCATCTTTGACTAGTTCATTCCTTTTTCTTTTCCTATTCTTTTCGTAATAACTTTATTGAACTGTTTCTGCAGCCAAAACTTTTGACAATGCTTCCAGCACTTGCTTCACAGTCTGTGATGATTCCTCTTGTAGTTCAGACTATCTTACCAATGCTTCAGAAGGATGCAAAACCGTATGTACTTTATAAAGCTCCTTTTCTCTCTCTAGTTTAATGTATCATTGTTGTTTATGATCATTTTGGGTCATTGCCTTTAATTTCTGCATAATATATTGCTTTACCTGAAAGAGGTCAAAGATGGTTATAGTAGTCGATTTGATTAGACAAATAAAGATTACATACACAGCTAAGAAATATCTGCAATTTTGTGAAAAAAAAATGGTGAAGTATTTTCTTTATTGCTTATTTATTCTCAAAACAAAGGCCCAGTTAATTGGTTCATTTTCTTTTCAGAACTTTACATGCAACAGCTATTCGATTGCTTTGTCAGACATGGGAGATCAATGACCGTGCCTTTGGGAGTTTGCAGGTAAAGTTCTTCTATTATTTCTGATATCACTACCATCCATATCTATAACTTGAGTTTTAAACTGCTCATGTCAAAATCAATAATTCTGTCATAGACTTATAGGACCTGGTAGAGTGCCAAAGTCCAAAGCATGTGCCTGTCAGGCCTAAGAACTAGGCCCTGAATGGGGCCTCTGTAATGCATGCTAAACCTCGTCCTAGTTGTGTATCTGTGTCGCTGGGATTTTCTATGTAATGATTACCTTATCGTTTTAACTTCCATAAACAGTAATCATTAAGAAAGATTTCCTTCTACTTCGCTTTGTATTATGAGCATTAATATATTTAGAGAAAAGAGTTGCTGAATCCTTGACCAATGCTGCTTTTTTGGTTTCTTCTAATTTGTTCCTATCTATTTTTGTTTGTTCTCAACATATTAGGGGGTGCTGGTTCCTAAAAGGTTCACCGACTTAAAGTCTGAGAGGAATATATGCATCAGTATGGCTGCATCAGTTCGGGACGTTTGCACGAAAAATCCTGATAGGGGTGTGGACCTCATCTTATCTGTTTCGGTATGGTTTATCTTGGATTTGTTTACTCTTTGTTTTGGTCAATCATTCAGTTCGAAGTTTCTTTTATTTTTCTTCATCTTTTAATCAACAGGCTTGCATTGAGAACAAAGATCCCCTTATTCAAGCTTTTGGTCTCCAAAGTCTTGCCCACCTTTGTGAAGCTGACGTAATTGGTAATGTGTTGTCTGTAAGCTTATTTGGTTCCAGAAAAATCTTTATCTCTCCCCATCTATTGAAAAAACTTGACAGAAGTAAATAGTTGGAACAGCTAACACATGATTCTTTCGGTGATAGTAGCTAAATTTCATGGACATTTGTGAAATTTGTCTACTTTTCTTCTCAAAATTATTAAATCTTGTAAGTATCTATTGGTCAGATTTTTATACAGCTTGGGATGTCATCAGAAAGCATATTCTGGATTACACTTTAGACCCAAATCTTGCTCATAGGTAAGCAGGTTGGTTAATTGCTCTTCCTTTTGCTCTGCTCTTTACAGTTGTAGATTTGTCTATTTCAGTTTGCAGTCTCCCATCCCCTTTAACTTCTGCTTAATGGCAGCCTTTGCCTTCTTCTGAGGTGGGGTGCAATGGACGCTGAAGCACATCCTGAAGCCTCAAAAATTGTCTTGCAGATCTTATGGAGTGTTAGCATCTCAGCTTATCCTGCTGTGGAGACACAGTGGGCAAAGGCAAGGGCCACTTCCTTTAAGGCGCTAGCTCAATATGAGGTATATCTTTTGGATGGCTGCAACACGTGCAAACCCTGTTTCCACGACTGCTGTGGTCGGCAACTTGTTTTTTAAAGGCCTTAATTACTACATCTGTTTTTGGCAATCTTCCATGCTCTCTCTCTGTCTCCCTCTTTTCTAGGTGGAGCATCCAAGATTTCTTATATGTTATGTAAATGTTTTGTAGGTGTCACATGTGGAACAACATATACAAGATTTCAGAAAGAAGAACCTGCTGTTGCTTTCTGATGAAGCAAATATTACTGTACTCAATGCTATGGAAGAGCTTCTGGTCAAGATAATAACTCACGAGCACCTGTAAGCAGATACACATTTTCTTATTCTTTCATATTGTATATGTGCCAAAAAAGAATAGTAGGCACACAAGGTTTGGGTACCTTTCATTTGTCCAACTGTTTCATTTCCTTGAATGATTTTTGATTTAGCACAAGGCGAAGGTTTGTTAAGGAGAAAAGAGTTGCTGGAAGTAAGATTGAGAAGCTGCTGGATGTGTTTCCTCAGGTGATCTTCTCTTCAGGTACCAAGCGAATGGGATCATATTTACTTTTACACAAAGAAAGTTGGTTATGACTTCAGACATACCCACACTTCCCGGTGTCATTATGTTAATAATTAATAGCTCGGTGGTATATTAACAAACTGGTATACTACTCCAACAATCATGGTTGCTTCTTGACACTTTAGACATCTTTACTTTGTGGATTATTTGTGTAAACAATTTCAAAATCTACGCAATGACAACTGCTGATCTATTGAATCACTGGACTTTTACTGGAGTTGTATTTCAATAAACAAAGAAACAGTTTATCATTTACAGTCACTTAATGCACATATTAGTCTCGTAATCTACTTTAATTTGTTAATTACCTTGATCTCTCAAGCATAGATTATTTTGGTGTTCTCCTTCTTCTTTGCTTCCTTTTCTTTTCTTATTTGCCATAGCATATTCGCATCGTTCAATGATAGTTCATTTGCAGGGAAAAGAAGTGAAGCGAGAGAGTTATCTGGTGCAGCATTGCTATGTCTTTCATTTACTCCTAAAGATGTAAACACTCAAGGGATGTCAAGGGTAAGATAGTTGTATATCAGTAGCATCTTTTCTGCACTGTGCTTCAAATTCAAATGACAAGTGTTCTGGCTGTCCTTTTGATGTATGTATTTTTTTGTGCAGGGATTGCGCAATATACATGGTGGATATGAGAATGCGCTGGCGGAGTTAGCTTCCTCCCTTCATCTCTCAAGAAACATTTTTGTTGCCCTTATTTCACTGGAATCATGGAAATCCTTCATGCGACGTTGGTTGAGGGCAGATGTTTTGTCGTTTGATGCTAAAGTGCCATCTATTGTCTCTGATAAGATCATTAAGTCTGCTAGCGACATTCTGAAGGTGCTTTCTTTTGTTTGCTAAAATAGGATATATTTAGTTTTCTAAACCTAATCTAACTTTTTGTGTTAAACTTGCCTCATATCAGAGTGTGATAAAAATAGCTGAAGGGGCACTTCCTAGATCTGCTGAAAACATCGCGCTAGCTGTTGGTGCCCTTTGTGCGGTAAGAGATGTTATGTCGAACTTTATGCAATTTGTTATCAGTCAACTGCCTTGAAGATGTTATGTTTAATATTCGAGTTTCAATATGCATGATGTTAAAGGAACCGCAAGAAAATATAATAAGATTTGGATTTGTTAATATATTCTTGTTTCTGCTCGCTTTGATCACTGATTGACTGGTCTTTGGTGCAAATGCAATCCTGATATTCCATTCTCTTGAGTGTAACATTCTGTACCAAAATAAAAAAGAAAATTATTCTATAGGATCACCTCAAAACTATAGCCTGATATTACAAAGATTTGAAGAATGGGAGAGAGACATGGAATGATGAATAGACACAACTAATCAACTAAACCAAACCTTAATTTACTTTTCTAGAGGAGCCAAAAAGAAGAAGAGAAGGTATAGTATTAGTCACAGTCTGAAGTACGCTCCATCAATTAAGCTATTATATTTTGCCTGGTCTAAATCACAGGTATTAATGTCTGTTTACTCTGCACAGCCTTAAATTTTGGTTCTTGTTTCTGTTTGCCAGGTCTTGCCTCCATCTGCCCATACTGTTAAATCAGCTGCCTCAAAATTTCTGTTAACTTGGTTGGTTCAGCATGAACATGAACACCGAATATGGTCTTCTGCAATTTCTCTTGGATTGATCTCAAGTTGCCTGCATGTTACTGATCATAAGCAAAAACTTGAGAATATTACCAAGCTTGTCGAGGTATGTACAGTTATGTGATTCTGTTTCATGTAATCTTGATGTTTAAACCACTTTTCCCTCCATCGGGTTCCAGATTACAAAATCATTTACAAAGGATAAACTTGCATTAAAATTGATCTGTATATCTAGTTGTTTTTATTTTATTTTTTATTTGAAACAGTTTTATGTCTTTGATATATAACTTAAGTTAACAGATTTGCATCCTTTCAGGTGATGTGTAGTAGCAAAAGCACCCTTGTCAAAGGGGCCTGTGGGGTTGGCTTGGGGTTTTCTTGCCAAGATCTTCTTACGAGGGTTGATGACACTGATAATTCTGGCATGGAGAAAAACATAGACAAGCTATCAGAAAAGGACCTGCTTGGAGAGATAATCAAGGCATTGATACTTATGATAAGTCAAATCACGGAAGTGTCTGCGGATATTTCAGAATGTCTATCTGTTCATTTCCCACCTAGTAAATATGATATTGGTACAGACATATCTGCTGAGCTGTTGAATGAAAATTGCGATAACTCTTTTGAAGATATTTGGGGTATTGCTGGACTTGTTCTTGGTTTGGCGAGTTCTGTTGGTGCAATGTACAGAGCTGGCGCACATGATGCTGTTTTCAAGATAAAAGACCTAATTGTATCATGGGTTCCACATATGAATAAACCGGTTCAAGGCACTGGTTCTTATTCTGGGGGTTCTGAGATAGTTTTATCAGTAGGAGCTTGTCTTGCAATTCCTGTTATAGTTGCATTCTGCCAAAGAGTAGAGTTGATGGATAATAATGAAGTAGACCATATACTGAATGGTTACATAGAGCTCATATCTGAATTATTATCTGTCAAAAAGTCTGGCACATTCTACAACAGTTTACTGATGGCATCATGCATAGGAGCTGGTAGTCTTCTAGCTTGCGTATTAAATGAAGGGGTGCATGCTATTGAAGTTGAGCGCATAAAGGTTCTACTAGAGTTGTTCCGGAAATGCTATTCTAGTCCTTACCCTCCTTTAGTCCATTTCGGAGGGATGCTTGGAGTCATTAATGCAATGGGAGCAGCTGCTGGTATTTTGCTCGACAGGGTTCCACTAGCCCCAGTGCAGACAGATTCCGAACAGAAGGTACATTTATATTAAGACTTTCGAGAATGACATAGATGTTTTATTGGATTCATCATTTCATGTACATTGACATTCTTGTTTCTTCTGGCAGGAATCTAGATATGTCATGGGTCCTCTACTCTCAAATCCTGCTTGTGAGCAGCATTTGACATCATTGATGCAGGATATATTTCTTGTTGCACAGAAATCTGATGACCATCAATTGCAACAATATGCTGCATGGGCCGCTTCATTTCTTCGAAATCATTTGTTGTCCAAGGACGTCGTCAGTATTGATCATAGTATTAGTACTGATTCAGGTGGTTCAAAATCTGTTACCCAAAGCTTTGCAGATGACAGTATGGTTATGAAGCTTTCATCATGGCTAATGCATCTCAACTTTACCAAGGTACTCTCTTGCCTCTAGTTTACTCCTTTCTCAGACAGTTATTCTTCTGGATGTGTTTATAAACGCTATTGGTCGAGTTGTGTATATTCACGAAGAGGTACTGTTGTTTGTTAGAAATTTATACTATGCATCAATCTAATGACATTTGACTTCAGACAGGTGATGTTGCCCATGTTAGCTCAGTTATAACGGTGGTAAGGTGTCTTACACAAGCTCCTAGGCTGCCAACCTTGGACTGGGGATCAATCATCAGACGTGGTATGAGATATGAGGCACAGTATGTCGAGATGTTACCTACAGAATCCTCATTGCAAAAAGGAATTCTAAGGGAGGAGTGTCTGAAGTTCTCATTAGCTCATGCAAATAAGTTTGACCCACTGCTAAGTTTCCTTGATGAGCTATCTGACTTGTCCAGATTCAGTACACTAGAGTTGAATCTGCAAACTTGTGTTCTCAGTCATCTCGCGGACTTCATTAAAGTATTCTCTGGCTCCAGGCTCGAGAGACTATTTGATGATCTCCGGAACTACTTCTCTTCAGCTACTTCACATCAGTCATATGACACTCATGAGATAAGCTTGTTACGGATTACATGTTGGAAAGGTCTCTACAAGTGTTTAGATGAGGTTTCTCTCGATTCCCTCGAGTACATATTCCACATAGAAAAATGCATGGAGGTACTGTTTTCCATCTTGCCTGCAACGCAATTGGCTGCTGAGGTAGAAGTAGGTCAGCTGAATTCTTTAGAGGAATGGTCCGAGGCAGTTACGTGTTTAGGAAAGGCTCGGAAACAATGGTTGATGGATTTCCTACATGTAAGCATATATGTCATTACAGCTTCAGTTACGTTGAAATTGGATAAATTCATAACATACAAGTATACCAGCTGACCTTGTATTACATATGTGCTCACAGGTTTCACCAGAGGGCCTACAACAGAGAGATGAAAAGCGTCTAGAAGTTCTGAAAAAGATTCAAGCGAAGGCTAAGCTAGTTATTATCGGTGCCATACCTGTCACTGAGCTGGGAAGACTAAAAGTATTGATATTGAATACTGAATCCCATGGTTAGTATTTTGTACAGTAAAGCTATTTCAAATGATCTTGCTTCTACTTATAGAAACTTGTGGGGGGAGGGGGGGGGGGAATACCAACTATACATTCTTTCTTTACAAAACTAACACTTGCAGAAGAGATAAACATTATATGTGTCATGGAGTTGCATCTAATTCTCCCCCAGTACAATTATGATATGTAGCAATGTGTCTACGACCTTCTGAAGCTCTTTATCTTTATATGATTGATGCTGCGTTTAAGCTATACACGTTTTCAGGTATATGGGACATGCTTGTAGAAGTTGTAGCAGCATTGCAACACGCAGAGGGAAGTATCAAAAGACGGTGGCTTGTTGATGCAGTTGAAATTAGCTGTGTATCAACTTATCCTTCCACCGTAGGTGTTAGGCATGATTCCTTGTTTGGCAAATGATTCCGGTATTGTTCTTATTGAAATCCTCGCATTATTCTTGTACAGGCACTCAAGTTTCTTGGCTTGCTCTGTGGTAGCTGGAGCAAATATATGCCTCTTCTGATTGTGGACCAACAATCTGTTCTGAGTGATTTACCAGTCACTCTTCCTTCGCTCCTCTCGATCTCTAGTTGGGGAGGAGTTGTGGAATCCGTCGCCTCTTCCCTTTTCGCGTCAACAGAACGCATCTACGATTGGACCACACACGGTACACGGGGTCAGGATGGCATGCAACCTATCGACGAAAGCGAGAAGTCCATTGTTGTCTTCCTGTTGCGTGTGATGCATTCTACCTGTGTGTGTTTGTTGGATTTATTGTCTCGTGAGAAGCAGCTCAGGCTTGCCAATATGGACATCAGAGTTGTTACTTAACAAAACAAGAAGACTAATGTAACTTGTACTTATTTGGATTCACCTCACTTATAGTGGTAAAAGTAGGTCCCATTTCTAGTAGCAACAGATACAGTAAAGGCCTTCATTCATGTTGTTAGATCAACCTAGGCTTGATTGAGACTTGTAACTTCAATCGATGTTAAACCGTAGTAGAGAGATTTAGCACCTATAATTCTAATCAACTCGATTATCTGTAGTGTTTAGGTACTTAGGTAAACACGTCTTACTCTTCGGGTGCAACTGTAAAAGTAGAAAAAGGAAGGTAAAAACGAAACCACAGTAAATTGTTCAGCATGTACAAATGACAAATCACAACCGAAACGACGTCGTTTCTCTAGTCTAAATACTCTCGGTCGCTCACCGAGTCTCTCTCTCACTCCTCTCTTTCTGGGTTTTAGCTATGAATCGAGCTCATCACAAAACCCCATTATTCTTCAACTCTCTACTCAAATTCTCAACCCTCTCTTCTTCTTCTTCTTCTTCTTCTTCTTCTTCTTCTTCTTCTCTACAAACCATCACAGACTCCAACTCAGTCTCAATCTCAAACCCACTATACAACTTCCTTCCCCAAACCCAAAACCCCAACAACATAGTCAATCTCATCTCCTCATCTCTCAAACAAAACCAACCCAACAACACTCTCTCCCATCTTCACAACCACATCAAAACCATTCTTCCTCATCTGGGCGGTCAAGAAATCTCTAGAATTCTCCTCAGGTTCCAATCCGATCACTCCTCAGCTCTCATGTTCTTCAACTGGGTCAAGAACGATCTGGGCCTCAGGCCCACCACCCACAACTACTGCATTGCGCTTCATATCCTGACTTGTAACCACAGCTTTCCCCGAGCCATGAAATTGCTGTCTGAATTGATTCACTTGGTCTCCAAAGATGAGATTTTTAGCAACTTGGCTGTGTCTACTGGAGATTGTAACTGGGACCCAGTTGTGTTTGACTTGCTGATCAAGGCTTATGTGAAAGCAGGTATGATTAGAGATGGTTTTGTAAGTTTCAAGAAGACTTTAGAGGTTGGATTGGTTCCTAGTGTGATTGCTTGTAATTGTGTTATGAATGGTTTGGTGAAGTTGAATTGTGTTGATCAGTGTTGGGAGGTGTATGAGGATATGGGAGAGGTTGGGATTCGCCCAAATGTGTATACTTTTAACATATTGACTAATGTTTTGTGCAAGATTGGAGATGTTGAGAGAGTGAATGGTTTCTTGGATAAGATGGAGGAGGAAGGATTTGATCCCGATATCGTTACGTATAATACTTTGATAGGGAATTATTGTAGGAAAGGAAGGTTGGGTGATGCGTTTTATTTGTATAAGATTATGTTTAGGAGGGGTGTGATGCCGGATTTGGTTTCGTATACTGCATTGATGCACGGTCTTTGTAAGCAAGGGGATGTGAGGCAGGCGCATCAGCTTTTTCATCGGATGGTTCATAGAGGGTTGTATCCAGATGTTGTGTCGTATAATACTCTTATTGGCGGGTATTGTAACGAGGGGAAGATGGTAGAGTGCAAGTCGTTGATGTATGAGATGATAAAAATGGGTGTTCATCCTGATGATGTTACTAGTAGAATGGTCGTCGAAGGTTATGGGAAGCAAGGCAAGCTGCTGTCTGCGCTGAATTTGGTAGTGGAGCTTCAAAAATATAAAGTGCCTATTTCTCGTCATATTTATGACTATCTGATGGTTGCATTGTGTCAAGAAAATCGACCATTTGCAGCTAAAAATTTATTAGAAAGAGTTTCTCGAGACGATTATCTGCCTGGTTTGGATATCTATAACAAATTGATTGAGTCGCTCTGCCAGAGTGATAATGTGACAGAGGCAATGGTTCTGAAGGGCGAGATGGTTCATAAGAACATCAAACCCAATCTTGTAACTTTCAAAGCTCTAATATGCTGTTTATGTCAAATAAGCAGAACGGTAGAAGGTGAATTCCTAATGAAAGAAATGATGGAATCTGGTTTGCTGCCTAGTTCAGAGATATGCAGGTCACTGATAAAGGGTTACTGCAGAGAAAGGGAAGTTGCTAAAGCAGAAGCATTGTTAGGCTTCTTTGCCAAAGAGTTTCAACTTTTCGATTCTGAAAGTTACAATGAGCTCGTGAAAGTATTCTGTGAAGATGGTGATATGACTAAGTTGTTAGAGTTACAGGATAGGATGATGAAAGTGGGTTTCGCACCAAATAGCCTTACATTTAAGTATGCCATCCATGGATTATGGAAAACTATCAGTCCAGAAAGACATGAGCTTTGCCTGGAATAAGCGTACAAAGAAGAATGTCCTATGTTTGAACTTTGAAGAGCTGTACACTCTCTCTACTATGAAACCATGAGGTGTTTCCTTTGGTCCATCTAGAGTACAGCATTGTGCTTATTTGGGTGAATGAGCTTGAACCTATTCTCGTTGGTACACACTTTTGCCTGAAAGTTGGGGACAAACGGCACCAATTGGAAACGGATGCTAATAAAGACGTCCAGTTTGATCCACTCTCTTGTCTAGCATACATGATGATTTGCACTGCATTGGTATACATTAATTTTATACTTCTGATGCAGCTAGCAGTGAGCTTGTGTTGAGTTCCTGTGATGCAGTTAGCAGTGACCTGCACTACATGAAGTCATACAGTACTTTCATTTTCTATCTACGTAGAGTTGCACTATCCCAATTCCCTGTATCCTGCCAAAGTATTTAGCTAATGAAACATATATATTTGAGCAAACCACATTGAGAGTATAAATGTTTCTGAGTATAAATGGTTTGACACCTTTAACTGTGGTTTGAGTGTATCAAACACCAAGAGAGGTATTATTATAATGTTTTTGAGTAATTTCTTCAAAGGGTTGTCGTTTGCTTTTATTTGACCTTTGATTGTTGTATATATGAGGCCTCTGAAAGCCAATGTGTTGCATCGATTCCTACAATCTTATTCTTCAAGTTCAAGTCGCTCACTGCCATATTCTCTTTTATAATGCCATCTTTTTAAATTTCTTTAAAAAATCAGGCCCGTATCTGAGATGAGATGAAAGAAGCGACGCTCCTTAGGCACCAAAAATCGATCATGAGTCACAATCGAGGAAAACGAGTTTCCTACTGCCTGTGATTTATTCTACCTGTGTATGCTTGTTGGATTTTTTGTCTCTCTGAGAAACAGCTTAGGGCTTGCCAATGTGGACATTCTGAGTGGTTACATAATAACCAAAAAGACTAATGTAATTATTTTCAAAAAAAAAAAAGACTAATGTAACTTGGTACGTATTTGGGTTCACCTCACTCATATTTGGTAAAAATATGTCCCGTTTCTTGTTGTAACAGATAACAGTAATTCAAAATCACTGGTTTATGATTTACTTATGTTCGATGACTTCCAGTTTATGATTATTGATTTTTGTCTCAAACAATATCTCTTCACCGTTCGTTATGTACTCAATCGGTTCAGATTTTTTACTTTGAAGTTTGTATTGGCTAAAATAAAACTGGTTATAATTGTCTCAACAGTATTGACTGATCAGAAGTATGAACAATTGTTATTAGTATTTACTATGACATACAAGTAACGCATGATGATGAAAACAATATTTTTTCACCATTCGTTGTGTACCATGATCCGAATCAAGCTGGTATGAATCTGGAGATGAAAGGTCTTAATACAACAATACATATACTCAATGTACTCTTCGAACTCTTCCAATGTAGAGTTTCAGTCTTATTGCTTTTCGATCTCTCAGTCACTTGGTGAGTAATTTTTTGGTCACTCAAAAATCAAAACCATGAAACATCAGAGGGTTTTCTTGCCTAAAAAACACGATGCATACCCCTGACCGCTAAGCCCATAAAAATTACACGCCACAATTTCAATTTTTACATAAACCTTTGGGCCAATATCGAAAATATCACACTCTTAGTTTTCGTCCACACTTTTTAATTTCTCAGTTAATTCCATATTTTTCTCATTTTTTTGTTACCAACACCGTCGTCGTCGTCCTCTCTCTCTCTCTCTCTCTCCGCTCGCTCAGCTCATACTCACCTAAACCTCTCTTCCACTAAACCGCCATAGATTACCTCCTTAATTACGATCCTTGCCCCTCTCCCTAGTCTCTCTCTCTCTCTCTCTCTCTCTCTCTGCGACTAATTTTTATTCCGCCGCCGCAAAATTTTCAACCTCCGGTAACCACCACCACCTCGGCGCATTGCTCCGGCGGCGTCTCCAATCAATCCTCTTGTAAAATAGAATCTTCCGGAAGCCAAATTGCTCCGTAAGAAATTTTGTCGTGCTTTGAATTTGTTATCTCTGTTTGTGCTCTCTCAATTCTTCTGAAACCTAGATTATGATCGGATAATGCAAGCTAAATTAGGTTTTGTCTGCGTAATTATGCTCATTTATTTATGCTAATGTTGAAAAACCTGTAGCTTTTAGGAGCTTAATTTGTTAGCTGTTTATTTCGGATAAATAGGTTTTTAGGATTTCGAATAGAATGTGGATAGAGTTGTTTGTCTAGTTTTGTAGACTACTGAGATGAATAGTGAATTTCATAATTAAACGAAGAATTTCGTGAAGTGTTGCTGTTATGGTGGAAGGATTGGGAATGCAAATTTGTGCTGATTATTAATATCTGAGACACATGAATGTGGTTTGTTCGAGTGCACTTTAGGATACGGTTCGGTTAACAACTTGTCAATTTATCATGCTTTTCATCTGTTCTTGTGAGGCCTATCGTCATTAGTTAAAGTCGGTGTTTTTGTATATTATACTTGTTTTTAGTAATTTGAAGAGGCTCCACACATATTGCAAAAGTATGTTTATAAGCACTTACTGTGGATGTTGTTGATTGGTAGTCTTTATTAGAGTGATAGAGGATTTGATATGTGAATGGTTTTGGTTTCGAGGTAAAAATTGACGATGGATGTACTTGTTACTTTGACGCACATGAATTGAAATAAATAAAGTCATGGTTACTGGCCTATTTTTTATACTCAGCACATGAACTCTTCTGTTTGTTGTTGTTATTGACCAGTTTTACTTTTTTTCTCCGAGTAGGTAGCCTCACTGGAATACTCATGACAAGAAAGTGATTTCGGTTGTTGGTGTTGGGAGATCAGAACATTTCGTGACGTAAAAGTGAGTTTTCAAGGGAACAAATGGAATTAAAAGTTTCATCCCCGAAATCAGGCGGTCTTTCTCCTTCTGATTGTGTTAGTGATCCAGAGGAGAAGGAACTTAGTGATGAGGACGATGATGATCGAAATCACAAACATCGAAGACGAGATGCTCGTTCTCAGTCTATGGAGAGAGATACTCTTGATCAAGTTATAACTAGACCATACAGAAAAAGAAACAAACCTTTTGCAAATGGGCACTCCTTCAGAGATAATGACTCTCAAGCAAGTACGCCATGGAAAAATTATAATTCCACATCTTTCGAGAAAGACTTTCCTGTAAAGTTTGATAAAAGACGCCCTGGTTCAGCATCACTGCCTCGAGCACCTTTTGATTTAAGTCAAAGAATACGGGCAAACCAAGCATTTCCTGGAGACCTTGGTCTTGGTAGGGGAAGAGGAAGGGACGCTGGATCATGGAGCCAACGTGATCCTAGGTTCAGCTCTGATATTGCATCTCAATTGGTTCAGCAGGGCTCCATTCGTTCAAGTCTTTTCGCAGGGCGGGGATTGCCAAATGTATCCAATCCACAAAATGCATCCTGGAATGCATTTGGTATGCTTCCAGGAGTTCCAAACAGTGGCTTGGATACACTACGTTCAATTGGGTTGCAACGAACACTCAGACCACCAATACATTCTTCTTTGAATCTGGGCCTTCCTCGCCAAAGATGTAGAGACTTCGAGGAGCGTGGATTTTGTCTGAGAGGGGACATGTGCCCTATGGAACATGGTGTGAATCGTATCGTTGTGGAAGATGTTCAGGTACATCTCTTGTGTACATACCTCCTGTTAATTCTTTGTTGATATTCAAGCTCAATCGAACTATTTATTCTATCGTATTCTCAAACTATTGTCTTTGACAATTATAATGCCTGAATTTATATTATTCATTTGGCATTGTCTAGTGTATAGGTTCATTAGGTTGTGATCTCGTGGCAGTTGATATCACACTTTGTTATATTCGTGATCTCTAATGCCAATGCCAGTTTGTGCATGCACCTCCACACACCTGCTTCTACTAATCTGTTCATAGTATACTCATCTTGGTCTGCTTTGCCCTAATCAAACTTGCTAGTTTAGAGCTTCCTCATAGTGGACCCAAATGCTGGCTAGTTGTTTACATGCCTACTATCCTAGCAGTTGGTCAAATGGCTAGCTAGTTACCACTTAAAAGAGTATGGTGATATGATACGTTTCCTTTATAACTGATAATATCACAAATGAGACTGGTTTTCTTAAATTCACTACTGCATTCACTATTTTGTTATATCTACTGAGTTTTTATTCTTCAGACTTCATTATCTCTCATATGTTATTTATGCTTAAACACAATTTTATTTTCTCTTACAGAGTCTTTCGCAGTTCAACCTTCCTGTTTCACTTTCAAATTCACACCTATTGGGAAAACCCGCTGGTCCCGGAACTCTACCATCAGTTGGTGCATCTTCAACTTCATTGATAAATAGCAAAGGAATGCATAGTAAAGCAAGCAAGTCTGGTGTCCCTGATGATGCATCTTTGGTTGGAGCGGACTTCTATGACCCTGATCAACCTCTGTGGAGTAATAATTGTCCTGATTCCTCGAATGCACTTCTGGGCCTTCAGTCACCTAGGAATGATGAAACTGATTCTTTGTTGAATGATGATCCTTCTGACCGTCATCAAGCTAGGCTATCTGATAATGCAGGTAATGATTGCTCAATTAGAAGTGTTAGAACTGCTGCTGGTTCACAAAGTACAAGCATGTCTGTCTGGGGTAGAATTCGTAGCTCAAAAAGTAGATCAGGTGTGAAGGAGATGAGTGATCCTACTATAACTTCTGATTATCCTGAGAACGAAACTAAGGAGGCATTGATTAGCAATCACAATCAACAACGTCAAGGAAAGCGTATTGTTGCAGAGGATGTGAATCTAAAACCTATAGACTCAGTAGGCAAGAGACCATATGATATCATGCGTAATGTACGGAAACCCTCCCAGAAAGCAATACGTACTCTCTTTGTCAGCGGTATACCTCAGAAAAGCAACAGAAGGGATATTCTTCTTTCTCACTTTCACAAGTTTGGAAAGGTTATGGACATCTATATTCCGTCGAACAGCGATCGAGCTTTTGTCCAGTTTTCCACAAGAGAAGAGGCTGAAGCTGCTTTAAAGGCACCTGATGCTGTGATGGGTAATCGTTTTATCAAGCTGTGGTGGGCAAATCGTGATAGCGTTCCAGAGGATGGCACAGGCAATGGTAATATTGCTTCTGAAACTTTGCCTGGTTTGACAGCTGTTTCAGATCCAATCCATTCATCTGTTCCTAGTATTAGCAGGGATAATTATCAATCTGCCTCTTCAAAGAGTAGTTTTGTTCATGCATCTGATGCCTCTATACCATCCTCGGATAACATCAAGCCTGCAATCTCAAATGGTACCAATGCCCCACCTTTGCAGAAAAAGCTAGAAAATTTAGAGCAGTTAAAAGAGGAACTTCGCAAGAAGCAGGAAATGCTGGACCAGAAACGGAATGACTTCCGTCGTCAGTTGTATAAGCTTGAGAAACAAGTAAGTTCAAGTGCTTTATATTCGTGCTAAAGGTACCATCTTTGTTGCAAGCATATCACATTTTGACTTGCTTAAAACTCTTTTCTTAAGTTGTACTGCCATACTGATAATGTCATTGGACCCAAACAACTTGATTGACATTGTCCCCCTGAGTTTATTAAAAGCCACTCTTAAAAGAGTTTGAAAGTCAGTATATGCTTCCAGGTTGAGAGTTCAATATTATTAGTCTTCTACTTCATCATTCATTTAGCTATTCTCAAAACTTTATGCAGGCTGGACCAAAGGGTGAAGCAGACACAGAACTAGCTGCCAAGAGACGCAAAATAGGATTAACAGCTGATGTTGGTAAAGTTGCTTCTCCAAGTTCCTCAAGTCTTGTTCCTGTGTTAGCATTGCATGATGAGATGATGACTGAGAAGAACAAATCAGGTGATACCATTGTCTCTCATAGTCCTAAAACAAGTACAAGTATGAAGCTTCAGCAATCTCCTAGCTTGAAGCAGCCGACAAATCGACCATTGGCACCACTAGGGACTCCTATTCCACTGAATAGATACAAATTAGACAATCGTCCTACTGGATTTAAGATTCTTCCTCCTTTGCCATCTGGATTTGCGAATGTAAGTCTCCCTCTCCCCTTCCACTATGAACCCATGCATTACTTTAGATTCTTTGGACCTGTGTTTACAAATGTGAATGTAAGATCACCATTGATTTTTTTTTTTTTAACAAGTCTAATCAGAGAAAGAATTTGATGTATTCCCTTCTTTTAAATGGAGATACATGGTTAAAGAGAATCCGTGGTATTCAGGGAAACATTTAGTTTGAGTGAGAGCCTGGACATGTTTATTCTAATTATAAAATTACATTTACTGGCATCCCTAATGTAATAAATATGGCATGCAGAAGATAAAGTAACTAGCGGGGCTGTGTATCCCTATCCCTTATTTACTACACTTCTAAGTTCTAACCTTAATAATTTGTAGAACGAGTTCTGTGCACCCTACTACTTTTACCTTATATCATTCAAAGTTGGTTGAGTTATCGATTTGGTAAAGATAGTGCATTTATCTGTCTTTCTCTAGGCTTCCCTTTCAGTTCAAACTTTAGGCATATGTCTGTAAAAGGTAAACTGATGTTTGATATCTGTTCTCTAGGTTGCTATTATGAAGGAACACTTTGCACCATATGGTGATATTTCTGATTTGGAGTTGGAAGATGTAGACTCCCGTGATAGTGTTAGTGAGTTGGACGTGTCAAAGGATATCTCAGCTCGTATAACATATGCAACACGGCGCTCAGCTGAAAAAGCATTTCTGAATGGTAAATGCTGGGAAGGACACGACTTGAAGTTTATGTGGTTGACATCTGGTAACTCCAGCAATGACCGAAATGGCGGAGAAAGGTCTCCATCCACCACCCCTACAGCACCATTAGCAGCTGATATTCAGCCTGCTTCCCAGGACGCAGCTGCATCAAGCGATGTAGAATCTGAGCATTCCGAAAGAAGAAGTGGCGGTAGTGTTGAGCACACGGAACTGGGTGAATCTTCCCAGCCTAGTTCAAGCCCAACGTCTCAGGAGAAAGAGTCGTCTAAAGGCGATGCAGTTTAAAGAAGGGCCAATTTATAGCTTTGTGTACAGTCAGGTAATTGTTAAATGTAAGACACGTCTAATTTTCCTGGAAACCTGCTTTTACCAATTGCTTAAATTTTTAGTTTCCAGTGTTCCTTATTTTTGACTGCCACCTGAGGATGGTTGAGTGGTGTCTCAAACTCTCAATGTCGTCTTTCTGTTTAGAGATATGTCTAGGACCAAAGCATAAAGACTCAAAAGTTCTGTTGAAATTATTGAAATGGTTTACATAGAAATTACCCGGGATTTGATTCCCGTTCACTTTAATTTTTCTCATTGTTTCTGCTCTATTTTGTCAACTGCTTATTATAATCCTTATATCGTTGCCCTTCGTTCTGCAAAACACTATTTACGTCAAACAGTTTTGAATGGGAATTTGAAGTCAGTTTCTGATAGTAGAGATTTGATGCAGGAAGGCCTGACTTACATAAGAGTGACAAGACTGACTCTTTGCACAAAATCTCATTGGGGTTAGGTGTGAGACCGACTCTTTTTGCATTCATATCTAGCTTAGTATGTAAAAATCATTCTTCGAATTCTCGTGTTACTATTCATGGAGGGCTTGGTGGCATGAACACATAATATTTTGAATTTTGATCACTTGATAACAATTTGCCGTGGAACACAAATGTGCAACAGAGTATTCTACGGTCTAAATTCTTTCAGATACTATTCATCTAAGTTTAATGCGGCCGAGATTGTGACAAGTGTATTCTACGGTCTAAATTCTTTCAGATACTATTCATCTAAGTTCAATGCGGCCGAGATTGTAACAAGTGTCTCGTACACTTGTGTTTCCCATATTATAGCTAATCGCTAATGTCGATAATTTGAGTCTCAAAATAAGGTCTCTCGAGGGCTATTTTTTATTTTCAACTTGGGCCCATCCAATTCATATATTTTTGGACCCGCTTAAATATAGCCCATCAACCCAAAAACAACTCCTGTCAGTCTTATATTTAATTAAATTTTGATCATTATCATCGTCGTCTTCGCGTTTCTTCTATTCACACAAAAATATGAAGAGGAAGCTGACGTCATCGATGACGGAGCTCGACGACGAAACGGTGCGCAGCATGGCCATTGGAGCCGTCTTCTCAGACTTCGTAAGTTTCCGTTCATCTAATCTAAGCTCAATTTTGCGCACACAAAGCTGCTTCGGTGTTCAAATTTTGTTCTAGTGAATTTGAGCTGGGTTTTGATTTGAGCAAATTGAGAACGAGGATTTGGATTATTTACTTGGTTTCTGATAGAGTGAGCTGTAAATTTTTCAGGGTGGGAAGATTAACTCGCTTGATTTTCACCGCAAGGAAGATTTACTAGTTACTGCTAGCGAGGATGATTCGGTTCGACTCTACGACATTGCAACTGCTCAGTGAGTCAAGCTCTTCAAATTCGACTACAGCTTTGTTTCGTATTATGAGTTAATCGGTTTAGTAATTATATTTATTTATTTATTCATAAATTTTAGGTTGTTAAAGACAACTTATCATAAGAAACATGGAGCAGATCGTATATGCTTTACTCATCACCCGAGCTCTGTGATATGCTCTTCGAGATACAATTTGGATACCACCGGAGGTACTATTTTCTTTTTTTAGTGTGCCGTTGATTATTGGTAATTTTTATGGCTCGATGTTACATTTGAGCACTGATGTTGGACAATTGTTTTCTGTGGCAGAGTCACTGCGGTATTTGTCAATGTATGACAATCGTTGCCTTCGCTACTTCAAAGGCCATAAAGAGAGGTATGTGCTATGAATTTTGGATACTGTCATAATAAGTAGATAATGAGTTGGATCTCTTAATCGGTTGTAATTAATGCTTACTGTAATCAATTGTCCACTTAAGGCTGTATGATATCTAGGCTTCTCTCAGTAGTAAAGACTAAAGAGTTCAGCTGAACCATTAGTGCGATCATTCTTTTATCTTTCTCTTTTGCAAGGAAGTTGGAAGTTTACTCATTATTAATTTTTTGCTTTCTAATTGGTGCTGTAGAATTGTTTCACTCTGTATGTCTCCTATCAACGATAGCTTCATGTCTGGTTCATTGGATCACAGCGTTCGAATATGGGATCTTCGCGTCAATACATGCCAGGTAGGTTTCCTATTTCAAAACATCACTTGGTTGTAAGTTGATTATAGAGAGTAACTCATTTTTCTAAAAGTAATATGCATGCAACTCATTTCCAGGGAATTTTACATCTACGTGGTAGACCTACAGTGGCCTATGACCAACAAGGTCTTGTTTTTGCTGTAGCTATGGAAGGTGGTGCTATCAAGTTGTTTGATTCACGCTCCTATGACAAGGTTATAACCTAATCAAGTACCAACCTTCTCTTTGCAGTATATATACATCTTCATGTTCTTTTTTCATGTAATGCATTTAACTCAAGTTTTCCTAATTAGGGGCCATTTGATACCTTTTTAGTTGGTGGAGATACAGCTGAAGTTTGTGATATAAAATTTAGCAGTGATGGCAAATCAATGCTGCTTACCACCACAAACAATAACATCTATGTTCTAGATGCCTATGCAGGAGAAAAGGTATAGTTTATTGCTTGGATCATAATGTATTCTCTCTTCGGGTAAATCAAAGTTCCTGCACACAGAGACTTGTGAAAATTCCCCTGCTAGATTTTCAAATCAAGTTTTTGTGTGAAATATTGATGAATTATGTAACGATTTTGAACTTCCCTATCTGCAGCGATGTGGCTTCAGCATGGAACCATCTCCAAATACAAGCATAGAGGCAACTTTTACCCCAGATGGCCAGTACGTGGTGTCAGGTAAACGTCTTTACAGTGCTTGTAATCGAGTGAAATCCAATATACATGTATTCTGACTGTCATTTTCTTCCATCCTTTCAAGGGTCTGGAGATGGGAACTTGCATGCCTGGAGCATCAACCGGCGGGATGAGGTCAGTTTATTTTGACCCTGCTTATGATGAAGCTTGACGAATATTTGCTTATTATCCGTTCTGTGCACAAGTGCTTGCGAATCTCTACAGAATAGTCTTCGTTCTCTCCCTAGTTGTGTCCCTCACTTCCTCTTGTGCCCTTCACTCTACTGATTTCAACATCCTGAATGCTCATCTGATGCAGGATGCATCCATTCATTACCATTTTCGTGTTCCATAAGTGCAGTCTTGTGTTCACAGTGCTGGTTTTATATGCTTAGACACAGAAACATGTTCAAATCCAATAATCTGTGCTTCCATTTATGTAGGTTGCAAGCTGGAACAGTCACATTGGAGTGCCATCATGCTTGAAGTGGGCTCCTCGCAGGGCTATGTTTGCTGCTGCATCTACTGTTCTCACGTTTTGGATACCCAATGATTCAAGCACTCTTCCCTCAGCTATGCCAACCGATCCCCCTGCCGGTGTTGAATCCCAACATCATTCTCAATGAAGTACTCAATTACCGGATTCCGGCATACTGAAACCTGAGAACATGTACTGCATTTTTTTCGCTTTATACATCTTGTAATGCTTTATACATCTTGTAATGCTATGGGCACTTCACGGTTGTTCTGTTCTGCACTGTCTTTACTTGTATCACTAATTCTACATTTGCTTATATCCGTTTCGTGTTTGATAAAATTTTGTGTCAACAGTAAGGCAGGAAAAGTAGGCGATGCTGTTGAGAGATGTGTACCAAATTCATTACATTAAGAACATACATCACACATTCAAAGACACAAAAATGTAAACAAACATAGAAGCCAGCCACATTGTACATGCAGCCATGACCCAAATTTTTTTTTTTTATCTACCTCCCTATTTCCCGACCAAATTATGAAAACAAAGCTTGCACTACGATCCACACATGCATTTTATACCCTCCCATTCTCACCATGCACATCTCTTCACAGTTCATCATATCCGGCCGCCAGTCCTTCCTTCAATGCTGACTTCGTGTCCGGTGGTCCTCTTCGCCTCCTGCGCCTTGTGCTGGATGTCCTGACCAGCCTCCTTGGTCTTCTGTCCAACATACTCCCCCATATCCACCACGCGTCTCTTCGCTGAGTCCAGCTGCTCCGGCAGTCCCCCCGTCGCCCTACGGATGTAGTTAGTCACCCACGACAGTGACGAGAGCCCGGTGAGCCCGAAAGCCCCCGACGTGAGGAAAGCCGTGACGGCAAGGCCGACGACGATGGCGGCAGGAACCAACACGGGGCTGAAGATGAGGAAGAGAGGAGCTGCACAGAGAAGGCCCATGACTGTCCCCATGAGAGTGAGACCGGCGAGACAAAGTAGGGTTCCGCCGACAGGTAGGAGTGTCACCACCGCGAGGATCTTGCCTTTGGATGGACCACCGCCGTATTGCTGAGTTTGCATGCCCTTGTAGTCACCGCCGAGATGGGTTCCGCCGTGGTGTGCCGGGCGGACTTGGATCTGATGCGGCTGAGCACGGTCGGCCATGATGATGATGATCGAGCTAGCTAGGGCTCAAGGTCGGCTTAGCTTTTGTGAAGTTGAGTTGTTTTGTAAGAAAATGATGATGGATGCTAAGGTTTTGGTTATGCCAAGTGGAAGAGTTCGGTGATTAAGAGCAGAGGTGGAGGTGGTGATCGATATGTTATATACAAGGTGGTGGAGTTGGAGGTGGCGACACGTACGTAAGAGATGGGTGACTTGGAGTTGTGCATGAGGAACAAGTTTCAGGGTGTTGTACATGTTTTGGGAACGAAACCCTAAGAATGTGAGTAAATTAGGGCCTGCTTGGGATTTCTTTATAGAGTTTTAGAAGTGTTTATGACAATTTTTATAGTGTTTTTAAAATTGAAAAGTACATATGCTTAAAATATTTTCAAGTGGTTCTAAAATTCTAACAACATACTTTTTTTATTTTGTTGAATTTTTCTCTATTTTTTAGAGATTCTAATTAAAAGAAATATCAAACATACCCCTAAATGAAGTGGGAAAAAGGTTGAGGTGGCTTCTTGTCCAAGGCTTTGTGGTGCCACATTTTGCATGCGTTTCTGTAAACTTGTTTGGCTGTCTCTTTGTAATCGATCGGACCGTTACTATTGATCTCCACTGTCGTTCTGTGTGATCATTTATCATCAAAATTCATTCATGGTCGTTGAGACTCGAATCTTCGATCTCCTCCTCATTTTTCACAGTTTCACTTGCTCTCAAGTATCGTGGGGTTGGGCTTCACATCCTCATGTGATTGCATCGTAGTGTTGAGCGCAACAAGTTCCATATGTGCTATCTATATATACTTGTAAACTACGTACGTACACTCATCGATCTTGATCAAGAGTTTGTAAAATTGTAGATGTTGCATTATGTAAAAGTAGTACTATATAGATTTACGAGCGAGCCAAATAATTAGTGGTCGATACATATTGAAATCGATTTGAGATATTCATGCGAGGATGTATATGAAATATTGGTCGGATAGTTTTCAAAAATTCAAATGTCTCGAGGAGTTTTTTCTAATTTCTTCTTTTTGGATTTTTTTAATCTCATACATTCCCGCATGAATATAAAAGATGTAAAATTCTACAAATTTTATGGGTCGAGATATCAATTTTTACGGACCAAACAGACATTACAAAATCTAACAATATATACTGGGAAGTTTCGTCACTTTTAATTGTATCTTTGGTCGAGCGAACAAAACACAATCCGGCGACAAACCCACTATGTTGACCAAATTTTAATAACATAATGTTAGTTTCCTCCAAAATCCTACTAATCATTCAATTTTATATCATGCAACGAATGTAGCCGATCAGTATATGCCAAGATACCATATACCTATGTAGAAAAATGTGTGGGGAAATGGCAGAATTTAGCGAGGTAATTATAGAGCAATACCATGCGATACATATGGACTGAAGAAAACTAGAAAAGGATGTCACGAGATGCAAAAGACCATATTTCGTGAGGGGCATGCCCATGCATGCATGCATATTCCAGGTTGATCCAGCAGTTGCGTCTACTTATTTTGAAAGGGCCCGGGGGTTTTACCTTTTTGGGCGGTCGAGGTGGCCCAAACGATTTGATAGACAAGACGTAGTACTAGTAATTCTCCTAGCTGGGACCTGGGATTAGGACTATGATGTACACTGACTAGGGTTGGGGAGGACGACTAGCTTCGACCGATCCGATCCCCATGGATTAAGACAGACTCAAATAGCATACAGAGTATCTAGAGAGTATATAGATAGACAATTTGACACTATTTTCTGTTCCGCGTGCTCCTTTGTGCATTCCTAAAGGAGAGACATATCGCATCTTTCATGTCATCTCTCCATCAATTTTCATTTCATTCGAAGAAGACTATGCATGATTTGAGAATCTAATCGACTGCTAGCTGCAAACATTCATGAGAAGAATTCACTTACAAATTTACAATATATCTACTATTTATTTCACTTCTTTTTGTGCTGAAACTTTCCACTACTTTTTCTGTCACACACATAATTACACTACACTACGAAAACCAGAATTTTGTAACCCGCAGCAACGCGTGGCTATTTTACTAGTAAACAAAAAAACAGAGACAATCTTAGAGCAAAATAGGTGATAATGTGATATGAAGTACACACTGTACATGCTAAATAACAAAATTTTCCTGACTGTTAGTGTCACTGTTAAACCAAAGATTTCTCGAGCTCACATCCATATATATAGTTCCATGATGAAAAATCAGAAAAATAATAATAATAATGACACGGTCAGAGGGTAGAACATATACAGTAGGGCGGGAAAGGTATGCATGCATGCATTAAGACAAGGTATGAAAATCCAAAGCAATATGCATATATATATATATGCAATCTGGGGTCGGTCAATTCAATTTTCTCTGCTGTACATACAGGTGCAGGTACCCTTCATCACATGGGCAAACAAGATCTCCTTTATGTGTTTTGTGGATCTTTTTTTCACTGCTTCATGGATTAGGACCCTTTAGCTACCTTTCTGTAGCATCTTCAGTACCTACAGTAACATTGTACGCGTACGTTATGATGAAGAAGACCGATGAAACTCATATTCGTTCCATCGATCACACGCAACCTAATCCAGTGATCGAAACGCTGCATATATTTCTGAACCAGTACTACTATCTATCTATAACCATAACAAACACCACAATGGGAAATGGAGTGCATCGATCTACCTAAACTTGTTTTTATAATTTTATTGTTATTGTTGTAAAATGAGATTATTTTTGTGTAATTTTGTTCAATTTTTTATAAATACACAAACGAGCACATTTTTACAAACTCAAGAACAATTTGTAGTTATAATTTAGTGCAATAGTTTGTAAATGATACAAAAAATAGTTGTAATTTTATTCTAAATGTAATAAATTTTTGTTCACAAAAATGTAATTTTGCTCAACAATTATAAATAATATTTTTAAGTATATATATATCTCTTCCACCATAGCCTTACCCCATAACAATAAAGGTAATTAAGCCTAGCTAGCTAGCATCCATGTCTCTCGTTCCCTTGATCTCCATAAGGATCATCGTGAGTACTACTCCATGGAGATGTTAAGTTATACACAACCGAATTCGGACCAACAATATGAGACCCTCCTCTTCCACTTCCACGGTTGCTTCTGGCTGCGCCGGCATAGCGAAGCAGATCGGCGTTAGTGGCGTCGAGCTCCTTCTGTAAACGAATGACCTCCCTTTGGAGAACCGAGATTGCTCCAACGCATCCGTAAACCGGGTCATTAATTCTCGCCTCGGCTTCGTAGGCCAGAGAGTTCACTGCGTCTTCTCTCTGATGAGGTTGTACTTCGTTGAGAAGCTTAGTCACATTGCTTGCTCCAAATATTTTGTGCACGTTGGCAAACTTGTGTGGCTCCTCCGGTGGGAAGTAGGGAGCAAATGCGCAATCCGGCATGCATTTTCTTCTGAGGAACTTGCACGCAGCACATGGAGAGTTGCAGGACGATGATGATGATGATGATGATGATGAGTAACTACTAGACGACGAAGCCATTTGTACAACTATATATGTATCTGCAGTAAAAGTTCCATTCAGAATGTGATGTGCCTCAACTTATGTTACAATTTAATTTGTACAAATAAAGATCGAGATTGAATACTCGGAACTAGTTGAAACTACAATCTACAGCCAACGTCACCATGATCATATGTTGATGAGTGATACTTAACAATCTAGGGTTTACATCACTTACATGTAGCTTGATTTGGAAGTACTAGCTAGTTTATATATATTAGCTCACATATGCCTTACAGAAACACAGCATCGATCAGCCTGTTATTTATTATTTCAAACTTCGTCTACTTTATGCCAGACCACAAGCAGTCTTTCTTGAATATATGACATGCATATGCATGCTTTGAATATATAGCCATTATTCTGACATATGGTTGAAACTAAACCCGACAGATAGTCATAAAATTAAGAAAATACCAAACATGGCAAACGATCATAATTATAGAACACATCACACTGAACGTTTTTATACAAACCGATTATCTTGGATTATCCAGATTCTGAGGGCTGGATTCATCTCATTTAGCTGCACGTAGTTTTGAAATTGTACATGCGCGCAGTTCATCTATCTTGGAAATATTATATATACTAGCTGCCCTAAATATATCAAATCAAACCCTTCAAACAATATTGAAATGGAAGAAGGAAGAGGCTAGCTAGCTGCTTCAAGAGGTTTGGAAGATGAGGTCAAATTCATCGAGTGAGTGAGGTAAAAAGAAAGGGCTTAATATATAGACCTGGATACAGACTCAGAGTAAAGACCAGTGCCAGCTGCTACTCCTGTAAGCCATAAACAGATTTTACTTGTTCTTAAAGATTTTTGTAACGAGATCTTCATCTAGCTAGAGTTTAATGTAATTTACCTTTGATTGTGTAGAGTTCGATCTGTTTCAAGATCTCTTCTGTGATCGAATACACACTCTCCCAAGATAAAGAAGCTGCAGAGACAACTATCAATGGCTAGCAGCTGTCAAAGAAGCTAGGAACCCTAGAAAAACGCAGGATTACTGAGAGAGAGAGAGAGAGCGAAGAGATGTAATAAAAGTGATGAGTGGGAAGAGAAGTGAAGGAAGGGGGTGATATGAAGAGGGGGGCAAAGAGCATTTTCAGTGGATGGGAAAATTAAAAGACAGAGAGAGTATGATGATGACGAGGGTGCTGCAAAAAAAGTGAAAAGGATGAGTATGGCCACACCATCTTTATAATAACATCAATCATCATGCACTGCTAGCTGCTCTTAATTTTGCACAATGATCACTTCTCCAATAATTACTAGATTGTCCCATCCATGCATCTATTGTCCTCTATATACTCCTACCTACGTATATATATGCTAGCTGGGTATGCACATCAAATACATGAACTGATTCAACAAGTAAATATCGATTGATAATTTGTTACATAGTTCAAATTTACTTCAATTCAAAACTCGAATTTATTTTTCGAAAGCATGCAACGTAGGTGAAGCCGAATGTTTTCTAGGATGGCTAGGAAAACCTAGGCTTATTCGGTCCGGGGTAGGAGGAAGCGGCACCGGCCTTGGGGTGCGGATGTAGCGGCAGCCGAGAGGAGGAGGAGTCCGTGGCTAGTCGGAGGTGCCGCGGCTCGTTGTTGATATCGTCGTATCTTGCTCGTACATCGGTACCTGGAGAGTGTTTCTTCCATGATGTGAGTTTGAGTCAGTTTGTGTGCTCTCTCTTTGCAGGTTGGATGTGTGGAAAAATAATCTTTCTTGTTTGGATATTCACCACAATATTGATCAATTTCGTGATCACACTGGGTGCAGCCCTAGGATCGTACCCTGCCGAAGCAAGCAATAACATTCCTATGTAATCCGCTTCCATTTCCATCCTACATATCAACAAAGATAACGTGATCTTCTCTGGCTACGTACAATTCATCAAAAAGATTATGGGCGAATTACATGAACATAATATGAACATATATACCTTTGCAAATACCAAAACAATAATATGGTCAACTTTGGGAAATAGTAATCGTCGGAGTCATATCCAAAACTTTTATTAAAAGCACGTCGCGCAATAGTCAGAAGCAACATGGGATTCGTAAGTATCTCTGCTATATGCCGAGCCACACCATGCCGAGCCACCTATATATATATATATATATATATATATATATATGTTCTGGTACACACAACACAAAACATAAACATAGCTTATATTCAAAATCATATCACCCTATTTGATCGTTTTATAACTTTATAACTATGCATGCCACGTGGAGTTACATATAATAATGTACTCATGATCGAAAAGAAAGATCGAGTTGGTATATATATATATATATACCTCGTGACCAATTACTGCAGAAATCTCCTTGTCTCGTTTAAAATGATCGAGATACCCTGTGGATACCACAATTGTGCCGCCAACCACACTGTATGCATGCAATGAGCTGAGGATCATCCACTACAAGGATCTCCCACTTTCTAGAGCCCTTGTTGTTTTGATCACTTGTTATCTCTCTTTGCAATGCCTCAGTTATTTGATTGGCAATGCGCCTAACACGAATGCTTGCGGATGTGTACCGAGCAATGTGCCTTTGATGAACTTGTCATGATCATGATCATGATCCTTGTCCAGATATTCAATTATAGAGTCCAGCGATTCAAGTAGAAAGACTAACCACTCTCCCAGCTTCTTCTCCCAGTTTGGTCTGATCATCACAAAGAGTAGGGAATAGTCTCGAACTTGCCCAGACAACACGTGGCAATCACAAAGCTCAGACCATACAACCTCTTCTTACGATTTTCTGCCCTAAAAAAAGGACGAGTAGTACTGCGCTGATGAGCTGTTTTGATGATTCTTATTCGGACATGTGAAACCGGCTTGATTATTAGGGACGAAAAGAAGCCCGGAAAGTTGTGTTTGTAATTTGAGGAGGAGACTTTGGCTACTGTAGTCCTTGAAGTGAGGAGGAGTCGGTCAAACACAAGCTTTGTTCTTGCCCAGTTTGACATGATGTAGCTGCGTACGTACCAAAAGCACAGCAATTATCTCAAACTAGCTAGCCCTAATAAGTTGAGGAGTGATACTGTGATACACTGATACTATAGAGCTTCTTTGCTTGCCTTTGGGCCTATATACAGCAAGGTCTCTTCCTTTTGAGCTTTTGAATTAGGGCTTTCCTTTGGGCCTATATGCAGAACATTATTTCTCTTCGGCCCATCTCATACTTTAAATTTTTAAACAAAAAAAAGTAATTCACTTCTGAATTCTGATCGTTCAAACCACGGGATACTAAGGTTCTTTGCTCTCGGGTTAGGGTTTGTGTTTCGCCGCCTCTCTTTTACTTGTGCTTCGCCGTCTCTTAGAAGTCGGATATTTGTTTTCCAGCGCCATTTAGGCTAGGAGTTTTACGTGCTTTATTCACGACGACGATTTTGGTTATTCCCCTCATTAACTTTCATTCTCGGTGGTTACTACTTCTCTCTTCTTTCCACAATTTTGGGTGGTGATGGCAAGGGTTGGGTTCTTCGGTGGTGTCGATTGTGCTAGACTAATGGGACCTTGTCACTCTGGTTTGGTCGTTTGTTGGCCGACGCATGGTACGATTGAGGGGCTGGGACGCCTAATTGTAATTAAAAACTTTCCACTGAAGTAAAACAGATTTTCATGCATCTCATACAAACTATACATAGATAATAATTTTTCGGAGGGGAGGGGGGGCAATGCCCACCCTAGCCTTCAAGTGGCTCCGCCACTGAGTATAGTGGTATGATAGAATTTCTCTTTTCAGTGTGTCGGGTAATTTGGTAGAATTTTGTATTGCTACCGACTTTGATCCTATAGTGGATAAATTTATGTCCCCTAAAAAAAAATACTGTAAATGGTTCAGTGGAAGCATTGGGTCTCGCCATAGGAACATTTGATGTGGAATTTCCACATCATGCGTTCGAACACTTGCGGCGTCAAAATATATTTGCTGAATTATAAACGTGGTCCGATATTGTGTTGCAATATACGGTTAGACCATTTCATGATCGAGAAATTTATCTTGAGGCTAGTAAACCTTTGGTTATCCTTCACACCTCAGACAAAAAAAAAATTCTGATCGTTCGACTGTGAACAACTGCAGAGCAAGCTTCAGAGCTCAGAGACCCAAAAGCTTTTGATTTTTCACAATGAACAGTTCCTCCAAAAAGCTTATCAAACCAATTAAATCAAACCCCAATTCGAATCATTAGCTCTTCTCAATTACAAAAATGGCGGGACTCGAAGAACTGCGGAAAAAGCTGACACCTTTATTCGACGCAGAAAAAGGCTTCGGCTTTTCCAGCGACGGATTGTCGTCGTCGTCGCCTTTCGACCCTTCCGATTCCTACACAGTAAGAACAACAAAACCCATCAAATATCTTCACTTCAATTCAATAAACAATAAATTTTTACATAATTGAGTTATTGAAAATTCTAAATTGTGGGTTTTTGGTTTTTGAAGCTATCGGAGACTGGAACGGTGAACTTGCTGAGCAGATCGTACGGCGTGTATAATTTTAACGAGTTGGGTCTGCAGAAGTGCACGTCTTCTTCGGTGGACGAGAGCACAGAGAAGACTTACCGATGTGCTTCGAGGGAAATGAGAGTGTTTGGAGCAATTGGGAGTGGAGCTAGTAGTGTTGTGCAGAGAGCTATTCATATTCCCAATCATCGGATCATAGCTCTCAAGAAGATCAACATATTCGAAAAGGTAATGTGTGGCCTTTGTTTTCGCTGTGTGGGATGTGAATGATCAGTTAGGGATGTGTGGAATTCAAATTTAGAGACTTTATGGTGTTTACTAGAGACCCAATTGCACATTGTCTTGAAATTGAGCGAGTTTTCGAGTGCTATCGAATGTGGATTTGGAGTTTATGTGGTGTTTACTAGAGACCCAATTGCACATGGGGCAGAATTGAGCAGATTTTTGAGTTTACTCGACTTTTATATTGATGTGAATGATTAGTTACTGATATGTAAAATTCGAAGTTACAGACTTTATGGTGTTTACTAGTGACCCAATTGCACATTGTGTTGAAATTGGCCAAGTTTTGTAGTGTTAATGAGTTCAACCGACTTCTATATAGATGTGAATGATTAGTTATCAATATGTAGAATCCAAATTTAGAAACTTTATGGTGGTTACTAGTGATCCAATTGCATATTCTGTTGACAATTGTACCTTTTCTTTTTCCGGTAGTTTCTGAGTTTATGCATTTTCAATCTGCATGTGAGTAACTGGTTACTGATATATAACTTCCAAATTTAGAAACTTCTATGCTAGTGTCTAGTTGCCCAATCGGGGATTGTGTTGGAACCTAAGCAAAATGTGAGTATTGAAGCTGAGGTAGATTGTTGTTCATTTCATGTGTAATAGGAGAAAAGGCAGCAGCTGCTGACTGAGATAAGGACACTATGTGAAGCACCTTGTTACGAGGGTCTTGTAGAGTTTCATGGTGCATTTTATACGCCGGATTCTGGACAGATAAGTATAGGCTTGGAGTATATGGATGGAGGGTCATTGGCAGATATTTTGAGGTTGCGGAAAAGAATACCTGAACCTCTACTTTCTTCTATGTTTCAGAAGCTTCTACATGTAAGGATGCATATTCATGCTCAGGTTTAGCTGAACTTAATTAGAAGTTGGTGTATTTTGTTGACGTGTCTGAGTTTGTTCTCCTGTTTTTACTTTGGAAGGGACTGAGCTACTTGCATGGAGTAAGGTACCTAGTTCACAGAGACATAAAGCCTGCAAATATGCTTGTAAATCTGAAGGGTGAGCCAAAGATAACAGACTTTGGTATAAGTGCCGGCTTAGAGAATTCAATGGCAATGGTTGGTGGATTGTTGATGTATCTTTCTGCTTTTCGTTTAATCATCATGATTCATTACTGCTTTCTGTAGTGTGTTCATTTATAATTGTCACAGAGTTGATGGTGTCTACTTGTATACCACATTGAGGCTATATGCATTGATTTTATAGTATTTTGGTATTAACAAACTCGCATTGTAATTACCAGTGTGCAACATTTGTTGGGACAGTTACATACATGTCGCCCGAGCGAATTCGAAATGAGAATTATTCTTATCTAGCTGATATTTGGAGCCTTGGGCTTGCTCTCTTTGAGTGTGGTACCGGAGAATTTCCATATACAGCTAATGACGGACCTGTCAATCTTATGTTGCAGGTAATACCTAAACCTGTCTAAGGTCACCCATTTACCTGGAAAAAAAAAAGTCTGATAGCGTCAACTTATATCCACCGAGAAAACATAGCTCTTCATAATCGTTAGTAGGGGTGAGAATTTGGTTGTCCAATTTTTGAAGTGTTCAAAGGTTTTGCTTTGAAATATATTAGAAATGCATAGGAGCGTTTTTGAGCTTTCTCCTCCATGTATCCTTTGTTTTTGCTACTAAATTTTTGTTGTCTAATGGTAGATCTTAGATGATCCATCACCTACACCTTCAAAGCAGAACTTTTCACCGGAGTTCTGCTCGTTTATTGAAGCCTGCTTGCAGAAGGATGCAGATGCAAGGCCAACAGCAGAGCAGGTGATCTGTTACCATATACTACCATGGTATACAGTCTAAAGCATGATAGGTTGGCCTCAAAATTGTTTACTCGGTTTTCTCCAAATGCAGCTACTTTCACACCCATTCATTACAAAGTATGAGAAGTCTGAAGTGGACTTGGCAGCATTTGTCAGAAGTGTTTTTGATCCAACGCAAAAGATGAAGGACTTGGCAGATGTGAGTACTTTACTTGTCCAGTCTCCTCCATTTCCTAATTCCTCTGCTAATGCAAAGCTTTTAGTGTTTATTTTATATGGCTTGCAACCTATCGCTAATCAGTTTCCAACATATTACTTCTGAATTCTGTTCAGATGCTTACCATACACTTTTACTTGCTCTTTGATGGACCTGATGAGCTGTGGCAACATGCGAGGACGTTATACAATGAAGATTCGGTTTTCAGGTACTGAACGCTGCTATGAGAACTTATTTGTATTAAACTCTTGAGGTGACATTAGATTATATAGTTTCATGGAGTGACTTTTTTCATATCATTGAAACACCTTTACTTGGCACTCATCAGCCAACACACCATAAAGAGTTTTGGAAGTAAACTTCTGATTTGCTATCTACTTGAATTTTTGGGGGGAAGCAACATATACCCCTAACACGTCTCTTTCTTTTCTTTTCAGTTTCTCTGGCAAGCAACTAGTCGGTCCAGACGATATATTTGCGTCTCTGTCTAATACCCGCACTACACTGGCTGGTGACTGGCCTCCTGAGAGGCTTGTGCATGTTGTGGAAAAGCTTCAGTGCCGTGCTCATGGTCCGGATGGAGTAGCAATTAGGGTATCAGGATCCTTCATTGTTGGGAATCAGTTCCTTATATGTGGAGACGGTGTTCAGGTAGAGGGCTTGCCGAGCATTAAAGATCTTTCAATTGATATTTCAAGTAGGCGAATGGGCACATTCCGGGAGCAGTTCATTATGGAGCCAAGCAATATTGATATAGGGCGGTATTCCATAGCCAAACAAGAACTTCACATTATGCAGTCATTGCAGTGAGTACTGTATATCTTACTGTCGCAGTAATGCCTGAACAATCATGAGAATCAGACTGACAAAACTTGCTATATATGTTGTCGATTCATTGACATTGTTGTAATCTATGGGTTGTTTGTTGGAGTTGGATAAATCGGAAATGTTCATATGAACCTCTGTCTAGCTGAACCATCAGGTCAATGAAATCTTCATGATATTTGGTCACGCAATGGTCCTCTCGTGTCTTGTCTTAAGAAAGCACCTTGCGACTTTGTAACTTTGTAGCATGACTTCTAATTTATTTGCTTCGATATACAGCATGCTTTTCTGGTTTTCTTCAGTTCATATTTATCGCGTTGCATTGCTCTTCATTAACCTAAGCTATATTCTGCCATTTTCATCGTCCCCAAAAGATTTTTCAATACATTGAACTTTTGAAGTTCTGTATAACATGTTAGTCGATATTAATCCGGTTACATCATATAATTTCAATTATTTTAAGGTATTTGAGGAAACTAATTGAAACTTAGTCCCTGCTCAGCAAACATCCCATTTATCACTTTGATGTTGTATTTAAGTTGTTTCTCTTCTTCAGGAACTTGTGATTGTTTGTCATTTATCAAAGTATGTAATATTTGTTGTCGAATTTCATAAACAAAGATAGACTTCCTAAAATAAAATAGACATTCTAATCGATCAATTTCAAACAAATCCTTGCATGAGTGATTTACCTTTCATGATAAATAAACATCTCTACCAATTAACTGAATTAACTACAATATTTGCTTGGATCACAAAAGTAATGTGGACTCCTTGTAACAAAAAAAACGAAAGAAAATTGAAGTCCTAATATCTACACAAAAAATCCTCTTATGTAACGGCTTGGGTTAGTGTACAATATCTGAAGCACTGGACCATGGCATTTTATACAGTGAGCTCCATATTATTTAGGCTGAAACTATGCCAGCAAAAAGAAAATGGAAGCCTACAAGCTCAGACGAGGTACTGCAAAGTAATCACGGATTGTTTTCCTTTTTAGAGATGTGGGAGGGTTCAGAACAGATGAGGGACTCTTCAATGTAGCTTCAGGGGTCTTGTCAAACGTTTCGCTCGTGTCCAAATCTGACATAGATTGCTTCTTTTGTGATTCAGGAGTAGAGATCTTAGGCATTTCAATTGGAGGTAGTGAGATACTTTCATCTAATCCTTTATCTGAGGGACAGGAGTTTCCAGAATCCTTCGAGATGTGCATTGATTCGTTCATCAGAAGCCTTCTGCCTTCTGCACCTGGTATTGCCATAACTCTTCTCCGAATGGCAGATGGTGACGGTGTGCTTGGGCAGTATCGACTTTCAGAGTTCCAAATGCGGACCTATTCCAAAATGTGAGACATTAATTCAGGTGTCATGCTAGTGAAAGATTACGTTTTTTCAAGAATATAAAGCATGCCAATCTCATCATTGGTCTGCATTACTTACCGTAAAATCATCTGAAGAAGTTGCTATCTTTCCAACCTCAAAATGGGACCTATAAGAAGTTACATAGTATCAAAAACTTGCCAAGAGACATAAGATTATGTTGAATGGCAGCAATAAGGTAGAGTAAAATACCAAGCAACTGCTGTAACTTCTCCCTCATGGCTTTTCAATATTACTGGACTTTCATGGGGCTTGTTTACCTGGGTTAAGATGATCAATAAAGTCAAGCTGTAACCAAAACCAATATCAAACAGGTGCTTATAGAGTCAACTAATTCTAACCTGCCAAACATAGGCATTTCCATCACTAGAACCACTGAGTATGTGAGCAGCATCAGGGCTGATAGCCGACTGTAATAGAATGAAGACTTATAAGGATGGAGGATATCATTCACATGACAAAGTGGCTTAGTGCGCTTACAGAAAGAAGAGTTTGCAGTCTTACCTTTACAAAGAAGGATTCAATCTGGCATCCAGAGAAAGATTGCATAGGACCCTTTTCTAGCTGAAGTACATTATACAAATATATGCTGACAAAACACAGGATTAAAGTAAGTGTTCTAAGTTGTATAGGGCCACAAGTGTTGAGCTCGGAAGGCAAATTTTGAAACGAAAGAGTGTAATTCAATTTAAAATCAAATAAGAAAGTACCTGTTGTCCATACAAGAGGCTGAAACAAACACTCCATTTGAATCTTGTGATAAGCTAGTTATGCCATGTAATCTTCTTTCCTGAAATAAAGAGGAATCAGTAGCTATCAAGACTCAGTAGTACACTTGTTGATGGTTTGACAAAAATAAAACATCCATACAGTTAAATCACGAATTCTGATGACTGAAAGCATAAAATATTGCATAAAGGCTACTGTTGAGTTAAAAGAAGGACCAGCGTTAATGACCACATCGGCGGTGTCAATACTAGATAAAACATATTCTGATATCCCGACTGACCTTCTTAGTTGACTCCATATGAGGGCATGTCTGTGTGACCTCATTTTTCAAACTTCTGGTGTCCCAAAACTTGACAACACTGAAATGAACCATAAGATTACATTAAACAATAATACCATATCACTTCATATCATTCAACTTTGGTATGAGAATTAGCCATTTAATTATACATTATATATGTACCTGTCCGCAGCTCCAGCAGTAGCAATGGAAACCTCATCTTTAAGATTAAGAACTGATGTGATGCTCATTGAAGTAACCTGATACAAGGGCATTTAAAAGAATAAGACTGAGATACTGAATGAATAGTACAAAAGAACTAAATATAAGTAAAGATTATCAGAAACACACACCTTTCCACGTCTCAAACGCTTTGCCCATGGTAGCGCATGAGCCCCTTTAACCACAGCAGTTGGGCTACATGAATTAATATATAAACTTCAGTAGATAAAATATCTTAAAAGTAACTCTACAAATGGGTTGAAGATGTAACATACTTAAACAGATCAACACATAAACAAAATTACCTTATACACCGCTCCCCAAGCATAGTTTTGGATCTTGAATTGCATCTCACATCCCAGAGAGCAAAGGATCCATCTCTTGAACCAGAGACAATAATCTCTGTCAAATAAAACCACAAATTAGTTGTGCTTCACATTATACCGAAGGAAATACTAAAAACTGACTTGCCAGAAAAAAAGATATCAAAACCCCACCAGGATTAGTCGGATGGGGACTCAACGATTTCACACTTCCAGTGTGCCCCATCAGAACTCCAGTACATTTCTTTTTCTGAATATCCCACACCTTAATCTGGAGAAAAAGGATAAGAAAACAACACAATCACTCAATCACTCAGAAACTTAATTACTTATATCTAACTTTTCATCATACCAAATTTGATTACTCTTTAGTCACATTTAACTTCTTTAATATTAAGTTCTTTATTCTAGTAACAGGAATTTAACTTCCTGAAATCCCAGTAAGAAAATTTAACCCACTTACAGTTTGATCACCAGAAGCAGTCACTATTTGAGTATCATCCTGCAAAATTAACCCACATTGCATAAGCATTACTTGGTTTTCAAAGTTACCAATCCAATTCATTTCACTGATTCAACACTAAAGAATTTGCATCCACATTTCTTTTACCTTAATCCAACAGATGTCAAATACGGCATTTTGATGTGCAACCCAATCATACACCTTAGTTCTATCTGAAAATCATCAAAAGCACAAAACATCAATTTACTCAGAACAAATCAACCTGCAATCGACAAAAATGGATAATCGCGGTTGAAAATCTTTACCTGCATTTTCTCGGTGAGATGCAGACGCTGAGAACTTGCGGTGCGTGTTGAACAAGCTCAAGTACCCGTCCTCATCAGACATAGCCACAATGTGAGAGCTTCTACTCGTCTGTTCAAACCGCACAACACTCAAAACAATTAGGTCAAAAAAAAAATTGAGAGCCGCCACAATTTGAAAGCATTGACAAAAACTGAAACCGATTTTTCCTTACCTTGCCGAACGAAAGCGCCATCGGAGGACCGCTGTGCTCCGGCGCAATAGCTCCGATTTCGGCGAATTCCAACGTCATCGCATTGGCGTAGGACCGCTTCTTCTTTGGTACTGAAATAAGCTCCGAAGAGTCGAAATCGTAAGTTTATACAGAGATTGAGATTTGAAATTGAAAAATTGATAAAAGAGAGCGATGATGATGTATATATACCTCGAGATCCGTGTAGCTCTCTGGATCTGATGTCTTGGAAGAACGAGTGAGGCGGCTTCGAGGTCTCCATCGGCGGCGGAGGAGGAGAGACGAGGCGGAGCTGAGAGAGAGATGAGGGAAGAGTAAAAAGTGTGAGGAGGGTTTTGTTTTGTTTATTGGTTTTTATTTTTTAGGGGGGGGGAGATTTGGCGGGAAGGCGGTTTTGGTGTTATTGATTTTCGTCAAAAGTTTGGGCGGTAACAGCTGGCGCCAAATGGCGCGGAGTTATGTGACCCGACAAGATCACAGAATTTGGGCCGCGCTGTATGTGGAACTATTCTTAACGATATAGAAGCCCACTGTATCAATGCCCATGAGGTCCATAGTAGGGGTAGAGTTCTTTTTTATTATTAACTAGCCTTCCTGCACGCGCATATGCGCGTGCGGAAGAGCGTCGTGCTCGTGCATGCGTTTTATTAGTGTATTTTACGGGTATTTTTATTATTTTACGCAGTCTATAACTTAACTACTATTAATTATATTGTCCCAAATCCATGGATTACAATTTGGGGGTAACGCATATGGAATTTCACCACCAATGCTATTGGAACTAACATCCCTTGAAGAGGAAAGAGGAAAAAGTTCAGATATCAGTGTCCTTCCAAACTTAGTTCAATAAACAGATGCTTGTAATTGGGAAAAAAGAAAAGGAAAAGAAAACTTACAGTTGCTTCAAATTTTGGAGATTATATATCTCGGCAGGAAGGAACCCAGAGAGGTTTAGACCATGGAGTTTGCTGCAGAGAGGTTTAGACCATTGTAGTGCTGTGTTCTTTGGTAACACAGCACTACAATGAAGAGCTACAATCTAAAGTAAGGGTGATGTATGCATTACAGGTAAATTACAGAAGATCCAGAACATGACACTCCATGCCACAGTTCATCGCAAGGATTGTCGCCATCCGATCTCCAACCGGTCAGCTGTGGCAGTTGGTTGAGGGACTTGTAAAGATCACGAAGAGCTATGGCTACAGTGCACAGGGTACAACAATTAAAACACTTGGTTGGTTTTTAAACTTCTTTTCCATTCACATGGAACTTTCATCGAGCAGGTGGTGGGCATCGGAGGCTTAAACAGAAAACGCATACCTCCTAACTTCACTCAACTGTCCTGATATTCTTAACCCAGTAACGTCATTATCCTCACAAATCTTAACACACTGGATGCTATAGATTAGAATTTCAAGCAGTAAAAAAATCTTGAACGATAACTATCCAGTGAGATGCGATAAAAGGACCATTTTCAATGCCCATTCCTCCATGCGAGGAAACGAATACAAATAAATCTAGCGAAGATTGAAGAGTGAGGACACGAAGCTAATTTCCTTGGTAAACCATCATCGACTAATGAAATCAGAAACAAAAACAATAAATAAGTAGCAATTCAATCAAGTATCATAGTAAACCGATCAAACAAATATACAAAGTAGAAGATAGTTGCAAGACCTACTTGGCGACACCCGAAAACAGAGCATTTAAGAGGAAAGGAGATTAATGTTAAGACCTCTTGGCTCTGTGAGGGAAATCCATGATAACTGAATTGGACTACCGAGCAATTGAAATGAATGGTTTATGAGCAGAGTCCGCTCTTCTCTATACGGTAATTCTTTAAGAGAATCGAAGATAACTGCTTGGAGCAGTTTTGCTAAAGTAATTTCTAGAACAGTTTTGCTAAAGTAACTTTTGCAACAGTTTTGGACGGTAATTTTTGCAAAGGAGATATCTGTTTTTCATGATTAAATTGCAGGGGATGTGATTTTACCTTTTTACCATTTTTGCTTCCCTTTTTGTAATTAGAAGAAGGTAACAATGAAAGGGTATATAATTGGATTTTTAAAATTTAACCTTAACAGGATTTTGCATAATTAATAGAGATTAACGAACGTGGTGTTTTGACTTTCAAAATCGTCACATGTGGCTAACTATGATGCTTTAATAGCTGAGCATGTGAGATGATTGAAGTGTACAAAGTGAGCTAATAACATTCAACTCCAATCATAGCAAAAGAAAACTCATGCATATGCATGACAGAAAGACAGAAAAGTTTTCTAGACATGATCTACTGAATCCACAACTCTTAGGCATCTGCTAGCAGATCTGATTTTCGCCAAAGAAAGACCTGTTATCTTTGCAATTTCCTCATCATCTGGGTATTTCATGTGGCTGCTGTAATTGGCTTTTCAAGCCTTCTGTATCCGATTTATTGCCTTACTTAGCATGCTCTAAAATAGAAACAAATCAAGGTCAACAACCAGCATTCACTGACATGCATATTGTTCGTCGAAAGTCTTTTAGAAAAGAAAGAAACATACAGGAACTGTGATCCCTCTGGAATGTTGTGCCACCAATCTTGACATTGATTTTCTTAGCCAGTACTGGACATAGGTTGAGAATCTGTAACCACACGTACACTAAAGTCATTGAAATTTTTTAAAATGGGCAATAATTGCATGATGCTACATTGCTACAACAAAAGCACTTCTTGGTTTCCATTTCCAGAAGAAGAAGGGAACGCATATACAACAAAGTTATAAATTCTACAAACGGCATACAAAAACAGACTTGGCTCAAAAAAAAGTAATCAACTGCAAATGAATTTTGGGAAGTTAACAGGAGTTTAATTCATACTTACATTATTTTATCCCAGATTGTTACTAAATAGTTAAGGAATTAAAATGACAAATCGCACTCACTTCTTCGCGCTCAATGAAGCCAGTTTGTCTGATATCATAAAGCCTAAATGCAACTGCAAAAACATATTTAACCCTGCATGTTCAGTTTTGCACAAATCAATACATAACATTAATCACTTCCTCTAATAAAGCAGTCACTTACAATCAATCTTGTCCTGTATAAGAGCATAGGGATGGAAGACATTAAGCGAGTGTACAAATTCATCGACGGAACGTTGATCAACTTGCTCCTCCTCCACCTCAACATTCGGAAACATAAAAAGGTTGACTTCCTATTAATGCAAGCATGTATGTGAAAGTCCAAAGCTAGTCCAACTATAAATTTACACTACTTCACATAATTCTTTAATGAATGTTATGAAAATATGAAATATAATTACCAAAAATATCGCATTTAACATATGGGTAAAGGCTTCAAACTCTTCAAGAAAAAGTAAGCACCTTCAATTTCTCTTTCTCGTTCAATTATTCCCTCTTCCTTGCATATAATCGATTAAGAAGCCGGATACGGGGATCATCAGTTATATTTCTCAAAGGCTCTAACTTCTCCTCCTGGATTATACCACCCACATATAAGCGAAAACTATAAATGCAAACATGGAACACTGAGTTTTGATAGAAACACAAACCTCTGTAAGATCATCAGGTAAGTGAAAAGTTTCCCGGATAGCTTCAGGTGTTTTTCCTTCAATAATTCGTGCAAGTGCTCGGCTGGTGAGATCAACCAAAGGCTTCAATTGCAGGCTGTCATCAGCAGATGTCAACTCGCATAACTTCTTGGTATCCATCCGAATAAATTTTTCATCAAATGTCTTGCGTTCCTATAAATGATAAGAATACTATCAAATAGACATAAAGGATTGGGCATCTTATTACTTCCAACTCCACCACATAAATAATATATACTTAGACTCCCCCTTTACTGCCCAGTGTTGAGCAATATTTCTACAATTATTTAATGATCTTTGTAATCTTTGTTTAAAATTGGGGAGTAACATCATGCAAGGAATAATCAAAAGAATGTAAAAGTTCCAGATTTAGATATGAGACCTTATTAGATCGACCTGGTACTTGATGAAATCGACAGTAATCAAGTATTAAACCCAAAATCGCAGGGTTAACTCGTTGAGGAAGGGATATAGCATAGTTTTTGGAAGATCACATGCTTGTTGGATTGAAAAAACATAGCAACCTCTTCTTCTACTTGTTGGATTGACCCATCAGCAGTCATATCGCCGGAGGCATAGGGGCGGCTGGTGAGTCGGCAAGGAATTTAGCCTTCCCAACTAAATTTGCCTATCTGAACCGGAGAGTCTGAGCCGTGTTGGCCGGTTTCTGAGGCTCCTCGAACAGAAGAGGGATCGATTCCTCGTGGACGTTGTTGCATGTTGCTCGATTCGTAGCAGAGATCGAAACAGAAAACTCAGACCCTAAAATTGAAAGAGGGGCGATGAAGAATCGAGGTGTTGGTTTTCTCTCTTTGAGGTGTTGGTTTTCTCCCAGAGTTGTTGGTTTTGTCTCTGCAAATTTTATTCTCATTCTAAGAAAAACTTCAAGTACCGTACGTGGCACCTTCTTTTGCCAAGTTCTTGTGTACGCGGCGTGAAATCCCTTCATTATATGGTTTTATTACCTTTTTATCAACATCTCCTCACAATCCCATTTACATTCCTTGTCATCACTAAATTCTCTGATTAGCTAATTCAGGAACCGGTATTGAGAACACATATTATAAGGAACTATCTCACCTTCACACTACCAGCACGTTCCCCCTCTCACTATTATGAATTACAAAACTAATCCAACTTAACAATCCACTGATTCCAACATGTGAAAACTTAATTAAACCAATCTCCAAGTCAAACCAAACTAACAGTATAACCCATTCTTTGTAGTAGCCACAACCCACCATAATCACCTCATTTCAAAACAATTGTGATTTCACGAAACGGCCATCATAACCTTAATCAAACCAAAATCCAAGCCTCACAGTACCAACGATGCACTTAATCCCGTAACAAAGTGCGAAGATAAGACTTACGGACTTACCTGCCGACACCAAATGTCCACCACGTCACACCGTCGGCTCCGTTCCACTGATCTGAACCTCTCTTCCTTGCGTCGCCACCCTCCTCTGATCTCTCTCTTCTTCGCCTCCAATTTCTCAATCTCCTCTCTCCTTTTGTCACCCTCACTCTCTCTAGTCTATCTCTCTTGCGCCGCCCACCCTTCTCTCTCAAGCTGTTTCTCTTCTTCTCTTTCTCTTTCTCTTTCTCTTCTCTCTTCTTCTTCGTTCTGTTTCTCTGTTTTTTTTCTTTTCTTTTTCTCTCTTCTGCCTCCATGGAGGTCGAATTGGGTTTTGAATAGGGTGGGAGAGAGAAGTTTTTTCCGGTTACGGTGGGAGTGATTACTTAAATGGGTTTTAGTTCAATTTTAATCCTTCAGAAATTAGAGGGTAATTTTTGGTATTTTAAAAATTTAACCTTAACCACAATTTGTTTAATTAATAGAGATTTTTATCAAGTTTAGGCGGTTTTGGTGTTTTCCTTTTGAAGTATTTTTCCCAAGTCTTTTATCTCAACAATAAACTAATCCTCCTTGGGTGACAATACATATCAATACATATGTTTTGACGAAGTGGGCTACCTCCAGGTCCACCTTGAGTATATGCCTGCGTTTAGAACCCCCATAAAAAATAGACCCCAAAATTAAACTTAAGTATACACAATATAAGTATTTGGACACATATTTTTTTATCTAACCTAGAATTCCATCAAATTTTCGGCATCTCAAGGCCGGTCCTGACTGGTTCAAGTGGTAAGAGTACCATTACTTAAGAAGTAGGCTATTAAGTTTTGGGTTCGAATCACGAAGATGTAAGAGTGAAATCTTATAATTTTTTTAAAATAAAATAGAAAAAAAATTGTTTATAATCCACGAGTCATGATAATCAACATTTGTATGCAGGAAATGAGAATTCTGAACCGTAAACAATTGTATAACAATACTAACGCATCAACTAAACCGTTTATTGTTATTTTTTAAACGATTGTATAACAATACTAACGCATCAACTAAACCGTTTATTGTTATTTTTTAAATGCGTAGTGAAAATGTATATAAATTTTTTAGATACTAAATTGTGACTTATTGGAGATTAGCATAGAATTTTCAATTTTGTCATTCAATAATTTTTGTTGTCATCTATGCACCTAATGGTGAAAGTTTGTGATTACTTTTGTAGATAACTATGAACAAAATATGGTCACATCACTCTCATGTCACAAAAGTTAAAAATAAAATACTTTTCCCCACGTTCACTTCGTCGTGTAAAACATCTGGCAATGGCTATATAAACGAACACATACACAGTTACTGGGTAAAAAAACCATAAAAGAGAAAAGTGAAGTCGCAGAAAATTCCAGTGCTCAGTGAAAAATCGCGAATCTTCGAGTCGGTGCCACAACATTGTGAGAACAACTTCTACTCTCTCTATTACTACTCTGATTCGTTCATCTCTATATCTACCCAGATTGAGTTGAAGCATATACGAATTTGAATACTGTTCTCCAAGTTCATTCGGCTCTTCCTTGATTTCAATTCATTGAGCAGTGTTTTGGTTTGAATCCGAGAGAACCCAGTGGCAAATTTAGGCTGTAGTTGAGTAAAGTTGTTATCTTTATTGGGTTTTTGATCTGGGAAATTTGTTAAAGTCTCAAACTTTTGAGTTTGATTGTGTTATAGATTGGACCCAGAAAAAATTGGGCCTTGTATAATTGAGGTTGAAGCATTTTCAGCAAGAGTGTTAAGATCGTGTAGAGGAAATAGTGGTGGCTAATAGAGATGGGTAGGCCATTGATTTATGAGATCTTGGAAAAGCCAGCTACAAGTTGCTTTATAGGAATTTGCAGTGCTATTTGGTTTTACATACAGAAGAAAAACATTGGGTATTCACATGTGGGATTGAGCTATGAAACCGCGGTTGCAGGGCACCATTGGAGGATTATAACTTCGGCTTTTTCACATATAAGCATTATTCATCTTGTTTTCAATATGAGCGCGCTTTGGAGTCTTGGAGTGGTCGAAGACTTGGGGGATATAGGGCTTGGTGTGGAGTATTATCTGCATTATACACTTGTGTTGGTTGTATTGTCTGGTGTGTTAGTTTTGGGGATGTACCATATCTTGATACAGAGATTCAAGATTGAGTATTTTCAGAGAGTGACAGCTGTTGGGTACTCTTGTGTTGTTTTTGGGTGGATGACGATTCTTTCTGTGAAGCAACCGACGTCAAAGTTGAACCTTTTTGGGTTGCTTTCGCTTCCCATTAGTTTTGCACCATTTGAGTCGCTTATTTTTACATCGATCATTGTTCCTCAAGCGAGTTTTATTGGCCATTTGTCTGGGATCATTGTTGGGTATGCTATTGCTTGGGGTTTGATACATGGGATGAACAACTACTGGGCAGTTTCCATGTTGGGATGGATCGTACTTGTTTCCGCATTCAGTTTGAAGCGATCTGGTGCATCCGATTTCAGTTTTCTTGAGATTGAGTCCGTTGCTGATACTTCTTTGCCATCTGTTCGGTTTCTTGGAAATGGTAGAACATTGCAGATGAGTGCATTGCCAGCTTAGGTGTTGAGCTTGTATAATATAGGTATGGTGAAGCCTCAACTCAATGTCCAGTTACTACATTATTTCATTCCACCAATCTTTACAGTGATACTACAAAACATGCCAGATTCGTCGTCTGACTGCTTTTGTGAGATATAGGTTCCCAGGATTCTTTGGTTTCACTTATTAAATGTCAGATTTCTGCTTGTGAGGTTAGTTGTAATTGTTGTTTTAGAAAAACATTTATTTGGGATTTGGCTATGATGTATTGGCTCATGTGACTATGTAAGCTAAGTTGATAATGTAGCATATTCTACCATTTTTTTCTTCTCTGAGAAACTGAAGGAAAATAATATATGTAATTATGTACTGGTATATGAAAACAACCCAAAAGGGCTCAAGGCATTCATATATATTCTGTTTTCACATGTAATTTACAATCGTACAAACTCTCACTTTACACAATATGAACTTGTTCAAGCTGCACATTTCTACAAATAATGAACATGAACTTTTCAAGCTCCACATTTACACTGATAAAGAATTTGAACTTTTCAAGCTGCACATTTACACTCAAAATGAATCAAGCTGCACAACTACACACCAAATCCAAATCTCCTTCAATAGTGCTGAAATTCAACTAAACTCAGAACAGGCAAACCCACAAAGCAATTACTCATCCAATTCTTTTTATGCTGGAAAAGGAATTGGTTTCCTGCTGCTTTTATTTGTCAGACAGTGTCTTTGAATTTGAAGACTTACCAATAATGGCTTTCTTCACTTTCGAAATAGAATGCTTCACCTTTGACCCCATCCCGGAAAGAATGTTATGAGATTTCTTGGGTGATACCTTTACTTCACCACTGTCTCTCGAGGCTTCTACAATGACAGGTTCATCATAGCTGTGAGATGTGCCGTTGTGTTCGGTATCTTCTTTCTCCTCATCCGTTTTTGCTTCTTCAACATGTTCCTGATCATCTTCTTCCTCATCAGCATGTTCTTTCTCTTCAGTCAAGTGTGTAACCACTTCCTTACTTTCTTTTGTTGTTTCATCCATGAGGCATTCAGATAATGAGGCCGGAGCAAATTTGGAGTCGGTTGATTCTACACCAGATTTACTTGATTTTTCTTCTATGGCTTCTGTAGCATCCAGTGTGTCATTGCTAGGTTTAATTCCCTCTGCTTCATCTGGACTATGGTATTTGGAAGCTGTATCATCTAATTTGACCTCAGGCACCTGCATTATAGGTAACACATTCAACTTTTAATACAATGAGAAATCAGGGAAACAAAAGACTGATTATTTCTGAGCAAAAAAAAACAGTGATTATCTTTTTTTGTTGTTGTTATTCTCTAACCTCGTAATCTTTAAAACTTGGTGCAGTATTGAACTGTTCCTTCCTCTCCTCTGCATATCTTTCGTCTCTTGGTTCACTTTCTTCTTGTCTCTCTTTGATGTTTTCTTGATCAACAGAAATGAGCTGAGAATCTTTCGGAAGTTCCTCTTCGTCCTTGATCTGTGAAATTTCTCCACTAAGTTGGGACCTTTTTACGGCATGGATATTGGAATGCAGAAAGTAAATGAAGAAGAACGTGTTTCGGAGTAGAAACTTGAAATATGACATCTAAGAGATAATCTAACTAAGATTATTGTCTGACCTCTTCATTTGAAATTTTAATTTTTGCAGCTTCATTTGCTTCGGTTGTTGTCGCACAATCTTCGGCCCTTGAGTCGGATGTAGCTACCTCAAGAATCTTCTCTTCATTTGAAGCTGCATGTACTTCAGTTGAAATGATCTTCTGTGTGTCTTGACTTGAGTGAAACTCCAAATCGAACACGTTTAGTTCCCTGGTCTCTTCATTTGGAACACTTATCCCTTCCACAACATTCATGCTTTTCTCTTCAGCATTATCAGTTGTGGTTGTATTTTCATAGCTCTTCTCCTCAGTCAGCAATGAAGCAGGTGGAATTTGATCCGCAATCTCCTCTGTCGAAAGTTCACCAATGCTTCGCGAAGAAACTTCAGGTGCTGTTTCACTTGCTTCTTTTGTTTGCTCTTCAATTTCACCTGCATTTATATGTTCCGCAAGCAATTCAGAAAGTTTGTGCCATCTGGGCTCTTCAGTGTCTTCAACATCTGTCACTTGGATCTCCTCTGCAGGTTCTTTTTCTGTTGCTTTGTATTGTATTGCAGTCCCATACTCATGGTCCGATTCTTTGTGCTCATTTTCTTCCGAAAGCAGTGCAGGAGATGGAATATGGAGTACTTGATCTGCAATGAACTCATCCTTGGCAGGTACACTTTGCAAATCAGTTCTTGGAGTCACTTCAGAAACTTCTTTGACCTCTTCAGTTGCATCCGTATCTTGTTTTTCCAGAGCCAACTCTGTTGAATCCTCTTTGATCTCATCGCAGTGTGTGTGATCAGCGGTGATGTCATCTTTAGAAACCGTCTCAAAAGTTTCTTTGACTCCTTCAGTTTGACCTTCTACTTTAGTAACCTCGAATTCACTTGGTATTACCTTCTGCAAGTCTGCTGACCTTCCACCATATAAATCTTGTGTGGCTTTATCTGTTGGCTCTTCCAGTTCCTTCAGGTTCTCATTTTCTTCGTTCTTGTCATTTGTCATAGTTTCATACTCGTATTCAGAAGCCTTGAGTTTCTTTTCATCAGGAACAAATGCAGAAGATGGTGTTTGGAGTTCATCCACAACTATCTCATCTTTTACTTCTTCGTCAGGTATATATGCATCTTGCTTTTCTGAATTTAATTCAGAAGCCTTGAGCTCCCTTTCCTCATGAAGCAAAGTGTAAGACGGTATCTGAAGAGGTATGTCTGTTACCTCCTTAGTGAGTGTTTCATCAGCGGTAGTTTCTTCACTGGGAACTGCCACAGCACTTGGGAAGTCTGACTTAGAAACAGTTTCGGGAGCCAATTCAGAGACATTGACTTCACTCATCTCTTCCTTTTGCAAGTCCTCATCAGGTGACACATCTACTTCTTTTATGCAGTCTTGTGTATTCATATCCTGCGGTGTAGTTTCATCCTCGGGTTCTGAAGCTTCACGCTCCTTTTCTTCTGGAAGCAAAGTAGATGATGGTGATTGGATTTGCTCCTTTGTTTCAGCAATGATCTCATCACTGGAAACTACTTTAATGCTTCCAGAATCAATATTAGAAACAGTTTCAGGACCCTCTTTGATGTCTTCTTCAGTAGATGGCTTTTCCATATGCAATTCAGAAGTGTCGAACTCCCTTGCTATGGAAAGTGGCGTGTTTACTACCACCCCTTCACAGACATTAAGATCGCCGGCAGTTTCTTCCCCGGAAGCTACAGCAATGCTCTCAGATTCCAATTGTGTGACTGGATCGAAAGTTTCCTTGGTTTCATCTTCAGTCTTACCAGCTTTTAGCTTTTCCAGAGTCGGTTCAGAATCTTTGGCTTCTTCTGTTTGCAAGCATGTCTCTTTTTCCGGTGCCACAACAATTAACTCCGCTTTGTCTTCATCAAATGACACGTCCACTTCTTTTGGGACCTCATCTATGCTCTTGTCGACACATGTAGTTTCATGCTCATGTTCAGAAGCTTCGAGCATTGTTTCGTCGGCAAGCAATGCAGAAGATGGTATTTGAAGTTGCTCCCTAGAAATATCTTCCTTGACTGTCTGCTCAGCAATGATCTCATCTTTCAAAACATCATCTGTGCTCACAGAATCACATTTCGGAACCAACGCAGAATCATCTTTGACTTCTTGCTCATCAGTTGTATAAGCATCTAGTGTTTCATGAGATGCCTTTAGCTCCTTTTCACCATCACACTGTGTTTCATCAGTGATGATTTCATCGTCGGGAACCGCACCAATGCTCTGAGGTTCAGAAACTAAAAAAGTTTCAGAAGTTTCTTTGGTCTCTTCTTCAGTTTCACTAGCATCTAGCTTTTCAAGAGCCAATTCAGAAACTTTGAGCTCTCTGGGCCCTTCCTTTGGAAACAATGTCTCTTCTACACTTGTGTCTTCCTCAGTAGGCACATATACTTCTGCTGCCTGCTCTTCTTCAATATTCTTGTCTGCAGTTGTTGCTTCGTGCTCAGAAACTCTGAGCTCTTTTTCCTCGGAAAGCAATGTAGAAGATGGTATTTGAAGCTGCTCATTTGTTATTCCCTCGTCGAGTGTCTGTTCATCGATGACCTCATCTAGTGCAGCCACATCAATAGTCTTACAATCAGATTCTGGAACCAGTTCAGAACCTCTGATGATTTCTTCTTCAGGTGCATCAGAATCTAACTTTTCCAGACCTACATTGTCAGAAGCTTTGATCTCCTCTGGTAACTGAAATTCGCGGACCTCAATCTGATCTGCTACTTCACTAGTTTCAACTTGGGTATGCTCCTCTCCCTGGTCAAGTATCTCAGTAGCTTCTGGTGATTCTTGACTAATTGATGTTACCTCAGCTGCCTCCTCTATGCTCTCTGTAGAAACTTTATGACTGCTTTGAGAATCCAATCGAGGAATCACATCAGAACCTTCTTTGGTTTCTTCTTCTGGGACATCCGCCACTAGCTTTTCTGAATCTAATTCACAAGCCTCGAGCTCTCTTTCCTCATGAAGCGAAGTGTAAGGAGGTGTTTCAAGTGGTGTGTCTATTACCTCCTTACTGAGGGTTTCATCAGCAGTGATTTCTTCACTCATCTCTTCCTTTGGCAAGCATTTCTCTTCTACTGAATTGGCCGCAAGTGAAGCTTGATTATGTTCATCAGCTGACACTTCAACTTCCTTTATGCACTCTTGTACATTCGTGTCTTGAGCTTCCCCATCAGGCTCAGAAGCTTTGCACTCCTTTTCTTCTGAAAGGAATGCAGAAGATGGTGATTGAATTTGCTCCTTTGTTTCCACGATGATCTCATCACTGGAAACTAATTCAATGCTCCCAGAATCAGATTTAGAAACCATCTCAGGACTGTGTTTGATTTCTTCTTCTATGTGCTCAGCATCTGACTTCTCCATAGCCAATTCAGAAGTGTCAAGGTCCCTTGCCGTGGAAAGTGTTGTGTCTGTTATCCCCTCACATACTTTTTGATCAGCTACAGTTTCATCTCCGGAAGCTACAATAATGCTTTCAGGTTCCGGTTCAGTGACTGTTTCCACAGTTCGCTTGATTTCTTCTTCAGTTTCAGCAGCATCTGAGTTTTGCTCAGCTAAGTCAGAATCTTTAGGCTCTTCTATTTGCAAGCATTTCTCTTCTGGTTTCTCTTCATCAGCTGGTACTTGCGCTTCTTTTGGGACCTCTTCTTCTTCTATGTTCTTGTCTACAGATGTAGTATCATGCTCATCTTCAGCAGCTTTGAGCTCCTTATCCTCTGCGGAAACTTGCTCCATGGTTACAACTTCCTGAAGTGTCTGATCAGCAATGTTCTCCTCTTTCGAAACATCATCAGTGCTTTCAGAATCACATTTGGTAATCTCTGCAGATTCATCTTTTACATCTTCTTCAATTGTATCAGCATCCACTGTTTCCTGAACTGATTCAGAGCCCTTTGGCTCATTTTCACCATCACAACGTGTTTGATCAGTGATGATTTCATTTTCAGAAACTAAACCAATGCTCCGAGGTTCAGCTACAAGGACACTTTCAGAAGTGTTTTCGGTTGGTTCTTCAGTTTCACCAGCATCTAGCTTATCATTAGCCATGTCAATAAATGTGAGCTCTCTAGTCTCTTCCTTTGGCAACAATGTCTCTTCTACTCCCGTGTCTTTCTCAGTTGGCACATCCACATCCTTCACTTGCTCTTCTTCTATATCCTTGTGCTCAGGCTCAGAATCAACAAGCTCCTTTTCTTCCAAAAGCAATGTAGATGGCTCTTTTGATATCACTTCTAATTTCTCTTCATCATCTGGCACTTGCGCTTCTTTTGGGACCTCCTCTTCTTCTATGTTCTTGTCTACAGATTGAGTTTCTTGCTCCTTTGCAAAAACTGGTACTTGAGTAATGATCTCCTCTTTTGAAACTTCACTGGTGCTTTCAGAATCAATAGTCATCACTGCTGAATCATCTTTAATCTCTTCTTCAGGTGTGTCAGCAGCCACTGATTCAGAAGAATTTGGCTCCTTGTTACCGTCACAGTGTGTTTGATCAGTTATGATTTCATCTTCGGAAACTAAACCAATGCTTTGAGGTTCAGATACAGGGACAGTTTCACAAGTTTCTTTGATTGGTTCTTCAGTTTCACCATCAACTAGCTTTTCAACAGCCATTTCAGAATATGTGAGCTCTCTCGACTCTTCCTTTTTCAACAATGTCTCTTCTACTCTTGTGTATTCCTCAGTTGGCACATTCCCATCTTTTGCCTGCTCTTCTTCGATATTCTTGTGCTCATGTTCAGAATCTGTGAGCTCCTTTTCTTCTGAAAGCAATGTAGAAGGCTCTTTTGATATCACTTCGTCAGATGTCTGTTCAGCAGTGATTTCATCTTGTGAAATCTCATCAATGCTTTCAGGTACAGATTCAGGAACCACTTCAGAACTTCCTATGATTTTTTCTTCAGGTGCATAAGTCTGTGATTCGTGTAGGATCTGTGGAACAAAAATTATATATAAGTGAAAGAGATAAAAAGATAGAAATACTATTGAAGTTGAAACAAAGTGAGATTTATAAGCTGTAACAAAAAAAAAATGAGTGGCATTTATAAACTGACCTCTTCTTTGGACTCAACTTCCTCCTGTGTGCATTCTTTGAGCTTTTCACCACTATCCTCTGGAGCATACTCAGTTGAAATGATACCGTCATCACCTTCTTTTGTGTTCTCTATACTGCTTCCCTCGTTGTTTACCTTTTCTGTCTCATTTTCGTCGACTTGACAGTTTGTAATCATTTCTTCCACACTTGATTCAGTTGCAAAATTTACGACACTTCCCTGTGTGAGTTTTTCTTCATGGAGATCTCTGAGTGTGATCTTTGGTTCATCGAGTACCTGTTTTATGACATTGTCAAAAATTTATGAATGAGCTTGTGCTTATAGTTGTATGTTCTTGCATCAAATTCATGATCATTTTATCCCATATTACATACCTCTTCACAAATGTTGTTCTTCTCAGGTTGATCATCTGATTTCTCTCTCTCATTGGCGACTTCCAATTTCGGTTCTGCTTCTTCTTCAACAGTTTCAGCTTGAAAACTTGCTTCAACTGTTGTTGCACTGGCCAGTTCCATGTCGTAAACACCAGTACCTTCATTTTCCTTCTCTTCAGAAGCAATGTGACTACTTTCAACCAGGTCTTCATTCTTGGCATTGGCTTCCTTCAAGCCTGTTTCTCCACCCACTACTTCAGAGTCGATATTTCTTACTGTGGAGGTATACTCACCTTCAATCTCTTTTCCCCTCTCTTTCTCAGATTCTTGTGCCGAACTGGAATAATCTCCATCAAGTGATTTCTTGCTTTCTTCCTCTAAAATTGGTTTTGGCTCTGTTGTGTCCTCTAAGATATCGGATTTTGCCTCAGTGGCCTCTTCACATACTTCATGTCCTTCCTTTTCCTGTTTAGATATAAATTTGTAAATCACAATGCCAAAAGTAGTATGGAACTTAGAGTCTGGAAATTAATTAATATTGTTTATAAGTCTGTAATCAAGAAGATCAATTCTGATATTTCATGTGAGCTGACCTCTTCCTTGGAGCTTTCCTCGACTGTTTCCTCTTTTTCTGCTTCTGTACTCAACTCAGCTACCTCATTACATGCCTAAAAAGAGTTTTATTTTTATTATTTCATACAGTTCATCATATAATTTTGAAGTGGAGATTTAAGTGAGACTTATAAACTGACCTCTCCTTTGGTCTCGAATGCCTCCTCTAAACAGTCTGTGTACTTCTCTTTACTATCTTCCAGAACATATTCTGGTGAGCTGTCCTTGACGTGCCCTTCGGTTATGTTCTGTGTACTTCTCTCCTCCTCATTAAACTTTTCTGTCACCTTTTCATCATCGTCATCGTCTTTAACTGCTTCTTTATCCGTTGGATTTGTGGCGATTTCCTCTGTGACAGTCAAATCCCTCCCTATGATATTTGGTTCATCAACTACCTGCTTTAACACAGTGAAAATTAAGAGAAACTTTATATGGAAAATATGTGAGTTAGTGTCACATGCATGCTCATTAATGCTATGCTGCATACCTCTTCACAAATCTTGTTATTCTTCTCAGGAAGATCTTCAACTTCCAATTTCTGTTCCACCTCTTCATCTGCTACTGTTGGAATCTGCCTCTCGAAGTTGTCGTTCGAGTTGAAATATTCATCTTCTTGTACATCAGTAGCTTCATTGTCCTTGTTTTCAAGAGCAGCAATGTGAGTAGCTTCTACCACCTCTGTTGTATCCTCTGAGGTTTGAAATTTTGCTTCTCTAGTTCCCTCAATCGTGTCTTTACATTCTTCTTGATCTTTGGTTTTCTGTACAGGTAGATTTCTATATAACATTTGCATAATCCATATGGAACAGTTGTCCTAGAAGTTTAATGTTGCTATGCAAGCTTTACCTCTACTTCTTGTAGACTTGTTTCAAAATTTTCTTGTTCCGTTGAGCTTTCCGCAACTCCTTTTAGTGAAGAAGAGACTTCTTCGGTTTTGTGGTCATCTATGTTCTCCTTTTCTGCTTCTGCACTCAACTCAGCTTCCTCAATACATGCCTACAATGAACCCGTCGAAAATTAGGGTTGAAGAAAAAAAATAAAAAAGAGTCCTCGGCTACAAAGAGAAGATTCATGAAATGTTAACTCATATTACCTCCCCAACTGAAGTGTCCAAAGACTCTTGCATTTCTTCTTTTGTGTAGGAAAGTACTTCTGCATCTTCCACTGATGATTCTGGCTTCGTTTGTTCAGGCAATTTTGTGATCCCCTCTTCTGCTGGCTCATATTTCTCCAAGACTAGTGGTGACTCTTCAGATTTTACTGGTAATGTACTGAATTGTTCTTCAGATTTTTCGACATTTGTTGTCTCACATGTGGTTTTCCTCTCATCTACAACAACAGTCTGTGAATCTTCAAGAATCTGCACAAAAGATAATATAGTTTTTTTTAAGTCCTAAAACATGAAATTTTATTTAATTAAAATAGAGCCTTATAAAACTGACCTCATCACATTTGTCATCTTTGAACTGTGCAGTTGCATCTTCTGAAATATACTCTCGTGAGATTTCACTAGCAATTTCTTCTTTGATGCTCTCTGTCTCCTTCTCATCATCTTGATGATTCTTAATTGTATCTTCTCCAACGGATTCTGGTGTGATAACCGTGGCATTGCCTTCAATGCTTTGTTCTTCACTGAAATCTCGAGTTGTGATCTTTGGTTCATCAAAAACCTGCAACATTTGAGGCTTTATAAACAAAAATAGGCAAGATATGTTTAATAAATATGACATTCAATTAGTTGTAACTTTGTATATTCTTGTGTGTGCATTGCATTCATGATTCATGTGTTTGGTACCTCTTCACCGACGGTATGATTCTTCTCAGGATGAACTTCTAACTTCTCATCTTCTACTCCCAATTCTAGTCCTGCTGCCTCAACTTCCGTGCTGTAGACTTTAACTGAGGTGTCATCAACATTTATATTTCCATGGCTAGCCTTCTCTTCACCTTCGCCTGCTTCTTTTGGAAACTGTTTCTCCTCTGCTTGTATATCCTCAATGTCTTTAGCCGGTTCATCACTTAAGATGGTTGAAAGACCCTTATCTTCAGCAGCAATACCAGCACTTGTAAACTGCTCCATGTTTTCAGCCTCACCTTCTTTCATGCATGTCTCAGCTTCAGCTTCAGTTGGAGTCTGACTTTCCGAGTTCTTTTCTGAGGTAGAATTCTCTTGCTCTTGTACATCTTCAAGGTCCAGTGTTGTTTCGTCTCTTGAGATGTTGATGGTTTCAGCAGACTTTTGATCAGGAGCATAATCAGTGGCTTCTTCCTCCTTGATTTCTGCCTCAGCTTCCTTCAGGTCTAGTGCACCTTCATCAACAGTTGTTGGAATCTGCTCATCCATGGCCTCTTTTGAGCTGATTTCCCTGCCTTGTTCATCAATGTATTCAATGTCCTTGTGTATAGGAGCTATATCAGTTGTCTCTACCTGCTCCTTGATTTCTGATTCTGCTTCCTTCAAGTCTGTCTCACCTCTATATGGTACACTTGGAATCTGCTCCTCCAAGATTTCTTTCAAGTTATTTTCCGTTTCTTGTACACCAGCGTAGTCAATGGCCTCTGCTATATCATCTGTTAAGATGGTGGCCGGAGCCTTCTCTTCATCGGCTTCCTTCACGCATGTGTCACCTATTTCTGTTGCTGCTGGATTCTCTTCCTCCAAACTCTCCTTTGAGTCAACATTTTCATCTGCTTGTATCTCAACGTCTTCATTCTCCGCGGCCATTTCATCTGTTAAGATAGTTGGTAAAGCCTTGTCTTCAGAAGAAATATCTCTACTTGTGATCTGCTCCTTGTTTTCTTCTTCGGCTTCCTTCAAGCCTTTGTCACCTTCATCTGCTTCTATTTCTGGAACCTTTTCATCCAAGGAGATGCTTGCTAGGCACTTCTCTTCAGGAGTAATGTCAGCAGTTTCATCTCTCAAGATGGTCATTTCATTGGGTTCCTTTAAGCATGTGACACCTTCATCTGCTGTTGTTGGAATCTGCCTTTCCAAGTTTTCTTTCAAGATGACATTTTCCTCGGCTCGCAACTCAACCTCCAAAGTTCCATCTGCTGGGATGATAGGTAGAGTCTTCTCTTCATGTGAGCTATCTTTAATTTTGACAGGCTCCTCATTCTTTTCTTCGGCTTCCTTTTCACATGTCTCTCCTTCATTTGTTACAATGGATTCCAGACCCTTCTCTTCAGAAGTAATATCAGTATTTGTGACAAGCTCATAATTTTCTGCTTGCACTTCCATCGAGCCATCATCACTTTCATCTGCTGCAGCCGGCATTTGTCTCTCTAAAACATCATTCGAGTCAACACTTGCCTTTGCTTGTACCTCAACCTCTTCAGTCTTCAAGGTTGGATGATCTGCCAAGACAACTGCTGGATCCTTCTCTTCACAAGCAACACCAGTATCTTCTACAGGCTTATTGGTTTCTTCTGCGGTTGCTTTCAAGTCCTTCTCTACTTCATCTTTTGGTGTTTGAATCTCCTTCTCTATGATCTCTTTTGAGTTCAAAACGTCTTCTGCTTGTCCTTGATCTTCAACTTCCACTGCCGTCTCATCTAATAAGATAGTCTCTAAATCCTTTTCTTCAGGATTATTTTCGACAAGCTCTTTGCTTTCGGCTTCAGCTCCCACTTCTTCAGAAACAAGGTCATAACCACTTACTGCAGAGTGATCCTCCTGAATAGTTTCTTTAGTCTTTACTTCATAGTCCTCGGAGATAGAGGAGTCATTTTGATCACATGCTTTGGTGCTTTCTGCTGCATAGGCTTCTTCTTCTGGAATTGGAACATCGAGGTCCCTACTCGTCTCTATTCTTTGCTCTACCGTCTCAGATTCTGTTTCTTTTGTAGTATCAGTTACTTCAATGAGCTCTTCACATTTTGCATCTCCCTTTTTCTCCTGTTATAGGTTGAAATTTGGTAAATATATAACTGTTCTATAATAGTAAGATGCAATGCAACAATCTACGAACCAAATCAAAACATAAGCATGCTGACCTCTTCTTTGAAGCTTGGTATATGAGTCTCTTCTTCGGCATTTTGAATCTCTGGTAATGCATGTTCTTCGGTTTCTTGCTCTTCGGTGGTTGCCTTAAACACCTGTATTAGAGATGAAAACATTATAATCTGAAATAGCTAAACATTAAGGTTAATGCTTTTTCTATATCAGTTTCACTTGAAAATCATACTTCGTGTTTTCCTCTCTGCACATCATAAAGACAACAACAAAATCTGATATGATTGTTTATGCTAAATTTACCTCTGATATATTGCCATTTTCTTTTGTACTATGCACAAGGTCTGGCTCATTTTTCTCCAAGTATTCTTGTGTGGTCTGAACTGCTATTTCCTCTTCGGTAGAAGCAATTACTTCTTCAGTTTCACATGCTGATTCTCTCTTAGCATCTTCCGGTTTCACCTCTGGCAGATTTTGAGGCTCCTCTTCAAGCTCAATCTTCTGCACAGTCTGCTCTGAATCTTCTCCGATATTTGATGTTATCTTTAGACATGTTTCTTCTTGCAATATTGGATCGGTATCAAGGGTCTTGTGTACATTTGTCTCCAACTCAGTATCCTTCTTGAAGCTGTCGTTCGTCAAATCAAGATTACTAATTGGAGCTTCATAATCTTGAAATGTGGTTGCCTCCAGTATACGGTACAATCCAGCATGTTCATCTACCATTTCCTCCCCTTCCACATATTTTTGTGAACACTCGGCATCCTTTTCAAGACATGGTATATTTTCTTTGTTCGAGTCCTCTTCATTTGAGATTACTTGGACATGTTCATAACCATATGTCTCATAATTTGATGCTAATTCCACTCTTCCAACTTCGAGGTTTGCATCTTGAGTTTTTTCCATCATTAATCCTGCTTGATTTGATTGGTCGACGTGGGGAATATCCGAGAGTGGTTCCAAAAAATGTTCACCCTCTGAAATTCCAAAGCCGTTATGTTTGCTATCAACTAGCACACTACTTTCTACCTGCACATTTTCACTAACTGCACAAGGTTTCTCCATTTCAGGATGCTGAATCGGCTCTCCTCTTGGTTTGGTCAATTCTACTGGAGGACAATGTTCAACATTTCTATCGAACTGTTCGCTTATCAAGTATCTGTCTTCCCCTTCGCCTTTCTGCATTAAGATGGGATTGTTACATTTAGCTAAATGGGGATTAAATTTATAGTATTATCATGTAAATGCAATAGATCACTGTATGCTTAGTCAAATGAGGAATCTATTTGTTGTGAATGTCAACAATGTTTCCATCATGGGATGAGCAAATAAACCTCAGCCATCTTTTCTTCTATAACAGTTTAGATCATGATCAGTTTCTTGAGCTAAAAAGCTGTATAAGGCATCCTTTCTTAGTTTCTTATTCTATACTTATATGGCATATGCATGAGTGAGCAAAATATCAAATATTGAAAAGATTCAGATATTAGACAACTAAGTATTTTACATGCAAAAGCTGAAAAGTATATTATGATAGGAAATATATATATGGTTGGCTGGAAAGGAAACAAAGAAAATTTACTGATCCTTGAACCAAGTAAAGAACAAGCTTTTAGTACAAGTGCATATATATGATGAAATTTCTTGCTAAAAATTTGCTGAAGTTGGAGAGAGTATACAGACAGTAAGTAGCACACTAGCTACTAACTAGCACATGTTCTGTGTTGTAGTGAATGTAAACTAGAGCAGATCACTGATCCTACTGAGCTGATCACAAGACAAAAACTTCACACATACTATAGCATCACTTGATCCTACAGCTATGATCATACAGTATAAACTATAAAGAAAGAAAAAATATGAAACCAATTTGAGGACAGCTTACCATGACAGATATGGCTTCTGGAACATCAGCTTCCGTTGCCATGATACTGGATTCTAAATCGCATCAAGAAACTTGGCTCTGATCCAAACTCGGATAGCTAGCTCGAAAACTTTGCCTTTGCTGTTATGTCTGTGTATTGCTGACAATCTTTATAGAGGCAAGGCTTTTAGGTTGGAACACAATGAACCTGTTTGATAATTAGTTATTAGTACTATCAAAGGCTCTCTTTGATAGTAATGTTGGGGGGGGAAAGCAGCCAATGAACTTGACAAAATTGCCACCAGCTACTTGCTAATGCATGAGTTGGCTGCCCACTAGTGAAAATTGAAATTGGCCCTACTCATCAATCAGATTGATATCACTCTCACATGGTCTTGTAGACTAGACTGGTGCTTGCTAGCAGCTTTATAGAACATTCATTTACATCAAATTTATTTATTCTTTGGCTCAGTTTTGAGTATGATTTTTCATTCACATACAGGTAGAAGCAGCCAGGCTTTTCAACAGCTTCCTTCACCATTTTATAATAGCTAGCTTGTCAGTTAAAAAAATAAAAACCTAGCCTGTCTTTAATATGGATTTACAACTCTTTATATATGTTAAATTTTGCTATTCAATTAGATTTGAAACGAGAAATAAACAATATTGTCAAAACGTTTCATTCTTCTGAATAATAAGAATATATTGATATTCGACTTCAATCAACATTAACAAAATTCGAACCAAATGAACCATAAGCTCGAGAGTTGCGGAAATCATTTCGAATTTCTAGTGGGGAGCTAGGTAACTTTCAAATATTCTAAACTCATGAATTATTATTATTATTAAGAAAGTATATATGAATCATAATTAAGCAGGTTGAAGGTGCATGTAATTGGCCACTTTTATAATGAATACAAGGACTATATTCTTCCAAGATAGTGATCATGATAATCATACTAAAACCACTAATCTGAAAACTAACAACAAGACTATTTGGCGGTCCATGTTAACGAGCTTTTAGGGTCCCAAAATCTCAACCTCCGATGCTAAATAATTTCCACAATAAATATTATTGCTCGTTTGAATTATCGATCATTTTAACTTTCGACACTGTATTTTTCACTTAATATTTGAAAAAATTAGTTCTCAACAACCATATAGTCGACACAAATGAAAATTACAGTCACAACTAAAGAGATAAGTAAAGCACTAATTGGGCCATGCAATTTTAATTTAGAGATACGTACTCAATTATCTAGCTCTTGCATTTGATTATGAACCATTAATCAAAAAGGAACAACTTATGAGGACCTTTTTTAGTCTTGGTGTGGCCAAGTTGGTGCACAATCCAGCTAGATGATTGATATTGATGACGTGTAACACCGTCCCATGATAGAGTCCAAGAATAATTTCGTTTCAAAAAAACCTAATTATAGTTACCAAACTTGGTGTCTCTTCTTTTTTGCTTTTGTAATACTTACGCCCATGCTTAGGAACTCATGAGACTACAAGACAACGATCTCCATCAAAACCGACCAAGTGAAAGCTTCAAAAATGGGGTTGCTCCGCCGCCCCCTTAGGCTTAGCTATTTGGATAAGCAGAGGTGATAGGAACTTGCCTGTCTTCTCTTTAGAATAATTGGTTATAAAAGGAATGAAATATAAGGTTAGTTGTCTATTTTTGTTGAATTTGAGGGTCGGAATACGGGTGATGAATGCTTGGAATTATATATATGGTGTACAGACGTACTATTTCAAGTTTAAGCTAATTTGTGATTCAAGTTAATCACAAATTTAATGATAAAAATTACAATCCGATGAGTCGATTCATAACAAATAATCAAAATTTAAGAAGAAGTAAAATTCCTAGTAGCCTATTTTTTTTATACATGAAAAATGACAAAAATTGAACTATCTTTAATTTCACCGTCCAAATCAGATGAACGATCATTGACGGAGTCACGTTAGGACGAGGGTTGGCGTAGTGGTAAATGATCGTTCATCTGTCAATGATCGTTCATCTTGGCTCGATTTATGAGCCGTTTTTTCCTCTTCCCTTGTCCTTTCTATATATTCTTTCTTTAAGTTTCTGTTTTGTTTTCCTTAGCCTCGATTTATTTTTCTCTTAGCCAACTCATATGCTCTTTTTAAAAAACTTCTATTTTTTGTCTCTATCTTGTTGTTGGCTATAAAATATTTTCGATTAAATCTTTTGTGTGTATATAATTTGTCGCTTTTATGTAACGATGTCTTCTCTAAATTTAAATCTTGGCTCCGTTCCTGTGAATAATCAAGAATTACGATTACTTTTCAAAATTTTGTATTAGTTCATGATGACTTCCGAAGAATTGAGCCTCCAAATAAAGGAACCCTCCACCCGAAATGAAATTACGCATGCGTTAAAATATTGTTCAAGGTAAAATGTTCCGAGAGCCTTGAGTCCTTGACATAATAAAGTGGGCTAAATTTTGATAGTTTGCCGTGTAGAGTGGGCTTTAACCTACGACCCATGAGAACAGATCTCCCCCAATAGGCCCGTATGATAAAATACAGTCCATGTATATATGATGAGGTGGCTAATATTGACGGTGAGTGAGAAGGAAACAAAAGCTGTACTTCATAAAAGAAAATATAAAAAAATAAATAGATTGGTCCCATTGAGGCATGGACTCGGTCTTGTGGGGCCCGTTACTTTGGTGGCACATGATTTGACCTCAAAACTAGTAGTAGTTTAGAGATGCTTGCGTGGCAGAGTATTTCTGAGCTGGTTTCCCATTGGATTGCTGAGTTGGCTCGTAGACCTCACATCGAGCAAATCTTTTTTTTTGGTCGAATACATCGAGCAAGTCTCTCGATCAAACTTATGGCTAATTTGCTGCATCTCGTTTCAGCTTGTGATTCGTATAGAGTGGAAGCAACAAATTTGATCTCCTGTTAATAAAAAAGAAAAATCACATTTAATGATCGTGATTTAAAAATATAAAAATTATAATAAATATATGTTAAATAATTATTTTTAATTACAATTGTTGAATACATTCATTCCTTAAAATGTGTCCTTCAGAGTATCTTCAACAATTAGACCAAGAACCAACTGGAGGCTCTAACAGGAAGAATTGGCAGCAAGATGTCCATTTTCAACACCTTCAATATATTTGTCAAAGCCACCGTGGAAGGCAGATGAATTCCAATCTACCATTTTTGATTGATTGAAACCAATCTGTCAAATATTTCTTTATTGTGCTCTTTCTTCTTCGGCATCCTCTCACTCTCTCTTAGTTTGCTACTATGCTACTTCTTCAACTCTCATATCTCCATTTCATCTTACCCTTAATTGTCAGAATATATCATGCATCGAGTCCAAACCATGCATTCACAATTCAAAAGACATGAACAAAATTAACTTTCGAAAAGAAATATATAGATTAACTCGCCATCCATGACTAGATTGAGTCACCAATAGGAAGTGAGAGCTAGGTCGCAAAGTTTGGACTAAATTGAGCTCTACAAGATCGGGTTTTGATGAAAGATTTGGATTCCAACAAATGAATATGTTGAAGATGAAGTGAGCGAAAAAATGGAGATTGGGATTGAGCTCTACAAGGTCGGGTTTCAAAGAAGATCCGGGATTCCAGCAAATGAAATAGCTAAAAATGAAGAGAGGTAGACAATTAGGATTGGGATTGAGTAGTATTGCGGTCTGGGCTTCATTGATGTCGAAGAGAGCGAATGGAAAGAAGATCAAGAAGAATTGAGGAACCAGACTCTTTTAATAAAATAGATAAAATAATATCTACATACAATAAAATAGCCTTTATATTTGACATGACTGTTGGAGGCAAGTTGTGTCAAAATAGATAAGTTGTGTCAAAATTGTGTCATAAGTCAAATTTGAATTTGACAAAGAAAATTTGGCATAGCCACTGAGGTTACTCTTAGGAGAACAAACCTCGTGGAAGCAATGGGAAGTGTTTTGTGCTCAATTAGAGCATATGCACTGTGCTTAAGCAAACCGGCGAACTGCTTGAGCTGGTGGAGGGCCTCGTCGGTGGTGCTCAAGCAGAGGAGAAATCAAAGATGCACCGCGCAGGAGTTGCTCAAGCAGGACGGAGGTCAACGGAGCTCGAGCTCGAGCAGTTATGGGTTAAGTTGATTCTCGACCAGTTGGCGGGCCCCACAACACGTGGGTGACGTCAGCTGACGGAGCCCACCTCACTCCGGTGAACTTTCGTGGTGTTTTCCAGCGCCGGTGAGCCACCCCGAGACACCACAACACTCTTAATTCCTTCCCCTACGCCTAGGCTCCAAGACCCGCCCCATTTCGAGGTCCAAGAACCCATCGGACTACCATCACACACGAAGGCTGAGTCCGAAGGAAACCCACCAATTTCCACTCCTTACCAAACTGCAAATCACACAAAAACAACACCACGAACAACAAAAACAGCACCACCCATTTCCTTACCTTAGGACCACCACCTTGAGGCCGGCCGGGAAGTCCTCCAGTGAGCCACTCACCACCACGGTTACTCCCTCACTCTCTCTCCTACCAACCAAGCTCACGAACAAGAAGAAAATGAATAAAAAGAAAAGTGAAGTTAACCGGGCCAAGCCCAAAGTGAAGAAGGAAATTGGACCAAAAATAAATCAATGGCCCAAAATGGCCAAGATCAATCCAACGGTCCCGGAATAATCTCACATTTAGCAACAAAAATCCAGAAAATTCCGAATATCGAAACCAATTTCCGCAACTTCCACAAGCTCGTAACAAAAACCTAAATACCATGGCATAAGTGTTTAAACAAAGTCTCAAAGAAAAATCTTTTATTTACCGACAACCCCTAGAGTTACTTCGAAAATTATCGTAAAGCGTGCCATAAGAGTTCGGGTCGTTACAGGAAATCTCGTCGACAATCGGCTTCAATTATTTTGTCGAAATTACAATTCGGATAGAACACGTGTCACTTTCTCATTGATCACTGGAATAGTAACTGCTCAAGCATGCTGCATTATTTTTTGAAACTGCTCAAGTAGTTCAAAAAAGTCAAACTGCTCGAGTAATTGTTCAAGTAATGAGTGCATATGTTCTTAGAAGATATTAATTTATATTTTTTCCTGTGACTCTTTTATTATGGATTTTGGCTAGCTAGCTACATCCAACAATCGCGATCGAGTTAACCAAAAAACCTTACTGGTATATGGTTAGAAAGAGAGTTTACAATTATATGTGTTGGTTCTTGACAATTGACATCGATGACTTCGATCTACTTAGAGAGACATAGAACAAATTCAACCGTGGATGATTAGTTCTATGTAGGTATTTGTTTAGATCAATTTGTTTTCTTGCATCTTTTTAGGGTATGATTTGTCGTAACTTTATTATCGTTTAATTAATTATCTTCACTTTTAAATATAAAAACTTAGAAAACCTAGATAGTTTGAGTAATTTCATTTGCAAAAGCTAGCTTAGCAAAGGAAAACAAATTTGATTCGAATACATATTGTTGTTTTTATATCATGGTTTCGACATGAAATGCATGATCATGAACCGATGGAGGTTGTCAAAATGACGGTCATTTTTAGTTACACTTACGAGATTCTCGTATGTGTCTACTATGTCATATGCCATAGGATATTCAAATTTTTCTAAAGAAATCAAATCAACATAAACCTTACCGTTAATTTTTGCAATGTTTCTAATTAAGCGGAAGCATCCGGTGTCTAAAGTTTCAAAAAATATTAAATGAGAGTCTCCACAATATTCGACTATGAAAATTAATTGATGGATTTGTAATTAATTCTCAATCCCTAACTGGTTTTGTTATTCGAGGAGCATACTGTAACCCAACCTTGGCTGCTACTTTCAAAATTGGTCATACAAACATCTTCACGAAAGAAGCATTGGCACTTAGAGAAAGTCTCCATCAGCTTAACAGGACCCTCGATCAAAGGCTAAATTGATCTTCGTTAATTATTGAAGGAGACTCCAAAATTCTCATAGATGCAATCATTGGCTCAACTGACACTCATTGGCATATCTCTACCATTGTTGCTGACATCTATCGTCTGGTGGATTACCTTCTGGGAGTGATGTTCAAACACACATATCTTTAGAGAATCAAACTTCTTTGCTGGCAGTTTGGCAAAGCTTGGACATAATATGACCTCTTTAACTATTTGGTGTTTTAGTTTGCCTCATGAACCTGTCCATGTCTTTAATTTAGACCTTAAATGTATTGGTTTTCCCGAAAAATTGTCTTCGTAATTTTTTGTGTGCTCTTGTTTGCTTTCTTCACCGAAAAAAGAAGTTTCTAATTATGCAACCATGCATTCCATTTTTTCCTCATTTCTAACTTAAGCCCATTAAATTTCTACTCTTTGTTAATTTCTAGTCAGCACCAACTGCAAGTCTGGCACCACCCTGAGGCCCTGACAACAGTGACAGCATCCCATTCAACGTCGTCGTTTCTCTCACAGCGGTGGTGATTGTGCCCCCAACTGGCACCACCAAGTCCCCCATAATTTAATAAACCCATAAAAGCCTCCAAGAGCACAATCGTCAAATCCCCATCACCACCCCAGATGGCGGGAATAAGAGCCGTTGCTAATTAAACCCCCCTCCCTTTTGGCGCCAAACTCTCACTCGGTTTCATCTGCCCGGAAAACACTTCGGGCAGCTCTAATTGGTGCTTTCATTGGTTCCTTACTTCCTTAAACAATATATGTATATATCAATAGTTCTATACCCTTATATATATATACATCTCATTCCTCAAAGCAAAGCTCTTTCTCATATTATTTTCCCTCTCCTAAAGAAATTTTAGACCTCTCTCTTTCCCCCTCCCCACCATTAATTTTTTTTTCAAAGCCATTTTGGGTTCCCTCTCTTTATTCCTCCATAGCCGCCTAGCTTCTTCAACTCGTTTAATTGGTTTCCTCCAAAGATAACAAAAGAACCAATCTTTCTTCTTATTCCATATTGTTCCGATTCTCGCCTCAAATACCCATCTAGCTTTTAAAATTTCCATTCTTAAGTTCCTTGTTTTGTTCTGATTCTCCAGATCAAGAACTTACCTTTTTGGCCGTTTAAGTAAAAATGGGCTTTTCGAAGAAGTCACAAGTTCTCGACGGAGGCTTGGAATCCGAAAGTAAGAAGTGGGTAATAGCCGGAATCTCGGTACGAGTTAAGCCGATAAAGACCACCACCAAGGTGCAAAGAGCTGAGGAGGCTAGTGGTGATGAGAATGAGGCTGGTTCGACGACCCCAAAAGAAGCGAGGATACCGGAGAAGCTTAAGTGTCCGGCGGCTCCGAGAAAGCGGCGGCCGACTCCGGTGTGCAACTTTAATGGAGTGAGGGAGTATTTCATCCCACCGGATTTGGAGACTGTTTTTAAGCTTCATGTGGAGAAACCAAGCTGAAGAGTTGAACTTGAGGGAAGAAGAAAAAAAGAGAGAATTTAGAGATGAGATTTAGGAGGTTTTGCTTTGTTGTGTTTTATTTTTTATATATTTTTTTTATGTATTGTAAGTTATGTTCTATGTTTGCTTATGGCTTTTGGTTCTATGTTATGAGTAGGGAGTAGCAGTAGGGAAAGAGATAGGAGAGGAGTTTGATGTTGTACAAAGATATGAAGAGTTCATGTAATGGGTATTTTTTAGTTTAGTGAAAGACTGAAGAGCTAGTTCATATATGATAGTCATGCATGTTTTACTGGTTTTTAATGGATGTTTTTGCTGGCTATGTTGATGACTTCATGTTCAGAAATATTATAAGTTTTAATGAGAACAGTATGGTTTTATACTGTTATGTTAATATTGGTGTATTCTAGGATTTCTAGGTTAGCCAGATAGTGAAGATTGATGAGTAGCTAGTTCATATTTTGTATAGCAAGTTTGAAGCTAGCTTTAAGATGCTTTTGTAGTTTGTGTTGGAACTTGGAATGCAGTAGTAGTAGTTGCAGTAGTACTTGCTAGCTTGTTTATTGCTTTGTCTTGGTTTCTAATTATCAGTATCTATGGAGGAAAGGAGAAAAGATGTAATTAACCTTGTCTTGAATTGGGTATTCTAGCTAGTTTGTGCCCAGGTTCTTTTTCAGAGACTTCGTTATTTCATATATGAAGATAGCTTGGGTTCAAGCTTAAAGAAGGCAAGGATGTCTTCGCCTGATTTAAGGAAGCTAGGCAAGGATACTCTATTTTGGTGTTTAACTGTTAATTATCACTTTAAGTTTTTGTATGTGTGGTTGGTTGTGTCAGTCATGCATAATTAACACTCTAACAGTAGTAGAGTAGTATAGAAAACTTTGCCTCACTTTTTTACTGGTTTACATGGATGTGGGTGGAATATTGTAAAGCTGTTGGCAGAGTGAGGGGAGTACATTCATTTACTGCATCTCTGATCTCTCTTCCTCTCTGGCTCTCTGCTATCACTGATCATGATCAAGATTCTTTCTTTTCCGCTTTAATTCTCTGCCCCCAAAACCAATGGTTTATGGCCCTTAGTTTTTACACTACTGAGTACTGACTAGGCCTGGCAATTGGGCGGGTTAATACATGATCCGCCCGTTACCGCCCAATAATGACCCATTAAAACCCGCCCATTAACTAATCGGGTTATTAATGGGTGACCCGATAACAACCCGTTATCAAAACGGGCGGTTTCGGGTGAACCCGTTAGCCCAATAACAACCCGATAAGAATTCATAAAACCTAACTCTAAGGTTTTTTTTTTAAGAAATAATAATAAAAAAAATGAGGTAATAAAATAATTTTTTATTTTATTTTGTAAAAAAAGGCTTAACAGGTTTTATCGGGCCCCAATTGATAACCCGTTATCTTATCGGGCTAACCCGATATAACCCGTTAAACTTAACGGGCTATATCGAGTTGAACCCGTTAATGACCCGCCCACTAATAATCCGCCCGAACCCGTCCATTTGCCTGGTCTAGTACTGACCTCTCTGCCCTCAGCCATTTCCCCCTCGATCCTTCCTTAAATGGCCCTGAATCCCAGTTCACTAATATGAGAAATTCTTACCTGTTATACACAAATATATGTCTCTAGCTTCTTGCATGTTTCATTTCTTGGACCTAACAAATAATCCAACAAACTTAAATTTTAGTAGATGACCAAATTAAAGTCGTCCTTATTCAAAAGTAAATCCTTTTCATAACAAAGGTATTCCTGCACGGATGCTTCTTCATGATTGGTGATTGACTGTGACAAATATATCACATAGTCTTATAAATTAGTTGCTGATGATCAAATTCAACTATTCAAGTACCCTTTTATGAGTTTTATCCATGCTCTCTGCCAGAGCCTCTTTAATCTTCTTCTCTATCCGACCCCACCCCACATGACTCACTTCACAATCACCTGAAACTCTATCTCAGTCTCTCTCCCTTATAACAAAGCCAAGTACCTTGAAATGCTGCTATCTTTGATAGTTAAAAGACATAGCACTCATAATATGATGCAGAGAGAGATTAGAATCCAATGTGGGGTTTGGAGGGCTTGTTTGGTGTAGCTCCAGGTTAAAATGCTTCTGTGCACTTGGTGACAAAGACGACTTGTAATTGAGGATAAGGTTTTGGACATGTTTTTCATACCCCCAAACACACCCAATTGTTTATCTAAGCTCATGACGCATAATAAACAAAGGACTCTAGGGATTAGGAATTTAGGATCCCTTAGGGTTTTGGGTTCTAAAGAAATGGTAGAGGAAAGTTTGTACGTAATAAAAATTTGAGGGGATGATCGGATTGTTTTGTCAGATTGAGTCATTTTTAGTCTTCATCATTTGGCTTGCGAAACTTAGAGGCTCACGAAATCTTAATAAGTTTAAATTTAACCCGACTCAAAAAAAGCCCGTAATAGGCCGGATCCTTCGATCTGTGGACCGGACTTGGCTTGGTGTATCAAGCCCGGCCCGACCCATAGGCCTGGCCCTGCCCGAAAACGCATCTTATATTTTAATTTCTAATACTTAATATATGTATTATAATTTAGATCTATAAAAAAAAATTGTAATAAGGAAATAATGTTGTAATCTCTCTACTAGTTAAATCTTCTCTTTATAGAAGAAAACAAGACTAAGGAAATAAGACTACAACAAATTACTAGTTTAATTTTTTCTTTATATGTAGTCACTCTTTAAAGTGAAAACAAACTCTAATGTTTATTTTTCTTCATATTACATTTTTCTTGTCTACTTAGATAGTTGAATTTGCTCTTACATTCTCAACTTGCCTACTTGACCTTAATTAATAAATTTAGTTTTATATAAAAAAATATATTTTATTCTTTGTTTTGAAGTTCTATATGAGTTTTGATTTAATGTTTGAGTGTTGATCTAATATTTGCGACTAGTGCGTTGAAACTTATTTTTTATGTAGAAAAGAATTAGGTCAGGCCTGGCCCGAATTTTATAGAGATACCTGGCTCGGCCCAACTCGGCCCTTAGAATCGGGTCGAGCTTGGACTTCACAATTTTGCTTAAAGCCCGACCCGTAATTATTATATTTTCTTAAAGCCCGACCCGCAAATTCTAGTCCGACCTGTTGACGACCCCTAGTCATTTCTTTGGATTTGGATAAGCAAGATAGAGGCTTTAGTGGTGCAGTGGTTAAACTTTCATGCTTTCATGATGTCATGAAGTGGATCATGTTTTGTGCTTTCTAATTGGAGGTTTTCTTTGACATAGTTTTTGGCTTCCAAGATTAGCTACTTGTTTCTTTTAATTTCTTTACTAGATTTTATGAAGATACCACAGAAACTAATCCTACATGGAAATGACATTTAGCAAACTTGCTTCTACTCTAGTGTTTGTGCTTATGTTATTAACTTGATGTGCTTTTGGTTGATAAGGTGTTTGGTTGGAATACGTCTAAATTGGAACAATTCGCGGGCAGAGAAAATGATGTGTTCAAGTTGCCTTGAATATGCTAAGAGCCTAAGACAAAGACCGATAAACTGTCCAACAAAATGAAGCATTGAACTTCTTCCTCTCACTCTTGATTATGACCTAGATAAGTGAGTAATTTTACAATATTTATTAAAATTACGATAAATATCCTGCACACTTACGTGGCGCACATTATCAATAGAGTCGTAGATGAAGTTCTTAACACCAGTAACCGTAGCGATATTGTAGTGAAATCTTAACATAGCATGCAAGAGTGACGTGTTAGTGACGCCACGATGAGTACATTCCGATTCAAGATTCATCAGTACAGACTACAAAGTCTAGAAATTACAAAGCTAGTGTCGGTTTCAGCGTTTCGATATAGCTGCTTGCAATTGACACTTTGACGGTGGTCTCTCAGTTTCTCACCCGCTAAGAAATTAAACAATCCTTGTCGTTCGCTTTGTCAAATATGACATGTTTCTATCTATTTAGCGACCCTCTACCTCACAGATTGGAGGAGTACACAGATCACGTACAGATGAAAGGAGCACTTGTTCTTGTCCTCATGGAACAGCTAGCTTCCTTCATGTTCCTTTGGACAAGACAAGAGCATAGTTCTATACACATCAGTCGGTGTTTCGAATACCCTTTAATTCGCGTTCAAATCTCATTGACTAGCATAATGAAGGAAAATCTCATAATTCAAATCAATCTTTGAATTTGAACCTTTCGAAAACAAAACAAAAAATCAAACTTTGAATTTGAACCTAGAAAGTTTTGAAAAATACCGTTTATGTAAATATCTCAATAAACAGAAAAATAAATAAAAAACTTATTCAAAGCTGCATGAGATTATCGAGTGTGACATGTATAATCGTCAAGAACATTTAGCACGTTGCATCTTTAGTAGTGAGACTCTTCATTTTCAATGTGAAAGTTTTTTTCCATTCACATTCTCGTACGTGTAGCGACATTTTAAACTAATCACGTGGACAACATATATAAATGACGATGAACACATATAACCGGCATTTGACAAGACACGTGGAAGAACCGCTTTGATACCATGCATGTATGTTGTCCATGTCAAATGATCAAATATCTAATAAAGTTTAGTTTCTAACAATAATAGGGGTCGAACTCCTCCACTTGAATAAATCATGGCTTCTATACCATCTAAGTGTTAATTTACATCATAATTGAGAGGATCTAAGAAATCAACGTATGCATTTTTGTGCTAAATCCTAGACATCACTTGGGCATATGAGCACATTGTTTACATGAATGATGAATCCATGAGATGGACGAGAGAGTCAAAGATGGAACAAACAAAGGTTTAGAGGAACAAGGGATATAAATGGGGATATGGATTATGGTTTAGAAATCGGTGATTTAGCGTTTAAGGCTTTAAGCTATAGAGGAATAATAAGGGAATCCAATGGTTGAAGGAAAGGTGGTAGACACGTACACACTTAAAAGGGAATCCTAAGACAACCAAAAAATTAATAACGTTAAAAATCCTTTTCTCTCAATTTCACAAATATAATTAGATTATTATCAATTTCTCTCTTTCTCCTTACCTCATCGATTTCCGTTCCGTTTTGTTCTCTCTCTCACAAAGCTCTGACTTTTTGTTCTTACGCGTTTTGAGCTGCCCGAGCTGCCCGTTGGCTTTTGGCGCGAAAACCTTCCTTCTCACCGCCATAAGTTTGGCGCCATAAATTTTTGTGAGCCCGCGAAAATAGTGGGCCGAGATTCCCTAATTATTATTATTATTTATTTCTCTGTTGGGTTTATTGGGCCGTATAAGTACAAAATAGGTGGGTGATATCTGTACCGCTTGATTTGGCGTTGGGCCCCACCAACGTCAATGTTCTTCTTTGCCGTAGTAAATTCACTAAATTGTTCATGATGGAACTTCCAATCTTATTTCATTGATACACAAACCTCCTACGGTTTTGATCTGAGGTTCTAATTTAGCTATGTTCATGATGGATAACAAGTACTCAATAGGTCGAGTTTGTATGATTTTGTGTTATCTGTTTATGCTTATAGGTGGAGTTTATATTTCTGTTTTTCTATTTATATTTGAAAATTGGAATCTTCATTTCTATCCAGAAATTTCATTTTGATTTGGAATTGCCGTGTCATATTAATCCTATCGCTCTTCTATCTACAACAAATCCTAAACGGAATAGGAAAGGCAATATGAATAGCCAAGCTACCTACTGCGTGTGTATATATATATATATACACACACATAGTAACGTACACATGGAAAATGGCTTGATTGTTCCTATTTCTAGACTCCGTCCGAGTGCCTCGGACAGAGTCGCTTCTGCCCTCTTTGTCGATTTGAAATGCCGGCCAGAGATATTCATCTATAGATAGAGCCCTACAGGTTGTATTGGTTTAGCGTGTATATATTAGTGCTTGATGTAAATGTTCATGATTATAAACTAGTTCTGTATATATGTTCAACTATATATATGATCATTGTTAACTACCAGAGAATTAATTTGTAACTCATAGGAAGAAAGGGGATATACATGAAATTGAAATTCTAGCTGTACATTTAATCATGTCACTCTTCCATAAGATCTCCTAAACGGAGTAGGAAAGGGAATATGAATAGCCTAGCTACTATATATACATATAGACATCTATTACGTACACAATGGCTTGATCAAACCTCGCAATGGAATCAACTAGCATTATCGAGATGGAGCCAACCTACGCATGGTTTCGCCGCCACAGCGTGAGAATTGGCTCCATAGCCTCCATAGCGGACGTCGACGAAGAACAACTACGTGGACCGCGCTGCCCAGTGGTCACCGTCAACATTCACCCGGAGATTTGTTACTATGATTTCAATAATGATGGTCTGCTACATACCCCCTAATTTGTCTATCAATGACTTGGAAACCAAGTACTCAAAATGCTTACAAACAGGTGGATGCAGTCAAAGACACCATGGGCTACAGCCCACTCTGTTTTTTGAGTTGATTAAAAAAAATAAACAATTAGTATAGAAATTCTTGTGTCTCACCCATCAACATTTCTCTCAGAACTTCTTTTGCTAAAGATATTGCCTAATCCGGATCAATCCTCACAACCTAGCCTTTGTCCATTGCAACTCTCTCTCTCTCTCTCTCTCTCTCTCTCTCTCTCTCTCTCTCTCTCTCTCTCTCTCTCTCTCTCTCTCTCTCTCTCTCTCTCTCTCCCTCCCTCCCTCCCTCGTATGAGTTCTTCCTCTGTCGTTGTGCATGTCGTTGCTGTTCCATGGGGTTTGATTTTTCTTCTCTAATCTTTAACTTTTTTTGGATAATTTTTCTTAGAAATAATTGTTGAATGACTTGATATCATATGATGCAGGAGGAGCTGCTACGAGTTTGATACCAACAATGAATGCAAAGCCAAAAAGACAAGCCAAGGCCCCAGCGTATCTCAAGGAATTTGTGACCAAGTAATTAGCTTCTGTTAAGATTAGAATTTCCTAGTTAAGTTACGTTTGATTCTCTTTCCTTTAAGAACTATGTTAGATATCCTATTTAAGGGACAACTTTGTTGTTTAGGAGTTAGTTGATTTTGATTAGAAAAACTACGGTTGCAAACTGTTTGCACCTATGTAAGTTTGAGAGTTATTCTCTAAAGTTTGAGTGCTAGTTTGCCTGAGACGTAGGCTGTTTCTATTCTCCGTTCACCATCAAATTGGTATCAAGAGCACATGTTTGTTTAAGCTGAGCGTGATGGATTCCATGGCTCATCATAGGTTTGATGAAGGCTATATGATGGATGGCCGGGACGGCAACACTGACATGAACGAGATCAAGAGAATACTTTCTCGACTTTTTTAATGTATATCTTTCATGGAAATCCAGAACCACGAGGGTGATGGGATAAGAGAAAGAGATGTGAATCCTTTCAGAAACGAAGGGAGGGGACCTCATAGGGGTTTTGACTTAAAGGTTGATATCCCCAAGTTTGAAGGAAAACTAAGGACGGTTGAGTTTGTAGACTGGTTAGACACGGTTAAACGAGTCTTTGACTACAATGAAGTTCCTGACGAGAAGAGGGTGAAGATTATAGCGGTCAAATTGGTGAAGAATGCTTCTGGTGGTGAGAGCAGTTGAAGGTGCGCCGAGAGCATCTCCGAAAATCTAAAATCAAAATATGGGAGAAGTTAATGAAAGAGTTTAGAAAGAAATACCTTCCAGAAAATTATTTATAAGCCAATTATCTCAAGCTACATAATTTAAGGCAAGAAAATTGAAGCATTGATGAATACATGGAAGAGTTTGATGTACTCACCATGAGGTCTGCTATTACCGAAAGTGAAGAACAGACTGCCACTAGGTTCTTGGCGGGGCCGAAGAGAGAGGTTCATGACGTGGTGGTTCTACAACCATGTTGGGGTTACAACGAGGTATACCAACTCACCCTTCAAGTAGAGAAACAACAACGGGGACGTTTTAGGAGAAATCCATTCGACGACTTGGAAAGCAAGAAACCTATCACAATGGGAGTTCCAAAACCTATTGACAATGGTAAGAAGGAAGCAACTAGAATCAAGGAGGAACTAAAATCTGAGTCGAAGAGGATCATCAAATGCTTTAAGTGTTCTGGTCTAGGTCATATTGTCTCCGAGTGCCCTAATCGAAAGATGGTGACTCTTATTGAAGATGTGGACGGTAGTGGCAGCAAGGACTTTAATGAACAACACGTATATGAGAACTATGACAATAGTGAAGAGGAAGATGTGACATGGAGTGACCAGGGAGAGTCCTTAGTTATCAGGAGGGTGAGGAACGTCACAAAGGTTGAGGAAGATCCAGAGTGGTTACGTTACAACATCTTTCTCACTAGATGCACGTCCAATGATAAGGTATGCAATGTGATTATAGATAGTAGGAGTTGCAAGAACATAATATCCCAAGAGATGGTGGATAAGTTAAATCTAGCAACAGAAAGAAAGACTAAGCCTTACAAGCTGTCTTCTTTCAAGAAAGGAGGAGAGGTTTGTGTAAGTCAGTGGTGCTTAGTACCGTTTTCAATCGGAAAAAATACAAGGATTCTCAGTGGTGTGATGTAGCACCAATGGATGCATGTCACCTCCTTGGTAGGCCTTGGCAGTATGATCGTAAAGCCATACACAATGACCACTCCAATATTTATTCTTTTAAAAAAGAAGGCATAAAGATCATATTAGGACCATCACGAGTTAAACATTGGGGTAATACAATGAAACATTTGGAGAACTTGCTCACCATGAATAAATTTGTACATGAGGCAGAGAGTGAGGGCATTGCCTTCATGCTTGTTAGGAGAGAAATTGAACACACGCAACATGCATGTCCCAAAGAAGTGAGATTATTTCTAGAAGAATTTAAGGATGTTTTCCCAGAAGAACTACCATAGGGCTTGCCTCCTCTTAGGGATATACAACACCAAATAGACCTTGTTCCAAGGGCAGTACTTTCAAATAGACCACACTACCGCATGAGTCCCCAAGAGTATGAAAATCTCAACAAACAAGTGACTCAGTTGTCAAGGAAGGGTGTGATATGGGAGTATGAGCCCTTGTGTTGTGCTAGCTCTATTGACACCAAAAAAAGATGGTACATGGAGAATGTGTGTTAGCAGTAGAGCCACTAACAAGATTACAGTGAAGTATCGATTCCCCATACCACAATTAGAGGATATGATCGATCACTTGGCAGAGGCAAAAGTGTTTTCTAAAATAGATCTTTGTAGTGGATATCATCAAATTCGAATGAGCCTGGTGTTGAATGGAAAACAGCTTTTAAAACAAGGGATGACTTATTCGAGTGGCTTATCATGCCATTTGGATTTTCTAACGCGCCAAGCACATTCATGAGAGTTATGAATCATATTTTTCGACCTTTTATTGAAAAATTTGTAGTTGTCTATTTTGAAGACATCTTGGTTTACAGTGTGACTAGGGAGCAACACATGCAACACATATGACAAGTTTTCGAAGCATTAAGGGAGCAACAATTATTTGCAAACCTAAAGAAGTGTGAGTTCTTGAATGATGAGGTAGTGTTCCTTGGGTTTATAATCTCAGCCGAAGGTATACAAGCAAACCCAAGAAAAGTTGAAGCTATTATTGATTGGACGACGCCCCAAACAATCTATGACCTATGCAGTTTTCATCGCCTAGCTTCTTTCTACCATAGGTTCATCATAAATTTTAGCACAATCTTATCCCCCATGACAGATTGCTTGGGTAACAAGGTGTTCAAATGGACTGAGGCTGCCGAGACAAGTTTTCGGGCTATTAAAACTGCCACGACTCAAGCTCATGTCCTTGCTCTTCTAGATTACAACAAAGTGTTTAAAGTAGATTATGATGCATTCAAAGTGGGAATTGGTGCGGTATTAAGTCAGGAACGTAAACCAGTGGCATTCTATAGTGAGAAACATAGGGATGCAAGGCTGCGATATTTAACTTACGATGTCGAGTTCTATGCCATTATACAAGCTTTGAAGCACTAGAAACAATACTTGATTTTTAAGGAGCTTATTATATATTCTGATCATAAAGCTCTCAAGTACATCAATGGACAACAAAAGCTGAATCGTAGGCATGCATGTTGGGTAGAGGAGTTACAAGAGTTCAACTTCGTACTCAGACACAAGGCAGGAGTCCAGAATAGAGTCGTTGATGCACTGAGCTGTAGAGTCATGTTGCTAACAGCCATGAGGGTCCAAGTCGAAGGTTTTGAGCACTTAAAATCTTTGTATAAGGATGATGCAGCCTTCAAAAAAATCTGGGAGCATTGTAGCAATATAGGACCACATGATGAATTCCATGTTCAGGAAGGTTACTTGTTTAAGAGCAGTAAACTTTGTGTACCAACCAGCTCAATGAGGCTTTGGATCATTGAAGAGTAGCATGCAGGAGGCTTGGGAGAGCATTTTGGACTGGATAAGACAATAGCTCTTGTCAAAGAGAGGTTTTATTGGCCGAAGCTCCAAAGGAATGTGACTCGATATATACAACGGTGCCAGATTTGTCATCTTACAAAAAGTAGAAGTCAGAACACGGGACTCTATACTCCCCTGCCTGAGCCACAAGCACCGTGGGTTGACGTTAGCATATATTTTGTTGTCGAGTTACCAAGGTTTTGTGGTAGTTTTGACTCCTTATTTGTCATTGTTGATCATTTTTCCAAGATGACACACTTGGTTCCCTGTAAAAAGGCGATGGATGCAAGTCATGTTGCAAAGCTGTACCTTGATGAAGTTGTGAAGTTGCATGGGATTCCAACAACCATAACGTCGGACAGGGATTCCAAATTTGTCGGTCATTTTTGGAGAACTTTGTGGCGCAAGCTAGAGACTAAGTTACAGTTTAGCAACGCTTACCATATGCAAACTGATGGCCAAACTGAAGTTGTTAACCGTTCATTGGGGAGTTTGTTAAGGGCTTTGGTGAAAGAAAATTAAGGTAGATGGTGTGATGCTCTACCACAAGATGAATTTTCCTATAATAGTTCAAAGCACATGAGTATTGGGATGAGTTCGTTTGAAGTAGTATATGGCAGTAACCCTCAAAGCCCTATTGATTTGGTTCCACTGCCACTTAATGATTGATTCAGTGGAGATGCAAGTGAGATGGTTCAACACATTAAACAACTTCATGACATGGTGAGGCAACATCTTGTAAAGAGTAACCAGAAATACAAGGAACACGCTGACAAACATCCCCGATTTGTTGAATTCAAAGTTGGAGACTTGGTGTGGCTTAACCTCAAGAAAGGGAGATTCCCGCGCGGCAAATTCGGAAAGCTTCATGATCAAGGAGGCGGTCCTTACAAAGTTTTGCAGAGAATTGGTGACAATGCTTATGTGCTCGATCTGCCAGCCAATATGGGAGTATCTACCACTTTCAACGTTGGAGATTTACAACAGTACCATGGAGAAAATTCATCTGACATTACAAACTTGGGGACGAGTTTTTTCAACCCCGGGAGACTGATGCAGGAGTTGCTACGAGTGTGATACCAGCAACGAATGCAAAGCCAAAAAGACAAGCCAATGCCCCAGCGTATCTCAAGGACTTTGTGACCAAGTAATTAGCTCTTGTTAAGATTAGGATTTCCTAGTTAAGTTATGCTTGATTCTCTTTCCTTTAAGAACTATGTTAGATATCCTATTTAAGAGACAACTTTGTTGTTTAGGAGTTAGTTGAATTTGATTAGAAAAATTACGGTTGCAAACTGTTTGCACCTTTGTAAGTTTGAGAGTTATTCTCTAAAGTTTGAGTGCTAGTTTGTCTGAGACGTAGGCTGTTTTTGTTCTCCGTTCACCATCATCATATCTCATATCTTCTTTGCTGCTTATTGTGAATCTAAGTTTTATTTTCTTCATGTAGTAGCATAACATACGTAGCTTAGTTACCTATTTGTTGATATAGTCTTTACTAATTTTGCGACCAAATTCGATTTGAAATACTAGTTAGCATCTACGTACGTATGTTTGGGCTGTTATTATAACAGTGGTGTGCAAATACAAAATTCTTGAAGAGCAATTATCTTGCTTCTCAAAACTACCTTAAATTTTTTATCCGTTGTGCGTAAAATATATCCCGCCTACCCCGTTTCCAAATCCTGTATTCAACCCTGCATAAAAAAGAATTACAAGCCTTGGGACCTAATACGTCGAGTACTTGGTCTTCACAATTTGTCTTTGAAGTTGGGGGGAGATATGCTATTGGAGATGGTGCCGAAAGTACTCGATCCCCATGATCACGACTGGGTGCTGAGCATTTTAGATGACATTGTCAAAGTTGGCACGGACGGTTCATGCGCCTTGGATATTGAGCTATCCATGGAGGAGCTGACATTGGAAGTTAGCATGCATACAATCATGTACGATTGCCCCTTTAGCGATCCATCTTCTGATGACGACGACGACGAAGTTCCAGTTCCGGTGAAAAAAACACCGGCGAATAAGTCGTAGGAGGTGTTAGTATAGCACCATTAGTTCATGGATTAAACATACTTACCCACTTAAGCAGGTAATCAACATTTACCTGACCACCCGAAAGACCACCAAGCAGGCTACAACTTCACTCGCAAGACCGAGCCTATCCGATCGGGCACGCGCCCGACACCCGACAAGCGCACACCCGAATACTCGACCCACATGACAGCAAGTACAGCCCTATCCCACATCGAAGAGCACAAGCAAGCAACAATCTCACCCACCTATATAGGTAAGGCATTTACTACAGGTAAGAGGACAATTAATTCCATCGCATTCAATTCGACCCAGACATTGATTCCAATCTTAAATAATCTAACCTACTTTCTTACACGTTCGCTTGACTGTTATATCCAATACATCCTCTAACTTAGGCATCAGAGCATTGAAGGCAGGCCGACCCTGTCTTCACCATCTGACCACCGGTTTGTTGTATTCTTCTAACAGTAGGAGCCGAACATCCGAATCTGCATACCCGAACACCCGAAGAGAGAGAAAGTACCCGATCATCCGAACAGCCCCAACGTTCGGACAACCAAAAAGAGGAGATTACTCATACTTGGTTCTGCCCGATTACGTCCCGCGTAATCCAGTAGAAACAGGAGGCTCAAGGTAGAAGAAAAGGAATTAGGGAGGGTGATAGCTGTAGTGTTTGTTTGGAAGAGTTTAAGAAGCACTAATATGCTGTTAAATTGGAATGCGAGCATGCGTTTCATAGATCTTGCATATACATGTGGCTAGAAATTAAGAGTCACCTCCGCCGTTATTGTCGATTTGAGATGCCGGGGTTGCCGGTGAGAAGCGGGCCGGAGATATTCATCTAGATCTTGATGATGTAAAATTGTAATATTGGTTAGTGTATCAATGTTGTAGATTTTTTTTTATGAGAACAAAAAAGTGGTCATATTATACTTTGACTATTCTCTCCTAAGAAATTTTTTGTTTAAAAAAGACGATAAATTAAAGAGATTATATGAAATAATAATCGTGTGTAAATTTTTATTGAGAATGAAGAACTACTTGATATAATAAGAATTCTAATACATTACTCTACACATATATGGTCTCAGCTCCCTTATTTTTTACATATTCTACCGGAACATAAATATCTTCAACAGTTTAATCCTTGTCACTCTCCCACAATGATTCCTAAATGGGATAGGAAATGGAATACGAATACCCTGATCTGCTTACCAGAAAAGTCGATGCCTATGGAATTAGGACGTCGTGGACTTGATCTTCAAGGTCTGCCTTCGGAGATGGGGCGAGATGTTCTCTCGCAGACGGTGTCGGATTTTTTCTACCTTCATAATCTAAAGTTGCACCTTAATTGGGTGCCGAGTATTGTGAATGGCATTGTTAAAGTTGGCACGGACGCTTCATGCGCCTTGGATATTGAACCATCCATGGAGGAGCTGACCTTGGAAGTTGGTATGCAAATAATAGTGTGCTCATGCCCATTGACCGATTTTAATTTTTCCGACCACGACGAAGAAGTTCCGGTGACACCGGCGGGTAAGTCCTCTGTTAGGGAGCTACCAAGGAAAAGGGTGAGTGTCGTTAAAAAGGGTGATAGGTGTATTATTTGTTTGGAAGAGTTTATCAGGCTCAACTATGTTGTTAAACTGGAATGCCAGCATATGTTTCATAGCGTCTGCATATACAAGTGGCTACAAAGGAGTCGCTTCTGCCCTTTATGTGGATTTGAGATGCCGGCCGCCGGAGATATTCATCTCTAGAGGTTATATTGGTTAGTGTCTCACTGTATCAGTGTATAAGATTATATACCAGTTCAGTATATGTTCAATTTTATCTTTTGACCGATGTTGAATTTAAAGAGTGGAAGATCGACGAGCCACCAAGGATCGATGAAACTTCAGAAATCCAAAAGTGACGTTCAATCTTGGATGGACGGGTGGCTACTTAGTACTTACCAAGAGAATGACTTCACATCTAGAAAATCCAACCAAATAGGTACCTTTGCATCTTTCAATGCTTTTTAAGTGGGAATAGATGCTGCACTATGCATTACAATATGTGATCTTTAAGGCAAGCAGCAGTGACATGCTATGAACTCTTAAGATAACTCTAAACACTTGCATAACATGGAAAAACATAGTGCTTAACGATTAGGCAATTTGTTCTCTAAGCAAACCAGCATAGCCACAAATCTGATGTAGCACAGAATATGCAAAGGCTCATCCAAAAAACAGAAGCAAAACAGATGAAAGAGATAGCACACCACATAAACGAATCAATCGAGAATCAAGTATACATGTCGCAATACAGTGTGAAGTATGAAGGAATTCACAGGAATTGAATAGCAACAATGACAGAAACCTTAAAAAGAAAACGATGGAATGTATTATTAACACAACAAACTTATAAGATTCTGCACAGATAAATATACAATTATTGAGAGCATAATTTATAACAGAAGCACTTACAATTAATAACAGAACAAGTGTAGTGATAAATACCTGTTTCCTTTGAAACATTTATTGACAAATGATAAACATATACATCCGTCGTCGTTTTGGCAATCATCAAGCAACAGCTTCGATGAACTTATGCGACGCCCACGTTTTTGCGACATCTGATATCTTGCTTTGCTCCACCTGCACCTGTCTCAGCTGAGGAGAGTTCAGTACGAAGAACTCAATAGCTTCGGCTTGAATCCCACCACAGTGCACTATATCAACACTCTCCAGACGTTTACAGCTCCTCAACAAAGAAGTAAGGGATACATTAGTAATCCCATTACAGCCTCTCACCCTCAACACAACCAAATTATTACACGAAACAAGCATTGACATGAACTCCTTATCAAGCAACATTTCATTGTAAGACAAGTCCAATTTCCTCAGCTGCCTTAGATTCTGTCCTAATGTGGACAACAGCCCCGGTTCCCTTTCAACCACATCGCAATTTATCAGCGCTAATTCCTCGAGGCCAGAACTCGCAGCAGTCCCAAGTGCCTTTAGCCCTTCACCGCTGACAAGACAACAGCTCTGAAGTCTAAGACTCGAAAGGCTTCTGAAGTTCGTTGCAACAGCCAATAGATGATCATTCCTAAGGTCAAGAGGCAATCGAAAGTCGAGTTTCTGCAAATTGCAATGAGATTGGCTCAAAAATCTAAGCAGACCCTCCCTGCTACCACCATCATAAATCAAAAGAGAAGTCAGAGAATCACAATTCTCAGCCAATTTCAACAGAACACCATCGACTATACTCCTACAAGTCCTCAGCTCAACTTCTTGAACACTCTGCAAGCACATAACAAATGACGAAAACGACCCTTCATCCCCAACTCCCTCACAGCTTTTCAGCTGCAATTTCTTCAGCTTCTTACAGTTCCTCCAAAGCCAACTCAATCCCAAATCCCTACCTCCAATCCCAGATATACTAACACTCTCCAAACCCAATTCAGCATCTACAGAAAACCCATGATCATTCTCTTGATCATGACCAGTACCCCCAGAGCAGACCATGATCGACAATTCTCTCAATTTAGTTAAACTGATAATCCACACCAGGATCAGAGGCCTGGAGAGACTAATAGATAGAGAGGTGAGTTGGGTACATGAAGTAGAGAGAGAACTGAGGAAGGAGAGAGAAACGGGACCCGCCAAGAACCTGAGGCTGTGAAGCTGAGCACAAAATGTACAGACCAACAGAAGGAGGTGATCAGCTAGAGTGTTCTTGGGGACTTCAGACAAGACAAGAGAGAGAGAAGAGAGAAAAGGGTAGTGAGAGAGGAGGGAAGAGAGAGAAGAGATGGCGGAATCGCCGTCGTTTACGGCGAGGCGGAGAGAAAGAGAGGTTCTTGAGGTGCGGTGGAGATGAAGCCAGCGTTTGGAGACCAAAGAAACAGTGGAGGATGAAGAAAGTGGAAGTCTTTGGAAGATTTCTTGTACGAGTTCATCACAGAGCAACTTGTCCATCGCTGAATTCTCTATGGTCTCACACAAGTTCTCTTTTCTTCATGATCATAAGAAATGGTCCTCTGCTTCTTGTTTCCTGGTTCCTACCTACCAAGAAGGCTGAGGCTGACAATTGACTATGGCTATGGCTTTGGACTTGGTTTGGTTCCTTAGCTTTTGCTTATAGAGAGTTCTAGTGTTTCTGTCTTAAGAAAGATAGCGTGACACTCTTGCGATACAACAAGTGGCAACATGGGAGTGGAGATTGCTAAAAGCTAGTGAATAATTTTGATAATAGTATATTAGTCACGGAGATAGGTTCCAACCGCTACAGCCGCCTCAATTTCTTATTCTTGGGCGCTGTCTAACTCTCTTCTAATACTTATACCAGGGTAAAAGTTCTATAAAATTTTTGAAATTTTTTTTATCTCCAATTCATGAAAATTTTAGTTCTATATCTTAAAATTAAGTCCTATATCCTCTTTTGAGTTCTATAATAGAACTTTGAATGAGGTATAAAATCTTACAAAAATTAGTGAACGCAGATAAAAGAAGAACATGTAGAGAGAGAAAAATGAGTCTTAAAATGAGATATAAAACCTTAATAGTTGAAGATGAAAAAATCTTATAATGAATAATAATTTTATAAGGTCTTATAATAAGGTATAGGACTTTGATAGTTGGAGATGCTCTTACGTGATGAACTGAACCAACGAGCAAGAAAACTCTCGTATGAAAATGGAGGATAGTAATTAGTAAATATGACATACACCGTTGTGATATACACTATCAAAACAGCACAGCAAATCAAATTTTGTAAAGACGTCTTCATCACCATCCTTCCTAATAAATATGAGTATCTGATTACAGCTTTTAGGAGAGAGACATTATTCTCTATTGGAGGTATTCCACCAATACTCTTCATCAAAGGAAACAACAACCGATTGGGACCAAGAACGATTCCGAGAACTAAGAACAAAAACATGAAAGCCTACCCGCGATTTGGATCTAATAATTGCAAACCTAATATGGCAGTGCACAAGTTCTTTGGAGGTTAGAGGTTAGAGTACCACTACCATAGGTCTCTTGAAACTGCAATAGATATAAAGTGATACTCTACCAACCAATCAAAAGGAAGAAAACACCATAGCCATCATAGTAATTCCCAATTTTTTTTTATCAGAACCTTCTTTAGTTTATGGCCCAGGTTCCTTACCCTATGGCTATGGCTGAGTGAAATAGTAAGAACCTTAATTATTTTCAAAGCATCTTCTATGTCAACGCAACAGAATAATGCTGATGTGACCAATATCACAATGAGCTAGCAATATTCCATATTACATGGACGGAAATGTTTATTCACATTCCCGGTCATTCTACACTAGAAACAATAGTTCACTGTTGCCAAAAACTCACAAAAAGAGCACAGAAAACATTTTAGGGAGTGTGAATCACATTGCCTCAATTTGATCACCTAACAAAACTGACGTGTTCTTACAATACTTATGCTACATACAATTAGTGCAAAGTGATGGTGAGTGTGCTAGAGTCCCAATATGCATACATCCATACTTTGGAGAAATTTAGAGTAAGCTTAAAGGTTTACCTGAAAAGCTGACCTCAACCTTTAAACCGCCAGTGATAGAGATAAAGAAAGAATGCAAATCTTCATCGTGTGATCCGTTGCAGGTCTAACACTTCTCTAATTCATGGTAAAGTTGTTTACAACATGTCAACAGTGGTGGAACAAAATATGAATACACAAAACCCAGCACGGCAGATGAAGCACACCAATGTAGAGGTAAGTGGCACTGTTCCAAGCCCAAAGTGACTCCACCCAAGACCAGAAGTCACTGACACTAATGCTGCTGAAACCCTCAAATGCTCCTTTCAACACTAAAAATGTAACTGGTGGAAATCCTACGATCCCCAGAACAAGATTGCAAAGTGCCCTTGAAATTGTTCTCAAGCTCCTAGCTTTTAAATCAAGCTTTAATGGATGAGCCATCAAGCACATTGATACAACCAGCAACCCCCCAATTTCTGCAGTAGCAAAGTTGATGATCGACATGAGACACAAACCAATGAAGGCAGCTGACATAGTCACTGATTTTAAGATAGCCCACTCTTTATGGGACTGAGAGCCATCAGCATCAGAAAGTGGAGAAGCCAAAATCATGAACATGACCATAAGGCTTAGTGCTGAAAGCATAACCCAAATCATGAAGCTAGTGGTTGGGGTGCAACTAGGTATTTGACAGATGAAATAAGGGAGTAAGGAAACAACAGATCCCCATAAGTAGATGATGAAAGATTTCTTTGCTGCATAAAGCCATTTCCATGAGCTGAGAGTGATGCAATCAGCGGCAGTGGCCAAAAGAGAAGCATCAGCCACAACGGCCAATGGAGCAGAGCCAGAACCAGAATCTGCAGCAGAGAGTAGCGGTGCAGACTCAGAAGCAGTGACCAAAGAAGCAGAAGCAGCAGCAGTGACTGAAGAAGCACATTTCTCTGCAGGCAGACTCTCCTCTGATTTACTGGCATACAGATAGAGAGAAGCAGCTACCAGGGGGAGCGGTGCAACTAGTAGTGCAAAGGCAATCATGTAGACTCCCACAGACACAAATTTACTGGGAGATGTTAATAGGTATGGAAAAAAGGACTGGTGAAATTTCTCTAGAAGGTTGTTCACTGATTGTACTACTCCTTCAATTAATCTGCGTCAAGAACAAAAGAGAAATTCAATCCACATTGACCAAGATGACATATAATCATATTATTGTTTGTCTGAAAAGTATGAAAAATGCAAATAAGTATTTCAGATTCTAAAATTGGAGAAAGTTTATCATTTCGAGTAAACGAACCCTATGAACAATTGAACATCAATCGCCTGGAGAATGATTTCCTTATATAGGACACGATGAGCACAAGCACTCTTCAATTTGCATTCTAACAAAAAAGGGGTATGTCTTAAGGAATAACAGGACGATGAAACCCCAACGCGGAATGCATTCACTAATAATATGGGACCAATGATGGTCACTACTACAAGATCTTTTTGAGTAACAACTAGCAATCCCATGAAATGGTAGAGACAGTCTTGACCTCTACGACAATTCAACAAATACATAAACTTGTCATGAAGTCTTAAAAAAGAATAGTAAAGAATAGAAATGAATTAAAAACGAACTCACTGGCCACTCCGTAGAAGGAAGTCATTTTGCCTGACCTTGTTACCCAAAGTATAAAGTTTGGGAGTAATTTCCACGTAATTGCATCAACTTGGTAATCACGAAAAGCACCATGGGGACCAGTGGGTACACCCAAAGCCTACCATCATGAAAAGTACATGATATAAGTATACATAACGCCTTGATCAAATTTGAGACTGGAAAAAAAAGACAACACTGTTTCAACTTTGAAATAAAAGTGAACAAATTACCCACCTGGTAGTACAATGAACTTGCAAGCGTGGCACTACCCTCAGTGTACTCTGCAGCCAGGATACCAAATTTCATCTGTGGATTAAAACTTCTAACAAAATGCCCTAGTAGTTCAAACGTTTCACCCAAAGTCTGAAGCCATTTCATTTCAAGTAATGACCACAATTTCTCCACCTTTACCCTCAAACCTTGCCTATGTACTGCTAAATAGTTCACGGTATTGATAAGATCAAGATTTGGCATCTGCCCATTGGATGCCTCTGCATAGATGCTTAGACTATCCTCATATTGTTGAGGTCGACCTCCAACCTTAATGACAAGAGCTGCAGCCATGGTCCCAGCACGTTTAAATCCATCATAAACCTTTATTTCTGAAATTTTTTTATCTTCCAATATGTGCATATTGCTGTCAGGGCACATTTCTGCATCTAGTGTCCCTCGTCCACTAAACACAGGAGTGTGGTAATCTCTTAGCCAAGCAGCAACACCGGCGTAGTCTCCAAATTGGGAGTCTGCAACTACCCATATCACATCCTTTGCCAGCCAAGGAACTCTGCTTAACAAGGAAAACACTGAGTATGCAATTCCCAAAGATAAAGCTTCATTCTTGTCAACTTTCGCCGAGTTAAAAGGTGTCACCAACACAATAGCTTCCTTCCCATCACCACGCAGCGCTCTTATAATTCCGACGGTGTTGACACCGTGCAATGCACAACTGATGTTCTGTTCAACTCTTCCCAAATCAGGGTTTGAAAAGAAGTGCAGTGGATGAAACTGATCCAACTGAGGCTGGAACTTGTGGAAACTAACTTCTGCACCCAAATTCGACACATAATTTGCCACCAATCTTTGACTTCCTCTGCCCACAGACCACAATTCAAGTCAATGGACCTTGCATCATCAGCTCTTCTGTATCCAAATCTAATTTCTACCAGCAGCTAATGACTATGCGGCTGAAAATTTTGCAAATATATTAACTGACGACGTTCATCTTACTATTACTAATCAACTCCGATACACCTAAATATCACAGAACAACTATTTCCAGCTCCAAATTTTTGAACATTAAACACTTCAATGAAAAACAAGCAATCAATCTCGACACTCTACATAGTAAAAAGTATCTAGCTGAGATTTCGGCGAGAACACGTACCTTATGGAGCTAGAGGCTTGGAATTCAAAGCAGTCAAATCCTCTATCAACCTATTTGCTTCTGCAACTTCCTGATCGGATAGCATCGGAGCCATAGAGCCTAAATTTCACAGCAATTTACAAACACACATGTCAACACTCAACAAACTGAAACAGAAATGTGAGCGAGATCAAAATACAGAGAGAGAGATGACCTGGCATGAGCGCATTCTCAGAGATGTAAGTGTTCTTAGCGAGCACCGGAAGCAGTAACAGAGCCACAACTCCGGCGACGGAGAAAACGACACTACAAAAAAAAAAGGAGCACAACTCCGGCGACGGAGAAAACGACACTGTAAAAAAAAAGGAGCAAAACGACAGCGTTTAGGGATTTGAGGTCGGCGAAATCAGAATCTGAAGGAAAGAGTAAGTCGAGTGAATTAGTACCTGAAGAAGAAGCTGTGTGAGACGAGGAAGATTCCGAGCCGTACGATGGGTCGTGGTTTGGGCTTGGAGGTGTCACCGTCAGTCTCGCCGTCGACCATGGTTACCGGTAAGTGAGACTGTGAGAGCTTCTTCTCTCAATCTGAGTTCGTTTTGGGAAAGTCGGGAAGTAAAACAAGTGAAGAAGCTTGGACCCGATCTATAACCCGGGACTTCGACTCGGGTAGTAAGTCGGGTTTTGGGCTTGTGATGATGTGGGCTAAGTAAACATTTCCTTCGAGGCCCAGTGGGTTTGCACCTAGAAATGGCAAAATAACCCGAACCCGTGGATATCCGCCCGATCCGAATCCGATTTTTAAGGTAAATAACGGGTATTGAGTATATCGATTTAAATAGTGGCGGGTTTGGGTCGGGTACGGATATGCATCTACCCAACCCGAATCCGACCTGCTTATTTTTTAAAATGAAATTTGTTATATTTTATAATTTATATCTAATTTTTTATACCTTTTTTATATAGATTTTGTATAGAATAGTATATATATAATCTTATTATATATATATATATTTTTTTTTTTCGGGTAAATCGGTCGAGTTCGGTTATTATATATTCAACGTATTCGGGTCAGGTAAAACCCCGAACTAAAATTTTTTGGGTTCTAGTCGGGTTCGATCAAACGGATTGATTTTAAGTTCAGATTTGGTTACCTAAAACCCGACCCGCAGGGCATTTTCCCTTTCTCACGGCCATGTACTAGTCTACGAGACTTTGACTGATTTGTGTATGTGCTTATCTACAAATTATATAATTTTCTTCTTCAAGAATCCGGATGAAGCCGGAATATATATATAGCACAGTGATGTAATCAAAACATGATGATCACCCTATTAACCATGCGAATTGATCATTTACCCCACATTATGCGTATGTTTGGCCAAATGAAACGAATTTAAGAGCATCCGCACCGGTGAGCAAATCTTGCTCAAGCAAGTGGTGGACTCCACCAAAAAAGCTTTGCTCAAGCAAAATTTTGCTCTTGCTCAAGCAAAATTTTGCTCTTGCTCAAGCAAGAGCTCAAGCAAATTTTAGGACACAATATATGTCTTGTTTGAGAGCATCCGCACCGGTGAGCAAAATTTGCTCAAGCAAATGGTGGAGTCCACCACAAATTGTTTGCTCAAGCAAAATTTTGCTCTTGTTCAAGCAAGAGCTCAAGCAAAATTTGCTCTTGCTCTTGCTTGAACAAGAGCAAAATTTTGCTTGAGCAAGCAATTTGTGGTGGACTCCACCATTTGCTTGAGCAAATTTTGCTCACCGGTGCGGATTCTCTCAAACAAGACATATATTGTGTCCTAAAATTTGCTTGAGCTCTTGCTTGAGCAAGAGCAAAATTTTGCTTGAGCAAAGCTTTTGTGGTGGAGTCCACCACTTGCTTGAACAAGATTTGCTCACCGGTGCGGATGCTCTAAAAAGTTCCGGAGTAGTTGGTAGATCAATAGAGAAAGAGTGAGGCAACCATCATAACACACCGTCATTTGCAAAATGCAAATTGCACTATTGGTAACTTATAACGAGAGGAAAATTACCTTTCAATAATGGAAAAAGAAAGGAATACTATGTTAAAACAAGCAAGGCCTTTGGTATACATTGTAACAAACAACAAATTCATCCACTATTCTTGCTTGTGAGCATATACAAATGTCCTGAATCACCATTAGAACTCTATAACCTTCTTGCAATTCAAAAGATATCCCCATTCTGTCCTATAACATACCCTTCTATATGCTGCATTACACATCCACAAGCAAAACAAGAGCTTAAACTAATCTCACAAACCAGAAGAATACACCTCCAACAAAAAAAACAACCATGTAATAAAAATCCATCATATTGTTAGTCGAATACCACTTTAGCTTCCTAAACAAAGATGCATTAGACAAGATTTTCACATTAACTGACCCTAATCGCTACCACTCATCACCCCCATATAATTCTCAACCCTCATTGCTATACTGCATGCATCAAACACCGCATATGTTATTCATCCACCGTTCCACATAAGGAATAACAAACAACTAATAAACACCAACAACTATATAACCCTTACATTACTCCTGCATAATGAAAAAAACAATTCACAAGTAAATTCATCAACCGGCCATCGCTCATTTCCCTCATACACAAGGCAACGCAACAATGCATTAAGGTATTGAATGGCTTGCAAAAATAGCCAACAAATCATTTCCATAACTATCCAAAAAATTCAAAACACAATCATATCACAAAAACACACCACGATCACAATACTCGAACAATGTCATGCATATATAATCAAAACGGCATCTAATAATGTCTTCATAAAATTAAAATTACTCAAAGTCTCATATTATAAGCTATCAAAATAAACGGGACAAAAATCTCAAAATAGACCTAAGCAGTGAGCATGACAGCGCCACCAGCCTCCTTGATCTTCTTCTCCGCAACCTTCGAGATCAGCTTAGTCTTCACAATCAACGGCTGAGATCCCACCAGCTTCCCTTTCCCCAACACCTTGAAGTAGCCAAACTGCGTCACATCGAGCACCGGAGCCTCACCTTTGCCGTTAGCAACCGCCTTGTCCTTCACCTCCTGCGGCACCATTGACCAGAGCTTGTCGAGGTTGACGATCGGGCAGTGGAACTTGTTGCGGAGCTTGTGGAAGTAGCGCATGCCGACTTTACCGAAATACCCCGGGTGGTATTTGTCGAAGAGGATGCGGTGGTGGTGCATGCCTCCGGCGTTTCCGCGGCCGCCGGGATGTTTGCGGTGCTTGCCGATACGGCCGTGCCCGGCGCTGACGTGGCCTCTCTTCTTGCGGTTCTTCTTGAGACTAGTCGTCATCCCTAGCTCTCTCTCTCTCTCTCCTCTGTGAGTGTGTGTGAGAGCTTTAGGGTTTGAGGAGCGGCTGTGAGAGAGCTGAGGAGGGGCTTTAGGGTTGGGGATGTTTTATATATAGAGAGGGGGTTTGGGCGGAAAACGGCGTCGTGTGGTAATGGATCTGGTAAATGGGCTGAGTTTTTTAAGTGAAGCCCAACCGTGTTTAACCCATTAAGGTTTTAAGTGGCCAATTGGCCAATTCTTTGTATATTGCAAATTACAATGTTTTTTTACGAGGTATACGCAAATTTTATTGAATAGAATTAAGTTACATCATCTAGTAGCACTCCTACAAGAAATGTCGGTGCATCAAAGAAAACTATAAGGTTTATCGCATTTAATAACGTCTACTTAGTTAGGACATGTACAACCTTATTACATTCACGTGGATGATGTAGAAAGACTGAATTCAGATTTTGTGCAAGAAGCTCCTGGACATCCTCCATTGAATCTTGGAACTCCACCGCAATAGAAGTAACATCCTGGGTTGCTTTCGTAGCTACAAGTGAATCAGAGTTAAATCAGATTGGATGGAAATTATTCAACCTGCTGAACTGACAAGCTTCATAGGCAGCCTCAACTTCCATCGACAAAAGGGAATATCGCCCCTCTATACGTCGTCCTAGAGCCATAATAAACAGGTCGAATCAATCCCAGACAATTATACCAAATCCTCCTCTAGCTGAAGCTCGATCAAAAGTTTCATCCATACTGACACAACAGTGGATTGTTGGTGGCGTCTTCCATCGTTGAGGTTGTCGCAACGGTTTAGTGTCACACCCTGACTCAGAAAATGGTCGATAATTTCAAAAATAGTCGATAATTTCGAGTTGTTATTTTAATCGCGAGTCCGAGTGTAACGGTTTGAAAAGTAAAATAAATAAACGAAATGAATAACACTATAGTCGAATTATAATTTACAAATTCGTTACAAAGAATAACAACGAATAACAATATATATTTTGTTCTAACTACAAATGTCTGTATAGCTTCTTTTCTCCGTTACTTTGTCACTTAAACAAATAATTATAAGGGTTGAGCTACGCTCAGTAGGGTTTTCAACCTTTTATAGTTATGTGACAATATTCTGCAAATGAATTATAATGTATATGAGATACTGACTCAATCATCATCTTTTGATCAACCACACTCGGTATTTTTCATTTGTTAGTACTCTTGAATTATTCTCGGTCATCAATACTATCTGCCATAATCAAGATAATTTTATCAACATTTAGTTGAAAGAGCTTCTCTCCCTATTCGTATATAATTTTAGGCTGACCAAGCTGGTCCCTTACGAGCATAGTCTCAACTACACGAATAATTTATTTTATCTCAAATTCACCATCTTTCCAAATCTATATACTCTCATTTCCTTACAATGCAATACATGAGTATGATAATTCACTATAACAACAACATAAATTTGATAATATAACAACGATATAGGAAGGTTTCTCCATAATTCATACTTTAAACTCCTCGTCCATGTTTTATTTCTCTACCTATATACAACATCTCTAGCTCTCTCATAACTGATCTAAAAGAGTGAGAGCCAATGTCTCAATTTATAGGGAATGTGGACAATAGAAACCGACCATTTGAAAACTTCACAAGTAGGTCTCCCACACTGTCCACACATGTTACTCCTTGTTCTCCCCGGGACCATAGGTTTGACTAATCTCAACCATGACCCACCTTCTCTTCTCCACAACTTAACTCACACTCTCACAGCCGCACACTTCACCGGCCATACTAATCTCAAAACAACCAATCACATGCTGCCACAATGCCACATCAATATACTTTAAACAAAACAATTCAATTTAACTTCTAAAAAATCATAAAAACCATTTTTGTAGGCTGAAATATATAATGAAATGGTAATGTCTACTTTGTAGTTTCTACCTCAAAATTTAATTTTAGTTTATTTAAAAATATCAATTTTTATATTTAGGTTATTTTTGATTCACAACGAGGTAGTGTTCATACTAAGCTAAAGTTTGGATACTTACAGTGTCACCAATGAATTCAACTTAATCCTAAATTTTATCATTCCAAACCTTCCATAAGAACTACATCATCGCTATAAACCTGGCAAATTGTTACAATGTCTTAGGTCCAAACACGAAGCAAATTCTGATCGTGCTTTTCAGGGAAAAATTGCTAAGAAGTTACAAAAGAACAATTAAGTAGTCTTTTTATGTCTAGATTAGGAATCAACACATAACTCCGACTAGGGGTCGGCAAAAAGCCCGGCCCGGCCCATGTATAGCCGGGCCGGGCCTCAACATGAGCCGGGCCTGGGCTCAACAACATTTTAATATTTGCGGGCCGGGCCGGGCTGGGCTTTATCTTTTATATAAGAATCCGGGCTCGGCCCATTCAAGCGGGCTTTTACGGGCCGGGCCTATCGGGCTTTAATTATTAAAAAATTAAGACATTTCAAAATAAACGTAACCTTCATCCATGCACCGGGGTTTAAACGTACTCTGACGAGTCTAAATTTTACGTACGGTGTTTATCACTATAAGATGGACCTTTCTACATGTCCTCGTTTATCATTAAAACATATTTAATTCTCATATTGCTTGATTTCTCTATATGTATATTAATGTTCTTACGTTTGTTCCTTTGTTATATGGAATGAAATACCTTTGTGAAACTTAATCGGACATGTTTAATTATTTTATAAATTGACCGTTGGATTGATTGGTTAGAATATTATAACCATGCCTTTAAAATTTTATAAATTTTGGACTTGATTTAGACATCGATCCATGTATTTCGATAAATGTGACTGTAGTACTCTTACAACTAAAACGGAAATTACCCCTCCCGAAAATAATTTTTTAACATCAAATTTTGGACACATATTCTTATGGAATACATATCTAGCTATCTCATAGTGTCAAAAAAATTGACATAATAAATTGATTTATCTACTCCTCCCATAGGAAAATAAGGAAAATAAGATGAGTGTATTTTAATGTTTTCACAATTTTTGTTTAATTGTATTGACCGGGATCGTACTTCAATTAGGCTAATTTTTACGTACGGTGTCTTTTATTACAAGGTGAACTATTATATATGGTCTTCTTTATTGTTAAAACATTTTTAATTCTTATATTGCTAGAATTCTCTATATGCACACTAATGTTCTTACCTTTATTCCTTGGTTATATGGGTTGAAAGACCTTTGTGAAACGTAATCGATCATGTATCATCATTTTAAAAAACTAACTGTCAGATTAGTTGTTCATAATATTCTAAGCATGCCGTTAAAATTTTATAAATTTTGGACTTGATTTAGACCTACATCTATGGGTTTCGCTAAATATGACCGTAGTACCCTTACAACTAAAACGTAAATTACCCATCCCTAAAGGAATTTTTTAAGATCAAAATTTTAACACACATTCTTGGAAATTACATATCTATCTCATAGTGTCAAAAAAATTGACATAAAAATTTGATTTATCTAATTTCTTCATGGAAAAATAAACAATATATAAGAGAAGGGTATTGATGTCATTTCATACATTTTCAATTAAACTCTCACCATTGAAAAATTACAAGATCTAATCTGAACCATCTATTATATTTACTGTTTTACTGTGTAAGGTAAATCGATAAAAAAAAATTACAATGAAACCCTAAACCCTAAACCCTAACTTATCCTAAACTATAAACAATGATTTAATAGTAAAATAGATACACAAATATAACTATATATGGAATTCTAATATTTGATCAATATATGTATATGTAATATATTAATATAGACATACACAAATATAAAATATATATCTATATAGTACTAGTCACTATATTATATATATATATAAGTGTAGGTATAATAATATATGTACTACTATCTTATATATATAAAAATTGCAGGATTTAACGGGCCGGGCCTAACGGGCCTTGACGGGTTGGGCCGGGCTTTAGATCTCTAAACCAAGTTCGGCCCACCAACCACCTTGGCGGACTTTTGCGGGTTTTTTTCGGGCCGGGCCAGGTTCTTAGCCCACGGACTTGCGAGCCTCCACCGACCCATGAGGCCCACGGGCCAAATGATGACCCCTAACTCCGATTAGTTACGACAACAATAGAACTGAAATATAAATGAACGACGACATCTACTAAAGATACCTCAATCCTTATTGGATGATACCTCAATTATCGTACATCAATGGCCCCCAATCCTTGACAATTAGATGGCGTATTGAAGTGTAAACCTTGCACATCAAGGGCCCTCATCCAAATGTGTGGTGCTACTTTGATGCACACAACTTGCATGCTAGATATCCAATTGTCAAGGTACCCAAAAAAAAGGAGTCAACTAAAAAATGAAAAGGCATTCAGATTCACATTCACACTCACACTCTAATAAAACCGCGCATTTCAGTCATATAATATGACTCGAACAGCAGCTCATCGATCGATCACTCTCGAACCCATTTCAGTGATTTCACTATTTTGGCCGGAGCTGGTTGTAATCATCTCGCTATTTGTAAGTTTCGTTTTGCCTATTGTTCAATCTTAAGGTAGTATCGAATTGGGTGTTTGGTGATTCAATTCAATCTCGAATGTTAGTTAGATGTTAGCATGTGTTTACAAGCAATGAAAATTTTTCAATATTGGGGGAAATTGGTCTATAAATTAGGTATCCAGTTTTGATGTAGTGATCTGAAAGAGGGCCTCATGTTTGTGTGTTTATGATGAAAATTTATCCTCTGAGATTAAAGAAAGGGCAGTACTTTGATTGAATTTATAATCTGAGATTAAAGAAAGGGCGGTACTTTTATTTGAAATACTAACTACATACATAATGAATTGTTTGCTTATTTGTAAGCTGTTTGATGTTCTGTTCATCAGCGTAAAGGAACTGTTTGTGAGTTGTTTAATATACTTTATAGTTATGACTGTGTATGACATTCTTAAAGTTGAAAGACTCGTTGATGAACAGTGGTCTTTGTGCTGATACAATGACGATGGTTCTTTTGTTTTTGTTTGTAGAAACGTCTGAGATAATGGACAAGTAATTTAACTCAATATCTGAAGACAAATACCAGTGACACAGCTCATAATCATTTTCACCGTGACAGCAAGCAATTGTATCTGAGGATTTTTTCAATGAACTTCAGTTAAGTATATTATAGGCCTCAGATAAATCCACATTCCATATAAAAAACCCTTGCTTACAACTGACATTCTTAAATTTATGCAATATTTTTTGAGCAACTATTATATTATCACAGATCTGTCTACAAAAAATGTAGCTCACCTGATTAAGACTGATGATTTATTGCATAATTGGCCCAAGTCTTGCAACAATTATATTTGATATCACCTTATAGAGTGTGGTGCACAAACTTATAGGCCTGAAGTTCACCATATTCTGGGGACCCTCAATCTTAGGAATCAAGACAATTATAGTATGATTAAAACCAACATGAATGCTAGAGCAACCAAAAGCTCATTTAACCATTTTAGTCACATTAGAACAACAAAGCTTCTAGTGCTTCTGATAGAAAATTGTAGGAAACCCATCAAAACCAGGAGCTTTAAGACCACCAATTGAAAAAACAGCATTCTTAATTTTCATATCAGTCACAGGCCTTTTCAAACTTCTCAGCTCAGTAGTACTCAAGCTAGGGAACAACCAAGGGATGATGACTCTAATATCCTCCACCCCAGGTTGAGCAAACAGCTGCTTAAAGAAATCCACTGCAATATTCTTCATAGTCCTACTGTTCGTGAACCAATTCCCAAGCTCATCAAATATTCCACCTTATTCTTCTTTCTTCTCACAATGGTAGTCATGTGAAATTTTTTTGTTAAGCTCCCCATCCTGCAACCATTTATCCCTAGATTTCTGCTGCCAAAATAAGCTTTCTTGAACAAGAATAGCATCATACTCTTTAATCAAAGAAGCTTCTAACTCAATCAGAAAATGATTCGCACATTTATCACAAGCTTTCTGAATCCCTCCAATCCTGACCAAATTATGCCTCTCTTTTTTGAAATAAATTCCCAAATATCTCCTTATTCCAGGAATTTAAGGCCTTGGATAATTGATGAGATTGAAGTATAACATTACCATTCAGCTCTTTCTATATCTCTTCAACAAAGTGAGTATAATCCTTATGATTAAACCACATACTTTGAAATCTAAAAGACATGTTTCTTCTATCAACTACATTATTGGATTCTAACTGCAGCAGAATAGGACAATGATAAGATCTAGGTTTAGGTAGATGACTAACAAAGACTTCTCCAAACATAGGTCTCCAGTCATAATAACAAAATACCCTATCCAGTCTTTCCATCACCAACTTATTACCCCAAGTACACTTGGAGCCTTTAAAACTCAAATTAATGAGATTGCTTAAAGTCACTCAATCCTTCAGCTTCCCAAATTTCCCATTCATAGGTCCAGAACTTTTATCAGTAGGACTGAACAACTCATTATAATTACCAATAATAGCTCTACGCAAATTATGAATTCTAGCAACTTCATCCAGATGATACCATAATTCAGCTCTAGAATTAGCATTAAGTGAGGCATATATAGCAGATAATAGCCAATGAGCCATACCACTACCAGAAATCTTCACAGAGATTGATTGTGGACTGTGCATGACATAATTCACCTTAGTCTTGGTATTATTCCACAGCATTCAAATACCTCCAGAGAATCCACATGCTTCCACAATGATATTATCATTAAAACCACACCTAAACAAGGAGAACTTGGCTTTAGCAAAAAGTACTCTTGGCTCACAAATGATCAAAATATCAACAGCATATAGCTTAACAAGATTAGTAACTGCATTTCTAAAATTGTCATTCCCACCACCCCTTACATTCCAAAATAGGACTTTAATAATTGGACTAAAAAGTTGTAAGGTGTGATTAAGTCCCAAAAATCAGACATAAACCATACCCTCATCAGGATGATGAGCTTGGTCTTCAGAATTAGTCAAATTACTATTTGAAGCAAATACTTTGTCAACAAACAAATCAGTAGCTGTATCCAATTTAGAACACTCTCCAGTCTTAGGAAGTCCATCAAGTGGTGCATGGCCAAAAATAGCTCCAACCTCCGTTTGTGATCCAATCATAACACCCTCAAAGGTAAGCTTCTTTGCAATAGTATTTTCCCCAAATTGACTACTCTTGACAGACCCAGATTGCTTTCTTTGATATCTAACAGTAGGCTTTGCTTTAGCCTCATTTGAAACATCCTTCATATGCACTCTAGTCCAACCTCTTGCAGTCCTAAACGTTCTAGATCCTTTCCCAGTGCATTTACTCATTGCAGCTTTGCCTTTCCTGTTGCATTGCTCAGCTTTCTCAACAGGTTGCTCAGTCTTAACTGTCTTAACAAATACCTCCTTAACTTGCTTTTGCTTAGACTCAAAGCTCTTCCACAAAGATTTCAACTTTTTGGACTCCTTTTTAGTCTCACTAGTAGACACATCACCCTGAGTGCTCAGAATGCTCATTTCACCATTATCATCATCCTCCTGTAGAACATTAAATCTAGAACCACTAGGTTCCCCACTCTTTTTCTATCCCACAGAAAATCCCTTCTTCTTATGCTTATAACTCATGAGCATCCAAGCTCCTAAGTCTTTCTTTTTCACCTCACTCTTCCTAGGAGATTTAACCACCATCTCCTCAGTCTCACCAGTCTTCTCATTGTCACTAGGAGTTTTTTCTGCATTAGTAGACACATTCTCACCACTAATTATTTCATTCTGAACAGGCTTCTCTCCATTGGATTTAGGGCGTATCACATTAGGACATGAGTCTTTGGAGTGACCATAGCATCTACATTCAAAACATATTAAGGAAATTCCTTCATACACCACATGATAACTTTGACTCTCAACCTCCACAAATGTTTCAGTGGCTTGTTAAGATCCACTTCCACACACACTCTAGAAAATTTTCCTCTCTCCTGCCTCAAAGTTATATGATCAATGTGTAGAACTGTTCCAAGAGTGTTTCCAATGCTAGTTATGGTGAATTTTTGGTAATATTTGACTGGCAAATAAGTAATTCTAACCCACAGCGCCATACTCCCAATTTGAGCATTCATATGATCAAAATAAGAATTCCACTTCCTCACCAGTAGGGTTTGCCTTGCCAAAATCCAAGGACCACCACACAAGGCATCATTCATATCTTCTTCTAGGTTGAATTTCACTATGTAAAAATCATTAGGCAAATCAATAAGTTGCCATCCTCCTTTGATTTGTCATTTTCTCCTTAGTCCCTTCAGTATAAACTCAAAGTTTGTGGATGTATTCGAACGCTCCATGAGCTTCACAATCATAGCACAACGCCAATCCAAATCAAGCTTCATATGCACCTTCTTGGAGAAGGATACATTTACTCCATGAAACCCCTCAGAGTAAACACAATCGCCCTCCTCCAGAACCAAATCCTCTACCATAACATCATGATACTTGGATATAGGACTGCGCAACATGCTAGCATAACTTGTCTTCCCCATTACTGGAGATTTCTCCCCAGTAGAATCCATTTCATTCACTTTCAACGCCTGTAGATCTGAAACCAAATCTTCTTCAAATCTCGACTGTTTAATTGACAGAGCATCAAAACCTCCGCCACTTCCCTTAGGAAGGGTGGAGAAAACAAAGTCTCCCGTCGTTGCCACCAAGCCTAACGCGGGAATCAGAGATCGGAATTTGTACGGAAATAGCCCAATGGAAACCTTAGTTCATCAACGGATAGCTTTTCGGAAAAAATTGCGCGTGTAGAGAGCATACACCTTTTGTTTTTAGATGAACAGTGGTCTTTATGCTGATCAATGGTTCTTTTGTTTTTGTTTGTAGAAACTTCCGAGATAATGGACAAGTAATTTAACTCAATATCTATTTTGCAGTCTGTTCCAAAGAAATCGTCATAATGGGAGTTGGTTATAGTATATCTGAGTCTTCAGATGGAGCTGTAGTGGACTCTGATCTTGTTCATGACTCAACAAAATTGAACCAATGCTCAACAACAGAATCATCAACAGAATCACCAAGCGTTGATGCTAGTCACGCTAAGACAATGACCGGCATTCATGATCTGGTTGATTCTGTATTGCTTGAAATCCTTTGTCGGCTCCCTAGCTATAAGTACATTGCTCGATGCAAGCTTGTGTCCAAGAGTTGGTGCACTCTCATCTCCGATCTTTCTTGTATCAGACGCTTTCTGCGTCTACAAAGTGATGGCAAGCAACGGCTAGTAGTACGAACTCTGATAAACAGCAATGGTTGGGAATTCCTTGCTAGGCTGTCATTGTCGCGCAATCCACTGGCTCGGTTGTTTGAAAAGCTCATGATCGTGCATCACTTAGAAAAAGAGCCAACTGTGGTAGGTACGTATAATGACTTGGTTTTGTGCTGTGCGAGTCTCACTTATCAACGTGATTACTACATCTGCAATCCTCTCACATGTCAATGGGTGACTGTTCCTCCCCCTCCTCAACTCTGCGAGTACACACCAGTGGGATTCATCTGCAATCTTCCTTACTATCAATGCATGGATGAGAATCATGAGCAGAAAGGACAGTTGGTCCAAATTAATCCCCAATATAGGTGCAGGGTTGTGAGGCTAATTCTCGATTATGAAAAGATGCTGATGAACAAATTCAAAGTGCAGATCTTCTCTTCTGAGACTGGGGAATGGACAGAATTGACTGTATCAATTCCATCACATATTACCATTAGACACATGGGTATCAGTGCTAGCGACACATGCTATCCTTACAATGGGGTGGTGTATTGGAAAGGTCCCAACTTCCTTATTGGGGTGGATCCATTCATGATCACTACAAGGAACAGCACTAGCTTACGTACTACCAGTTCTGGTACTCCTGCTGATGATCACTACAAATGTCGTTTTATTGAATTTGATCAATCTGACGATATGTTATATCTAAAGTGCCTAGGTGTGGATAGAGGGTGCCTCCAAATGGTGGATTCGGACTATATAAGCCATGTTTTATCTGTTTGGGAGTTGAATGAAGATGATGTCTCTGCAGAAGCTGGCAAGTATTGTTTACAACAGAGGGTGAGGGTTTGTGAACTGGACCAGGAAATGGATGCCGGGTACTACTTCAAATTTCTTCTTGCTTTCGACCCTAGCAATGATGGTACCTTGTACATGCATGTAGGTCCAGATACAACCATTGGAGAGATTTTAATGTACAACATTTATACGGGAGTGGGGTCAAAGATACTTGAGGATAGTTCATTCTTCTGTAGTAATTTTCTCCCACTGGCGCTCCAGTGTTGGCCAACACCGGTTCCAAAACTTCCGCCACATACCAGTCTTGTCAAGTCTCCAACTTCCTTAGTTGCAAGGTGTATCTGATTCTAGATTCTTGGGATGAGGAACTTATAAAGAAGACACCCTCGAACCTCAAAGGGAGGAGACAGATGGTATTCGTTTTACTCGACTGAAACTCTGAAAGTACTATCCTGTTATTTCACTCGGTCATCAACATAGTTTTGAATAAAATGTTCTTCAACCACAGAAAATTGTGGAGGAAGTTTTGATCCTATAATGACAGAATTGTTAGTATAGGTATGTCTATTATTTTTGGTAAGACTCGTAAAAAAGTGGTGCCAAATTCAATTCTCTATCTTTGGTCTCCATGAATGTATGTATTTGATAGTTTGATACTGTATATGCAAAAGATGGTGGTACCATCCTTTCCATATTTTTTGTCCTAGAATTCAGAAAAGTATAGCTAACAGTCTAACACTATCACTATCTATCTATATATATGTACTCATTTAAGCTGTTAATTCTCCTAGAGAGTTGCTTAACTTAGTTTTCCCAGTGCCAGAGTTTTGAGAACTCTTCCATTTTGATCTTCATATATGCTTCAGCTCGCGCCTTCGCTTGAGCCGGGGTTTCTTCTTCAACACTTTCAGTTGCTGCAATCAAACAAATAAAAATTGAGTAAATTTTTGTTGTACTAGTTAGGCCTAAACCCTATATATGTCAATGATCAGGTGAAAGTTATTACGCTTATTGGGCTGATGCTTTTCATTGTCAGCCTGTTCTTTCAGTTGCTTATTGAATGTTTTAGCAGCCATGAACACATTTGCAGGTCTTTCCCAACCTCCTCCGAAAATGCCATATCCTTCTTTTGGCTGAGGCTGAACCAGGAACTCTAGCACCGGCAGGTCTTCTCTTTCCACCCAATGGATGCAGTTCACAGGACATGAATCAACTGATACCTGTAACATTTCCAGTTCAACACCACGTTTTGATGACATAGATGTTTCAATAATGCTTAAAAACTCAATTAGTTTACCTCAATCTTTTGATCATCGTCACCGTATTGAAGTTTAACCCTTGCACATCCAAGACCCTCATCAAATGTGTAGGTGTTACTTGCTTGGTGAACACATTGTCTGCAACCTGCTTCACATCAAATTGCCAAGCTTTCAGTGTATGTACACAACAGTCATGACATATAGTTGATATAAACATGGAGAAGAAATGACCTATGCAAGCATTTTCATCAACAAAGAGAGCTTGAGGTCTCAAAACTCCATTCCATGAGCTGCCAGCAAAGGTTGAGCTGTTTCCTCTGAAACTTACTCTCATGTTGCCAATGGAAGCATCATATTCCTTCCTCAGATTCTCCCTAATCAGAACTTTGTAGGCTTCATTTAACTTGAGGGTATACTCATGACCCTATACATAATATGGAAAAATTTGAACACCCTTTTCAATCCAAACCAGAGTACTAATTGGATCTATTACTATAGTGAAAAAAAAAAATACCTCTTGGCCTGCTATATCTGGATGATATTTCTTTTGCAAACTCCTATAAGCCTGTTTGATCTTCTGAGGATTTGAATCAGCAGCAACACCAAGCAGTTCATAGTAATTCTGATTTCCTATTATACTTGCTGTCTTCCCTGACTCTTTGTTACAACATCTTATGCATCCCTGCCTAGCAGAAAATACAAACAAATTAAACTAGCCAAATTCAAATTTCTTCAAATTCCATGCATATAGCAAAACTTAAACCTCTGCTTGAGATTAATTACCTCAAGATGGGCTTGCTGGTGGTGAAAGATGTTGGTAATGGAAACTGGGAAACTGAGACTACTGCCAAGATAGACATGCTAGATATGATCTGCAAAACTTTCCAAACAATAATAACTATGATTCTCCGTGAAGGTGCTCAGATTGTCTTCAGAAAAAATCCATCTAGATCTTTTCTCTCCGATATTTGTCAACTTGGGTTTTGCCATTTTTTTCTCCAACTGTAACTATCACATCATTATCAAAGTTGTATAATAAAATGACCACCATGGCGTAAAACGACGTCGTTTCTATTGATGTTTCATCTATACAAATTTTCATCGACAGAGCATACCACAAATATAAAAGTTATATTTATCTTAAATTCAAATAAATTAATATTATTTTTGCAGTTTATTCTAACTGTATTATTAATTTAAAGATTATGTAAACTAAAAAGTTAGAAAAAAATATAAAAGTAAAGGCGGAAGATAAAAACTCTAAGTTAAATTTTTTGACAAATATAACTAAAATTTAGTTATAAGTTATATTTAACTTTTAAATAAGACATTTGAAGTTCAACTTTTGTAAATATTTAATCAAATTATAACTTTATTTTTAAATTAAGATTTCTATTGGTGCCCGATACTCTTACATCCACCATCATCCATATCCCCTTTCTCATGAGATGATGATCGATACAAAATGAATCCATTAATTTCCTGAAGCAAGGCAAATTTGATATGAACAAATTAATAACTCTTAATCATTTGCACTAATTGTTCCATGCATTTGAACTTGAGTCCAAGTAAAATGATCTAATCAAGCAAGCGATAATGTGAGCTTCTGGATCGATAGGATCATCATGTTGAGAAGGGCCGCAGAGCATTCCACCCCATTGAGAGAAGTTGATGAGTGAGAGCGGTAGAGTACAAATAATCATCATCAACCCCATAAGAGAAATGCTAGTCTCCTTTTGGAACCCGAAAATAGCAGTAGCTGTGTTATCACCACCCCCATAGTCCCGCCGCCGCTGCTCTCATCCTCCACTGCCTTGAGACTCGCATTTGTGGTCTCCACGGTGCTTACTTCCCGCGGTGTTTCAGGTAAGCACCGTGGGGATGGTCCTTACCTACGGCCAGAACCTTCTTTCCGGAAGCTACTACACACGCAGCAGTAGTAGTACCTCTTGGAAGGCCGAGAAGTTTCTAGACATCTTCCTCAATGGAATCACAAACTATTAGGGTTGGATCCTTGCCCTAACCAGCGGCGGAGGGAGCATTTGGCCGGGTGGCAAATGCTACCCTGAGATTCTTCCAAAAAAAAAAAATTACTATATGTATATATGTATGTAGTATGTTATTCTTCCTATTAAATATTTATAGGATCCCTGACTTTCTCTTCCCATTTTCTTTCTTTGTTTAATAACTTGTATGTGTTAGGAGGTTCAATACCATCCGTATATAAGCAGCTTGCATAGTTTAAAAAATAAGCAACTTGCATTAATTTATCTTAATATAACCGATTGACTTTCTTAGAGTCAGAGGTTCAATATCACCATTACCACGTCTTGGTTTTGTTTCCATTGGAACAACAAAGCCAATTTCTCTTATTTTTTTGTCTCTGAGACTCTAACTTGCATACCCTCCATTGCTGCTCTCTGCTCACAACTCAATCTCCATTCTCTAGTTAATTCACCCTCCATTGCTGCTCTCCGCTCACAGCTCAATCTCCATTCTTCAGTCAATTCAGGTAATTTCTATCCTCACCTCTCTCTCTCTCTCTCTCTCTCTCTCTCTCTCTCTCTCTCTCTCTCTCTCTCTCTCTCCGCCCTTATACCCATAATATGTAGCATGATGCCATGATCAGTCATCAATCACCATTTAATTTGATTTAAACTTAAATAATTTGAATTTGATTTGATGTAGTAACTTTGTATTTGCATACTGAAGTGGCTAAATTGGACCTTTAGGACTTAAGGCTTTGAGCCTTAAGTCAGTGTCTTGAGTTCCTAGGTGAGCAAAAATCATATATTTGTTTTTTCGGTGGATCTTGGATTTGTGGGTTTTGTTTTTTGTTTTTAATGCTCTGATTTTATATCTTTGAGACTCGTGTATTACTTATGAACAAACAAAAGATACAAGTCAATCTATAAGTATGGAGTCTGATTTGTGTTTATCAGTAGTGTGTGAAAATTTGTTTACTGTCATGTGAGAATGTGCTTACTACTTATTATGGATAGAAACTAAGTATCTTGTTTATAATTTAGAGCTACAGAAAGATTTTTCAAGAGATTACCAACACTGGAGGCTCTAGCATCATCTCCAAATAGTCCCAAAATAATTTGTACTAAAACAAAGAAAAAGCCACCACAACAATCATCCTTGGAAGTTGATTTAAATAATATCATAACTGATCTTGGATTGCGTCCTCGTATATAAAGCTATCACCCTAATGTCTGAGACCAAGTTCAGAGAGTGCACTTGCAAATAGGTCCTTGCCAATCTTAACTTCATAATTTTTGTCAAACTCTTACAAATGGATCATTAAGACGATTCATTCGTAATTGGTATGATGAATATCCTACATGGTTAGAGTATAGTGAAAGTGAAGATGCTGCATATTGCCTTTGTTGTTTTCTGTTCAGATCAAATACTGGAGGTCAATCAGTTGGCGATGTGTTTGTTGGTACTGAATTTGTAGATTGGAGAAATAAGAGTAAACTGGATAAGCATGTTGGAAAATTTAATAGTTCACATAGCATAGCTTGGATCTTTTCTAAACCAAAAGGAGCATATTACAACAATCGTCTCAAAGCATAATGATCAAAATAGACATGGCTATAGAATTTTTCTTTGTGCATCAATCGGTGTTGTTAGACTTCTTTTACATCAATGGTTTCCTTTTCGTGGACATGATGAGTCAGAAGATTCGAACAACCAAGGAAAGTTTCTCGAGATTTTGAATTGGTTGTGTGAATATAATGATGGTATAAAGGCTATGACTTTGAAGAATGCTCATGATAATTTGAAGTTGACATAACCGAATATTCAAAAAGGCATTGTAAGCTAGTGCTATTTCCACTAAAATTATTCAAGCAATCATCAATGATATTGGTGATTCGTTGTTTTCCATTCTTGATGATGAATCTCGTGGCATGGCTTCAAATGAGCAAATGGCTATTGTTTTACGTTATGTGAAACATGGTCGTGTGATTGAGCGTTTTGTGGGTATTGAACATGTTATGAGTACCAATGCTACCACACTTAAGCGTTCTATTGATGATTTCTTCTCTCGACATGGATTATGCATCTCTAGATTAAGAGGACAAGGGTATGATGGAGCAAGCAACATGAGAGCTCAATTTAATGGCCTTAAAACATTGATCTTGAAAGACAACGAACATGCTTTTTATGTTCATTGTTTTGCTCATCAACTTCAATTATCTCTTATAGCTGTGGTGAAGAAATATGAGATAATGAAACACTTCTTTACCTTAGTTTCTATGGTAATGAATGTTATTGGAGGTTCACTGAAGCGTATCAATCTTCTTAGAGATTATCATGCTAAATTTGTTTTAGAAGCAATTCATGGTGGTAATCTGTCAAGTGGAAAAGGCCAAAATCAAGAAACAAATATCAAGCGAGCTTGGTCAAAATGTTCTCACTATAATTCGTTATTAAGCTTGGTCAAAATGTTCTCATCAGTTATGCAAGTGCTGGAAGATTTAAAACAAGGTGATGGAATGACCTCTGAACAGAAGTTTGAATGTTAGGTACTTTTAGATCATATGCAGTCGTTTGATTTCATCTTTTATCTACATGTCATGAAAAAAGTGTTGGGAATTACATATGATTTGTCACAGTCTTTACAAAAAAAAGATCAAGACATTGTGAATGCCCTGAATTTGGGGACAATAAGCAATGGTAGATTGCAAATGATGAGGGATACTGATTGAGATCATTTACTTAATGAAGTGTTTTCTTTTTGTGAGGAGCATTGTATTGAAACTTGTAATATGGATGATGAGTTTCGAGTTAAAGGAAAACCATCAAAGTGAAATGCTCAAATAGTCACAAATATGCATCATTATCGTGGTGAGTTATTCTACAATGCTATTGATGTGCAACTTCAAGAGTTAAACAATCTGTTTAATGAAAAGAATGTTGAGTTGCTTCTTTGTGTTACATGCTTGAATCCAAGTAATTCTCTCTCTTCTTTTGACAAAGAGAAGTTGGTATGTCTTGCCAAGTTTTATCCGAGTGATTTCTCAGAAATGGATATTCAAATTCTAGAAGAGCAACTAGAGAATTACATAATGGACATGTGTTCAAATGATAAGTTCTCAAAATTGCATGGGATTTCGGATCTTGTACAAATGATGGTTGATATAAAAAATGACAAGGCTTATGCCTTAGTCTACTTGCTTCTAACTTTTACACTTATTTTACCGGCTGCAACAACAAGTGTAGAGAGAGTGTTTTCTGCAATGAATATTGTAAAGTCTCGGTTGCATAATCGAATGGGGGATGAATGAATGAATGGTTGCTTGACCGCTTATACTGAGAAGAAGATCTTTGATAGCATTGATGATGAGGCTATTATTCAACAATTTCAAAACATGAAGCTTCGTAGAATGTATTTGTAGTTCTCTTAGTCTCATTTGTTGAGAGCATTTTGTGTAAATACATAGGTTAGTGGTTTTTTGTCATTCTATACCATTAACTAGAGTGATATGAGCATTTATATTAAATGTACTGTTTTATGATACAATGAACTCAAGTTAGATATAAACATTTTTATTATTGAATCAATCCATTGTATTTGCTATATTGACACATGCTCAGATTTACTTTTTTCTTCTTCTTTTCGGAGAGAAAAATCTCGCCCCACCTAGATAGATTTCCTAGCTCGGTCACTCAATGAGAGGTTGAATGTGGATGTGAGGAAGGAGTAGACGAGTGGCATGATGAGCTGGGTGACGCCAGAGCTGATGCTAGCCAGCCGGTAGAGACACCGTTGGCAAGGCCGATGACGCGGCCGGAGAACATGCAGCTCATCCAGAACTGGTTGGCAACGAAGTTGGTGAGGGAGAACCCTACGAGGAAGCAGACGGCGATAAAGGCAGTCGGAGAAGAAACTAGGGCGTTGGCAAGGATGGCGGGGGAGGTGAGGAGGGAGAGGGTGGCGAAGGTGATGCGTGGGCCGAGGAGGTCGCAGATGGGATCCATGGCAATGCAGGAGAAGATGGAACCGAGAAAGGCGGTGATGCCGGCGCGTGAGACGTCAGTAGCGGAGAGGCGGATGTCTTGGTGGATGACGGCGAAGAGGGGAGGGAGAGCCATGCGAGGTGGAAAGCTCACATGTGAGGAGATGAGAGTGAAAATGGCCTGAACTCTGTGGCTTTCCCATGTTCGTCGACTGGTAAAGCAAAGTGATTATGATGAGGGTCGACGACGTCGGCTTCTTTTGGTGGTAGTTGTTCAGGCAAGTGATGATAGTCAAGATGATCAAATTACATGGAGGTTTCTAAAGTCTAATTGGTTAGTTCTTGATGCAAAGTTTGGCTTGGTTTGGAGAAGGGAATTGATGAGGAGAAGAAGCAAAATGGTAGTGACAGTTAATTTGATGTTGATATTTTTGAGGAGTGTTGTATATCCCTAGCCTTGTTTCTTATATATATAGCAAAGGATTACACTTACTTTTTTCTGGATAGAGCAAAAGGGTTACAATTTCAAGAGGTGTAAAAGGCTTGTTTGATAGTGTTCGATGTTTTTCTAAAACAATTTATCGGTCAGTACGTTTCTTTTAGGCTCAGCTGTAGTTACAGAGGTTTGCCAATTCAAAAGTACGTAAAATGCTCCCTCCACTAGTTCGACCTGTTTCTTTTAGCCTCAACTGTTGGATATTTATGTTTCTGAATTGTGTTGTATATTGATAGTTGCATATTTAGGCAACGTTTATGTGCTTAACCGAACCTTATATTTAGCTCTTTTGTTATGTTTTTAAGCAATTTAACATTATTATTTGTTTTTAGGTATTTTGGAGATAAATGAAGAAAAGGGATTAAATAATTTTTCCTGGCGATGAAACCTCCTCGATGAGGTTTTGTCTTGGCGAGCCTCGCTAGAGAGAAGCCCTTCTGCAAGTTGTTTTATCGAGCATGTGATAAAAGAGAAGCTGTGATATATATATATACTTATATAGCCAAAGAGACGTACGTAGGGGAAAGTGGCTTTGTGTCAGGATGGCTGCATGCATGCATTCTCTTATATTTATATATGTATATCAAGTGGGTTGAAAAGAAGAGGCATGCACGTGATGCATGTTGGCCAGTGAATCAACTTTGATATATATATATGGCTATCGAAGTTCGATGGCTATCGAAGTTCGATGGGTTAGCAAGGAGAAGAAGAGAAGAAGAGAAGAGTCCTAAGTTAATAATGAGATTATGAAGAGTTGGACTTGGACTTTGGGAGTCCATTTGCTTTTGGACTTTTTGCTGGCACGTGGGTTGCTAGCTAGGTTAATTAACCTAGCTAGTTTGAAACATATAAATAGCTAAGAAGAGAACGTACGCAAGGGGGGACGGACGGAGACCATTCGATAATTTTCTCTTTTCTTTTTAGACTAGAATTTTATGGCTTCCATGAGGAGCTAAACTCCATTGTTAAGGGGCTGTTTTGAAGCCCCGTTCATGATATCTAGATTGCTTATGCACTTTAATTAAATTTTGTTTTTGCTATTTGAATGAGGTTTCTTTGTTATTTATACAGTGATGATTCTTGATTATGTATGCTTTGAGTGCACGCTTAGTATGCATGTTTAGGAATCTAATTCTAAGAAAATTGATGGCTGTTGGTGATTATTACCTTCCTCAAGTTTCAATAGTAGAACCCATACATGCTTGGTATAAGAAACCCTAGGTCTAGTAAGACACGACCGTAGTGTACTTATGAAGCCTTGTAGATTCTCAAACCCTTTCTAAATCTTAATGCTTTTCTCTTAGTAAATTCGAGTCCGTGACTTCGGGTTCTTTGAGGGATAGACAATATTGATAAGCAGACCTTCAATGTTGTAAACATAAGGATTGGGTAATAGGTTGTGTTCACAACTCGGGGCCTTCCTGGGAATCTTTCATTCATAACAATTCCATTATTTAGTTAAGCATTTGTCGTCTAGATGGATTGACGGTGGTGGATAACACTTCCCTTAACCCATTTTATCATTGATTCTAGTTTTAGTCATATTCTGTTTTCTGTTTCAGTTTCATACTCTGTTTTGCATAATTTTGTTCGATAACCTATCGAACTCCGATTGCATCGAAATTTTTCATCGAAGCTCGATAGGGTGTCTTTAGTGTCCAGTGTTAATTTTGTAATTTTAGGTTGAGTCTAGCTATTTTAATTAATTACGTTAGTGTCTAGTGGTCGAGTCTGTCAGATTTCTGACTTTTGTGTTTGTTTGTAGTTTAGAATATTAAGTCTCATCTTTCCCTGTGGATTGACCCCTATACTATTGTACTGCATTGACAAGCATATTAAGTTCATTATAGGGTATTTTTGAGGGTGGTAAAACACCGATCATATATCCCCAGCCTAGCTTGTTCCATATAGGGTTACAACTCCATCCTTTTTGGATAGGGCAAAAGACTAGAGTTTCGAACTTCAAGTAATGGTGTAAACGACTTGTTTGATAGTGTTCTTTAAACAATTTATCGGTCAGTTTCTTTTAGCCTCATCAGCTGTTGTTACAGAAGGTTTGCCAATTCAAAATTACGTAAAATGCTCCCTCCACTGGTTCGACCTGTTTCTGTTAGCCTCAACTATTGGATTTTTATGTTATTGGTCGAATTGTGTTGTATATCCCTAGCTTGTTTCATATATATGGCACAACCACAACTCCATCCTTTTTTGGATAGAGCAAAAGATTGACTAGAGTTTCTAACTTCAAGTAACGTTGTAAACGATCGACATGTTCGATAGTGTTACAACTCAAAAGTAAATGCTCCTATTTGGGCCAAAAATAAAATATTTTTATTATATAGATTGAGTGGGCTGATATATGAGGCCTGATGAAATAATCCAAAATATGTTGGAATTAGATTGAATTGAGTGATAATTAAGTGGTTACCTTTTTTTATGAGGAAATGATTCCCTGCCGAGTTTATCATCAATGTTTTAGACTTTGATTATAACACTAGGACGGAAGATTACGAACAAGTAGAATTGCTAAGTGAGTCTAATTGTAAGGAGTTTTAGATCAACACTAACAAATAATTATCTCCTATATATAGAGGGGTTGACGTAGAAGGACGGGATCACGAAGACACACATTCTTATTCTCAGCATACATCCTTCTCACTTCGAGAAAGTACTTGCAACTTGAAATCAAGAGATCTCCACCCAGAAGAGCGTTGGAGTTTCTTGCGATTCAAGGACCCAAATCCTTGTGTTCTCAACACTTCGTCAAGGAGATTGGTCTGCTTCACACCAAAGATTTGTGAAGTATCGATTTTTGTGACTCAGATAAAGACATGAAAATCACAAGTCCTAGGTCACTTAGACGAAAAGAATCCAGCAGGTGGGATTGGTGCTCTTTCTGTCTAAATTACTTCTTAGAAGTCAGGCAGCGGTAGGCTTACGTTCAACTTTCTATCCCACGATGGTGGGACGCCAAGCATCTACAAGCACGTGATCAAGAAAAGAAAAAATTTGAAGACTTCTCAGGACACTGAAAATTTTGGAGCCAAACATTTTGGCACGCCCAGTGGGACCTAAGTTGTTCGTGTCTCTAAGCAAAAATTGGGAATCCTTACAAAAGGGAGTACTCCCCGTGTCGCAAACATACACAACCAAACTACTGAAAGCATACTTATGCGGAGTGTCGTTCACTTTATGCTAACGCGGTAGGAATCATCTTTGGAATCGCATATCGTCCAACGATGGATTTTGATTTCTTGATTGAAGACGAACTTAACCAGTTTGTATATGAGAACTACAGATCATATGCTGCTAGACGTGACAAAAGAATGGATGAATATTTTGCTTCCATCGAGCGAAGAATAACCGAACAGGCAGAGCTGCTCGCCATCAATGGCGAGAAGACAGAAGCTGCGACGGCTGAAGTGGTTGCTCTGAGAAAGGAGTTTGCTAGGGGTTTGGAGGAGCAGGCAACCCAAAGAGCACAACTTGCAACCCTCGTGGAGGGACAATACAAGTTGCTCTTGGATATCCTATAGGCTTTGGAAGCCACTCAAGCACACCAGGCGAGGGAGATAGCGACGTTGTATAAAAGGACTGATAAGGACATCGAACAACTAACCAAGTCCGTGTCTGATCTCACGAGGAAAACAAGACAAACCGAGAGGTTTCCAGCTGCCTGGCAAGAGCAACTCGACAGGTTCATGGAAGAATGTGATATTCACATTGCAAGAGCCCATGAGCTGTACGAGACTCATTTCCCACATGTTCAGAAAGGCAACACCAATACTTGGCAGTGGCCTAAACACTATAACCCATCAGTTTCCAAACCTTTACGGGGGATGGAGATGAGAATGCAGCGACACATTTGGCTTATTTTACCTTGTAATTCGGACCTTTTGCAAAAGACCCGGAACTCAGGCTGAGAGTTTTTGGTTCTTCTCTATCAGGCTCAGCGCTCGTATGGTACACCGGCCTAGAGAAAGGGTCCATTTAAGACTGGTCAGCAATTGAGGCTTTGTTCATTGACCATTTTGGAACGGCAAAGCAGGAAACAAGCATTAGCAAGTTGGTGGCTATGAGTCAACTCCATCGGAAAGCCCAGTAGCTTTCCTTCACCAGTTCAGATCAGAATATAACCTATGTAGAACATCATTGATGAAGGACGCAGTTGTCGACATGGCCATTAACGATTTAGAGGATCAATATCATAATATGTTCTTTAGTCACAAATACCTCACTCTGAACGAGCTTATTTCTGCGGTAACTAAGGCTCATAATGCCATAGAAGAGCGAGATAATAGGTGTAATTCCTCTAAGGGAATATATGCGCCAAGATCCTCCTATGTGTCAAAGAGAAACAAGCCAAGAACTGTGGCTTATATTGAGGAGCCAGAAGAAACAGAATTAGATGTAGAAGAAGACCAGGTTCATGCAATAGAGTTAATTTCCAAGACAGTGCTTAAGTGTCGGAAGTTGCAACAAAACAAAGGTCCAGTAAAGCTCGCGATGACGGCTTTCACTAAGCTAGAGTTCGAAACATATACTTACAATGCTAACATGGCCCATGAAATCCTCGATGAACTTCTTAACCAACGAGTGGCGAAGACAGACTTTAGTTTCATTCCTAATGGTGAACAACTTAAAGGGAAAAAATATTGTAAATTTCATGGCACGTGGAATCATTCAACCAAATATTTTGTTAAGCTCAAAGAACAGATCCAAAAGTTGATCAATGAGGGTAAATTGGCTTTGGATAACACACCTAATACGTTTCGTTGGTAGATTCACAACCATTCCCAAACGCTCAGGTTAATATGATACAATTAGAATGGCTGTATACAGAGAACGTTGTAGCAAAGGCTGTTATCCAAGGAGAGCAAGCAAAGCCTGAAGGTAATCCTTCGCCAATCCGGCGAAAATATACCTTTAGAAAAGACAAGATGGATGAGCTCTTCAAGCATGAACTCATTAATTTATGGCCTGTGCGAAGATTGAGAGATTTAAATTATGCAGGGCCAGGTGACCATTTTTGTAGGTATCACAATAGGTTTGGTCATACAACTTGTTCTTGATATGGGTTGAAAGACACAGTGTAAAGCTTAATTGATTATCGAGTAATTGGATTCAGTCAAAAAGACAATGTAAACAACGATACTCGGCTTTTACCACCATTCAATATGAAGCTGCATGAAATGGCATGGGTTCCCATAATAGCACCCAGGCCTACATCTCAAAGGGGGAGGTCTAGGAGGAGTCCAAGGAGACAGATTACTTATGATGTGTCACAGATGGTTGAAATAGTAAACTACTTGATTCAGGCGAGACTCACCATGGTGTCGTATGGACCATCCTCAGATCTTGCACACATAGAGAGTCTTCCTTATTGTTGTTTCCATCATGTGTGGGGAATGCATTCCACTGAGCAGTGCACGAGTCTAAAATTTAGAATCCAATGGTGGATCGATGGAGGAGAGATAGTCATCGAGCACGTAGCCCAAAACTCTAAACCTCACGAAGACTTGGTTGTGGGAATGTTAAGAATTGACAAGAAATAATCTTGGTAAGAGGAAGCTATCTTTAGATCTACATACCAATGAGAAGAACAGTGAGAGGAAGCAGCCTGATACTGTTGTAAGAGGAGAGGAAAAGGTTGATCCAAAAGCAGAATCACCGGTGACCCTTTGTGCTTGGTGTAAACTCCAATGTGGTCTCAAGATTACGTATGAGGAGCTAATTGAGGCAGTTAAGGTGTGTCCAGAGGTAATTTCCCCACCTGACCATTACCAACCCAATAGTCCAAGGGAGCTCAACCAAAGGGACTCACAAGTGTTCAAGCGAAGGCGAGCCGTAGGGAAATTCTTGAAGTCGGCGGCAACAGAGTCAGTTGTAGCAGACTACCTTACTAAGCCATACGTTCTGCCAGCATCAAGGAACATCGCCAAGGAGAATGTATGGTATATAAAGGACAAAGGGAAGACGGTGGAGCTAACCCCTAGTAGGAAAATATATCTACAACGCCGGTTTAGGGAGGTCACGAGGGCTTTAGATGCCTTGGATATGGGCATAGCCCAACTAGAACAATTGGCTTGTACACCGGAGAAATTGTAGAGATGATTGAATGCTTTGGCAGCCAACCCATTGTAGTTTTTGGTAAGAAATCTCGCGAACCTAAGGTTCGGACAGCGAGACCGAATGTTTTTGATCGTAACCCAGAGTTACTCGCTAGAGAAAACAGACAAGAACCTATTTCGGAAGTTCCCCAGAATCATAAACGATCCAGAAGTGACAAATAACCTGCTCGAAATAGCGAAGCATCCAAACAACCCGTGACACTCAGGAATCTCCATCGAGCAAACGAGCTCACCCAAGTCCACGTTACTTGAAGTGAGATAAGGGAACTTAGGTGGAGGCCAAAACCATTGGTAGAAGAGGAACAAAAGAAGGGTTTGAACCAAAGCAAAACCACTTCTTCCTCTATGAGCACAAGTCGGAGCCTATTCTCACCAACAAGTGTAGAACCTACACCAGATGTTCTAATTGAAGATGAGCTCATGTCAACCATTGAACTTGTACTTTCTCTTGGCAATGATGGTTGAGCCTAATATGCAGGGACGAGATAGTGATATCAATATGGGCGAGTTTAAGGATGATGAGGAACAATTAAACTATGGAAAAGACGAGGAACAAGAGATCCAAGGATATAAGGAGAGTTTGGAGGTGAACATAGTTTATGTGTCACCTTCCAAATTTGCAGCTGAAAGACGATGTTTCCTTCCCCTCATTCCCATTGGAGTTTTTATGGACCAACCTAGCAATGTCAATAATTTGGCCATGGCAAGCGGTGACGGGATAAACCAGAGCAGTTGTTACTCGCCAAGCAGCCTGAGATTGAGTTACCCTTGAGGAAAGAATATATGTTGTTTAGAAATCCAACATTGAACATGGCTATGCATATGAGATCGTTGTACGTCACTGGCAAAATCCAAGGGATTCAGATCAACAAGTTGCTGGTAGACTCAGGGGCAGCGGTCAATATCATCATCGTCAAGGCAATGACACTTTTGAGCATTCCCAAGTCTGCTATCCAGGAAACGACCCTTAATGTTTGCAATTATCAAGGTAGCATGTCTAAGACTTTGGAAATTATTTTTCTCCATGTGCAGGTTAGACAAGCAGCTAGCACATATACTTTCTTTATAGCAAAGTGCACAACACCATACAGTGACAATTTGGGCCGAGACTAGATCCACCAGAGCTTTTGCGTGCCATCATCTCTTCATCAGTAAATGGCACTCTGGAACATGGCGTCAGGCAAAACAGAAATCATTGATGCTGACCCACGCCCATATTCAGTTTCTGCCAATGCTTTGGACGCTAGCTACTGCCACAGCGACCTTCGATCACTAGAAGTATATGGCGTTGACAACAAAGGCCGCCCTATGGGGGTGACGACCTCTGAATTGGCTCAATGGGGGATTATCCAAGTAGGCAAAGACAACCATCAACCTTACACCGTTGAGCTACCTTTTCGACCATTCCAATGTTAAAGTCACTATCAAGTATAGAGGCAGATGCTTGCTTCTCTCTTCATAATCGACTTCATAATTACTTAATGGAGAGCCAAGCCTATGAACACGTTCCAACAATTGCAGCAGTGGATTATGTAGACGATGATGTTGAAAGGACCCGATCCCGATTTAGTTGCCTAAATTAGAATTAAGACCTAACGACAACCGAATCTACAAAAAATTTGCCAGAGTTTCTTCTAAAATCAAGAAACCCAAAAACCTGCAAGGAAAACACACTTCTAAAATGTCCACAAAAACAAACCATGGGCACCAAATCCCATACGGATTTCTCAAATCAACCAAACACTGAATCCACTATAAATATAAACTATTTACAGAGGGTGAAAAGAAATTCGAAGACTGAATGGAAAATACAAGACAACGGAAGTAAATTCTATACAGTATTTAGAGCGACTTCTAATTTACATAATACACAGAACTAGCAACCAGCTAGGAACCTACTAGATGAGTACAATGACACAAACTCTATGCCTCCGTCGCTGTCATGCAATCTCATGATACAAACTACAAATTGGGTGGAGGAAACCGAAGAGCCCAGGAAAATGCATATAAAATAATAAAATTGTTAGAGTGAGTGGACAAAAATAATATTTCACTTTAAACCGAAAACTATAAATAATATGTCTTCCACTATAAATGTACATAAAAATAATGCAAGTTTAAAAATATGATCATCCACGTACTCCTGGGTACTATAAAATATGTGGAGGTTATGACTCTGAACACCCGACCTCAAGTCCTAATACTGCCCAGGTCAAGTTTCTGGCCCTCCTCGATGCTCTATAACTCCTCGGGTCAGGTCCCTGGCTCTCTCGAAGAGTCTCAGGGATCAGCCGAGAAACAGTGTATCGATGCATCAATTGTACAATGCGCTGTGTAAAATCAAATCATATATACCTCCAAATGCAAATGCATAATCATAAATGCATAACTGTAAACTGTATAACTGAAAAATGCATAATTGAAGACTCACAAAATAGCAGTGAAAATAAAGTGTTTACTCATAGTACACAGCTACCTCCGTGGTCCGGCAGGAGTCTCCTGGCCTAAATCTCGATCATAATCTCCTGATTAAATAACAGATTCATTTAATACTAAAATTCGATTAAAAGTGCAAAAATCAACTCAGAAACTATCCTGGAAACCCCCCGGTAAATTTTGGATTTTCGCCTCGCCAGAGCCCCGCCGTGGATCGGTAGCGCATTATGGCCACGCACCTCCACAGGCGGCGGCGCATGACTCCCACGCGCCTCTGATGGTGACTGCTCTGATGGAAGCGTTTGACACCTCGTTGGAAAGATCTCAACGAGGCCAACAACTTTACCAACTGGCCCAAAATCCAACTCGCCGTAGTTTGGCCAGAAACTGGCCCAAAAGTCCACGGCCCGAAAATTGTCGAAAAAGAATTCCATCTGATTTCAACGCCATCAACGCCCCTTGGTCCCCCCAACCATAGGGGTTCGACTCCTGGGGAAAAACCTCATTGATTCCACCCCTCGCCGTCACCTGAAAGTGGCCGGAACACCACCTGTGATTAAACCCGAAACCTAACCCAAAACTCTCCACGATTCGCACCCAAAATCGACCCCAAAATCAACAATACATACCAAGAACGCTACAATGGTGGCATTTTTGGCAGATTCGAATTCGAATCGGGTCGGGTCGTGAAACGGGTTGACTTAACTTGCCTTCGAGACAGAGTGATGGTGCCTCCCGTTATAGCCGTTGTCAGAGAAATGGAAAAGTTTACTATCCTCTGTGAAAAGCCATGAGATGCATATGCATGTCTTACCTGAGACAGGTTAACCAGATTTTCTGGTATTTTAGTATTTTCTGGTATTTTTTTTCGTATTTACACCGTAAATACCATATTTATACCCCCAAGCACTTGATTAGATCAACAGCTGAGGTTTGATCTGATCAAGATCCAACGGTTCAGATTAAACCGATCTAAAATAAATACTTTTAATATTTTCTCCATGCAGACTTCCAAATATCATAAAAATAGCTTGCGTATTCGAAAAATTCTTCAAAAATTCATACAAGCTTGAAATAAAATACTCTACGACTTTCGTGAAGAAAATATAGTCTAATTCTCGCTCTGTAAAAAAGTCATTAACAAACCACACGATACGATTAATTAGCGATAATCCTAATTCGTGCCGATTTGTGCATAATTTTTGGTTCGGGTTGTTACAGATGTACTGCATGAATCAAAAGAGAAGGAGGTTATTCAGCTACCTCTAACAGCTTTAGATGACACTCCATATAAAGTTAATGATCCCATGGAAAACATCAATCTTGAGACTTCTGAAGAGCCAATAACTGTGGTTATTAGTACCTTCTTAGAGCCTGACGAACGAAAGAGACTTATCGAATTGCTGCATGAGTATGAAGACTGTTTTGCAGAAAAATACGAAGACATGCCAGGTCTGTCACTAGACTTAGTATGTCATAACTTACCTACCATAGAGGGTAAGAAACTAGTGAAACAAGAGATGCGACCTATGAATATAGAGACAACAATTTTAGTCAAAAGATGCTTACCCCATGCCAATAGTAGATTTATTGGTGGATTCAGTAGCTCGCCATGAAATGCTATCATTCATGGAAGGGACAGCAGGATACCATCAAATTTCAGTGACAGAGGTTGATAGACATAAGACGGCATTTCGGTGCTCAGGCTTTGCAGGCGTCTTTAAATACATAGGCATGCCATTTGGACTAAAGAATGCAGGGGCAACCTACCAGCGTGCTATGAATTTGATCTTCCACAATCTTATAGGTAAAACCATGGAGGTTTATATCGATGATGTAGTGGTTAAAACCAAATGTCGGGCCGACCATGTAGAAGACTTGCGGAAGGTGTTCATTCACCATGCGACGACATCAATTGAAGATGAATCCTGCAAAATGTGTCTTTGGCATCCAAGCAGAAGATTTCCTGGGGTTCTTAGTCCACCAGAGAGGCATAGAAGTCCCTGATGATGAGAAGAAAGCAGTGTTCAATGCTCTCCCGCCAAAGAACAAAAAAGAGTTACAACGTTTGCTTGGTAAGATTAATTTCCTAAGACGGTTTATTGCAAATGCAGCAGGGAAGACACACCCGTTTGCACCTCTACTCAAACTATAGAGCCAAAAGGACTTTGTGTGGGAACCTGTTCACCAAGAGGCGTTCAATACTATTAAGGTATATCTTGCCAACCAGCTAGTCTTGGTCCCTCCAAGACCTAGAATCCCTCTTAAGTTTTATATATCAGCTATAGATCATTCAATTGGGAGTCTACTAGCACAAGATGACATGACCGACACAGAATGTGCTATCTTTTACCTTAGTCAAACGTTGACTGATTGTGAAACATAGTATTCCCCGATGGAGAAATTGTGCTTAGCCTTGTACTTTTCAGGGTGTAAGCTTAGGCATTATATGTTGTCATTTACCACTTGTGTCATAGCACAGACATATTTGGTGAAATATATGCTTTCACGGCCTATATTAAGGGGCCGAATCAGGAAATGGATCTTGACACTTTTCATCCAATATGTGCCACAAAAGGCAGTGAAGGGCCAAGTGGTAGCTGACTTCCTTACCCATCATCCAATGCTAGACGCTCACGAAGGGCCAGAACTAGAATTTGCTCATACTTCACTCACCCCTTGGTTCTTATACTTTGACGGTTCCAGTACTAGCACAATGGCTAGGGCAGGGATTGCTTTAGTCAACCCGGATGGAAGAACATTTTCTTATTCCTTCATACTAGATTTCCATTGTACCAACAACCAAGCCGAGTATGAAGCACTCATCATCAGCCTCGAAATCCTACTAGATATGAAGGTCACTGAGGTTCACATTCACGGAGACTCCCAACTTGTTATCAGGAAATTAGAGTCAAAATATAAGGATGGGCCAGTCCTAGAACTTTATGCCAAATGTGCCTGTGACGTACTCAAGTTATTCACCGAGGTTCAGTTAAGTCACATTCCTCGCGAGCAAAACTATACCGCGAACGAGTTGGCCCAGTTGGCTACAGGCGTGAGTTTGCAAGATGGCGTTCGTGAACATATTCTGAAGGTTGAGCGATGTACATTACCCTCTTTCTTTGCTCGTCAAGAAGATAATCACGAGTGGTACGTGGCAACACTGGATCACATCGATGTAGACTGATGCCAATCCATCATCTCTTATCTCCAGGACCCTAACACACCAGTAGATAATCATATTCGTTTCCTTGCTCCTAATTACATGCTCAAAATAAATGACTTATTCAGGCAAGGAAAAGAGGTTTTGCTACTTCATTGTGTATAAGGTCGTGATACTAAACGATTGATGAGAGAAATACACTTAAAGGCAGCAGGAGCATACCAGACTGGTCCCAATATGCGGTGGTTAATAAGGCACCATGGCTATTACTGGCCTAGTGTGCTAAGGATTGTATCACTTTCACTAAGAGCTATGAAGATTGTCAATCTCATGATCCGATCAGCCATTTACCTAACATCCCCCAATAGCCAATCATCAAGCCCTGGCCTGCCCGAGGATGGGGTTTAGATTTAATCGAGATGATTCACCCCCACTCTTTTGAAGGACATAAGTACATTATGGTGGCCACAGACTTCTTCACCAAATGGGTAGAGGCTAGGCCTTTGAAAGTGGCCTTGGCAGGAACTATTTGCCAGTTCTTATTTGAAGATATTATATGTCAATTTGGTATACCATAATATTTTGTCTCCGACCGATGGGCAGCATTTATGTTTGGCGAAGTTGAGATGCTCATGCAGGACTTGGGCATGCACTTTCTCAATTCCACCCCATATTACGCTCAAGCCAACAACCAAGTAGAAACGAGTAATAAACTGATTCTACACATTCTGAGAAGGATGCTCGCCAGTAACGCCCGCTTATGGCATAATGACTTGTTCAATATGCTTTGGGCCTATCATATGAGCAAACGGAGTCCAACGGGGACAACTCATTATGCTTTGATGTTTGGAAATGATGTTGTTCTGCCTTTGGAACTCAATGTTCAGTTCTTACGAGTCGTGGAACAACATGACCTAATTAGCGAAGACTATGTGTAGAAAATGTGGCAAGAACACGAGGACTTGGACGAGTAATGACTTGACTCCTACGAGAACTTGTATGCTGAAAACGCAAGGTCACTCGATCTTATTTTAGGTGCACGAGGGGTAGGAATTTCATAGAAGGTGAGTTGGTTTAGAGAGCAATACTGCATATTGGCGAGAAAATAGAGGGACGCGGAAAATGGTCTGGTAAATGGAAAAGAACCTACATTGTAGATCGCATCCAAGGAAGTGGGGCTATTCGTCTGTAAGACCAAGATGGCACAATACATGCCAACCCATCAACGGCGGTTTCCTCAAGAAGTACATCCAACCAGTTTAGGAGTATGATGACCCGCCTAATATAACATAACTGAGTTTATTCATGCTTACTCGAACAAACTCGAGGGGCAACACCATAGTACTCTAGCGTAAGCCAATCCCTTTGGCCAAACTTTACAACTTTTTAATCTCTGACAAAGTAAAAGTACTATTGTTCATGGCTTTAGCGTAAGCCAAAACTCATGGCCAAACGTTACAACTTTTAGTTTTTAGTTTTTGTTCAAACTTTTCCTTCCAATCTCTGTGGCGTTAACTTTAGGGAAATATTGTCTGTTATTATGTAGCTAATTTTGTAAAATTAATATTCATTGAAGATAAACTTTTACAAAGAATTTGTGACCTTGAGTTCTGATACCATAGGAATACAAAACACGTTTGCAAATAAAAGTCCAAAGGGTCCACTAAAAGAAAAATGACCTCAAGAGAGAAAAGAAGAGATGATGGAAACTAGAACACCAGCCCAAAGCATCATGAGAAGAATGAAGGGGAGTCCCCTTTTGTCTTTTTCATCATTAATTTCCACCTTGGTCTCTACCCCAGGAACAAACCAGTTGCCATCTACTCCTCCCTAGCTAGTTCCTCAAATTGACCTGCAACCTCTATGCAAAATGAAAGAAGGGATATCACAAGAGAGGAAGAGGAAGATGACCCATTCTTGGTGTGTAAACTTGGCTACTCCCAAAGAACTAGGGGTAACTTTACCAAGGTGGAGGCTGGACATAGATATCACTATCTAGCCCAGGTTTGGACATGGATATCACTATCTAAGGATTTTCCATGAAGTAAAGATATATGGAAGATTTTTCTTCACAATGAGCCAGAAGAGATATAGTGGTGAAGACATCATTCTAAGAGTACACGAAAAGAGTGATGAATCCATTTTGGTGTTGCAAATCGGAGGTGGTATTTGTAGGAACCTAATTCGAGAGGTTCTATATGTAGATGAAAGGTTAAGGTGCATGGATCCATTTACCGCACATGGTAATTGACACATGTTCCTCAGAGATTAGTTGGTACAGACGGTTCAACTATCTTAAGAGTCAAGGGGGTAATAGTTATCATTTATCCCTGGGCGGTTGAGAAGAGGGTAGCATGCTCCTTGGAAACCGAAGGATCTAATGTAATGGGATGGCACATTTCAAAGTCCAAAAATTTGAATTTAAGTTAATCTTAATCCGGAGGATTTTTGGGGATAGCCGAATGGTTTGGTTACCCTATGTAAATATGGACCATAACCGTTTATCCCAATAGGGCTTACAGTTGAGGCCCATTTTAATTTTTGGATCAGTAAGAAGATTGCTTACGAGGTAGGAACCTGGGATTGGGGCTAATACAAAGGAAAATATGAATAAACAACTTGATTTATTATAGATTGGAGTTGTGCAGATGGACTTGGGCCCAGTAGGCCTAAACACCCAAATACAAAATAAGGATAGGTTCCTACAAACAAAGGGCCTTCTACTTGAGCTCAACCTTGACATGCTCGTAAGCAGCCCATGCATCAGAGTAGGTCTCGAAAAGTGAAGAAACATCCTCTTTGACTTCCTTGAAGTTACTTGCTTAACTCGAGCTTTCATCAATCAGCTACTGGGCATTGGCGTGAGACGAGAAAGATTCGGCATGCAGGATCGTTATCTCAGCTTAAAGAACTGCTAGTTCAGCTTCTTTAGCCGCCAAAATTTCTTTCGTGTTGGTGGCACTTTGGAGGAGGTCTTGGAGTCGCTGGTGGTCAGTGTGCACTTGCTTGGCCATTTCTTCTCTCTTTTCTCTCTGTTGCTCTAGGTGACGAGCCAGATCATCCTTACAAGCTTGTAACTTCTGAAGTTGCAGAAGGTCTTGCTCGTAGTGAGATAGCATGGAGACAAGTTCACTAGGGGCAATCTTCAGCAAGCCCGACACTTTGTCCATCATGTCTTGAAGATCCTTAGGCGCATCTAGGTTAACCTAAAAAAGTTTTCTAATGGTGTCCTTGGCGAGGGTGATCTCGGCTGGCTCTGGTCCCATGACCGTGAGCTTGGCAAAGAGTTCCTCTAGTCCAAGAAGTTGCTTAGGCATTTCTAGACCTTTGACAACAATCTCAGACGAGGGAGAGGCCTAAGGAATGGCAAGGTTGGAGCTCCAGCTTTCCTCATACCCGTGGATAGCATCAGGGTGTTGGTGAGAGTATCATTAGGCAGAGAAGGAGGCATGTTTACCCGTTCCTCTTATGGGTTGTTGGCAATGAACACCTGACCCTATTTAATGCAAGGAAAGTTAAGTACAAGGACAAGAACAGTGGACTCATACTTAGGAAAACATTCATACCTCATCTTCGCCAATTGCATTCGGCTCAAGCGAGTGGATTGCGTCAGGTGAAAGCTTAACCTAGGCCTTGGACGACCCGTCTGGGTTCCCTTGAGCTATGGTGGTGGGGTTAGGCAGTAGTGTTTCTCCTGCCATGGCTATTTGTTCCTCTGGAGAGTAAAACATGGCGTGATAAGAAAAAAAGGCATCCTCAAAACTAAAGTTGAATGCACCGTTATCGTTACCATCGGGGATTCCCTCGTCCATGTCATCTGGAGATGGAGTAACGTTCATGGTGTCATCATTCCCAGCCTTGTTGTTTGCATTAATGTCTTCCTCAGAAAGAGTGTTGACTGAGAGGCCATCCTCAGGATGAGCCTCGTTGGGGATCAGGTCTTGTAAAACAAAGAGAGAATTTTGGTGAATAAGGGAGTCCACGTCCAAAAATGCGATATTCTAGTTTACTCCTGAAAAGTTTCCAAATTATTAATTTACCTTTGGGGTGACAAAGTAGGTGTGATACGTCGGTGTGTCAAAGGCAAGCAAGGTTGAGAGAGTTTGGCCAAGGAGTTTATCCGCTTGGAACAGTGGTGCTTCCTCAGGCTGCGGTAAAGATAGGCGAGAATAGGTTATACAAGGCCTACCTTGGTGTCTTCAAATAAACACTCGATGAGGTAAACCCAGCACTTGGTGACTTTTTGGGCAGATACACAGAAGATATATTTGGATAACCCAAATTCAAGAAAGGCTATACCTCCTTGAAGGGTTTCATCATCCATGAAACAAGTAACCTAGGTGGAGAAAGAGCTGGGTCAGACAAGGCTAGCTTTGTCCACGGCATCAGTGGTGTCTCCTTGCTTCCACACGGGATCTGCTATGGGCACCCCGAAGATGGCAAGGAGGTTGAGCAAGGTGATGCTTAGATCGCCGTATGGGATGTGGAAGCAATTGCAAGCGGAGTCCCAAAAGCACATGGTGGCAGTGGAAGATGCACGGTTTCCTGCACTAGGTAGAGAGAAACATAGGTTTATGAGGTGGACGATGTCGGCCGATTGCCAGCGAATTAGCTTCTCGGCGGGCTAAGTACCATGACCGTTCATTATCAAAAGTGGACGACCATTTCCCAATCGAGCAGAGGGTGTCTTTGGTGGTCTGCCCGGTGGGTGCAGCTCGTTTATCCTTCCTAAAGATTAGGGCCGCATTGCAGATGCGGTTGTGGAGAGTTTGGTAGAGCGCTAGGTTGCTTGGTGTTCTGAGAAATGGACCTAGGCAGCTGGTGACGGCATCTGAGAGCCTGAGTGTGGCGGTTGGATTTGAATTTTTCCGTTTAGCGGTGGCACGTACCATCCTAGCAAAAAGTTCATCGCTTTCTTGGGTGATGTTAGGGTGTTCACGGTCATGAGGTGACATATTATTAATCGGAAATGATGGATGCAAAAGAGAGTGAGGTTTAGCTTCGAAGGAAAATAAAATATCCGAACGATGGAGATGATAAAATATGATCAAAAAGTTGACGTAATGTCATATACGGATATACCTGAAAATAATTATTTTCAAATATACCTGAATAGAAATTTGCTATATATAAAACGGCCAAAACCTTATGGTACATGGAGTCCTATTACATCATTAAATAGATTTTCCTTGATTCTAATCCTAGTTTGCCAATGATTGAAGTTCATGGCCGGCCTTCTCATGTTAGTTAATTTGCAAAGTTAGCGTTGTAACAGTGTACGTTGTGAACAGAATGAGACTAATTTCTTCTTTTCATAAAATACAACAAGTCTTCGAGAACAAAAGATATATGGTCTAATTTATGTATTCTCTCTTCCGATATATGATCTAATGAAAAATCATTTAGCTAGATGGCATAGTAAAAACGAAAACGAAAACGAAAACGAAAAAATTAGTGTGACAATACAGAAAAATGAAGGAGAAATTAATAAAAACCAAACTCGCTCCACCTTGATGGAAATCTGATGGATATAATTAACCAGTATTCATGTGTATCATGAATGTAACATAACATGTATGTTGAAATTGTTGATGCCTAATTGGGTAAATGCACCATCAACTATATATTGATTGTCTTGCTAGCTAGTGTGGTGGTTATCATACTCTACTGGAAACGAGGACGTAATCCAAACTGCGGGAGATTTGAGTCCCTCCGATATGTATTCAGGGCACAGTCCGGACTTGCTATGTGATCTAACCCCTCCTTCTAAATGGGGTAAGGTTAATATGATCCATAGTGATCTAAGGAGAATGACAAATGACTAGTATAAAATTGCAGAAAGTGATTTCTTTCTCCTTAATTTGTCTAGACAAAAGCTACCTCAGCTCCCTATAATTTAAACGCTCTTCAATTCCGACAACCCTTCATATTTCAATTTCATACAGCATCATTGTGTGTTCTAGCATTACGCTATCTAGTTCACTCTTAACCTGTTGAGCCTGCAATAAGTTGAAATTTCGTGATGATTGAATAACTGAAATATAAGAAGTTGAGAACTCAAGACAGTAATTACGGAAGAAATGATTACCGAGGTTAACCATTTTCGGAAGAAATGATTACCGAGGTTAACCATTTTCGGAAAGGCCATACAATTTTTCAATATAAAGTATAAATTAACACACTCTTTGGTAAAAAAGAAGAAGAAGAAGGTACTTTGACCAGTTGACCCAGTAGAAAAAAGAGTAAATAATGGTAAAAGTTAGGAAGATAAAAAAATGTAGGGTGAGGAAGCTCTAGATAGTAGAAGTAGATACAGGTGGGGAACTTGAATGGATAAAGATTGAATTAGAGTTAAGAACTCTATAATAACAACGAGTAATTCTACGATGAGCTCTCAAGTGTTATGTTGGTTCGTTTTCATGAATAAAGTAGTATATGTAGGCATGCGCATTGCACATGGCCAAAACAAAATTTATTTTACACATTAGTGTGCATGCATACCCAAGGTGCACTCGACAAATAGCTATACGTTGTAATACTTTCTTCTTACTAATATTTAGCTGTGTGTTGTTGTAGGTATTTGATGTTGACCGAGACAGTGTTGTTTCATGATATTATCAATTATTAATCAATTGTTAGTAATAAAATGATTGTCCATCCTAATATTACTCTCTCCGAGAAGTTAATTTCTCACAAAATAATTTTTGAGTGGATTAAATTTTAAAAAAATATTACTATAAAAATGTTACTATCAATTAGATCATTAGTACATATTATCGTAATTTTTCTTGCCCCTTCAGAATTATTCTCTAAAAAAAAGTAAGAAATAGAGTTGGGCCTATGAGTTATGAGGCCTGTTCCACCAAAATGTCACTTTTGAGCTCTTTCCAACGATTTGGGTTTAGGGTCAAAGGCCCTAATTTTTTATTTTTTATTTTGAAAATAAGGCCCAAATTTCATAACCCGGTAATATAATTTTGACCCAACACTATAAATAAAAGCTAAAAAAACCTATTCTATTCTGTCACTTCTGTTTTTACTTTTCTCAAACTTCAGCCACTGCCTCTTCTTCTCCAATCAGCTGCCTATGGAAACCAGGTATATACATACCTCACACTTTGAAATATACTCATCTCAACCAGTGATTTGTTCTATGTGTGTGAATGTGTAATATAAACTAATTGCTTCGTTGCTTTTGGTACCATGCATGATGATCATGATGTTGTTGCCGAATAACAGAAAGAGAAAGCTAAAACATGAGGAATGTATAAGCAGCGGTGTCAGTTTTTTGATACATTTAAAAAAAATTGGATGAATTGTGATTTTCCTAGTTGAATTATAGTACTGTGATGTTACCAAGTTTGTAACCGAACTTGGGTATGGGATGCATATAATACAGGATGAAGAAAAAGAGACTGACAGTGCAAACGGAGTATCAAATTTTCCGGCACCTAATTTCCTGAAGTATCCAAAACATAGGCGGCCAGTATCAGAAATGCATCCTGAATTAGAAGAAGAGAGTTTGGAGTCAAGTAATGATCTTCCTATTATAATGATGGAGCAAGAGATAATGGAGGCTATAAATGAAAACTCCACTATTATTATACAGGGAGAAACTGGATGTGGTAAAACAACCCAAGTTCCACAGGTTATATATGGTTTTTCTTAGTATCATTCATTTTTGGCTTAATTGTCATTTTGCTGTCTTAGGAATGACCCTTGTGCCAATTTGTTATCTAGGAATTTTTTGTGCCAATTTGCTACCTATACATCAAATTAGGCAAAAAATTTAGCCAATTTGTTACCTTAAGTTTTAATTTTTTGATAATTTTTCATGTTTATTTCGTTCAAATCAATAGAATAGAGGATATAGTGTTAAAGTACTTTCAAATGTTTATAATTTAATGAGTAAATTGATGAAATTCAAGTAATTAGACAATAAGGTAGCAAATTGACAAGTTTATAAATCTTAGGATAGCAAATTGGCAGAAAAAAATTTTAGGATAGCAAATTGACACTAAGGTAATTCCTAGGATAACAGATTGGTAATTAAGCCTTCATTCTTTGATGTCTAGGTTGATTTAAGGAAGTTCTCCAATGAACACTGTTGATCGTGAACGTGAACGGGAAGAATTTTACACTACCACAAAAAAGCAGACCTTGTGGTTCTCCCATATTTTACAAAGGAAGATAGGCTGTTGTTCACCCCAGCTGTACCGATTTATTTAAGTAACTCCACTGAATTAAAACTTACCAAGTTGCCATATTTCTCATTTTTCGTGTCACATTTTGTAGTTTCTTTATGAAGCCGGCATTTGTTCAGATGAGTGTCCTCTTGGAAATGGTATTATTGGTGTGTCCCAACCTCGTCGTATTGCAGTGTATGAAACTGCTAGGCGTGTGGCAGAAGAGCTTGGTAAAAAATTTGGTAAAAAAACTGGTGAAACAGTTGGGTATCAAATTAGATATGACAAAAAGATTAGTGAAAGCACATCTATCAAGTTCATGACAGATGGAATATTACTACAAGAACTCCAGCAGGTTAATTACTTGAGCAACTTCATGTTTTTAAATACCATGTCTCCCATGTTCATGATCAGTTAAGCATGAATAATGATATATATATTTTTGTAGGGTGATTTTATGTTGAAGAGGTACTCTGTCATTATTCTTGATGAGGTTCATGAGCAAAGCGTAAACACAGATTTACTCATTGTAATGCTTTCACGAGTTATTGTCGTTCGTCAGGTGAATCATATCTCAATACTCGTGCGAATTGCTAGAGCTTTTCTTATTAGTACAGATTTCTAATCAATTGCATATTATGGCAGAAAGAATATGAAAAGCAGCAGGAGTACATGAAGCAGTTAGGAAAATCTATAGATCGTGAGAAACTAGTTTTTCCATTGAAGCTTGTGCTCATGAGCACTACCATGTCAGAGGAAGACTTCAATATTTATAGGAAGCTGTTTTGTGATCATCCCCCACGAGAGATAAATGTTTCATCCAGACAATTCGAAGTAGATGTTACTCCAGGGAAACTAGAGATGATTATATTGAAGAAGCATATGAAAAGGTCTTGGAAATTCACAAGAATTATAAGCATGGAGGTGGCATACTTGTCTTTGTCACTGGGTATTCGGAAGTGGACAAATTGTGTGAAAAGCTACGAAGAGCTTCCAGAAAGCTGCCTCTGAGTTCTGTGACTCAAGTGTCTGAATTGAATTCTGATGAAGAAACAAATATGAATGTGAATAATGAAGCAGTTGATAGTGCATCAGTTAAGGCCTCTTCAGGTTCTAGCAAACAACCTGTTTCACTACATGTACTTCCTCTTTATGCTTCGTTGCCTGCAGCAGCTCAGCGTCGCGCATTTAAAAAAAATCAAGAAGGAACAAAGGCTTGTTGTTGTGGTCACCAATGTTGCTGAAACCTCTATAACTATACCTGCGATAACATATGTTGTTGATACTGGGAAAGTGAATTCAAAGGAATATAATTATCAAATGGTAGTGAAAAATATCAAGTGCAGTGGATTAGCAAGGCATTGGCTACTCAACGTAAAGGAAGAGCTGGAAGAACAGGGCCTGGCATCTGTTTCTGCCTTTATTCATCAACAGTGTTCAAGGATGAATTCGCTACCATTCACGATCTGAAATATCCAAAGTCCCTCTTGATGATCTTATCCAGGGAGTAAAATATTGAATATCGAACATATATCGACTGTCCAAAATACGGATATTTCGACGGAAATATCGATGAAATATCGATTCAATAAAAAATCGACGGAAATTGAGATAAATACATGAAAATTTATATTTGAACTTTATGAGATTCTTATATGATTAATATGTGTTTTGAAACTTGTAAATTGTGTTTTGTTGATTATTTATAGAGTTTATTTGATTGAACTTTTGGGTTATTAGCGTGGAGAGTTTTGTGCTTTTGATTTAGTGCGATCAACATATATGTAAAATCAAAATATCGGATAAATTCGAAAATGTCGAGGATTTCGGCGATATATCAGAAAATATCGAATATTTCGAGAAATATCGGACAAAAGATATTGATATGTAGAATTAATATCGGGAAATCTAAAACACGAAAATATCGCGGAAATATCGAAGATATTATGGATATTTCATTCCTTGATCTTATCCTTCATTTGAAGTTCATGAACATTGAGGTCAGTACAAAACTAATTTAATAAATTACACCGTTAAAAATTCAAATGTCTTATTTTCTTAGCTTGGTTTTATCAGTTTAAAAAGAATTATGGCAATTTTTAGACCATGTTGATCTATGAGCACCATATGTTTTTAGATGTGTTATTTGTTGCTATGAGGCATAATTGCTACCTATACATCAAATTAGGCAAAAAAATTTAGCCAATTTGAAGGCATACACGATAATTGGCATCTCCTTGACGTTAGACAAAACACAATAAGACTGGAAGATCATCCAGACAAGTGATTGAAGCTGTTGACATCTCCTACTTATCTCTTTGCTAAATTAGGTAGTTCATTCATTGCATGACATGTTTTTCATCTAGGATACGTTAGTATGCATGTATCCCTGCTGTTCTGGTATGATTCTGTAAACATGTTCATATCTGGGTTCGGTTACTTGGGTTAATCTTGCTTCAGTATGCATGTGATTTACAGCAGCCTAGGTTAATCTTTATGCATGTATCCTGATTCTTGTTAGTTGACTTTACAATTCAAATTAAGGTGTGTTAAAGCCAACATGTGATTCTTAGGACTTTGTGTTGCTTTATGCATATGCTTTACAGTCTGGAAAAAGGTTAACTTTGCTCTTTCCATGCGCACTTTCTTCACGTGCTATTGCTTACTGCTTACTATCATTGCCATTTCTGGTAATAGGTTGTGTATAGATTTTTCCCTCCTAAAACACATCTTGCCCAAAATGGAAAACTGATGTTGACCTTGCACATTGCTTTGAAACATGTTTCTGCTTTGCAAACTGTGTTCAACCTGTCTAGTCAAAACTGGGTCTGTTCTAGGACTGCCATAGGTTCTCTTCTGTGATTCTTGACCACGTGATTCGGTGCTGTTTTGACCTCTGTTTGTGTGCTGCTTCGAGCTGCTATATCATACTGTTTATAAGGGAAAAACAGATGCTGTGTTGGGTCAATATCTTGGACAGTTTTTAGGGCTGCAATATGGCTGCTTTATGTGCTGTCGTTTCACGTGCTTTTCTGCTACCTTTGACCTCTGTTTTGCCTTGTTTACTTGCTGCTGTATTGCTTGTCTATATAAGGTGTCTAAGGCTGTGTTGAAGGTTGGTTGGTGGTGTGAAACACTTTGGGGTTAGGTTATTCTGTTGGGTTACTCTTTGAGAGCACATTCGTGTGTAGTTTCTCTTCTCTCTTCTCTTCCCCTTCCATGTCTTTTGGTTGCTCATAACTATGCATAATAGACATGGATTCTCAAGCATAAAAACTGTTTTCAAAACTCATATGCATCATTGCATTGTGCATTCCATTGAGATAAAGTATGGAGATGCCCAACCCAAGAAGTTGATCAAAAAGGTTTTAACTTGAAGAGTAGTTAAAGATCTGAGTTGATACTTCTGTTTTCTTTCCAAAGTGTAAACACATAGTTTAAGTAGTGTAGCTCTGTTTGTACTAGTAGGTAGACTAGTTAGGATAGCATACGGGTTATGTATCCCCAGAGTACGAGAGACTTGTAATTGTGTGTGTTACTCGATAGTGGAAAGGTTTGTCCCTCAAGAGTTAGGGGCACGCAGTTTTAATCCTGGTTGTAGGATTTCTGCGTTATCAAAAACATCTTGTGTCACTCTTTTCTTACTGTCTTTACATTTCATTACTCGTATCCTACTTTTCGGGATAGGATAATATCTTGCTATCCCGAGAACAGATTAAACGAAAAAATGGTAAAGCCCTATTCACCCCCCCCCCCCCCCCCCCATTTCTGCGTTATCAAAAACATCTTGTGTCACTCTTTTCTTACTGTCTTTACATTTCATTACCCGTATCCTGCTTTTCGGGATAGGATAATATCTTGCTATCCCAAGATAATTGCAATAATTCATGCATAATTGCTATACATGTAGTATGTGTGTTCTGTTATTTTTCATTTTATGTATTAATTGCTCTATGAAGTCTCCTGATCAATTTTCCTGTTTGTCCCAGTTGTCGGCTTTTCCATTTCGTACTAAGCCGACAGAGGAAGCTCTTGATGTAGGCGAGAAGTGCTTGAAGGTCCTTGGAGCTCTAAGTAACGATGGAAGAGTGACACCTCTAGGAAAGACCATGGCTTATTACACCATCAGTCCTCGCCACTATAAGATGCTCTTAACGGTCATTCAATTATTGAATAAAGAGCACATCAATCTTCGGGCTAATCTAGTACTAGCCTATGTCGTCGCATCAGCTGCAGCTTTGAGTTTGCCAAAAAAATTTGTCAATGAGTTTAAAGATGATGGAAATTCCAGCGCTACAGTTGTTATAAACAAGCAAGAGGAGGAATCGATCAAAAGGAGTGATGTCTTGTACCGAGCGAATGTCCTGCGGCCGCATGAGGCGTATGATGACCTTTCCAATAGCGGAACCATGCGAGAGATGTCCAAGCTCAGAAAACAGCTACTCAAACTTGTCTTCTATAAAGGTGAGTTTTCTTGGAAACATGGTAGCATGGATGATGTTGAACATGATTGGGCTGATGTAAAGTCTCTTGCTTTAAAAAAGAAAGAGGAAGACTTATTGTGCCGAGCTATGAAGGAACAAAGGCTTGTTGTTGTGGTCACCAATGCGCATTAAAAGAAGCACAACTTGGTATCAAGATCAGAAGTATCAAGCCTGCATGATCAATGAGACTACTACTACTGTGTACCTCAACTTGAAGTCATCTGGTTTAAATTTTGCTCCCGAGTATTTGGTGTGCAGTGAGTTGATGGAGACGAAAAGACTACATGAACAACGTTACTTGTGTCGATCCCAAATGGCTTGCCGATTGTACTGAGCTATGCACATTTCCAAATCCAAATGGCACGGAACTTCACTATGACCGTGACATTGACAAAGTAGTATACAAAGTCACACCGACCTACGGTCTTCATTCATGGCCGGTTACAAGAAGAATTCCACATCCGGATCAAGCTCCTGAGGTAAAAGATAGAGTGCAAGCTTTTGGTTTGGCTTTGCAGAATGGCCAAGTTTTCGATTGCCTAAGGCTTCAAAGTTGTGTTTTGAAGCCCGAGGCAGCAGGGAAATGGGTTTGCAGTCTGTTATTGAAGAGGGAGGATAAAAAGATCGATAGCCGTGCTAGGTTGAGAAAAGTGTGGGAGGAAAATCCCAAGGAACTGTTGCCGGAAATCAGGAACTGTTTCGGAAGAGTTCTCTTGACAAGTTTATGAACCTTTGGGTCGACATGGTCTGCGGCCTCTGCCAAGTCCCTGAATTGGGCAAAAAGGATGATGATCAGGACTAGCTCCAATTAACGTTACACAAGAATGTCCTCTCCCACTATTTGACACAATGACACACATACTGTTAAATTTTGTTCCTCGTTTTTTCATTCATTTTGTTATATTACAATGTTCATTTTGTTATTAATTTGGTCAAATTTTAGTGATTTACTCCATCTGGTTTGTTTTAAATATCATTTCACTATCTATAGTTTCAAGATTATCAGCAACTTACTACTTAAAGTTTCAAAATATCATTAGTTTAATTACTACATCGACAAAATCAGGATGAAAGCACGAGAATCCCGTGTTTCTCCTTCACCTTGGCTTTGATGACACTTTCCCTTCAATCCTCATATCCATACTAAAATCTGTGTGTTTTTATTGAATTAAATAGTGACACTTAACAAATTTTTGAGATGGATTTCACAAACTGATGAGATTGTGCAACTATGAGTAGTAAAACCGATGATGTTAATACTACGAGTAGTGAAATGATATTTGAAACAAATTTAAATAAGTAAAGTAAAATTTGTCCTAATAATTTTATCGATGGAACACTGAATCAAAAGACTTTTCCTAGTACGTTTAGGAATGACCTTCGTTCATTTACTTCTTGACGTTTGCTTTCGTTTTGGGCCATTTGGGCCTTCTCGTTCCTGTATACCCATATATAGTCCATAAAAAGGTGCGCGAAAATGAAAATAATACCTGTAGGCCCGTGGTGGGCCCAAACAATGCGGTTCCGGACTTCCGGGTCATATCCTCCCCCCGCCAAAAGGGCCAAACCCGGACTATAAATACCCTCCCATTTCATTTCAGTCCCTTCATCTGCTTCTTCACTCCGCTCACTCCTCATTTCTTCCTCTTCAGTCTTTCACTACAATCGATCTCTCTCAGTGTCGTCTTTTTCAATATACACGCGCGCACGCGCCTAGGTCAAAACCCGAACGGTTTTCCGATCGACTACCGGCGCCGGAGTTTCGTCTTCAGATCGAGGTACGTCTAGAACTCTAGATCAGTAGTATTTTCAGCGAGGCTTCGTCAGTGAAATCGCGATACTGTTTAGCGTCGGATCGGTAGCTCGTAGCTAGTTGTTTGGATTTGGAACTCAGGGTTTGAGATCTGTGATTCTCTTAGTGATTGACTTCGATTTTCAAATAGTTGAGGATGATTGTGAATTTTTTACTGTTTTTTTTGTGCATTTCTGTGAATTGTAGCTTAAAACTTCAGAGAATTCCACTGATTCTGTGGATTTAGGATTTTTATTATATTTTTTGATGTTTGATTCTGTCAGGATACAGGTTGTGAGCATGGATTCGTATACACTTAAGTCCGTGGCAGACGTGCCGGCTCCGTTTCGGTCATGTTTTAATTTTAGGTAATTACCTTACCATTTCAAGTTGATTTGAAAGGGGATTCTGTACGGTGGATGTTGTTACAGCATAGATTTCGGCATCGTTTGTTTGGTTTGTTTGTTCTTATTACAAATGTTCATAGTTCTGTAATATGTATTTCATATTGTTGTTTTCTCGCAGCTGTATATTTGTAACGTAGGAGATGTGTAGTGATTCTGAGATGCTAGTTCTTATGCGATGTCACAAATAATTGGAAAAAAATGAAAATCGTGCATCTCTACAGTGTGCAACATGTTTCGGTTTAAATTATAATTCATTCGTTATGCATGAAGGTATTTTAACTCTCTCCAGAGTGAATGCTTTCCTACTTGTTTCCACTCGGATGTAAACATGGTTGTGTCGGCCCCAACTGGAAGTGGTAAAACAGTCATCTTCGAGCTTTGCATTTTGAGGCTTCTTTCGAGATCCATATCAGATGATGGGAGGTTTATTCCTACAAATGGAACTCTCAAAACAGTAAGTCCCTGGTGTCCCTAAACCAAAAGTAAGGTAGTTACCTCTACTGATTGTGTAGAATCCCGAGCAGTAGTTTTGATTTCGAAAGGAATAGACACCGTGTGTGATGATTAGTTTTCTCTCAGTACCTCTTGCATGATTTAGCCTTTGTTGACAGCTACATGCTCTTCTTATATTTGTTTTCCACTATTTCACGTGCACTATATTTGGCTACAAGTTCATAAGTAATTATGAAGTACTTATTATTTCCTCTTGTTCTAATGTTGCATGAAGATCTATATAGCCCCATCAAAGGCTTTAGTGCAGGAGAAGGTTCGTGATTGGAACCAGAAGTTTGGATCTCGAGGTGTAAATTGCTTGGAGCTCACTGGAGATAATGAAAATTATAATACCAGGAATATACAGGAAGCAGACATTATTTTAACAACTCCTGAGGTGAGTATGCACTATGAAGGAGTAATTTACACAAATAGCCACATTTTTCTTTCTGTTTCATAGGCACATACTTGTATGTATCTGGATATTCCTCTACAAAGATAGGACTCATTTACCGGTGTTTATTCTAAATGATACAAGAGGAGTATGACACATCAGCTTTTTACTTAATGTCTTCAAATAGAAATTTGATGCGGTTACACGATATCGCGCAAAGGATGGTGGATTGGGTTTCTTCAGTGATATAGCACTTCTACTTATTGATGAAGTTCATCTTTTGAATGATCCTCGTGGAGCGGTTTTGGAAGCAATAGTCAGTAGAATAAAAATGCTTGCTCATAACCCTGAAATGAAATCAAGTGCCCTTGCTCGTGTTCGTTTTCTAGCTGTGTCTGCCACCATTCCAAACATTGAGGACCTTGGTGAGGTTTCATTAGACAATGATCATTGATTTGTGAAATACTCAGTAGGAATAAATATTATTGGTTTTATTTCTTTTAAAGTGATAAATAACTTAACAACTATCTATGCATGTAAACCACTGTAGCGGAGTGGCTCAGGGTGCCTGCCCAAGGAATAAAAAGGTATCTCAATCTTCATTTTCCACTGAACTAGGATATACTGTATCTTTGTAGATACGAATATACAATTATCCAATTATTTTCTTTTAATGTTTCTGCTCTTCATTCAGGTTTGGAGAAGAGATGAGGCCTGTAAAGTTGACTACAAAAGTGTTTGGTATGCATACATGTTTTGAAATTACCATTCACAATTTATGTATCTTACCAACCGCTTCTCTTTTTGAGGCGTATTCAAAATTGCTTGTTTTGCAGGTTATGCCCCAGCAAAAAATGATTTTTTATTTGAGAAGGTAATTTCTTTTAAGCTTCTTTTCATACCAATAAAAATTGATATTAATAAGTATACTATTTACTTATCTGATGGTATATACTTGGTCCTTTTTGCAGCGTCTTCAAAACTACATTTTCGGTAAGTAGAGACCACATCACTTAACATTCAATAGATGAACATCCCCCCTTTTGACATATATCCGTTTTTTGTCATTGATTTCTTTATGAAGTAAAAACCATGAGTAACTTTAGATGTATATAACTGGTTCACAGATATTTTAATGCAATATTCAAGAGGGAAGTCTGCTTTAGTTTTTTGCTCAACTAGAAAAGGGGCACAAGAAGCAGCACAGGTACTTTCTCAGACAGTCATGACGTTTGGAAATTCAAATCCTTTCATCAAAAGCAGAGAACAGCAGGAGCGGCTTAGGGAAGCTTCATTGTCATGCAGTGACAAACAAATGCAATCTTATATGATATATGGTGGTATGGAGCTACTATTTTTGTTGCTCACATTGCAGTCGCTATAACTTACTGCACTCGCCAGATTAGCATCTTATCTGATAAGTTTCTTGTTTGCAGTTGGTTATCACAACGGTGGTCTTTGTCTCAAGGATCGTAATCTCATTGAAAGTCTTTTTCTTAAGGGTGATGTTCAAATTTTGTGCACAACAAATACTCTTGCTCATGGAATCAACCTGCCAGCACACACAGTAGTCATAAAATCAACTCAGCACTTGTATGTTGGGCTTCCAATGTTTTTCAAATCATTACATTGAAACTTGAGAGAACCTCTGGTCTGTATATTCATCAACATGTGCATTTTGTCCAGCAACAAAGAAAAAGGTGTATACATGGAAATTGACCGGTCTACACTACTACAGGTCCGTCGATCAGACCTTCTTTAAGTAGGAATCACTTGACTAGATCACATTTGAACGTGAGACAATGGTTCTTTTTTATCTTTGTGTCCAGTATATTATTTTGCTTGTATATCAAGATTTTGAAGTAAGTGGCCAGGAAAAGTCGAAGAATAATTTTTGGCCTGTGTACATGCATGTTTGCACTTTTGAGGAAGCCAAGCTGATATATAATGCTTGGTTTTCATGATGCAGATGTGTGGGAGGGCAGGCCGACCACCATTTGATGATACAGGAATGGTTGTAATCATGACAAGAAGAGATACAGTAATTTGATACCTTTCTTCCTTTGTCTTTTCTCCATATATACTCTCTTCACTGCTCTTAAATTTGAGCTAGTTTTGTTTGCTAATGGAATTTCTTTTTTGTCTTACAAGTCCTTAATTTAGTTATTATTGGATATCAGGTTCACTTGTACGAGAATCTCTTGAATGGATGTGAGATGGTGGAATCACAGTTTGTGTTATAACTTTAAATTCCAGAAACACTTAGTGAGCTTTGAATCGGATGTTGGTTAATTGCATGTCTTCTAATAAAGTTGTATCATATCCTGTCATTAGGCTGCTTTCATGTTTGACGGAGCATTTAACTGCAGAGATAGTTCAACTGACTGTCTCTGATATTACGAAGGCAATTGAATGGATGAAGTGCTCGTACTTGTATGTAAGAATGAAGAAGGCATGTATACTTCACTTTCAGAGGATATCATCCCTATATTCTTTTAAGGTTTAACTTTGCCAGCTAATTGCTAATTGTTTAATGTATAATTAGAACCCTGGACACTACGCAGTTAAGAAAGTGATCTCCAGTGATCGGATAGAAAAGCATATGCTAGGTACTGTAGTTGTTTGCTCTATTTCTCTCTCTCAAGTTCAGATGCTTTTGGATGCTTCCTCTCCTAATCAGTTTTCTTTTCTATCAGATGTCTGTGTACAGAAAGTTAAGGAATTGTCACAGCATCAGGTGATCTGGACTGATGAAGATGGTTTTCTCTTGAAACCACTTGGTATGAATCCAATAGCTCATAATTTTTCAATTATCAGACAACCAGAGTATATTATTTTTCACTTCTTTTTTTCCTTGTTAGAACCTGGGAGGCTGATGACGAAGTACTATCTGAAATTTGACACAATGAAATACATTATTGAGACACCTGTAAAGTGTAGTGTGGAAGATGCTCTTTACATTATATGCCGCGCTGAGGAAATTTCATGTATGCTCTTCACATTACTTGCTAGTTTGCAACGTTTCACAACTTTTTGATAAATCTAATGAAGAATTATATATCTATGCATCCACTTGAATATGAAGGGATACAGCTCAGACGCAATGAGAAGAAGATTCTCAATGACTTGAACACTGATAAAGATAGTCGACTTCGCTTTCACATTCTTGATGACAAAGGGAAGCGGAAAAAGCGTATCCAAACCAGAGAAGAAAAGATATTTCTTTTAGCTAATGACTGCTTGACTGGTGATCCTTCAATTCATGATTTATCCCTTACCCAGGTATCATTCCTCTACCTTTAATATGTTTTATCATATTCTTGATAACTGTGGCAACAATTGTCAGAGCTGAATGCAAATTGATTCTATGATTTAGGACATGAACTCGATCTGCTCAAATGGCTGTAGAATCGCCAGGTGCATGAAAGAATTATTTATTCATCAAAAGAATTACAAAGGAGCCTTGAACTCAATGCTTCTGGCAAAGTCATTGTATCAAAAACTCTGGGATGATAGTCCATACTTGCTGAAACAATTACCAGGGATTGGGATGGTGACTGCAAAGGTGCCTACACTTCTTTATATGCTTTGGAAGAAACGTGTTTTTTAGTTTTTTGATATCCTTCGCAGTTGGCACTGCAATATTGACTCTTCGGTTATCTAAATGATCTTTTCAGGCACTTTATTCGATGGGAGCTAAATCATTTGAGACATTAGCTGAGGCTGATCCTAGGAGAATAGAGATAGTCACTGGTCGAAAATACCCATTTGGAAACCATATAAAAGAGTCTCTACTATCTTTACCTCCAAAAGTCGAGCTGAAGATTGAAGAAGATGAACCCCGGGGGCAGGGGAAACTGAAGCTTGCAGTAACACTGACTAGGCTATCACAGACACTCCAATCAACAAAAAGACATTATGCTGATATGGTATAGTATATGAGAGCTATTGGGATGATTTCTTGAAAATTTAGTGATACAATATCAATATCATTGTTCTATAATCTTTCTTTAATAAGTCTTTTTGTTACAGATAGTTGCTTCACAAGAAGATAACTTGATTCTCTTTCACGAGAAGATAAGGTAAAGACTATTCCGATGCACACTTATATTTTGTTGGATTTTCACAAGAACTTAAGTACAATAGCAAGGGGTTCTGTCAGATGTTTCACATAACTAATACTTGGCTTTTCCTTTGGTCGGATGTGGTTTGGTAACTGTCCTGTTTCCACCCACTGTTTCATGACTGCAGAGCTGATGATTTCTCCAGGTGCGTCCGCTCCTAACCTTTATTTTTCTTCTCTTTGAGAACATGGTAGAGTGTTATATCTGTTTGCTAAGCACACCATAGTCTTTCATGCATTCTGAGTTTCTGACTAACACGAGGTGATGGGAACAGTTATCATAATGGTTTTAGTACTAGTAAACTTAAGTTGAAACCAGTAACAAAGTTAGATTAGTAAGCTATAAGAGGACTGAATCATTAAAAGATAGAGCTCAGGTAGGATGCGACAATATTTGTTTAGTCTGAATTTGGTTGTTTCATTGCAGCCCTTATAGCACAACAGTTTTCCTGTCAAAACCCCAACAAGGAACGCTGACTGTTAAGGCTGATCTTGTATTTGAAGATTACAGTAAAGTTCCCACCCTCATATATCTAATTTCTATCACTTTAGAAATTTCAGTCGACTGGTATAATTATGAGTTGTTTTTTTTAATGGTGGCGTTTTTTATGCAGTTGGCATTGATGTGGACCAAGAGCTTATTATAGTGAGAGAAAGAAATTTACGTGTAAATAACAAAAGAGGGAAAAATGCATCCTCTCTTCCTCCAACTGAGGAAATCCATAACATAGAAGATGATACCCATCAGGGTCCAAGCAAAGAGCTTCCGACCTTGAGAATACCAAAAAGGGTAGATGATTCCATGTGAGTATATCTTCCAGTGATTTTCAGCTTTCGTGTTCTTGCTAGAATTTTTTGGTCATGGTCTGTATCTTTCCCTTGATTATTTGAGTTTTCCATACCAGACCCAGTTTCAGGCTCCTAGATGAAGACTCTGAAGAAGGTACATCCTAGTTTATATATTTAGTAAACCTACAGTATATACATATTTCCAACCCAAATGCTTGAAATTTGATACCATGATTTGAAGATGAGGAAATTGCTGAAGAAGTTCCAGAAAATGACGTCACTGCCAAAGTTAAAGTAGAAAACAAAACCATGACACAGCAAACGGTATTTGATCACATACGTGAGAAGGCAAAGAACTTCCCTGTTCTGGTTACACCAAATAGTGTGTTTCCACCATCATCAGTTTTGGCAAGGAAACGTGCTCGTGAGAAGAAGCTTGAACTTGATAGCGAAGTAGAGGTTCTGGAAGAACTAGAATGGAATAAATTTCCAAGGCGGACTGTGGTCAATCCATCTTCAGAACCCATAGAGACAGAATGTGTCTTTCATATCAACAGCCGTTCAACTCCCAGAACATCAGCTGCCATGAACTTCATGGATGACAAAGGTGAAATCATGTATCTCAAACACACACGCATATTACTTATATCACACTTTGGTTATTATGTGAAGTAAATCGTTATTTTCTTTCCAACTGCAGTTGGGGGTCCATCTGACCCTGGCCATGGCACAGTCAAAACATTAATAGGAGAGACAATTTTTGATCACATATGCACAAAAGCTAAGAATTCTCCGGAGATCAATAAACCAAAGGCGGTGGAGAAGGAGTCCTTGATCCAGACAAAAGAGTTCCCATATAAGACTGAACCACGAGTTAGCACAGATACTTCTGCCGTGCTAAAGGGATCAACACCAAATGAAGTTATCAGAGATAGCACCTGCAATTCCTCAGGGATATCAAATGCTTCTCCAAGAGGTTCAAGCAATGGAGCTAATCTATCATCCAGTAATATGCTCTCGTTTGATATCTCCATGTTCACGAATCCAAAGCGACCTGCAGATGCAAGAAGCACAGTGGAGAATCCGAGGAAGAAACATCAGCACTCTCCCATTGTGCCACCAAGGCTGCCTTGCTCACTGACAGCAGTTGGAAAAACCAGGGAAGTAGACACATTTCTTGGGTTCGAGAGCATCTTTTCTTTTCTTTGATATCAAGCTACACGAAAATGAAAGATACCTGCCACTCATTACAGAGTCATAAATCACATCCTTGATCTCTGACTGACTGAACTGTATGGTAGCTGTTACAACCTAAGTTGTTCCAGAGCTGCTTTCCTACTACTAACAGGAATGCAAAGCTTTAAACTTCAAAGACATCCTGTATAGAAAACTGTAGCTGTTCATTGTGTTATGAAGTTGGAACTGTAAATCTGTATACTGTAAATCTGTAATTGTTCGACTACTGGTACATACGTACGGACTAACATACGCCATGCAGTATTGTTTGAGTCAATTTTACTCGCTTTGCTAGTAAGCGACATTAGACACGTTGGTGTCCATGTGTCCCAGCAGGTGTTTTATGCACATAGTCCCCAGCTGCATGTTGCTTTTTTTTTTCTCTCTCTCTCACTCTCATCTCTCTCTCTCTCTCTCTCTTCTGGTTTCTCTGTTCGCTAACAGATATCAGGTCAACCAAGATTTCAGGTAAGTTTTCTGTCTCTGTTTATGTGTTTCTGTAGAGCTGTGTAATTTTATGGTGGGAAATATGATGTTGAGTCATGTGGATTTTGTTTCAGGATAATGACTCATGCTGCATATAAAGGACCAAGTATAATCAAGGAGATCTTCTACGGGATAAGTATGGGGTTGGCGGCCGGATACTTATGGAAAAGGCATCACTGGAACGAACAGAAGAGGAGAAATGAGTTTTATGATCTGCTCGATGCAGGTGAGATCACCACCGTTGTGGAAGAAGATGCCTAGTTGATCAGGCTTTAGCCAAGTCTTGTAATTCAGTAAATTCTTACATGAATATGTTTTACTTCTTTCACATGAGTTGGGTCTGTACGAGTTTAATAAGAGGTAGTTTTTGGTTGTGTTGTTGTCATCTTAGCTGGGCCTGTCAACGTAGCTGAGCTCTTCGTTGTTTCTAAAAATATTATGAATCTGCCAACCAGTCTACATCTACATAGGGCTCACATAATCTATCCTCCAAGAATGATTGTCTAGAACACACTTAAGAGACTCAATCGGAAACCTACTACTGTAGGAGTTGTTCATATAGTTGTTGCATGATGCGTTTCATCCAAGCTTGATGTGCTGAAGAACTCTGACGAGGCGTAGGACGTCTCAATTTTCGTTAAAGTATATGACGCAAAGCTTGCACTATTAAATTCGACATATCTGGCTTGCTCTTGCGTAGTCGCATTTAGAAATGGAGGTTGCTTTGGAGTTGGAATGTTTGTTAGAAACTACTCGAGCAAGTTAATACGCAGTCGAGATATGAAATGAAAAGACACAAAAATTTACATGGAAAATCTCTAAATAAACTCGGGAGAAATCACGGATTAGTAAGAGAATTTCACTAGAAAAAAATGGGATTACAAAGGGTTATGACATTTCTCTCTCAATAAGGTCATAACACTATCTCTCTCAATTTAGAAAAGAATATTACACGACTATAAACACAACTCTCTCACTCGAAGAGGACTTTACTAAAACTAGAGAGTGATATGGTAGACTCTCGTGAGGAAGGTTGGGAAGCTAGAGGGATTAGCTAGGCTTGGTTGTGATGGACGCTTGCTACACCCAAGAGGAGAGGTGAGCTCTCTATTTATAAAGAGGGATCACCGACTTATGATGTCCTCCTCCATTCTTTTTTATTCGTCTTCTTATTACCATAGACAGAGTCGGACTTGAGAATTTGAGATCTGAGGCAATAATTGAAAATGACACACTCTCATGATCATACAAAAAAAACAAATATACAAAATTATGTTACATATCTATCCAAACCAATCTACTCTCATGTTGTTCTCCTATCTACAAGAACAAATCTAAATCAACGTAAACTAATATTTATGTTTGATTTGTTAATCATAAGTGAAATATAAACAATAACCAAATACTTATAAACCAAACCAATGCAATATCAGTTGATGTTTCGACATTATTAAAAAAAAAATAAAACAAAATATTTGATTTGTTAATCACAATCGAAATACAAACCTATAATTAATGAATTATTTATAAATCAAACTAATATATATAAATTGATGCCCTAACATAATACATAAATAAATAAAACAATCCACATGTCATAACTTTTTTCTTCAAAGATATCACAGAGTTACTTAATATTTTCGTGTCGGAGTTTTTAAAAATATTTTTTATATATATAATTTTTCTTTTAATTTATATACGTGTATTTCTCCAAAATTTTTGTAGGGCCTCTTTCCCCTCAAGTAGGGCCGATGAAAAGGAGTGAAAAGGAGTGGCGCTTCATAGCTGCTAAGCTGAATGAGAGGAGAACACGTAGTTTAGTCAAATCGTTTTAATTCTCATTCTTTCATAGTTTATTCACCTATTTGACTTTTCTGTCAAATCAATCATGCAGCCAGAGCTTGTCGACTACGCTGGGTCAATCATGTGAGCCCAAAAATCGACAACTCTCCCTTTACCCAAGAAGAGAATCAGAGGTTGATCCAGGGGCGGACCCAGCCCAAGGGCAAGATGGGCTGCAGCCCACCCCATTTTTTTGACAATTGAAAAAAAAAAAAATTTGACCACACTAGGTCTCTCTCTCTCGGGACCTCTCTCTCTCTCTCGCTCATTTGGGGTTTCTGCTTCTGATTGGTTTCTGCTTCTGCTTCTCACTTTGGTTATGGTTGATTTGGTTTTCGTAATTTGGGGATTGAAATCATGCAGGAACTGGACATTGCGATAGTGAAGGCGACGAATCACGTTGAGCGTCCAGCTAAGGAGAAGTACATCAGAGATAAGGCTCTCTGATTTGAAAGACGATTCTAGTCCCAATGGTACTTATTCATCCCTCTGACTCAATGTTTTATTGTACAATGTTTCTATTTAAAGGCTGACCATCTCATTTTGCAGCATGGGATTATTCAACTTGGATCCGTACTTATGCCTTGTTCTTGGAGGAGAGATTGGAATGTTGTCGTGTGCTGAAGTATGATGTTGAGATGGATCACCCAGTAAGAAACTTTCTTCCCCCATTACATCTTTTGTGTAGCTTCTGATTTTAATTCATCTGTAACTTCTGTCATAGAAAGGCTGTAATGAACTCTACTTCTCTAAGCTGTTGTCATGTGCTGAAGGTTAATTCCATCTGTAACTTCTGGTCCTGTTTGAGTATCTTAGTTTTTGACCCCTTTTGTCACATTAACTTTTCTATTCACTGTCAAGCATGAGTTTCTGAAACTCAGACATTGAAAAAAGCAACTCACTGTCCATCTAATTTAGACTCTTTCTATCTGAATTTCTAGCTCATTATTTCTATTAATTAATTGTTTTGCTAATTCATAACTAAACATTGTGATGCAGAGGATCTGGACACTGTTGAACTGCTTGAGCATTTACCTGCTTTGCAACAGCTACTATTTCGTGTTCTTGGCTGCCAGGTAATTCTTTTATTCAAACTCTTGAAATGCATGGTGCTAAAATACCAGCTTGGTTTGACTGCATGCTCAGTGATCAAATGATGTGATAAATGATTTGTGCCGCTGCTTTAGTAAATCAGCTAACTGAACTAAGCAACAAGCTCGAATATGTTCCCTCCGATGTATGTTTTTCTCATATATAATAATAAAGGCGTGAGGATGAGCCTCCCAATGGGTTACAACCTCAAAAAAAAAATTTGTGCGTTGCACAATAAATTACAGCCCACCCAAGATTGAAATCCTGGATCCGCCCCTGGGTTGATCCAAGAATATGACATACTCGGCAATAAATGGGCTGAGACGCAAAGAGCTTCCCTGGGAAAATAGGGCAAAAGCTTAGCCGTCAGTGGAAAAAGTTGACTACTGTGAACCATCCTCGATCCTCCTCCTACTGGTGGCAGGGGGGGTTGAAGAAGCTCAACAAGCTCCTCTTCCAGCTGGTGTTGAAGGTCATTTCAGGATTTCAGGTAAGTATCTCTTGTGTTCGTTTATGTGTTTCTGTAGAGCTGTGTGATTTTATGGTGGGAAAGATGATGTTGTTGAGGCATGTGGGATTGTTTTACAGGATTAATGGCTCACGCTGCATATAAAGGCCCAAGTATAATCAAGGAGATCTTCTACGGAATAAGTATGGGGTTGGCTGCGGGATACTTATGGAAAAGGCATCACTGGAACGAGAAGAAGAGAAGAAAGGAGTTCTATAATCTGCTCGATGCAGGTGAAATCATCGTAGTTGTCGAAGAAGATGCCTAGTTGATCAAGCTTTAGCTATGTGTCTTGTAACCGTAAATTCTTCTATGTATCACTGAAATCTGTAGGAGGTAGTTTTTGGTTTTGTATTGAGTCATCTTAGCTAGGGCTCTCTAGTCTCCTATATGGTATAGAGCTCTACGTTGTTTTTAAAAATAAATGAACATGCCAGAATAAACAATTTCATCTTCTGACACAAAGACGAATTTTGAGAAAAATCGAAAACCCTAGCTTCTAGTGCAGCCGCCTAGCTCCTAGCGAGATGACGTAACTTTGTTTACCTCCTCCGTTGGAGACAACGTACCCTAGTTCCATCTCCTTCACCTCCTTTCCCTTCTCCTTCTCTCCCCTTCATACCGAGGGCGAGATCACTCAAGATGTTTGTGTGCTCCGTGCTTTTTGGATCTCGATTGTGTCAAACCCTATCGCTGTATGGCATAGGTTTTCGATCGAGTTTTTATTGGCTGCTCGTGGTAGGCGCAGATCCGGTCACGTGGGTGGTGTTCGTGGGCGATGTCCCTCGCCGGTGCACAGAGACTCGATTGCAAACCTACTATTTAACCCCAAAATCTCCCAGCGGATTTGAGAGATCTTGCAAACTGTCTCTTTTTCTCGATTGTGCTTCGTGCACTGGCGTGTCACCGTCTCACGATGGAATGTTGAATCATGAGCTAGCGGCTACTGACTTCTTGATAAGTGATTTAGACAAGGAGATCACTAAACTCGCCTGAATGGATCCTTCTTGCCTAATGACTTAGGACTTGCGGTTTTTGTGTCTCTAGCTGAGCCATGGAAATCGATACTCTACACTCCTTCCGGTGTGGTAAAGCAAAATAGTCTCTTTGACACGGTGTTGAGAACACATGGGTGTTGCGTCCTTGAATCTGGAAATTCTCACTCTTCCCGGTGACAAGTCTCTTGATCGCCGATTGCAGGGTTTTGCGTCCTTGAATCGCAAGAATCTCACTCTTCTTAGTGACAACTCTCTTGATCGCCAGTTGCAAGGGTTTTCTCGTTATGAGAATAATAGTTTGCTGAGAGCAAAATATGTATTTGATCGAGGATCCTTTTCCAATCGCTTTTCAACTCTTTATATAGAAGATCGTATCCGCGTTTCACTTCACTTGGAACTCTTCTAGCATCGGTAACTAGACTCACAATATAACTTGAATTGATCAACAATCATGTCCGACCTTTATCTTTATGCTCCATGATCTTATCAATAACTCTCACAACGGAGTCCTAACCACTGTAGGAGATGTTAGATAAAAACAAGTCGCATGGATCAGCTTTTAACATTATTTTCTTTGAGCCCATTACAACCTGGACTCGTACACTTCACTCGAGCCGCTCGCTTAATCCAGCCCTCAAAGCCTAATAAGAAATATTTTATTTCGGGCCCAAACATTGCCCTCAAGCTTTGAGATTAAATTCACCAATGCAGACTAAAAGACTTGAATTACCTAAACAACATGTCGATATTATCAAACGGTAACTCTACACGCAAGCGCCATGTCGTCTCGTCGCTTCTGAAAAGTTGCGCCACTTCGACTGACGTCATATAAAAAGTGCACGTTCGCGTCAATCCTCACTTCCAACACAACTCTTTCACTTCCGTACTTCAAACTCTAAGCTTCTCTCCAAAGCCAATTTTTTTGTCTTTCCACCATCATCATTCTCCGACTATTCAACATACCTCCTCACAAAGAAAGATATCCAGATCTTACCCAAACTGAAGCAAATCAACTTGCCATCGATATCTGCGCTGTTATGACTAGGAGACAACCAGGTGCTACTCTCACTCTCAGAGTCACATTTAAAGGTACTGGCCACCTAGGCCCTTCCTTAAAACGCCAATAAACCTAGAAATCTTCCCCGTGCTCCGTCGTCCCTACTGCAACTCAGCTATGATTTTCCAAGACAACCCGAGAGCCAGCACAGAGGGATGGACCAAGAAAGACACCTTCCACTCAATCGGCAAATGGCCCAACACCACCGAAAAAGACCGCGCTTGGTACAACAACCACCGAGAACTGGACCTGATTCGATGGAAAGCGGCTGATAATGACCAACTCCTTGACCTATGCTTCTCACTCCCCAGTGGTAGAAATCGTGCTCCTTTCGCCACCGCCATGTGATTATGAGATTCAGTATGCAACTGCTTCGGTCTGCCTTATGGTGATGTAAGTATTACTCTCTTGGATATTTACATTTTATTTGGAGTTCCTATAGCCAACCCTATATGGAAACAAGGTGACCATATAGAATGCACCATTCACGTTGATTCACATCGCCCCCATTTATACTCCGCGTGGACCAACAATTTCATCAACGACCAAACCGATCAAGGAGGCATAGCTTTCCTTGAATTCTGGTTGTCCATATATATCTTCTGCCCCTCTTCCCAGAAAGTCAATAAATGCTGGACCAACCTCGCCAAGCGTCTCTTCGAGGGTACTAAGTTGGGTCTTGTACAGTCTATCCTCGCTAGCATCTATCGCAACCTAAGATGGATTGTGTTCTCTCAACTCGACCTCAGCCAACCAGGACCACTTTGGATGGTAGAGCTCTGGCTTCAAATGTACTTCCCCATTTTTTGTCATTTAGAAATCCTACCATTCGAGAGAGACGTAATTCTGGGTAAGACTCTGGTGACCACCAACTCCTTTATTGGGTGGACTTACCAAACATGTTTCGCTGCCTTTTGCTCGCATTCGAAGTTTCCTGATGCTATGTTCTTTACCATTCTGAGCCGCAACTTCCTTCAAGACCTTGACACCGGCTTTCTTCCTTCGCGAGAACAAGATAACCAGGCGAGACTCATTTTCCTTCAGAGCAACACCTGTGGTGACCTGTTGGTGCCTAATCCTTCCACACCTGGGCATGAACTATATGCCCCAAACCACTTTGCCAGAAAACTTGGGCTATCCTAGCGTGCCCCCATGCCTCTCGTTTTCTCAGTGAATCGCTACAGCATTTCGCGAGCCATTTCTCGTCCAGACCCTACTGATTTGATTGACGCTCACTATGGCTTCCCGCTGGTAATGCTTCCTGAACAAGATTTCGGACATCCTGTTGCACCATCTCTTTACATGACTACTTGCTACCTAGCTTGGAAAGCCCAATTCTGGGATAGGATCTGACACAAACCACCATTAGCCTTTTTTGCTGCCATCTTTCATAACTTTAAGAAGCAATTTACGGACGACTCTGATCGGAAACTGCTATGCATGGTCCATGAAAACACTGATGACACCCCTTGGCCAATGGTACGTAACTTACTTACTTTTTCCTTGCTAAACTTTTGCCACCGATATTGGCGATATTTCTTCTTTATTCTGATTCACCCCTCCTTTACTGGATCTAAATAGTATTCTAAAGAACCTAAAGCCCAAGATGCAGCTGTCAATGAGGAGCCTCGCCAGAGGACAGAAAAAGAACAAGAAGAACTCCCACGAGCTGTAAGTGTTTCTACCGGATTACGCGGGACGTAATCAAGCAGAAGCAAGTACGAGTAATCTTCTCGCCCGAACGTTTATGCTGTTCGGATGATCGGGTTCCTGCTCTCTCTCTCTCTCTCTTCGGGTATTCAGGTGTTCGGGTGTTCGGCTCATATTGTTAGAAACATACAACAACAAACGGACGGTCAGATGGTCAAGACAGGGTCGGCCTGCCTTCAACGCTCTGATGCCTAAGTTAGAGGATGTATTAGATATAACAGTCAAGTGAACATGTAAGAAAGTAGGTTGGAGTATTTAAGACTAGAATTGATTCTGTGTTGAATTGAATGAATGTCCTTACCTGTAGTAAATGCCTTACCTATATGGGTGGGTGAGATTGTTGCTTGCTTGTGCTCTTAGATGTGGGATAGGGCTGTATTTACTGTCATATGGGCCGAGCATTCGGATGTGCGCCTGTCGGGCGCGTGCCCGATCGGATGGGCTTGGTCTTGCGAGTGAAGTTGTGGTCCGCGTGGTGGTCTTTCGAGTGGTCGGGTATGTGTTGATTACCTGCTTAAGTGGGTAAGTATGTTTAATCCATGAACTAATGATGCTATACTAACAAGTCCCTCAACACTACCACATTTTTGGGCATTACCAACGAAATGGAAAACTAAGGCCGACGATTTAAAAAATCGTCGGCAATAGTTTTCCATTTCGTTGGTAATGCCCAAAAATGTGGTAGTGCAAGTCCCCAAGTCAAAGAGACATTTCTTGATTGGGGAGTTGAAAAAGGGTTCGTGTGATTAAACAAATACTTATCCAATTGAGCAGTGATGCGTGGTCTTGTAACCCCCAAGTCCCCCAACTCTCCGGTCAAGAAAGAGCTCGCTTGACGGAGTGGGTACCTGTGCGTCTGATCGTGTATCTGTTCACGTGATCCTGTATCCCGGTACCCGACTCCCGAACGAATCTTGCTATTTTGGAGCCGTGTGCTCGGTCGTGTTCCTGTGGAGCCATGTGAACAAGTATGTATGTTTATGTATGCGGATGTATGTCAGTATGTAGGAGTGAATGTGTATGTATGCGGTACAGATATATAAGTATGGATGAGTGAATGAGTATGTAGATATATGCGGATGTATGTATGATCGTGTGATACGATTGAGTGATGATGCAGTTTGAGTGAATGAGTGTTGATGTATGTTTGTGGATGCATGGATGGTTCCAAGCCACTTACCCGGCCCCGCGATGAATGTTGCTGTCCGGAGTCCGCCAAGGATAGACCTATGGAACGGCCTTTCTTGAAATGGATGGATGGTTCCAAGCCACTTACCCGGCCCCGTGACGAATGTTGCTGTCCGGAGTCTGCTAAGGATAGGCCTTCGGAACGGCTTTTCTTGATGCATGAATGGTTCCGAGCCGCTTGCACGGCACTCCCGAACAAATCTTGTTGTTCAGAGCCCGTCAAGAATGGTCCTCGGAACGGCCGTGCTTAGGTGCCCGAGAGGAGATCCTCACTCTCGGCGCCGACCTATCGTAGCGTCAATGGTGAGGCTCCGACCGTTACGTACATGTGTTGCAGCGCGCACGGAGGGACGGACAACATGCCCGTGCCGCTCTTCGGTTTACCGCACACATGATAGGAGCTTGCCGCTATTGTGCCGCCTAATTTGGAGAATGGTAGCGTTACGCCCTCGGAAGGAATGAGGCCACTCCTGAGTCGCCCATCATTTGGCACGCACTCCGAAAGGTGCGTGCCGCTTTCGAGCCGCCCGAATGGTCCTGCGGTTTGCGCGCCCCGGAAGGTAACGAGTGACGTTAGCCGCTTCCGTGCCGCGTAGCCTAAACGGTGGGTCATCACTTACTGGGTGTCTAGGCGCGGACTCACAAGTGGCCGCTTGTGCTCCGGCTTCGCCAACTGAGCCAGGGAGACGATACCACGTGCCGCCTACGGTCCATTTAGCGCGCGCACGCCAAAATGGGAACGCAGACCGTTAGCCTCTTTCGGGACGCCTAAATGGTCTTGCTTTGAGCGCGCATACGCCGAAAGGAAATGCGTAACGTTAGCCTCTTTCGGGATGCCTCAATGGTCTTGCACTAACCTGGTGGGGTGGCATTTACTTGCCTGTGAGATTGTAAGGCGCTTGATCGTGCTGGTGGTGACGTGCGTGTGCGTGCCTCGAGTGGGGTGATCTGACTGACGGGACGTTTGGAGTGATATCTTTTCAACTTCTCTTTGGGAACCGTTGGGGGTGCAATAAATGCTGGCGTGCCATGCGTAATCAATGCTGGTGACGTAGTAACTGCTCGAAGGTCAGTCGTCACGCGCGTGGGAGCGTGGGATGCTGCATGGCTGACACGTGGCGAGTCGTGGGAGATCGTGCTAAGGTTTGAAACCGAGGTGGGAAGCCGAGGGTGAGCGCGGTTACTTAGGCGGGTAGGTAAACCGCCTCGTGGACACGTGTCACCATTTGACGGTGGATACGCGAAAAATGAACAGTAGGCGTTCGCTCGCATGTGTCGTTGGGTCAGTATAAATAGGCCGTGGTAGTGTCGTCTTCTCCCATCGCTTTTTTACTTTCACAAACTCTGCAAAAAAAGTTACCTTGCGTACCTGTTCTTGTTTCTGATTTCTGTTTGCGTTACTTGCCGGAGTTCTTCGTCGACGTGCACTTTCAAGGTTCAATTATCAACTTTTGGTGAGGCTTTAAACTGATTTGTGTTGCTTTCCATTCTGGTTTTTTTTTTGCTTTTTCGGTTTCCTTGCCGTTTCTGTCTTTCTTGTTTCTGGGTTTTTTTTGGGTTTTCGTCTCAAGAACAAGGCGTGTTCTTGAGGGGTGCCTATTTCGATCTGTTTTGGGGTAGATTTTCTGGGTTTTTGTTGTTTGTGGTAGAATTTTTTTTGCTAATTGTTTGGGTGTTGCGTGCGTGCGTACGTCTTGTCTAAGAGATGGAACCGATAGAAGTTTCGAGCGACATGTCGCGTGAGCGGATATATGTTCCGGGGGCGGGGTGGGTTAGCTGTGGTTGGTGCACGAGCGGATCGGGCTCCTCGTCTGACTCCGTGATAAGTGTAGCGCCCTTGCGGTATATCCCTAACGATGATTCTCCTGTCGTGCAGCCGATGGAAGAGGAACGAGCACGAACCGCTGCCGAAGTCGTCGGGTTGGGGGATGCGTCCGAGTCGTCTGGGTCGTCGGGTGGGTCTTTTTCGTCGGGGCCTTGGGGCGAGGAGCACGAACAAGGGGAGAACCCCGTGCCCCAGTTTGCGGAGGGCGGACGCGTGCATTGGGTGCTTCCCGACGGAGTACCGGTGCAGGAGCCCGAGCGAGCACCCTCGGTGAAGAAGATGGCGAGGTGGGCGCGCGACTACCACATCCCTTCGTCTGTGAACCTGAGGATCCCTGGGAAGGCCGAGACGTTCACGCGGCCTCCGCCCGGTCACATATGCGTGAGCGAGTTTCATTTGAAGGCGGGCATCAAGCGTCCTCTGCACCCCTTCTTCCAGTACATGCTGGTGTTGCTGCGGATTTTGCTCGGTTAGTGTGGGTCGACGCTGACCCGAACGCTGGTGGCTTTCTTCAATATCTTTCGTCTGAGCGGGCTACATCACCCAACGTGGGCGGAGTTCCTGCACTTCTTCCGTCTCAAGCACTCCTCCCGCCGAAGGGACTCGGGCACCTTCACTGTGGAGCCGCAGGTGAAGTGGTGGTTGGTCGACCCGCCGAGCTCGTCGACTTCATGGTGAACGATCAGCTGCCTGGTCGGAGGCGACTGGGAGTTTGGCTCCTTCTCCCCGGAATATGCATCGATCGAGTCCCCCAGCGCTTCTATCCCCTCAAGACCAACGAGTACCCGATGACGCCTGTGGAGGAGGTCAGGGTTGCTCGTCTGAAGTACATCTTCGACCCGGCGCTTGAGATGAGACACTTCTGGGTGGCGTGCCATTGGGATCTGATCGAGCGCACGCGTCTGGCTCGAGCACCCGGTCTGTTCGGGCATCTAATACCTGTTTCATTTCTGCATGCTTTATGTACGTATATTTGATAACTGTTACTAACCTTTCGTGTTTGTTTTTCAGGCAAGATGACCAAGTCAAAGGCCACCGAGAATGACGAGGCCTTCTAGCGGCGTATGGAGCTGCTGCTGTCAAGCACCGTTACCGTGCGCCAGGTCGTGGATGACCGGCATGGGGGACTGGTTATGGGGGATATCATCCAGGCGAGGATCCCAACGCCGAATGTCTCCGACCACGCTCCTGCCGTGCGTGCGGCCGCTGTCATCGTCCCCCGCGTGCGGGTTACTGGTGCTGCAGAGGGGGTTGTTCGTCCTCCGCCCGCTTCGTTTGCTGTTCGGAGTCAGGACCGAGCCGAACAGAATCGCCTCTCCCGCGAGAAGGAGCAGCGACAAATGGAGCGCGAGGAGCAAAGGGACCGGTGGAAGGCCTCCCTGAATTTGGGCTCGCGGGGCCGGGCCTCCTTGTCTAGTGGTGCAGATCTCTCCACTGGTTCGCCTGCTCCTGAAGGTGGGGTCGCTCGTCCCTTCAAGCGCTCACGGACGGATGCTGCTGGTCCTGTGGCGGAGGGTGGGGATGATGCTTGCGTTCTTCTAGAGAGTCTTCACCAATCCATGGGCGAGGGTGTGTCATCGCTCCAGCAGCTGTTGCAATTGGGTCCTGCCCCTGCTCCCGACGGTCTGGATCGGGCCTTCAATGCATGCGCCAGGCTGCAGTACCAATTTTTCTATCTGCGCGCGCGGGAGAACTCGAAGGAGTTGGCACGGTTGAGGGCCGAGTCCCGCTAGGCTGCCGTGGCCCATGAGAAGCTGCAAGCCGGGCTTTCCAAGGTAAATGAGCTGGCCGAGCGGAAGGCCACCCGGGTGAACGAGCTGACTCGAGAGCTCCAAGAGAGTACCGAACGGGAGACCGTGCTTAAGGCCGAGTAGGACAGTGCCCTGGCTGAGGTGGAGCGTGTGCGCGCGGAAACTGTCAACAAGCTGGCGGAGATGGAGTCCCGGCTGATGGAGGCCGAGCGCTGTGCCTGGACTCCGGATTGGGTCCAGCTTACCCAAGCTGAGGCTGTTGCTACTTTCAAGGAGTCTGATGATTTCTTGGAGTTGGTGACGACTGAGGCTGAGGAACAGGTGACTGCTTTTCGGGTAGCTGTGGCCCCGTTCATCGACCTGGAGCACTACCGAGCCCATCTGAGCGAGCGTGCGGCTGGAGTGGCAGGCCCCTCCACTGAGAACGCGGAGCAGCAACAGCAGCGACCCGAGCAGGCGGAGGTGACCGAGGCAGTGGTGGAGGTGGCGGACGCGGAGCAGGCGAAAGTAGTGTAGATTTTTTCCTCTTTTTTTTTTGTAACTTGTAGGTAGGATTTTGTAACTGGTCGTTCGTGCCCTTTTTGAGTAATGGAGTTTCTTTTTCTTCCGTATGCGTGTGCTTGCTCTATTTTTTTTGTATGGTATTTTCACCGAGTGTTACATCAACGCGAATAGTTTATCCCCAGTCCCCGAGTATCGGGTGGATAGATCACGAAAATACATAACGTAAAGTAAATGCATAACGTAACGAAATAACTTAATGAAAGTACTTCCGCAGGTGCTCGATGTTCCACGGGTGTCGTAGTCGTTGACCTTGCATATCCCTTAAATAGAAGGTGCTGGGGCTTACCATTTCATCCACGACATACGGGCCTTCCCACGATGGACGGAGTGCCTTGACTTTCTGTTGTATTGCCTTCATGACCCAGTCCCCCTGCTGGATCGGTCGAGCCCGAATGCGTTGGTTGTACAACCGGGCGATCCTCTGTTTGTTCGCGGTATTGTGGAGGTGTGTTGTGTCCCTCCTTTCTTCTAGTAGGTCGTTGTTGAGTCTTAGTCCTTCCTCGTTCGTGCTCGGATCGTACCTCTCGATCCGCGGGCTCTGATGGGTAATTTCTAGGGGTAGCACGGCCTCGGTTCTGAATGTCAGGATGAACGGGATTTCGCCTGTGGCTGTATTGGCGGTTGTTCGGATAGACCATAGGATCTCTGGGATGATTTCGGGCCAGCGCCCGTATCCTGGCTCACCGGGCTCGATGTCTTCGATTTTCTTCTTGATGCATGCCTTGATGATTTTGTTTGCCGTTTCTACTTGCCTGTTTGTCTGGGGGTGCGCTGGTGATGCGAACACGAGCTCTGTTCATTGCCGTTTGCAGAATGCCGTGAGCCGAGGGTTGTTGATTTGTGGGCCGTTGTCCGTGATGATGCTGATCGGGGTCCCGTAGCGACAGAAGAGGAACCGCCAAAGGAAGCGTTCGACTTTTTCTGTCGTGATCTTTATCATGGGCTGGGATTCGATGAACTTGGTGTGGTAGTCGATGATGACGATCAGGTACTTGTACTGCCCCTTGGATTTTGGGAGTTTCCCGATTAAGTCAAGTCCCCACTGTGCGAAAGGTACGGGCGATAGGAGGATTGAGAGCGGGACGACGGGCGCGTGGTAGTGGTGTGCGTGTAGCTGGAACTGGTGGCACTTGCTCGTCAGTGTCGTGGCGTCCGCATGGATGGTGGGCCACCAGAATCCGCACCGGAGGGCCTTATGTGCGATCGATCTTGCTCCCGCGTGGTGGCTGCATGTGCCTGAGTGGATCTCTTGTAGGATTGCGTTGCCCCTCATCGGGGTGACGCACTTGAGGCTCGCCCAAGTCTTTCCTCGTCGATAAAGCATGCCATCACGCATGCTGAAGTTTGCCTCCCGTGCGACGATGGTCCTGGCCTCTCGCCTGTCTTCTGGTAGTTCCCCCCTTGCCTTGTATGCGATGAGTACGTCCATGTAGCTCCGTTTGTGCGGTTCGATTACCAGGATCTGTTCTGGTCCCGAAATGCTTGGTCATCGCAACACTTCGACGATCCGCTATCCTGGTCCGGAGTGGGCGGGTGCCGTGGCCAATCGGGCCAGTTTCTCTGCCTTTGCGTTGAGTCCCCGGTGTATGTGGTTGATGTTGACGTAGTTGAATCTGCTGATTAGCGCTTTCACGTGCTTGAGGTAGGCTATCATAGATTCTCCTTTCGCCTGGAATTCTCCCTCGACTTGGCTCACCACCAACTGTGAGTCGCTGAATATGTTTAGGTTGGGCGCTTCCGAGTTTTTGGCCAGCTGTAGGCCTGCGATGATCGCCTCGTACTCGGCTTCGTTGTTGATCGTCTTGAATTCAAATTTGAGGGCGTACTCTGCGTTTACCCCTGGCCTGGTTAGGATGATCCCGGCGCCGCTCGTCTTCTTTGTGCAGGATCCGTCGACGTAGAGGTTCCATTCCGACAGTGGTCCTGTCTTGACTTCTGGCTTATCGGATGTCTCTACCGTCGGGCCGTCAGATGCGCCGGTCGGTGTCGTCTCTGCTTTCGTGTATTCGGCGATGAAGTCTGCTACTGCCTTCCCTTTTATTGTTGTTTGGGGTTTGTACTGGAGGTCGAACTCGTTAAGCTCGACCGCCCACTTCGCCAGGCGGCCGCTGTGGTCAGGCGATTGGAGGATCTGGCACAGGGCGCGTTCGTGAGGATGTAGATGTTGTATGCTTGGAAGTATGGTTTCAGCCGTCGGGCGGCGGTGATGAGTGTTAGCGTCATCTTCTCGATCATGGGGTATCTGGTTTCAACGCCCGTCATGCCCTTCCCTGAAAAGAAAACGGGCAGTTCCGTACAGTCCTCCCTACGGACGAGGGCTGAGCTGACGGCTGCGAGGGAGGCAGCAGAGTAGATATACAGTACCTCCCCTAGGATGGGCCTGAACAGGAGTGGGATTGAGGCCAAGTATTCCTTGATCTGGAGGAAAGATGCCTCGCATTCGGGAGTCCATACGACCTCTCGCTTGTTCGTCGTTCGGAGGGCTTTGAAGAACAGGGCGCATTTGTCCGAGTAGCGAGATATGAACCTGTTCAGCGATGCGAGTTTGCCCGTGAGGCTCTGTAGGTTCGCCTTCTTGACAGGCGGCTTCATGTCGATGATCGCCCTCACCTTGGTGGGTGAAGCCTCGATTCCCCTCTGGCTTACGATGTACCCCAGAAATTTACTGTTTGTGACCCCGAACGTGCATTTGGCTGGATTCAATCTCATGTCATTCTTGATCAGGACATCGAGCACAGTTCCCAAGTTTTGGACGTGGTCGACCGCCTGGACGCTTTTTACAAGTATGTCATCCACGTAGACGTCCACGATGCTGCCTATCATGCCATGAAACCTTGCGGTCATGAGCCTCTAGTACGTGGAGCCTGCGTTCTTCAGTTCGAAAGGCATGACGATGTAGCAGTACAGGCCCTTATCCGTGACAAAGCACGCCGCCTCCTGGTCTTCGGGGTCCATGAAGATTTGGTTGTATCCCGAGTATGCGTCCATCATCATTGATAGGAGTTCGTGCCCGGCTGTCTCGTCCACCAGCTGGTCGATTCTCGGTAGAGGAAAGCTGTCTTTGGGGCATGCTTTGTTGAGGTCGCTGTAGTCGATGCACATCCTCCATTTCTTATTGTTTTTTTGCACCATCACAACGTTGGAGATCCATTTCGGGTAATCCACCTTTCGGATAAACCCAATGCTCAGTAGTCGGTCCACATCTTCGTGCATTGCTGCGTAGTGTTCTACCTTGTACGCCCTTCGTTTCTGCTTTACCACCCTCGCGCCGGTGTTGACGCTCAGTTTATGGGATATGATGCTCGTTTTGATCCCGGGCATGTCCTTGTACGACCATGCGAACGCTTCCTGCTTTTCCTTTAGCAATGCGACTAACCGTTCGGCTATCGCGGGCGCCAGTTGTGCACCAATCTGGATTGTTCTCTCCGGGTGCTCGGAGGATAGCTGAATCGTCCTCAGCTTTTCGCGTTCGGGGATGGGGGATACTGCCATCAGCCCATCACGTGGGTCGTCCGGCGTTTCCGCCTCTGGCACCAGTTCTTCCAGGGCTAGGACCTCCTGCTTGTTCTCGGGTTTTGCTGCCTCCTCGTAGTTGTAGCCCCGGACGTGCCCGACTCCGTGCTCCGTCGGGAATCGACACAACAACATGTGTCCTGCGATGATTAGTTTCAGCCTGCTGATCCCCGGCCTCCCGAGTATGGCATTGTATGGGGAGGGTGTGTCCATGACGATGAAGTCTGTTCGGACCTCGCTGTGCGGGGATTCGGGGGCGCCGATCTTGACCCGAAGGTTGTCGCTTCCGATTGGATATGATGTTTCGCCCGTGAAACTTGCGACGCATTCGTGGGCCTGCCCAGTGCCGTGTACGTGTCCAGGTAGATCACGTTCACGGACTCCCCGTTATCCACCAGCACTATCTTCACAAGAAATAGATCTATGATCGCGTCGATCCCAAACAGCAGGGTGCTGTTCTTCGGACTTCTCTCCTCGTCTTCCGCCATGAAGCTGATGGTCGGCGGCTCCCTTTTTCCTGCCTTGTTCGTTCTTTCTGTCCCGATTTCCGGTATCTCCCTGCTCGGACGGTTGGACGACGAAGTCCCCTCTTTGCGTTTTCCCCCGGATATCGTGCTGATAGTTCCCCGGGTCTCGACGTTCGCCTCGCATGGTCGTTCCTCGGCTCTGGGGAAGGTGATCCATCCGTCCCTCTGCATGTCCCTGAGCACCTTCTTCAGCATCATGCAGTCGTTGGTGTGGTGGGTGACGGTGTGGTGGTATTCGCACCACCTGTCCAGGGTTCGACCGATCGGGGCCCTTTTTCCTTCGACACGTTGTTTGGCAGTTGGATCTGGTTTCGGTGCTGGCAAAGTAGTTGTTTGTTCAACTGTCGATCGATCGCGTAGACCTCTTGCTCGGCCGGTCGGTACCGGGGGGCCTCTCGGGATTGGATTCCCTGCGATGCTGGTGCCCTCGCCTGGTTGTGTCGGATGCTTTGATAGCCACGGGAAGACGACCTCTGGTTATTTTGCCCGTGCGCATCTCGGCTCCGCTTGTAGCCTCCGCCCGAGTCCAACTATTGCGGCTGAGCGTCTGTGCTCTCCGGTTGGTCGGTGTTGGATTCGGAGGCTCTCCCGTACACTCGTGTTTCTACTAGCGCCTTCTGTTTGATCATATCCATGATCTCGTCGTAGTCGAGATGCTCCTTCTGCACGAGCTTTTCTACGAATGGTGTTGCGAGCATGTTGTCCATCAGAGCGACCTTAGCCACCTGCTTGTCGAGGCTTCTGCACGTGCTCGCCAGCGCCCTCCACCGGTTGATGTAGCTGGATAGGCTCTTATCTGCCCCCTGGCAAACTTTGAGGAGGATGCCCGTGGTGTTGTACTTGCCCTTGAGCTTGTAGCATCTTTGGAAGCTTTCCGCCAGTTCAAGGAATGAATGGATGGAGCCTAGCAGAATCTCGTAAAACCAGCTTCTTGCCTCCTCAGACAGCGTCTCCTGGAATAGAAAGCACAAAGTTGAGTCCGAGTACCTGGTTCCGTCCGTAACAGACCGAAACTCGTCGATGTGCGTGTGGGGGTCCCCACTTCCGTCGCACAGGGTGACCTTCGTTGTTTTTGCGTTAAGGTCCCTGCCTCTCTCCAGTATGTGTGCCGAGAACGGACTGACTCGGGAGGTGAACATCCCACATTGCCCGGCGTGCTTGTCTTTCCGTAGGCGCGACACCTCCGCTGACAGCTCCTCCATTCTCCGGAGGATCATGGTGTTGTCCATCGAGGGCGTGTCCCTGGGCCCGGGTTCTTCCGTCGGCGTAGGTGTTTGGGTCACCCGGGGGTTGGCCCTGCCGAACGGTTGCCAAAGATCCTCAGCGTTGGTGTCTTCCCGGACGGGACCCCGCCCGTGTTGTATCTGCTGCTGGATGACGAGCGCGTCCAGCCGTTCTTCCAGCCTCTGCCGGATCTGGCGCTCATGGTCCCTTTCGAACGTTGCCTCCCGCAGCTCCTGGAGCAGGCAGTCGGCGCGTTCCTCGCCGCTCAGTCCGGGGCTGCTGCTTGTCCCCAGCTCGATTACTTGTCGCGCCCGTGCGCTCGGGGGTGTTTCCTCGATGGGCATGTCACTGATGTTCGTCTCTTGGGTATTCATGTGGACTTTTGGTTAGTGGTGTTTATACGAGGTTTGCAATTTGTAAGTTTCCCACAGACGGCGCCAACCGTTTCTACCGGATTACGCGGGACGTAATCAAGCAGAAGTAAGTACGAGTAATCTTCTCGCTCGAACGTTCGGGCTGTTCGGATGATCGGGTTCCTGCTTTCTCTCTCTTCGGGTATTCAGGTGTTCGGGTGTTTGGCTCCTACTGTTAGAAGAATACAACAACAAACGGGCGGTCAGATGGTCAAGACAGGGTCGGCCTGCCTTCAACGCTCTGATGCCTAAGTTAGAGGATGTATTGGATATAACAGTCAAGTGAACATGTAAGAAAGTAGGTTGGAGTATTTAAGACTAGAATTGATTCTGTGTTGAATTGAATTAATGCCCTTACCAGTAGTAAATGCCTTACCTATATGGATGGGTGAAATTGTTGCTTGCTTGTGCTCTTCGATGTGGGATAGGGCTATATTTGCTGTCATATGGGCCGAGCATTCGGATGTGCGCCTGTCGGACGCGTGCCCGATCGGATGGGCTTGGTCTTGCGAGTGAAATTGTGGTCCGCGTGGTGGTCTTTCGGGTGGTCGGGTAGATGTTGATTACCTGCTTAAGTGGGTAAGTATGTTTAATCCATGAACTAATGGTGCTATATTAACAATAAGCATTCTGTTCTCTAAATGCCTCACCATTTTAAGCCTTCAGAAAATATAACTGTCTTATTTTATTTCAGCAATCTCACAAGCGGACTCGAATAGGTTCGCCAGCCGATGGTTCCACTAAATGTAAACAACGCCACTGTAAAGTCACCATTGAGGACGACTCAGAGGAACAAGTGGTACAGAACGAACCTCCTCGCCATATACAACCGAGCCTACACCCTCTATTGCAACAAAAAATCTCTCACCATCGCTAAAGACTCAATCTACCTCGGTCGTCTCGTCACTGCAGACTGATGATGTCTCCACTGAGCAACCACATGAGTTGGTTGAACCCAACCTCTCATCTTCTCTCAAGGTAAAATAACTCTGCTCCAATTTTTTAACACCCTAGGCAACTTTTATTTATACCATTACACTTCTAAACGTTCATTTCCCTTAGCATTTGCTCACTGTTACTGAAGAGAGTGCCACCCTCAACACTGAAGCTGTTATTATCGAGAACATTCCTGATCTTCCGGTGAACACCTCTGATCCGCCCATCTATAAACCTGCTCCACACGCCAGACTACCCTAATACTAGTATTTTTTAGATTTTGCTAATGAAGCTGAGGAGCAAGATGCCACAAATGAAGGCGGCGCCACTTCCTTTTCTAATCATTCCCTGCATTACACTTCAGAGGAACAACAAGCCATGGAGTAAGGGCACATAGTACCTATCTCCGCTCCAGAATCCGCGAGCAAACCCAACACAGCTCTGGAGCAAGTAGTACTTGATATTCTTCGCTTGCCTGAATCAAATATGCCTGGCGAGCCTAAGGTATGCTCACTATAACAACTTATTCTTCCGTTTACATATTGCATCACCACTTAATCTGAATCAAATATTTTCTAACATACATCCTGGCCTCAACCTTCATTTACTACTTCCGGTACTCAGTCTGCTTTACCAAAATGTTCAACTCCTACCATTATCGTCAAAGTAGCCCCCAGCAACCAAAAAGCCTCTCCATGGGCCTCATAATCTTCAGGCCTCGCCAGCCAAGTAGCTGCTCTTCGAGATCAAATTCTGAGCTTGGAGGAACTTTCCGCCAAATTCGATGTTTTGAGTCCCATTCCGGCTGACATCGCTCTTTCTCGAGCCGCTCTAAAAAAACTCTCTCAAGCTAAGTTGGATTCATTTGAGAATATCAACAGTCTTTGGACAGAGTTAGAGACCTGAGAGAAACTGCCCCTGGCGAACTCCTCAATACCATCTCTGAATTCGAGCAAGATCTTCGCGAGCTTCACAAACTATATACCCATCAAGATGACTTGAAGCACAGAGTGGACCACAAACAGGAGGTGGTAGCCGAGATGGCCCATCAATTGCAACAAGACCAGGGTCGAGTTCAAGAATTCCTGAAGAGCGCTTCAACCAAAAGAGAAGCTCTAGCCTCCAAAGAAGCCGAACTAGCAATTCTTCAGGCTGAAGTGGAACTCTTGCACGCTGATGTTAGTTTTACTCATGCTAGCACTCAACAACTTCTGGATGAAATCTCTAGTCATGCGAACCGACTTGCCGAAGCCAAGGATGTTGCTTCAGAGCTATTGGACTTGTATAGCTTGGCTTGGAAAAACTTCGAGCTCTTCAAAGTAGAATTGAAAAGAAAGGCTCTCCTGTTGTCATTTATAGGCCTCTAGTATTAAGCCCAACGTCTTGCATTTTGTGAACTAAAACATAATTTAATTATCTTGGCACTATTATGATCCACTTAGATTCTGAATTCATTAATGGGCCTCAGATATAGGTCTGCTAAGAACAATCCAACAATAACTGGCCTGCTAAGGAATTTACCTACCCTTTTACTGTTGTCACTCGACCTTTCTAGTCAAACTCCTTCTTGAATGGCACTTAACTCAAATTTGAAATCCAGAACGTGCCTGTCCCATCTGTCAAATCTTAACCTGTATGTTTAACTGCCCAAAAAATCTCTAATATGGCACATTTATCTCGGGGTAGATAGATTGTCTTGTTGCTCAATCCCCTAGAGACACGCGTCATTCATCAACAACTGCGTTTTATCCCGAGAATCTTTATCGCTCTATTTGGACATAACGGTTCAATATTTACTTCTCTTATAAATACCATTCTCATTCTTTGCATCTATGCATCCTTTCAACCTTCTCGTTCGATGAAATCCAACCCGTTGTATTTGCTCTGGTTCTTGCCTGAAAAGAAACCTCCATATATAATCTTCCCACACTATGAATCTTAGATAGTAATATCCATGTCCAAATCTGGGCTAGATACTGATATCTATATCTAGATGACTCCTTGGCAAAGTCACCTTAAGTATATACAGGGTGACAAAGTCTATACGTCGGGGATGATTTTGCGCTGGCTTCCTCGCTAGCAACTGATCTGCTTTAGTGTGCATAGAGATTGCAGGTCCATGACCGCAGATGTTTTGGCGAGGAAAGTCAGGGAGTTCAATTCAAGGAAGTACATGACAACTTGCTTCCAGCGCTCTATTTGGGCTGCTGAACTAGCTTCCTTGACGCTCCAACTCCTTATTCTTTTGTCTCTTAAGATCCTTCTCTGTCTTTTAGTGGAGCTTCTGGTCCTCACGACATCTTCGTTTCTATGCTCCATGTATGCATATTTGATACGCATGCCACAGAGACTGGTTATCAACTGTTTGAGGAATTGGGGGAATAGACGTTATTTTTCCTTTTTTGTTTCTTTCGTTAACCGTAGCCTATCTTTATATGGTATTAGAATTTATGTCCGCAAAGCCTTTGTAATCTTATGTTTTAATGTAATCTGCTTGTGTTTAAAGAATAATTTCTCTCTGCAAAATGTTGTTAGCATTAATAAACCCAAACACTGTTTGTGTATGAAAAGTACACTCATGAATTTGACCACAGATGTTGGCGAGTACAGATTAACAATTAAATATTGACAAAGATTTAGCCACAAAATTGGTAAGAAGTTGAGAAAATTTCACTATGAAAGTTAGCCATAGAAATTGGCCTTGTAGCTAGAGAAGTCTCTACGTTATGCCACTTCAGTTTATTCAGGCAAGGTGTTAGCGGGTCATCGTACTCTCATACTGGCTGCAAATATGGCTTGAGAAAACGGCCATTGATGGGGTTAGCATAGATTGTACCATTTCGATCACGCAGACGAACAACTCACTTTCCTTGAAGACGATCTATGATGTATGGACCTTCCCACTTTTCAGACAATTTGCCTTGTCCATCTATCTTCTCACTAATTGAAAGTATCACTCTCCAGACTAAGTCTCCTTCTGCAAATTTTTTTCCCTTGTGCACCTGTCATAAGCACGAGATACTCTTTATTTTTCGGTGCACAGGTTGTCATAAGCCTCTAAACGTTTCTCATCTAAATCCTCAAGCTCCTGCCACATCGCCTGCACATAATCTTCACCACTCAAATCATGTTGTTCACCAGGATCCTCATGGACTGAACATTGATTTATAATGGTAGAACTGCATCGTGGCCGAACATTAATGCATAATGAGTCGTTCCGGTGAGGCTTCATTTATTTGTTCGGTATGCCCATAATGTATTAAATAAATCTTCATTCCATAAGCGGGCATTGCTGACAAGCATTCTCTTCAGGATATGTATGATTATCTTATTGTTTACCTCAGCTTGACCGTTGGATTGGGCATAATACGGGGTAGAATGAAGAAAATGTATCCCCAAGTCTTTCATTAGCTCATCTACCTCGCCAGACATAAAAGCTACCCCTATGTCTGACATAAAACATTCTAGAATGCTAAATCTACAAATGATGTCTTCAAACAAAAACTGGTGAATGGCTTTTGCGGAGGTCACTTTTAAAGGCCTAGCCTCCACCCATTTGGTGAAAAAATCAGTCGCAATGATGATGAACCTGTGTCCTTCCGATGAATGAGGATAAATCATCCCGATTAAATCCAAATTCCATCCTCGTGCTGGCCAAGGCTTGATGATTGGTTGTAAAGGGATATTGGACATATGGATTATTGGACCATGTGCTCGACACTCTTCACAAAATTTGGTGAATGTATTACAGCCTTTGAGCATTCCTGGCCAGTAGTACGTAACCATGATGCCGTAATAACCATCTCATCTTTGGACCAGCTTGATGTGCTCATGCTGCCCCTAAGTGTACTTCTCTCATTATTTGCTTAGCGTCATGTCCATATACGCATCGTAATAACAAACCTTCTTCTCCTCGCATCCTCTTTGAACACATAATTGGACGCCAGAAACCGAATCCGCTTATTTGTTGGTACATTAGGATTCTGGAGATACACAATGATGGGTTGTCTCTAATCTGTATGTATATGATCCAGTGTTGCAACGTACCATTCATTGTTTTCTTCTTAGCGAGCAAAGAAATAAGAAGGAAGTGTTCGTCGTTCAACTTTTAGAATCCGCTCACGTGCTTCATCCTGAAGGCTTATCCTCGTTGCTAGCTGTGCTAACTCGTTTACTGCATAATTCTCCTCGCGAGGAATATGACTCAATTCCACCTCAGTAAACAACTTAAGTAAATCACAAGCTCGCTTGGCATAAGGTTCTAATACTGGGCCGGCCTTATACTTTTTCTCGAGTTTCTTAATCACCAAAAGGGAATCCCCATATACGTGTACGTAATCTCTACATCCAACAAAAGCTCCAATCCTATGATAAGTGCCTCATACTTTTTTTTTGTTATTCATACACTGGAATTCCAACTTGAAAGAATATGAAAAAGTTTGGCGATGTGGGGTAACTAAGGTGACTACTGCTTCAGCCATGGTGCTAGTACTGGAGCCATCGAAGTATAAACACCACGGGGCAAGATCAATACTAGCCTAGTCTAGTTCTGAGCCTTTGTGAGCATCAATCATCGGATGATGGGCAAGAAAATCAGCCACTGCCTGGCCCTTTACTGCCTTTTGCAGTACATACTGTAGTGAAAATTCAGAAAGGGTCAAGATCCACTTCCCAATTCTGCCCCTTAGTATAAGCCTTGATAACATATACTTCACAAGATCAGTCTGTGCAATTACGCAAGTGGTGAAGGATAACATATAGTGCCTCAACTTGCATCCTAAAAATTACAAGGCCAAGCACAATTTTTCCATTGGCGAGTATCGGGTTTCACAATCTGTCAAAGTACGACTAAGATAGAAAATAGGACGCTCGACCCCTGCCGTGTCATCTTGAGCCAATTGACTCCTAATAGAATGCTCTGTAGCTGATATATACAGCTTAAGAGGGACCCCTAGTCTTGGTGGCACTAAGACTAGTGGGTTCGCAAGGTATGCTTTGATGGTGTCAAAAGCCTCTTGATGAACAAGCTTCCATACAAAGTCTTTTTGATTTTGCAACTTGAGTAAATGCGAGAATGGCTGGGTTTTCCCAACTGCATTTGCAATAAATCGCCTAAGAAAGTTTATTTTTCCCAATAGTCATTGTAGCTCTTTCTTATTCTTTGGCGAGATTGCATTTAGGACTGCTTCCTTCTTATCATCTGGGACCTCAATTCCCCTTAGATCGACTAGGAAACCCAAAAAATCTCCCGCTTGTACTCCAAAAATGCACTTGACTGGGTTCATCCTCAACTGATGCTGTCTCATTCAAATGAACACCTGCCTCAAGTCTTCTATGTGATTCATCATGCGCTTCCTCTTGACTACCACGTCATCAATATAAACCTCTATGGATTTCCCTATAAGGTCGTGAAGTATTGAATTCATAGCTCGCTGGTAGGTGGCCCCTGTGTTCTTAAGTCCAAATGGCATATCCACGTACTCAAATACCCCTGCAAAACCTGGGCACCGGAATGTTGTCTTATGCCTATCTGTTTCTACCACTAGAATTTGATGATATCCAGTTATCCCATCCATGAACTATAACATCTCCTGGCGACTAACTGAGTCCACCAACAAATCTGCTACTGGCATTGGGTATACATCCTTTGGGGTTGCATTGTTAAGGTCTTAGTAATCAACACAAACTCGCATCTTCCCATTTTTCTTCTTTTCCAGGACCACATTGGAAAGCCACTTATTGTAGCTGGCTACTCTAATGATGTCTGACTTAAACATCTTCTCAATCTCTTCCTTAACTAGAATTGTTGTTTCCATGTTCATACGACGCATCTCTTGCTTCACAGGTTTCTTGCCTTCTAAGATAGGTAAGTTATGGCACACAAGGTCTGGCGACAGCCCTGACATGTCTTCGTACTTCTAAGGAAAAAAATCTACGTATTCCTTTAGCAATTCAATGAGCCTATGTCATTCTTCAGGTGCCAGGAAGGTACTTATAGCCACGGTCATTGGCTCTTTCGAAGTCCCAAGATTTATCTTTTTGAAGGGATCCTTAACTTTAGGAGGTGTATCATCTAAAGCTGCTGTAGCTAATTTGATTTCCTCATCTCCATCTGATTCGTGCAGTACATCATCATCTACATATTTCAATGTTGCAATCATTGGAACATGCTCTTAGGCTTGTCTCTTCATTAGAAATTATGGAATCATTCATACAGGGAGTAGCAAGCTATGCTTGATAGAGACCCTAACATTGGAATAGTCTAAGTGGTAGCTCACTGGTATAAGGTCAGCGATTGTCCTCACCTACTTGGATGATACCCCATTGAGCTAATTCAGAGGTCATTACACCAACTGTGTGACCTCTGTTATCTACACCACACACCTCCAATGGCCTGAGGTCACTGTTATAGTAGCTGGCCTCCAAAGCATTGGAGGATATGGAGTAAGGACGAGGATCAACGTTAATAACTTCTACCTCGTCAGCTCCATATTCTAAAGCACCATATGTTGATAAAGAGAAGAGGGTACACAATAGCTTCTGTGGATCCAATCTCTTCCCAAGATTGTGCTATATGGTGTTGTACATTCTGCTACAAAGAATGTGTATGTGCTTGCGGCTGGTCCCACTTGCACACGAAGGAAAACAATTCCCAAAGGAGATGTTGCCTTGGAAGTTTCGAACATTCAAGGCTGTTTCTTGGATGGCAGACTTGGGGATACCTAGTATTGCCATTGCTTTGACGGTTATAATGTTAACAGTTGTCCTTGAATTCACCAAAAGCTTATTGATTTGGATACCGTTGGCCTTCCCTGTGACATATAATGGTTGCATGTGCACGGCCATATTCAGGGTAGGCTTCGCGAACATCATATATGCCTTCTTCAAAGACAAGTCAACCTCTGATCGCTTGGCGAGCGACTGCTAATCAAACGATATAGTGTCTTCTTCTGTGGTCGCCAAGTTGTTCACACTTTTTACTTGGTTAACATTGACTTCTGTTGCTTTTATTGAATGTCCTGAAAACTTGAAGGGTAAGATAAACACCATATTAACATTAATATATATCTCATCCTCGTACTCTTGCATTTCTTCCTCCTCGTCTTCACCATACTCTACTAGTTCCTCGTCGTTGCCCTTGACACCTTCTTCAGTCTTCTCAGCATCTATATCTGCATCGTCAGTAATATCTAAGGTGGCAATGTGTTGTGCTTGATCCTCAGGTATAGGTTCTAACGTAGTTGGTTGAAACAAACCATAACTTTTCTTTCGGGGGGTAGGAAAGGACTTGTCCAAGCTAGCCTTTTTCTTTTTTTTCTTCATCAATCAAAGACTTTGGCCTCCAACAAAAACCCTTTGTTTCGTTTATCGTGACATGCCCCAGTGCAATCTCCTTAGTTCGCTGAGGACTCTTCATTGATGATGTAGCTTCCTCAGCAAAGTAGAGACGTTGCCTAGGCGTTTTATATTTCCTTGGGTCACGGGGAACCTCGGGTACAGGTTTTGGTGTCTTTTGTCTGGCCCATAACTCTGGGTTACGAACAAAGACATTTGGCCTAGCTGCTCGGACTTTGGGCTCGCGAGATCTCTTTCCAAAAACAACTAGGGGATTAGCTTGCAAGGTATTCAGACACCTCCACAACTGTTCTGGGGTGCATCAGCTGCTCAACCTGCACCAAACCCATCTCCAATGCCTCCAGAGCTCTCTTAGTTTCTCCAAAGCGTGGTTGCAAGTTGCGTCTCCTACTCAGAGTCACTTCCAATGTTTTACCTTTCTCCTTCACGTACTATATGTTTTCCTTGGTGAAATTTCTTGAAGCAGGTGGAATATATGGCTTGGCGAGTGTGTCGATTGCAGCTGCTTCAGATTTTTCTGATCTGCCAGTCTTCTCTACAGCTCTTCTTCGCTTGAAGGTTTGGGAATTTCTTTGACTTAGCTCCCTTGGGCTACTTGGCTAATAGTGTTCAGGTGTTGAGATCAACTCTGGACAGACTTTGACTGCTTCCTTTAATTCCTCATACGTGATCTTCAGCCCACAATGGAACTTGCAATGGAAACACAAAGCCACTGGCGATTCGTTCTTCAGGTCGACCTTCTCCTTCCCTTTTGATGTATTTTCTTGTTGTTTCCTTAAAGTACCCTTACTACTGGCCTGGTCCGAATGTCAAGAGTTGGTTTCCTTTTGTTTGGGTTTCCCCTTGGCAACTCTATCATTCCAACCATCAATGTCTCTTCGATCGCAAGATTTGGCGAGGGTGCTGCAATTTGCACTTCTCCCTCATATTTCCACTGTTGAATCCTATACATCAGTTTAATGCAATCATTAGTGGAGTGACGCCCCAATTTGTTATGGTATCGACAGTGAGGTAGATCTTTTACATCTTTAGGATTTAGGTATGGAGTGCCCCAATTACCTGGAACCACTGCTATCCCCGCTTGGAGCAGCTCTTCAAAAATCTTTGCTCGCCCAGATGCATCATACGTGATCTCGGCTCGCCTGGTTTGGACAAATGCAATATTGCGCTTGGGTTTAGGCCTTCGCCTTGATCTTTTCCATCGTCGTGCTAGCCCAGGTGCATCGTGGGACAAGAAAGTTTCTGGAACTGTAATGAAATATGGTGGTGTCTTAGGATGCCATTCTACCACCCCTTCTTGGATAACTGTGATCACTTTTTGGTCAATTAAACCTTGAATTCTATCCTTCAGAGCAGAACATGTTGTTGTTTGGTGTCCAAATGTGTTGTGAAACGTGAAAAAATGCTCGCGTAGCCTTTTAAATTCTAGATGTTTTAGCTCGAATACTGGCCAATAGACGATAAGTTTTATCTCTTGCAGTCCGTCTACGACTTCTTCCACCTTATCTTGTGGAAAACATACTGCGGGTGGATTGGTTCATTTTCTTCTTCTCTCCTATTACAAAACTAACAGTTGATGACCAATCGTCGTCCACCACGTTAACCTGAGGCGCCAGGAATGGTTGAGAATCGACTAGCGAGGCTGTCTTGAAAACTCCTTCTAAAGCTAATTAGCCTTCATTAATTCACTTCTGGATTTGATCTTTCATCTTGACGCAGTCTTTAGTCATATGATTCCATGTGCCATGGAACTTACAGTACTTCTTTCCTTTTAATTTTTCAGCGCTAGGCAATGGGTCGAAGATTGTCTTGACGGCTCGCATATTGAAAAGCTCGTATAGTATTTCATGAGCCATGTTGGCGTCATATGTGTACGTCTCAAATTCTGGCTTTTTAAAAGCCACTTTCGAGAGCTTTATAGGACCTTTGTTTTTTTAATGCTTACGAGGCTTTAGCACTTTGTTCGTCGCTAACTCGACAGTACCCACTTATTCTTTTTCAAAATCTGATTCTTGTTCAACTTGATCCTTTATATAAGCCACAGTCATTGTCTTGTGTTTATCGTAAGACCTTGATGCATACGTTCCCTTTGATGAGTTACGTTTGTTGTCACACTCTTGCATGGTATTGTGAGATTTCGTAACAGCCGTAATAAGCTCGTTTAGGGTAAAATACATGTTGTTGAAAAAATAAATTGTAGTACTGGTCTTCCAAGCCTTTTATGGCCATTTCAACAACTGCATCTTTTCCTAATGAGGTTCTGCATAGATTATACTCAGATCGGAACCGGTGAAGGAAAGCTACTGGTGTTTCTGATGATGATTGGCTCATGGCCGCTAGCTTTCCGATGCTGGTTTTTGGTCTGATTGTCCCGAAATGGTCTATGAACAATGCTTCTATTGTCGCCCACTCTGTGAGGGACCTCTTTTCCAGACCTGTATACCAGACGAGGGCTGATCCACACACAAATGAACTGAAGGATCTCAATTTGAGCTCCTCGTCTTCAACATATTGCCCTAGTTGCAAGGTGAAGTATGCCAAATGTGTTGCCGCATTGGCATCATCATCCCCTATGAAGGTCTGGAAGTTGTTTGGTTTGTAATGTCTTGGCCACTGCCAAGCCTTGGTGTTGCCTTTCTGGATAGGCGGTAAAAGAGTTTCATATGGCTCATGTGCTTTGGCGATGTGAATATCACACTTATCCATAAATATTTCTAAGTGCTCTTCTCATGGAGCTGGGAAAGCCTCTGATTGCCATGTTTTCTTGGTGAGATCGGAGACAGACTGTGTAAGGGCTAAGATGTCTCTCTCCAATCTCTGAAATTGTATGGCCACCGCTTTGGCCCACTTTGTGAGGTTTGTATCTAGGATATGCATGATCTCTGCATGCATCCTTTCCTGACCCTCCACGAGTTCATGGTCCTTCAGGCCTTTGTTATACTCCAGCCTTAGAGCTTTAATTTCGGCTATCACTGTGTCCATCTTCTCGCTATTGGAAGTGAGCAGGTCTACTTGCTCTTCAAGCCTTCGCTCGATGGATTCAAAGTAACCTCCAAGCTATAAGTCCCGCTAAGCGGCGTACGCTCGATATTCTTCGTAACCTAAGTGATTAATATCACCTTCACTCATGAAGCTGATATTCATACTTGAATGATGTTCTTTTCCGAAGATGATGTCAACCGCCTTCTCGGATAGTGAACGACACCTAAAAGAAGTGTATTCCCGGTACTTCGGTTGTGGATGTTTGCGACATTGATGGTACTCCTTTTTATAGGGGTCCCCAATTGTCTCTTAGAGACACTAAAAGCTTGTCCCACTGGGCGTGCCAAAATGTCCCAGCGGATTTGAGAGATCTTGCAAAATGTTTCTTTTTCTCGATTGTGCTTCGTGCGTTGGCGTGCCACCGTCTCACGACGGAATGTTGAATTATGAGCTATCGGCTACTGACTTTTTGATAAGTGATTTAGACGAGGAGAGCACCAACCTCGTCTGAATGGATCCTTCTTGCCTAATGACTTAGAATTTGCAGTTTTCGTATCTCTAGCTGAGCCATGAAAATTGATACTCTACACTCCTCTTGGTGTAAAGCAGAGCAATCTCCTTGACGCGGTGTTGAGAACACAAGGGTGTTGCATCCTTGAATCTTGAAACTCTCACTCTTCCTGGTGACAAGCCTCTTGATCACCGGTTGCAGGGTTTTGCGTTCTTGAATCGCAAGAATCTCACTCTTCCTGGTGACAACTCTCTTGATTGCCGGTTGCAAGGGTTTTCTCATGATGAAAATGATAGTTTGTTGAGAGCAAAATATGTATTTGATCAATAATCATTTTTCAATCGCTTTTCAACTCTTTATATAGAAGATCGTATAAGTGTTCCACTTCACTTGGAACTCTTCTAGCATCGGTAACTAGACTCACAATATAACTCTAATTGTTCAACAATCCCGTCCGGTCTTTATCTTTATGATCCATGATCTTATCAATAACTTTCACAACAGAGTCCTAATCACTGTAGGAAATGTTAGATAAAAACAAGCCTCTTAATCGCCGGTTGCAGGGTTTTGTGTCCTTGAATTGCAAGAATCTCACGGGTTTTGTGTCCTTGAATTGCAAGAATCTCACTCTTCCTGGTGACAACTCTCTTGATCGCCGGTTGCAAGGGTTTTCTCGTGATGAAAAAGATAGTTTGTTGAGAGCAAAATATATATTTGATCAAGAATCATTTTCCAATCGCTTTTCAACTCCTTATATAGAAGATCGTATCCGCGTTCCACTTCACTTGGAACTCTTCTAGCATCGGTAACTAGACTCACAATATAACTCTAATTGTTCAACAATCCCGTCCGGTCTTTATCTTTATGCTCCATGATCTTATCAATAACTCTCACAACAGAGTCCTAACCACTGTAGGAGAGGTTAGATAAAAACAAGCCGCATGTATAAGCTTTTAACATTATTTTCTTTGAGCTCATTACGACCTGGACTCGTACACTCCACTCGGGCCGCTCGCTTAATCCAGCCCTCAAAGCCTAATAAGAAATATTTTTATTTACTACTGCTACTGCTACTGCTACTGCTACTATGGGGGTTGTTCATATAGTTGTGGCATGGTGCGTTTCATCTACTATGGGACTCCGACGAGGTGTAGGACGTCTCAATTTTCGTTAAAGTATTTGAGGCAAAGCTTGTTGCACTATTAAACCCAACGTGTCTGGCTTGCTCTTGCGTCGTTGCTTTTAGAAAGGGAGGCTGCTTTGGAATTGGAATGTCTCTTTCGTTGTTGGCTGTTAGCATTAGTACAACTTCAGCCATAGATGGTCTTAATGCAACTGAGGCTTGACTGCACAGAAGTCCAATTTGAAGAACATTTGATGCCTCTTGTGCTGGGAACTCATGATCTCTCAAGCAAGGATCCACCACTTTGGCTAGCTCATTTGATCTGTAGTGCTTCCAGACCTAAGACCAAAATGTAAGATGATCAAGTAAGGTCTTGTTTGTAATATATACCCCCAAATTGTTAAAACATAAATCTCAACAGCTATGTGCAAGAGTTGCAGACTTACTTTGTGTAGTAGTGAATCGGAGGCTGTCTCTTCATCCTTGAAGGTGCTATTCCTCATACCAGACACAATCTCGAGAACTAAAACTCCGAAGCTATAAACATCTGCTTTCTCCGTAAGTTGTCCTGGAACAAGATACTCTGGCGCCATATAGCCTCTGCATCATTGGCAGTATAGTTAGATGGAATTAAGGCAGTAACAAGACTTAATGTGAAAATGTGGAGATGATTGTGAGACCAGCTTACAGTGTTCCAGCAATGCCGGTGCTAAGGTGAGACTTATCCGAGGCGAAATACCGAGCAAGGCCAAAGTCTGCAATCTTGGGGTTGAGATTCTCATCCAGAAGAACATTGCTACTCTTTATGTCCCTGTGGATTATTCTCACATCGTAGCCTTCATGAAGATACACGAGCCCTTCAGCTGTACCGACAATAATCTCAAGCCGCTGCTTCCAATTCATAATCCGATCATTGCTCTTGCCTGCATAGTTTGAACATCACCAAGTCAAGTAAATCAAAGACTTGGTCTTTGTGTAACAAAATGTGCTCTAAAGAGAGGACTATTACCAAAGAGAAATTGGTCGAGGCTCCTATTAGCCATGTACTCATACACAAGCAGGCTCTCGGGGCCTTCGATGCTGCAACCTAAAAGCTACACAAGATGCTTGTGTGTAATTCCGCTGATCAAACTCACCTCATTGAAGAACTCATCCACCCATTGACTGGTATTATAGAACAATCTCTTAACAGCCACAGTCTTTCCACCAGGAAGAGTCCCCTTGAACACAGAACCGCCTCCTCCTTCGCCAATTTTTCGCGACGAGCTGAAATAATGGGTGGCCTTCTCTAGTGTCTCATACTTGAAAGTCAAGCTAGAGTACTTGGTCATGCTTATTGACACCAGCCCTAGATTACTGCACTCTAGATAAAAAAAAAATCTCCATTACCTACTCCAAATACTTAACATAATGTTTGCTAAATGCAACAACAATGACATCATTATTTTCTTGTGTTGATTAGTATTCTATACCTTTTCTGATCTGCTTCAGTTTTGCATAGCCTGCATAAGCAGCAAAGAGAGACAGCATTGTGAAAGCCACTGCTGCCAAAACAATTGCTACGATGAGTCCCCTACGTTCTGTCCACCCTGCAAATCATATTTGGACTAACCTTAAGTCAATAACACATTGATCAAGTTCAATAACCAAACCGTTCTTATATATGAATTGAAACAAGAATAAGTGACAATGGTAGATGTGATCGACTAACCATGTTCTTGTTCATGCTCTTCTTGATCGTTATAGAACTTGTAAGTCGAATACCTCAAGTAACACCCAGCTCTCAAAGCCTTACCTTCTCTCTTCACTCCACACCCTCTCACTGCTTCTCCGGCTTTCTCCAAACAATCTCTACACCCGGCTTCACTCACACTCTTCCAACACTGCCCTAAACCATACACCTCCCCAACCTCCCCTACTCCAAATCCTCCTCCTCCCGCCGCCGCCGCCCTCTTAACTCTCTCCACCACCTCCTTCACATCCTCCTCAAACCCCTCCTCCTCCGCCGCCCCCAGCTCCGCGTCGCCGCCGCACACGGCGGTGGAGGAAGTCTCGGCGTAGAAGTCGTAGGTGTCGTAGCGGAGGAAGCAGCCGTCGAGGAAGATGGCGGCGGAGGCGGAGGGGAGGCAGCGCGGGATCTCGGTGCGGCTGGCGGCGTAGCAGAGGAGGCAGTCGGTGTGCGACAAGTCGTTAAAGCACTGCGCCATGCCGTACATGGACGGCCCTCCCGTCGAGTAGTTGACGAAGTGGGTCCCGTAGTGGTGTTTGGTGACGAGCTCCGAGAGGCTTTCCATTTCTGAAACGAAAGTGGGGATGAAGCTTAGGGGTGTGTTTTTGGCCGGAGCTCCGCAGTAGAGTCCGGCTTCGGTGGCTCTGGGATCAGAAAGAGAGAAAGAGAAGAGTGGCAAGAAGTAGACGAAGACCCACGTTAGGGTTTTTGCATGCATCAGCATCATCATGTATCATATATATATCTATGATCATGAGTTGCTTAGCTTTGTGACATGGTATGTGTTATGTGTACAGAGATACTTCATACTTGAACGAAAATGGTGGAGTGAGTTGTGCACTTGTGCTTGGTTTAATGAAGAGTTTTGCTGGCGAAAAGTTATTAGTTGTTGTTAGCGTGAGACAGAGAGATAGAGTGAAGGTGACGTGAAGAACAGGAGGGGGGTCGACGATGATGAGCGTTGATGAAGAAGATAAAGTTGAACTGTTGAAGTTATTGGTGTGTTATTATTGGTATTTGCCTATTTGGTCTTGGCTTTCACATCGGCACCGACCTACTGGGGGCCAGTGCTGGACTTTCTACCTGCATTATTTAGATAGCGGTGTCATGATAGGTGGATAATTATGCAACGTTTCTATGTGTAATATTATCTTATATTTAGTTCTTTCGTTATGTTTTTAAGTAAATTAATTATGTTTATTTGTTTTATAAGTTTTTGGAGAAAATAAAGAAAAAGAAATTTAAAAAAATTTCCTAGTGTAATGAGGATTTAATTGATGGATTAACAAATAAAGTGGAGTCCAGATGGTTTTGAATTTCGGTGGACTACATGGGTTACAAGGAAGAAGTCCATATTTATATATATTGCAAACTGGCCAGAGGAGAGAGACGTGATGGGTGGTATGCATGCATATATATGTATCTAGCTATATATATAGCTAGCAATAGAAGACGTATGGGGAGGCAGTTTTGGAAAGAAAGGAGGAGATTATTTAAAGAGACAAGTTGGAGTTGGACTTTGGAGAGAAGTCCATTTGAAGTTGAACTGATGCAGACGTACAGGAGGCAGCTTTTAGAAAAAGTGATCAGCTAGGAATCAATATACCTAGCTAAATGATATATATAACTAGAACGTGATACAAGAGAGAAGGGGGGCATACGGACGGGAAGAGAAGATATCCGGGAAAGCAAGAGCAAGCTTCTCCTCTGTCTGTGTGTATCAATTTTTTTTCATGAATTATTTTAGTTTAACTTCTGATTCTATGATGAGCTAAACTTCATTGTTAATGGGCTGTTTTGAAGTTCGTTCATGATATCTAGATTGCTTATGCACATTAATTAAGTTTTATTTTTGTTATTTGAATGAGATTTCTTTGTTATTTATACCGTGATGATTCTTGATTATGTATGCTTTGAGTGCACGCTTAGTATGCATGTTTAGGAATCTAATTCTAAGAAAATTGATGGCTGTTGGTGATCATTACCTCCTCAAGTTTCAATCGTAGAACCCATACATGCTTGGTATAAGAAACCCTAGGTCTAGTAAGACACGACCGTAGTGTACTTATGAAGGCTTGTAGATTCTCAAACCCTTTCTAGATCGTAATGTTTTTCTCTTGGTAAATTCGAGTCCGTGACTTCGGGTTCTTTGAGGGATAGACAATGTTGATAAGCAAACCTTCGACATTGTAAACATAAGGATTGGGTAATAGGTTGTGTTCACAGCTCGGGACTTTCCTGGGAGTCTTTCATTCATAACATTTGCATTGTTTAGTTAAGCATTTGTCATCTAAATGGAGTGACGGTGGTGGATAACACTTCCCTTAACCCATTTTATTATTGAATTCTCGTTTTACTCTTAATCTGTTTTCTGTTTCAGTTTCGTAATCTAGTTTGTAGAATTTATTTCAATAACCAAACAAACTCCGATTGAATTGAAAATTTGTGTGGTAGTCCGCCACTGTGTCTATAGTGTCCTGTATTAATTTCGTGATTTTAGGTTGAGTCTAGATATTTTAATTAATTACGTTAGTGTCCAGTGGTCGAGTCTGTCAGATTTCTGACTTTCGCGTCTGTTTGTAGTTTAGAATATTGAGTCTCATCTTTCCCTGTGGATTGACCCCTATACTATTGTACTGCATTGACAAGCATATTGATTTCATTATAGGGTAACTTTGAGGGTGGTTAAACACCGATCATGCCACGGTGGTGGTCTTCAAATTAAGGAGGTGTTCGTATTGACCCCAAACGAAGTAGAAGTAGTGTCTAAAAGTTGAAGATGAATCCCCAATAAAGCTAGGACTCATGTATGTAGAAACTCCAGTGATTCTTGAAGTCACGTATTCGTATATCATAAGACGTCAAAATTGTCTTCCCACGTGAAAAAAAGGCAAAAATTTCAAAATGAAACTAAGATCATTAAAAATGGATCTTGTAATCATGAAATTATGAGAACAAACAATACAAAGATCCAGCTGGTCCAATTAATAAATAGGGCCCAAACATGAGTGACCCATTATTCTCCTCCAGACCTCGACTTGTTTTTTACGCACAGCAATCACTTATAATCTTACTATACATCACTAGAAACTAGAAGCCAAAATTTACAGAATGTTTACATGCTCTGCTGTGAAGAGCTAACTAGTCAAAAACATTGATGTCAGCTAGAGAAAATTTGTGATGCCATGATAAAACACAGCTAATTCACACTACAACACCAATACTACTGCTGCTGATCTCAAAATTTGAGGGCTGACATTGCCGGACTCAAACCATGCCGATAACTCACAACCAGCTTACAACATTCGGAAGCTTTTTGAACAAACTCAGGCGACTCCACTGTCACCTCAAGGCAATTATCTAGACAGACGTTATTGTTTTTAAGAGAATGACCTATTCATCATCCACCAAAGACATTACCGGAATCCCTTTGCTTGTGAAACTAATACACTCGACTTGCAACTCGTCATTAATTTCGAAGTCTTTCCTACCATCAACCTGCATCGGAAAACAACATTGGTGAGTACATGTAATTTCAGCAGCATTCTTCAGTGATGTAGTGTCATATATGAGAAACATGACATGCAAAATGTGAGAATAATGGAGACTGCTCACAGGACAAAACAATACACTAGCTAGACAAAACTCTAAACTGAACGGGATAAAACTATGAAGGGAGTAGGAGTAACTAATGAAATTGGTCTATTGTCGACACAATACAAAAAAAAAGGTTTATATGCCAAACATAGAAACTAGATGACACGTACCTCATACCGATACATTCCTTGAAGTCCCTTGCCCAGATCAAGCACTAACCCACCTGTGCGGACCTGATAGACCTTGGCAGTTACCTTCGTTCCTACCTTCAGTGTCTTGGCTGTTACTTGGTCTTTACTAGTATGGGTGTCGGATGCAATATTGTGTTCCTTGTCATTTTTATCTCCTTCCTTTGGTGAGACAGATCTTGATGTCTTAAGAGCAGTTGGAGGGGACTTGCGGACTGATTTAGAAACACTGATGGCTTTTGAACTAGTTTTTGACTTCCCAACCAAACGAGTAGCCTCTTCTTCTCCCTTTTGTGAGAAAAAATCTGATACCCCAAGCGTAGTTTCAAGAGACTCGCTGTCTGTTTTAGATGTAGTTTTAGACTTCACAACCAAACCAGTAGCTTTTTCCTCTTCCTCACACTCTTCAATACTCCTGACTACAACTGGTGGAGTAGAGGAAGTCATGGATTTTATTGCATCGACTTCAATACTCACTGGCGATTCCTCAGACAAAGGGCTACACTTTTCTGGTTCATTAGACACATCTAGAGTGGCTGCCCATACATCTGGAGCTTGTTTAGTAGACACTACAGAACCCACAGCCAAATCAGTTTTCTGAGATTGAGCTGGAGGTGATGTAGCTTTCAGGGACAGCTTAATGTTACCCCTAACATCCTGGCCTATGCACATCAAAGAAAGCTGTTGGCCAACAGATACTACATCTGAAATCCGTGACACCTGATAATTTACAACTATAAAAGTCAAAAAATCATTTAATACAAAATTAAATTTTATACAAAAAAAAAGAGAATGCAGATTTACGTGTGATCAATTAACATGATTACAAAACGTGCAGTGGAAAAATGATTTTGAGAGACTTCTAAAATGCCGACATCCACTGTTCGAAAAAACAGGTGCCTAGGCGGAAAAAACTAGTCAAATGCCTAATTTCGGGGGTGGGCGGAGGCCGTTTAATCAGAAAAAAGGTGGACCGCGATTAGGCGGCGCCCAGGCGGTTTTTTTTTTCGAAGTTTTTTTTTTAAGTTTAGCAGGGGTAAATTCAATTCAATTTTTTTTAATTAATTTTTTAATTTAAAAGCGTCTAGTAAATCATATATTTATTTATTTATTTTAGGTGCATACAAAAAAAAGAAATAGACTTGGTACAACAAGATTGAACAATCTTGTTTTTGTGCAATTTAATGTTAAGATCCTTAACCAGAAGAAAAAAAGCAAGAGGTCCACTTCTTGCTCATGACACTAAGAATGCACAAGGATATCTACTTGAAAATGTTAGTGATGAAGATGAAGATCTTGAGTTCGATTTTTCAGATGAAGATGATAGTATTGAAGAAGGAGCAGTTAGAGAACTTGATGATGATGTTGGAGAGTCCTAAGATGATACCGAAGTTGAAAGAACCGATGACACATTTGAGTTTGACAATTTTGAGTGATCATTTCAATTGAAAACGTTTTCTTTTTGTGTGCTTTTATTTGGATGTGAAATTTTGAGCTACTGTTTGATGATATTATTTTTGACATTGTATGTTGATGACATTTCTTCATAATTTTTCTTTATTATTCATATTATAATATACCATATAAATATATAATTAATTAAATATATATATATAAAATAATCCGCCTAATTACCGCCTAAATATCGATTAAACTCCACTTAGACAGCTAGGCGCTAGGCAGTAGCTCCACCGCCTAATTCCGCCTAGCGCCTTTTTGAACATTGCCGACATCAAATCCGAATTGTACACGTCAATACAGAGGAGAAGGAACAGAATCAGTACTGTAAAGCAAAGCAAAGCATTTCTGCTACATACCGGTTCGTGTGACAACTCAGAAATGTGTAGAAGGCCTTGTTGACCACCATTAAACTCCACAAATGCCCCATACTCTTTGAGTGAAGCTACCGTCCCTTTATAAATCCCACCAATTTCTATTTCACGTCCAAGCAAAAAATCAACCTGAAGGATAAAATAAATCCACTGCGCTTAAAGAGAGGAAAGAAACACTCAACATTTTGACCTCACAAACAGTCAACAATATAAAAAATAGGTTTTAACTAAATTTAAGGAATAAATTAGAAGCTAGCGTGACAAATACCTTCTCGAGTACTTTCTCCATTGCAGATTGGTTCTTAGCAACTATGGTGAGTGTTCCATCACTTACAGAGATCCGTGTGCCTGAAGTGGAGTGTGAACATGGATATTAGTGTAAAACAGTTAATTGCACCATTAATCAGTTTCAAGGTATCTTGAAAGAGAGAATTTATGACAACAGGATGGTCTTCCATAAGGATAAACAAGAAAATTGAATTTCTAAACATGTCTCAGAGCTAAAAGCAAAAATAGCACATGATAAAGAAAAGTGTTTAGAGGATTTTCAATTGATACTGCAGCATCACTCAGTTTAAAAGATTTAGTAAGCAGACAGAACTAGAGGTCAGGAGTAGAGCCTGAGGTATCATTTCAGTATCAATTTTTACCAACATTTTGTATAATAAAGAGAATTGAAAAGAAGAGCATGTTTATACAAGTAGTCAACTTCCTAAATCAAATATTTGAGTAAGTATTCAATAAAGATATAGCGAGAAAGGGGACTGTCAAATGATATAGTATCTTCCTGGACATCTCATGGATATACACAGTGTTTTCTACCTACAAATTTTGAAGTTATTACACATAACATGATCAAAGGCTCATAATTTCACCTTGATATAGCAAACTGATTCTACTTGATAGAACATCCAAACTTGAAGAAGACAGTAACATAAGTCAGTAACACACAAAGAGTTCAATGCTTTGTAACATTTGCAAGCATTCACATGCTTCATATGACTCTTTCACTAATAAAAATATAACAAAGAAGCACACCTGTTTCGTCTTCAATTTTTCTTTTAACAACACCGAGAGGCCCAAGCAAGCTACGAAGTGATTCATTGCTGTACTTCAAGGTAACTGATACATCAATCATACACTTCCCAAATCAACACCACGTAGGTTTCTCAAAAAATAGATTTCCAAGAACTCCACAAACCAAACAAGATAAAAAAGCCAAAACAACGAAGTTGAAGAATCAACCTAGTCGAGGAGAGTTTCTATCATTTTGAGTACGGGGCGCACTGATTTCTATCTCCATTTGATCAAGAATTTGAAGACGACCTTTGCGTGCAGCCTCCAAGCTTTCACAAACAATATCTAATGGAATTCCAGCAGGTTTTATATCTAACTGGATTGCTGTGACTCCATCTTTTGTGCCAACAATTTTGAAGTCCATATCCCCCAAATGATCTTCCAGACCCTAAAGATGAAACAGAAACTAAGATGAGAAACCCATCATCTAGAGCACAAAACTCAACATCAGGCCATAAAAAATTCTCACCAGAATGTCAGTCAAAATACGGTATTCCTTGATTGTGCCAGTTGATTGATCAACTTCACTAACAAGACCTACAGAGAGACCAGCTACATGTTTTCCCAGTGGAACCCCAGCATCCATCAAGGCCATACTGCCTACAGAAAAGATAAAACTTACATGTTATGTAGGGCAGACTTCATAATTTTACACAACTCTGAAGATTAAACAATTAGACGTGACATGTATTAGATGTCAAATAGTAATACTGTATTTACAGAAAAGATGCACCAAAAGTCTGCAAATAATTACAGTAGCAGTGGAATGAGTACCTCCACAGACAGAGGCCATAGATGTCGAACCATCTGAGGCCATGACTTCAGAATTGATTCGAACAGTGATGGAAATTCTTCTTCAGGAGGTAATACCGCAAGCAGAGCTTTCTCCGCCAGAGTTCCTACAAATCATTAACAAATTAAACTACCAATTTTAACTTCTTTTGATACTATTACCTTTCTACTTCCTCTACAGAATGCAAAACTTCTGAACAAAATAATAACCATCCAACAACTTCCTAATAGTCGGAAGCTAGGTTGTAAGAAAATACTAAATGGTTTTCCAAATAAACTTTTGAGGAAGTTCAAACATGTGCAGTTGCATATCCCAAACAGATACTTAATAGTTAGACTGATCACTGTGCTCCTTAAAAGTAGGTAATTACCGTGACCAACTTCGCGCCTGTTCAAGCCACCGTGTTTACCGACTTCATTTATGCAGAACGGGGGGAAGCTGTAGTGAAGCATGAAGCGCTTAGATGGGGGACCAACCACAGATTCCAAGCGTTGTGCATCACCAGGTGCCCCAAGTGTTACAGTACAAAGTACCTGTACATAACACCAAAATTTCACCACCAATTGGAACTGAATTTCCAACAGAGAGAAGTCAAGTAGTTTTACTGTATACAGACCTGTGTGTCCCCACGGGAAAAAAGTGACGATCCATGCAACACAGGCAAATTTCCAGATTCACAATACAAAGGTCTAACTTCATCCAGTCGCCTGCCATCGAGCCTTGATCCTTCTGCAATGATTCTTCTACGAACAACCTAGTATTAATTATTAAATGTAAAAGTAGCTAACCTTCAAAAGTTTCAGAACCAAAAGAATATGTTTGTGTATGTATGATATGTAGTCGGATAGTGCAGCTTATGTCGTAGTCTCTTAAAGATAGATACAAGTATGACTATGAAATCAAAGCAAGAAGAAAAAGGAGTTCTATGCTATAACTAACACCAATGAGACTTATCATTCTAGAGGCTATAGCAAAATCAAACACGTCTAGATTTTTTCCTCGCTTAAGGATAGCTCAAGTGCCATAGGGATTTTATTAAGCTATTGCATTCAGTTGCAGATCATTGTGGCAATGCTTACATTTTTCCTCACAGTGTCTACTGCTTTCGATAAGAGTTTCAGGCTCTCTTCATCACACTCTTCTTCAAGTGCTTTTCTAACATCCTTTCCAATATTCTCCAAGGCTTCTCCACGTTCGAACTGGATTTAAAGCATTCCATACATTGAAACTCCAAGTTAGATATCATACCCAATTACCATGGATGCAAAAAGATAGAAAATTGCAATATAAATAGCAACAAACATTTGATGATATGCACCTTTCCATACTTAGGATCAGTAAAAACAGCTTCTATGGGACCTTCTGCCAGTTGAGCAACTCTTTCCAATGTCTTCTCTGGCATCAATGACAATTTATATTCCTTCTTATGCTTGCCGGCTTTAGCAGCCAGTCTGATTTGAGGTTCAATATATTTAACTGCCTGTATTATCAAAACTCCATTTCTTAACAGAACTCCACTGAAAAAAAAAATGCTCTCATAATTGTATAAGCAGGTTACAAGACTTACTTCAGGATGAGCCATTCTCAACCCAGCTTCTAGATCTCTCTCTGATATCTCAAGAGCTTGCACGTCAATCATCAATGTCTTGTCCCTCGTACATGCATACACCAAGTTAAGATCACTCAAGCTAAGCTGCATTGTCACACCAATAAGCACAATTTTTCAGCAAAGAAACTAGAACAAAGTATCTGCTACAGAGCTACAGTAACCAAAAGAAACCACATTGACATAAAAGCATCACCTCATCCATAGTTGGATTCACAATAAACTTCCCCTCTATCCTCCCAATTCTAATCATCCCAATGGGCCCGTCCCATGGAATGTCCGATAACATAAGCGCAGCAGAAGCTGCATTCGCTGCCATCACATCCGGATCCTGCTTCCCATCAGACGAAAGCACACTCGCTGTCACCTACATACACACACATTTCGACAACAACAATCAATTCCGTCGAACCAAAACTACACACGATGCTTAAACAAAACTATAGAAACATTAAAACACAATACCTGAACTTCATGGTAAAATCCTTTAGGAAACAAAGGCCTGATCGGCCTGTCGATTAATCTACCACACAAGAGCTCACGCTCTTTCGGCGCACCCTCTCTCCTCATAAACGTGTTCGGAATCACACCTTGTGCAAATTGCCTTTCTTGATAATCCACCTGCACATTTCCACAGCTCAAAATTCAATTTTTATCTTCAAAAAAATTTCAAAACTTGAATGTGAATAAAAATTGAAGAGAGAGAGTGACTTACAGTGAGGGGTAAGAAGTCCTTGATGGCGTCGCCCTTGGCGGAGCAGACGGTGGAGAGGACACGGGTCTCGTCGACGCCAAAGACGACGGCGCCGTTAGCGAAGCGAGCGATCTTTCCGGTTTCGAGAGTGATGAGGCGGTTCCCAATCTCGAATTCTTCGCTGAAAGTCTCGAGGACTTTGGTTCCGCCGGAAACGGCGGCGGCGGAGGAAGAGAAGCCCATGCGGCCGGAGCAGACGGTGCGGAAGCCTAGAGATTGCCATGTGAGGAAATAAGGGAGGGTTTGGAGGAGAGGGTTAGCCTTGTGGGCCATGGCGATGAGAGAGGGTTTAGGGTTTAAGAGAGAATTTAGCGCGGGGGAGAAGAAGAGGAGGGGTTTTAAGGGTAGGAGTTTGCTGCGACGCGTTACATGGTAAGAAGTTTTGGTATTTTTGTTCTGGCCAATCGGTGATTAGTTTATGTTAAGTGATTGATTGGGCTTGAGTGAGAGAACAGGCCCGAGAATAATATGGACCTGAGGTGTTGAAAGTGGTGGATTGGAGTATATTAAACGGCCCAAGGATGATAGCCCCGTTTCTTTAGGTTTTTATTCAAAGTATATATACAGTAAAACTTCGATAAATTAATAATTTCGAAATTGACAAAATTTATTAATTTAACAAAGTTATTAATTAATCGAGTATTAAATTAATATTCAAGTTTTTAAGTTTTGATCGGTAAAAAATATTATTTTAACGAAATTATTAATTAATCTAATATTAAATTATCGATATTTTACTATATATGTATATATGTGCCCAATGTAGTGCTTGTATGTGTTTTTGTTCTAAAAAAATCTGTTTTGAGCAAAAAAAAAAGGTTGTTACAATTCCCGCCTCGACGATTAATCTTCTGTCTAGGCGTTAGCTAGCTACATAATAGTTGTCTCGATCAGAATACATATTATATAACTAATTAACGGTAGTGTTTACGACTCAAATTTCATTCGACAAGGTCGTTTAATTTGCTATGTGTTGTAGTTTTACGTTTCTTTGCCGCGACTATTGCACAGCCGATAGAGTTTTTCATGTTGTACTCATACTAAAAGTGGACGTACATGTGCTTGAATGCGGTACTACTCATTGCTATATCCATGACAATAATGGTGATGAACACATGAGTATATACTTTGTTTTCCTTGTGCTTCCATGCATATCCCACTTAGCATTTGTATGGGACCAACCATACAAAAACCTAGCAGATCCAGATTTCTAGGTCCCTTGTACGTTAGATCGATAGAATTAGAAGAAACAGAACATTAGATTGATAGAATAAGAAGAACTCACTAGATTTCATGAGGAAAAAAACAGAACCAATCAGAAAACGGTGAAAGAACAGTACAAACTACAAAGTTGATGGATTCTTAGACTGACAAAGCCGACGTACGTTCTATCTATCCATGCATGCATGGATTTGAGAGAGCGTACTACTGTACTAGTATATATATGCATGGTCCATCTCCATCCAGTCCAATCTTCAATATAGCTGCTTCACTTTTCTCTAAAGCCCATTTTGTAGCCGAGTTCTCTTGTCTCCATCCATCTCCGATCTCCGATATATATAACACTGACTACTCGATCTTCCAAGACCACCATTGATAACTGGGAAATGATATCTGACTTATTAGCTTTCTGGGTTTCTTCATTTTCTTGGAATTCAGATAGGAACTTACTCACGAGCTCATAGAGAATGTCTGACGTCCCCTAAAAGCCCTAATCAACCATATATTATTGTTGCTGCAGTTTAATTTTATGTGCATATTTGGGGTAGTGTTAGTTGAAAATGTAGCACTGAAGATCAACCAAGACATGTAAACACATCAACATATGAGCTGAAGGAGATTAGAAGCTTACCAGCAACATTCCATTTTCTTTGGGCTTTGTCTTCTGTTCTTCTCTCCTCATGCCTCCTTGAATGGGATTAGGACTGTATGCTAAACGTAGAGAGAACAAGGACAAGTCTCACATATATCTATACAGATGCAACAAGGATCTTGCCCATTGAATAAGCCATGTTGCACTCAAACAGAGATTACACAATTATGTGATCATATCTGTAATGTACATGGATTCCTAATACAATCAAAATAGTATATGTTGCTTATATGTACACTAGGATCAACTACATAATCATGACTCTCATTACAGTGTCCAAAATTCAATATAATGCCAACATCACATAAACCAATTGTACAATGTTCATTCTTTCAATCACCCACTGAACTGTACAATACTGATGTGCAGCAAATGAACCTCTCCAGAACAAGTAATGAAAACTAAAGGCATGCTTGAATCACAACGAGTTGAAATCCATAATCACAGCTCTGTCATTATACAACCATTACTGCAGAACCTAGAACTCTAGCAGATTTTAACTAAACCTGTAAGTTAAGAGTCAGTACAATAACAATTGCATAACACATGAACTTAGATATGACTAAAGTGAAGTTTAATGACATCATATACTCTAACGATCTGTATTTTGTCAAAAACCTCAAGTCCACCAAATGGTTTTTACACAAAAAACTTCAAAATACAAACACACTGAAACACTAATAGATCTGTGCTTGTTAACTGGAAATTGGAAAAAGACAACCAATGTATAGAACAACTGCATACATCACTATCCATCTGATATTAGTTTCTTAATGCAAATAAACTATAACAAAACATCGAAATTCATACACAATATGCTGCAGCAGATGTATAAATCAACCAGAATGTAAAATCTCAGCTTATTATTGATAGAATCAAGATTACATTATCCTGAGTTGTACTCGGGGCAAACCAAAAAATTACAAGAACCAGAACAATGAAGTAAACTCTAACTAGAAAATCAAATGCTCCTACCAGAATCTAACTCACTAAGCACACCCAAATTTTCACAGTGCTTCTTAAAAACACCAACTGCTAAAGTCTTTGTAAAAGGATCAGCAAGTTGATTGTCTGTACCAATATTTTGAATATGAATTTCACCATCCTTAACTCTTTTCTTCATACTGTAATACTTTAGATCAAGGTGCTTGGAATGAATAGATCTTTTGCTGTTCTTTACAAAGAATACTGCAACTTCATTATCACAGTAAATGGTTAATTTTCCAGAAATTACATCTTTAAGCACTTTAGTTTCTACCAGAAAATTCTTTATGCAAAGACCCTCACATACCCCTTCATACAGTGCAATTACTTCTGCTTGCATAGTAAAAGTTGCTGTCAGGGACTGTTTCTGAGTTTTCCATGCTATAGCTCCACCAGCAAGCATGAAAACATAACCACAGGTAGATTTCTTTGAGTGTGGATAGTTACCAGCAAAATCAGAATTAGTATATCCCTCTAAAGTTAAGGTTTTAACTCTTTTATAAACAAGCAAGTGATTTTTAGTCCTTTGAAGATATCTAAGGACTTTCTTCCCTGCATTCCAGTGTTGAATTTCAGGATCACTTTGAAACCTAGAAAGCATGCCTACTGAAAATGCCAAGTCTGGCCTTGTGCACACTTGTGCATACATTAAGCTGCATACCAACCTAACATAAGGTTTTGAATCCATATTTGCTTTCTGAGCTTCAGTTTTAGGAAATTTATTTTTACTTAATTTATCCCCTTTGGACATTGGAACCTCTCCTGCAGCACAAGTTTCCATTCCAAAATGTTTCATAAATTTTGAAATGTAACTTACTTGTGACAAACCCAAAAAGCCACATTTTCTGTTCCTTTTAATCTCAATTCCTAAGACAAATGATGCTTCCCCCAAATCTTTCATGTCAAACTGTTTTGACAAAAAAAAATTAGTGTCTTTAAGTAGTTTGAGATTACTACTAGCTAAGAGGATGTCATCAACATATAGAATAAGGAAAATGAAAGCATTTCCTATTGTCTTAAGATACACACATTCATCAACAATGTTTTCTGTAAATCCAAATTTTGAAATTACTGAATCAAATTTCATATACCATTGTCTAGAGGCTTGTTTTAACCCATATATTGATTTCTTAAGCTTACAGACCAACTGTTCCTTCCCTTTAGCAATGAAACCTTCTGGTTGTTTCATGTATATAGTCTCTTCAATTTCTCCATTTAGGAAATCCATTTTGACATCCATTTGAAGTAACTCCATGTCAAAATGAGCTACTAGTGCCATGACTATCCTAAATGAATCCTTAGTAGAGACAAGAGAGAATGTTTCTGTAAAATCAATACCTTCCTTTTGTGTAAAACCTTTAGCCACTAACCTAGCTTAAAACCTTTCTATATTTCCTTTAGCATCTCTTTTTGTTTTGAAAACCCATTTAGAACCTATAGGCTTCTGTTTGTCATCAGTTTTAACCAAATCTCATACTGCATTATCCTTCATGGACTCAATTTCTGCAGTCATAGTTTCATACCACTTAGTGGAGTCCTCACTGTTCATGGCTTGACTAAAACTTACAGGATCATAGTCATCATCTAATGAGTCCTCAATTTCTTAAGAAAACACATAGTAATCACTTTGACCTACAAAAGTTGGAATTCTTTCCCTGGAGGATTTTCTTTGTTCAGGGTCTGGAGTTGGATTTGGTTGATGAGGTTCTGAAGTTATTGTAGGTTCTACAGAATTGGGAACTCCAAAATTATTCTCAGGTCTTATGTTTTCTGAAGGTCCCTGCAGAAATTCAGTGTTAATGTTTTCAGCTGAATGTTGATTTAATTGTGCTTTGTTTGTTCCTTCCCCAAAAATCATAGTTTCAGATTCTTTTAAATGTCCTGAAGCTGTATCTGAACCTATTGGTAGAACAAAAATATTTTGCAAGTGACTTAAGTCTTCTGGATTGTCTGAAATTTCTTCAAAATCTGTTGTTAGGTCAATGTAAGCAGTATTACAGACTGTTTCTCCTAAAAAATTTACTTGATGAGTTTCAAAAATTCTTGGAGAATGATTTGAAGAATACAATTTATATCCTTTAGACTTTTCACAGTAACCTACAAAATGACAAGACACTGATTTAGACTCAAGTTTTCCTAAATTCGGGTTGTAAAGTCTGGTCTCAGCTTTTACAGCCCCAAACATGCATATGGTGCAGGCTTGGATTTTTACCATGCCATAGTTCATAAGGAGTATTCTGTACAGATTTGCTTGGAGCCCTATTGCAAATATAATTTGTTGTTCTTAAAGCTTCACCCCAAAGCCATTTAGGTAGGCCTGATGTACACATCATACTTCTAACCATGTTCAAAAGAGTTATATTCTTCTTTTCTGCCACTCCATTCTGCTGGGGGTTATAAGGGGTTGTATACTGAGCTTTAATGCCATGTTCTTGTAAGAACAGGGCAAATGGACCCAATTGCTGACCATTCTCAGTGTACCTCCCATAGAATTCTCCTCCCCTATCTGATCTGACAATTTTAATCTTCTTCTCAAGCTGAAGCTCTACTTCAGTTTTGAAGATTTTAAATGCCTCTAAAGATTGTGATTTTTCAGATAATAATTGTATATGACAGAACCGTGAGAAATCATCTATAAATGTTATGAAATAGATGTTTCCACATATGGTTTGATGTCTTAAGGGTCCACAAATATCTGTGTGTATCAACTATAGTAACTCTTTTGATCTGTATGCACATTTTCTATTTTTATTTCTCATTTTCCCTTTACAGCATTCCACACATTCATTCATGTCAGAGAAATCTAATTCTGGTAGCATTTTGGACTTAACCAATGATTTCATTCTTTCTTTTGAGATGTGACCTAGCCTCCTATGCCATAGTTGTGCTGATTTATCATTAAATAGGGGTTTGTTAATACCTACAATGGTATTTAACACATTTGAATCATCTGATGAGTTCTCAACATTATACACAAAAGGTTGAGAAAGAGATAGGCTACACTGTAATTGTAAGTAACCATTCAAACGTGTAGCAGAACCAATATGTAATGAATATCGAAAAATCTTTATTCCATTTATGTCATAAAGAAAACTACAGCCAGTCTGAATCAAAAGATCCCAAGAAATCAAATTCCTCTTCCTAGAGGGTACAAAATAAACACTATCCAGAAGAAAAATTTCCTTAAGCCTAAATCAAGTCTAAGACTGCCTACAGCCTTAACAACAACTCTCATGCCATTTCCTACCCGAATGTGTGATTCTTCAGTTTTTGGTTTCCTCCTCTTTGTGAAGCCCTGTAAGGAGTTAACAATGTGTAAGGGAGAGCCTGAATCAAGCCAAAACGTGTTTGGCTCTATATTAATTAAATCAACTTCTAAAAAGAAAAGAGATGGAATAGAAACAGTTTTAGGTAAGGATAGAGACATACCCTTCTTAATCATCCAAGCCTTCAACCTTGGACATTCTATCTTAATGTGTCAAGTTTTCTTACAGAAGTAGCACTTGAACTTAAAGTTTGAAGTGCTGGAATTATTGGATGGTCCTGCTACTGCTTTAGTTGAATGCGGTTTAAAATTGGTTTTTTTGACACCTAACTTCTTTTTCCACTTATTCCTGCCTACCAAGTTCACTGTTGCCTCAGAGGTTGAGGCCTTGGCAACACCATAGTTTGGATCCTCCTTCTTGATCCCACTCTCTTCCTCAGCAGCTATGGAAATCAATTGATTGATTGTCCATTTTCCAGACTGAGTATTATAACTAGTCTTTAGCTGATTAAAACATGATGGAAGAGAATGTAGAGCAGTGTGTACCACATATTCATCAGGAAGCCCTACATTCAGATTCTTAAGTTTTGCACACAGGGTTTCCAACTTCATTATGTGATCTCTAACACCCCCAACTCCATTATACTTAAGAGAGGTAAGCTGTGCTGAAAGGTTAGATGCTTCTACTTTGTTAGTTTTCTTAAACTTTTCATGAATTAGCTCAAGGTAATCATAAGCATAATCCATTTCAGGTAAGGTTCCAGCTATGGTATCTGATATGGTGGCCTTAATAATATTTCAGCAGGTGGTGTTCTTCCTATGCCAAAGAATGTAGTAATCATACTGAGCCCTATACTGATCTTTCTCATCTTCCTCTATAGCTTCTGGTATGTGTCCTATAAGACAGTCATCCAATTTCCCATTGATGAAAAAATACATGTCAATCTGTCTCCTCCAGGTGGAATAGTTTGACCCTGTTAAAAGTTTAATCTGATTAAGAGTGACTACATGGACACCTAGAGAGCAATCAAAAAATCACAAAAATTAGTTCTTGTTTGTTAAGTTTGTGAGATTTCTGTGTTTTATGCATGTACCATTGGAAAAACAAAAGCCACAGATAGCACCAAAAACCACACAAATTTAACACATATACCAAAATATCCCAAAACTGAAGTTCATTATCCAACTACACTTATATAGCAGTAAATTGGACAATACTAAATCTCTGAAATACAAACCACAGTAATTAATCTCATGTTTTATAAGAGAAGTAGTCATCACCTAATGGCAGAAGAAAAACTTCTAAAATAACCAAATATGAATTTAGAAACTATGTATGTATCTGTTTTCATTCTAAAGATTTCATACAGATGCTTCTATGGAAGCCATAAGGCACAAAATTTTAAAATCAATAACACCAGTTTCAAGTCTTTTATACCTTATGATTGTTCTGTAAACATGAAAAAGTTTTGCTATGTGCAACATGCTAATCCAAATCTGCAGAACTCAAGACTTTTAAGGAATTTCTAAAAGTTTTTTAAGACCATATTCATTTTACTGTAAATTATATTGTAGTTATTTATGGGAGACACAAAAACAATCATTCCATGATTCTTTATCAATTTACAGTTTGAACAGATGGCCTAGATTATGCCTCATCACAAACTTAATCAATCGACATACCTTAGCATCTGCTCACAGCGCTGCAAGGTTAGCGGAAACAATCATAGATATGCAACACACAATCATGATCAAGCAATACATCAGAATACATAGAGAATTGAATTTGAATTTCAGCCGGCCCCATCTAACAAACAGCAAACAATCTTATCCTATGCGCACGCCGGGATGTGCTTCTAGGGTTCTCTATTGCATTCCTAAACGTACCTGGTGAGCAGCCAAGGATTGAATCCTCAATACCAGATTCATGAGACGAATCTCTATGTGTTGCTTCCTCGAGCTCCAAAACCCAGAATCTCAGCATCAGTCCGTTATCGCAATGGTCAGATATTGACCAAGACCAAGACTTGGGTATTCTACCGAATGGGTCTCAGCTCAGGTCACATAGCCCAAACAGGCCCAGGTAAGTTTCTGAATGGGCCAAGAACAACAGCAACGAAATTCTGGCCCTTTACTGAATTTTTTTTGTTGTTGCTTGAGTCACAACCAAAAAACATAGGATTTTCATGTTGATTTTACTTAAGCGATTTACATGCGAGATTTTGGGCAGTAGCTCTGATACCAATTGTAAACGTAGCACTGAAGATCAACAAGACATGTAAACACATCAACATATGAGCTGAAGGAGATCAGAAGCTTACCAGCAACATTCACCGAGACTGCCATCTTCTTTGGGCTTTGTCTTTTGTTCTTCTCTCCTCAAGCCTCCTTGAATGGGATTAAGACTGTATGCTAAACGTAGAGAGAACAGGAACAAGTCTCACATATATTTATAGAGATGCAAAAAGAATTTTGCCCATTGAAGAAGCCATGTTGCACTCAAACACAGATTACACAATTATGTGATCATATCTTACATGGATTCCTAATACAATCAAAATAGTATATGTTGCTTATATGTACACTAGGATCAACTACATAATCATAACTCTCATTACAACATCACATAAACCAATTGTACAATGTTCATTCTTTCATTAGTGTCACTGTCTCTCTTTCTATATATATAGACACACACATGCATGCATATCTATATCCACGTAAGTAAGATCTGCTGATCGCTAGCTGTGAAACAAAAGAGAGTTTGAATTTGTTTGTTTGCTCTTTATGCAATATTGGCATTTTGTTGTTTAACGTCTTATAGTTGGGTTCCTATTATTGAATTGCCCTCTCAGTAAAACAAGCTTGACAAGTCACTACTCGATCGATGGAGCTCAATGATCGAGTGGGAGCTTTGCTTTTTTGCAAGGCATAATCAGCTTTTTCACAGTGCCAGTGCTAGTGTGGGGAATGTTAATATGATCTTTATGTAAATTAATCTTAAAGCTAGCCAAAAAAATACTGCCACAAATTAACCAACACAAACTTTTCTTTAATGAAGCATCATTTCCTAGTATCCCTGTCCTTTTATATCATCTTTTGTCCTTTTTTCAACAGTGCTATACAAAAGATGGTTCTCAGACCATCATGCATGGTTTAATTTCTTCCGTTTATTTGGATCAGTCATTCAGTCTTTGGTTCTTTTACTGAACAATATATATCCAATTCATTCTTGTTATGTGAAATGGATGTATGTCACTGCGTACTTGTGACTTTGATCATGTGTAGCATCTATTTCAGTAAACCTCGATCACCTAATCAAAGAGCTGGTAACATAAAATGAGATATTGTGACCGGGAAGAACGCATCATATAACATCAACGGCACTAGTGGTTTTACAATGTGCGGAGCATAAATATGCAGGACAGTAATCGACGGTCTATTTTCTCTCATATATTATATACTTAAGTCTAACACGACAAAGATTGCAAGATGTTTCCCGCACACGTGCACTCCAAGGGGACACCAAAGTAGCTAAGATTCTACGTTAAAACGACGATATCACAATCGAAAAGATTTAAAACAAAGGAGCATGAAAAACTTAAGCGAGGATGGAAGTAACTGAAATCTACACTAAGTTGAATGAAACAAACTGAGTTCAGTAAGCTAGCTATGATGGTTACAGCTTACAAGAAATTAAGTTACGTGAAATATAAACAAAAGAATGAGCTAGCTGCAGAGAGCTTGGACATGCACTAGCTAGTACTACTAAGGATGCTGGAAGGAGAGTGCTTGAAGACTCGGCTATGATAGTAATGATACTTCATCGCGACTGAACATAATCACCGGTTGTGAAGTGGATTCGCACCGTAAGGTGTGATCCTCTTCTGTTCTTCATCACTGAGATGATAATGGTACCTTGGTGGTAGTCTGAAACCATGGTTGCCAAATCTTCTGCGCCTCAAGTTTCTACCATTCCCTGCATTGTAGTTGAACTTCCAGACCTTGAAGAAAACAGTTTTCGACGAACTTGATCTTGAAGAATGATGAACATGTAGCATAGCTCCTTCCAATACCATGAAGACTATGAGAATTGCAACTAGTACTGATTTATACTTATACCTCATACTTTGCTAGGACAGTTCATAATCTCTCTTTTTCTCTCTTTAGCTCATGTGCAGAGAGACAAGTGTATTTATACATGGAGGGTTAGAGAGTTCTCAGATCAGCTGAGACAGACCCAGTTGGTATCACTGTGAAAGAGACTTGTCACTATTGTCTTGTCTTTTTCAGAAAGAGGGAAGAAAAAGAAATTGCAATGTTTACGAGTACCAAAAGATATATGTATGATCAAATAAAAGTAGTGAGATCATTCCATTTGAAGTCTGAACTGATTGAACTAGTCTCATCATACATTCAAGAATTGCTCAATTTATCTCATCAAAACTATGCTAAAAATTTATTGCCACCAAGTAAAAAGTGCATATTCCAATTTCCAATCATGGCAATGGCTTTTAGTTGTGGAAGGACTGAGCTTGCCCACTTTACAGTAAGAACAGAAAGGTTTCCATATACCAAAAATTCACGAAGAGTGATTATCAGTGATATGGATATGAGTTCGACTTCTCTCTGCTAAAGGTAGACACAAAGAGTGAGCTAAGCCATGATAATATTGGTGTTCAATACTTCGATGACTCAGTTAAGGTAGCAAATGATAATGTTGATATCTGTACGTGTGTGACACCTCTATTTATTTATCTAGATTTGGAGGCTTTTTCTTTTCCAATTGGGATACGGGGACCAATACCGAACCAGATTAGATTCCTATATGAACTTGGTAAAAGCAAAGACTGGAACTTTGAGACCAAATTGACCAAAATCACAGGGGGCTTCCCAAACTTTTAGATCCCGGATTTGCAAGCACATCATCTCCAAAGTTTCAAATCCTCTTGGCCAATTCATACAGAGTACGAGGCCTCCAATTTCCTCCAATTTTTGCAAGCACATCATCTCCAATGAATTGTTGACCCAATTAATTTATTTAGAGAAGGGAAATGGATACGAGTCGATTTATTCTCAAAGTCAATCTGTGCAGCCCGTCTACGTGATGGGAAGATTGGAGGAGGAGGAAGACACGCTTTTGATCAGATTAATGCTCAACATAAATTTAGTAGGTCACTTCCAGGGGTCTAATATGTTCATGTCGGGAATAACTAGTATTCGAGATATGGAGCAAAAGTAACTAAGTAGTGATAAGTAAAGACGATAAGTAAATGATACAAATGTTTATAGTGATTCACCAATTGGCTACTCCACTTGTGTCTCGTTGGGCCTCAACTATACTACTCGAGCCCAATAGAAATTAGGCCCAAGTGCTATGTGGGTTGTGAATGACTTGGTTTAAGTGTGGATGGAGGCTCCTTTTTATAAGTAAAGGATGCCTCCTCCTTACAAATGTTAGCAATGTAGGAGAGATGGCTCTCAAGCCATGAACTAACTAAAATAGAGTTAGCTTCTTCGATAATGAATGGATGACTCCGATTTTGGTTTCGATGGCCGGCTCACTCACGAGTGCTTGGTGGCATAGGTTGTATAACCTATATGAACAAGTCCCTCAACTCTCCGAGTAAGAGGCAATTCTTGCTTAGGGAGTTGCAAAAAAAAGAGTCACCAAGCGCAAGTGCGGTACAGACCCCCTAGTCCCTCAACTCTCCGAGTAAGAATGGCTTCACCTAAACAATGCATAGAGTCACATAAATAATATGTATTAGTAAACCAAATAGTGAATCAAAATTCTTGAATATTTTTCTCTAGTGTGACATGGAGGATAGTGACAAGTAATATCGATAAATATGTGACATAATGTTTTGCATCAATCAAAGGTATGAAGAGGATTCGTTTGCTTATGTCGGCGATGTGAGTAAAGTAACTTGGAGAGCGTAAAACATAAGCAAAAGTATGAAGAATGCTCGTTTCATTGATGCAAAAATAACATATAATCAATATAAGTGAAAATGTTGTTTAAGTCTTAATTTAGACAAAATGATAGAAAGTCGAGTCCCTCATGAGTTGGTACGAAAGTATCATAAGTATCGTAAGTGTCCCGGAGGATGTAATCGACTCTAACGGCGACCATATTATAACAGTAATGTAACATAGCAAATACCGAACTCGGGGAGACCCAATCAAAACTATAAATTACCTAATCAAGCTTCTAGCAACAGTTTTCATCATATATTAATTATAAAAAATAGTATATGTGTAATCATATCATGGAGAGTATGTATCCGTAACATGTATAATAGTAGAGCATATGTAAGTGGGCAATAAGTAACGAAATGTTGACACATACATAAAGTATAGTAGACATGCTTTCAAGATAGTAACATAAGTATTGGAAAAAGAAAGAAGACTTAACTTATGTGGGCTAGACAAAATAGAGGCCCGAGTTGACTTAATGGCAAGCCCCATCAGCAGAGGCCCAGTTGAGAAGCTCAAGGCATGGAGAAATAGATATCCCGAATGGGCTGAATGGGAAGCCCAACGGTAGAGGCCCAAAACAGAAGCTTTTGACTTTTCTTCCTCCCTCACGCGTTGGAGAACTGTCCAACTGTTTCTTTCTTTCTTCGTCGACGTCGTTCTCGCCTATGTCTCTCGTTTTCTCCTTCTTCTTTTTTCTTTTTTTCTTTTCGGGGAAGTGGGTTCCGGCAAGATGGCCGATCTCGGAGTGAGGTGCCACTTTGGAGTCCCTTATGCTTGGCGATGTGACTTGGCTCGAAGTGAGCAATTTCTGCCGAGGTCGATCTCGGTCTCGGGGGAGCATATCAGCGTCGTTAATCTCGAGGAAAACCGACGTTGCCGATCTCGGAACCCTACCGTCGATGTGGTCTTCGCAGAACGGGGTGGTCGGTCTCGAGGTGGCATCGGGGTCGGAGAGGCATCTCGACGGAGCAGTCTCGGGACAGGATCGGGGAGTGGCATACGGCGTTGAAGGGTGTGCTGGTATCGGTGTCGGGGAAGTGGCCGGTATCGGTGTCGGGGGAGTGGGAGGCAGACCAGCATTGAGAACCAAAACGGCGTTGAGGAGCAGATCGGGAATGGGGTTGATGAACCAAAACGGCGGTATCGGACTCGGAGCACACCGACGATATCCCTCTCGGGGTAGTCCCTCAGTGATGGCATCGGGTAACTTGGCAGTCCCTTAGTCCTTCGGTGACGGCGTCAGGTAACTTGGTAGTCCATCAGTCCCTCAGTGACGGCGTCGGTGTAGTCGACACACATCCTCCATTTGTTGTTTCTTTTCTTGACCATGACGGCGTTCGAGACCCATGATGGGTACTGGACCTTCTTGATGAATCCGATATCGAGGAGTTTGGTTACGTCTTCCTGCATCGCGGCATACTGTTCTTCGTTGTAAGCCCTATGCTTTTGTTTCTTAGGCACGACGCCGGGCGAGATTCCTAACTTGTGTGAAACGATGTCCGTTGATATTCCCGACACGTCGGCGTAAAACCATGCGAATACCTCACTGCACTCTATGAGAATGTTGATAATGGTGGTTTCGGTTGTTGGGTCCAGGTTGGTTCCTATTCTGATTGTTCGCTCAGTGTGCTCATCCGATATCAGGATGAGCCTTGTTGACTCCTCATTGACGGGTCGACCCGTGAGCGATCCCTCTCTTAGGTGGTCTGGAGTTTCTTCTGATCTATTGTTTTTAAGTAGACACACCTCTCGTGTCAGGTAGTTGGCACTCCCTTTTGATCCTGGTAATGTGGGTGTCGTTCCCCTGACGATGCATATTCCGTCGGGTGTAAGGAATTTCATCGTCAGCATCCTCTGCAATACGATAGTGTTGATCCTATTTAGTGTATTGCATCCGATAATGGCGTTGTAGAGTGATGGAGCGTCGACCACTAGGAACTCGATGTGAGTTTCCGTGCTGCAGCCTTCCTGCCCTTAGGCTATCCTCAAGTAGTCACTTCCCAGAGGTTGGATTTGGTAGCCGGAGAAGCTCACTAACGGATGGTGGTCCTTTTTGAGTTTGGATGGAAGTCGCTAGAGTGCTTCGTATGCGGGTCGGAATATGACGTTGACGGAGGATCCCATGTCTATGAGAAATCTCCCGACGTTGCATAGGTCGATGACGGCGTCAATCAGAAAAGGATAGTCCTCTGATACCGGTGGTCGTTCCTGTTCCTCCAATTCGTAGAATGTGATGGATCCCCACCCGGTCTTGGCGGCCTTGGCTGGCCCTTGCCATAGGCTGCATACTGCCCGCTTATTTCTTCGTTCTATTTTAGACCTGCCGCCCGTGATGGTGTTGATTCTTCTGATGCTCCCGATGTTTGCTACTACCGCCATTGATGGGTTGTGGCTTCCTGCCCTGAATTCCGATAGGTTTCCTTTTTCTAGCTGTGCCTCTACCGCCTTCTTCACACCTTGGCACTTTTTCGTATCGTGTGATTCGTTTTGATGGAAGCTACACCACCACCCTGTGTTTCTGTACTCTGTTGTCCGATATGACTTCTTTGGTAAGGTGAATAACTCCGGGTGAGCTGCTAGGATGTCGACGTATTTGGTGTTCAATATGTTGAAGACTGGTTGTGGTAGTGGTGCCACGTGGTTGTGGGGTCGGTCGTCCCTTCCGTCTCGCGGCCGTTTCCCATTGTTGGCGTAGTTGTTCCTGTTGCTATTATGTCTTTGATTTCCTTCGATTCTTTGACTGTTGCGTTTCCAACCCTGTCGGTCTTGGTCGCGCGATCCAGCCCTATATCTAGGCGATGTTGCTCGTGCAGGCTCTTGTGCAGGGGGCGCGCTCTGTTAATTGGTTATTGTGGTGTTAGTGAATGTGTTTACATGTTGTGTCGCTGTGGGGTTAGAGCCGAAAGTTTGTAACTCTAGTTGGGTGTGGGACGTCACTCGGTCAAGTATGTCACCGAATGTAATTGTCGGGTTCTCGTTGAGCTTCCATGTTAGCGACCCGGGCTGTAGTGCATTCCTGAGCACGCAAAAGGCCGAATCGTCGGTGATGCCTCGGCAGTAGGCGATAGCGGTGTTCCATCGTGAGATGAACGCGGACAATCCCTCTGAGGGTTCCTGTCGAATAGCCTGCAATTGATTGTAAGTTAGTGAGCAACTGGCTGACGTTATATATCGCTTTAGAAAAGCTCTAATAAGTTCCGGAAAAGATTTTATGGATTTCGGAGATAGGCTGAAGAGCCAGCTGAGTAATTCGTCGATGAGGCTTTCCATGAATAAGTAACAGTTGGTAGCGTCGTCATATGCTCTGCCGGTTGTCGTCGAGATGAAGATGTCGATGTAGAGGGAGGGGTCTGTTTTTCCCTTGTACCGCTCGAGTTTGACTCTTTGGCCAGTGGGTGTCGGCCTCGGTGCATAATATTGGTTGAAAACGGTTCGACGCGCACTGTCGGGAGTGTGCGATCCAGATAGCTCGCCTTGGGTTGTGATAATTGCAGTATCATTGCCTCGAGGCCGGCGATTCTTGCCGCCATACCTATATCAACTTGATTTTCTACTGAGGCGACCTCGCATCGCGGTGGCGGTAGTGGTTGTGTCCAATCGAGCGGTGATGGAATGCGTGTGACATTGTTTAATTCCGGCTCGAGGTTCCGCTGTAGTCTATCCAGTCTTGGGGGTGATCTAATTCCCTGCAGGTGATGGGGCCGTAGCGGTGTGATAGTCGCATATTTATGCGTCTATTCGGTATTTAATTTGTTCCCTATATATAGTTTGTTGTTATTAATCGAGTGAATTAATTATGTTTATTTGTTTTTAGGTGTTTTGGAGATTAATGAAGAAAATGAGATTAAATATATAATGCTGCTTGGCGAGGAAATCTGGAGGATGCTGCTTGGCGAGGAACAAGGAAGATTTGATTTATATGTTGATGGAAAAGCAGACTCGTGCTTGGCGAGGAAAAAATAAACTGTAGATGTGGGCTTGGTTTTTGTTTCATGTGGTTAGCACGTGATTGCTAGCCAGGATGTTTAATCAAGCTTTATGTTTATTGCTATCACTGGAGACGTACATGAAGAGGAGAATAAAACAAGAGTCCACTTGCAATTATGATTGCTAGTTGACTTGATATTTGGCATGCTGCTCGCAAGACTAAGATGGAGAGTCCATTTACAATTGGGAGATTAAAAGAGATGGGCTTGAGTTGGAGTCTAGCACGTGGGTTGCTAGCTAGGTTAATTAACCTAACTAGTCTGGAACATATAAATAGCTAGCAAGAGAACGTACGCGAGGAAGGACGTAACGGGGAGCAAGAGCAAGGAAGCTGCAAGTTTCTCTTTCATCCGTTTGTATCAATTTCTTTCATGGAATATTTTAGTTTAATTTCTGATTCCATGAGGAGCTAAACTCCATTGTTAAGGGGCTGTTTTGAAGCCCCGTTCATGATATCTAGATTGCTTATGCACGTTAACTAAGTTTTGTTTTTGTTATTTGAATGAGGTTTCTTTGTTATTTATACAGTGATGATTCTTGATTATGTATGCTTTGAGTGCACGCTTAGTATGCATGTTTAGGAATTTAATTCTAAGAAAATTTAATTCTTGATTATGTATGCTTTGAGTGCACGCTTAGTAAGCATTTGTCGTCTAGATGGAGTGACGGTGGTGGATAACACTTCCCTTAACCCATTTTATCATTGATTGTCAGTTTTACTTTTACTCTGTTTTCTGTTTCAGTTTCGTAATCTGTTTTGCATAATTTTGTTCGCCAACCAAACCAATTTCGATTGTATCGAAATTTCACGTGGTAGTCCGCCATTGTGTCTATAGTGTCTTTTATTAATTTCGTGATTTTAGGTTGAGTCTAGATATTTTAATTAATTATGTTAGTGTCCAGTGGTCGAGTCTGTCAGATTTCTGACTTTCGCGTCTGTTTGTAGTTTAGAATATTAAGTCTCATTTTTTCCTGTGGATTGATCCCTATACTATTGTACTGCATTGACAAGCATATTGAGTTTATTATAGGGTAACTTTGAGGGTGGTTAAACATTCGATCACGGTGATAGGATGACCATTTCCCGATGTCGGATCACCTCATGAGGTTCCATGCATTCAGAGTCGGCCGTTGATTCTAAATTGAGCCGGTGTTGTTTTGCGGCTCTCAACCTCACATCGGTTTGTATGTACCACTGATGCTCGAATTCCTGAGCTCTTTCTAGCTCGAGGTATTTTTCCATGGCTATTTCGTATTGGTGTTCCATATCGCTGATGCGCCTATCTGTGTTGCCAGCGGCATCCTAGTTCTGCGCAACGTGCCGCTTTCCTGGTCGTTGGGTAGGTTCGGGCTGTCTGCCGTGTTCATTCGTGACCGATGTTTGGTGGGGAAGTTCTCGTCTAGTGTTGGGCGTCATGCCTAGTGTTAGGCTGGTATCCATGCTCGTCGCTTGCTGTGAGCTTCGTGGTTAGGAAAACAATTTTCAGTGTGTAGTTCCCATAGACGGCACCAATGTTCATATCAGGAATAACTAGTATTCGAGATATGGAACGAAAGTAACTAAGTAGCGATAAGTAAAGACGATAAGTAAATGATACAAATATTTATAGTTGTTCACCATTTGACTACTTCACTTGTGCCTCGTTGAGCCTCAACTATGCTACTCGAGCCCAATAAAAATTAGGCTCAAGTGCTATGTGGGTTGTGAATGACTTGGTTTAACTGTGGAAAGAGGTTTTTTTTTATAAGTAAAGGATGCCTCCTCCTTACAAATGTTAGCAATGTGGGAGAGGTGGCTCTCAAGTCATGAACTAACTAAAATAGAGTTAGCTTCTTCGATAATGAATGGATGACTCCGATTTTGGTTTCGATGGCCGGCTCACTCACGAGTGCTCGATGGCATAGGTTGTATAACCTATATGAACACAATAACTAAGCAGCAGTTAATGGTGCAATCGAGAGAGAGCATGAAGGAGTATGAAGATCTCATCTTGAAGGCGTTGAAAGACGTAAACTTTCCTCGAGATAGACACAAGGAAATGGTTGAAGAAATATTAAAGGGTCTCCCCAAAGATCCCTATACTTGCAGTGGGTGTCTACGCCAGTTTCGTCCGCTGCACGGGTGTTGCCGTAGATGCCATGTTGAACGCTGTGACATTGAAACTGACCGAGAAGTCGGATTCGTGCGCTATTTGTTTCAACGATCTTGTTGCAGAAGAAGAACAACAAGATATTAATAAGGATGTATGGGATCTCACTCGTTTGCCCTGTGAACACCTTTTTCATAAGGATTGCATGCCGATACAAGATCCCAACAGATGAGGATGCTTGCAGAGCGTTGAACCGGGTTTTTCATACTCGAATCCGAAATCGACCCTATTAGAAATCCGTGTGTACTGCTTTCTCTTTGAATTGTAATCAATAATAGACTTGGTCGGTCGTTATTGTTTCTCTTGCTCCATTTCAATGTATGTTACGCGTAATAAGAGAGGAGAGAATGCTTCTTGGTTTCTACTCTCTTCTCTCTGGAAACAATTTGGCTTTCTTGGTTACACTGCTGGAATTAGTTTTGTTACAAACCGGGTTTGTATATGGTGTGTACTGTGTAGTACATAAAATATGATTAATCAGAACACTGAATTGAAATTTGTTCATAACACAGAATATGGTAAACCGGTTGTTATGAAATTTCTCCATTAGTTTTCACTAGCTAGATCTAAAATGACTGAATTAAACAAATTGGATTTAGCCAGTATCAGAGTTTATACAAAGTTATAATCATATATGTAGTTGAGTATTAGGATTGGAAAACACAAATATAATCAGAACACTGCAGATGAGTGCATTGCCAGCTTCAGGTGTTGAGCTCGTAAAATATAGGTACGGTGCACCCTTAACTCTGTGTCCAGCTTCACTTGATGATACAGGAATGGTTGTAATCATGACACGATTGAAGAGATACAGTAATTTGATACCTTTCTTCCTTTGTCTTTTAATCATATACTCTGTTCACTGCTCTTAAATTTGAGCTAGTTTTGTTTGCTATTGATTTTTTTTTTTGTCTTACAAGTCCTTAATTTAGTTATTATAGGATATCAGGTTCACAGTATGTGTTATAACTTTAAATTCCAGAAAGACTTCGTGTGCTTTGAATCTCTTGTTGGTTAATTGCATGTCTTCTAATAAAGTAGTATCATATCCTCTCATTAGGTTGGGCTGCTTTCATGTTTGACGGAGCATTTAACTGCAAAGAGCTTGTAACATAAAATGAGGTACTGTAACATAACATGAAAGCATTTAACTGCTAAATGCTTTCATGTTTGCCAAATCTTCTGTGCTTCAAGTTTCTACCATTCCCTGCATTGTAGTTGAACTTTCAGACCTTGAAGAAAACAGTTTTCGTCAACGAACTTGATCTTGAAGAAGGATGAACATCGCTCCTTCCAAGACTATGGAGACTATGAGAATTGCAACTAGTACTGATATATACTTATGCCTCATACTTTGCTAGGACAGTTCATAATCTCTGTGTGTCTCTCTTAGCTCATGTGCAGAGACAAGATACATGGAGTGTTTCTACCGAATTACGTGCGGGGACGTAATCTGGCGGAACAGTACGAATACTCCTTCCTTCTCCTTCTTCTTCGTCCGAACACTCGGGCTGTTCGGATGGACGGGCGCTCTTTTCTCTCTTCGGGCGTGGGGGCTCTCTCTTCCGACGGTCGACTCTTCCTTCGGGCGCTTCCTCTTCTCTTGGGTGATCGGGTGTGCGTGTTCGCGTGCGGCTGTTAGAAGAATACAACAACAAACGGGCGGTCAGGGGTCGAGACGGGGTGGCCCGCCTTCAACGCTCTGATGCCTAAGTCAGATGATGTATTGGATATAACAGTCAAGCGAACGTGCGAGTGTTTTGATCGAGTGAATGAGTGGTGTATGAATCAGTATATCTTTACCTGTAATAAATACCTTACAGATATAGGTGGTTGAGCTTGGTGCTTGATGATATTCTTCGATGTGGGACTGGTACACTTGCAGGTGTGTGATCCGCGCATTCGGGTATGCGCCCCACGGGCGCGTGCGTGCTCGGATGGGGTCGGTCTGGTGAGTGAAGTTGGAGCCTCCTTGGTGGTCTTGCGGGTGGTCGGGTATGTGTTGCTTTCCTGTTTAAGCGAATAAGTATATTAATCGGACAACTAATGCTATACAAACAAGTCCCCCAAGTCCCCAAGTCAAAGAGCACTTTCTTGACTGGGGAGTTGAAAAAGGGTTCGTGCGATTAACACAAATACTTATCCGGTTGAGTAGTGGTGTGTGGTCTTATAACCCCCAAGTCCCCCAACTCTCCGGTCAAGGAAGGGCTCGCATGACGGAATGGGGAACCTGTGCGTCCGATCGTGTACCTGTTCGTGCAGTCCTGTACCTGTGGGCCCGACGTCCAAACAAGACTTGCTATTTGGAGCCGCGCGCCCGTGGAGTATTGTCTGGCAAACATGAATATAGGCAATCATAAATATATAGTTTATGCAAATGTGTGAATGTATGGTATGATGTATGGTATGATGCGTGAATGTATGATATGAATGTATGCGAATGTTTTTCGTGACACAAGCGTTGGGATGCCGCCGTGCACCGCGTACATCAACGGGGATGCCGTCGCGTACGGTGTAGCGTCAACGGAGTGATCAAGACCGCGACGTACAAAACGCCTACGGAGGAGATGGGCCCCATGCCCGTACCGTTCATCGGTCTTAGTGCGCGTAAAGAGGGGACGGACCGCATGCCTTTACCGCCTAATCCGGCTTCCTTCAGCGCGCGGGGAGGGCGGGACCAATGCCCGCGTCGCTCATCGTGCTCGGTACGATCAAGGGGGGATGGACCCGCACCCAAGCCATCCGAGTCGGTTGCGCTCACGGAGAGGACGGACCCCACACCCGTGCCGCCCATCGGTCTCAGCTCGCGCAAAGAGGGGACGGATCCCATGCCTCTGCCGCCTGATCCGGCTTGCCTTTTAACGTCCGGGACCCATGCCCGCGACGTTCCTCGGTCTTGGCGCGATCAAGGGGGGACGGACCGCACGCCCAAGCCACGACGAGTCGGCTTTTCGATCGTTTAGCGTTGCGCTCACGGAGAGGACGGACCCCACACCCGTGCCGCCCATCGGTCTCACCGTGCGCAAAGAGGGGACGGACCCCATGCATCTGCCGCCTGATCCGGCTTGCGGTCTAACGTTCACGCGTACGGAGGGGAAGAACCCCATGTGCGTACGGCGTAAGTTCTTCATTTGGCGTGCATCCGAAAAAGGGAACTCAGACGTTCAGCCTCTTGTCGAAGCGCCCGAATGGTGGTGTACTAACCTGGTGTTACCTTTGCGGGCGTGTGGACGTGCGGGTGCGTAAGAGCGCCAGCCTTGGGTTGGGTGATCCAGTCTGACAAGGTGCTCTGAAGTGATATTCCTTTTGACTTTGCCTGGGGAACCATTCTTGCCATAAATGCGGCCGTCGTGTAATTAATGCCGGCGTGCCCTGGCATTAAATGCTGCTGTCGTTATTTATTGTGCGAAGGGCAAGCGTCACGCGCGTGGGGGCGTGGGAGTGGTGTATGGGCGCCACATGTCAGGCGGTTGGAGACCGTGTTAGGGTTTGAAATCGAGGCGGGAAGCTGAAGAGTTAGCGCGGTTACTTAGGAGGGTAAGTAAACCGCCCCAGTCCACGCGTCGTGATCCAACGGTGGACACGCGAAAAACGGACGGATGGCGTTCGTTCGCGTGTCCCATCCGAGTAATATAAATAGGGCTCTGGTTCTTCGTCTTTTTTTTTTTTTATCATTCTCAAGCTTTCAGAAACGCTGCCGAAATCTTCTCTGCAATCTGCTTCCCTGAATTTCTTTGTTCGTACCCTCCGTTACCGGAATTCGTGCTCGACGTGCACTCCTTCGGCCCACAAACTTTTACTCTGGTGAAGCTCTTGTCCTGTTTCTGTTGTTTCCTGTTTCGGGTCGTGGTTGTTTGCTTTTTGGTTTGTCACGATTTCTGGCTGTTTAGCTTTTTCTGGTTTTGGTATTTTGAGAACAGGGCGTGTTCTTCAGGTGTGCCAGGCTTGATTTTGTTTGGGGTAGAAATTTTGGGTTTTTAGTGTTTCTGGTGGTTTCCCCCCCCCCTACTCTTTTTTGCCAAGTGTTGGTTCTTCGCCCGTTCTTCCAATATATCCTGGGGTTCCCCCAAATCTGCCTCGGCCGGTGTGGGCCCATGCATACTCGAACGTTGGGGGTGTTTTTCAGTCTTCTGTTCGAGCGGGCTGGACTGTCCCACGTTGGGGGTGTTTTTCAGTCCTCTGTTGCTTCCGTCGGTGATACGCCATCCCGTTAGATCGAATCCCCCAGTCTTGCCGTACATTCGATACGAACGAGTACCCGTTGGGTGCATGCGTGTCGTTGGGATTTTATTGGGCGCACGCGTCTCGCCATACCGCCTGGGCTGTGGGTTGTAGTTTTCTACTAGAAAATAGGAATAGGATAATTTTACTGTGTTGTATCTGTTGGCTAACCTTCCATTTGTATGCTTTGTAGGTAAGATGACGAAGTCCAAGGCGATAGACAAGGATGACGTGCTCAAGCGCCGCTTGCTCGCGCTGCGGGAAACTGCCGCCAAGGTTCGTAAGGTGGCGGACGGTGGGCGGGGTGGGCTCATGCTGGGGGATGGTACCCAGTCCAAGACCCCTGTGGCCGGCGTAGGTGACCCTGCCCCGCCCGACCGAGGGTCACACGCGGATGCTCCCTGCCCGCAACCGGGTAATGCTGCTGGATCCAAGGCCCAGGCCCGGGCGGAGTGCGAGTAGCAATACCGCGAGAAGCGGCAGGTGGAGTGCGACCAGCGCCAGTCCGAGCGAGATGATATTGGGGATAGGCGGGAGGCTGCTCGTACGCCTCAGTCTTCAGGTCGTGCCCCCGGCGCACACCCGTCTTCGAGTCGACCTTCAAGTTCTCCACAATACTCTTGCTCTCCAAATCCCTCGCTCCCGTGTTTAGGTCCTCCTCAACGGACGGAAGACTCCTGTCCCGGCCCCGTCCCTGGGTCAAGTGATGTTGTGGACGCTGTGCTTCGTGCGCTGGTGGATGGCGCTAGCTCTCTTGAGCCCCTGGTGCAACCGTTGGAGAATGCTGCCCCTGATGGGCTGGACGCGGCCTTTACTGCGAGCACTCGCCTGCAGCAGTAGCTTTTCCGTGTTCGCTCGCGGGAGAATCTGGAACTGGAACGCATCAGGGCCGAGGGGGCGAAGCAGCGGAGGATGACGAACAGGGTCGCGGCGCAGCTTGAGGAGGCCAACAAATTGGTCCACCGGTACACCGCCCGTGCGGATGAGGCAACTGCCCGGTCTGCCGAAGCTGCCGCCTGGGAAGCTGTGGCGATTGCTGAGCGGGATAAGGCCGTGGCCGAGGTGGAGCGGGTGCGTGCCGAGCTGAAGCGCGTCCGTGCCAAAGCAGCCGCCCGGGAGACGTTATCAGAGTCCCGGTTGAAGGAGGCTGATCGTGTTGCTCAGATGGATGCTGTGGCGACGTTCAAGGAGTCTGACGAGCTCCGCGAGCTGGTTAGAGCGGAGGTGGATGAGCAGGTGGCTGCTTTCCAAGCAGCGGTGATTCCTTTTTTGAAGATGGAGGAGTACCAAGCGTTCTTGGAGTCTGAAAATAAGAGACGGGCGGGCGCTCAGGTTCCTGCGCCTGCGAGAGAGGTGGAGCTTGCTGGGGAACCTGATATAGCGGAGCCGGAGCCGGTGATCAGGCGGGTGGATCCGGGCGAGCAGGTGGAAGCTGTTTTGGTGGCGTCGTCGGAGGAGGCTGAGGAGTTGGATGTTGATACGGGGGCGTAGTGTAGGATTTTCTCTGTAGTGGGGTAGATTTTTTCTAGTCGGGCCTTGTGCCTTTGATTCCCGTCCGTTGCCTTTTGTAATCGGGCGAATGAATGGAGTTTCTTTTTCTTTCCGTTTGTGTGCCTTGTACTCAAATGATTCTCTTTTTTTGTTTTGTTTTTTTTAGTAACTCACGCGAATGCGCGCTTGTACTTTTAACTGAATTTTGACCAAGTATTACATCCAGTGAGTAGCCTATCCCCAGTCCCCCGAGTACGTGGGCGGGCGGGGTAAGGACAAATGAACGCAACAGTAATTATACTTTTAGGGAAATAAAATGAAAGTACAACAGGGTAAATTTAGTGAGTACTTCCTTAGGTGCTGGATGTTCCACGGGTGGCGCAGCCGTTGACCCTGCATGTCCCTGAGGTAGAAAGTACTGTCGCTTATCACCTCATCGATGACGTACGGGCCTTCCCTTAACAGGCGAAGCGCCTTCACCTTCTGTCGGATAGCCCCCATCACCCAGTCCCCCAGTTGGATTGGGCGAGCCCGTATGCGCTGATTGCACAATCGGGCGATCATTTGCTTGTTGAGCCGCAAAGAGGAGGATTGGGCTGGCGATCCCCCATTGTGGAGGTGCGCCATGTCTTTTCGTTCCTCCAACAGATCGTTGTTGAGCCGCAGCCCCTCACTGTTCGTGTGTGGATCGTACCCCTCGATCCGTGGGCTCTGGTGGGTAATCTCCAGGGGTAACACAGCTTCCGTCCCGAACGTTAGGCTTAACGGGGTTTCGCCCGTGGCGCCGCCAGCCCGTCGCGTGGGTCACTCCGTATCTCCGTTCCTGGCGTAGGTTCTAAGGTGAGAACCTCCTGCCTGCCCCGGGGTTTCGTGGTTTCCTCGTGATTGTATCCTCGAACGTACCCGATTCCACGCTCGGTTGGGAATCGTCCCAAGAGCAGGTGCCCTGCGATGATCATCTTTAGTTTGCAAATCCCCGGCCTCCCGATTATGGCGTTGTAGGGGGAGGGGGTGTCCATGACAATGAAGTCTGTCTGGACCTCGCTGTGCGGGGAGTCGGGTGCGCCAATTTCGACCCGGAGGCTGTCACTCCCAATCGGGTACGATGTCTCGCCCGTGAAGCTGGCAACGCACTCATGATCCTGCGTCATCTTGTGCGCGGGCCTACCGAGCGCTTTGTATGCGTCGAAGTAGATCACGTTTACGGACGCCCCACTGTCGATCAGCACCCTCTTCACTAGGAATTGGTCGATGATCGCGTCGATCACGAACGGCAGGGTGCTATCCTTCGGGCTTTTCTCCTCGTCCTCCGCCGTGAAGCTAACGGTGGGCGTCTCCTTCCTTCCTGCCTTGGGCGCTCTCCCTGCCCCGATCGTCAGCACTTCCCTGTTCGAGCGATCGGGGGCCAATATCCCCTCCTTGCGCTTACCCCCGGATATCGTGCTGATAGTCCCCCAGGTCCCGGCGTTCGCCTGACGCTGTTGTCCTTCCGCCCTGGGAGGGGTGGCCCGATCGTCCTTCCTCATATCCTCGAGGGCCTTCTTGAGCATGATGCAGTGGTTGGTGTGGTGGGTGGCGGCATTGTGGAATTCACACCAGATGCTCAGCATTCGGCCGACCGGGGCTGCTGCCGCCGTCATGTTATTTGGAGGTGGAAGCCGACGTCGGTGTAGGCGGAGAAGCTGCTCGAGCGGCTGCTGATCGACCGTAAAGACCTCATGTCCCGCCGGTCGATAGCGCGGTACTGGTGGTAAGCGGGCGCCCTACTGCGCTGGTTCCCTCGGTCGGTTGTAGTGGTTATTGCGGAAGAACGGCCTTTGATGATTTTGTCTCTACGCGTCCCGGCTCCTCTTGTGCCCTCCGGTTGGTGCCCCTCCTTCGTCTGAGGGTCGTTGAGGCTGAGCATTCTCCTCCGGTCTGTTGATGCTAGCCTCGGAGGCGGACCCGTACACCCGCGTCTCCACCAACGCCTTCTGTACGACCAGGTCCATGATCTCGTCGTAGTCGAGATGCTCCTTCCTTACTAGTTTCTCTACGAATGGGGTGGCAAGTAGGTTATCCATCAGGGCCACCTTGGCCACTCGCTTGTCAAGGTCCCTGCATGTGCTTGCGAGCATCCTCCATCGATTGATGTAGCTTGACAGGCTCTCGTCCATCCCCTGGCGGACTTTGAGGAGGATGCCTGTGGTGTTGTACTTGCCTTGGAGCCAGTAGCGCTTCTAAAAGCTCTCCGTCAGCTCGAGGAATGAATGGATGGACCCTGGCGGGATCTCGTAAAACCAGCTCCGTGCTTCCTCCGCCAGCGTTTCCTGGAACAGGAAACATAAGGTTGGGTCTGAGTATCTGGTTCCGTCTGTGGTGGATCGAAACTCGTCTACGTGCGCGCGTGGATCCCCGCTCCCGTCGAACCGAGCGATCTTCGTCGTCTTCGCATGGGGGTCCCTTCCTCTCTCCAATATATGCGCTGAGAACGGGCTGACCCGGGGGGCGAACGTCCCGCCCTGGCCGGCCAGCTTGTCCTTGCGCAAGCGTGAGACCTCTTCCGCCAACTCCTCCATCCTCCGGAGGATCAGAGCGCTGTTCGTCGGGGGCGCCGATTCTTCCATGGGTGAGGATGCTCGGGTCGCCCGTGCGCTGGTTCCGGCGAACGGGTACCGTTCTTCGCCGGTGGTCTCCTGAGTCCCTTCGTGCTGCCCCTGCTGCTGGCTGACGAGCGCATCCAGCGGCTCCTCCAGCTTCTGGCGGATCTGGCGCTCCTCCGCTCTCTCGAGCGCCGCCTCCCGTAGTTCCTGGACCAGGCTGCTGATGCGTTCCTCGCTGCTGTTTCCTGCGGGCCCTAGTACCTGCTGCTCCTGTGTGTCTGGCGGCGTCTCCCCGACGGGTGTGGTGCTGTCGTTAGTCACCGGGTTGAGCATGTGGACTTTTGGTTTTTGTGGTGTTTATACGAGGTTTGCAATTTGTAAGTTTCCCACAGACGGCGCCAACTGTTTCTACCGAATTACGCGCGGGGACGTAATCTGGCGGAACAGTACGAATACTCCTTCCTTCTCCTTCTTCTTCGTCCGAACACTCGGGCTGTTCGGATGGACGGGCGCTCTTTTCTCTCTTCGGGCGTGGGGGCTCTCTCTTCCGACGGTCGACTCTTCCTTCGGGCGCTTCCTCTTCTCTTGGGTGATCGGGTGTGCGTGTTCGCGTGCGGCTGTTAGAAGAATACAACAACAAACTGGCGGTCAGGGGTCGAGACGGGGTGGCCCGCCTTCAACGCTCCGATGCCTAAGTCAAATGATGTATTGGATATAACAGTCAAGCGAACGTGCGAGTGTTTTGATCGAGTGAATGAGTGGTGTATGAATCAGTATATCTTTACCTGTAATAAATACCTTACATATATAGGTAGTTGAGCTTGGTGCTTGATGATATTCTTCGATGTGGGACTGGTACACTTGCAGGTGTGTGATCCGCGCATTCGGGTATGCGCTCCACGGGCGCGTGCGCGCTCGGATGGGGTCGGTCTGGTGAGTGAAGTTGGAGCCTCCTTGGTGGTCTTGCGGGTGGTCGGGTATGTGTTGCTTTCCTGTTTAAGCGGATAAATATATTAATCAGACAACTAATGCTATACAAACATGGAGGATTATAGAGTTCTCAGGTCAGCTGAGACAGACCCAGTTGGTATCACTGTGAAAGAGACTCGTCAATACTCTCGTCTTTTTCAGAAAGAGGGAAGAAAAGGAAATTGCAATGTTTACAAGTACCAAAAGATACGTGTAAGATCAAATAAGTGCGAACTGATTGAACAAGTCTCATCATAACTATGCCAAGAATATCTTATTTGTTTCTCATCATAACTATGCCAAAAATTTCTCTTATTGCCAATATGTAAAAAGTGCATATCAAATCATGGCAATGGCTTTAGTTGTGGAAGGACTGAACTTGCCCAATTTACAATTAGAACAAAAAGGGTTAAATATACCAAAAGCTCACGAAACTCTCTGTGGTTCTCCTATGTTACCATCTTGAATAAGAGTTGTAACTGTTGGAAAAAAAAGTTTGGCTTAGATTTGAGTCATTTGGAATCTCACATCAGAAATGAGAAAAGTTATTCATTGTTGATAAGTAGTTGTACCACACACACTAATATCGAGGCCTTTTGTGATAAAACCCCATACTCGTTGGATCCCGAGTGGCTAAATGGGGGGAGTATCGGCATTATCGACACGTGTGTGTGGTATCCCATTGCTCGCCAGGTATCCTTGCTTGCGAGCAGTATTCGTTGTTCGCTTCTGCGCAACAATTGGTATCAGAGTTCAGGCTACGCTTGAGATTTGGTCTCGTACGATCGAGTTACGATTTGGTGGAGCTTGCCTTTGGTTGGGGATCGCAAGATTTGAAGCTCATGCTTGTGGTCGAGGTGGAGCTATTGCAAGCCTTTTGTGATAAAACCTCATACCCGTTAGATCCCGGATGGCTAAATGGGCGGAGTATCGACAAAGGAAGTATGGAGATGCTCAACTCAAAGAAGTAGATCAAGAAGATTTAACTTGAAAGTAATTAAGATCTGAGTTGATGCTTCTAGATATTTTCCAAAGTAAGTAGTGTAGCTCTGTTAGAACTGGTAGTCAGACTAGTTATGATAGCATACGGGCTATGTATCCCCAGAGTACGAGAAACTTGTAATTGTGTGTGTTACTTGATAGTGGAAAGGTTTGTCCCTCAAGAGTTAAGGGCACGTAGGTTTAATCCTGGTTGTAAGATTTCTGCCTTAACAAAAACATCTTGTGTTATTCTTTACTTACTGTCTTTACGTTTCAAACACTCGTATCTTATATTTCGGGATATGTTACAATCTTACTATCCCCGAGAACAGATTAAGCGAAAAAATAGTAAAAGCCCTATTCACCCCCCCCCCCCCCCAAACAATACCTATGCTCTAGTCCTCGTGTCCATGCAAATATTGACGCAATACTGTTAGTACTTGTTTCCTGTCCCTTTTGATGTAACCGATAATGACGAGTTACTGTCCCATGAGCTGCTTCGGCTTCTAGTGTTTTCCCATCTGAGGATAGCTGCACAAATTGTGGTTAGAACTTAGAACTGGAAGTATAGATCTCAATACCAATAATTTTTTATACATACCAGCACAGAAGTCATGAGGCCCAAGGAGCCAAATCCTGCAATGAAAAAAGAGCAAAATCTTGAGACAAATACCAATTCTACTGATAGATAGGAGATGTGAACACGGTTTAACCCCAATTTACAGTATACATGAGCAACCATCACATGATAGTAATTGTAGACACACCAAGAAATAGACTTGACAATGAAACTAATACCAGTCCTCTACCATATTCTCATAAATTTCAGCAAGAATGACAACGCGGAACTTCATCTAATATAAAACTATTCTTGGTTATGCCATAACTGAATTGAGCCGGAAAAGAGCCACATCTAATGAAATGAAATCTAAGGTGGTAATTGTTAGTATTGCATCATTAGTTGTACGATTAACATACTTATCCACTTAAGCAGATTAGCAACACCTACTACACCACACGCAAGACCACCAAGGAGGCTCCAACTTCACTCACCAGACCCACCCCCTCCGGGGGCACGCTCGAACAAGCGGATCACACACCAGCAGAGTGCAGGTTGTCCCACATCGAAGAACACCACCAGGCTCCAAACTCAACCACCTATATATATCAGGTATTTATTACAGGTAAGATCACTCATTCACGACTACGAATTCACACTCCATTAGATCCCACCGAGAGCCAGCTGACTCACTCGATTCATACCACACCACTCGCATGTTCGCTTAACTGTTATATCCAATACATCTTCTGACTTAGGCATCGGAGCGTTGAAGGCGGGCCACCCCGTCTTGACCCCTGACCGCCTGTTTCATTGTTGTATTCTTCTAACAGCTGCACCCGAACGCCCGAGGGAAGGAGCAAGCGCCCGACAGGAGAGCCCACCGCCCGACAGGAAGGATCCCGCACGCACGAAGGAAGAAGAGGAGAGCACGCCCGTCCATCCGAACAGCCCCAGCGTTCGGACGCACCAGGAGAAGGAGGAAGCTTATTCGTGTTGCTTCTGCCCCATTGCGCCCCCGCGCGTAATTCGGTAGAAACAGTAATAGAAAGGGGAATTTATTACTTATGGAACACACATGAAACAGAAATATACCCACAGAACATATTGCATGGAGATATTGATATACAACTGGTCAAATTCAAAAATAAAATAGTGCTACGCCAAGTTCAACAGCACCTTGAGCAAGCAAATCACTCTGGAGATCTCCATCATAGTTTTTGCAAGCCCAAACATATCCACCCTCACTTTTGAGTGCATAAGCAACCATGTCATCTATCAGCCGATGCTCATACCTATATGTCAAAAGAATCTTATATTAACCAGTTCAAACTATAACAGGAGATACGTATTTACATGGTTCACAATTAAAATACCAACCATATAGAGTTTTCTTCAAACCTCTGCTTCCATTTCTCTGTATAAACATCCTCAAATATGTCCTTAAACCTGTGTCAGACCACGAAATCATCATTCTGTGGAGAGAGATTGAGAGCTAAAGTACATTTTTGGTCATGTAGTTCCTGCTCTAATATCATTACTTCCATCTCCAACCCATTTCCTTATCATTTATCAACATTTCCATGTGGGCGAAATATACAATTGGGTCATACCGGTACACAGACAAGTGAAACCTCTACTTTCAGTGTTCACCAATATGATATCCTAATGAAGTTACCATCATATCTGTTCACGCCTCTAAATCAATTTATCCAAACATGATGAAAGATTTGTAATGTTTTGGACCATATAAAGCATAAGGGGATCCAAATGAATAAATCAGGGATGAGTCTATTCTACATTTCTACAGCACCAAAGGTGTTATAGCCAGAAAGAAATAATTGAGATAATGCTTCTCCCAATTTTACCTGCCATCATATTTCTTAAGGATTGTGTTTTTGGTGCTCCAGTACAGTGGCCACGTTTTGGAAAATGCCATCAACATAGAAGAGTCAGCAAAAGCTCGGATGGACTGAGAAGTTGGACAAGAGTATTTTAGCAAATTTGATCAACCTAATATCAACAAAAAGGTATGGCATGTGCATGCTGTATGGGATAAGGCAAACCTCGTCAACATTATACATAGCGAGGGCCACACCAGGACCTTTGAAATCGTAGACATCAAGCTCCATAGGGGTGTCTCCTCCTTCTGGGACTGAACAATAGAAACATAGAGATAATCAAAATTGACTTCATGAGCCTCAACCACGTGAGAAAAAATGTTGATATTTACTTACCAAAAACCATTTTCAGCTTTCCTGGCCCTTTAATAACTGTATCTGTGGCTCGATACTGATCACCAAAAGCATGCCTACCGATGCATATGGGTTTCTTCCAACCTGTAAATTCAAGAAGCATTAAGCAGTTTCCTGAGTCTTCACCTATGTTCATGCCATTGAAAGAAAGTCCAACTCTTACCGGGAACTAGTTTAGGAATGTTTCGGCATAGGATAGGTTCACGAAAGACGGTACCTACAAAATATAGCATTACCACGACTTGTAAACATTAGGTGATTCACTTTGCAAATTTTTTGCCGAGTTGCCAAGGTAAACTTGTATAAACTGTAGCCACAATCATCAAGCACTACAAAGTTACCAATCATCAGGGCATTTACACAAAGTTTGTAACTTTCTAACCATGAGGGGAATATATCTAGGAAATGAATGAAATACAGAACTACTAATATATCGGACTAGAAAGTTTATTTAATACACACCGTCTAGAATGTTTGTAATTGTGGCATTGGGACTCCTCCACATTGATTTCAGCCCATAAGTCCATAACCAACAAAACCAACCAGTATGGCCTAGTTTGAGTTCCTCGTAATAAGAAATATAAACACAGTAATTAGGCAAGAAGTAAACAAACTAACCAGGAGTTGTAGTAGCACATTTCACGGCAACATTGTATCCGCAGCCAATAACCAACAAAACAACAGAAGCAAATCACAATCAAATAAACTTTCTCCAATTTCCCTGCTTTTAACCAGTTTCATCAATGAAAGTTATAAAAGCTTAAAAATTGCCGCACTGTCCTTATTTAAAATAAAAAAAATAATATGCAACCAAATTAAAGCTCCAAGTCATACATACTTAAGAGTAGCTTCTGCACTCTCCACCGTAACTTTAACATCCGTAGCATCGATATCACGGTTCAATATCCCTAAATCGTAGTACTTTATGTTCAAATCCACGTACGGAAAAATAAGCTGCATATTCAATAGAGAAGAAAATCCCATCATATCAACACAAACTACAGTAAAGTACTGTAAAAACATGAAAAAATTCATATCGAAAAGAACGAATCTCCCTACTTTTTCTTTGATTGTTGTCCATACAATCCTCGTCATTTCATTACGTAATTCAATAAAATCAAACAAAAAACAACTATCTATTCATGTTCATCGTCATATAATATCATTATCGTTACATGTATAACCATCTTAGATAATTTGAATGAAAATAGTCAAACATTTGACAACAAGGGACATTTTTCATCGACTTATTAAACCAGTCTAACTGTTGTTAATCGGTTTTTAAACATTTGACAGCAAGGAACATTTTTCTTCGACTTATTAGAATTCAGGCCAATCTAACCATTACTAATCGATTTTAAACTTTAATACGATCAGGAATCGAAGAGATGACACACTTTGTATTTCACACAATATATAGTTATTGAGTTACATACAAATAGATATTAAATGGGCTAGGCACCGATATGCCGACGTTGTTAGTTGAAACCTCTTATGTGGTAGAGAAACCCATCACGTAACAGCCCATCACCAAACACGTGGCAACTTGTCACTCCACAGAGGTGGAGTCATGATTCTTCGTTGGGAGAAAGGAAGGGGGAGAATTTTGGTGTGTAGTACTTAATAAGCTTAATATTAAATTAATTTTTTATTTATATGAGATTGATTCAAGTGAAGTGAATAAATTAAGAAGAAAATTTAAATTTAATAATGAAAACTCAAATTTTTAAATTAAGTATAAATCTTTTATATAAAGATTATAACATATTATTACATTTTTTATACTAAGTATAGCTAAGTTGATATACTAAGAAACAAAGAAAAATAGTAAAATAAACAAGGGTCATACAAATAATTAATAGCTATAATTAAGAGAAAATGTTGAGAATAGAGAGGTCAAATTAAAAATTATGGTATTATTTTATTGATTGATAAAAATTTGGAGACATATAATAATTTGAAAAAAAATTAAGGGGTGCAATTAATTTTTTTTGTAAGAAATAAAGAATTTATCTTGTAAATTAGAGGTATTATTTGATAGGTTGAAAATATTAAGGGGCCATTCCCCTTTTGCTTACACTATCCCCGCTCCCGACTCCACCACATACATACATATATATCTAACGCGCCATTTCTTCTTCTTCTTCCTCAGCCACGATTTTGCCACATTTCGAAATTTAGGGTTTTTGAAAACGTCGTCGTTATGGCACTACCCAAAGCCAAGGAGCTCGTCTCGTCCAACTCCGTCGTCGTCTTCAGGTTCTTCGTCACCTCTCTCTCTCTCTCTCTCTCTACAATCTCGCGCTTACTTTTTTTTTTTTTTGCTTAACACAATTTTATGTGGAAATTTGGTTGCAGCAAGTCGTATTGTCCGTACTGTGTGGATGTGAAGCAGCTCTTGTCTCAGTTGGGAGCCAATTTCAAGGCTATCGAATTGGACCAAGAGAGTCAGTACCTTACCCTCTTTTTTTGTTGTTCAAATATTTTATATGTTTTGTATGATATACTCGACTCAATTGATAAGTTATTAAAACTTTAAATCATTTGTTTTAGTTTAGTTGAATTTAATAGAAAATCATGTCTTTAAGAGGATTCAGATTATGAAAGTAGATGACTTTTGACCTCTTATGGCTCTGTTATGTTATGTTTTTTTTTTTTCACATTGAATTCAAAGCCATGTAGTTTTTAAAGTAGCAACTGAACTATGGTGGATTGATTCTATTTCGGATAATCTGACCGTATTTTGATGGTCTGGAGAGAGTGAGTGATATGGTAGTGTTGATGCGTCGTTTTGAATTTGAAGGTGATGGAAGTCAGCTACAGTCAGCATTGCACGAGTGGACTGGACAGCGGACTGTGCCGAATGTGTTCATTGGTGGAAATCATATTGGTGGATGCGACTGTAGGACTACGATCCCTAACCTTACCCTATGATTTGGTCTAAGGTTTATTGAGTCATCTACAAATTTGTTAGGTTTTGGTTTGATTGAAATGTTGTAAATGTAATGAGATATTGTTTTGCAGCGACCACGGCTCTGCACAAGGAAGGAAAGTTGGTCCCTCTGCTCACTCAAGTTGGAGCTCTTGCCAAAGCCAGCAAATCCTCTGTTTAGAAGCCAAGTTTGGAGTAAACTAGAATAATGATTTCGTGCTTCTATTTGATCTGTACACCATACCCTTTAACAGAACTTAACGCACATCGAATTCGAATCCTATATTTGCCATGCTGGTTTTACATTTGCAGATGCATGAATTTTCAAATGATTTGTGGGAATGATGATTCGTAAATTGTTTAGTCATGGTTCCATGCTTCTTGTTTCAAAGTCCTTTCAAAGTCTGTTTCGGCAACTAAAATATGATACAACTCTTATAACGATACCAATGGACAAACTTGAGTATGATCTTGAGTTCACTGTTTTGTGCTGCTGTCTTTCATAAGTGGTAACCCCGATCACCTTCCTTTACCACTTCGGTCAGAAATGTGTGGGTTACCACAGAAAGCCAACACATCTGAGCTTTACATTTGATGTACCCTACAATATATATAAGAGAAGATGCCTGAATCTGAGCACCTTTCTTTGCGACTATGCTAGCTTAAACACCAGATGTATCATCTTTGAGCATATCTACTCTTTAACATTAACATTGATATGTAAGAGGAAACCATCTTGACAATAGGTAATGTTTTGACTTAACAAATAGTGTAAACAAGCCGTAGGAGGGAACAAGCAACATTGCCACCAATAAGTACCTGCAATTCAGTACAATGAAAAATGATATCAGAATTACATCATTATGCTCAAATGCCAGTCCCAATGGAAACATATTATGCGTTTGCGATATTTCGTCTTGATTAACCACATCTTAATCAGGTTAAAACCTGCCCGACTAATTTCAGATTGAAATTTCAGGTGCCATATCTTCAGTAGATGAAATGTTCTTTTAGAATGAAACTGATGTACTAAAAATGAAGAGAGATCACAATGAGTTGAGAAAACGTACCAAGCTGGGGCATATGGTGATGACAAGTCGAGGAATGGGTATGGCCACCTGCAACAAAAGAGAACTATCAACTTTATCTTTAATGGAAGTATGATGTTTTGAAGTATCAAAATGATAACCAACATTACCAGATTGAGACACAAGCATGAATTGTCCACTGGAAAATGACAAAAGCACCTGTCCATAAAACAAACAAAGATATCCGAACCAAGGGGACTTGCTGAAAGTGTAGATTGAAAATGTTAACCATCTAAGAAGCTTACAGAAATCAGTTTTTTCTCAATGTGAAAAAAGTTGACTGAAAGGATTACCAAGCAATTCAACAATGCATCCCCAATGAGAAAAACAGCATTAACTGTGTGCATGATCACCGTCACCTGAAAGAAAAATTAAACCATTAGCTAGATAGGAATAGAAGACAGCCACGAATCATCCTAGTTGCTAAAATATATCAGAATTATTAAGAACTTTTCATTTGGTCCCTTTATTCTGACATAAAACATGCCTATGTTTCTACAGTTCAAGATCCAAGCATCTATTTTCCCCAAGGCAACAGAAAATAAACAAGCAAAGTGGGGGATACAGAGAGTTGTGGTACTTACAAAAGACATATTGTAGTACTTGATGGCGAGAAATGGAAATATTATGAGCCAATAAATGCAATCAGTAAGCATCACCACTCCAGCATTCATCTGAATATAATAGATCAAACAGACGAAAGATACAGTTAGAATTGTAACATGCTCATTTAGCTTCTTAGTTCTCATAACTAAACACAAAATTGCAAGACGAACAGCTACAATGACTTTATTAGCAGAATAGCTACTGCAGGCACTAGTTATTGGGAAAAAAGAACAAAAGAAACAAAATACCTGAAATAGCGCTTGAAAAGCATAGCTGCATTTGAGTGCTACTGGGGGAACATACTTTTCCTCTCGGTAACTAGACCCATTCTCCTCATGTGCAAGGGGAATGTATGATCCATTCTCTGCATCTGATCCCACATGATGAACACCCAAATCCATGCTTCTTTTGTTATAACAGAAGCAACCATAAATTGACAGAAGCGATCCACACTGCATAAGTAACAAAGAAGCAAACAATTTCAAACTGTGGAGTTTCACAAGGTTTTTGTATAGCCTGCTAATGGAGCATATTAAAAATCAAAACTATATACAGATAAGTTAAAATCATCCTGTCCAACTTAATAGATTGCTGTTCAACAAGTGAGAGAGAGAATGTAGGCTAAAAGTGTATCAGAAAGCGTACCGCAAAATAAATTGTAAGCAAGGTAAAGGTCCACCTGTCCAGAATCCAGAAAACATCACAACCTGAAATGAGAAAGTATCATAAAAATCGAAATAATACAACAAAATATTTCATAGCTAAGTTAGAAGCTAGATTTGATGACTTGATGAGTAATGTCTCATACACTCAGCACATAAGCCTCACCACAAATAGGATATAGTGGCCACTACCCAAACTCTTGAAGAGAGAAAAATTGAAATTGTAACACCTAGAATCCAACAAACGGTACGAGATGTGCTAAGACGAGTCTTACTGAGTATAGTAGTAATACACGCCGGCTCCACTGATGACAACTTTGGAGATCAATGCCGTTAAAAGCAAATAGAATGCAATGACTCGGTAAGCCAACAACCATAAAGGGTGAATTACTTTGAGGCACGCAAATCCTTCTTTGCATGCTTCATCGCCACGCAAATCCTTCTTTGCATCTCCTCGGAGAGACTTGAAATGCTCCGAATATTCATATTTACATATCATTAACAATGCCCCAACCGTAGGTGTGAAAACCCAAATTGCACACAACAAAAATCTCCAGTTGAGCCAATAGCTCAGAGCAGTTGTATCGTCAGTAGTCTCTAGTTCCATTCTGCCACAGTAAATCAATACATTATATATTCTCTTAGTGTAAGTTCTACATTTCCCACAAGTATTCCTCAACTTATTGAATCTTATAAACCAAAGAAGAAGAAAAAAAGGTACTATATCTACCAATATATATATATATATATATCTATATGATGCTGATACACAATCTAACACAACACAATGAGTTCAGAAAACACAAAAGAAATGCTATCGCATTGAGTTTTCACACTAAAAGGACCCAACTTGTTAATAAGAACAAGAAACACAAAGATATGAAATCAGAATCAAAATGCTACAGATACTAACAGTGACTATAAGCTGACGAGACAGTGAGTTGAAGAAGCTAGTGTACCTGAAACCCAAGTGAAGATTCCAACACAGTTCAATGCTCAGTTTACTTTAGTTCAGATTTTTTTTGGGTTCATCGGAATACGAGAACGACGAACCCCGAGAGTTTCATTATCCGAGTATGACTGCAGTTTTCCAAGGCAAAAGAAACCAAAACTAGAAGAGGGTGTGGTGGTGTGGGCTCAACTTATTGGGCCGGCTTTATGTTTGTTTCTTGCAGTCAATTACTTTGGGCTTTTTGTTGGGCCTATGGAAGCCCAAAATATGAGTGGTAGGGCGAGTCAGGTTTTTCGTATTTGTGTTTTTCTCGGGTATCGGTAATTAGCACCGTGTTGAATTTACACATCCTGTTAGTGGTATAACGAAGCATAATGCCACATGTCTTTAGATGACAATTTTTTTCTTTCTAAAACGGACTCGATGCATGTTGGAGTACATAATTTTAGTGGAGTCTCCTAATATTTATTTCAGATACTTTTTTATGGTTAGTTACTTTAGTTACTCTAACACCATTTTCACGTACCATCTTTACATACTACCTCATTTTTAATTAAGAGTAGTCGCACCAACTAGGTATTGTCGTATTCATCCGAAGAAAACCTAGAGATTAAAAATTTGGGCTTTATCAAAGTGAGCCTCATTAAATTGTGGTCCATTACCTCATCTGGCCCAAACTTAAGAGCCCAAACTCTTTTCCAATAAAGGTTTCTCTTTTCAGCTCTGTCGCTTTCTTCTTCAGTATTGTAGCGCGCAACCAGTTTCTTCCGCAATTCTTCTTCTTCGTCTTCATTGGTTATCTCCGACATCTAAGCTAAGCTAACTGAAGAAGGTTAGTCTAACTGGACTTCTATTTCTAAATGATTCAATACTCTGTTAAACTTTTATAACCAATATGCTCGTACTTCATAGTTATTTTATGTTCGTTTCTGTTGCAAAAGGTCTGAACTTTAAGCTGTTACTGTAGTATTTTAGATTAACTAGCAATGCCCAACTCCTCTGTTTTGAGTATGAAGCTCAGCATTGATAAACAAATTGAAGAACTATTGTAAAGTTTTAGGCTTTTTATATTTATTATATAATGCTGAATTTGAGGTTTGCTATAGCTTTGTGTAGCAGTTAAACTTTTGTGTTACAAAATTTCGGATCTTTTTTTAGGATGTTGCCTATTGATCCTGCAAAGAAATTGTCTTTCAATCGGTGTATTCGAGATGGGGACTTGGTTATTGTGTATTTGAGATATGACAATATGAAAGCTGTGAAAGTGTGTGAGGGATCAGTGCTCGAGAATCGATTCGGTGTGTTTAAGCATTCGGATTGGATAGGGAAGCAATTTGGGTCCAAGGTTTTTAGCAGCAAAGGTGGATTTGTTTACTTGTTGGCTCCGACTCCGGAGCTATGGACATTGGTTTTAAGCCACAGGACTCAGATTCTGTATATTGCTGATGTTAGCTTTGTGATAATGTACTTGGAGATAGTTCCAGGATGTGTGGTGCTTGAGTCAGGGACTGGAAGTGGGTCTTTGACTACATCGCTTGCAAGGGCAGTGGCTCCTGAGGGACATGTCTATACATTCGATTTCCATGAACAAAGGGCAGCCTCGGCTAGGTACTTCTTTCACCATTAGCTTATCTATGTCATAATTGACTATAGTATACCCTTCGTTGTGCAAACAATATTTTTGTTTCCTTTTGGAACACAGCAAGATTGAGAGCAGAAAATGCTGTTCACTTAGGGTGCCCCTTGATTTAGATGGTTTAATCGGAAAATAAAAGATGAAAGGTTTTGTTAGTCTCTTAAATTTAATTTTTGATACTGATGAGATACGATGAGATGCTGAAAGTCTCTTTACTTTTGTAGGGAGGATTTTGAAAAGACGGGTATAAGCAACATGGTCACAGTTGGAGTTAGAGATATTCAAGGGGAAGGATTTCCTGATGAGTTTGCTGGGAGGGCAGATTCCGTCTTCCTGGATCTTCCCCAACCCTGGCTGGCGATCTCTTCGGTTGAAAAAATGTTGAAACAAGATGGGGTTTTATGCTCTTTCTCCCCGTGCATTGAGCAGGTGCAACGATCATCAGAGACTTTGAGATCAAAGTTCACAGGTTAGCTTTTATGCAGTCCTTCCTGATTTGTTGTGAGTTTTCTTGTTCTAATTTTGCTTCCCGTAAGTCTTATGTTTGAAATGGCCAAGTAAAGTGTACATTATAACTCTAATATCCTTATCTTCTGTTTGCGTGTAGATATAAGGACATTTGAGATACTACTCCGCACATATGAAGTTCGAGAAGGGAAACTGGATGCTTTCCAAGCTGATGAAGGCGGCTCTGTTGGATCTCTTCCATGCAAGAGGCGGCAGCGATCAAGTGAAGCAAGCAATGAGCAAGAAACTACAAGTCCTCCCATAGTCATGGCTAGGCCGTCCAGTGAGGCCAAAGGCCACACTGGCTATCTGACATTTGCAAGACTCAAATGCCTCTCATAGAGTACGCATTTTCATCCAGCCTCTGTTGATATGAGATGTCCCGAGTATTGAATCCGAGTATTCTTATATTTTGTAAGGGAACTTGCCCAAAATAGTTGGGACAAGATCTTGTTGTTGTAGCAAGTCAGAGTTTTCTAGAAAGTTTTGATTTTAAAGAAATTAATTGAATGAACACAATTATTTATATATTGTGGATTTTGGAAGATTTATCTTCAGAGACTATGGAAATCAGCCTCAAAATTGAAGCACTAAATGCCACATATATGCCCCAGCAAATTTAGTTCACAGAATGCCAAATCCATGTCATCCATACATTCACAGCTGCTGCGTTTTAAGACTTGGGAAGCTAAAAAACCAGTCGTTTTCAGTTTTGTACTCATACAACGTGAAGAATACAGTATCAAAATCTTGCTTCTTGAGTTTCTGATTACTCTATTTGCTTGTTTTATTTTTCCACAAACAAAATATGCAGAGCACTGCAATGGCTCTGTCTCTCTCTACTTCACTTCTAAAACCTCCATTTCGAATCCTGAGTTGTGAACTCTCACCTTCTTTGACACAACTTCAGCGTATCAGTTCTTTTAACAGACCAACATGTCTTGGCACAAACTCTTCTCCTCGTTCTTTGTCTTTTGATGCTGAAGTTCCTGCTTCGTTGCTTTTCTTAAATCGAAGAGGCAATAGTTTGAAAATCATGGCTGCTCAACCTACTGCTCCAGGGCCAGAGAGCGCAGGAGAGGCTTCAGAAACAGCTCAACTAACTCGGACTTTACAGCTTGGTGTCATGTTTGGTATTTGGTACCTCTTGAATATTTATTTCAATATCTACAACAAACAGGTTAGTAGTCACTACCCTCTTTTCGGATTGTTATCTTTTGTCTTCCAAAGCGTTAAGTATGTATAGACTTCTTGGTTTCGTGATGTGATGTAAACAGACTGAAAAGATTTTATTGTATCACTTCTGTTTCAACTCTATTTTCATAGAAATATTAAAATCAAAGTGGTCTGTCATGTCTTAGTAGGGGAAATCAAATTCCTAACCTTTACAGTAGTAGCCTATAAAATTATTTGAATTTTGGCAAGTAAAGAAAGATAGAATTTAAGACCAGAGGTTGTTGATAGGTTCTGAAAGTATATCCATTTCCAGCCACGGTTACAGCCTTTCAGTTTGGTTGCGGGACTGTGATGATTATTTTGATGTGGTCTCTAAACCTGTATCCGAGACCAAAGCTCACTCGCTCACAGGTACCATTACTTATCAATACTTATATACTACCATAATATGATGCAGCCATATTGTTATCACTTTAGCTTAATCTGTATGTGAGTTATGTGAAGGGCAACTAATAGTATGCTGATACATGTTTAACTTGGCAGCTTGCAACAATTCTACCATTGGCTGTAGCACACACAATGGGAAACCTTTTGACTAACATCAGTCTTGGAAAAGTTGCAGTTTCCTTCACTCACACAATCAAAGCTATGGAACCATTCTTCACTGTTCTATTCTCCGCACTCTTGCTTGCAGAGGTGAGCCATCTTGTTCAATGAGATAGATGCACGTTTGACTTCTTCGTACTTATGATTTTTATTCTGAATTATGAATCTAATGGAAAAATTCTGTAGCTTGTTGATGATGAAGTGATTTGACTTTCAGTTTGTTTGAAAATGCTGTGCACACAGAGGCCAACTATCTGGGTGGTTTCATCTCTTGTACCAATTGTAGGTGGAGTCGCATTGGCATCCTTCACCGAGGCCTCTTTTAATTGGTAACAGATTATTTCATCCACACTTAAACTTTGATGTTAGATCCTACGAATTTATAGGATTGTACGTGTGCTAGGCTTCTTACAAAGTGATCACGCAATCCTTTTTGACACAGGATTGGCTTCGGTAGTGCAATGGCTTCTAATATCACCAACCAGTCTCGCAATGTACTCAGCAAGAAGTTCATGGTCAACAAAGAGGTAAACTCATGCTTTCTTCATATGACAAACTTCGTTTGAGCTATAATGAAAGATGATGATCTTCGATAGTTTTAACTTTTAAGCACCGCGAGTAACTTATTGCATGAATTGCATATCCGGAACCATGTACAATGCTCCTGACTACCTCTTAATTTGTATCTAGGAATCTATGGACAACATTAATCTCTTCTCGGTGATAACTATCATTTCCTTCATCCTGTTGCTTCCTTCCGCTATTCTCTTGGAAGGCGTTAAATTCAGTCCTTCATATCTGCAATCTGCTGTAAGTAGCACTTCTGTACGTACATACATGCTTTTAACAGAAGAAGAAGAAGTTACATTGGCTCCATACTGATGAAAGTTGTGATACATCATTCTGCGGTTCACTCTTATCTTTTTCCAGGCAAACCAAGGATTGAACATCCAGGAATTATGTGTGAGATCGCTTCTCGCTGGTTTCTGCTTTCATACTTATCAGCAGGTGACGCTTCTTATAAGTTCTTATTCTCTAAACTACGAAACAAAAGTTAGAAAATATGTCCTGCTAAGTATTGTTTCTATATGTATATATGGGCATCCAGGTCTCCTATATGATACTGCAAATGGTGTCACCAGTCACACATGCAGTAGGGAACTGTGTGAAGCGGGTGGTGGTCATAGTCTCCTCAGTCATCTTCTTCCAAACACCAGTCTCACCGATTAACTCACTTGGTGAGTTTCTCAACTATATTTGATGCATACCAATTGAGCAAGAGTTGTTGTTAATTGTTAGAGTTTCTCATATATTAGTGCTCTTTTTCAACTGCAGGAACTGCTATGGCTCTTGCTGGAGTCTTCTTGTATTCAAGAGCCAAGAGAATTAAGTCGAATAAGCCTAAGGCTGCTTGACTTAATAGTATGAACAAGAAGGAAATTTATATGAAATTGTAAATATATATATATTGGTAATATATTTCTTGAGATTGGTTTTATTATTATTATTGTTAACTTGGTTCAAACTAGTATGGCAAGTGAACTAATTGGATTCCCCCACAAGAACGTTGAAGATGTGGAATTTACGTCTATATGTACAAAAGTTGGTAAACGCCGATAGAGGAGGGTGCATTTCGTGAAGTTACTAAACGTTATTGTATTTTTTTTCTTCCACAAATTACTCTACATGAAATCTATTCAAAACGTTGGTTTCTTATCACTGAAATATAAAGAACAACATTTATATGTACGTCTATTGGCGAACGCATTTAGTGGTGACTGGGGCTACATGGCCCCCATGAACTTGTTCAATTTTCTCTTGTTTGTGTAAACTCAAGTCTTTAACTCTTAGTACGCGAGTTTCAATAAATGTAGGAGAATGTACGGTTTGTTTGAAAAAATTAAATTATTTTTAAAAATATATGTAATAATAGAAAATCTACTTTAACATAAATATTCAAAAGTGAATATAACTTTATTTATTCTTCCGTCAGAAATTTTAGAACCTTTTGCGTTGTTGTTCAGTTACGTTTCTTAATCTAATTTTTGCAAAGGTTCTCCCCAGAACAAGGTTCAGGGTGAACAAGTATTGTTACAAGTGGGTCCCCCCTTTTTTTAAAAGTATTTTACCCTCTTCAGCTTGAACGTGTGTTTTCACAGGTTCAGTTACTATTTTCATGTAACTGGTAACTCTAAATAAGACACACCAAAAAACTGAAAATAACAGCTTGAAAAAACAAGTAAGAAACAGTTCCAAATCAACACCTTATCAGAAAGAAAAGCTGAATATATATAACAGTTCCAAATCATCATGATTCATGAGCGTACTTCGGAAACGCTTATAATTCAAACACACCCCTAAATAGCTAGCGAGCTACGCTCACCAATTCAAAAACACAAAAACTTAAAAACAGTTCTTGCACACATCACACATGCATGCACACTCTTTATTCAAATTGCAGATAATAAAGAAGCACGATCGAGCTAGGGCACAACAAACCCACCTCGATCACCAGAATAATTAAGCTTATCTTGCTCAGTTGTTGTTCTTGTGATTAACACACATGAGCTCCAGAAAGTCCTTGTCACCTTCCCCACCACCAGGGACATGCACAAGGTTGTTGATCTCCAAGTTTAGACGAGGCGCCTGGTCTTCGCTCTCCGGACAGTTCCTGCTGCTCCCATTAATCCCATAGCCGTAAATCATCTCCGGCTGATGCACATTGGTGGCATTGCTTCGGTCACATGAGATAAAACTGCTAGTCGTAGTAGTAGTACCGCTCATCCCAACAGTATAGTCATCGTTAACAGAAGCCGCCGCCACCATCGACGCCGCCCACTCCGCGTTCCAGGGACGTGACTCGGTCTCAAACTCGAAGTCCAACTCGGGACGATACACCTGTTCCTGGTTGTTGTTGTTGTTATAGGGTTGAGGCGGCATTGAGTACACCATTGGAGCCTTGCCCTCGTTGTTAGCCGAAGCAGCATCGGCGGCAACAACAAAAGAGGCTGTCGCCGAAGAAGAAGCAGATTTTCTGGCGACGCTCTTGATGTACTTGGACAGCTCGGTGCTCTCGTTGATGAGAGTGGTGGTGGTGTTGTTGGCGGAGGAGAAGGAGGAGGAGAAGTTATTGTTGAGGTTGAGGTTGATGGCGGTGTTGATTCTTCTCTTGGCGTACTGCTTGCGCTTGGTGGCGTTCCAGTGGTTCTTGATGGTGTTTTCGGTCCTTCCCGGCAGCCTCTTGGCAATCTCGGCCCAGCGATTACCCATCTGCTTGTGAGCTTCGATCAAGATCCTGTGTCCTTCTTCGCTCCACAGAGCTTTCTGCAACAACGTACAGTTATTGCCCGTACGAATAGTAAGTAACGCACTCTGATAAAATTGTACGTATAATTAAATTAACCTGCGTAAAAGTTCGATAGCTACGTTACTCATTTTCAGAATGGAAAGTTCGAAATGCATGGCACGTTACTAGAAAATCAATGCAAGTAGCTAACTAGCTACGTACTAACATGTATATATATGTCTGATGCATGCAAAGTTGTCAACTTATAAGTTCGATAAACTGAAAATCAAACATGCAGGGAAATTAAGTTTCCAAACAAAGAATTCGAATACAATTATATCTGTATAATTCAGGGCTTCAAATAAAAATGGATTAAGCTATATACTTATATGTGCATTAAACAATATATTAGAGGATGGGAGTATATATATTCTACTTGCAATAAATTAGAATTTAGAAGAGAAAAAAGTTGAAAAGTATTTTACTAATATGAATTAAGCTTTGAAACCATAGGGTCAATTAGAGGATGGGAGTATATTCTACTTGCAATAAATTAGAATTTAGAAGAGAAAAAAGTTGAAAAGTATTTTACTAATATGAATTAAGCTTTGAAACCATAGGGTCAATTATATTGGTAAAAGAAGAGAATTAATTGAAGTTTTGATTAAGTATCTCTCTTCATCCTAATGCACTAATAATTGATGAAGATTAAAAGACTGATTTCCGAATCCGAGAATCCGGACTATATACCCCAAATTTGTATGAAATTAATGAACCAACGACGACAACTGTAGTTTCAAAAACTCGTGTCACACTTGTTTCAGTTACATTTCAGTTTCTTCTGTAACACAGGTATTTGACAAAGAATGATACGACAGGTGGTCAAATCTTTCACAAATTGAGTAAACAGAAAGAAAAAAAAGGAAATGCCAGGGTAAGACTTCATATGTATTCATGACACACGTCAGAAAAGAAATTATATATTATCGATCATTAGTTTCTTATAAATTAATTACTAAAAATGCATCGACAACAATATGCCTATATATTTCTATATTAATGTAATTTTATATTGGTTCAGAAAGATCAGCCGTTAGATGATATACGGTTAAGATGCAAATAAAATCTCCTAAATTAACCAAAATAAGCTAAACTTATTTATATATGCAAATATGTACATATAAATCTATGAAAAAATGAAGTTGGTGGTAGTGAAGAGATGGGTAAAAGAACCAAACCCTAATGTCAGGGCGCAAATGGTTGTGCCATCTTTCTCTACACTGCTTTTCTACTCTCCCGTTCAGCATCCTAGCTATGTGAGACCATTTTTTGATCCCAAACCTGGACACCAGCTCCACCAACATACTGCAATTGAAGTTTGAGAAAATTAATTCCATGTATTAGTACTAATTAATTACCATTCAATTAAATTCTCTTCTTCATCACTCACATAAAATCACAACAATAAAAAAATGATGTTAGTGACCAAATAAACAAACAAACAAAAATAAAATAAAAACAACGTAGTAAACCTGTCTTCCGCGTCAGTCCATTGTCCTTTGATAAGCATCTCCGGTTTCTCTTCCTTATTATTTTTTTTGCTGTAAAGCCTCTTCTCCTGGGGAAGCTCATTTTCGGACCTGGTTATGCTAGATGAGTATTCATCCTCCAGCATAACACCACCAGCTTCAACGTCCTTGAAATTGACTAGCGGCGGAAGCTGGACAGCTGAAATCTGGTATTGGCGGTGATGAAGAGGAGCGTCGTCTTCATAATCCTTCCCCCACACGCCACCATGCACGACGGCCTTCTGGCTGTCTTCCATCGAAACAGCGGCAGTAGGGAGATATGGGAAAACATTATTGGCATGATGATGAGGATTGAGGTGGTTGTGGTTGTTGTTGTTGTTGTTGTTGTTGTTGTTGTAACATGCATCCTCGAAAGGGTTGAACCTTTCGATTGTAGTCACATCAATCCCACAGAAAGGGTTTGATGAAGGGCCACCACCCTCCACGGTGGTGGTGACACCGAAATGATCACCACCACCGAAGAGGTGAGGAGGAGATCCTTGGTGGTGGTATTGATCTGCGTGATTCAAATCGATAGATCCACGGCTATAGTGGTGGTGATCAAGGTGGTTTTGGAAGAGAGTGTTTGGCTTGTACCCGTTTGGAGATGGAGGTTGGAAAAAATGGGAATTGAGGTCAATGTTCTCATGATCCTGCCTCATCCCGGAGAGGAGAGGAGAATGAAAAGGAAAATTTGGTTGCCGGAGATTGGTCCTGAACTCCATGCAAGTAGAGAAAGAATTGAAGGGAAGGAGCAAGGAGCAAGTAAATTAAGAGAGCTCTCAAGAAAAGGAAGGATGGGTTAATGTGGAGAGGGCTATGTAAATGAGGGGTTTTATTAGTGAGGGGGGAGGAGAGACAACTGAGAAAACTCTATTCTACTTGGGGAGTGGGACCGGCCACCTACTCCCATCAGAAATCGGACGGTTAAGATACCGTAAATCGGACAACTGAGGTTCGGTGTCAAAGACGACTGTCGAGTTTCACTTTTGACTCTTTTGCTTCTCTTTCTTATTTTTTCAATAATAAAAAAGAAAAGAAAACACTGAACTGAACCTACATCAATGTCACTTCTCTTTTGATAAACTTTTCATTTTTCTTTTTCATTTCTTTTATTGATGTATGTCAGTGTAGTAGACACTTGATATAAATTGGAAAAAAAGAAGTGATAAAGAGCTCGAACATCTACGTAGTTTGTGTTTTTATTGAAAAGAGACCATGAGTTATGTTACATGCATGCATGGTCTTGTAGCTCTAGGGCAATTCTCATTAAGGTTCCTATTACACTTATAGTGAACATGTAATCATTTTCGTGAAAAAAAAGTTAGTTTGAAGGTTCTTATTATATACTAAAATTTTGATAAATTAATAATTTGGGCACTGACAAAATTTATTAATTTAGCGAAGTTGTTAATTAATCAAGTATCAAATTAATACTCAAGTTCTTAAGTTATGACCGATAAAAAATATTATTTTATCAAAATTATTAATTAATCGAATATTAAATTATCGAAATTTTAATATACTTAGTGGACTTCATTCAAGCAAAAAAAAAAGTTAAAGAGTTCGAATCATCACAAAACAAAACATATTTTTATTTAGTTCAAGCTTTTAGTGGAAAAGATAAATACAAGAGTCAAGAGGTTTGTTACATATATGGTCTTGTAGCTTTAGGGCAATTCACATTCTAGGGTTCAGTGACACTTGGCAGACATATAGTGCACTTCTGCTATGCTTCCTGGCGTGAGCTATAGCTTAGCAACATATTATCACTACTGTTCACCACCATCAACATTGTCATGGTAATTTTGTTTTTACGTATTGCAATCTCTCTCTCTCTCTCTCTCTCTCTCTCTCTCTCTCTCTCTCTCTCTCTCTCTCTCTCTCTCTCTCTCTCTACGGCTCTCGTAGTTACAGCAAAATTACAACCAACAGCAAACACATTTCCATCTCATCTAGCTGAAAATTAGCTGTAAGCTAATCAAGCTCATCTCTCATTTTTTTTGGCTAGTTTTAGTGTTCTAATACTTAGATAGGTGCCAGTTAAGTTACTATGGAGCAAGTGCATTGAACAATAAGCTAAGCCTCGCCTGCAGGCCATGCCAGTTCATGTAAAACCTACTGAAATCGAAATTCCTCTTTAACTATTACATAATTAACATTTAACTTCTTTTTTAATTATGAATATGATTTATGTAAGTAAATTTATGTAATTGTCCTCGCTTGGCTTTGCTAGCTAGCTAGAGAAGGCCCCCGGAAAACTCTGTCCTCGTTTCCTCAGGAAAAATCACAAATTTGACCATATATGCATGTTCTTAAGTTAGCCAACTCAATTCTCATTATTACAAGCATCCAAATCATAGCAACTTCCATATGCATTAGTCATGTCTCCAAAGCTACTGTTACAGAAAAGGGCCAGGAGAATCAGGTAACTCCTTGGCTATGAAGTTCTTGCTGTAACCATATATCTCGTTCCCTTTCGGCAAAAGAAGTTGAAAACCTGTAATTATATTTTGTCTCCTTCCGAGGCAAATGCAACTTTGTAACTGAAAGTTTATTGCATCCCTAAATTGACATCTAATTCAATGTCTGTCTATTTATTTTTCTTAATTAGTTTAGCTATTTCCAAATTTTACTGTGGACTTTAAATTTGTTACAGTTACAGTGGTTTATAGCCATTACTATTTGCATATATCTATTTTACTAGTTTACTATCTGGACCATTACACATGCAAGATACATATGGAAAGCATATATGAAGAATTAGATTAGTTAATGACTTTCACTTACCTGAGAATGTAGCTGTATTGTCATGTCGACAAATATATGTGGCACCTTATTGTCTGCTTAACGGCTGTATATATACTTCACCAACACTTCGGTTTCATAAAAGGTGGCAAAGGAATCGATATGAACCTCAATGCTCATTTTGGTTTGGACATAAAAGAACTATGAATTTTGCGTACTTGTGGTATACCTTGCCTCCGTAAACAATTGGGTGACAGTTTTGCAATAATCGTATATAATGGATGATCATAAAACTAAGCTAGGTACAGCGGCGGATGTAGGTGAAGGGCTGGGTGGGCCTTTTTGTGGTATTTTAAAAATAAAAAAATTATTTATATATTTATAATTAATCTCTTGTTCATCACATCTTTTCTCATAGGTTTCTCGCCTCTGCAGTCTCGATTACTTAATCTTCGTCCATCTTTCTCTCTCATATAGGAGTTTTCCCTCTCCGCCATCGCACTCTCTGGTGCTCTCCGTATTTATTTTCCTCTACTTTTATGTTCTTTTATAGCTTTAACTTTTTTTTTTGGAGTGATTTATCATGATATAAAATCACTGAATGTTAAATTCGGCCAATATCTGCTTATTGGTTGTTGCATGAGTTAATGTTTTCATTTTTGATGTAGTAGTAGTCAAAGATGTATATGAGTTATATTTTTTTTCTTCCGATGTATATTCTTTTTATTTTTTACAACAAAAACATTAAATCTTTTCGTTGTCTAAGTTGTACATTCTAATCTCATGAGCTTTCCAAAAAAAAATTTGTGCGTTGCACAGCATTATACAGCCCATCCTCTTTTAAAATCCTGAATCCGCCCCTGGCTAGGTAGCTACGCTGGTTCTCCAAAGGTTAAGAAGAGGTGGATCGTTGGGAAGAAACTCACAAGGAGTCAGGTGTCAGAGTCTGAGACACTTGGGTCAGAGGAATCTGCCGCACATGGTGACAGTGCGAACCTAAATACTATGGTTGTGGCGAGCATTACCTTAGTCTAATCGTGTTGGTGCTAGCCTTGTGAGAGGGATTGCCTGGTTACTAGTTTTTTTAATTTGGTTTGATTGTCTAGAACATATGTTCTTGTACAGTCTAAGTTGCTTAAGTTGGTGCGACAATAATTCAATTCTCTCGAGTCCAATGGGCGTTCTACTGTGTAACAGATGTTTTTCTCTTGATTAATAGTCTCTCATTTACCCGTCAAAAAAAAAGCTAGGTAGCTACAGGCTTCATCCCAGACGAATCTAGCTAGACGAAGCATAAGAAGTATTTGATCTTCGTTAATGTAATGCAACTGTGATTAGCTCGAAAGACATGATATAATACTTATAATACTGCCCTAACCAACATATAACAGTTGAAAAGAGCCTATTCTAGAGATGGCTATTCAATTCTGCAGTGTTCGTACAGAAGAGAGGCTTTTCCTCTGGCAAGACCCTTGTGGAAGTGAACCTGACCTGTTAGTTTGTTACCTGTACTTTAACCGAAGAAAAGTCCATACCGGAACAAACGCATCAACCACACACACTCAAGATCAGATGATAAATGTGCTCATGATTACTATCAAAGTGTGTATCAAGAACTATAGGTCGTTACAATTAAACATGAGCTAACCAGTACCTACATCTTTTCGCCGTTATCTACCCACAAAAATAGAGGCCAGGAGAAGAAAATCAGAAGGTCTAGCAAGTGACAATAACTTATGAGGGAGTCCCGTAAAGCTTTTCAGCCAGCCTCAAAAATCAAAATATAGTCAAAACCTCGCATCCTGGTTGCTCTTGGAAGCTTGCCCTACTTCCGGTTAATTCACCGTAGAAACATAAACGAAGGCACTACAGGTACGTGATTCACATTCCAAATCATCAATCTTCTTACGGTATCAAGCCTTCCTCAGCTTCTTCCAGTCCATAGAATGAAGGACGGAAACCATCAACATGACCACCCGAGGATTTCTCAGCAGGTGGCGGCCCACGTTGTTCCATCATTGCTTGGTGAAAACTCCAACCTCCAGAACCAGCACCTGCTGGCGGACCTTTGTTGAACCTTTCGGGGCTACGACTGCGCTCCCGAGTAGGACCTCTGCTGCTCCAAGACAACCCCTTGTCATCACAACTATTGCTTGGACCACGGTCATACCTGTGGCATACAAATAACAAGGCATTTCGGATCATCAAAAAATAACTAGTGAAAAAAGAAGAAATTAACAGAGATTTCTTGCAACTTTTCTGTCCTTGGGAAAACAAAGCTCCAAGTGTGGTGATGTGATATTATATAACCATATGCATATTTTGATTGATTTTCATTAAACAAATCCCTAAGATGCAACACTAAATAGCCCATTTACCTGCCAGAAGAGAAAGAAGATCCAAATCCACCACTTCTGCCACCATCTCTTCCACCATAACTTGAATCACTCCGTCCACCGCCAGATCCAGACCCCCAACGTCGGAATCTGTTCATGCCACCACCGCGCGAAGCCAATTCTCGAACTTCTGGGGGTACACGCTGATTTGCCCCTTCCAAAACTTTAATGAGTTCTGCTGCATACTTTGCATCCTGATCACCAAAGAATGTGTAAGCCAACCCAGAGGCACCTGCCCTTCCGGTTCTTCCAATCCTGTGAACATAGTCCTCCACTCCAGTAGGGAAGTCATAATTGACAACCACCCTGTAGCAGATATGCAAAATCAATTTCTTGAAGGCACAAAAAGGCACTTCAAATACATTCAATGTTTAATCAGATTTGCATGATGCAATGACACACAAGATGCAAATGAATTTCACTTCCTAAATATCGGATAATTGGTCTTAGACTCAAAACTAGCCATCTACTTATGATCTAAAGTTACCCTCGACTCTAAAGCCATGTACTTATAATCTAAATATCGGATAATTGGTTTTAGACTCAAAACTAGCCATGTACTTATGATCTAAAGTTACCCTCAACTCTAAAGCCAGGTAAACTTCACGCTAGAAACAGAAAATAACTGTGACTCACAATCAGTAAAACACGAGAAGCAAATGGATTTCACCTCCTACTTTTAGATAACATGTCAAAGACTGAGAACCAATCATATCCTTCAAACATATAATTACCTTGACCAGCTTTATCCTTCTATCAGGATTAAAAATAGTATTTTACCCTATTACTTATAATTGCAGCAAAAGACCTCAACATGCATTGGAAATCGGAATGAATTAGTCCAAACAACAAGTGCAGCATTTAGAACATTCCAAGAGGGTAGGTGCAAACCTTATGTCCTTGACATCCAATCCTCGAGCAGCAACATCAGTTGCCACAAGAATTGGAGTCCTCCCCGTACGAAATTGACTCAAAACATGATCCCTCTCAGCCTGAGATTTGTCACCATGAATTGCAGCAGCTCCAAACTGGCGGGTCAGGTTGCGAGAAAGTTGATCACACATCTTTTTTGTTGAACAAAAGATGATTATCTTGGACCCTGGCTCTTGAGATCGCAATATCTGCTCCAATCGTCTGTGTTTCTCCATCGACAACATTACTTCAACATGCTGTGGGAAACAACATTAAAGGTTTAATTAAAAAAAAGCTAAAGAAAGTCATTAACCTTCCACAACGGGAAGGAACATTGGAAAGTAAAACATGTATTTTCTGCTTATTTAAAGCATGTGCTGACAGTAAATATGGTGATTTAAGGCCATAAATGGATGGAGTAGAAAGTATCGTACCTGTGTGATTGACTTATTCGCAACAAGTTCATCAACATTACCAATGTTAACTTGAATGGAGTGGACCAGTAAATCTGATGCAATTTTCCTAACCTCCTTAGGCCATGTTGCTGTATACATCAAGGTCTGGCGGCGAGTAGGTATCTCCTTTACAATCTTCCGTATTTGAGGTTCAAAACCCATGTCAAGCATGCGGTCAGCCTCATCCAAAACAAGGTAAGATACTTGATGGAGACTGATTCTCTTCATTTCAAGAATATCATTCAGGCGGCCAGGAGTGGCAACCACAACATCTGCTCCTCTGTCGATATCTCTCAACTGTGGGCCCTTGGGTGCTCCTCCATATAAACACTGTAACACAAAAGAAAAGAAAATACCATTGTTAACAAACACACCAATACTAAGAAATTGAGAGCTGTTGCCAGTGGTGCAACAAACCAATCAATCGCACAAGAATTCAATGGAAAAAGAAAAATAATTTACTATGCCAATAAATATCAACACATTAGGTAGTTACTCTAAACTAGTGGACTAAATTTACTAAACCAAACCACTCAATTCTAGACAAAAGGTTATTCTAAAAGGATCACAAGTATATACCACAACTGCTATTCTTGACGACTTCCCAAACTTCATGGCTTCATCTTGAATCTGTGTTGCCAGCTCCCTTGTTGGTGATAACACCAACACAGTAGGACCCAATTGAGGATTATTACGAGTGCGCTTGAGATGCATAAATCCTGGAAGCAAGTACCCCAAAGTCTTCCCTGACCCTGTTTTAGCGATGGCTACAATGTCTCTACTTTGAAGAGCAACTGGCCATGACTGTGCTTGAATTGCAGTAGGGGCAGAAAATCCAGCATTTTGTACCTGAAAAAGACAAAATTCCGCAAATCCCATAAGCAGAGAGATACAGGCCTTAACAACTATGTTAATTTTTTCTCTCTTATTTTGTCTTCTTTTTTTTTCAATTTCTTTTTGGTGGGACTAAAGAAGAGTTGAATGACAGAAGAAGCCACACCCCCATATCAGGCGGCCAAAGCTTGCATCAGCAAGCTGGAGCAGGAGGAGGCCTCTTCTTTCATTCGGACACAGTGGCAGACTGTATCATCACCGGCAGCAGTCCCGGCCACAAATGGGTGATTCGAAAAGCCCTTCACAAAAATTTGTCCACCATAAAAGGGCGCTCCAAATTATTTGCACGCCCCCACAAGAGGGCAGCACAGCGTACGACATTGGCTCCTGCCAGGAGCAAATATCGCAACTGCGACAAAAAAGTACAGATGGCAAAAGAATTAACATGAGTCTGAAACCCAATATTGGACTCCAGGAATCACGTAACTTTGCACTAAACACAACTCAACTCGCACTACTTACAGTAGCTAGCTACTAAGAACCAGTATTAATTAAAAACAAAATTAAATAAGATGGAACAAAATGCCCATACCTCTCTAAGAATCTCGGAAGGGAAGCCAGTAGCTTCAAAGGAAGTAAATGGTGGAGGCACATTATCACCCTAAGACAAATGCAAAAGAATTCATCAGTAACTACTCCAAGGAACCTTAAACATTGTAATAGCTGACAGGTAAACCAAAAAAAAAACAGAGAGACTTGGAACATATTAAACGGAGACCAGCTCATACACTGACTAAATGAATCATCACTTGGCATTATATCATTTATCATTTTCTCTCTCAAGTGCACATACCAATGGCTTGGTAACTAGTCTTGCTTTTTATTCACTTAATAAAGACATGTTTCCTGTGCATCCGGTTTGTGTAGACTTCACAGCAAAGAAATTTTAACTACAGAACAGCCAACCATATGAATCCCCTACCAAATAGTATAAACGATTGACAAAACTTAAATGAAGACATAAAATGATAGAATCCGCTCAATCTCATATGAGAAAAATTGTCATAGCGGAATATCTACAAAATAGAATATTAGCACCATCGTTTTTAAAAGATAGATTTAATTAAAATTTGAGAAGAAGTACTCTACTTCTCTGTATTTACAATGATGAAGCCAAACCAGCACTAGTGAAACAAGATGGAGACAAATTCAAAAACAGTTGCCATTCAGAGAACAACAAACATAGGAATGCAATGGATGTGACCACAGAAAGAGTACAACATAAACTTGAACACATATGTAAGAAATTTTCCTTGGTACTCACAATAACAGTTATTTCATGACGGCGACAATAGGCCTCAGCTGACAAACCACTGTCTGATGGTCCATTGCTTCTAATAGCAGATCCTCCAGGTGCACCAACTGAACCGATTGGACCATTGTTTGATGAAAGTGGTTCTCTTGCACTCTAAATGCACAAGTAAGAAAAAGAATATATATCAGTTCACATATAAAGATTCACAAGAAGGTTTTAGGAAAATTAACATAATTGAGAAGTCAAATACAGTTGAAACTGTATGAAGTGACCGCAATTACCTGAACATTCCTTGGTCCTACATCAAACTTTGACCCACCGTTGCTGCCCCTGCCATACCTATCATCTCCCTCATCACAACGTTGTCCTTGCGAAGATTGCTGAACTTGAACCGAGGAGCTTATATACTCCACAGAAGGTGGCTTCGATGGAGGAGCTGAGCTCATAGGCTTTTCATATTGAGTCACATTGGTCTCGGGATTCCAAAAGTACAGATACCCAGTTTTACCATCGACCAATCCCTTCCACGGTTTCGGGAGAGTTGGATCCTCCGGTGCATACCGAGGACCAGCTGAGGCAGTGGCAGTGGCAGCCATGGCAAGTAACCGCTATTCTACACACAACAAAAGTTTACAAAAAGCATCAGTTACTAATACCAACACAGCAAACACTCACAAACAACAAAATCCCACAGTTACAAGCAACGTTATAAACTACGAGCAGCTGAAAACATCTTTTAATTACATCAGAAAAATCGAAAAAACAAAAAAGCATGCTACTTTCGCTTTACGCAACCAAAAATGGGATACGTTATGCACAGAGAGGTTATAAAAACATGTCAAAACTAGATAACATTACCACAAAACCCCAAATTTCGTCCTATTTAAACAGAAAAATGGATCCTTTCTTCGCAATCCAAAAGTCTTAAGCAACTACGAAGCTATAAACAGCTGAAACTACCTTCTAACACATCAAAAGCTAAGCCTAAATACAAATTAACAAGCTTCCTGAGCTACCGTGGACCTCAACAAAACAAACCGACACACCAAAACAGCACAATCAAAGCATGCAATTACACAACGACAGCTCAGCTATGCGAGAATCGGAAGCGTAGAAACCCTAGCGAATTAGATAAACCAGCACATTTCAGATCTGAGAGATCTAGAAAACAAAAAACAAAACGGAGACGGAAGCAGAATCGAACCTGACGGCGCCGTTTTGGTGAGGTGAAGACGAACGCGAAACGCTGCGACGGATCTGATTTTGACGACGGTGGTGAAGGAGCTGTGTGTTCGTGTGTATCTCTCTCGCCCCAGAAAATGTAGAGAGAGAGAGAGAGAGAGAGAGAGTTGGAGAGAGAAGGCAAGATGAAGAAGTCGGGGGGTTATTTATAGAAAATGTAAAGTCGTTTTGGGTTTTGACTCGCCGTGATTTTTTTTTTGTTCTCTGTAAATTCTCTGTCGATTTCACTGCCACGTGTCCTCGTAGAAAGTGGAGGACCTAGTGTGTTTGAGAAAATATCTGATCGGGACTAAAATGCAATAATGAGAAAGTTCATGGGAGGAGCCTCTACCTACCTCTTCCTATGCAAGTAATGTTACATTCTCTTCTTGGTTAGAGATCTTAAGTTGAGTACTGAAATATTTATGAGTTATTTTGATGGTTTTCGGCTGATCATATGTGTTGAAGAAGATAATAAATTATGTTATTATTGAGATATTGAGATATTTTGTGAGTCTCGTGTGTACAATATTTATTTTGAGAATTTTAACTAATCATATGTTGAGAATTTGAGAATCAGTAATTTATGAATGACGTATTTCACTACCAATCATATCTATTTAAACGATTTTCAAAAGTTATGACTAATCATATGTCGAGATTCTTTTATAAATGAATGATGTGCAATATTTCATCTGTTTTCGACCGATCTCAGATAGGGTTGAAGTCTTTTGCCAAACTATTTATAAACATTATTTCAATAGCTTCCGAATTCCAATGAATCATCGTGACAGATCTACAACATAATTTTTGGTAGTGTGATGCCCAACTTTCTTATTTTTGGTGTCACAATAGTGATAAAATACAATGTAGATAAGTAGATAGTATAGCATCTCTTTAGGCATTTCAAGGAGCCCATTCCAACAACCAGAAACCGCTACAAGGGCCATGGGTAACTAGGTGGCTGGCCGCCCCGTTGGGGCGGTGTTATCATAACTATTTTATTAGGCAAATTAGGAAATATTGAAATGTAAACAATATATGAGATGAAAGTTCTTAGATTGTGTCTAGAACTCTCATAAACGTAATATGAAAAGTTCGTACTTAATACAATATGAATAAGAAACTAAATTCTTTTATCTATAAACTATAATATGAAAAGTTTGTACTAAAAAGAATATGAATAAAAAACAATTTTATCTAATCTATAATTCAATTTGAGTTCTTTACATACACCGAGTCTTTAGTCATTGAATAAGAACATCGGCTTTCCCTTTGGCCAACCCGTTGTCTTCTTTGGTTGTGATGCAGCATGGGCCTCTTGTTTGTATTTTCTGTAAACATCAACATGACATGTTCATCAAATACTCGAGATCAAACCAACATCTAAGCATACAATGCTGTCAATGGACAAAAAAAATAATTATTTTAAAATAAGACGAACCTTTTTCGTCTAGATCCTCTTGGATTCTTTGGATCTGGGTCAGAATTGATATTAACCTCTTGGATAACTATTCTGAATGCCACTTTTGTTATCATTGTAATGGACATTCTGAACATTTCCACCATTCCTATGCCCTTACCCTTTGCAGGGCCCAGCCATGTGCTATTAAGCTCCCTGATCTCGAGCTGAACACTTTCCAACAGTGGTGGAGGCGGTGGTGGGGTAAACGGTGATGGAGGCAGGGCAGGAGTATGTGGTGATGCAGGGCGTGGCGGTCCATCTAAAATGATGACATCCGTTGGAATTAGTTCTAGTATTTCATTTTCAAGGATCACATAATTGGTGTTCTGTTCCAACAATGCACCTAAACATGAAACTGTAATTAATACGTATATTAGCAGAAAAAATACAAAGTAGAACACTGCATCCAAAAGAGCACTAACTGTTTGAAATCAATAAAAAAAACAGAAATCGAAAGACTTGAATCTTAGGGAAGTTGCGAATTGATCACCAGATTCAAAGAGAGAGCATGGGCAAAGAAGTGATCGCGGGAAGGGAGGTTGTGGAGGGAAATTGAAGCGTCGGAAGCCGAAACTACATTATAAAAATTTCATTGTAGAAGAGAGATCAGAGATGTGAGAGATTCAAAATGAAAAACTGAGAAATTAATAAGAGAGATAGAGATATTTACTTTGATTATTACCTTACTCCAATTGGGTTGGGCGAGAGAGGCCCATCGATGATGATGTTGATGGACCGGCAGCGTCGGAGATCAGAGATGAAGAAGTAATCCCTCCTCCATAGGTCGATCACTGTTAGAAACAATGAACCCAGTTAGATCCAAATAAATTTAGAGAGAAAAAATAAACTCAACAAAATTTAGAGAGAAAAAGGAAAACCGATTGAAAACCCTGACCTTGGAAATCCGAGCTTTAATGGTGATGAGACTGTAAGCTTTGAATGATCAGAAGAAAGCCATAGCCAAAACTACTAATGCACCATAGCCAGATTAGAATTGGAGCAAGTATGTTTTATTTTCCAAACATATTGGTGTTGTCGCCGGCAACATGCTTGGCAGATGAGTGAGAGGGAAAAAAATCTAAAGAACCAATGGAATACATATGAGAGATGAAAGAAATTGTGTATGTGTATATGTATGTATAGAGAAATTAGTGCTACAAAGTTAGAGAAAAATATGAAACCATATATATCCACAGCAATTGCAGTAGTGTTAAAATGTGTATATTGTAATAAAAAATACAAAGTGTTATATATCTTGCAACACATCCTTATACACAATATTTTTTGTACAATTATTAGGGATGCCGTCACCATTATTTATAAAAATTTTAAGGCCTTTCTTTGACGTAACTCTAGATAGTGCTACATATAATTGTCTGTGAGTAAAAACTGGTTCTGACAAATATATTCCTACTTGGTTTAATGACTGCCCTTGACTCTTGTTTATCGTCATTGCGTAACATGGTCTGACAGGAAACTGACGTCTTTTAAACGTAAATGGCCATTTAGTTTCCGTGGCATATAATACTATCCTTGGAATATGAACTTTGTCTCCCATGTTGTTTCCTGTAAGTATTTTTGCCTCAATTAGTCTTTCAAACAGCTTTGTCACAATCAACCTTGTACCGTTACACAAACCACGTATCTGATCTAAATTTCTTAATAACATAATAGGCATGCCAATTTTCAATATAAGTTCATGTGTAGGCAATCCGCTGAATTCAAGCTTATTCAAAAATTCCATGGGATATAAAAGATTGATATTATCGCTATTACCTGAATTGTATGAAATTGAATCCGAACTAAAATATGATTTTTTATCGCCGGGCAATAATTTAATTGCATAATTATTTATTTCATGAACAATTATATTTTTTGGAGTCACAATAGCACGTTCTCTTAAATAATTTGTATCACTATATTTGCTTAAAAAATTGGGATAGGTTGCTTGGAAAATTGATTCTATAGGATGAATAGTAGGATCAGTGAGTAATTCCTCTGGTATATCAATCCATTTTACATCGGGATTCAGCTGTAGGAAATTTTGATTCTAATTGACCTTCTCCAATTTGTAGTATCCATTCAGCAAAATCTTTAATTTCATTTTTTTCTACATTGCTTAAACCAACTGTCGACAATCTCATATTTTCAGTTAAATGAAACACTGTAATGGTAGGCCACAAATATGAATTATTAAATGATGCCTGAATGACTTGTTCTTTGCTACCAACTTGTATGACTGGCAACGTCTGTCTAAAATCTCCACCGAATAGAATAGTCTTTCCTCCAAATGGTTCTTCTTTTTTTGACAAAATATCACGCAATGTTCTATCTACTGATTCAATACACCATTTATTGCACATAGGAGCTTCATCCCAAACAATTAATTCAGCATTTTCAATTAAATTAGAAAGATTGGTTTGTTTATTTATATTACAATTTGAATCTTTATCTATAATTGGTTTTATTTTGAAACGTGAATGAGCTGTTCTGCCAATCGGAAGTAATAATGAAGCAATGCCTGATGAAGCAACTGCCAAAACAATTTTGCCTTCAGATCTCAATCTAAAAATTATAGTATTCCATAAAAAAGTTTTTCCTGTGCCTCCGCTACCATGAACAAAGAATGATCTTGGGTTCTTTTGTTCGACAGCTTTGATCACCTCATTGTATATCATTTTTTGACTATTATTTAGTTTAGTGATTAGGTCGGAATGTTTTTGTTTTAGCACTTCACAATCAAAATCTAATTCTTCTCTAATGAGCCTATTATCAAGTTGATGTATTTGTTGTGTCTTTGGCATTGGTAATTGATGATCTTTTAAAGTACTGGACGACATGTTAAACAATTTTTCAAGTTCACATAAAACAGCATTTTTTAATTCATCATTAGGTATGGTAAGATTTTGCATATTAAAATTTAATTTCATTTTGTGTACTATATCATCAGACATGCTAATCCAATATGTATCAAGTAAAGCTCGAGGATCTGAGACATTACAAAATAAAATAATCATAACGAATAGATAACGAATTTGAGAAGAAGTGGTAGTAACAGTAGATTCCAACAATGCTTCTATCCATTCTTTATCATCACCTAGCAATCCTAAGGCTCGACAGGTTTCTTGATACGTAGAGTATATTACACCATTGACTGTTTTTATTGAATCAAAATTGGTACATCCTTTTTGAATATTTAAAAGTATTCTAAGATAATACAATTCACCTGCAATTGGTGGCACATGTGCTATTCTACCGAGTACGCGATATTGTTTCCTTGGGGTCCATAATTTCTTATTATCATTCCAAACAAATTTAGTGGGAAATTGAGTATATGTTAATTTCTTTGCCTTCTTATAAGTCTTGTTTGCTTGAAACCAAGCAGTTAGCATAGTAATTTCTATATTCGGATTATTTAACACATTTTGAAGAGAATTAGTTTGATGAAAACAAATAGTTTGTTCTTTGGGCAAATGAATTTTTAAATATTGAACTGCAGGAAATCTAGAATGAATGGAAAATTCAAATAAACGCCATACGGACTCATGAGGAGTTAAATATCGACAATTGAGATAATTTTGGATCTCATCGTTTATATTGTCACGAACTAACACGCGAGCTCTATCGGGTCCTTTATTTATATACTTGAATAGATATTTTATTAACATAGATTGAGAACACGATTCAACATTTATATGAGCATTATATCTCAACAACAAATTAGCATTGTAAGGAACAACATAATTATTACTAACATGAACTCCCTTTTTAATTACAAAACGTGATTCATCATCGCGACGTCTATACTGGGGAGCCTTAATTGCTTGAAAAATCGTGTCAGTAATAAATGGTTTTGGAAAATATTTTGTACATTGTTTATCTCGCATGCATGGAGAATTCAAATTAAGTTGACCGCAAGGACCATGAATCATGAATTGACTAACTATTTCAAATAACTGAGGGTTAACATTTTTATCGGGTAATTCTGCTGATATTATGGAATCTACATCATTTGCTGTATAACATTTGTATTTATGTTTAAGCCAAAATAATATATGAGCATGGGGCAACCCTCGCTTTTGGAACTCGATTGTACACACATGAGCATGAACTTCTCCAAAGGGTTTTCCAGATTTAATATAAGCAATCATATCATCTACTTTTATCTTAAAAATTCGACAAACAATATCAGGACGATCTTCTGGTTTGTAACCAGGTTTTTTTTCAAAATATCTTAAAATTTCTGGCCATTTCACATTGCATGTGAAAGTAATGAACAAATCGGGATTACCATATTCTCTACAAATTGTCATTGCATCTTGATAATTATTTATCATATCTCTTGGACTCCCCGTGTGAGAACCAGGAAGAAAAACTTTTTTCCCGACATCAGAACCTTGGACAATTCCATTCGAAACAAATGTAGATATATTATTCCATGTTTCACATCTTAATTCTGGTTGATGATGTCTTATATAATCTAGACGATTTTCTTCAACAGTTGCATATATATCGACTAAATATTGTTGAAATAATCTTCCACCTTTTAGCAAAGTACTCGATTCATTTTCTCTATCATGAATTTGGTAACACACAAATTTGTTCATTGTTAATTTTCTATCTCGATTCCCAACATTGTTTGCAATTGATTTTAATTTCATATTAATTTTAAATCCATCCTCTCCATATGGAAAAAGAAGTGGATACTGCAATGACATTAACTTCGGATGAATTTTAGATATTCGTTTAAACAATCCTTCATTTGATTTAATAATTATATCTCTATTAGAATTAAATTCTCCTACATCTCCCACAATTAATCCACCAATTTCAGAAACAGAAGGTAATTCATATTGTTTGCTATTAGTCTTTTCCCGATCAAGTATAGTCACATCTAAATTAGCTAATGATTGATTCTCAAAATCATCTCTCACAGATCGATACACTTTGGTTAATTCATTACACTGATCTAACAATTCTACCAATCTTTTTACAATATCATAATCAATCTTGGTATTTGCCTTATTTGGATCAATAGCGATTATTCGGTTTGAAATTTCATTTTGAGTATCGTATACATATAATTGAGCGTATTTAGGAGATTCTCCTTCTGGAGGTAAAATAGAACCCATCAAATGATGAACTTGTCCGCATATTTTAAAGACATAAGGAGCTCCTCCATTATTAATGGTATAATCAATTTTAGCTCCCATAGAATTAAAAGCAAACATGGAATTATAAACTCTAATATTATCACGAAATAATACACTTTTTCGACCATTATTTGGATTCAACAATTCATCAAGAAATATAGGAGTTTCATATGACATTGGAAGTTGGACTTGGTCTTTTTCACAACAATGAGTATATATGAATTGATTTTTTTCTTTTTTTTTTCAATGCTTCAGTTGACCAAAATAGAGCAGTGCAATAACTGCATGTGTAAGTATTGTCACCAGCATCGTTATACTGCACGATGCAACCTGCAATAACAGTTATCAAAATTTGTATTAGATTCTTGACAACTAATAATGAAAATGTGATGAATGATTAATAGACCAATGATTAATAATTGAAAATACTATCCCTCACCTTCATGGCTTCTCTGATAGGATGCTTGCCCAAAATCAGTCCCTTGAAGACTTACATTCGATGGAGAAAATGATCAGCTCAACAGACCAATGCAAAACTCAGAAATCGATAAAGCAATAATATATGTAAAAGAATCCTAGCAATCAATACTGATGGCAGAAAATGGTTGCACGCTCACAAAGTTTTGGTTCTTAAAATAATAAACTAATATTAGAAGGATGCTGGATATACTGTTGTGGCTCTTAAAAGAAAACGATCTGACAAACAACTACACTTGCATGCCCGAACATATTACTAATCAAATTACTCCATATTTCAAATACGGCATACTAATCAAAGTCCTCTCTTACAGCTATAATATCAATATGCATAAAAATGGCAACAATAAAACAATGTGACTTAATCCATACACTAATTGAAGTAAATGGGATGAAGTCTCATTTGCACCGAGTGACCCGGTTAAGGAATAGTGTTTCAAGTTCATCATGGAGCCACTACTACATAAGATGAACGTTGCAGAAAACAGAGAGTATAGCAGGATCAAACTCACAACCAAAAACTCCATCTTGAATATATTAGCTAGCAGAGAGGAGATTGTATAATATAGTGATTTCAACTGAGGCTGCTATCAAACTAATTTATAGAGGATGGAATGATTTAGAAAACACTGGTTCACTTGATTTCTTCTATAGAACGACTAAAACGACTATTATTTTATAGGTAGGGCAACTCCAAGTTAGCCCCAACGGGAATTCTAAAGATTTGGAACATATAAATCTGAGAATACCCGTTGGATCAATTGTCCCCACCAGCTCATGCACACATAACAACATCTTCATCATAGCACGAATAAATATTATATTAACAGTTATAGGTACTAAAAAACCTTTTCTGAAAACAAAAAGAACTCAAAACTGGAAATAAATGCCGAACACACTTGAACATTTAACTCACATAAACATACAACTCTCATAATAGAAACAACATATCACTAAGAAAATGCATAACTTTTTTGATTGTTGGAAATAGTTGCAGCGATATCCATACTATCGATTGATCAATGATGAAATGATTATACTGCAGAATAAAGTAGTACATGCATAAATACCTGATATAACTCTATCAACATCTTCATCTTCACTGCTGTACTCTTCTAACGTCTGTTGACACGCTGGAAAGCAACAAAAACAAATGCAAGTGAATGATAGAAACGATGTGCATCATTGAATCTAATATTAATCTCATCATCATCCTTGTAGCTCATTTCAAATTACATGTCAAAAAATAAAAAAACAGAGACCTCAACTTAAATGACATCACGCCTGTAAATCAATAAAATTCTTCATTGAAAACCAGTAAAAGGGAAAAAAACTGAAACTGAAACAAAATCGAAACGAAAACAAAAAGTGTTACACAATATGGTAATCCTATACTCGCAGTCTCAAACAAATGATTACATGTATAAACAAAGAAAATTAAATATAAGTATTTCATTTCAGATCTAAAAATCTGAACTAATTAAAAAGAAGATGATTATATACTTGTTGAGTGTCAAACAATTATATTACACGAATGAATGTATATGTAAAATGGGATCAGATCCAACATTTATATCTCACTATCAATAACTAATTTTGAGCAAAAAGAGTAAGCCCATGATTCAAATAAGAGAGAACTCCACCCATGATCAGACCATAAAAATATAAAAATATCAAAACGATCAAAGCAACCGTATGTGCCTAATCTTGAAAAACCATCAGTAGAGATACCAAATTTAAAAGCATATAGATAAAACATATTTGTGCAATACATTTTAAACCAAGAACAATTCATAGAAATATATTGTATACAAACATATAAAAATGAAGGAAACTTTCTACCAATGCACCATACAATTAGGTTAGCTGACTGATTCTTATGTACACCATAAAGATATTCATTGGACTAAAAATAACTCCAAGATCACCTAATTTGCCTTCATCGCTTGCAGACACCTGGTTCAGTGCCGTTGCTCTCTGAAAGCGGCGTCTCTTAGATGTTGAACATTGTTTCTCCGATGAACTTGCTGAAAAATAATCCAAAGTTGCTCGGGGACCATCCGCTCCAGTCACAGAGGTACAGTTTCTTTTTAGCGGCATATCTAAAAAAGCAATTTAACTAATCAAAACCAATTACTATAATGATTACAAATATCATCCACAATATATCACGTAAAACAACTTGGTTAACAAAAACACGGATCCGAGTGTCGATGAGAAACTACAAACGACTGAGACAAATGCCAGAGAGACAACAGCAGTGCTAAACAGAACACAATTTTATGCATATAACAAATAAAATCTGCAAAATTTACAGGAAAATTTCAAATAGCGACAAAATATATCAATAACCAACCATCAATATATCAAATAATAAACATTTAGACAAAGAAATCTGAAAACACAAACACCAAAAAAAGGAACCGATCAGATACACAGTTTGATATAAAAATAATATACACCAGACACCGAAATCATCAAAAGAAACCATTACAACCAAAGCAATTTTTTTATGTACAAAATCCAACACATTAGCTAATTTCTATAAAATACATCAACTTCTAGAAACAACCAATAAAATTCACAATATATGGTTAAAAGTTAAACTGTACAGTATACCTCAACCAAGTTACTTATTTTTTTAAAAAGTCTGTTCAGGGTCTTCAGATGGCTGCAGGCAAACCATGAAAGTACACGAATTCAGTAAAGAATCTGTCCAGGCAGTCTATCCAAATAAAGTAATGTGTTGGAACTCAAAACCCTATTTCTATTTTACATGCATCAACAAACCTGTGTTGGAAGTCAAAACGTAACAATGTGTTGCAAAACACGACTCCTAAAGCAATATAAGACCTGAAGAAATTAAAAACTAAACATAATGCTTATCAAAACTCGAAGTAGATGCTAAACAATGATTATCAGTAATTCAATTAACTTAAATTTAAATTGATGCATATTATCCGTGATCAATGACAAAGCCGAAAACAAACACTAATCAATCACAGGATCAAAATAGGAAACTCAAAACCTCCAAACAAACAAACACTGAACCTCAGCTGGTATTATCAAAAAAAGTTAATCATAAGCTATTCTAAACCACCTAGATCATAAGGCTGTGACCATCTAGGTGTATATATTGAAATGAGACATAGATCCTGTGTTGTAAATATACCTTACCCTGGATCCAGACATTACGGTGAAACCCTGTTCGTAAACCAAAAACACAGGGCAGAGGAGAGGAATAAATTTAAGCTAGATGGTCATGAAAGAGTTGAATATCGTTGATTAACAGTAAAGACTATTTTGTAGAACAGCATAGGCCGAAAGAGATAACAGGTGAAAGTAGCGATCATTCCCGATATCAGCACTTTATTGCCATGAAATAAAGAAAATTATTTCAGAACTTTTAGCTTTGAATTCACTTTGTGCATGGATGATCCCATTCATAAGAATATATGAACAAAGTGAAAAGGGAAACCCCGTACAGTTTATCCACACTTTCAAAAATGCAATTAACCATACACAAAGTGTATTCAATCAAGTTGCTTTATTGCCATGAAATAAAGAATATTATTTCAGAACTTTTAGCTTTGAATTCACTTTGTGCATGGATGATCTCATTCATAAGAATATATATCCTATACTTGCTTACTGGTGATAATTAAATAATAAGACCGGTGTTAATGCTGCAATGATTCCGGAGCCAGTTCCTTTGGGACAGCTTCTTAGGCTGCCATTCTTGGAGGCTTATGGTGTTTACCAGAAGAAAATGAAACCTCAATGGCAGTCAGATAGGAGAAATGAAACCCGTTTAGACCTTGGGTTAGAGTCATCAAGTAGAAGTAGAAGACCCTCCAATTTTGATTTTGTAAGCGAGGATACTGCAATATTTGGTGGCTAGCTCTTGATTCCCCAATTATTCACACTATGCAGTCTCATCCTCTCATTTTTCTCAAGTCATAGTCTTACGCAGAAACATGAACAGGGTTTTTACAAAGAAATCTACATATGCAACATCGATTAGCGAAAGTATTGCAGGAATATGACGAAATGGGGCATAGTGTGGTTATAGGCTTCCTAAACCCAATCTGCTCATTCTTTATATCACATTTCGTCTCTTCAATTTCTTATGCTCTAACGTTTCACTTACTTAAACCCTACTTCTATTTAAAAACTGAATTTTCATGTTAATGCTCAATCATGTTCAACTCTCATTAGAGATGATTACAAAGATCAGACCATGCAACATCCAACGCGGGTATCCCACACATGTAACCAATGCTCATGTTTAAGAATTTCTCTCCCTGGAAGATGTTGAATTTTGTAATCCACTTTGAGTTTGCTGTAAAGCAAACTCTGTTTTCTCCTCTCTCTCGAAAACATATGATCATGCTTAAACATGATTTCTGTCTCATATTCCAGATGCAAGTGTGTAACACAACCCACTATAAGCAAAATGCTTCCTAAATTCCAAGGCTCCATAGCAGAATAAGCACTTCAAGTCTCAAATTCCTTTCCATACTTTCAAATAACAAAAATCAGATAAGCCTAAGTTCTTGTTTTCACTTACTAACTCTTCATGTCAAACACTCAAATACATAAGTGCTAAGAAGCAACAAAACCATAGCAGCCCCTAAACACTAAATCACAACAAAATATACACACTTTATAACAACAAAGAACAATGCACATAAAAATTTAAGCTTTACAGCGCTATAAACTTGCGATGTATCTTATTAACTTCCGAGTTTTATGCTAAAGTCAGTGTATCCTTTGTTGTTACAGCGCTAAACCGAAGAAGAAAACCTCATCCAAACTAAACCAAAGAACCCAAGCAGATAAAAAAACTAATTGATCGTTTCATACATAGCCAATCAGATTATTAATGATCTACATGAATGTTGAATGTGATAGATGAGGTTTTTACATACAGCAAATAAAAATCATTAATGATCTGGTTGTGAAACGAAGGAAGATGCAGGTGAAACTATGTATAGACAACCCTAAACTATAGATCAGATTGGATTTCTAAGACTTCTAATTGTCAAAACCCTAAACTTCATAGCTAAGACTTCTAATTCGTCAGAACCCAAAAAGCAGACCACCGAAATTAAATTTGAGCTCATCAAACAGAATCGAATTGAAGATTACCGACCTTATTCAATCAGTGAGAAGATGGCAAGCAAAAGCCGAACCTCACGAACCCAAACGATGCAACGAACCCAGACAAATCTAATAAATAGCAACTGATAATAAAATCAATAAAGCACAGCAAGTCAGCCATCTTTCTTTGTCTTCTTTCTTATCTTCCAAAACATTATTCTTCAACTCGGTTCACCCTTCACCAGATGTGAAACGGATGTCTTACTACTTGTAAACCACTTATTATTGGTATCAGCATCACACAAAAACTAAAGTAGGTGAAAATCCACAACTCAGATGCAAACAATAATACCTATAATAGTGATAATAATATTGATAACATATATGACATATACAGACGACTGCCTAGGATGTGAGAAGGAGGATAGACATGTATGTATGTGCTGTTTGAAGGGTCCAATAGTACCCGAAGAAAGAAAGAAAATAAAAATTAAACAAACAGAAACCATTGTGTGCACATGATGGCTGATAATCTGTATAAATTCTTAAGACATGAGAGCACAAAATCACCTTTGTTCAGTTAGCGTAGAAGTATGTCAGTTATGAGTGATGAGAGAGAGTCAGGAGGTATAGGAGAGAACCTCGTAGGAGAGAACCTCGCACGATTGGCACGTTCAAGGGGAAATTAGCAAAAGGGCATTACTGTTCGCCGGAGATGAAGGTGGAGGCAGACCTTCAAAGGCAAGAGAGAGGGAGATCGAGGGACGGTAGCCAAGATCGGAGAGAGAGAGGGAGTCGAAGATCGGAGCTTGAGCTGCGTTTAAAGAAGAAGGAGAAGAAGAGTCAGTGACGAAAGCAGCGCAGTTTGGATTTGGTTTGGGTTGTTTGTTGTTGTTGGGACGGTAGCCGAGATCGGAGAGAGAGAGGGAGTCGAAGATGAGGATAGAGGCTGACAAACTGAGAGAGAGATGGATGATATATCTCCTTTATCCGAAACAGCCACACGCTCGCAAATTTCCAGACGAAAACGCCCCCTATGAATAGTGCAACAGTGATTCACGTTGTTTGTACAGGGAAACTCATGAATGTTATATAGGTAATGGCAAAGGCCATCTTCCATCCTAGTCTAGTTCGATGATTCTCGGGTGAACTGGGTTCTCGGCTTACGTATTTACACTTGGTCTCTGTGATCATGCTTCTGTGAATAAGCAGGAGACCACACAAAGATTCTCAATAAGAGGTCAAAGATATGAGATAACAAATGTTGCATTCATCTAAAGTTGGGAACATAACAACAAACCTAGAGTAACAAGTATTGAATTCACGAATAAATATTACACTGATCCAACTACCTAGCCATCTCCTTAGCCATAATATCCTTCACCAAGTCTAATATACGAAAATAATCATAGAACAGAGAAGACTCCTTCCCCTCGAGCCCATCCCTGTGATGCCTGTTGCTACCAGCAAGGTTGTTACAGGGGCTACCACCGATGACAAGATCAAACCCGCCAAAGGTACCAATGTAATGCTTTAAGCGGTCCTCATTCAACCCCCGGACATCATCAAGGTGATGCAGGTTCCCTTTCTGGTTGGTTTGTTCCCACCAAGTCCTCACGACGGTTCTGCTCACTTCCGAAAGCTCAACAGATACTACATTCTTCATCCGAATGCCGAGCCGGTGAAGGGCTATCTCTGCCCCGCCGATCCCAGAGAAAAGGGAGAGGACGTTGATGCCATTGGGGAAACGTTCCTTCAACGTAGAGAGATGATAGGCTACTGTGTCAACCTGCAGTAAGTTGAACTCATTAGCAAAGTTCTATTAACTTATAGTAGACGAGTGATTTTAGTTTGAAAATCTACTAGGATGATAAAAGGTTATCTATAGCTCATTTATATGGAAACACTGATACATTAGATATCATGCTACTTGAGACATTAAACAACAAAAGTAAATGCAACTTTTTGAGACATTTATATTTATCAGAAGATATAGCTTGCACTGTACAATAGGGAATATAAAGTGCCAATGATTCCATATACAAAACTTCAATAGCATACAATATCTCACATAAAAAGTAGGATTTTTAATTCAAGATGCTGGGGGAAAATCTATGGCAGGGTTGACATAAGAAGTCTAATTAATAGAAAAGTTGAAAAACATAGATTTTTCAAGTATAGAGTGATCAATTGACATATCTCACAGGAGAATAAAAATGAGACTGTAAATGCAAAAAAAAAAAAAAAAACAGAATTTTACCTGGAATGAATTACCGAGCGACTTGTAGCGATCTGTCCTACTTATTCCTCTTGTATGGTTCCTCGGAAACCCCAAAAGAGATTCCACTTCATCAGGCTCCAGTGGGGCAACCTTATTCTTTCCGACCCATACAAGATTCCACTTGCGACATTCATGCAGCACATATCGCCGAACATTTTCAGGTGGAATCTCATCCTCATTGTAGTTCTTAAGAGCCATCCTGACCCTCTCACTCAACTTTGCACTAGCAATGCAAGTCTGTAGACAATTGAACTTTGTACGCTCATCCCAACTAGGCCACCATCTCCTTGCCATGGGAAATGCATCAAATATAGTCTGAGGTGGAATGGGAATAAGAGGAAACCTGCCCTCGATTGGAAGATTATGAACATAACCTCTTTTTCTTTGGGCAGCACAGAAGAACTTGGAATCCACAAATTCGGGTTCAATGTCATATAGAAAGCGAGAGATTGTGCTCCAAACCCCTTTAGGTGTCAATGCCACATTCTCGTAGTAGAAGTAAGGAGGTCCCGTGGCTGCCTCCGGAAGAGGCCTATGAATTCGACAAGGATGATTTGGAGTCCCAAAGCCAATCATTGGATTTGGGAGATGAAGTGCATTATCCTCTTCCATGATCCCATTTCTCATCCCCGCCATCTTTTTTCTTCTCAACAAGTTATTGTCACATAGTTTCCTCTTCTTTTTGTCATCAATGTGAAGACATCTAGGCTGTAAACATACAATCAGCAATCACAATCTACCTAGCAAGGCATGAATTGATAAATTTGATTCTTTAGAGAAGTTAATAGTTGTATAATAAACGAAGAAAAGATAAATAATACCTTCTCTTCAAGGGGATAATTGGAATCTTCTGCCTTTGAAAACTGAGCAGCTGAGATGAAGTCAGTCAGATCGACGAGGGATGAGTCCACACCTGCAATATTTGAAAGAGAGAAACTAAGGAAGGCACTCAGGTACAACAACATATAATTTTGTAAAAATAAATATACGGGGATTGACAGATAGCATCACCAACTAACTGAACTAGATGATCCAGAAACTTAGTAAACCAGGTTCAATTTCCTACAAAATACATACTATAGGTATTTATGGTCTCCAATCACTGGCACTCATATGGTATGAAAAACATCATCCTGGTATATACATCCAGGTGGACTACACATGTTAAGTCATATGATTGTGATCCTAACTATGCATATACATATATTTAGGCAGCCTTGAAGATGATATTTAGACTCTACACAAATAAGTTCTATTTCTTCTTCTGGTGCATGATTTAGATCACAAGATAAACCTAAAGTAGCAGTTTACAGAATACCAACAGTTCCATCAAACGAAAAGAAAGCTGTACTGGTAATGCTTAAAAGCTATATAAGATTCTGCAGACTTGAAACATGAAAGTCATACCGCATCTTTCTATGGCAAGTGAAGCCTCAATTTCTGTGTACCCCATACTGACCAGGGCCATCACTTTTTTCCCTTCCTCAGTTGTGGGATTAATGATTTGCTGAAGACGAAGACGAAGAAGAAGAAAGATTATTTAAATTTCTACAAACACACATAACACATGTGAAATGGTGAATATTTTAAACGACATTGAAAAGTCCATACAACACAAATAGCCACTAGTTGGACGGAGAGCTACCTCATTGTCAGAGCTCTCGAGATCCGAAAATTCATCCAGAAAGCTCCCATCATAATCAGAAAAGGAAAGATCAGAATCAATTTGATTCGGCTGAGGAGGAAAGCTCTCAACTGGAGGAGAACTATGTTCCGGAGAATCCTCCTCCCCCTCCGGGGAATTTTCAAGAGCCTGCCACATAAAGCAAGGAATCAGAAGAATTCACATTCTGTCTCCTTTCATTCAAGTCATGAACATTCTTCAAGTTCAGTTATATTAGATCCAGGACACCCTGGGCTCACTCATCTTGCAAAAACACTAAATTGTATGTTCCAAAGTGACAACAATGCTCATAATCTGAATCATCTACTGGGAAGGCATTGGTAAATGAAACATGCTGAAACTTACGCTATATAAAAGGAGGCTTTCCAGAATAGAATCTGCATCTTCATCTCCTGGAGATATTATCAAAGCAATGGATTAAATAAGAGTAGGGTGAAAATGAAGGATTCTGAGCGTAAACTTGCACCAGGAATGAAATGATGCAGTCCTCTAAGAGTCTTACCATGCTTCTGAATAGCTTTAGAAACCAGTTTTTGGGAAAATCCCATGCTGATGAAATGATCAAAAACTTTGGTATTGGAAGGTCCTGTAGATGAGCACGCCTGTAGGAGGAAAAAGCAATTGCATGTTCAGAATGTAATATTTATTGTATCTTATCCAAATATTATGCTTACTTATACTGCCCACAGATACCTATCTTTGAGATTCTAGATTTCATTTGCTGCTTTCTCAGGCAAGGAGTAAAATTCAAAAAGAAATAATCTCTAGGCTAAAGAACATTACGACACCATATGAGGAAAGGAAAGTTTTGTGCACAGTACTTCTATAATGCTGGAATCACTATAAACAACAGTAATCACCTGATTTTCTAATATATGAATACTATAATAATAGTTACTTTAGTAAAGAATGGATCACTAGATGCAAAGAAAAAAAAAATCAATGTCACATCATTATACACAGTAAATTACGTTGAGATCAACAGAGAATTTCAACTAGGCTCAAAATCAGTTCATTCATCCCAAAACATTAGAATTGATGATCACACTAGATTCCTTTTACACTATAACTAATAATAAGCTCACATAAGTGATGAACAAGAACCACAGTAAATTCTGAAACAGTTGGTGAAAATGATTTACCTCGCCACATCCCACATTAACTGAAGACGATGATAAAGTGAAGTTATCAATCTCATCATCAGTATCCCAGTCAACATTACCATCTACCCCAGATGTATTTCCATCCTGGAGAAGTTATGTACAGGAATGAGGAAACAATAGTAATAAGTAAATGAACTAACAAAGACTACATGAAAAGAAATGAATATCAAATACTACTAAAATGAGAGGTACCATTTCTTTATAATGCTATGTTCAGCCACAGCAAAGGTCTTGAAGCTGTCCAAGAAGAACACAGAAGGAATAACCTACCAACCAAAGGAAAACTTCAATTATAAAGGCTGTATATACTTTAAACCTCTAACTTCAACACTCTTTGAAATAAACAAAAAGGAACATTTTCGTTCATTGCTACTTTAAATGAACCCATAAATGAGATTACTTTCCACCAACAGCAATGTCAAATTGACATCCAAACAGACATAACCTTATTTTGATTCAAGAAACTTGTAAAGGTCTCAGTAAATTAACAATCTTTAGTAAAATACAGATAGTCCTGAAGAGTAATTCATTAATCATGGTGCATGATCCTCTTCAATAGCACCAATGAGATGAAAAGGCTTTACTAATGCATGTGATACAAACCTATTGCATCTACATTACCTTAACACACAACAATACTAAGCTCAATTCCTCTTCTTTTCTCAATACGATAGAGTATGAATCCAACTAGGATTCTGGTACAAAGTGATCATTACATATATTACAGGTCAGAAATCGAAATCAAAACCCAAGTCCACATACCATTTCCATTCAACATTCAAACAAACAAAGCTATCTTACATTGAACCTTCTTGTTACCGCTGTTAAAAAGTGAAACTTGGAGAAACTTTACCTCCGGCGGCAATCTGATTCCGGGTGAATACGAGTATAATGCACTTCGTCTCCGTACAATGTTTTTTTTCTTGTACGGAGAGAAGGGAATCGAGCAAGCTACGCCGTTGAGGAAGAAGCAAACACAGACAAAGCTGTTGAATTAAGAAACCAATTTAGAGAGAGGGAGAGAGAAGATGAGCATCTCTAGATTATAAAGAGAGAAGAAACTGTTTTTGGGTTCAGTCCGTGAGAGAGAGAATCCATGGAACTTAAATCGTAAGTCTTCAAAGCTCAGAGACTCAGAGAGAGAGTTTAACCCAGACGCAGGACGACATGGTCTAGTTTCAAATACTCGCTCTCCCCAATAATATATTTTTTCTTATTTTCTATTTTTTGGTAATTATTTTAGAAAATAAATAATGATTTTTATTTTCATTCTATGATCAGAGTTTTCGATACAAACTGTGAGTGCTGTGAGTGAGAATAATTATTGTTTTTTTATTTAGCGGTGAATTTTGGATTTAGAATGAAAATAATAAATATGAAGACCACCTAACTGGATCACACTTATTGTGTGGTTTGGTGAGGTGGTATATGTGGTGAGATACAGAGAGAGTATGAGGGTATCATACTCTTTGAGAGAGTGTGGAGAAAAATTCTTTGTTTTTCTCCTTCTAATAAAGTCAGCTATGAAAATTCAAGATAAGATATAATATAGTGTTCCAGAGTATCAAAACTCTTAGTTTATGTTTTGTGAACGTGAAATAGCTGCACTATATAACTTCACACTCAAAGCGAAAAGAGGAGAAAGTAACGTTGTCAGAGTAATAATTGAGATATATAGCAGTACGGCTGGTATGCACCTGTTCAAGGGAAACAGGGGGTGGGTGAAATGTGTTCACCGGAGAACCTTTGGAAATATAAGGTTAAAATCTTTAACTATATGGTATATGGCTAAATTAAAGGTTCTATGATGAACACAAGTTCACCTTGAACCCCTTGTGAAAACGGTACAAAACCGTACTGATGGCTAAATTAGTCTGTGATTTTACCAGTCCACGACATGGAGGCGAGGCATAAACTTAAGTGATCACACATGGATAAGACTCATAAGACCAACGCTTCCTTCAAACCTTTAGAAGAGTCTCATCCTATCCCAAAACATTACTCAAATGAGATCACGAAACATCATAATACAACGCCTCCTACAAAGCTTTAAGGTCAGATTCGCATTGGTAGTGAAAATGATGTACACGGCCTTGAGATTATGCTCTAGAACCTCGGAAGTCCATGCACGCCTTCTATATAATGTTCATATCAAGCTAAATGGTCCTATGATTTTGATGAATAAAATGCAACATTTCTACACGTGATGCATTTCCCAAACCATTCTCTAGCTGGATGCTGGTGTCAACCAGCTTCAACAAACAGACCAAGGAAACAAAAGGCCAACGGGCTATAGCAAGCAATGGCTGTCAATTTGCCGAGTTACTAAGAATATTGAGCGGACAAATATATTAAGTTAACAATCTGGTACATACACAATTCACTAGTCAGGAGTAGTCGTGAGTTCATACTCTAATGTGCTGCACCCAAAAGCCTAATCAATAAGTACAGGGAGCTATATCAACAGATACAAACTAGATGTGTCCCTAACTTTGTCCATTAACACGAAGAACCATTACAATGCAACGGTCGGCAGCACACAAGTTTGAGACGGCGTGCTTTACCTAGGTACCTAGAAAAGGGCATTGTTTCTTGGCATGCTCTGGTACCAGTCTGGATACAAGCTCAAAAGTTGCTCCCTTCAACTCTGCACAGCATCATATATCAATATTATCATTCTAATCACACATCACTGACCCATACAAATGGAAATAGGGAACCAAAGAACAAACCTTGAGGCTTGAAGTTGAAGAGAGGAGGCAAAGGGCGTCCATTGGGGAGCCGAGTATTAGGATCACGGAGTTGATCAAAGAAAGGGTGCACACAAGCTTCAAGCTGTGAATATAAAAAGTAAACAAGCAATTAACCAGTTGACAAATTGACACAGAATGCAGAAACATAAGGGCCTGTGCCTCTAGAAACCATATCAATTGCAGAGAGCTCATAATGCATCGAAACAGTTCCATACCCATTACAAGTTTAAGATGAAGACTTCAGACTTTTAAACACATAGGATACTTACAGCAGTACACCTTAGACTAGGAGAATACTGAAGAAGTCTCGACACAAGATCTACTGCTTCTGGGGGCATGCGCTTGTGGAATATCTACAGATGAAACAGATGTATGTCAGCAAGGGAACCTAGAAACAGCAATAACAATCATTAGAGGAAAAGCACAACTGTCAGCAAGGAACCTAGAAACTCACTTTGTGCCACGGGTGAGCTTTGATCTGTGGGAACTTGAATTCTGTATAATTTGGGTTCATGCATTTGATTTCCTCACGAGTTGGGGTACCAAGTACCTAACAACAAAGAAAAGAAGAAGCTGATTAGTGGAAATGCCATAAGCTGATCTTTGGGTTGAAAAACTGATGATTATATCTGTCCACCACCCTGAAATCAAAGTTTACCTTGATAATCTCAACAAGCTGATCAACTCCACTCTCACCTGGGAAGAGAGGCTACAAAGGCAAAAATAGGAGTAAGGAAAAAAGAACTTCGCTAATGATCTCTCAAAAACTTTTAAAGCCATTATAAATTAATCAATAAGATCATCTACTATGTAGGCTACCTGTCCAAGAAGCAGTTCAGCCAGCACACAACCCACAGACCAGATGTCAATGGCAGTGGTGTATTCTGTTGCCCCAAATATGAGCTCAGGTGCTCGATAATAACGTGAACAAATATATGCTATATTTGGCTCTCCCTTCACCTGTCACGAATGACCAGAAGTTCAGTACGCTTTTCAAGCATATCTGTAGGCTTTTCATGCATACATCAGAAAATGAATCAAGACTTAAGCATCTGGGTTTCATAAGCATGAGCTGAACACTTGAACAGGAATACAAGTACAATAATGCATTGGGTTTTTGATTCATCTATGTTTTCTATATTGTTCTATCACCAAAGGATGCTCTATACTAATATATAAAACAATGAGAGAAGGGAATACCAGGACTTTTGCACTTCCAAAATCACACAGCTTGACTTGATGAGTATGGGGATTAACCTGACAAAACAGATTGTACAGTTAAATGCAGTCCATCATATGATGACATTCAGAAAAAGAGGGGAAGAACCAAAGAACAGAGAGGTTTTGGTACAAACCAAAAGATTCTGTGGCTTAATGTCCCTGTGGCATACTCCTATGCCTCCATGAATATATGCCAAAGCTCTACAGATCTGGCACAAACAAAAAGAAACAAAACGAAGTTACCAATAGAAGCCTAGACCATCTTTTCCTACATGTCATAAATGTTTGTTCATAGCCCTAACAATCAACATCTTTGTATTTCAAGATTGCTTACAGAAGTTAAGAACATCAAATAATGAGAGACTTAGACAAACAGTCATTGACACAAATCATCAAAAGAGGAGCCAAAGAGTAATATACCTGATACGTATAGAGTTTAACATATATCATTGGCATCCGCTGATTTGCCTTGCTGTAGTGTTTTGTCACCCGATAAACAGTCTCAGGTACATATTCAAGTACCAGATTGAGATACAGCTCATCCTTATCCGTGGTTGAAAAGAAGCAGTGCTTGAGCGCAACAACATTAGGATGATCAAGGAGGCGCATTGTTTGCAGCTCACGGTTCTTATATCTTTTGTCCTGCAAAACCTTCTTGATTGCAACGGTTTCTCCAGTTTCAAGGCACTTAGCCTGCAAAATAGAACAATCAAGGCATCACTAGCTTGTTAAGCAATAGTCAAGAAAGGGCAATGCTTCTATTACTACATCATGTTTTAATCCATATATAGGTAGTAACTATACTCGAGGAATTACCTGAAAAACAATACCAAACGAGCCCTGACCAACAACGCGCTCTGCCATATAACTTACAGTCTGCATTAAGAAAGGGAAATGATGAGTTGTGTCTAAAACATTTAGAAAACTAGCACTTCCGTTGATCAAGTTCTTCGCAGATTGCACTTGGGTTGGCTTAGCACCTATTTTGGAATGAGTAACCACAACGGCTTACAGAAAATACTGAATTCTGAGTTGTGAGGCTGTAATTTTTTAGCCTTTAAGGTTATACGCCTCCTTCTCGAGATTTACATCTTGAGCTTACATGTTAACAGAAGTGATATATTGTTAATGCCCACTACAGCAGTTCATGTTTAATGATTCCATAACCAAAATCATAATCTCAGTTACTTCTGTATTTAACTCCCATAATAAGAATATGGCACTTTCGATTTTCCCTGACTGACTTTTGTATCATAAATGAACTATATTCATCTAAACAACAGCAACTCAACGGTTACGAAAACTAATAAAAAAGTACCTGTTTAGGCTGACCATTTCGACCACCGATTGTAGTCACAATAATGTGGCCAGTTTCAGTTCCATTCCCATTCACAACAGCTGCTTCGATTTCCTAATACAAAATGTTTAAAAAAAATAAATTACCGTCAACAATTCAACTAAACACAAAAATACAACCTCCAAAATACAAATAACAACACTAACTAACACCGATTCTTCAGTTTTTACCTTCTCGTCCTTGATCTTCATCTCGTTAATTTCCTCCGGTAACTTATCAGCAAACCTCGCGTTATTACCGTTCGGATTTTCAACACTCGAAGCAGGCGGTACTGCTGGAGCTGCTGTACCAGCTGAAGCCATTGATCTCACCGCACTCGAACAACCAAAACGCCGTCGTTTCCAAATCCTACTAGAGCTTCACACAACCTAAATTCAAAACAAACAAAACAAAAAATTCAAAATCAGTAAAATACGAAACTGTAAGCAAAACGCAAAGATCAAACCAAAGCTGAAGCCGCTACTAAATTCACACCTGAATACAACCAGAACGTCGTCGTTTGCAGATTCTACCGGAGCTCACAGAGCTTCAACACCTGAATTCAAAACACAAAATATATATATATGCAAAATCAGAAAATATATATAACAGAAATAAAAAAAGTAAAACTGCGACACTGTGCAAAGTCCGCTCACATTTTACGAGCTCGGCGATCGGAGCTAAGCTTCGTAGCTCAGATAGAAGAGAGAGAGAGAAACCCTAGCGATTTTCTTGAGGCGATTAAAAAGTGAGGAGGGAGGGAGAGAGAGTGAGTGGAGTTTGTATTTTGTGATTTCAAGGAGGTTTTGACCGAGTGAAGACCACTCAGCTCTCTTTGGATGCTCTGTGTATTTCTGATTCTGTAGAGAGCGGGACCCAGCGGGTTTTATCAAATTTAGTTAAGAGGTAGTTGGAGTCCGTTTCATTTGACCCCGGCTTGTCCACGTGGCACTTTCTTAGGATAGTTTGACGTCAGCCGCGGAGAAAGAAATAAAGGTGGCAAAAATATGAATGAGAAGCTTTGGTTTGAAGTCGGAAAGAAGAAGAAGAGGAAGAAACTAAAGTTGAGTATGATGCTTAATGCTTTGTTTGATAATGTAATTTGATGATAAAAATCTGATCAGTTTGCTAATGTACTTTATCAAACAATCTTTAGTTTTGGTGCGTAATTCCTTAATTGTTATTATTTATGAAGGTTTGATTGTTCTTATTTAAGTGTTTATATAATTAGTACATCGAAACTTGAAGTATTGTATTTTTGTTTATTTAATTTTTGAAATTTAAACTTAAAGATCGTATTGACACCATATAAAAAAAGGAAGGTTGTTGGACCAATTGACCCAATTGGCTTTGTTTGATTAATAACTTTGGAATACACCCTAATATTAAGAGCAACTCCAACAAATCTGTCAAATCTGACTTGTGGAGTTGCAACAGTAACAAAAGACAAATGAGGAGTAACCCAACAGTTCAACCAAAACTACGTGGATGACAGTTTGATAGTCTACTGCCAAATTTGACAGACAAACCAATCCGTCAATTGATTTATTTGTTTTTCTTCTACTCTCTTCATTATCTCTCCATCTCAGTCTCTTTCTCTACTCTTTACAGATGCACAAATTGATTGCGATTGATTCCTCTCTCTTTTGTTTCACGATGCAGCTAATCTTATATGTGTAGAGGGTGAATATGGTTGTGCTTGGACAGACAAAAAATGACCATAGGTTTGTAGGTCTATTAACTAAGATGGACGAATTATCTCTTCTATAATTTATTTAGGATTTTCTTTTGCTTCCTTAGTATTATCCAAACGTTGAGGATTTGTGAGATTTTTTTAGTATTGGGGTTCTTTTTTGGTCATCTGATATGTTTAATTATTGGGTTGTGTTTTGTGTAGGGAAGTTGTGAGATAGATAGGGAGAAAACATTAACTTGTTAGAAGAGAGTGAAGCGAATTCGGGCTATCGTATTTTATGGGTTTGGGGATGTTCTTCGTGGTTTTATGGGTTTGAGATGTTCTTCCGGCTTTTGTTTTGATGTTAATAAAAAAAATATGAAGTTTTGACCTATCTGTTAGAGGACAAAGTTAACCATTTTGTCATTTGCCACATCATATGTCAAAACTCAAAATTCAAAATTGACAATTTGATTTGGCATAACCGTCGAGCTTGCTCTAAGCACCCTAAGTCTTCTTTTTAATTTTTTCAAAGTGGGCTGATCGAGCTTATCATAAACTCTGCATTGTTGGAAATAGTGATCTTATTATAATTAGAATTAATTTATGTAGATATGATAGGATTGTGTAAATATTTTTCTATTAGGATACCACTTGTAAAACTCTATTTAATCCCAAAATTGGGATGAATAAATTCATCGAATTCTCCATGAAATACTTTTGTACTTGGCATCAGAGTCAAATTCCTGGAATTTGAAAAACCCTGAATTGAATTGAAAATCCTGAACCACCACAAAATTTTGTTCTTCCACTGTATTTGAACCTAAAACTGAATTTTGAATTCTAAAAAACTTGAAGAGATGAAGAACGAAAATGTATTCGCCGATAACAATGGAGGAGCAATCATCGAAAACAACGAAGCAACAACAATTCACAATCATCAACACTATCACAACACCATTCAAGACAAATTTGTTTTTCCCATTGGCGAACTCTGAGCTGAAACAGACTATTCTAGTTTGTGTGGATTCATGAAGATCCATATTAAAGGATGGAACAAGCTTGCACTTCTTACCTAAAATCCCCCCGCCATTCCCTCCACCGAGTATCAAACATGGGTCATTGACAATGGCAAAGTGAAATGTTGGCTTGTTGAGAACATGTCCCCTGGATCAAGGAAGTGATACCTCTGATTGCCTACAGCTAAGGCAATATGAGATGCCTTGTACAAGACATACTATGATGAATCAGATGAAACCCAAATCTTTAAGCTTCATCACCTATGTAATACGAGGAAACAGAGTGGAAGACCTCTTTCAACATACTACAATGAACTTATAGAATGGTTGGATGAGATGGATCAACGCATGACACACTCTCAGGACACTATTGATGGAGTTGTAAATGAATCCTCATGTATGACCCGCCAACTAGTTTACATGTTTCTGATCGGACTTGATGCTGAATTCAGTTATATAAGTGAAAAACTCTCAAAGAGGGAATAAAAGTTGGATCTTGAGCAGACATATGCCCATGTCAGACGTTTCCAGAGCAACCGGGCTGCACTTTCTTCACCTCCATCTGAAGCCTCTGTCATGGCCACCTCCACTTCATCATCTAGTGCTTCCAATATAGCATAGTCTCAGTGACGTCAGGGTTCCCCTCCTGGTTTCTTTGGTCCTCCTCATTTTGGTGGAAAGCTAGGAGCCAAATTCCTAAATTTCACATGTACTCATTGTCAGGAGGTTGGTCATACAAAAGAACGGTGCTATAAACTCGTTGGATACCTTGAATGGTGGGATTTTACCCGGAGACCGCGCAAGAAGATCCCCAAAATGGTTGTAACCACCACTGAATTACTTGCACAACCATCTGCACTCATCGTCGAAACAAGTAACAGGGGTAATGCATCTTCTCTTACCACATTCTTTGCGAATAGATCTTGGATAATTGATACTGGTGCAATTATTCATATGATAAATAATCCTAGTGTAGGTGATACCATAAAACATATCTTTAACATGTTATCTCTACTGCTGATGATTCTTCTTCTTCTGTTTTTGGTGAAGGATCTATTCAACTCTCTCATAAATTATCTTGTGGTTTTTTCCTTGTTGTTTCTTCTCTATCATATAACATATTATCAGTAAGTCATATCACTAAAACCCTTTCTTGTTCTGTAACCTTGTATCTCAATTTCTATATTTTTCAGGACATTCTGACAAGGAAGATCATGGGTTATAATGTTAGAAGGGGGAAATTGTACTACCTGAAGTTGACAAGCAGGGGACAAATGCATATCAGTAAAGCTAACAGTACCAGTAGTCTGAATAAATCCAAAGAAGCGGTGTGGTTATAGCATCGTCGCATAGGCCATTTGAATTTTGGATATCTTAGGAAGTTTCAACCTCAGCTATTTTCAGTTGTTGATAAATGAGATTTTAAATGTGATGTTTGTGAACTGGCCAAGAGCCATCATATTACTTATTCTCCCAATTTGAATAAATGTTCTGTTCCTTTCATGAAAATTCATTCAGATGTTTGGGGTCCTGCAAGAACTTCTTCTCGTTCTAGATTTCGTTACTTTGTGACTTTTATTGATGAATGTACCAGAATGACTTGGGTCTCTTTAATAAAATGTAGAAGTGAAGTATATGCCAGATTTATTGAATTTCATAAGATGGTGGCAACCCAGTACCAGTAGCTGATTTGAGTCCTTCAATCTAAAAATGGTGGAGAGTAAGTGAATGGTGACATGTCTGCGTATTTGGGTGTCCACGAGATTAGGCACCAAACTTCCATTGCATATACTCCTCAACAAAATGGATTAGCTGAAAGAAAGAATTGACACTTGGTGGAAGTTGTCCGTGCTTCTCTGTTTGGTATGAATGTCCCTTGAAATCTATGAGGAGAAGCCATGTGTCATGTTGCATACTTGATCAATCGCACCCCCTCTCGTGTGATTGAGTTTCATAACCGGTATTAGAAGTTGCATGAGCTATTGAAGGCACCATCTTTGCCAAATTTGGAACCAAGAGTTTTTTGGTGTAATATGTATGTTCACATATACAAACAACTGCAAGGCAAGCTTGATCCATGTGCTGTGAAATGTGTCTTTGTTTGATACGCTGAATTCCATAAAGGTTATCGTTGCTATGACTTGTTCCTGAACAAGATGCATGTTTCTCTGGATGTCTCGTTCCATGAATCTAAACCTTATTACTCAGGGGGAGTTTCAGAGTCTTCCCTTCAAAGGGATAGAAGTATATGTGAAGGAAATCCTAAGAATTTGGAAGAATTTGAAGAATTGGAGAGCTTAGAGAGGAGACTTGAATTTGGAAATCGAACAAAATCTGCAGAAACCCAGTTCGATCTGTCGAACAATCCCCTTAATCGGTCAAACAATGGAACCAAAATGGGACAGAAGGTGACCTTCGACCCACCGAGCAACATCCTCGACCCGTCGAAGAATGGAATCGAAATGGGATAGAGTGCTTCCTTCGACCTGTCAAAGAATGGATCTGGAATGGGACAAAAGACTTCCTTCGATCCGTCGAGCAATACCCTTGACCCATCGAATACTGAAGCTAAAACGCCACAAATTGAAATCCAATCTCATGAAGACCCCCATTTTACTCTATCAATTGAAGAGTGTTCCCAAAATGTACTACCTGAGGTAAGTATTGATAACATTGAATTGGGTAGTATAGAAGTTAGTATGCCTAGGAAGTTTCAACGGGAAACAAAAGGGGTTTCAAATAAACAATATGAACCAACCTAAGAAGCCACAGCCAAATATCATATTGCTAGCTTTGTATCTCACCATAGGTTATCTGGATCACATGTACTTATTGTTAATCAATTATCTACAGTATCTATTCTCAGTAATGTGCATGGTGTCTTGGCGAATCCAAATTGGAAACAAGCTATGAATGAAGAATTGGGGGCCCTACAAATGAATGGAAGGTAGGAGATTGTTTTTGCATCACCTGGAAAGAAGACAGTTAGATATAGATGGGTGTATAAAGTGAAACTGAAGGCAGATAGAAGTATTGTTTGATATAAAGTATATCTGGTTGCGAAAGGCTACACCCAGTGATATGGAGTGGATTACTAAGAGACATTTGCCCCGATGGCAAAAATCAGTGTTGTACGCATTCTCATTGTCTTAGAAGCTCGACATGATTGGCCATTACATTAATTTGATGTAAAGAATGCTTTTTTGAATGAAGATCTAGAAGAATAAGTGTATATGGACATTTCTCCATGTGTCAATTGTAGGCCATGCGATGTTGGAAATGTGTATCGGCTGAAGAAGTCTTTGTATGGTTTGAAGCAATCTCCAAGAGCTTGATTTGGGAGATTTTCTGGAGCTATGGAGAAGTTTGGATATTGACAGAACAACTCTGATCATACCTTGTTCATCAAATGCAAGGGTGGTAAGATTACTACTCTGATTATATATATATGGATGATATGGTTATTACAGGTGATGATCCAGCTGAGATGGAGGATTTGAAGAAGTGTTTATCCCAAGAATTTGAAATGAATAATTTGGGTCCATTGAAATATTTCATGGGGATTAAAGTTGCAAGATCCAAGTTAGAAATCACCTTGTCACAATGGAAGTATGTGCTTCATCTCTTCGCTGAAACCAGAATGTTAGATTATAAACCTGCTAATACTCTCATTGAGATGAATTACAATTTAGAATTATGTCATGGTCAGGTTCCGACAAACAAATGCATGTATCAGAGGTTACTAGGGAGATTAATCTATTTGTTACACACAAGGCCTAACATTGCATATGTTGTAATTGTTGTTGGTCAGTTCATGCATGATCTTAGCGAAGAACATATGGATGTTGTAATGCGTATTCTCGAGTACTTGAAGTTTATGCCTGGTAAGGGCTTACTATTTTCTAAGAATTGTGAGTTTGGAGTCACAGGATATACTGATGCAAATTGGGCTGGTGATAAGACTAATAGGGTGTCTACTTCTAGATACTTTATATTTATTAGGGGAAGTTTAGTGACTTGGCGTAGTAAGAAGTAGAATGCGATTGCCCGCTCTAGTGTTGAAACTGAATACCGTGGAATGACAAATGCAGTATGTGAACTATTATGAATCATGAATGTATTGAAAGAGTTATGCTTCAAGCTTCATAAGGCCATGGATTTGCATTGTGACAATACTACTGCAATTGAGATAGCTCATAATCCTATATATTATGATAGAACTAAGAATGTGGAGATTGATTGACATTTCATCAAGGATAATCATAATAAAAAGATTATATATTTTCCCTTTGTAGCTTTTGAAGAGCAATTGGCGGATGTACTCACTAAGGGGTTGTCACACCAAGCATTTGCAGGATGGATTGACAAGTTGGGCATTGTTGACATCTATGCACTAACTTAAGAGGGATTGTTGGAAAGAATGTTCCTATTAGAATTAGAATTAACTTCTGTAGATATGATACGATTGTGTAAATATTTTTTTTATTAGGATACCACTCGTAAAGCTCAATTTAACCCCAAAATTGAAATGAATGAAATCATTGAATTCTCCCTGAAATACTTTTCTACTTGCATATATAATTCTCACTCTCTCACACACACATCGATGTGTGTCTCAGCGAGCGTGTCCCAGCCTTCGAATCAAATCGATGAGAATAAGCTCCATCGCCCTCCCTCAGTGAACGTGCCTCACCATTTACAGGCGGAGTTGAGGACGATGGTGATTGGGCCGAAGTTGAATTCGTGTTAGGTACCAAGAGAAGAGAAAAGAGGAGAGAATATAGAAAAATTAGGGAGAAATAGATTTGGTTTTCATTTCATTCATAATCATCACAAGAGGGAATACAAAGCATATATAGCTTATAAAGCTATTGCTAAGATATTTACACTTGTAGTGATCCAATGGTTATACAGAAGATGTCTTCTAGAAAAATAAGTAACAACAAGATAACAACTAGCCTGTAATATGCAGGACTGAGTAACACACCAACAAGCATCAGAATTGCAGGGTTAAGTAGGGGACCAAGATCAGTGGGCTTGGGCTTGTTAAGATGGTTGCAACAATTCGGTGATGGGGGAGTTAGGGACGTTCAACGGCGAGATTGGAGAGGACAAATTGTCTGGTGAAGTCAATGTATAAAAATGAGCTGTAGAGAAATATTAACATAGTGGGGCAAATGATACAGTGGATGCTCAAGTTCAAGTCAGGTACTCCCTGGTTTTGGGTTCCGGCCACGAAGCTGGAATCGTGAAACATTCTATTTTGTAGGTTAGTAAAAATAATAAAAAATATTTTTACTCCAGTTAGAAACGGTAAAAAACCATAATTCCAAATAACCGATTTTCAGAAATGGAGTTTTAGCGAAATGACCAAATTCACCTTGTTCGTATATGTTATTCTAATTAGACTTTTGCGTTTGAGCGTACCATTAATATTTCCATTGCCATACTTATATGTCATATTTGTGCTAATTATTGTTAGATTATATGTTTTGCTTGCTTATAATTTATCGGTAAAACTACATTATTTTCTGTACTCATTAATTTACCTACATATAATTATATATTTTTGAATATATTACAAAGTGGCCAAAACTAATCAGATTTTTCACCCATATTAATATTCTTTTACAAGTGAGATATTTATCCTAAATTTAGGCTATAGTTCCTTTTCAACTTGCCCTGCAAAGTCAATAAAAATAGGTGTAAATTTATTTTTCATGTTTCCTCCCATGTCTATATAAAACACTCTTGAGTTCAATCTGATTTTACACCAGTTCAACCTTGCTCTTACGTACAGACTAATTAATTAATTCGTGCAAATGAGCTTAACACCAACCGTATCCATTTCTAGACAGTTGTTAAACATCTTTATTTTTGGACTTGAGAACTCTTGATCGTACTTTATGACTATTTCCATTGGACTCCTCTCAAAAAATACTTCAAGATGGTGTACTTACTTCTTTAATGTGGACATAATTTGGATTACTTATAAAACGGGTCAAATGGAGGATTTTGGGCGGACTACTGCCGAATGATACTTTTAATCCAATGAATAATAAATTTTATCTTCTTTATTTTTAATTTGAGTTCATTTACTTACTCATAAAATTTACTTCTTATGTTTGATTTGGGACTAATGGAGGATTTTGGATTGACTACTGCCAAATGAAACTTTTGAACCGATGATAACCAATTTCATTCCTTTTATTTTCATTTCAGGTGTATTTAATCGCTTATTTAATTTCAAGTATAAACGGGACAAATGGAGGATTTTGTGCGGACTACCGCCAAATGAAATTTTTGGACTAAAATTGTTAACTATCTAAATGCGTTTAAGTTTGATAATCATTTATTTATGAACTCTATTATGTATATATTTATTACAAGGTTATGATATAAATATATACTCCATGATCTCTATATATATAGTCTTAACTAAACACTTGTTCGTGATTATCATGGTTGAGGTGTGAAGTCGAGTGCATTGTACGAATTAACTCGTGCTTACGTGGATTCTTGGTAAATTATTTTGTTATTGTGAGAGTTAATCAAGGGCCCTAGTCCCTTACAGATAGTGCATTATTATACTTTAAGGAATAAATTGTGTCAAATCCGGAGTATCCTACTTAATTTTCATAAATTCAACTTAACTATAATATCGAAAATTATCAAAATATTAAAATATTACTTCCGGTAAATTTTGACTAATATTTAACTATAATAATTTACATCGTAATTCTCTTAGATAACTTATTTCAACAATTTCAATTGTCGCTAAGTGGGACACATTAGATTATTCTGTCGACCGTGCCGCCACTGGTGGTGAACCCTGTCACCACTGCCCACCCACTGGATCGACGATCTTTAAACACAAATTAAACATCACGAATACAATCACAATGACGAAACAATTCTAAGGACATATAACTCGACCCGTTTCAGAAAAATATTTTTCGGTCAACTTTTTCGGCCACGCGCCACCACAAGCAGCGGCGCGTGCCGCCCACACGTCACCACCGGTGACCACCGCCGATAACATCGAATGACACATCAATAAAAAGCTATCCTCGAGCCCAACAACCTGTCTCAAATTACCTAAGGTAGATTCCGGCGCATTTGGCCGGAATCGTCCTCGAAAGCAACCAAGCCAGAAAATCAATTCAAGCTCCAATCTCCGTAGTCGAGCCACCCAACGGGCTCGAGGCTGGTCCTAATAGATTCAGGAGATAAAGAGGAGAAAAACTCATCTATCCTCAACAACCACAAACTTCAGCAATGGTCGCCACTATGGCGTCGAACGACGGCGACAAATTCAAATCGGTTTCAATTTGCAACACACTTCAATTACCCGCAACCAAAATTATTCCAACACATTCACAATCTATAGACTAAGAGGAGGCAAACCATACCAGATTCAACACCAGAGATCTCGACGGCGACGACAGCGATTCACACCCGAAAATCCTAGAACTTAACGACGTCAATTTGCTCCTCTCCGGTTTCATCGCCGTCGGTTGAACCCAGAAATGGGTGGAGGATGCCGCCCCGTGTCGAACCCACCAAGTCTCGAGGTCGGAGGTGACCGGACGGTGTGTCGCCACTGACAATCGCCCCACCGCCTCACACTCTCTCTCCTCATGGGAGGGAAGAGTTGACCGGAGTCCCCCCCCCCCTCGAAACAGTCTTACCTTCTTAAAAGGGAAACCCCCATTTTTTTACCTTTCCTTTTATAGTAAATCGGTAATTAATTTACGATCAACTTACGACAAACTTCTATTGATCGTAATTTCCTCGTCGTAACTCCGATTTCGATTATTCACGCTTCTACAAACTCCTCTCGACAAATTCTACAACTTCCACCTGAAGCCACCCGACTTCAATAATTCAATAAAAATCAACCATTGACCTCTAACTATTTACCAACGAAAAAAATATTTTACCATGATGGCTAAATAAAACTCGAATTATTCGTAAATAATATAAAAAGATTGGGATATCACAACATGTTTCGGCAGGTGACCTTAGAATATTGTAGCTTTACATGTGTGTTGGTATTGTGAGACTATGCACATAATTTTCGAGTAATTACCAATTAAACCAAAAGAATTCACTTCGGAAGTATTTGCGTGTTTGTGTATAGATGTGCATTTGTACAAGAACGTATATTATATATACTTATATGTATATATCATAAAGATGAAAGTATAAGTATGAAAGAACATAACCGATTTTTATTATTTCACCTTTTTTAATTAGTTGTTCGGTTTGATGTTTCTTATAGATAATCTAGTATATGCTTGTAAGCTTTACTTACTGGGTCGGTGTGACTCGTGATGCTACACCTTTATGTTTTCAGGTGATGAGTAGAATGCTTGGAGAAAATGGGATGCGTCGCCTACTAAATAAATAAATTATTTTCTACTTGCTTTTTAGTTTCAATAAATGTAATGACTATTATTTCCTTAAACTCTAGTCTTGTAATATTAATGTTTTTTTACTTTTCAATAAATGTATTATTCAGACATCTTAACTTTTGAAATTATTTAGGTTTCTTATTCATATCACAAATCCTAAAACCATATTTCAAAATAATATTGGCCCCGGGTTTGGGGGAGTGACACTGGGTACAATCCACACTTTTCTACAGTCCACAAAGCCCCCGTTATACAGAATCAACATCTCAATTTGGCTACAGGTCCCTTCTTCATTTGTTTGAATTTTGTTATGCCATGGCACTGGGTATGATGGTTTGTTTCTTGCAAAGATGAATGGTTTTGTATTATTATAATTCAATTGTTGTTATAATTTGGAATTACAAAAGGAAAAGAAACAAGTTACAGGTCAGACGAAATTTGTTGACATGATTCTAAAAACCTAGTTTTCATCCCAAAGACCCAAACAACTCATTTCTAAGATCTCACCTTAAACTCTCACCATCTCATAATCACAAGCCCTCAAAATCTAATCATCTCAAAATTCTATATCTAAAAATCACTTGGAATTTGCTGAGTGGCATTGGTAAAGGCATGTTTGGGTTCTTGGCAAAGAGAATGATCAAGTGGTCTGAACTTATAATAAGCTCAGTCAAGTTGAAGAAAATTGAAAGAAAAAAATGACTGTTTAGATCGTGCCACATGTCACAATGAAAAAATTAATCTCTGGGTGCTTACTCTTAGGGTGCATTCCAGCATTATCCTGTTTGATAATGTAATTTGATGATAAAAATTTGATCAGTTTGGTAATGTACTTTATCAAACAATCTTTAGTTTTGGTGTGTAATTCGTTATTTATGAAGGTTTTATTGTTCTTATTTAAGTGTTTATATGGTAATTAGTACATTGAAAATATTGTATTTTAGTTTACTTAATTTTTGAATTTTTGAACTTAAAACCATACTGACTCTATATATATAAGTAAAAGAATAGTGGTTGGCCCAATTGGCCTAAGAGCATCTCCAACAGCTTCTTTAGAGCATCCCAAGCGGAACTGTCAAATGACAGTTAGAGTTCCCAACAGTAACAAAAGGCAGAAGTGAGGCGTTCGAACGGATCTGTCAAAACTTACGTTGAGACACCGTGGATAACAGATTGAAACTTTCTCGTCAAATTTGGCAGAACCAAACCCATCTACCATCCTTTATTTTATTCTTGTTTCTCTCATCTTCCTTGCTCATCTCTTTAACAGAGACTCAGTGTCATATTTTCCCTCCACATTTGGTTTTTCTTCGATGCTCATGCTCAATTTGACAATAGCAAATTTTGATTCTATTATCTTGCCTCGAAGTTTCATTACAAATTCAATGGGTTTATGGGTTGTTGTTAGAAATGAGTTATGGATACCTTAGTCTCTATTTAACATGATCTAGGTTGTTTTCCATCTTGTAAATCAAATAGGCTTTGTAAAATTTGGGTTTTGGATTTTTCTCCCTAGTCCGTGATTATCTTTCCTTCCTTTTTCTAGTTCTTCTCCCAATTCGTCGGCCATCGTGGTCAATTTGTTGGGACAATTGTGGCTCTTTAAATTTAGCTTTTTGATGGAACAGATTCAAACCTATTTGATATCTTGATTAATAGGTACGATACTTGTAAGAGAGATCATAATTGGTACACATCTAGTTTTTAGCGTTGATGTTGTTGGAGAAGAAGTGTAGGAGTTTCTCGAGATAGATAAGAACATAAGAAATATTAATATTAAAATCTGAAAGTTTAACATATCGGTTGGATGAGAATTTGAGCCAAAATGCCACATCAACGTTCAAATTTAAATTTGACACAAGCTAAATAGTATATTCATTGGAGATGCTCTTAGAGCAATTCCAACCGATATGCCTAGGGCTACTGTGGCACATCAACAATAACTTTTGACATGAGAATCACTCTCCAATGGATCTGTCTTTGGCCACCGTGGATGACATTTATGGGTCAATTTGTCAATTTTAACATAAGCAAGTCAATCTGCCAAACTTGCATTTCTCTCTCTCTCTGACTCAGACTGATTCTTTCTTTCTTCTTTTCATTTCATATCTATTTCATCCTAATCATAAGCACTACAACCCCAAATTGATAACAAAGATACGAGAAGAAATAGAAATCAAAACCCATAAATCAAGCATAATGAAACCCAGTAAATAAAGACAAGCATTTTGAAAACCGAGAAAACAAAACAGTTGAAACTGAAAGGAGTAGTTCAAGAAACCCAGAACGAAAAACAATGAGACATGGAGAAAGGAAAGCTAGGTCGCCAAGTTTGTACCAAATCAGTGAGACAATTTGGGTTTCAAAGGAAGTTTTCCACCAAAATAAGATACCTTAAATTAGTTCAATTTCATATTCCCTTTATACATATATACATATGACTTAGTTTTGCCCAAGTAGTATAATAGAAAGAGATAAAAGATAGGATGGATTTGAAGACGAAGAGTGAGAAAATAAGAGAAATATGGAAAGAGAAAGAGTACTAACCGAGAAAATGTAAGGATATTTTTAACATATTGGTTGGAAGCAAGTTGTGTCAAAACAACCAAATGACACCTCAGATATCAAATTTTGAATTTGATAGAAGAGTTTAACCTCTCCACTGGAGATGCTCTTATAATTTCTCTATTATGGGGAAATAATTAAAAGCACATTATACGATATATTTTATACTTCAACTCCAACAGATTCCTCATTTTGCAAATTTTATTATTCTTCCCAATTTTCTTCCCTAAAAATAGAGATTGATGTAAATATAGGGAATGTTGTTTTCTCTCTCATTACATTCTCTCTTTTAGAGACTATGTTTAGGGAATCTGTTGGAGCACAACAACCAAAAGATTTTCTAAAATAGAGAAAAACACAAATATGATGAAGTTGTTGGAGTTGCTCTAATGCCCTTAATTTGGTCCTAAGAGTTTGGTCAAGTATAAGCCCAAAATGAGATGTCGCGTAGCTTGATGGTTTAACTTCTACTTAACAGCTCAAAGCACTATGTTGTGGGTCGGTTGCTAGCGGTGAAGAAAGACGTGATCTCAAAGGCATTCGTGGGCACAATCACAGGTGTGGGAGACTTGAAGAAGAAGATGTCGATAAGGAAGCATGAGGATCAGTATGTGTTTGCTTTTGATGTCGAAGCTTAGAGGGACCAAATCCTAAAAGAGGGGTCATGGTTTTACGGCAAATCGAATCTGGTTCTGAGCGCTTACGATGGTGTCGGTAACGCAGGATATGTGGTGCTGAATCGGATCCCGGTGTGGTTCGAAGTGATGGGACTGCCACCACTACTGTAGACAGTCACCACCATCGGATATATAGCTACACCTCTTGGAGAGATTATCCAACTTGATGAACTTGGTATTAGAAGCAACAAAGAGATTCGCGCTGGGATATGGCACAATGTGCAGAGGCCGATGAAACAGGCTTATCCTCCGGAGGTGTTCGATTTCGACGGTATTGTGACATCAATGAGATATCTCTATAACCGTCTATGCGGGTATTGCCAGACTTGTGGTATTTTTGAGCATGCAATCTGTGGAGGACCGCCAGACAATCTGTGGAGGACCGCCAGACAATCTGTGGAGGACCGCCAGACAATCTGTGGAGGACCGCCAGACATGACGGTGACCGAGGAAGCAATGGTGGCGCTCCATATTCCTAACCCAAAGGGAAAGAAAAAGATCAGAGTGGGAGCGGTGCATGAGTTTCCTGTTCAAGGGAGGAGTTCCGGTCTAACCAGGAATCCTAGTTTGACCAGGATTCCTGGATCCACTATAGATACGGGAAGTTCCTCGAGGAAATCCCTGGCGACTTCGGGTCTCACTCTGTCCTTTCCAGGCATCTCAGCATCGGCTTTGGCCCAACAGCTAGGGGATTTCTCTTTCAACTCTCCGGAACAAGCTACTCCCGGGGTTAGGTTTTCAGATGAAGCAAGGTCGGTGATCGGTTTAAAAAGGAAAGAGGCGGAGGACTCTCCGGCGTCGTGGTCGAGATCGGTTAAGGTATACCATAGGGCAGCTCGTATCTCGGCCCCATCACCTCATCCGAGGGAGAGGCGCTGCTCACAGCGTTGTGTTTGTCACTCATGGATGAGTTTGGCAACATCAAGGACTCTTCGCTAAAGAGAAAGATGGGGCGCCGTGTGGGGTCCAAAGCCAAAGAGGTGGCAGTGGCAAAGAATAAGGTAGCTAGCAGCCTAATTGTGGTTGGCTCTCTTAAGATTCACAAAAGGTGGGTCATCGGTAAGAAGCTAGCATTGGAAAGAGAGTCGGTGTCGGATCCTATGACATCTGAGGCGGTGCCTAGTTCTGAGCAGGCAGACAGTGAAGCTCAGGCTGCAATGGCCGTAGAGTCTTCTGGTGAGACCCAGAAGTAGTAGTTTGGTTTGGTAGGCGAACATTACTGTGTTTTATCTGTGTTAGTGTTCGCCTTGGCTTGAGGAGGCATGTCCTGGTTACTTGGTATTCATTTTTGAGCATTTGTTTGTGAACTAGTTTAGGTCTCCTAAATTAGTTTAGCAGTAGTCAATTCTCTCAAACCCCATAAGCATCTGCTGTGTAACAATATTCCTTTTTGATTAATAAAGTGCCTCTTTTGATGTCAAAAAAAAAAGTATAGCTGAAATTCCAAACTTTTTGAATTTTAAACCATCTTAGCCTACTACAAAGAGAATGAATACTAAATTGTACGTACACCTTTATTGTGTTGTTTGCTCTAATTTTATAAGCTCAGCAATCTTTTTGATTTGCAAAGATTTCTAATCCCTCCAGATAAGATGTAGCTCTCGTATGTAAATATGTATGTCGACAACATATTAAAAAAACAAAGTTGTCAAAAGTGTAGTGGAAGCCTGAAATGCAAACATGCATTTTTTGTTATTCTTTGGCCTAAAATATTGATTAGTTATGGCCTCTCACGTTATTTTTATTTTCAGTCTACTACGTCACATATATGTAAAACAAATACAATTAATAGTCAAACCTGGAGCTTGTTTGAAGATATTAGTTAAATGAAACTCTTATTATTATTTGAAATTTCACTCTTTATGATTGTAATTTGGGTGAAATTTGGAGATTTTGGGGTTTACCCCAACAACTAAAATATGTATTCTTTGATCACATTTGACATCATATATATATGCGTGAGACTAGCTAATTTTTTGGTAATTTATTCTTGTTATAACAAACATGACGTGTCAGATGTATTGCACTATAGAAATACATGACTTTATGCTCGGACCATTTGATCGATATTTTGCAAGTATGTTTTCAGTTTTGTTCAACTTAATAAATAAATAAATTCTATTTTAAATATTCAACTTGTAACTGCAGAATTTTAATATCTAGTCTTTCATATTTAGTGATTTTATTTAACATGATTTTCTCAGTCAATACATTTTCATTGCAATAATTATAAAGATTTAATTTGTAGATAGGTTTAAAGAGTATTACAGTTTATCTATAAGTACCAAAAGTAAAAACTCTACCTAATTATAAATATTTGATATTTTTGCCTATTAGTGCTATGAGATTTAGTGCCATGACAATGAATACACTTGTTATTGTGGGAGTTTTTCTTTCTCTATTGTCAATGCAAATTTTAGTAGAGTGCATATCGATTTCTAAAGCCAAATCAGTCAATGGGGTCGATGAACAACCTACGGTTACCTAATCTCCGACTCCAAGTTGGAAACTGGACTGACTATGTTTGAAAAGATCAACCACTTGAATGTTACAAGAAAACTCAATTCTGAAACCTTTGATCTTATCAAAACTCCACGATGCGGAATGTCTGATCACAACATAATTAGTGGATTTGAGACAATCGTTGCATCTCGCGCATATACAAGGCCATCTAACAAGATGCATCTTAAATACAGAGTAATCCACGGAGATAGTCACCATGTTGCAAGCATGTTTTCAGGCATTCACCATGTGGCCCAAAGCTTCCAAGTTCACATTCGAACTCATTCCTTACCATCAGTTTTCAACGAGGTGATCATGGAGATAGTCCGTCATTTAAAGGCAGAGATGAGATACTTGTGCATTCATATTATCCAATAGACGGAAGGAAGGATGCATTTGAATGCAGATGAGCATTGGAGTTTGATACCACCACATAAAGGCTAGCAGGATCTGTTGTTCACTGCCATGCACGATATAGGGCAACTTCTTAGAGTTCCACACATAGCAAATAAAACCGCAGTTATGTATGCTTATTATCAAAAATGACATCCAAGAGTTTTGACCCCTGCTGATATTGGTGCTATAAGGCCCTTGAGACGATCATCATTTTAAATAGACCATCACAATAATGTATTAATTTGTGCAATTTTTATCATCTCGAAACCAAACCAACTCTAAATCAGTAGAGTGTTATTAAAAATTCAATACTATGTATCATTTTTTCTTTAGCATGAATAAATATATGGGAAATAATTTTAGGGGCTTAAGATATTGAGGTTTCAAAATAATGTGTCAAGCCACATCATTTTTATGTCATTATAAAATTAATATATTATTATATTATTATATAACTTATATATGATATATTTGAAAAGACAATATTATCCATCGTACATCTAACAATTATTATTTTTTTGAAACTTATTTATTTATTTTCTTCTATTTTCACTACTGGAGGAAGGAATCGGGGCGACGTAGTTACATTTCTACGTCGCTCCGATTTTCAACGAGGCGACGTAAAATACCTTTGACAAAAATTACGTCGCTTAAAAAAATTGAGGCGACGTAGATTGAAGTACGTCGCTTCAAAAAACTGAGGCGACTAGTTTTTCTTTCCAAGTGACCAAACTAATCTACGTCGCTTCGATTCAAAACGAGGCGACGTAGATTGATCAATCTACGTCGCCTCGTTTTGAATCGAAGCGACGTAGATTAGTTTGGTCACTTGGAAAGAAAACGAGGCGACGTAGATTGATCAATCTACGTCGCCTCGTTTTTTTTAAATCTGGATCTACTCTTCTTCTTAAAGTCAACCCGTTCATAAAGTGAGAAGTTTAGAAAAACAGTTTCATTTCGTTCTGCAGCTGTTTTGGGCGATTTTGGGGAGAAATTAGAGGAAATTGAGAAAGAAGGTTGTTCTTGCCATTGATTTGATTCTTGAGTAAGGTTAGTTTGATTTGTATCTCTTTAACCCTCTTTATGACCATAATATGTTAAATTAGAAGTGAAATTGAAGTTTTGGTGAAATGTTTGAAGTTGAATTGAATTTGGTGTTATGTTTTGGTGAAATGTTTGAAGTTGAATTGAATTTGGTGATAAATCATGTTATGGGTTCATGATTAATGTTTGAAATTTGGTTAAATTTAGTGAAATTAATTGATGATTAGTGTAGATTATGTGTATTCGAGCCTTAATTAGTAGTGTTATTAGTATTATGGCTATATATAATTGTGGTGTTTATCAACTTAGAACTCCCGTTTGAGAATCAACAACTCATCTAGTTGATCGAGTTGAGTTGTTGATTCTCGAATTGTCCCATTTTTGGACACTTTAGGTGAACATGACTTTGTTGATCCTTTTGCTATTCGTGTGATTTCAGTTTCAGTTTTGGGATATGGTTTCGACAGTGTCTCCTTTAAATGTTCCCCGAGTGCAAATTAGGTTGTTTAGATATGCGTGCACTCAGGGAACTGTAGGGAGATGCTGCCGAAATTTCCCTAAACTGGAGCTGAAACGCATGGGTGCAAAAGCGTTGACAAATGTCGTGTTCCCCTGAAGGGGATAGGACCCAACCCGGAGGCATAAGGCGAAGAAGTGTGGGGTTTTGGTTGAATCGCAACTGTGGCGTGGTAACTTTGTTCATATTGATTGTTTATGTTGACAGGAAACATGGACGGACTCCCAGACAAAACTTGGATGACATATCATCGTGCTGATCCAAGGTACATCAACGGCATATTCGAGTTCATGAATTTTGCCCTGCTACATAGTAACGGAGCCGATTATCACTACTGCCCGTGCAAACGTTGTAAGAACGGTCCGTTCAAGGTTACTATGGATCAGATGTATCATCACTTATCACACAGTGGTATGAGTCCTACTTATACAGTCTGGCACCTTCACGGGGAAGTTTCTGGTGAACCGGCAATGCTCAGTCAACGAAGACAGTGGCTTCAAGACAGAGTCGGTCCTTCTAGTGGTGCCGGTCCTTCAGTGAACCCGCAGTTGGAGATTCTACATGATGCATATCCCTATTATCCTGGATACCATGCAGATGCACCCCAACAATTTGTGGAAGATAATTCGGGCATGAACTTCAATGACATGGTAGACGATGATTATGAAAAGTACGATAGATTATTGAAGGAGTCACAGACCCCATTATATGAAGGCAGTGAGGAAACTGTTTTGAGTGCCATATTAGATGCAATGGAAATGAAAAATGAAAATGGATGGTCGGACACAAGTGTTGACTCTTTATGTATTTACATTAATAAACTTCTTCCTAAAGGGCACACATTCCCCTGTTCATACTCGAGAATAAAAAAAATCTTGAGTGATCTTTCACTGGGTTACGAAAGAATTCATGCGTGTGAGTTTAACTGTGTGTTGTTCAGGGGGGCGCTCGTAAACGAGAGAATTTGTCCAGTGTGTTATTCTGAAAGATATAAGCCAAATACGAATGATATTCCCAAAAAAATAATTCGTAACTTCCCTCTAACACCAAGGTTGAAGCGCTTGTTTATGTCCCCACACACTGCCAAGCATATGAGATGGCTGGGGGAGCGGATATGCGTGGCTGGTAGCCTCAGTCACCCAGCTGACGGAGAAGCGTTTCAACATTTTGACAGAACTTTTCCAGGATTTGCACAGGACTGCAGGAATGTGCGCCTTGGAGTAGCAACAGACGGTTTCAATCCATTCGGAACAATGGGAACTTTGCATAGTACATGGCCCGTTGTTGTGATGCCGTACAATCTACCACCATCAATGTGCATGAAGAAGGAATATAACATGTTATCAGTGTTGATTCCAGGCCCTAAATCTCCCGGAAAGTGCCTTAGTGTACTCATTGAGCCGATGATCGAGGAGCTAATACATTTATGGGTCGTTGGAGTCCATACTTTTGATCGAGTAGACAATGAGGTATTCTTGATGAAGGCAGCGGTAATGTGGACTATTAGCGACTTTCCAGGTTTAGGGATGCTTGCGGGGTCAACCGTGAAAGGGTACAAGGCATGTCCAATCTGTCTAGATGAGCTAACTTCAGAGCATATATGTGGGAGGATAGTTTATGAAGGTCATCGAAAATGGCTCCACCAGGATCACCCTTGGAGATTGAGCAAGGCATTTAACGGGAAGGAGGAGTTTGGCGGAAAACCCTATCGTAAGAGTGGAGATGAAATTTTGGAGGACGTTAGGTCAAACGTTTACCCTATTCTTAGCCAACATGAAGACTTGAAGGTGCCGTACAATCCGAATAACAGACAATGTTGGACTCACGAAAGCATATTTTGGAAGCTGCCGTATTGGTCATCATTGAAGATCAGACATTGCCTAGATGTCATGCACATTGAAAAAAATGTGTGTGACAACATCCTTGGAACCATTTTTTCGATTGAATCGAAGTCTAAGGATGGTCCAAAAGCTCGCGCTGCTTTGAAGAAGAGGAATGTGCGAAAAAACCAGTGGCAAAGAGCGGGTGACTTGGCTACGGGGAAAGTTCCTCATGCACCTTTTTTAGTTAAAAAGGATGATCTAGAAGATGTGTTCCAGTGGTTCAGGGATGTTAAGTATCCTCTTGGTTATGCAGGTAGTTTGAGAAGTAAGGTGAAAATAAGTTCCCAGTCACAGTTTTATGGATTGAAGACGCATGATTGCCATGTCTTGCTTCAACGTCTTCTTCCTGTGGTTATAAGAGGGTTCCTGCCAGAAAACGTTGTCAAGCCATTGATAGCACTGTCAAATTGGTTTCGTCAACTATGCAGTAGGGAGCTTAAGAAGGAGGTTGTGCGTGACATGGAAACTGAGATAGTGATGATTCTCTGCAATTTGGAGCTCATATTTCCTCCACATTTTTTTACATCTATGGTTCATCTCATGGTTCATCTGCCCGAACAAGTATTCCTTACAGGTCCAGTCCACTATACATGGATGTATCCAATTGAAAGGTAAAATTTTGATTGAAGCCTCGCTAATATTAGGAAAATATGTTTGTACTAATATTATTGTACTAATCTTGTGTAATATGTCGGCAATTAGGGTTTATTGTACTAATCTTGAGTGGTGTTTTTGCAGGCAATTAGGAAAATATAAAAAGTCAATGAGGAATACACGTTACCCGGAAGGTAGTATTGCTGAACAGTACCTCGTACATGAGTCGGTGACGTATTGTAAGGCTTATCTCAGACGGATAGACAACGAAGATATCGACACTTCCATATCTGGGTGGAATGTCAGCTGTGTTTCACTCTTAGTAAGACCAGATATTATCGAGACTCGTCGCCAGTTCAGGTTGACTGAGTCAGAGACTGCTGAGGCTCACTGGCAAGTCTTGGTGGAAACAGACGAAGTCAAACCTTACCTAGAAGAACATCTCAGAAGGTTCGAGGCTAAAAATGGTGAAGATTTCGACGAGCGGCAGCGGAGGAGGAGTTTTCTTCGATGGTTCTTAACATGGGTACATATGCCTATTAATTCTTGTAAGGTTCTTTGAGGGTTTATAACACTTATCTTTAACTCCTCTTAACACTTATCTCTCAGGTGTCCCTTAAAGAAAAAAACTCGGACCCCAGCTTGGTTGCAGGAATAAAGTCATTAGCTCAAGGACCTCAGCAATGTCGGGTTTATAAGTCGTGTTATGTGAACGGTGTCAAGTTCACATCGTTTGATAGAGATCAAAGAACCGTGACTCAAAACAGCGGTGTCATGATAGACATGGGTTCATCCAAGTTCTACGGCCATGTTAACTACGTGGTCGAAGTATTATATGCAGGCCGTATGCCAGTGGTGTTGTTTAAGTGCACATGGCACAACTCCGAGGACCCTGAAGATCTTGACACCCTTATAAAAGATCATGGACTGATATCAGTGAATACAAACAACAGTTACTATGAGGATTCACCCTTCATAATTGCAACCAAAGCAAAACAGGTATTCTACATAGACGATCCAAAGGCTGGTGGTACTTGGAAGGTAGTACAAGAAATGTCGCACCACAATGTCTACAGCGCCGAAGTTCTGGCCATAGATGAAAACATATCGCGTACAGGAGATCATATCTTCGAGCCTTACCAAGAGGACACTCCCACGGTGATACAATTTTACCCAGATTTTCAACTACTTTTGGACGAAGAAGGAGACGAGGACGAGGTCGAGGACGAGGACGAGGTCGAGGACGAGGACGAGGACGAGGACGAGGACGAGGACGAAGACGAGGACGAAGACGAGGAGGACGAGGACGAGGACGAAGACGAGGAGGAGGAGGAGGAGGAGGAGGAGGACGAAGACGAGGACTAAACTAATATTATTATCTATTTGAAACCTAAATTCGTATTTTCTTTAAAGCATAATTTATTCATACGAGAAAATATTACTAACTTTATAATTGTAAACTTCATTTATTAAAAAAAAAAATCGAAAATTAAATAGAAGGAAGCGACGTAGATTATTCAATCTACGTTGATCGCCTCATTTATTCATAAAAACAACAAAATTAAAAATTAAATACAAGTAAGCGACGTAGATTTATCAATCTACGTCGCCTCATTTATTCATAAAAACAACAAAATTAAAAATTAAATAGAAGGAAGCGACGTAGATTGATCAATCTACGTCGCCTCATTTATTCATAAAAACAACAAAATCGAAAATTAAATAGAAGGAAGCGACGTAGATTGATCAATCTACGTCGCCTCGTTTATTTATAAACTTCATTTATTCTAAAAATCAATATTAAATATTAACTACAACTCAGCGACGTAGATTGATCAATCTACGTCGCCTCGTTTATTTAAATAAACATAACTTTTAATATTAAAAAAAGTTAAATATTAAAAACAAGACATCGAGGCGACGTAGATTTATCAATACACGTCGCTTCGTTTATTCCAGGAAAAAAAATTACATATTTAACAAAATTAAATATTGATTACAACGAGCCGACGTAGATTGATCTATGTACGTCGCCTTGATTATTCCAAAAAAATAAAATAAAAATTAAATACAAGGAAGCGACGTAGTAAGAGCAATCTACGTCGCCTCGTTTATTGAAAAAAAAATAAAAATAAAGATTAAATCGAAGCGACGTAGATACCAATGTACGTCGCCTCGTGGGCTTTATAATCCCAGAATCACAGTTTCAATCTGCTTCTTTTCATTTCGTTTTCCCTTCTTCTTCTTCCTCGCGCCGCGCCCCCAAAGCCAACGACCCAACAATCCCTAACCCCTAATCGACCTGTTGATAAAACCGAATCCCTAACCCCATCTCATCTAAACCCCTCCATCTCAATCCCTTCCATCTCATCTAAACCCCTACATCCCTAATCGTCGAATCCATAATCCCACAAATCCATAATCGCATTACAACCTATTGGAGCTCAATCTGTGGCCATCAATCTGTGTAACCATCACACTGTAAGCATCCGACCTCGTTCAATTTTCAATATGTTTTCATCTTAATGAGTTAGTGTGTTCAATTTTCAATCTGTTTTCATCACACTGTGGCCATCAATCTGTTTTCATCTTAATGTGGGTTTTGTGATGATGATGACTTTCTTAATGTCATTTGCTCTGGTTTTAGTTACGGTTTTTCTTGTACTGTGTTTATGCTCTGAAAAAGAAGATGGTGGATATGTCATATGTGATTATATATATGGTCTGGATATGTGGATATGTTGTTATATATGGTTATATCTATGGGGATATGTGGAATGAGAAGTCATGTGTGTGGCACGCCAATGACTATGCTGACGGTGAATATAAGCAAGAGCTTTTCTGCATTCGATTCGCTTCGATTGAGAGTGAGTTTTGTTTTATCTAATCTAATCTAGTACCTAGATATTGTACTGAATCTATATTCGCTGTCGATGTCTTGCTTACGATGTAAAGGTTGAATCAAAGTAAGTATTGGAAGTGGTATCATACTTTGGATTCATGATGGATTGGGCTGTGACGTGAAATCTTAATTGCTTTTAGAATACATTGATCACGTCACCTATTGAAGTTTTGTTGCTGCACACTAATGAGTACTAATTGTAGAGGGGGAACTTGAACATGATGATTTTAGTGTGATCAATTGATCTGTCTTGGATTTTGTTGATAGGTGGGAGCAACATGTGTCTAATGAGACTGCCTGGTCTTGTTTCAAAATAGGAACAAGCTCCTTGAATCGGTGCTATTTTCTAGGCTTATATTGACTGTATGGTCTTGTTTTGATTAGGTTGCAGTTGGCAAGATGGAATTGTAATTTGAGCTATAATGATTCATGCTGCGTATTGATCTTCTTTAGACAAGTTAGACTAGCGATGGTTATTATAGTTGTTTCTTGTACATGGTGAGAGTTGAGATGGTTTTTTGATACGATTGGTATTGTGAACTGTCAAAAGCAAATATGAACTAAATAAGTTGTTAAGATCCAAGCTTGTAGGTAGGAACTTCCTGAACTTGTAAATTTATTAGCTGAGATCTCATTTTCTTTAGAATACTGTGATCAATTTCTTTATTCTTTTTCTTGAAGTTTAATGAATATGTGACATTAAGCTAGCATGTGTTATTTGAAGTAGCTAATATGTTGTAAATCTGTTTTCCTCCTCCAGTAGCTAAAGCAACCGAATCCGAGCCAACTCCGTGTAGCTAAAGCAAACGATTTGAGGCAACTCGAGAAGGTACGGAGCTTTGTGTTTTATACTGTGCCGAATGTGTATTGTGATAATGATTCCGAATGTGTTTTCAATATGTTTTCATGTAAGTATTGTGTTTTGTGATGATGATGAAGTCTAATGTGTTTTGTGATAATGATTAAACGCCAGTTTGGTTATATGAAAACATATGCATAATGATTAAGGGTTTGTGTTTTATACTGATTCTTACTTTTGTTTGTTAGTAGTTATTTCTGGGATATTAGGATTGATGAAAGAGCACGTGTTACTAGTACTTGACAGTTCAATATTGCCTGCATGTATAAAAGAATGTTAGTTAAATAAATAGTCATTTGTAGAAAACAACAGAGCCGATGTAAGAAGGTGTTTAGTATGTTTCTTATCCAACCATTAAACGTATGTAGCTAATCTGTTTTATATATGAAGATCATCTTCTGGTTTACCTGTGAAATTAGTTCTATATATGAAGATCATCTTCTGGTTTACTCTATTGAATCCCAAAAAGAATAGTTTAGTTTTAACATCTAATTAAAAATAACAGTTTAGTAATAAAAGAATGGCTCCCGGAGATACTGCATACAAGAGGAGGAAAGCGTTGATGCAGCGTCGTGAAGCGGAAGCGGCGGCCGCGGCGGCAGCTGCGGAGGCGGCGGAGGCGGGGTGGCGAGCATTCAGCCGAGATGGGGCTTCCGGGTCTGGTTGCCCCACGGGACAATCGGCGACCCCGTCGATTGCAGAAGCTCCCATTTTAACGCCCGCCCCTCCACTTGAGGATGCGATTCCGCAAGGAGCGGATGACAGCAGCGACGCCACTACGGCGTCACAGCACCCTCCCGCCCTCAGCATCCGGTGCAAGAAGACCAAACTCCCCGACATGGTCGACATGGCAACCGGAGACCCGACGACGGAACAGCGCGGAGTCGTTGTCGGGACGAAGACGGAGTACCTCGTCCGGATGAACAACAATAGGCGACTACAAGTCGCTTACTCTACGAGGCATGCGGGGCCAGCGACGAGGGAAATGCGGAGTCTGATGTGCCGAGACATCGGTAGCATCATCCGCGGAAAAGTTCCAATGCTTGCATCTAGCTTCTTGGGACTTAGCGATTTGCATCACGATATCGTCGGCCAGAGTCTTGAGGTATACTTGCTGGACTCCGAGCTTACTTACATACCTGTAGTAAATGTAAATATAATTTTTACATAACGGAATTTAAATGTGTTGTGCTAGACGAACTACGACATCCCGGCGACTGATGTGGAGATGTGGAACTTCATTGATAGGACGGCGCAAACAATCTATAAGGATTGGAAGTACGATTGCCATCAACATTATCTCCACGTCAGCCAGGAGACTCCGGCCGAGTTTCTCGGGAGGGAAGACCAATGGGCGTGGTTAAAAGCCCACTTCGAAGACCCTGCTTACTTGGTGAGTTTCATAAACGAACCTACAGTTTTGGTCAAACGTTCGAACAATATGCATGTTTTAGTGTTCTTATTTTAAAATGATTTTTGTGTGTGTGTGGCAGCGATTGTGCGAACGGAACCGAGGGAACCGAAACAAGAACAAGGAGCAGCAGATCAACCACCATTCGGGATCCCTCGCCCTCTCGTACCGAAGCGAGGTGTTGGAGAAGGAGGGTCATCCAGCGCCCGCCGTCCAGACGTGGATTAACGTATACCAGCCGGAGAGGAATGCGGCTGAGAAAGTGGTAAGCTCAAATAGGTTCACGTTACGTTATTTCAATTATGTTTGTTTACTAAATTGTAATATTATTTATTTTATCTATTTTAATTGAGCAGGCGGCAGTGAAGCGTCGACTCGATGAAGTCTTGTCGCAACAAGATAGTGCTGCGGGCCCAGTTGACGGCGAAGAGGTTTCCCAACCCCAGCCTCTTCCTCTTGATACACAAATAAATATCATAGAGGAAGAGGTGGGTTCAAGGCACGGGACCTCTATAAGAGGTAATAAATCTCCAAAACGATTCCGTCGATGCATATCTCGATTTACGTTTTGCTTCATTTTGGTTTACGATATAGTTTACTAATATTTGTTCTTGTTCGACGTTACAGGGGTGGGGCGCGCTCTAACACGCGACCCCAAACCGAGAGGAGGGGTCCGGGTAAACCAGGAACGCCAAATTCAAATGCAAAAGGAGATCGATGAAGCCAAAGAGGCGGCGCGCAGATCGAGCGAGGTGGCGCAGAAGGCCATAGCGGAAGCGAGTGCGATCGCCCAAAGGATGCAAGAAATGGAGGCCATGATGCGATCATTCCAGGCTGCGAATCAACAACCGCAAGCTCCTCCACCACCTCCCGGCTCGTAAACTGTATATAGGATTTGTATAAACTTGATTTGTGTAAACTTGATTTGTATAAACTTTTAACGTTTTGATTTGTGATTGAATGCGTTTTTTTGGTTGAATGCGTATCTGCAATTTGAATGCGTTTTTGTGTTTGTAAATTGCGATAGGTCGTGACTTGGTACAATAATATTTAATTTTTATTTAATTTTTATTTTTTAATAAATGAGGCGACGTACATTGATCAATATACGTCGCCTCAATGTATTTAATATTTTTTTTTTTTTAATAAATGAGGCGACGTACAATGTTCTATCTACGTCGCCTCATTTATTAAAAAATAAAAAAAAAATAAAAATTAAATAAATTTAGGCGACGTATATTGATCAATGTACGTCGCCTAATTTATTAAAAAATAAAATCAAATAAATATTAAATAAATTGAGGCGACGTATATTGATCAATATACGTCGCCTCATTTATTAAAAAATAAAAAAAATAAAAATTAAATAAATTTAGGCGACGTATATTGATCAATATACGTCGCCTCGTTTATTAAAAAATAAAATCAAATAAATATTAATTAAATTGAGGCGACGTAGATTTATCTTGTACGTCGCCTCAATGGATTAAAAAAAAGAAAAATAAATTAAAAAAAATAAAATTGAGCGACGTAGATTGATCAATATACGTCGCCTCAGTTCAAGCGACGTTATCAATCTACGTCGCTTCAATTGAAGCGACGTAACATTATTTACGTCACGTGAAATAAACGAAGCGACGTAGATTGTATCTACGTCGCCCCAATGGTGGCGTGATGAATCTGAAGCGACAAGACGAGGCGACGTCGTTTTGGTCACAAGAAATCGAGGCGACGTAAAATTGAGACGAGGCGACGACCTTTCTACGTCGCCCCGATTTCCTCCTCCAGTAGTGTTTCTTCTTCTAAAAAAATCATATATATTATGAGATTAAAATCATATCAACTCAACTTTAATTCTTTATCGATCTTAAGATTGCTCAAACACAGTATTCAAGTGGAAAAACAAGCTTTGTGAAAAAGATAATCATTCAAACACTTACAAATCAAACATGAACCAAACCTAAAAATTAACATATAAATAACTAAAAAAAATATCCTTACATAAGTCCATCACTGAAGTTCCATGCATAAAATTTTAAAGACCTCAATGGAAACTCATGCAAAGCAAAAGGAACACCATTGAATGACTACTCGACTAGGCATTAAATTTTGGCGTTACTAAATTAAGACTATAATAATTAAGAACTTTTGTGATATACTATAATTGAAATTATAGTTTAGAGATATTTATGATTATTTATGTAGGAATAACAATTAATGACAGTAAAGGAAATATAATGAAGAAACTAATATATATATATATATAATAAACTTGTTCGATTCAATCTCCATTGATGATATTTCAATCAAAAATTATATTCCAATGAAAGAGATGTTAATTATGAAAAGTTATTTACTTTTGAGAGAAAATCATTTTTGAATTAAATGTCGAGTTAGAAAGTTTCTCTTTGCTTTTGAATTCAAAATTTCAATCATAATTATAATTAGAAAAAATTGATTTATATTATTCCATAACCATCATTGACCATTTATATCTTTTAATTTGTAAGGATTGATTTATTATAATTAGGATTCTATATTTAGTTATACTTAAATATTTATTATTTTGAGAATTTGTAATAAACTTTATAGTTTAATTTTAATTAAGTAATTAAATAGCTAAATTAATTGAATGATTGATAACCGTTAGATTCGCATTGATACGATCGTCTTTTTATAAATTGATATCAAAATATAATAATATATATAACTCTATAATGACATAGAAATAATGTGACTTGACACATCATTTTGGGCCTCAATATCTTAGGTCCCTTTGGGCCTCCTATCATTCCCCAATATATATATATATATATTTTGTTTCATTCGATTTGCAATTAGTTTACGTCCAAATAACGAAAGGATATTTATGCAAATAGCTAGCTTTTAGATATAGTGTGTCGGATCGATGTTACTCGGTTCGGCTACTTCAAGGTCTTGGTGAAAGGAAAGCTGCCGGAATCTCAGCTGTTGGTCGTGAAGATCAAGCTGGTGATCTCGAAGGTTGCGGAGAAGAAGATCAGAGTGATTGGCCCATTGGTGTCGTTGTATGACGATGTCATGCTTGAACGAGACATTGTGTTCGATAAATCAAAACTCTATGACAATTTCAAGTAATCAATCAAGTTCATAGTAGTATGCAAGCCAAAGCAAAATCAAGATACATCGTATTTCGCTGAAAATATATCACCTCCAAGACGATCCGATTCGAGCACAAATCTTTATGATGCTAATCTCTTATTTGTCTTGTGAAATACGACGTTTAGATATAAACATCATAGTCATGCAAGATGTAGCTATAATAATTCACTAGGAAACTAATATATACCCTAACTAGTGGGCACTAGATTGCTAATACCACGGCGCGATCATTGTTGAAACCTCTCAAAGTGGTGCACATGACAAACTTTATATCCATTTTCAATTACAAACATTGCGTCTTGTACTAGAATTGAAGTTGTTGATTAGTTATGAATGTTTTTTTTTTCTATTGCTTCAGGTGACTTTGAGCAGCAGTTGCGTACTACTTTACGAACACAAATGCTTAATTTTATCGAATAACTTGGAAGAAGCAAAACCACGGGTGCATAAGGTGGAATTTGATTGGTGTTAATTGAGACCTCTCTCCATCTAGATCTCTCTTCGAACATTAGAGCCTCGAGCTCGACTGTTAATTCATTAGTGGTTAATAATCCTAATATAGCCTATTTCATCACGAGAGATTAGAAATTTAGGTGAGTTTGGATTGAGCAACGTACACGAAAGTTAATGAGTTAGGGTCGAGCCACAGCGTAGTAGATGCCCTCATTCAAGCGAAGAGGAAAGGCTTGAAGAACATTTTTGTGAAGGGAGACTCATTCCTAGTTATTAAGTGTATCAATGAAAAGTGCTGTCATTTTATGGAAACTTAGAACTTTGATTGAAGACATCAAGGTCATCGTCACATCCTTTGACGATGTTAGTTTTAACCATGTGTTCAGAGAAGCTAATTTCGTGGTCGACAAATTTACTAGTAGAAGTCATTATATGAGTAACCTTCACATTTGATATCACTCATTGTCTCCTTCTGCGAATTTTACTACTCTCTTTGATTGCATAAATTTAGGTTGTTCTAGAAGAACTTCTGTGTAGTCTCTATTATTTTCTTTTGTATCAAAAAAAATAACAACGTAGTAGATAATCCTCAGTTCTTCCAAAATTATGGGCTTCGTTATGAGAGGAATTAATTTGTATGTGACAATTGAAGTACGAATCAATTGGCTAGCAGAACATGACCAGTGACAATTAAGTGTTATATCAAAACTACGTGCGAGTAACAACTTAATTAAAAGGTACATTTGCAATGATGCCCGGAAATGAAGTGAAGACATACATGCATGCCAAGCCAAAAGACAAGATCGAAATCGAAGGACGCCATGCATGTGTACGTACTTACGTATGCATATATGATATCAATCCCTTTCACTGTCTCTAAAGATTTCAAGAACATGTAGCTGCTTGTTTCCAAGGTAAAAGCCAACAATGTCGCTAATTATATATTCTAACATTAATTGCCGTCCTATATGTCCTTTTTGATCCAAGAAAACTCCATTCAAGCTTGGCCGGGAAAGGGCGGTGCGAATGGCAGAGGCTTGATGGAGGAAGAAAGGACACGGCCGACTGTTTATGTGTTGAAGATTGGGTATGCTGCTTCTTTGCTAATTGATGGACTCCGAAAATGGGCTTGGGTTAAAACCATAAGTCTGATTTATGTTTATCTTAATTGTTTAAGTTCAGTTATTTTAAATGTTTTATTATTAGTTTTTACTTTGAAAATAAGCCCAAGGTAGGTAGAAGTGAATTTTTGTCCCAGATCGTGTAATTTTGGTATTTTGTCTGCCTTAGGTCATGATGTTTGCTGGTTTATTGTATGCGCACACCCTTCTAGTGGCAAAATAAAATGTAGTACCGACAGTGATTGTCGGCAACATAGTTGGAAAGCTGTTAAGAGTGAACTGATGCGTTGTCAAAGTCGTGTTATCTTACCGTGCTATTTCGCCTCAATTGTAAAGCAAATATAGTAGTCAATGATGCACCATTTACTAAAAGGTGCAGGTTAAGATACAATAAAGTTGAGTCTCTTGATAGTATTTTGAGTGTTTCTCTTCGTAAGTGGTTTAGGCTTTATGTTCTCCCCCTTGTATTTTATAATTTCATTAATCAAAACTTCAGGTAGGCGCAAACCTTACTTCAAAAAAAAATTGATTTTTTTTCAATAATTTTGCCATGTCTTCTGCCGCCTCTAATGGCTTCCAGGCCAGTCATGATGCTTCCCGTGGAAAAATCATAACTAGTTTCTGCTTCATATTGAAACAAATATACACATCGCATTAGAAATATTGTATATCGAACATATAACAAATATGATCTTAGAGTGTTGGTGAATGATGATACCCAAGTACCTAACCATTTAGGACTTCAGCATAGATGACATCACGTCTGAGTATTGGAGACCATGATTGTATATGACTACAAAGCTTAACTTTCATATTTAATAATTAATCTAATACAATATCCTCATCGTCCTGACTAATCCTCTTGTATACTCTTGCCAAATATACTCATATATGTAAGCATGATAATCTACAAAACAATTGGTTCACTAGGAAATTGACGCCTACCGCCAACTAGCTGTTCAATACGATCGAGCCTATTAAGTGTTTACAAACTTAATTAGAACAAATACTCAATCATTGAGCTTATCAACTTAAAATTTAGAAGATACTTAATGTGTCAACTTCTTCCTAGCATGCATGTGAGCGAATAATATTGTAAAGGATGTGACTGGCGGAATGCTACGCTTCAATTATAAATTAAAGAGAAAATAAGCAAAGTACAACGAGATTAGTTAAATACCCAGAAAATATACTCACACGAAAGAAATAAGTGTTTGATAATGGAGTGTGTATATATACATGCATAACCTAAGAGTATCTCCAACAGTTTTTGTATAAAATCTCTATTATACAAGACTAAAACACAAAAAAATTATAATTGTTTGGGTCAACTCCAACAGCTTTTCTATTTTATTCTTAAAAAATAAATGTTAATCTCTATAATTTAATGTGCATAGGGATATTTCTCAAATCAAGTCAATAAATTGTAGGAAAGAGAGAAAAATTGATGTGTTTTTGTTTATATTTTGAGGAGAGAAGATTGAATTGTGTAGGTGAGCAATAAATTTTAGAGATTTTTAAATGGTTATACAAATTTTGAGTTTTCTATAAATATAAGAATTCTCTCTCTTCTTTATCCATTTTCTATAGGATACAAGACAGTTTACAAGAGTTGTTGGAGCCAAAAAAATATGTTTTTTCAATAAAATAATAATTTTTATGTTTTTACAAAAACTGTTGGAGATGCTCTAAATAAAATTATGTGTTGTGAGTTAGTTGGCCGGTCATGGAAGTTTTCTGTTGGAGTATTTTTGTTTTTTAAGGTAAATTCAAAGCATGTGATATAAGTGAAACGGTGGAATTAGTCCTATAAATGAAAGTGGATCCAGGAAGTTGAAAAAAAAATAAACGAAGACAAATAGAAGATAGAAAGCCTTGGAAGGTATAAACTTGTCGTTGATCACTGTAGGTTCATGTGTGCACACAGTGCCATGACCTCTGTCCCTATATATATGTGATACTACTCATTCACGTTCATAATCCTTAAAGACTTAAACCATAAACCAAATCCTCTCATTGCTTCAATTCTCTGTTTCTGAAACAAAAATGAGTGGCTTAAATTTAAGCAGCCTGGCACTGATCGTGCTCATTGCATTTTCGATTTGGTCTTCGAGCTTGTTGGAGAGTTGTGAAGCTAGAAAAGACAGGCATCGCCATTGGAGGTATAGCCGAGGCGGTGATAGGAGTTATGGTGGTGGTCGTCGTCATCATTCTTCAGGTCACACTGTGTCTGCACTGAAGAGTGACAGTTATGTGACACAAGAAGGTAGCGTCGTAAGCGCAGCGCAGAAGAATAGCGCCGTGTACAATGTACTAAACTACGGCGCTAAGGGCGATGGAAAGGCAGATGACACCAAGGTAATCCCTAGGTTAAGACTGTCACAATTTTTAGATGTTACATATGGTACTACTATTTGGCATGTGTACTAATTTCTTGCATTGCAAGTTAGGCATTCGAAGCAGCGTGGGCAGCAGCGTGCAAAGTGCAAGCATCGACCATAACTGTCCCCTCCGGCTCTGTCTTCCTCGTCAAACCGATCTCCTTCTCCGGCCAAAATTGTCAAACAGACATTGTGTTTCAGGTAAACAAACATTTCAGTTCTTGTTCATAGTTTGCAGCATTCAGATACAAGCTAGCTAGAATTATGCTGATATGCCTATTGGTATATTCTGGTGCAGTTAGATGGAAAGATCATAGCTCCGACCGGCGCGGCAGCTTGGGGTTCAGGCCTTCTTCAATGGATTGAGTTCACAAAGCTTCAAAGGCTTACAATCAGAGGTAAAGGTGTTATTGACGGACAAGGCTCGGTTTGGTGGAATGACTCGCCCACATACAATCCTACACAAGAAACAGCAGACAACAGTTCACAAGATTCGGTACTTAACTGCTCTGAATGGTTATGTCAAGCCAAAAACAAGGCCGGCCAGTAGCTTAAACAGACTCATTATAATCGTCTCTTTTCTAATTCTAGTAAAACTACTAATACACTTTTCATGACAATATCTTATGCAGCAGACAGACGGTTACAGTAGTAAAATGCCAAGCACAAAACCAACAGTACTTACCTAACCACACCTTTTAACTACCTGGTCCTTTTATGATGTTGCCAACTACATATAGGATTGATCTGAATTTGCTCTACAGGCGCTTAGGTTCTATGGCAGCAACGGCGTGACGGTCACAGGCATAACAATTCAAAACAGTCCTCAAACCCACCTCAAGTTCGACTCCTGCACTAATGTACAAGTTTCTTCAGTAACTGTTTCGTCCCCTGGTGACAGCCCCAACACTGATGGCATCCACCTTCAAAACTCCCAAGATGTTGTCATTTCCGGCGCTAGTCTTGCCTGTGGTAATTTTCAACATCTTGATCATTAAATCCTCGGTCACCTAGCAACCATGTGAACACCTCTGATATAAATATACTCAACTACTAATAATCAAGGTTCAAACAGTTAGAAACTTAGAATGTTGACAAGCAACATGTATATAATATATAGCACAGATAACAGATAACCTCTGCAGACTGAGGGAATTCGATATTCTCTGTGTATAGCTGACTATAACGACAAGTATTTCTTTATATGCTCTGCAGGAGATGACTGTATATCAATACAAACTGGTTGCTCAAACGTGTTCATACACAGTGTAAACTGTGGACCTGGACATGGAGTCAGCATTGGAGGGCTAGGGAAAGATGGCACCAAAGCTTGTGTATCGAACATCACTGTTCGAGACGTTAAAATGCTCAATACACTAAATGGAGTCAGAATAAAGACCTGGCAGGTATATACTCCTTAGACCAAACCACACATAACTAACTGTAAACCTCAAGCTAGCTAGTTGCAAGGCTCTAATGATATCATACTGCTACAGGGAGGATCAGGGTCAGTGAAGAATGTTATGTTTGCAAACATTCAAGTTTCAGAAGTCGAATTCCCCATCATGATTGACCAATACTACTGTGATAAGAGCCATTGCGCAAACAAGACCTCAGCTGTGGAAGTTTCGGGTATAAATTACGTAAACATTCAAGGAACATATACATCCAAACCTGCACACTTTGCATGCAGTGACGGCATGCCGTGCACTGGTGTATCCCTAGACACCATAAACCTAAAATCGGTTCAATCAGGGAAGCATTTGTATGACCCTTTCTGCTGGGAAGCATATGGAGACCTCAAAACAAACACTGCCCCTCCGATTAATTGCTTGATGAAAGGAAAGCCATATTCAAGCAGCCGCACAGTTCAGTCTCAAGCTGGTGGTTATTCTTGCTAATATTATCCCCTATATATGTAATGTAGCTAGAACAATTAATAGAGCGGCTTATAGGTAATGCCAGCAGTTTGTTAAGTCTACAGACTACAGTTAGGAAATATAGATTCATGGCACGTATATGGCCACATAAACTATTAATCTTAGGATCTCTGCTTGTTTCTCAATGATAATGAAAATTATAGTGATATACAAGATAAGATGATGAGCAGCAACAGTAAGTGATATAAAAAATAGAACAACAGCAACAACAATAGAATACTTACCTCAAAGGCTTGTACTATGAACACCGAATATCGAATTATGAGGCGGCTCCCAACTTTTGCACATCTTTGAAGTTGGAAGCATTTGAGTCCTATGGTTATGAAAACAACAAGGTGGTAGCACTAGCAACACCTCCGATCATAGAGATCAGGTATGTACAGCACTTTAGGTGGTGGAATTATTCTTGGTGCTAGATTTTGAGTTCATAGCAAGGCTGATGAATTCCTACGTATACAGCTTTTTAAGTCCCTGACATGGTTACAACAACGAAACCAAGAGAGCAGCACATGTACAAATATTTTGATAAATATAATAGTGAATTACAATGTATTTTGATTGTCTATGGAACCCTATACTAATGATTTCCCAAAACCAGCGGCAGCCTTCATCTTTATTCTTTTACGCGCTTCAATTCTTTCAGGACTAGGAAGTCCTGTCTTATCCTCATACTTCTTCTCTAATGTCTGTAATTAGTTGATACAATGTTATATATAATTCAGTAATTTTGATATCAGATTCATGGAGAATCCATTTCGAGTTGTCTGTGTCTATGAACTGACAAAAGTCCCACGGATGCGATAGCATTAAAATTAGTGTTTTGCGGAATTTAGCAGTAAAATTATGTTTAAAGGCAAAAAGTCTCCCTAACAACATATTTTAAGAGAATATGGATCCTCAAGTACTAAAAGAAACGAAACGGGAAGTTTTTGGTTTCAATTAGTAAGGTGGTTCAGAGACTCTACTGAGATAAGAGATTTGGAGGCAGCAATACTCACTAACCTGTAGCTGTTCAGAGATGCTTTCAAGAACTCCTTCAGTCATACGATCGAAGAAGAGAACACCCTGTAGATGAAGTAACCAAATAAGAAAGATCATTCTCACGTTATAAAACCTCACGAATGCCAAAGTTCACAGCCGACAAACAATGAGACATAACATATCATAGACTTTTCCTCTCAAAACTCGCAAATGAAAATCATATACAAGATGCTTGAGGGCTATTTAGTTTACTCATCCATTACTCAGGCATGTATGCAGATGCTAATCTGCCACAACCACATGTTACATTTTTTCTTCTCTCTCTTTGTAGTAAGAAACCTGATCTGCTTTACAGCATTGTTTCTATCTCAACAAGTCAATAACACCATACAGACTATTTGGCTGGCAAAAATGGTGTCATTTTACCGTTAAACTATGTGAAGTACACTTCAAGTCCTACTCAATCATCAACATAATAGCTTTCTTGACACATATTGCACAAGAGCTAAGATCGACTATCATTCTCACAAGTGAGTGTAACTAGTAAGACTTAATAGTGCATAGCACAGTGATCCACAGTACTCCTGATCAAGTTAAGAGGTCATCACACAAAGAACTCTAGCAGTTAATTCTGCAACTTATCTACTCCTTAGTTATCATATATCACTTGTATAATATAATTCGACTGTAGCTTTAGTAAGAATTGAGAAAATAACCTGCAAATGGTCAAATTCATGCTGGAACACCCGTGCAGGAAGCCCCGACAAGTTGACTGTAAACCTCGCCCCATTGACATCCCTTGCATCTATTTTCACAGATTCTGGTCTCTGAAAACCCAAAACACAGTCAGACAACCACACTTAGAGAGTTACACTACATAAACATCAAGCAGCTCAACTTAATTGTACACAACTCAAATTTGCACAAAACGTAATATCAATGCAGCGACAAAACATCACCTGAACATCAGCATAAATCCCCGGAAATGACAAGCACCCTTCTTCAAATAGCCGAGTCTTCTGCGAATATCTACTCACTCTCGGATTCACAAGCACAATCTCCTCCCCTTTTCCGCGCTCCCCCACCGGATTAAACACCATAAGCTGCACATTGAGTCCAACTTGCGGCGCTGACAAGCCAATCCCATCAGTCCTGTCATTAACACCCAAAAACCATTTCCATTCAAAAAGTTCGAAACTTTAAAAAACACATCACCCACCAAATGAAACACAAATTTCAACTCACTTATACATTATATCAAACATTTCATCCACTAGCTTCTTCAAATTATCATCAAAAGTATCGATTCTCTTGTTCTTGGTTCTCAGTATAGGATCCGGATACTCCACAATTCTCAGAGGCGTCTCAAACTCAACGTCAGCAGCTATTATTACAATCAACATAAACATGATTCCTTAACTTAAGTGAGCAGATAAAGTGCGAGTCTTTAGTTTAGTTGAGTTTACTTACAAGTGGCAACTTGGTCTTCTTTGACTGAGAAGCCTCGTTTGGCGTGGACCACCGGAGTGAGGCGGATGGTGTTTGTTGGGGAGGAGGAGGAGAGAGTGTTGATGCGGTGGTGGAAGATGGCGGGAAAAGTTGTTGGGCGGCGGAAGAGAGATGATGAGAAGATAATAGCGTGGTGTGAGGAAATAGGCTGCAGCCAAGTTGCACAAAAAGCCATTGTTTGCAACAATGCGCAAAATGTGCCCCCTTGCAAATTACATATCTATACTATAAAAAAAAATTGATAGATATTTATGTTTTTCCAACTATGTGAATTCAAACTTTAAATGATTCACTACTCTTATGTGTTTTTTTTGAAGGGCTACGCTACGTGTTTATGTTGAGGGATCATAATGGGAAGTACAAGATCAAACATCTTTTCAACTCACCGATTCTCATCTCTCGTAACTGTAGTGTAATTTGCGTACTCGACTACTTTACGTGAAAGTTGATTATGAAAAAGATATCCACTATTGCTGTTAAAACGACGCCGTTCTGTTCTGATTTCTGAACGCCAACAAAATTAAAAAGTAGAAAAAAGGGAGCGAAGAATAAAAATCGCGCGGCTCTGTTCTGTTGGTGGCTCCTCTCATTTTTAGATCCTCTCCAGTACTTGTTCTTCTTCCAGGTAACTCTCTCTCTCTCTCTAGATCTGCTCAATCGATCTCGTTCATTTCTCCTTTCCGATCCGATTGAATTTCCCGAACGCAATATCGGATCGCAAAACCTAAGAATCTTGAGCGGTTTTTTTGTTTTTTTGGCAGCAGCAGCAAAAATGGGGCTGACGTTCACGAAGCTGTTCAGTCGTCTCTTCGCGAAGAAGGAGATGCGAATTTTGATGGTCGGTCTCGACGCCGCTGGTAAGACCACCATCTTGTACAAGCTCAAGCTCGGCGAAATCGTCACCACTATCCCTACCATCGGTAATTTCGATATCACTTCTCTGTCTTGTTAAATTAAAAGTTGCAGGTCAAAATTTTCAGTGTTAGGTTGTAATTTCTGTACGTGTGAAGAATTGTGTAGCATTAAATTGTGAGTTTTTGATCATTTGGTGCCGTTGAGATAGCGAACCGAAATGTTTCGATTATGTCTAGTTGAGCTGTGAGAGTTGTTGATTTGCAGGATTTAATGTGGAGACTGTGGAGTACAAGAACATCAGCTTCACTGTGTGGGATGTCGGAGGTCAGGACAAGGTAAATTGTGTTGTTAGGTGGATTTTGGAATGAGTTTTGAGTAGTTTTGGAGATGTGTGGAATTATGGGTGTGCATTGTGGGTGAGTTGTGATGTTGTTTGGCTTTAAATGCAGATCCGTCCATTGTGGAGGCACTACTTCCAGAACACGCAAGGTCTTATTTTCGTGGTGGATAGCAATGATAGGGATCGAGTTGTTGAGGCGAGGGATGAGTTGCACAGGATGTTGAATGAGGTAAGTTGCACGGATACTCGTGTCATATAATTTCAGCCTGTTCATTACTTGAATATGTTGGCTTTGTGTTAAATTTCTAAGGTTTCGAAGTTGCTCACTCACATGCCAGGTAATCTTGTGTTTATGTTAAAGTGTTGTGGTTGCATCACCTGAAAGGCTTATTCTAATCAAAGCATTTAGAACCTTGTCTAGCGATGTTCTAGTTGTATTTAGTACTGAGATTTTGAAGGTATAATGTTGATCTGGTTTCAGGATGAACTGAGGGATGCTGTTCTGCTCGTGTTCGCAAACAAACAAGATCTTCCTAATGCAATGAATGCTGCAGAGATCACTGATAAGCTTGGTCTTCATTCTCTCCGTCAACGTCACTGGTAAGTTCCTTTGTAAATTTTCAGTCCTTTAGTGAATTGTTCTTTCATGCTGGTAAACTACCTGTCTACATAACTTATGGTTTGAAAGAGTTGAACAAACTGAATTCAGTGAATTGGGTCGGAAGGATATCTTTCTATTTTTGTCCATCATAGAGTTTACTTAAATGGTTCTCTTGGATTAGAACTGTTCAACTAGAAAATGAATGCATCAAATTCAAACTAAAGACAGTAGGAACCTGATGTGATGTTACCTTTAACACCGTGTAAAGATCTCAGACAAGATTGAAGAACCTAACATAGTATGTCTAGAACAGTAGAACTGTTGCTGATGTTATTGATGTGCTTTCTCAGGTACATTCAGAGCACCTGTGCAACCTCTGGAGAGGGACTGTACGAGGGATTGGACTGGCTTTCCAACAACATTGCTAGCAAGGCAAGTTTACTAGACTAAACCTGTGATGAATAGTTGGCTTGCTGTGTTGCTTTACGCTGCAACAATTTCCATTTTTGGTTTCATAAATAATCTGCAACCTTCTCTCACATACTATGTAGAACATCACGAATATGTGACCATAATTAAGTTATTTGCTGTTTTTGCATGATTCGTCAATGCTGAATTTCTGACGACCTCCTTCCCTTCCTTTACAGGCATAAGAGAATGATGACCATGGAGTTCGGTTTGCTTTGGAGATTCCAAGGGAGGATAGTTTTCTTTTGTTTCCAGTGAATGTTGTAATAGGAGAATGTTTTGGTGGAGTACTTTTTATGATTTGGTGTTGTGTATTGCTACGTTTAGCTATACTATCTAGCTGTAAACAGGGTTTGCTAATTAATATTTTACAGTCCTCTTTAAGCATGAACTTGTATCATGTCTCTTTACAATTGTTTTTTTTTTTCTCTTCATTTGTGGTTGAACCAAAGGGCGCTACTTGAAACGTTGCCCTGTAAAACATTGACAATCTGCATTTTCGGTCACCACATAGAGCCTAGAGGCCAGTCAGAGATCTTCTTTTGGGTTATGAAGGGTTTCGAGGCCCAATGAGAGACATGTGTCCAAGACAGCCCAACACTATTTCGTTTGACTTGATTCCCAATCCACCAAGAGAAAAAGTAAAAGATGTTTAACGAAGAACAAATTTGAGACTGAGACTTCATTTGAGCTGGATGCTCTAGCTTTGGCATCTTATCAATCCGCACAACAGAAAAGAAAACACTTTCAAATGTTCATATATGATGAAATTATCAAATTAGTATACGATGAGTTCATAGTTTATCAATTTTCGTGGAAAATCGGCACTCATCGTGTAATTTTCTAGAAGATAAGAATTGATACCATCTCAATTGTTTATCTGAATGGACGGTGCTTTAAAAGTTAAGCATTACTTTGATACTTAACTCATCTAGGTGCAAACATAAGAGTTGACCAAGAAAGTGATCTTACTCACACCATGATAAACACTAGCTTCAATCAATTGATATGTCACTCGAACATAATTCGAAGCGTCGTTAAATCCATAATGTGGGTTTGTCCCTCTTTCAGCACCATTCCAAGTTCCATGGATTTTAAGACGAAGACATCTTTAGCTTATAAAAACCCTAGTGGATCAACCACAAAATCATATGTGGTTGGAATTAGGTTATCATCGATATCTATTGAGATAAAGATTTATGTGGCCTAAAAATAAGATTTTTAGCTGTGTTCTCACATGATATGCCTCTAAACCCAGGATCATGGACGTGCTTGGAAAGACTTGCCAACCACGAACCCCTCTATCATCTTTGCTTTAAGCACTTGCTTCTGTCCAAGCACAATTAGTTTCTGTATTTCTGAAACCAAAAACGTTTTTGTAAAGAGGGTTCATTATGCACTGTTTAGCCTTGAAAGAAGAAAAGAACATTATGAATTTATGATATGTGTAAGTCGGGATCAAATCAATGAACAACTACAAAATAGTACGTGCCTCCAAATAAATGTATACGACGTTTACTCTATTATTCCTCGAGACTTTGATCTGCTTTCTGTTGTCTTCCTTGTAAGCTCTTCGTTGTGAACTTAGCTCGGTGTCGACCATGTCAATGACCATGTTGAATCACTAGAATCCTAACTTTAAAAAAAAAGTAACTTAATTAAAAGATTTAGATATAAAGAAATGTGCATGTAAATATGAGAATTCGTCGGTGAGTTGTGTCATGATGTTAGTTTATAATAAGTTTAAAACATCAACTCGATTCTCACTAACGTTAACGTATGTAAACATAAGAATGATAAGATGGACAAAAGGACAATGAGTGAAGAAACAAACTAGTCTAGGGCGTAATGGCTTTTAGGGTTTGAGCCAGCTAAGTGATGGAGAGCAACATCATAGCTTTCCAATATTAGTATTGGTTCCAAATGACTTTCGTACGAAGTGTCAAATACTAACTACATATTTGTATGCTTATTGCACTGGGCAGGGCCCTTCTTGGTGCTTTCTGATTTAGTCGTGTAATAAGGGGTGAGGACTTTTTACTTTGTTAAAGTCCCTTAGGGTATGTTTACTAATCGGGAATGATAATCAAATCTCTAGGAATGATTCCGGGATGAGAAAGTTCATGCTTTTACTTGCACATTTGGGAATGAGAATGGAGTGTGACCCACCGCCTTATCAGGAATCAACTCCTGATAAACCATGAATTTGATTCCTTAGGGGGGAGATGAGTTTAGGAACAACTATCCCCTAATCAATTTTTTTTACCCAAAATGTCCTTATAAACATTCAAAAACTACAAAATACCGAACCCTAAAAATATATATACCATTCTCAATAGTCAGTAGACGACAACAACGAAAACGACAAAACAAAAACAAGTCGATTCCTCTATTGTACTCTGGTGAGTGATCATTGCCCTCTTTTTTTTATTTTTTAAGTTTTCAATTTCATTAAAGCAAAATGTATTGTAAGCATATATATGAGGAGTTTACATGAAGATCAATATTCTTGATTTTTGACAAAAAGTTTTGATTGTACATTAGTGTAATTTTTCAATGAACTTTGCTCAGTTTATAAGGAAAGAAGAAAAAAAAATTCAAATAATATGGAAATATAGTACAGGGTTATTTTAGTAATCAAGTTAGTTTGATTACGACTCCATGTGGTAAGTAAATGTTAACAATCGTAATCATTCTCATTCCTGTTCTGATTCTAGATAGTAAGTAAACAACTCAATCAAAATCAAATACTCCCATTCTGATTCATGTTGATTCTGATTCCTGATGATTCTCAGTCCCGACTAGTAAACGCACCCTTAATTTGGTTAGGAACTAGTTAGATCCCTAGATTTTTAAATTTTCACTTTCGTATTTTCCTTGTCTTATAAAATCAAGATTTGAGGGATAATGATCCAGCATATGCAGATTTGTCCTCTCAAGGGTTGGTCCTGAAAAATTGAAGGCCCAAGGCGAAAACTTAACTTGGGCTCTTGACGAGAAAAAAATCAATAAATTTTAGACAAAAAAATGGCTACAAACAACTCAAATATACATTAGTATCAATATCGTAATATTGTGCCCCTAAATAAGTTTTTTTTGTTGAGTTATTTAACAACATGATAATAACAAATAATAATGTCATTTGAAGAATTAATAATGGTTGCAAACAAATCAAATATATAAGAATACAAATAAACAATGAAGAGACAAAGAAAATTATAATTTCTCTATTAAATATTGTTGTATTGCTCAAGTTAAAGCACCTAAAAGATGAATTTTCTCAACACATTTCATCATCTTGTTTTTCTCCTCACTACAAGAAAATGAAACATTACCGGCGAGATTCCGGCCAACAAGGCCGGCGACCGGAAAAGTCGCCGGTAATGTCCATCATTACCGGCGACTTACTCCGTCGCCGGTAATGTCGCCGGAATCTCGCCGGTAATGTTTTGGAACATTACCGGCGACTCCAACCGTCGCCGGCAATGTCAAGCCGAACATTTCCGGCGATTTTCCCGCCGGAATTTCGCCGGAAATGTGTGGCTAGACATTGCCGGCGACGTTGGAGTCGTCGGTAATGTTTTGGAACATTACCGACGAGATTCCGGCGTAAAGTCGCCGGTAATGTCTTCATTTCCGGCGACTTACTCCGTCGCCGGCAATGTGTCTTATATTAGATGCCGGATGCGGCAACTCGATCATTCAATCATTTTGATCGAAAAAAATTCAGAGAAATCGAAAGAAGGAAAACGTACGCTCTGAAATCGATCATTCGGTATATTGTCAAAATTAAGGCGCGCGTCGAAAACTCGATCACTCGGGAAGCTATATATATAGGTAGGTGTATATATACGTATATGTGGTATATATATATATATGTGTGTGTGTGTTGATCAAATCCAATTCGTGAGATATATATGAAATGTTGTTGATGTACGGTCACCGAAACGAGAAAACAGCTTGTAGTTAATCTTGTGTCTGAATCAATGACTGGTATTATCGTATTGTTATCGGAGCCAGGCTTAACAGAGCCTCCTACCCAGTCAAATACGTTTTGAATTGAAAAAAGGAGAATACTATCATCGAGTACTGAATCGAATTCAGAGATTAGATCGATATATTTATATATATGCATGCATGTGTTGATTTAATTAGATTTGAATTGAGATATCACGTCGATTATTAGTAGTGAATGTGTGTATATATATAATTAATACGTAAAATTGTTAGAATTTTTAGGATGGACAAGAGTTGGATGAGCCTCGAAAGATAGGATGTCAGATATCACGAGGGAATTAGGAGTTTTGTGGATTTTGTGAAGGCTAATTGTGGAGTCATTACACTTCATTATTGCCCGTGTAAAGAATGTAAGTGTTTCAGCGATCGATTTTGATTTTCCATTGATAAAGTCCATAGGCACCTGAGTAAATACGAATTTTGGGATAAGTACACTTGTTGGATTTATCACGGTCAAACATCGGTAGCGGGTCCGCATGATCATGGACAATTTGGTGAGAGGGCCAGTCCACGCTATGATTATGGAGATTTTGCTGAGAGGGGCAGTTCATCCTATGATCCAACATCGATGTTAATCAATGATATGTTTCCTCATGAGAGCGGTGTATTTGCTGATGAAGCACCAAATGTCCCTCCCGTCGTTGAGGGTTTCCCCCATATCGAGCCAGTCGAACCATTACCTGGAGCTCATGTCAACACAAGCGGTATGGACAAGTACAACAACCTGATTGCATTGCAACAGACTCCGTTGTACGACAGTTGTAGTAAGACTGTTCTTGAAAGTGTGATGGGAGTGATGCAGCTCAAAATGGAGAACACAATGTCTGTCAAAGCTGTTGATTCTTGGTTGAAGTGGACTGCTTCGCTACTGCCACCCGGTCATCGTCTTCCTACCACTCATCATAAGGTGCGACATATCCTGAAAGATCTTGGGCTTTCCTACATCAAAATCCATGCATGCAGATATGATTGTATTCTCTTCTGGGGAAAAGATCTCGAAGACCTTGAAGCCTACCCGGTATGTTTTACAGAAAGGTATAAGTTGACTCCTGCAGGCAACAAGAAAGCTGTGAAGATACTTCGATATTTCCCGCTTATTGATAGGCTGGAGCGGTTGTTCATGTGTGCTTTCACGGCCGAGGCAATGAGATGGTAGGCTGAGAGGAACTTGCCTGACGATGACACCCTTATACACCCTTCCGACGGAGAGGCTTGGAAGCACATGGTCAGGGAGTTTGATCATTTTGCAGCAGAGGTCCGAAATGTTTGGCTAGGGCTCTCATCTGACGGATTCAACCCTTTTGGCAACATGAGTCTTCAATACAGTATATGGCCAGTTATTTTGGTACCGTACAACCTTCCACCATGGATGTGCATGAAGAAGGAATATAATATGCTCACTCTGTTAATTCCGGGCCCGGGTTATCCAGGAAAGTGTCTCGATGTGTATTTGAGGTCTTTGATTGAGGAGCTTAAGTACCTGAGTGAGTGTGGCCACCCCACTTACGATAGGTTCAAAAAGGAGATGTTCCAGATGCATGCCATGCTTGTTGGCACCATCAGTGATTTTCTTGCCCGCGGTATGTTGTCGGGCAACGTTACCAGGGGTTACAGGGCTTGTTCAAAGTGCATGACGGTTGATTGTTGCAGTCCTCATTGCAGTAAAATTGTTCAGATGCGTCACCGTTGTTGGCTTCCATATGATCACCCATTTAGGCAGGATCCAGACGAGTTTGATGGGACTGTGGAAACAGGTGTGGCACCTAGGCGATGGACAGGGGAAGAAATTTTGGAAGTGTTGAATGAATATGATTTTGGCCAGCTGAGCAATCATCCTGACATAGTGGCGTCAATTCCAGACAAGCCCGAAATGTATAAGTTTTGGACACACAAGAGCATATTCTGGGAACTCCCCTACTGGCCCAGGTTGCTTATCAGACATTACCTAGATGTCATGCACATAGAGAAGAATGTGTGTTAAAGTGTGGTGGGCACAGTTCTTAACTTGGAGGGGAAAACAAAAGACATCCCTAAGGCACGTATTGATCTGAAAGCTATGGGACTGCGGAAACATTTGTGGTTACGAGATGGTAAGAGAAAAATGCCGCAAGCTCCTTATACCGTCAAGCCGAAGCATAAGCATGAAATTTTTCGGTGGCTGAGTAATGTCAGGTAAATATTCTTATATATGACTATGCAGTACGGAAATTGGTTTGCCTTTAATTTTTACCGGATTATGGTGATATGCGATAAATATAATTGTTGCTTATGGCTATATATATATATATACATGCAGGTATCTTTATGGCTATGCAGGAAATATAAGCAGGTGTGTTAACTACCGGGACAGTAAGATGTACGGATTAAAGAGTCATGACTGCCATGTACTGCTTCAACGCCTTTTCCCTATTTTCATTCAAGGGTACCTGCCCAAGGAGGTGGTGGAGCCGTTGGTGGCCTTGTCAAGATTCTTTCAGAAGTTATGCACCAGGGAAGTTAAAAAATCAGATCTCAGGGAGATGCAAGATGACATCATTTTTATCATGTGCAAGCTTGAGAGGATATTTCCGCCAAATTTTTTCGACATCATGCCTCACCTCCCGATCCATCTTCCCGAACAATTGTTGCTTACCGGTCCCGTACACTACACTTGGATGTATCCCATGGAAAGGTACATTTGGTTTGCCTCTGTTTTTATATGTAAAGTCTTAGTTTTACCCCTTTTAACATGCACTTGTTAACTTGTAGACAATTGGGAGCCTACAAGGACTATGTGAAGAATAAATATGCACCTGAAGGGTGTATCGATGAAGTATATGTTGCGCACGAGTGTGTCACGTACACCAAAGTGTATTTGGGAGCGCTTGAGGACCCCCAACAACAAATGCCGATAGATGAACCTCAGTTCAACCTTTCTATCATCTCCAATGACGTTGTAGTACAGGGAAGCTTGCCAAAGTCGTACAAGTTGGATGAAAATGAGGTAGTCATTGCCCACTGGTCGGTACTGATTAACTGTGAAGAAGTACAATATTGGAAAAACTATCATCTTCACTGCCCTGCTATTGCCGGAAATGTTGATTACCACAACATGACGTTTGCAAACTACTTTGGTCCATGGGTAAGGGTATATGTGTATATGTCTTTTTTTTATTGCCATTTTCCTTATATAGCATGTGTGTACGTACGTGGTTTTGTGGTTTCTATGTTCATAATGTCTTGTGTGGTTTCTTATCGTTTTCAGATGAACCATGTAGCAGATGATGGTTACCCAGAGTGGTCAAACGAATTGAGGGTCCTTGCGATGAAACCGATAGCTTCAAAAGTTTACTCGATGTGTCAGGTCAATGGCGTGAAATTTATATGTGAAAAATAGAGACGACCGACTGAAAACACAGAATTGTGGGGTGATGGTCCATGGTGGGCAGGATGGCGTTGACTATTACGGTGTCCTTCATTCAGTTGTTGAACTAATTTATGGGAACCGCATGAAAGTGCACTTGTTCAAGTGTAGATGGTTTGATACTAGCCCGCTTATAACTCGTTGGTAATGACATTACCAACGACGAGTTAACTCGTTGGTAATGTCATTACCAACGAGTTGAAGTCGTTGGTAATGACATTACCAACGAGTTATAAGAAACTCGCCGGCAATGTTTTCTGGATAGAAACCCAGTCGAGCCCGAGCCTTTCATTTCTCCTCCTCTCCCTCTCATCCTCCTCTCCCTCTCCTCTCCCTCTCCTCCTCCCAAATCGGTCCGGTGAGTTCAAAGTAGCTCACCTCCTCCTCCTCCTCTCCCACTCCTCCTCCTTATCCTCTACTCCTCCTCTCCCTCTTCTCCTCTCCACCGATCCCCTCTCCTCTCCTCCTCCGAAAATCTCCTCCTCCCCTCCTCTCCTCCCCTCACCATTGTAGTCGGCAAAGCATTGTAGGTGGAAATCCATGGCAGGTCCGATCCTCTCTCTCTCCCTCTCTCTCTCTCTCTCAATTTTTAATTATTTTTGTGTATGTGTATGTGTATGTGTATGTGTAAATTAATTAGGGTGCTAAGTTGAAAATTAGGGTGATAAGTTTTAAATTTATATGCAATGGAAATATATGTGATGTATATATATATTTAGGTATGTGAAAATTAAGTGATGTATATATATGTGAAAATTATGTATATATGTGGTTTGGATGAATATGTGATGTATATATATGTGGAAATTAAACTTAATTAAGATGCATGATATATATATGTGTGAAAAATGTGGAAAATTAATTAGGGTTTCTGATTTGGATGAATATGTGAAAATTAAATTTAATTAAGATGCATGATGTATATATATATACATCGAAAATGTATATATGTTAATTTAGGTGATATAGTTGTTAATTAATCGTATAAATGAAGGTGGAAATCGGGATCGGAACGGTTTAGAACCAGAACGGTTTTAAACCGGAACCGCGCGGAACCGAAACCCTTTGGAACCGGAACTGTTTGTAACCGGAACCGTTATGTTACAAACGTTTCCGGTTACAAACAGTTCCAGCTCCTAACGGTTCCAGTTCCAAACCGTTCCGGTTCCGATTTGTTATAGAACCGAAACGGTTTGGAACCGGAACCGTTTGGAACCGAAACTGTTTGTAAACTTTCCCGTTATGTTACAAACGGTTTCGGTTACAAACAGTTCCGGTTACAAACAGTTCCGGTTTCTAACGGTTCCGGTTCCGATTTGTTATTGAACCGAATCCATGACTATTACGGTGTCCAGGAGGTTTTGCGGCTAATTGGCTTCGAAGAGGTTCCCGAAATAGTGGAGGGAACAGTAGTCAAGCTTCCTCCTTACCCGCAGTTAGCAACACGCCCAGTGGGCCAATGATGACTGCTCGCACGAGAGCCTTGCTAGAGGCGCGAGCTGAGGAGGAAGCTGCACGATCAAGAGCCGTGGAACCGGAAGTCGAGGCTCGAGCCTCAGTCTCTAGACGCTCAATCAGCAGACGTCCCTCCGGTGGCAGAGCCTCAGACGAGCGACAGTCAACGGGGGCATCAGAAACTCCCTCAATCTGAATGCCCCATATTCGGATGGTGCCTACTCCCGTTTCACGGGAATCATCTGAGGCACATGGTGGTGCTGGCGCCTCATCGTCCAGGCCTCGTCTATCTCCGCCGACCGGTCTCTTCCTACCCGACGAGATTCCTGTCATCCCTGAATTCGATGATAGGGGGATGCCTGTTTATGTTGAAGGACGGCCGGAGTTCCTGACCGTGGAGGAAGCGTATAACTTCCTCTCGTTCGACCCCGTGTATCTTTGGAGTGTGAGGTGCACCAACCAACAAACGGACGATGCAGGTAAATTTTATTTAACATCAGATTGATTACTTAATTATTACTTAAGACTTGCGATAGGTTCAATTAATGATATCAATTTGTTGACATTGTATTATTAGGCAATTTCGTTAATGGGACTGGAAAACGGAAAGGGGCTAGAGGCACCTGCACCGGGAAGAGACTTGAGCAGGCCACCGGCGGAAGGAAAACGCCCATAAGGGCCAATGAGGATGGCGAGGTGATCGAGGCATTTGACATCACGCGTAAATATGTCAGCATGGCCGGTGCGATCGTGCGGGACAAGGTCCCAATGCTTTGGCCAGATTGGGAATCTATGCCTATCTACGTGAAGATGCAAGTGCATAATGCACTCAGTGTGAGTAAAATCGTATTTTCATTACGTAAATTTTACATTTATTAATTAAGTCCACTTAAATATATAATTTTACCTTTTATATATTCATATTGCAGGTGTGGTTTGACGTGGATGAAGTTCTTATTCACACGTGGGTAGAGCGTCAACTACATATGAGGTGATGTGCTTCGACTTATTTGAATATATATCGAGTTAGATTTTTGTTTATCAAGTGTTTTAATATCTCTAACTTTTTTTCCTTGTTTTAATATAGGTATAAAGAGTGGAAGAACGAGCTTTCTTCCCATTACACTGTATACAAGGAGCTAGGCCGAGGTTCTACCCCTAGCGAATTCCGGTTTAGGGAGTACGAGTGGCTGTGGCTGATAGCCCACTTCGAGCACCCCAAAGCTCGGGTATGCATCCTTAATATATCATACAAGCCTAATGTATCGTATCAGATTAAAATAGTTAGTTACTAATTTTTTTCCATATGTTTATCAAACAAGGCGATTTCGAAGACGAACCGGGCGAATAGATTGAAAAACACCAGGGCCCATCATGCATGTTCACTCAACTACATGGGTTGGTCGACTAAGGCGCAGCAACAACAAGAAGTGAACCCCTTGGTGTATATTCATCAGAAGTTCTATCCGCAGTGCCCTGACGAAGCGGTAAGTCTTTGGCCTCTCCATGTGTTAATAATACAAACGTTTTCGATATTAATAGATTTTGTTAGTTAATACGTTGTTCATTTTCGCTTTTCAATTAGGCGAGAGTGGAGGAGGCGACAGCAGAAGTGACCATGAGTATAGCTCGGATTAACCATCCTGACTGCTCCGAGGAAGAAGTCACCCAGTATGCCTCTCAGATCGATCCGCTTGATCCCCCGATAGTGGCTCAGATCATGGCAAAAGTGTGCGGGACTGGAAAGAATACCTACTACTGTAGGGGAATGGACTCGGCGGGCGAAGGACTATTGAAAACCACTTCACAATACTCTACCGGGTCAAGAAGTTCAACTTCTAGTCGTAACCTCGCAGCGGAGCTTCATAGGACGCAGAGGGAGTTGGAGGAGCAAAAGAGGCAGATGGCCGAGTACCAAAACATGGTCCAGCAGCAGACACAGATACAGGCTCAGATGTACACATGGATGCGGACGATGTACGAGGCTCAGACTACCGGACAACCGTTCCCCACACCTCCTCCGGTCCCGGTCCCTCCGTTCCCTAGCTATCCACCACCACCACCGCACCAGTCAACGCCAGAGCAAGACCAAGGAAGCCACCGGAATTCAAATGAGTACATGGATTACTTCGACCCTGACCCGCAAGTTCCTCGACCCTGACCTGTAGTTGTAGTTAATTTTCGTATCGTCGTTGCTATTTGTACTGTACGTTGGACATTTATGTGTACTGTTGAACTTGTATGATTGTACGGTTTATGTCTTTCAATGCAGGTTCTGGAATTGGGCCCAATCCAGAACCGCGTTTTTTTTTCAAAATTTTTCCAGACATTGCCGACGACATGGACCTCAGTCGCCGACAATGTCTCACATTCCGGCCACGGCGGCGCTGCCATTGCCGGCGACAGCGTCGCCGGTAATGTTAACACCGGCGGGGGATTTCCGGCGACGTCATTGCCGGCGACTTGTCGCCGGTAATGACAATTCCGGCGAAAAAAATAGACAAGGCCGGCGACTGGAGGTCGCCGGTAATGTCTCCATTTCTGGTAGTGCATTTTAAGTAAGTTAAAATGAGTTAGAGCGTCATAGGAGTCATAAGCATTATATCGAGCACTTGGTAGGTATCTTCGTTTCAACTCATGAGTAAGCTAAAATCTTTCTAAGAAATTGAAGGAAACAAAACAAATGATTTCTCAATTGCACAAATTACAACAACAATATAACAGTAGTGAGACTAATTGATCGAGTAACAAACTGAACTCGTGAAATTACCTGATTTTGTACCAGTACAGTACCTGTACTTGCAGCCCATACACCCAACCGACTGAGAAATGAGGTTAACTCAGAGGAATTGCTGACCTTATTTATATGAAGAATGTCAGGTAAAAGAATCAAATGAATGTGGGGAAGAAGAATCATCTTCTCCATTTATTTGTAATGAGTATATGAGTTATGTTCTCCATTATCGATGATAGAATTTGAAAAATTGGAATGAGTGAATATTAAAAAGGGAGAGAAGTTAAGAAACGCAAAGAGAAAGGCTTCCAAAGTATACACAAAAAAGATTTTTTTAAATTTTTTTTATACTGTAAAAAAATTGGGCCCTTGAGTGGTCTGGCCATGGGCGAGTGCCTTGCTTGTCCTCCCTCAGGGCCGGCCCTGGTCCTCTCTTGATGACTTTGTTTGTGGATAAAGCCAAAACGTAATGTGTGTGCCAAAGGAATTGGACAAAACGTAATTTCCAATTAGTTCGTTCTTTTCTGTTTTTGGTAACTTGATTCAATGCTTTGTAAACAGTCGGCCAAATAACATTAGGGTTTAGGCCAGTATAGGGCAAGCTGGCCATTACTGATTTCATCGTATCCACTAGCTAGCTTTTGTTGCATTAGAAACAATCAAATCACTAAGCTGGGCTAATTATCTTAATTTTTGGAGTTGCTTTTTCCGCCGAGAGATTCGATCGAGCTGTTTTCATTGGTACTCATGAATTCATAGAGGGCAATTATTTTAGGGTTCATGTAATAATCCGAATTTTTTTATTAATTTATTCATCAGGCAAAGGAGCAATGAGTTATTTATTTTTTTGTTTTGGTATAGTTGAGTAGTAAGTTTGAGTAGTTTTTTAATGTTTATGAAAAATAAGATATAGTTATATATAGTTTTAATTTAAATATTATAATTTTAATTAGGATTATTAAAGTATTTTGAGGCTCACTTGTATTGATTGAGCTAGGCTCAATCTTCTTATGTAAACACACCCAAAGAAATGAAAAGATAACCTAATTATAGGTTTGGATATTGAAAGGTACGAGCGCATGTATTAGTGCAATTAAGCCTAGCCCTAGCCTACTACTGAAGGAAAAGAAGAAAAAAAAAGGAAGCAAACCTAATTAGGTGGGAAGGGGGACCGCCTCCCAATTACGGGTTACAAAGACAAAGAAGAAGAAAAAAAGATTGTGAGAGAGAGTTTAGAGGAAGAAAGGAGAGAAACGAAAGGGAGGAAGAAGAAACAGAAAGAAGAAAAGGACAAAAAGCAAGAAGAAAAGGAAGAAACGAAATGTGAGAGAGAGAGAGAACTGGAGAAATTTGGGGCGGCGTCGGATTAGAGAGAGAAGAGGAGACTTCTTATTGATTCTTCTTTTCTGCTGAGGACGACACAGAGGGACAACGTAGACTAAAGGGGTGGTCACGACTTCAACTCTCGACGGGACAATCTATTCCGGCGACGAACCGTGATTTTTTCGACAGGTAACAAATGTTCGGGAGATGAGACTTTTCTGTTCGGTTGGATGAGAGTTTTGGGTATTGTTTCAATGATTGAATCAAATTTCTATCAGGTAGATTAGTGTATGCAATTAATAGTAGATTGACAGTAGAGATTAAATTTTGTGGGTTGTTGTATAATGTGATTTGATACGTACTATTAAGCTGATTGAGATAAGGTGATATACATCTATTGAATTATTTAATTGATGATAGAGCTCACGGTTTGGTTCTTTTGGAGTAGGTAATCTAGAGCCTAGTTAAGGAAATGGTAATTAATGGGTCTTTGAGAGAGATAATTAAGTTGTGTTCATGAGAATTTGGTATGAGACATTAGGAAGTTGTTATGCTTTATATGTAGAAGAAGTTTTCATGTTTTTAAGTAAGAATCGTATTTGTGTTAGGTGATTGACAAGACAAATTCATCAGGTATGCAAGTGTGTTTGATTTATTAGCGTGAAAAGACGCAGCTGGATTTGAGGTGAGTAATCACACTGTCTACGTTGTGAATGAAGTTCACTTCACTATAGTGTGTGTTTGTTGTGAAAAAAGAATCGACATGAAAAAGAAAATAGTTATTTTGTTTTTAAAGTTATGAACATGATCGTTTACGGTTCACAGGTAAGTACGTGAAAATTCGCTTTGTTTTAAGATGACATTCTCACAGTGGGTGAATGATTGGTTTTGATGTCTGTTGTACAATGGGTCTTATGTTTCTCTTCTTGGATGTCTTGGTGTGATTGATTTGACATGTGTCGCTAGTAACTAAAATGTGTGATTGCTAGAGTCATTTGAGGTGTTGACATTCATATATGTGATGTGAGGTTACGAGTGTAGTTTTGAGATGTCACGATTCATTAATGTGTTGGCACTCGTATCCGTGATATGAGGTTACGAGTGCAGTTTTGAGATGTTGTCAAGAGTCGTTGATGTTTTATCACTTGTATCTGTGATGTGAGGTTACAAGTGTAGTCTGGAGTTATTTTTCACTCATGTTCAGTGTTGTGAGGTCATGAGTGTCGTTCGTTGTGGTGTCGTCACTCGTATTTGTGATATGAGGTTACGAGTGTAGTTGTGGGATGTTCAGCACTCATGTTCTGGACTATGAGGTCATGAGTGTCGGTTACTTGTGTTTGGGTTGTGAGGTCACAAGTGACGATGGTTATAAAGTCGGGAGATCCGATCAGTTAGAGCTCTAGTCTGTCTGCCACATGAATGTTGTTGCTTTAAAAGGAGTCTCGAGTGCATTTTTCTTTTATGGCCCATGAGTGGTGTGGTTCAATTCTCTTGTTTATTTACCATGAGTTCTGATTTTGTTGTGGAGAGTGGAGTTGTGTTTCTTTAAGAGAAAAATTGATGTTGTGTTCTTTGTGATTTGGAATCGATGAAAGAGTCATGAATTTGAGGTGAAGTGTGATATTGATTTTAGTGAGCTATTTTGTCTAGAAAAATTTTCTGAACTAATTTTCATGCAGTAGATTAACTTAAACTTGAAACCGTGGTTTTCAGATGTCTCAAAATGAAATTTGATTTAATTTGGATTATATTCAAGCATGTGATAGAATTTAACTTTTAAGTGAGGTATTAATTTGAGGTTACTCATATGAGCTTTTAAACGGGTTGTTTATATTAACCCGATGCACCAATAAATGGTGTAGAGGTTAATCATGCAGGATAATGGTGACTTACTGAAGAGATAAAGGCTTCATATTATCGTTGTGGTCATGATTTGTTATAAGATTTGTATATGCTTATTTTGCTTCCGTTGTGTAAGGTATTCTTTGGCGATTGGTATTTGAGTTTGTAAACTTAAGTATTCTTTGACGATTAGTATTTAAGTTTATAAACTCAAGGAATGTAAATTATGTTTCGGATATTTGAGTTTCCTTCGACATTGTTGACTTGAGAATTTAATAAATAAGAAAAAGGAGTCAGGTATATTGAATTAGTTTTTTTACGTGCTCGATTTTGATTTATTTATAAAAAATTTATAAACTAAAATTTGGGGAAGTTCATCACAAAATCTAGGTCTTCATAGTTCACACTTGGTCATAATAATACAGAAAACTACATGGACTCATCGAGGGGGGACTCTTTGTATTTAATTCTTCGAAGCGAAAACCACTTGTATACTTGGTAGAAGCTGCGGGATGCTGATCATAGACTATTGAGACGTAGGACTGTACGTGGTACCTTCTATAACGACTTAAGCACAGTACTTTAATAAAGATGAGATCGACATCTTTTCTTGGAGTTTCTTCCATATGATTAGGTCGGATCAGCTTTAGGGCTTCTTCTAACGGATGGATATGCTTTTTGTATTGGTGGCCAGAAAACAGAATAATTGACTTTGATCGATCAATCTGAACATATGTAGTATATATGCAAAGAAAGCTCGATCACTAACTAGCTCCGATCCTACAGAGTCGGTCGACGAATACAGGTTTCGATGAACTGGAACGCAAAGAGAAACTATGCCGCAAAGACAAGAGAATAGTGTTTGATGAACTGGAACGCAAAGAGTACCCGTAGCTTTTCCGAACACCAAGTTTTGTTTCACTACTCAAAGCAACTGGCAACAATATATAATACGTACGTACACATACGTACTAGATAGTAAAGACATAGAGAGCGATGATGTTATTATGTCACCTCTGGATTAATTTCATCAAGAACTTCCAACCAGCTGGTCACATGTACATGCGAACAAAACAAACGTTTCAAGGATACAAGTAAAGTTCCATGCATAATATATATGAAATTGCTAGCTAGTTTTAAATATATCCTAGAGTCAATTCAAGAAACTGTTGAAATGATACCTCAAGCTCGAAACAAAGCTCGATCCAAGGAAAGAATTCTGTTACCAATTCACGAATTCTTAAACGACTCCTTCATTTTCAGCCGAAGTCCGTACATCTGCAAACAGCTGATCGATCACCTCTAACAGAAATGCAAATTTACATGTAAGAGCTCATTGAGGGTTTAATTTTTGTAATTTATGCGCAGGAATCTAGTGAGTACGCAATTGTACCCTAAACTTAAGAGCCAGTATTCTGTAAAAGTATTTAATATATTTCCAGAATAAACAGTTCTATATATCTTGTATTCTTCTTGATGAAGAGGACTCGCCATGCACTTGAAGTCTTGAACCATGCACGTGTTTTCTGGATACGTACGTATTTCAACTTTTATTTTGATTTGGAGGTGTATATTTCATACATGTCATAGGCTTACGTAGGAGTACATGTGTTTTCATATTCGCTAGCTAGCTGCAGAAACATAGAAGTTACAGATCGTATATATAGAGTTTTGGATCTTCCCTAAATAAGAAAGAAATCAGCATGAAAATATATATACATGTCATATATATGAAGAACTAAAAAAAAAGAAGGACGTACAGTTAGGTCGAAAGCTCTCTACTTTCTAATTCTGATTACGAGCAGTATTACAGAGGAAAAAACCATCTTAGGCTCCCTCTATAAAAACCCCCAGCTACCCCATTAGCTCTGATATGTCTACCTAACTTTCTTTGTTTCTCTCTCTTTCTCCATCTCTCTCCTTCTCCTCTCTCCCTCTTTATCTATTTCTGTGACACACAAATTAAAATGGATAAGAAACCATGCAATTCATCAAAGGATGCTGAAGTGAGAAAGGGGCCATGGACCATGGAAGAAGACTTGATTCTGATCAACTATATAGCAAACCATGGTGAAGGTGTTTGGAACTCCCTTGCCAAATCTGCCGGTATATATACCTTTCTAATCAAATTAGGTTTACCAATAGTGTTTTTTCTATGTAAATAATTAACCCTAGCTAACAATAACCTACCATTTAGGTCTGAAACGTACTGGAAAAAGCTGCAGACTCCGATGGCTAAATTATCTCCGGCCTGACGTTCGTAGAGGCAATATCACACCAGAAGAACAGCTGCTGATCATGGAACTGCATGCTAAGTGGGGAAACAGGTGACTACTCATCCCATTTCATCATATATATTCTTCTATATATACACCTACGTTTTGTTTTAGAAAGAGTCAAAGACATTACAAGTTTAAGTATTATTTATTTTCTGTATAATTACAAATATCAATTTGTATGATCTTGGTTATCACCTTCTTTCATTTGGATGAATAACAAAGGAGGATTTTCTTTGTGGTCTCATGCATTTGAAGGACTGCGATGATACCTGGGTAGTAAGAGTGAGAGAGGGAGAAAGAGAGAAGTAATTAAGTCAGTATGCAACAAATTACACTTGATTCTTGGATATTCGATCCATACCCACGAAAAGTATTAATTTCAAACACAGATGTGATGGTGATCGACCATGAAATTAATCTCCTCCCTTTCTTTTCATTTTACGTACTTCTAAAAATTTTATTTTGTTTTTTCTCAATCATGCAAGCCTCCTTTGTAGATATAGTTTAAATTAATTGACATAACGTACATCCTGTATGTACGTATCAGTATATGTGGTGTGTTATGGGATGGATGGACTTGGGGGCGTCGACATGGGGCAAATCATTCCAGTGGACCTATCCATTTCATATCATAGTTCATCATGTCTTTTCTGTTTTGTTTTGTTCAAGTACCTTCAAAATCAACTTCATTTCATCTTCTCCTTTTGTTCGATCCGCTCATATGGTGCAAGATCCATAATATTACAGGAAGTAGGTCAAGCATGAGTGTAACCATAACCGTTTAGATTTCAACAGAAATTGGAGGTGAACAGATCGGCGACGGAAATGATGACTTACGTTATACTTTCACCGTGGTATTTAACTGAGCTCATGCCAGCTCCCTTTTCCGATTGCTGACTATAGTATGACCTGGCATCATGTAAGCGAGTTGACAAAAAGAAGTGAGAGATCCAAACTCCATAAGCTAGTAATGCAAGTTTAACTTTGCATGTGCATGCTTATTTAGCGTGGGAGACCACTTAATTTTTGTTAAAATTGGTAATAGAGTCCAAATTAAGATACCATCCATAATTAACAAACCTCAAAAGAGTACAACAATTAGGAAAGTGTTGTCCTTTAAAAAAAAAAATCCTTACGTTCAAGGCCAATTTAGGAAGGCGAACCGGAAAAAGGTATGGAGGTAATGAGAAGCTTTCCATTTTTGGTCGAACCCCTAGCAAATTGGTCACATGCCAAACTTCTCACATAGAAGAAAAGAAGAAAACCTTTTGCCTAATTTGGCTTGAAGTTGACATGAACCTTATTGTTTTGGCTCCTTTAAGACAAGGATGGCCAGCCTGCCCCTCCCTCCTTCCCTCCATCAGTTTTTGTTTTCGTACCGCACGTACGGATCATCGGATTCGGATCGTCGGAGATATGCATGACGGCAGCTCACAACCATGAGCTACCTTACCTTTTCTTCAGCTGCTAATTACTCGAAAATGTACGTTCATATATATATTCGTTAGGTGATGAAAGATATATAGCTATTCCTTTCAACATCTCACACAACCAGCCTGGTATATGGAATAAAATGCAGCATATATATATATAAATATAAACGCTTAAGAAGGTTTGACTAGTTGAGAAGTTAAACGATTCAAAATATATATATAGATGTAGAGTTCGACATATATAGATATACTGTATGGACATACCTGTAATATTTCTGGGGATATATATTGTGTTTGAAGCCACAGATCTGACATCAGAGGGTGTGTCTTCAAGTATAATATCCAACTGAGATCTGAGTTGATGTAATACTATTACTCTCTGATGCACACACGCGCAGTCTTTTTTATTTTTCTCTTGGGGCAACGTTTGGTTTCCAGGTCTGCTCTGGCTTATTTATATGAAGTCTCCAACTAGGAAGACTTTAAATCTCACCCGTAGAACATGGCTTGGATTGGTTTTTCCACGTTACAAGCTTTTTATTGATTAAATTTTAAAAATAAAAATTTAAACCAAAAAGAACGTACCCTTCCATGATATTACTTTGATAAAGCTTGTTTTCTCAATGATATTTGTACATTCTTTTGGGTTTCCACCATTAATTTTGGTAATGAGTATGCGCTCAAAGTAACTTTCATTCCCTCTTTGCATAGTGCATACTATAAGAATGATAGACAAAGTTGAGCTGAGCTACCAAGTTGAATTGGAGGCTTAAGTTCTCAAACATATTGATGCATTAGAATTATGTCACAAACTGATAGACAAAACCAAGCTAATTCTCACGTACTATCTAGCAAGTGACAAGTTGTAAAGATCGAAATCGTTACAATAGGATCGAGTTGTTCGATCCCTCAAGTCTCATATAAGGGCCTCAGCTTGTTAGGAAGGAAAATCCTCCTTAATTCATTTTTCGAAGGTCATGAAACCTCTCTCTATCATAGTATTTCCTCATGTCACATATATTCCTCCCTTCTATATATGCATGGTTCAATCCACAAGTCTCTTCTTGAAAATTTGATGTGGCGTATCAGCACACATGTGTGCTTAATCTGCATCTTGAAAATTCAACAACGAGTTTAAGTGAATGTATGCTTAATCCGCTCGCTAATTTTCTAGGGTTTAACGAGTTAAACTAATTTGCTTGCACGTACAGGTGGTCGAAAATTGCAAAGCATCTCCCGGGACGGACTGACAATGAGATTAAGAACTACTGGAGAACCCGAATCCAAAAGCACATCAAGCAAGGTGACCAGAGCAACTCACAACAAGGACAAAGCTCGGACGGCACTGTAGATCAGGCAAGCACGAGTCAGCTAAGATCGAGTGCTACTACTACTCTGGACGCCATGGACACCACCTACCCTTTATGTGCCCCAACGGCGGCGGCGTACCCGCCAACTCTGGTTCAGCCGCCGGATCATCCTACCGTTATGCCGCTACATCCGGATTCGAACCAAGAGAGCTACTGGAGCATGGAGGATCTCTGGTCCATGCAGTTACTAAACGGAGAGTAATTAATCACCTCCCAACTCATCATCTATATATATATATAATATATTATCATAAAGTTATATGAAATATAATTATGGCTCAAGGATCATTTACTTATATAATTAGGTCTGTCTATATAGTGGGGGGCTTAATTATCGATCAGTACATAAATAATATATTTTTTTCTTTCTTCCTGGTTATATCTGTTGGCCGGCCTGGTATAATGATACTTAAAATTAGTTTGTAATAGGTTAATCATATACTAAAGTTTGAGATTTGTCTTCCTTGATATAGTAAAAGTATGAGCATCGATCTGTCATTTGTGTCATTCTCAATCATCATATAGTACGTAAACAACAGAGGTTAGGTCGATTCTCATCGATGTTCTTAATTAATTCTATCTGCAGTTAACTTTGCGAAAACCGTGATTGGATAATGATTAGGGAAAACAGATGTTTAGATTTTTTTGTTTGTATTAGCCTAATTAGTAACGGAATTAAACTAATGTGTTTGCCTAACAAGAGGTGCCGTTTTAATTAATTTGCGTAGTGTGATAGGGATGTACGTAGAATCTTTTTAAGATCACATGTACAGAAATTTGTCTTTAAGATAGAGACCTGCAGCTTCGTCCGGACCACACCAGGAAAATACCAACGTGCTCATATTATGTCTATATTAATACTATCATAAGCATGAAATCTGGAAATGACAACTATATATTAGAACTCAGAAGAAGAAGCTTATGGTTGTGCAATACGTAGACCTAATTTGGCCATGGTCCACGGTGAACCTGATTCACTAGAAAACTATCTTATGAATTTGGCTTTCCCCAAAGGCAGATTTTGCAAAAACAGTTTCAAAAATATAAGAAAGCTATACATATAAAGGGAGTAAGAGACCAGTAGGAAGACAACACGTAGAAAAACAATAAGAGCTATTAGTGTGAGATTCCATTTAGGCTTTCTTCAAAAATATGCGTGGCCATGCAAAAATTTGAAGAATGACATGAGCCTAACTTGTAAACCCTGCAAAGGAAGCCCTTCACATGCTTCTTCACCGTCTTATTAATTAACTCCTCCAGTCCTTCTCATTGCTCACTATCTAGCACATCTACTTGTCCCAACTTCCAACCACGTACACATTTACATTCATAACGCGCTTTCGTGTTAGCTATACCTTAACGTTGTACTTCCTAGAAATATGATTAGTGTTCGTTAAGTTGAGTAATGGTAGGAGACTTCATTAAAGTCTAGGTTTTATTTTGATGAAGTTGATTGGAAGACTTATACTGCACGGCATCACCTTATGATGGAGATATCAGTACGTAGCTCTTTACTAGCTCTAACTAATTAAAGATTATACAAACGCAGAGAACAGAGTCCTAATTAGTTTAATAACATGCATGCATATTGTTGATCATCTTTGTTACAAAATCTGTAAATTTTGAATTGCATTGTGTGTAAATAAGCATCATATAGTCCAATTCGATCGATCATGACCAGCAGACAGAAACAAGATTAGGTCGTCCTGGATGAGTCCCTAGCTATAACATTTACAACGACCGTTCTCGAGACTTTAGCATCCAATCTTTTATTATTTGAAGGAAAGAGATCTCAGAAAATAACCTGAGGCCCAAGACTCGCACTCTGCATTGTCAAAAATGGTAAAAGATAACGAAGGACGATGCATATGTTGGTTGGAAACTTGGAATTGCCAGCTTCCCGGGCTCATAGGTTAAAGGAAGTTCATCTTTAGCTATTCGTTTTCGCTCTTCCATCACATGTTTGTTGTGCAGAATTGAATGCCAAAGCACGAAGAGATAAACAATATCATATCACGTGGTAGATAATGAAGATTCACATGTCGGGTCGGCCATGATTGCAAATATATATATCCGCATATGTGCAAGGGAGAGCTTGCAAACAAAAGTATCCCCTCCATAGATCGATCTAGGGTTTTATATGTGTGCCAAGTCCGATCATACACGGCAGTTGAGAAACTAGCTCATAGGTCGATCTCAAACAATGTTGTTCATCGATTACTCTTTAGTCTTCTCATAACTTGTTTCAGAAAGGTTTTACACGACGGAATCAACTTGTCTCATAAGTATGGATGTAGAAACTCTTCGCTTACGTACCATGCATGTTGAAATGAACGCCTCAAAAATGATACAAAGTTTACAAACATCCCATGCATGCATACAGCACACTCCCCAAAACCTACCTGGTCGACATGATCGACATTTGAGTACGTCCGTACGTTTACAACGTTGTTAGGTCTAACATGAGCTCCTAAGTCATTGGATATATATATATATATATATATAGACACACACACGACATGCATATGTTAATACTTAATACTTTATCAATTACTTCAAACATAGATATATAGCATCAAACTTGCTTGGAGATACATATTAAACCTGTATATATAAAAAGAGAAACACTCTCACATTAAAAAATGAAGAACCTGGGAGCGTGTTAGAGAATGCGAATAAAGAAAGACTCTCATATTAAAAATGAGGAACATTGCTAGTGGGTTATAAAGATTTGGACTACTCCTACCATTGTCAAATTTTAGTATAAAACCTCAAATTACTTTATCAAAACCAATCTTTTAACCTTGATCGATAATCTAGGTCTGTGCAACTGCTGCCGTCTAAACTGTGAGCCAATTATGAATTATCTGCAACGAGATCACAGACCATTTCCATATATGGCATTGGCTCACAGCTTGATCCATGAGTACTTAATTAGCTAGTTTACTATCCAATGGTTTTCTCTCTCTATAAAGATATGTGATTTTGCACGGTGCCGACAAGGAGGATAAATATGAAGGGAGTTGTGTGATTCCAGCAGTCTCGACGTGGAAATATATGGACATGAGGGAAAATTGAAGAGATGGGAGGTTTAATAATTTTCCTACGTGATGACAAATAGTATTGATTGATGGCAAAAGATGAAAGTGGGAGGGGATGGGAGTCGTCCTTGTTAAACAAGGAAGGTCTTTCAAGACGTAAAATGCAAATGGGATGTTGTTCCGATTAAAGCTGCTTTCGTTGTTCTAGTTATGAGTTGCATGTGAAATAACAATGACCATGTTTCTTACATTATCATGTAACAGAACGTACCATGCGTTATTCGGTAGCATATATTGGAAAAGAGTTTTATAGAATATTTCACCGAAAACCATACTCTTGAAAATAATTTGATGTTAATTTTGTTCATGGTTCAGCGTTCAAAAAGATAAGCAGAAAGAAATAGGACGTATATGATATTAATTGAATGACGTCTCAAGTTTGCATCCTTGCTTGCTTTTTCTAATAACTTATTGATAGATCGATCATATATCAAACAATAGATCTAGCTAGTAGTCATGAACAATCATTCAATTTTGAGGAGAAAAGGTAGTTGAAAGAAAATGTAGTACATATATAAGAAACTCAACTTGACACAATCAGTGAACACATTTTGTGTTTCTCCGGTCGTCACAAGAGATGCAATCGCAAAGCCTTGTTTCTCGAAGACCTGAATTCGCTTCCAAATGATCGGATCGAACTTGCACTTGTAGAATATTTCACAAGGAATATCAAACAGGTAGATAGGGTACGTACCTCAATATACTCGAGTGAAAGAAATGAAATGAGAATGTGAATGTGGGAGCTAGAGTGAGTGGTTTGCCACTAGTTCATGAGTAGGAAGATGATACAACACACAATAGAATGTGGAAAACTCTTGCCATATATTCGACGAAGCAAGACTCACTCTCTTGAAGATACCACGTGTGAGTGCGTGTGTGTATATACACATATCACCTTTGCCAAGCCTGAACTTCCATGTGATGATATTCAAGTAAAAAAGGACTCCCCTAGTTTTCCAAGCAAAAGAAGGAAACCCCTTCCTCTAATTAGGAAAAAGTTTCTTTCTCTAGTTTAAAACGAGAATTTCTATTTAGACCTCTAAATTTTCTCACTACACCTTCATACTTACCACATCTCCATTTTTCTTTTTGATTGCATAAAATTGCTCAATATACCTCGTAGTAAATTCTTATTTAACCCTATTAAAAATCTAATCAAAGCCATCATCTCCAGACTCCAATATTAAAAAAGTTTATAACAATACCATATACTCCTTAAACCTTGATTGATCGCTGAGTTCTTAGTTTCTGTTCTTCTTAGTACAAGTCAAGGCCCGTATTTATATTTTATTTATGCATTCAGTTAATGCTTCAAGCAATCTTGCTTACTGCTTCTAAGGTATCATTATTCAAAAAGCTACTGGATCGATCTTCTCTTAAGATTGACTTCTCATTTGAGGATAATTATACATAGGGTTTTGATTTGAGAAGTTAGATGAAGGTGTAGCTGAAATTTGAGAGTTCGCAGTTTTGGTTTTCAAGGTTTAATCTTACCGTGAGATTCATAAACAATTATTGTAATTAGCCTATACAACAATCTTCTCTTAATTCTTCCACGGCTCCATATATAAATGGAGGATTAATTCAACAATCTTATATTGTTTTATAGAATCATAGGTTTTAAGAACAAGAGAAGTAGAGGAAGAAGAAGAAGAATGAAATACCCAAACTTGTCATTCACTATAAAGGGTTTTATATTTCATGTCCATATTTGTAATTTTATTTTGTAACTTTCTAAAGTAAAATAAAAGAAAGTCTAGCGAGCATTTTTGAAAGTCTTAATAGAAATTCTCTTTAAAACGTGTTATATAAAAATCACACTTAGGATCCACAATACCCTTACATTCAAAAGGCCCAACCCCTTGATACTTCATGTGTATGATCATGATCCATGAATTCATGAGAAGATATTCACATGATACAAGGCCCAATCTATTTAGTTGGATAGTTCGTCCTGATTTTGTAAACGCTTGGGTCAGTCAGGCCCATTCCAAGTGGATGCTGCTAGTATTTTTGTTCCTTTTCTTTTTTGAGGTGAAAAAATAGAATAATTGCATTCTATTTTATTTAGATGAAATGACAGAATAATTTTGTTCTATTTTACATGATTATTGTAAAATACAAAATTATTGTCACTCAGACACAAATGACCATCGGAACATGATTATCTACCTATCTGACATGCATCAAACTGTCTATACTCTATAGTGATTCGATTGAGTTCAACGGCGGATCCATATAGGGGCGAGGTTGGGCAGTTGCCCAACCTGAGTTTTTGACTTTCCCTTTGATTATATGGGTTTGGTATTGCTCATATGGCAAAAAAAAGAGACAGAAAATGGACAAAATGTCAGAATTTCAGTAAACTGGGAAGAAGATGATGAAAAGTAAGATTTTCATGTTGAAGAAGATGGGGTCAATGTCGTTTCTCACTTAAAAATTGAACCAAACAACGTCGTTGGTTATAAGAGAAGTGTCTACACTCTACTAATTAGTGCAATTACAATAGCCAATTACAATTGTGGACAAGGTCCTATTGTTCTACATCTGTTAAGTGTTGGTTTAGTTCTTTATTTCATGGATGGTTTTTTTCAAGGATACTTCTTTTTATTATTTTCTAGATTACAAGATTTATCCTTTTAAGAATAGTTGAAATTTGAAGACTAACTACAAAGTCTTTAAAAAATGCTCTTACTTTTTCTAGCGAAAAACAAAATTTGGATTACAATGAATTTTGAATACTTGATTTTTTATGGTTATGAATATGTATTACTTATAAAGTTTGAAGTAAGTTTCTAAAAATAATTTTACTTTTTTTTAAGGAAAAATAATCTTACTTTGTATTTATTACTTTGATTTTTTTTTCGCTTAAATTTAATCTTGCCCAACCTGAATTTTTTTTCTGGATCCGCCAAGTTCTATGCTGATAAATTTTAGTATAGAGTGTAAGGCGCCATGAGAAAGAGACGCTATTGTAACTTTGTCATCAAATTTACACTAAAAAAACTCATGTAGAAGAGCCAAAAGATTAGATAGAGAGAGGAAGATGATAAGTTTTGCAAAGCAGCAGATCACACACGAGTGTGTGGCACAGAGACAAACTGTCATCCATAGTTTTTTGTTGAATTCAGTTATACAAAAACCTCCCTCTTCCTCTTCCTCTTCCTCTAGCTCGATTCAGTGTTCTGACAAAAAAACTTCATCCCAAAATCGATCCAAATCCAACTCACCCATTCCCATCACAGACTCCCACTTGATCCTTTCCTTCTTCTTCCTCCATAAACACGTGGCAGCCCATGGCTCGCTGAACCGACCCAGGTCCAAAATCAACCCGGCCCCACCTCCCCATAAACCAACTAAACCAAAACGGCCCATGATCTCATGGCTATTAACGTAAATTCACCTCCACCACAAATGTTAAATCCACACTTTGAAGAAGAATTTGTTGTTGAAGATTTGATGGTGATCTTGGTCGGGGTGAGTTCGGTCGGTTCGGTTTTTAGACATTAATTGATAAACGTAATTGAATATGCGGTTTTTTATTTAATAGAACCAAAATCAATAAAAATATATAAGAAATGTTCTTGTTGGTTAACCTAATATCAGTTCGGTTTCGGTGCGATTTCGATTACAAAATCGACTACGTTTTATATATTTCATACTTAACCAAATAGCATAAAAAATAAAAATATCAAAGTTATAAACTATCAATACTTCAAATAAGTTACTCGAATGAGTTTAAACAAATAATTGTTGGGAAAAGAAAAAATAAAGTTTATACATCATTCATTTGAAACCTCTAATATTGATATATAAAAAAATGGAAGATTATATGAGTACATGAGAGGGAATTAAGCTAGACTTAAACACTTAAAAATATGAGAATGTTCGTGAAAATTTACTATTTGTAACTCATAATCAATTGTAATGTAAAATTAAGTATTAATATATAAATGAATATATGTTTGTTCGGATATGTTTAATCAGTTTTTAGGGAAGTATGGAATCGAAAATCGAAACCGCACCAGTGAGTTTGTACAAATTCTAAAAATGAGTATCTCGGTTATATTCAATTTCGATATGGATTTGGTACGATTTTGACCGGTTTCAAGTTTTCCAGCCTCCCCATCCTCCTCCGCTGTTCGCCGCCGGTGCTTCCGCTTCTGCTTCTGCATCTGATTGTGCTTCTGGTAGTTGAGGAGGAGCTTTCTCTTCCTCCATTGTTGGGTTTGTATCCTAAGATCTTAGACAATCTAGTCTAGAGAAATGGGGGTTTGATTAATGTGTGTGTGAATGTGTGTAGGTTGTTGAAAGACCAAACGGAGGAAACTTATTTCATTCAGCGTGCTTTTGAATAATTCAATAATTTCTCACTCTGTCCTTGAAGAATTTCCACACTCCATTCTAATTCACAAAAGAGAAGAAGAGGAAGAAGTGAAATTATGGGGAGGGCGTTTGTGTATGTGATTCTGGGAGGTGGGGTCGCAGCTGGTTATGCAGCTCTTGAATTCACCAAGAGAAGTATCTCCAAAGGTGAACTCTGCATCATCTCTGAAGAAACAGTGAGTTTATCTAATTCCTAATCTTATTATACTCCATGAATGTTTTTTGGTTTCTGATTACATAATCTTAATGGGTTTTTGTTGTTCTGAATTGGGTTGTTGTTCTTTTCTGAATTGGATTTACTATAATGAGGTGAATCAGGGGAGGAATGTATAAATTGGTTACAGATTTGGCGCAATCCGTCTTAATTGTGTTGGAGATACATCTATTATTTACTTGATGCAATTACTTGATTGGATTTCACAATGTGGAGTTTTGTTTTAATCTATCAACACTCGAACTGAACATGGTATGTATGTATGATAATTCAATCATAAAGTGAGAATTATTCTTTAGCATATCTCTTCAATCATTTTTTTTCAGTCTTTTCACTAAGTTCATAGTTTCTAGGATTCACATTAGAAAGAATTAGTGAGAGACTAAAGTGACGTTTTTTCATGTAGATATATAGGTCTGGAAGGTTTGGTGAATTATATGCAGTTATGTAAGGCCTAAAGTAACAAGCTTCTGAGTTGGAGAGCATTTCTTAATAGACTCTATGGTGTTTTTTGAAGTTTTGATTTGGAAATGAGTGGAGATCAAATCACTAAACACAAAACAAACCTTAACCAGAAATGAAAATGAATCATGACTCTTTCTAGGTTAATTGTTTTCTTAAATTTACTTGTAACGTAAGCAATCAAGTGCAATTAAGTAAAAGTTTGGAGATTGACAGTCACACTTGTGTACTTGCAGGTTCCTCCTTACGAGAGACCTGCTTTAAGCAAAGGCTTTCTACTCCCAGAAGGTATACAATTGTTTTGATGATTCTATTTTTTCATGATTAAAGTCTTTCTAAGCCAGTATAGTCTTCCAGAAGTTTTCAATATTTTTTCTTTCAATGTCATCCACCTTGATGATTATATTAACACCTTATACCAAACGGAACATGGATTCAAAATATTTATAACTGTTTAACTTAGACCTTTATCAAAATGCATGATTCTACAATTTCACTTCCCGTAGAACACTGGGTAGGCAAGTAGGCTAGAAGTAATTTTGGTACTCAGCATTTGAAAAGCTTTTATCTTTCCAACATATATCTCTATGCACAAGTTCATGGTTTAAATTCATGACTTTTGTTGATTTGCAGCCCCTGCATGCCTCCCATCATTTCACACCTGTGTTGGTGCCAATGAGGAAAGGTTAACTCCAAAATGGTACAAGGAACATGGTAACTACTATGAAATCTTTTATCTAATGAAACTTATAGGAGGTGCCGTTTGATAGTGAGCATATGCATGCTGCATATGTACTATTGAAATGTGGTTGTGATTTATTATTTGGTTTTTTCATTATAGGGGTTGAGTTGGTTCTTGGAACTCGAGTTAAGTCTGTTGATGTGAGACGCAAGACAATATTGACAGGATCTGGAGAGACTATAACTTACAAGATTCTCCTTATTGCAACAGGTGCTCGGGTATTGAACCTGATCTTATAACTTACTTATCGTTTTCTTGCTTTAGATGTTCTAATTATGGAAGAAATGTGAAATTCAACTAGGTATAAGTAACACTTATGCACACAGTATCACTTTGTCCAATATAATACTGACTTAATAGTATAGTATAAGTAACAACTTCTCTACAGCTGTCTGCTTGAATGAGGCATTAGGTTTATGGATATAGTCCTATCATTGAAAGCCAGAATACTATTGTAATTCAGTGCTGTGTTAATGTAACTGTGTGGTTAGCAATTTCAGATAGTTACAAATAGTCAAAAGATAATAATAATAATAATAATACCATCATTTGATTGCTTTAATGAATTTTCATTCCTGTATGTGCGTAAACTAGGCACTGAAGCTGGAGGAGTTTGGAGTCAAAGGATCAGATTCTGAAAATGTTTGTTATTTACGAAATTTAGCTGATGCAAATAGACTTGTCAACTTGGTGCAATCTTGCCCGGGTGGGAATGCTATAGTCATTGGTGGTGGCTACATTGGGATGGAGTGTGCTGCATCTTTGGTGATCAATAGAATGAGTGTAACAATGGTTTTTCCAGAGGACCATTGCAGTAAGTACCTTGCTCTGATGTATATATTGTTGTGTACCACTGATATCAAAGAGTTTATTTTCCGGGTTTGTAAGAGCTTATGAATAGCTTTTGTCCTATGCAGTGGCCCGATTATTCACACCCAAGATTGCAAGTTTTTATGAAGAATTTTACAAGTCCAAAGGAGTGAAGTTTGTTAAAGGAACAATTTTGTCCTCATTTGATATAGACGCAAATGGGAAGGTAAATTAATGACTGCTGATTCGCTTCATGTCTGGGACATGTATATATGAGTACCTATTTTCTATATGGAAGTCAATTTTGAGTATAGTAGAATACATAGACGAGTCTCAGGAGACATACTTTTGAATCCAAATGCTGCAACATATACACTAATTTTGGTTCTCAACTCTTGCATAGGTCACAGCCGTTAATCTTAGAGATGGAAGTAGTCTACCTGCAGGCATGGTTGTGGTGGGAATAGGAATCCGTCCGAACACAAGTCTATTTGAAGGTCAACTAACGCTGGAAAAAGGTGGGATCAAAGTGAATGGAAAAATGCAGTCGAGCAATGGTTCAGTCTACGCAGTTGGAGATGTTGCAGCATTTCCTGTCAAACTATTTGGTGACTGCCGTAGGCTAGAACACGTTGACTCAGCAAGAAAAACTGCTCGACATGCTGTTGCTGCAATTATGGAACCAAACAACACATCCGAATTCGACTATCTACCATTCTTTTACTCTAGAGTCTTCACCTTGTCTTGGCAGTTTTATGGTGACAATATAGGAGAAGTAGTCCATTATGGAGATTTCACAGGAGGGACATTCGGGGCTTATTGGATCAGCAATGGCCATCTGGTCGGGTCTTTTCTTGAAGGTGGAACCAAAGAAGAGTATGAAGCAATAGCCAAGGCCACCAGGCTGAAGCCAGCGATTGAAGACATAACCGAGTTGGAAAGGCAAGGTTTGGGTTTTGCATTGGCCGTCAGTCAGCAACCACCACCATCACGGCCTCGTGAAGTTATTGGTTCTGGCATTATTGTGGACAGATCAATATACACTTTCCACGCAACTGCTGGCGTTCTTTTGGCAGCATCAATCGCTGCATTTGCGTATTGGTATGGAAGAAAGCGCAGGAGGTGGTGAGGAGTTGGGTGGTCGGGCTGTATCATACCCATGTTGTGGCATTCATAGGTCTATAGGAGATTCAGAAATACTTGCTGTATTTGATCATATATATATGTATGTGTATTCGTGCAAATTGTAGCTCACAATAATTGATGAATACAAGAGTTTAATACAGATATGGGTATAGCGCTTTCTCAACTTCTTGAATATAAATTCTACACAAAAAACATGTTGCCAAGATCTTGTTTCTTAATTGTGTAGCACTGACAGATACCTTAGACTTGCAAAATCCAGCTACATTGTGTGTGCAACTCCGCCGAGGTTAGTAGGATTCAAGCTTCATAGTATTGATTATTGACAGTAACTAGGTAGCAACAGAAACATGTATATAGGTATTTCCCATGTATATATCAGTGAAAGATATGTACAGTATGACTATCTAGCATTATCTTTCCACTTGGAAGAATGCCGGTAATGAGTTATGTTCTCACTGTCCTGTAATTTACGCTCCAACAGTAGATAATTATAAGACAGTTAAACCATACTTTATTTTTACAATTGATCACTAAAACATAAATAAGTATAGTAATTTAAACGCATAGAACTAAAGAGGGTATTTGGTCTAGTGGTATGATTCTCGCTTTGGATGCGAGAGGTCCGGAGTACGATTCTCCAAATACCCCAACAATTTTGTTTTCCCTTTTGCTTCTTTCCTTTTCTACCCCTCTCCACAGAACAAACCCCCTCCCCATCTCCAAGTAATTTCACCACTCCCACAAGGGCAAATTCGTCAAACATGAAAAATAGCTCCACCTACATCTTGGACACTGGCTTCTTCACCATCTCCTCTATTCTCTTATCCTAATCCTCTCTACTCTCAACTCTCTCATTTCTTTTCTTCTTCTTCTTCCTTCTTCTTCTTCTTCTCCTCTCAGACTCAAAAATCCAGAGCTCAATAACAACAATGGCGGCTTCACTCTCAACTCTCACTCTCTCCACACCTCTCTCCCCCGCCGCCACGTCATCTTTCCCATCATCTCACTCTCCCAAACCATCTCTCCAATTCGTCTTCACTCTTCCTCAAAACCCTACTACTCTCTCCCACCGCGCCGTCCACGTCCGCCCCATCGCCGCCGTCGCCGCCCCGGAGAAGATCGAGAACCTCGGCACCGAAATCTCCAGCCTCACTCTCGAGGAGGCTCGCGTCCTCGTCGACTACCTCCAGGAGAAGCTCGGCGTCTCCGCCGCCGCGCTCGCCCCCGCCGCCGCAGTAGCCGCCGCTCCAGGCGCCGGAGACGCCGCGGCGGTCGTGGAGGAGAAGACGGAGTTCGACGTCGTGATCGAGGAGGTTCCGAGCAACGCGAGAATCGCGGTGATTAAGGCGGTTAGGGCTTTGACGAGCTTGGCTCTGAAAGAAGCGAAAGAACTCATCGAAGGTCTGCCGAAGAAATTCAAGGAAGGAATTTCGAAAGACGAAGCTGAAGACGCGAAGAAGCAGCTGGAAGCAGCTGGAGCTAAAGTTGGAATTGTCTAAGAGGAAAAGTGCTTCTCTTTGTGTACTACTACTGTTGTTTTACGGTAAATGTGAGTCGATTTTGATTTCACTGCATCCGGAAATGTAATTTTAAGAAGGAAACTTTGATTTTACTTTGGTAGCGTTGTATTGGAAGCAAGCTTATCTAATGTTCATTGTTAGGTGCATGAAAGCGTAGTAGATATTGGACAGAGTGTTATTGTTGGAGTGCTTCATACTATAGCTACTAATATTCTGTGATTTAATCTTTGTGGTGGTGCTGAAGTCTTGGTTTCTATTCACGAAGCAAGTAACTAGATGAGGGTAGTTATCAAGTATCAGAATTACGAAATAAACTACGATGTCGATGCATGTTTGTCATAGTCCACGTACACACGGGATCGAAAATATTGGTACTCTCCCTATTTAGCCACCCGGGATCTAACGGGTATGAGGTTTCAACACAAAATGCCTCAACATTAGTGTGTATGGTATAACTTCTCATTTATCAACGATGGATAACTCTTCACTTTTCTAATATGGGATTCCAAATGGCTCAAATCTAAGCAAAATTTTTCCAACATCACTAACCTCAATCTTTGCCCAAACCCTAGTTGTGACTACTAGGACCAAATCCACAGGTAAAATGTCGTCGAACTCTTCGACCACTACTGTGACATCTTAAAAAAAACCAACGACCTCGGTCAACTACCCTTCTTAACGCTCCGTCGTCCTTGAACCTGACAAAAAAATGGTCAGAGGACTCTCTCCAAAAAGGGATCGCGCTTGAACCCTTAACACTACGCCTTAGGCGAACCATCCAAAACCTAAGTGATTCAACCCTTGTATCTGAAAGGGTGATTTCGGTAAAGACCTTCATCACCGTGAAACCATAATCATTGACTTCAAACTCCGCCCCTATAGAAATATCAAAGGAATGCGGGGCAGTTCTTGAGGTTTGGAGTCATGGAATCAAACAAACAATGAATCAGAAGTAAAAAAAACTAGGATGAAGAATAAGAAGAAGATGGCGCTAGGCAAAAACACTAAAGACGCACGAACTCTGAATTGAAACTGAGATCGAGAAGGAATACTAGTCAGCTAGGGTTTAGTAGGGGAAGAAAAACTCTCGGGAACCACTCAAACTAGGGTTTAGAAGAAGTCGATTGAGCTAATCATAAACAAACTTTATTTGCAGTGGACACAAACGAGCTCATGCTTCTTGTTAATTTTTGTTTTTTTATTCATTTTGCTCTCAAGTAGAAAGTTCATCTCTACTAATTTTTAGTTTTTTGAGGTTAACCATAGTCCATTGATAAAGGTAATAGTACACAAGAGATTCACTCGATGCGAATCCTCTAGAGCATATTAATTGTATTGTTCAACCAAATACTTAACATAGCTAAATGGTTTAAATGTAAGATAAACAATTAAAAAATGAAGGTCCCACAACTCATCCTAGGGGAGGGAGGGTTCATATCGGTTTGGTGTTAGGTCGGAACCGGTACCATATTATTCTGTTCGGGTCCTATTCAGTCTAATTTTTGGGCAAACTCGTCCCACGAGTTTCGGATCTGTATATTTTGGTTTTAGGTTGGTATTTTGATAAAACTTTCTAAGCATAAATAATTGTTTAAGTTAATTATTGTTTGAGAAAGACAAAATCATAAAGAGATAGAAGAAATGTGAGAGAATGAGAGTATTGCTTGTAAGTGTTTTCTATATATATGTCCAAAAAAGATTCAAAATGGAGAGTATATATTTATTTGTGTAAAGAAATAAGTACAATTTTGTCACATATATCTTTTTTTTTAGAGACACACCGAAAAACCTAGACGAATATTAGATTCTAATAGAATTCAGCCGAAATAGTAAAATAGAGCTGACAAAAGCCAAGACCTATCACTACTGTTTACATGCACTAAGCCCAACAATGTCGAGCTAACTTAGAAGATCACGAAAAACATAAGAAAGGAAAAGGCATACCCATAAACACTCGATTGTGATAGGTATACCTAACTAATGATTCATGCAATCTAATGAAGACATAAATAAGCTAGCAGTACCAACAACACCTAACTAGGATCCTAAAAAAATTAGGACATTATTGAATTAAAAATCTAAAACCTAAAATTGGCATAGACCCAAAATGAACCCAACCTAAATAAAGAGCCCACATCAAGCAACCCTAAACCAAGGCCCAAGTAAAAGCCCAGCAAAATCTTTTGCCAAGCCACTAGACATGTCGTACCTAGAGCAAGTCGCGATCCACCCTCCAGACTTCCTCGACCTTTGTTGTCTATGACTGTTGCAACTGTCGATGCTCCCAAATCGCCACCAAATGCCACCCTAACAGCAACCACAAGCAACACCACCAAGCCAACCTCATCTCATGAAAAATCGGGCAATCGACCCCCCCCCCCCCGAAAACAAATTGTCATAGAGAGTAAATCCATCGTACCTATCATAATCACACCTCCCCAACCAAGGATGCTGAACACCCAAAGCCACCAAAAGACCTGATAAAACCTAACTCGACCATGCTAGAGAAGCACGAGCACTGAACTCTTGTCCGACAGTAAGAACATGACAAGGCCGAGGCCGAGCCAGATTCGCCACAGGACAGGACGAGAATAAGTAGAGATGTCGCACGATAGGGTTAAGAGGAAAGTTATCTCTCGCGCTCAAGGGTAAGAAGAAAACATATATTTTATCACATATATCATTTCGAAATGGTTCAGTTTTATTCAGTACCGTACCATAAAAATTCATTCGGTTTAGATTTAGTTTTTTTCGGTTTCTAGATTAATTTGTCCCACAAGTTTTGTGCCCAACGAGTTTCAGTTTGGTTTATTTCCGTTTTTAGTTTAGTTTTTCGATAAAACATCATACCCCTAACCTTTCTAGCTATGCACCCCAAACTACATTAAATTTTAACATAGCTCTTTGTTGTCATTGTCTGATCCAACACCACTTTGTTTTATGGAGACTCGTGCTTCAAGATCCCCTTAGATTTTAACATAGCTCTTTATCCACCAGTAGCATCATGTTTGGGTTTCTCCTCCCGTTGGGTTCTCTTGCCCATATATACGGGCATGCCATCTATTGAAGTTGTTGGCAGAACTTGCCTGGCCATTGGTACCATTGTCATGGTCGGCTCCCTCAATGCACCATCCATTGTCTTGGAGCTACTTGTTAGTACCCCAAGTGTAGTTGCCAACGACTATGGGGAAGAAAGTTCAGTTGTCGTTGATACCTGAGAAAAAAAAACATGAAATTTAGTAGGTCCCTCTCCATTTAAAGAGTACACTTCATGTGAGCCACTTGGCTCGTAAGGTCTCTAGTTCCCATTTGCATGGGTTCCACATGTAATTATGTTAAAAAAATACCAGATAGAGGAGTCGCCGGAGGAAGGGAGTCGCCAGATTTTGAAATGCCGGAAAGAAGCCGGATTTTTGAGAGAGAGAGTGAGAGAGATGAGAGGATGATTGAGAATGGGATGAGGAAAAAAGGATTGACTTCTCCCCTTATATAGAGATTCACATAGACGACGGAAGTATTTTTTCCGTCGTCTAAGTGCACTTAAACGACGGAAACACCCATGTCCGTTGTCTAGGTGAACCGACTCAATTTTTGGAAACGGCACCCAATTAATTTTGCGGGTGGGAGTTAACCGCCTTCATTTTGGGGAACGTTTCAAATTTCACTTAGACGACGGAAAATGTCATCTTCGTCGTCTAAGTGCACTTAAACGACGGAAACACCCATGTCCGTTGTCTAGGTGAACCGACTCAATTTTTGGAAACGACACCCAATTAATTTTGCGGGTGGGAGTTAACCGCCTTCATTTTGGGGAACGTTTCAAATTTCACTTAGACGACGGAAAATGTCATCTTCGTCGTCCAGGTGAAATTTGAACCGTTCCCCAAAAATTTGGCGGTGGAAATTGAACCGCCAAATTTTTCATCCTAGACGACAGAGATAGTCTGTTTCTGTCTTCCAAGTGGTAACCTGTACGACGGAGATGGTCTATCTCCGTGGTCCAGGTTAAATTTTCATAAAATTAATTTTTAAAAATAATTCCGCAAGAAAGTTTCCGATCTGTCATTTGAATGAAATAGTCGTAAAATATCGATTAAAGAATCGTATATATAAACAATTGAATTTAAGATGACGAATAATCTTACGTCTTTTAACTTGTTAAGTATCTACTAATCGGTATAACTTAAGTGTTATTAAGTATAGGTTCATTGCATATCGATATTAACGAAATTGAATTTGGACAAAACAACCGTTGGATACGTTCGCCATAAGACAATACATAAATAGAATAATTTTCACAAAGTAGTAACTTCGTTAAGGGTTTCATCAGCACAGTCAACCGCAAAACCGAAATTTTTACAAACCAGAAACATGGATACACGAAAATCTGTAAGTCCTATTTTGGAACCATCGACGCTCACACTCTGAGAATTGTTTACTCTATGGTCTCGATGAAAATAATATGCATTGGGACATGGTCTAGTTGGTCATTGTCTTAGATGAAATTACGAAATTTTCACTTAGAGGACGCAAAGACACGTTTGCGTCGTCTAAGTGAGTACTTGGACGACGCAAATGTGCCTTTGCGTCGTCTAGGTGAAAAGTTATGGTTTAGGGTTAATGGCCTTAATGTTTAAGGTTTAGGGTATACTTAGACGACGGTTTGACCCTTTTGCGTCATCTAAGTGCTATTTTTAGGATTTAGAGTTATATATATATATAATTAATTACTATTGTGTTTAATTACTTTAGTATGGACTATACGAAAAGTCGTTCTTTCGTCTCCGTTTTAGGGTTTCGTGAAAATGTGATTCTCGATCCGATCCTTTGGATTATTTAATTAATTTTAATTTTCATCGGTCGAAACGACCACACTGATTAATAAATTTGAAGTTAATTATACAAAAAATTTAAAATTAATGAATTAATTATTAAATTAAATAAGTACAAAATTAATAATTGTACATACTCCTCCTCATAATATATATAATTAATCGATCCTGCATTAATATTGAAAAAAAATTAATTACAATATTTAATTACCAATTAATATTCCTCGTCGTTATATTGTACTCTTCGTCATAATCGTTGATCATCATCCTCATCACCGTTATCCGATTGCTCCTCCTCCTCATCATATTCCTCATCTTCATCTACCTCATTAATTGCATCAATAATCTCACCTTCAGTTAGATCCGTACAACCATCAGGCATGAGTAAGTGTTCACCAGCTTGAACCAAGTCCATTGTGTCAGAGCGGATGAAGAAATATTAGGCTCTTGATATGCAGGAATATCTCTTTCCGGTTCAGCATCTTCAGTTGTTGCCATATTCCATATTCCTCTATGAGAGATATGGTTCACTATTTTCCACATTCACCAGCTTTCAGATCATCAAGATAGAACACCTGCCTAACTAAGGTGGCGAGAGCGAAAAGTTCATCCTCATACCAGCTTGAGTTTGTATCGACTGATAAAAGTCTCAGGTCTTCCTTTGTACGCTTGAACCATTTGCATTTGAATAGGAAAACGTTGACATCATTCCCGTAACATAATTGAATGACATATACAATAGCCCCGTAATATAGATAATTATCTTTCCCAACTGCTACCCCACTATTTTGTGTTCTTCTTCCTTCATCTCGGGCCAATGAATGAAACTTTACACTGTTCACAAAACATCCGGGGTAAATATAGTGTTTAATTGGCTTCCCTGCTAGCAAGTGCTTTGGCCAGGACCACCACCTCCCGTGATTTTCAGATTTTTGTAGATCAATCATCTGGGAAAATGGGAAATATATATATAATTAAAAGGTTTACTTTCTACAAATATGTATATAAACTAAATAATTAAACATATGTACGTACCCATTAGAAGAAATAATCGAGAAACTTCTTCTTAACCATTTTCTCAAACCACGCCGAACTCTTGTCCGGATTTAATGCCTGAAGCTTTTCCCTGTACCCAATCATGTACGGCTCAACTTCGTCACAGTCTCGTAACACTACCCAATGTGCCTCAATAAGTTTTTCATGTGTTAACGATTCCTTTAATACTCCTCTAAATGGTCGTACGACATTTGTGCCGATAGAAAGATTGATGTGAGCACTGAGATCTCCAGCGGTGGGAGGTGGTGGATCTTTGAGGTACATGTTGCAGTAAGTAACACACTCATGCATTATGTATGTTTCTGCTATGGAGCCATCCGGGACCAACCTGTTTTTGACGAATCATTTATACTGCCCAAACTATCTACAAAATCAAATGTTTAGTTAATACATTGTAGAATAAGTACATATAGATAGTAATCTCTAGTGGAACAAATAATGGATCGAAAAACCTGTATAATTAATTAGTTGTACGTACCTTTCTTGAGGATACACCCAAGTGTACAGAACCAGACCAGAAATGAGCACCTGCTCGGGCAGGTGGATCATTAGGTGAATCATGATGTCAAATAAAGCAGGGGAAAAAATTCTCTCTAGTTTGCAAATGATGTGCACAATTTGTTGTTGCAGTTCCACCACATCTAACTTCTTTAATTCTCTGGCGCATAACCTCTGCCACCATGTGCACAATGTCACTATTGGTTCTACGACGTCACGAGGCAAATATGACTGAATTACCACTGGAATCAGACGTTGCAGCATAACGTGATAGTCATGTATCTTTAGACCAACAAAATTGTGTTGCACCTCGTCCACTACTCCAATTATAATAGCTGCGTACGTAGCCGGATAACGAACGCTCTTAAACCAGTGAAATACAGAACGTCTAAGTGTTGGCTTCACTGTGTAAGGTGCAACTAACATCTTGTTGTACACTCATCTCATATCCCTCTTCAATCACAAGGGACGACGTAGATTCATAGATTCCAGATCTTTACTCGCTTTGGGAGTATCTTTAGTCTTGAACTTAATACCGAGAATTATTTCCACCACGTGGTCACACACATTCTTTTCTATGTGCATCGCGTCCAAGTTGTTCCTCAGCTTCAACTTCGACCAGTATGGGAGTTCAAATAATATATTTTTATGATGTCAATAGCTAAGATCATGTGGAGGTATTTGATTGCATTTCTGTATATCATTGTCATTGGTCAGCACACCAAAGTCGAAATAGCTCAACCTCTCTAAAATCTCTTCGCCCGATCAACTATGGGGTTTAAGATTATTCTCTACGGGTGGTCGTGAGGAAGCTATCTACGGTGATCGAAATGAGCTTCATCCTGTCACCACGGGTGGTCGTGAGGAAGCTATCTACGGTGATCCAAGTACCACACCTTCCCCGCGTGCCAACTAGAGTTCACGTCATCCAAACATATAAGGCATCCATTGTATCCTTTCGTCCTGCAGGCTGCTAACATCTCAAATGCTGGAAAATCGTTGATCGTCCACATTAAGGCAGCCCTCATCATGAACACCGTGTCAGTGAATTTGTCATAAGTTGGAACTCCATTTTCCCACAACAGTTTCAGCTCGTCGATCAGATGTCTGAGGTAGACATCTAAGCACTTCCCTGGAGATTTAGGACCTGAAATTAGCAAAGTAAGGAAATTAAATTTCTTGTTCATGCACATCTACGGAGGCAGGTTGTACGGCATCAGAATGACTGGCCAAGTGCTGATAGCAGAGCTATTACTACCCTGAGTCTAACATTTCTAACATCTGCGGCAAAGTCTCCAAATTCGTTGTCAAATGTTTGAAAGCCTCCCCATCCGCGACGTGTTTCAGTACATCGTCATCTATTCACTTTTCTGCGTACCATCGCATCGCCTTTGTTGTGTATAAAGACATGTACAGACGCTGCAATCTAGGAATCAATGGAAAATATCGCAGAACCTTCACAGGAAATTTCTTTTTGAACTCTTCCTATTCAGCTCATATCTGCACTGGCCACATATGGGACAATAGTCCAAATCTTTATACTCTTTGTAAAACAGCACACAATTATTTGGACATGCGTCAATTATTCTGTACTTTAGGTTGAAACTGCTCAAGATATTTCTAACCTTATAATGGGATTTAAGAAGATTGTGATCATTAAGAAGTAACTTACATATTTGCTCCTGAATTTCGTCAAAAACACTTACTGGCATTTTGTGCTTCTCTTTTATCTTCATTTGCTCCATCACATATTGTAACACATTCTCTCGACATCCAGGGTACACCAGAGTCTGCGCTTCAAGTAGCATCATGTTGTACTTATCCATCTCACTAGTGTCAGTGGCCAAGCTAGCAACAGGGAATGTGTCATCATGCCCATGAGTGGTATTGTAACCTCATTCTTGGTGTTGGTGTCCACCATGACTATATCCTGGAAACGCATCATGGACCAAATCCGCAGTTGGGTTCCAAGCAGGGGGGCGGCACCACTGCCGCTGGATGAGGCACCATGGCAACTGTACCCTGAGCTGAAGTCTACTGCTTCACCATGCTTGCTCCACGTAGTGTAACTCCACATCATACCATTTTCGTACAAGTGTTGCACCATAATATTAACCTCCACATACTGACAGTTAAGACATTTTTTGCATGGACACCTGAAACGCTTCTTTCTCTGATCATGTTCTATCGCAAAATTCACAAATTTTCTAATTCCATCTATATACCGGACATCATTTCTATTCCACAACTTCATCCAACTCTTATTCATACTTCTACAAAATTTAATAATTAATTATCGTATTAGTCAACTATTATATATACAGATTTTCAAGTAATTATTAAACTATTATATATATACAAATTTTTAACTACCTTAATTATTAACATATAATTAATTAAAATATTTATTAATTACCTTTATTAATTATTGGTGAATAATTAATAAGACTCCTCGTCTGAGTTATGCGTGAGACTCCTCTTCTGAGTTATGCGTAAGACTCCTCGTCTAAGACACACTTGGACGAAGCAAATTATTAGTGAAATTTATTAAAATATTTTTCGTCATCTGAGTTAAATAAGACTCCTCGAGTTCATCATCAATGGCTGGATGGATGGTCATCTCCTCCTCGAGGTGTTGCGCAACTGTATCAGCTGCCACTGTTATGATGGAGATTTGGATTGTAGGGAAAAGTGAGTGAGGTGGTAAGGAGAAATGAAATCGTAGAGGTTGGGAGCAATTGGAAATGGTAGAGGCGACTAGAGTTTTGTTTCAAGGGAGAGAGCTTTTGGAAGTCTTGGATCTATACAACAACTTAAAATAGATCACCAACACTAGGGATACAAAATTTCATCTCTAATCATTTATTTATTGATATATATGAAAATAATGCACGACACGATTTTATGTCTTAGATTAACTACAGAATTTAATTTGAATCATTGAAAACATATTTCATCCGAATTATCATTACAGAGTGTGCAAATATATATTTAAAATGTTTCCTAATCCAATCACCAAAGAAGAAAAAATGAAATTCGGATGAAATATACTACGAAATTGGGAACAAGTGCATTTATTAGAGTATCCGCACCCATGAGCAAAGCAAGAAGCAAAGTAAGAGCAAATTTTGTTTCAAGCAAAATATATCCAAGATTTGCTCAAGCAAATCAAGTTTTGCACACACCCATTCACTATTTGCTTCAAGCAAATCAGGTTTGTCATGTTGTGAAATGTTTAAAAATGATTTACCGGATAGATTTACCACCAATAATAATGTGACACGTGTCTTTATCGGTAGTAATTATACAAGATTTCCGAAAAGATTAAAAATTGACACGTGTCACCGCCATGTGTCATTGTCGGTAAAATAATTGAACTAGATATCCGATGAGATTTTCGACCAATGACAATCCGACATGTGTCGCTATGAGATATTGTCATTGACCAAATAATTCAACAAGATATTCGGTAAGATTTTCGACCAATTACGATGCGACACGTGTCAATGCGAGATAGCGTCGTCGACAAAATAATTGAACCAGATATCCGGTAAGATTTTTGACCAATTACGATATGACACGTGTGTTCATCTTTGACTATCGGATTATCTACAATTGCCTATAAAAGCTTCATCTTTCACTCATAGTTGCCTAACACCATCTACAAGAATCCGAGTAGATAACTCATCTCTCTAAACACTTAGCAACATTTCCTTGTTCATCACTCTGATGGATCCTTTTAGCTTCCCCAATTTTTTCAGGAGGAGACAACGTCAACAAGAAGAGGATGACTATATGGAGCAATCATTCATCAATCAGGTGGTCATGGCGGAAGCACAAGACGATGATGAACCCTCATGACCGAATCGTCCACGACAGAGGCTATTTAGGGGACGCAATCTCATGGCTGATTACTTCATCGAATGTCCCAACTTTGAGGCGGCAGAATTTTGCCGGCGGTATAGGATGAGCAGAAGCCGATTCAACATTATCATGACGGATCTCTACAACTACGACCAATCTTGGCATCAAATACCAGATGCGACTAGATTGTTAGGGCTTCTTCCCGAACAAAAGCTGACCGGTGCTCTGCGAATGTTGGCGTACGGGGCGGCCGCGGATCAGTGCACTGAAATTACAAGGATGGGGGAATCAACTACCCTGCAATGCATGAAGGATTTTTGCAGCCAAGTGTATCAAATCTATGGTCCAAAATACCTCTGCAATCCAACATCGGCAGACCTCACGCGACTCCTAGCTAAAGGTCAATGCCGAGGCTTTCCACGCATGATTGGAAGTATCGACTGCATGCACTGGGAATGGAAGAACTGCCCAACCGCCTATCAAGGGGCGTACTCAGATTGAAAGGGTCGCCCAACTATTATTCTGGAGGTGGTGACCTCGTATGATACGTGGATATGGCACAGTTTCTTCGGGTGTCCTGGAGCCAAAAATTGCTCTATTACATTATTTTGCAGAAATGGCACAAATAGAAAACCCTAAGAAACCAAAAGTCTAAATAAGATCGACATTAAGAGGCTTTTGCAAAGTCATGAGTGATCTTCACAAAAAAATTGCCTCTAAAGACAGTGAGGATTATGTAGAAAATACCATTTGGCAGTTTCATATGGTTGTTTGCACAAGGCTTAATGACATTTGATGATTCATACAAGAACAAAAAGAGGAACACTACGACAAATGAGCCACTTTTTGATTACCGAGTTACAAGAAGAAGCAAAGCAAAGTCCAAGTAGTGATTATATGTTGTGTTAGGTCTAATGTAATACATTCTTTTCTGTTAGCGTCTGATGTTACTGAACAATAGTACTTGCATTGTACCCTGGATATTGGTACTACTTAATGGATACAACAGTAGTGGTAGTAATACACTAGCACATTTGTGAAGTAGTACTTTTTGTTGTAGTGTGACTGTGAGTAGTTTGCAGTGTGTTCTGTGAGTAATATGTAGTGTTAGTAATACACTAAATTTTGTGTGAAGTAGTACTTTCTGTTGTAGTGTTGTCTTTTAGTAGTTTGTAGTGTGACCGTGAGTAGTTTGTAGTTTGTCTGTGAGTAGTTTGTAGTGTGTTCTGTAGTAGTTTGTAATGTGACTGTGAGTAATTTGTTGTATGATGAGTGTACTACTACGGTTGTTGGATAGTACGAATGTAGTTGGTTTTACACACAAAGCGTTGTCACATACAAAAACACACAATTGACCAACCCAAAATGGCAAAATCGAAGAACAACAAACTCGAATTAGTATGTTAAACCAATTGCATAAGGAAAAATTACGTTAAAGTAGTATGTATTATACAATGAAGAATCATATTGTATGTTTTCTATGTTATCACATAGAAAACACTACAACAGTTTGTTGAAAGTACTACTATAGTTTTCAGAATGTACTACTCTAGTTTTTGGACAATACTACTCTACTTTGACTTGATGCATTCTAATTACAACAGTTTGTTGAAAGTACTACTGTAGTTTTCAGAATGTACTACTCTAGTTTTTGGACAGTACTACTTTATTGGGACTTGATGCATTCTAATTACAACAGTTTGTTGAAAGTACTATTGTAGTTTTCAGAAAGTACTACTCTAGTTGTTGAACAGTACTACTCTACTGGGAGTTGATTGAACATGATTGTATGGTTGTTGTAGGTGCACTTCGCATACAAATCCAAATGCATGGCGACCAATCTGCAAATCAAACAAAAAATGCTTACAAAACAGAAGGTAAAAACAACATAAATGAATCAATAGTGAAGGCTCAGAAGGATCCATTGATAGTTTTGTAATCACGAGGGAGTACCTCCCCTCATAAAATAGGTAGTTAATCAACATCACAGGCTCGAACCCTTTTTTTTCTAAGCGAAAACCAACACATAGTTTGTAGTAATTCAGAGAACAACAGCACCAACGAGATGAGAAGAAAGAAACGCAGATGCAGAGGCAGATATGCATGGCTTGAAGGCTTGGAGCTCGTTTATATATAGGTGAACAGAATCGAAGCCTTACCCAATCTTTTCTCACCGGAATCCTCTGACGATTCGCCGGAACTTCTTCTCACATGAGTTTTTTTCCCGTTGGACTGTCTTCTCTCTCTCTCTCTCTCTCTCTCTCTCTCTCACACACACACACACACACACACACACACACACACACACACACACACACACACACACACACACACACACAAAATCACAGAAAAGCTAATGGAGCTCGATCTCTCTCTCTCTCTACCACAACTCCCTCCTTCTTTCTCTAAAAGCTACCGATGGATCTACTCACAGTCACATACACACTACAAACAACAACTCTCTCTTATAAGGGTAATTTTGAAAACTTAAAAAAATAGAATGACCTTATGTGTGTAAAACTTATTAATTGACCTTACGTGTAACCTAAGGCCTCTAACTGACCTTAGGTATAATTTCTTATTCTTTTAAACAGTTGGAGAGGACAACATAAATGTAATAAGCACTTGGATATTCATTGATGATGTTTTAAGATATTGAAGATGTATATGGTTTGATGATGTTTTAAGATACTATACTTTTATATTTAATTATGTTTTAAGATGTTTTACTTGGATATTTAGGGTAAATATTTGTTCTTTTAAACAGTTGGAGAGGCCAATAGAAATGTAGTAAGTAACTCAATTTCTATTTCAATGCGTTTGGAATGGTAATTTTCAGAAAGTTTAATTGCACTTTTGTAGCTTTGATAACATTGGAAGAAAGATTATGTATTGTTTATTTTGATGTCCTTTAATATATGAATTCTAGTTATTGCATGCATCACTCGCTGCAAAAAGAAAGTTATCTGAAAATGTACTATCGTAGAAAAAAGTGGAACATTAAACTTCGGAAGTAAGGAGAGCTGAGCTTGCTTATCTCGATCTCTCGTTTGTGAAGTAGTTTGAGTTTTTTTTTCGAGTTTCTTTTACAGTTCTGTGGTTTGATATTTTTTGTGTGAACTTAGTGTTTTCTTTCACTCCTGTACAGTAAGAAGCTTGATCTGTACGTGCCTTCTGCTTTGTTGAATGCTCTGGATCTTCCTTTTTCTACATAAGCAATTAACCAAGCCAGCAGCTCAACCTCGACTGCTTTAGGTAGTATTTTTTCAATTTCCATTGTGATTTTAATTTGCTTTGTCTATTTTTGTTGTGAACAAATGGAGTTTTCTTTGTTTTTACAGCAACAAGTCTACGGTTACTAATGTTGCTTCAGGTCTCGTCAATTCTCTGGATCTGGCCTCCGCTGATACTCTTCACAGAGCCAGCATCAAGTACTTGCTAAACTCTGTTTTGTTTCTGGTTTTTATTAGTTTGATCATGATTTGTTACCGATTTCTTTTGTGCGGGAATATCAATGCAAGCGTGCTGACGGGATAGTCAGGTTGATTCACGAGGACATTGAGTATTATTACTGGCCGAAAGTTAAAGATGAGTTGTAGACTTAACCCTACAAATTGTTTGGGTCTAAAATAAAGTATTTCATTTTGGACTTGGATGACCAAGGTTTATGCGAGCGGCCCACTATATTATAAACGCTTGACGAAGGGTCAAGTAAGAACAACGTCTGGCGAACGTTCGCCAGGGACAGGTTTTGAGTTCTGTTAGAACTATGTCCTATTAAGTAGCTGGTTCCATGCGGCTTTGATTCTATCATAACTAGTTTTGTTTTAGATAGAACTCTTAGAAGAGTTATGATGGTATTAGAAGATCTACGAGTGATACAACACGTATGCTGGTGTTAGATTCAGACTGTGATTACAAGGGCAGAAAGAGTTTGAAACAGAATGAATGACTGTTATTAAGCGAGTATATAAGGAGGGTAAGAACTTTGTGAGAAATGTCCCTGATCAAACATACAAACTTGCTATACGCAAACAAACCTAGACGGACATCTCGTCTTCGAGATTTTTATCTTCTCTGCAACCAGAAGGTCGAAGAGCTTGTCACATAAGGGTGAGAGTTCGGGCACACGAAGGAAGCAAGTGTTCTCAACACTCTGTCATTTGGATTGCTCTGCTTTGCACTAAATAGGAGTGTGGAGTATCGATTTCAAAGACTAAGCTAGAGATTCACATATCAAGTTCTAGGTCACTAGGCAGCAATGACCTATTCGAGTGGGGTTGGTGCTCTCCCCATCTAATCGCTTAATATAGAAGTCAGGCGGCTGTAGACAGTCCATAATCCATCGAGAGACGGTGGCACGCCAGCATACGAAGCACAAACAAGATAAACCGGCTCACGCGGTTAAAACATCCGAAATCATAAAAGAGACTGCTTCGCGGAAGGATCTCTCCGCGAGAGATATTTTTGCATCGAACATTTTGGCACGCCCAATGGGACCATATCTCTTAGCATCTCTAAGTGACAATTGGAGATCCTTATCGAAGGGTTTACCCTCAGTGTCGCAAACATCCACAACCGGCTTACCGTGAACACACATCTAGTCAGTGTCGTTCATTGAGAAACCAAGCGGTTGAATTTATTTTCGCTAGAAACTTTGATACCATGACGTTCAAATATTTGAGTGCAGCGGAAATAGCAGAACTTTCGTTCGAACAGTACCTGGCTTACGCGGCCAGGCGAGATAGTCACCAGGCTAATTACCTTGTGGCCCTCAAAGAAAGGATCGAGCAACAAGCAGCTCTTCTTACCACCTAGGCTAACTTAATAGATGCAGCGGCAGCTGGTATCCAAGCAATACGGGTGGACTTAAATCAGGATCGAGAGGAGAGAGAGGCCATGGGTGCACAGGTAATCAGTTTGGTGGAAGGTCAAGATAGGCTACGGATAGAAATCCTTCACCAAATGGAAAAGGGTTTGGAGGAATACCGCCGGTATGCGGCGACTCTATCACAAAGGGTAGACAGAGACATAGCGTCTCTAACCAAATCCGTATCGGACTTGGCCAGGAAAACTAGACAAGCAGAGTCCTTTCCTCTTGCTTGGGAGCAACGGTTAAATAGGTTCCTAGACGATTGTAACATACACTTATCCAAGATGCATGAAACCTACAAGACACCGTTTCCTCCGATGGTAAAAGACGATCCTGATGCATGGCGCTGGCCAAAATTCTACAGGCACCAGACCTTCCAAACTTTCTCTGGTGACGACGATGCAAACGCGGCAACACACTTGGCTTATTTTACTCTACAATTAGGCCAATTTGCCGAAGATGAAAGGCTCAAATTAAGAGTCTTTGGATCATCATTGTCGGGATCAGCCCTTGTATGGTATACAGGAATAGAGAAGGGTTCGATCACTGAATGGAAGGATATGGAGGCCTTATTCATAGATCACTTCGGAACAGCTAGACCAGAAACCAGTGTAGGAAAGCTGGCTTCCTTGAGCCAATCGGTGACAGAAAGCCCGGTTACCTTCCTGCACCGTTTCTGGTCAGAGTATAATCTATGTAAGACCCATCTGAGTAAGGAAGAGGTGGTCGAGATGGCCAAGAATGGTCTGGAGGACACGTTCCATCAGCTATTCTTAAACAGCAAGTACTTCTCCTTGAATGAGTTCATCACGGATGTGACTAAGGCTCAGAGTAACATGCAGGAGAGGGACAACAGAAGGAATGCATCCAAGGGGACGTACAGTAACAAAACCTATGATAGGTTAAAGCCAAAGACAATGGCTTATATTGAAGGTGTAGACGATCAAGAGTCAGACTCTGATTGCGAGCAAGTGGATGTTGTTGACTTGTCAACAAACAAAGTTCTAAAACCCCGCAAGCTCCAAAAGAGTAAGGGTCCAATCAAACTCTCAACAGTGGCTTTTACTAAGCCAGAATTTGAGACATACACCTATGACGCCAATATGGCTCATGAACTTTTGGACGAGCTGTATAGTCTGCGTGTCGTCAAAGCAGACTTTGGACCACTTCCTACAGCTGAGCAGTTAAAGGGTAAAAAATACTGCAAATTCCAATGAGCATGGAACCACACCATAAAGGACTGCATCAAGCTTAAAGACCAGATCCAGAGATGGATCAATGAAGGAAGATTAGAATTAGAAGAAACGTCCAAAACAGTGGCACTAGTCGATTCCGAGCCTTTCCCTGCTGCACAGGTGAATATGGTTGAGGTGAATTTGACATCACCTAATAGGCATCTCGAAGGTGTGGAGGCCTGGAATCGACCATCCTTTTCAGCCTATTCATTCATACTTGATATGATAGAAGAATTCTTTGATAGGCTAAAGGACATGGGGCTGATCTCCTTCTACCCAGTTACTGAACTCAGACAATTGCGGTATAAAGAGCCAGCCCAGCACTTCTGCAGGTTTCATAATCACTTTGGTCATCGAACAGCAATGTGTTCCACCTTGAGAGATGAAATCCAAGGTTTGATCAATTGGGAAGTGATTGTGATCAACGACAGGAGCGAGGTGGATTTTCACTCACAATATCCTCATGGGGCATCACCTCCTCCAGTCACAACTTCTCCTACCAATGACACTTCTTCAAGGGGTAGTCAAACTAAACCAACATATGCGAAGAAGAGGTCAAGACGGAGGTCTGGACGAAATATAGCATTTGTTCGACCTAAGCGAACTCAAATCATGTACGACGCGTCCAGGAGAGAGGAGATATTTAACGAGCTATGCCAAGTGGGAATAGTTGTGGTTCCTGACAATTGGGGAACACCTGACCCACATCCTGAGGATGTTAGGGGTTTGCCTTATTGTCGATACCACCATAAATGGGGCCATCACACCACAAGTGCTTGTCGAGATTTAAAGTTCAAGATACAGCAGTGGATTAACGAGGGAATAATAATGATAGAACAAGAACCCTTGCAGGGCTTGGCGACCTCCATACCAATGATGGTTGGAATGTTGGAGCTGACACGTGACAAGTCAAACAAAAGAAAACAATCCAACGATCATCCAACTACTGGCGAAAGTCCATCATACATACCAAGGAATAAAGGAAAAGAAAAGGTGGACCCCAAGGCGGAATCGCCAGTAGCCCTTTGTGCACATTGCAAACTGAGAAGCGGGTTGAAGATCTCTTATGAAGAACTGGCTGATGCAGCCAAGTTCTTCCCAGAATTGTTCTCGAGTACAGATCATCATCCCCAGCAAATAAAACAAAGGGATACTCCAACTCCCAAGCGCTCGCGAGTAACAGACAATGTCAGTTTGGCTAGAACAACTGAGTCTAAGGTGGCAAGTACGCTCGCGAAACCATATATACCTCCAGCTTTAAGAAATATTACAAAGGAGGTCGTCTGGTACGTAAGGGAGAAAGGAAAAACCGTTGAAGTGACTCCAAGCAGGAGGAGAAATATTCAACGACGCTTTGGCAGAGCCAAGAGAGCACTAGAGGCTTATGAAGCTGGCCTGATCAAAGAGGAAGATCTGGAGTTTCCTCCAGAAGTGTTGCAAAGGCGAATGAACACCCTTGCAACAAACCCACTGGTGGTTTTTGGGAAAAAGTCTCGCGAGCCTAAAGTGAGAACCCAACGACCAGGAGTCTTTGAACGAAACCCAGAATTAGGGTTTAAAGGCAAAGAGCCCGAATCTACTCCTGAGATTCATCGTGAGCCTACACAATGGAAGCCAGTGAGGAGACGCCTCACTTTTGAAGAGGACACGATGAAAACAGTAGGGCTACAGACACCCCCTCAGGGAAAAAAGGACATGCAAAAACGGAACGTTCCAAGCAAGCCCCCAGTCTTGCAATGGAAACCTAGGCCTTTGATTGTGGACGACCAAGAGAAGGCCCGACAACTGTTTCCTGATCCCAAGGGGGAAAATCCACCATTACTACTGCCAGCAGCAATTGATCTTGTTCCCGAGGATCAGTTACAACAAGTAGCTCATCTCGAGGTCACTGCAACTTTGAACGAGGATGGACATCAGTCTGGAGATGATAACTACGACGATGATGAGCAATTGGTGGATTACGGTGAAGACGAAGATGAAGATGCAGTAGACGGTCTCACCATTAACATGGTGTACGTCTTATCCTCCAAGTACGCTTTATCTCCGTCAGCATCGACGGATGAATCCATTACAAGCAAAAACATCAATAACGTGGTATTACCTGGTGAAGAATCAGAGCTATCAAGTGGCTCAACACCAATCGAAATACTAGAGATGGATTCATCACACATGAAAGGACAGATGATGTTCTTCAAACCCACTATAGACATGGCCATGCACATGAGGCCGTTATACGTCACAGGGCAAGTCCAAGGAATTCAGTTGAACAAACTCCTAGTGGACTCAGGGGCAGTGGTGAACATCATCACAGTCAAGGCAATGACCTTAATAGGCATTCCCAAGTCTGCTATCCAAGAAACCTCGTTGAGCGTCAGAAATTTTCAGGGTAGTATTACCAAGACTTTGGGCATTGTTTTCTTACAGGTACACATCGGTCTAGCCTCAGGCACGTACACGTTCTTTGTGGTGGAGTGTACATCTCCATACAGTGCAATTTTGGGGCGTGACTGGATACATCGGAGCTATTGTGTACCATCTTCCCTCCATCAGCAGATGTTACTCTGGAACATGGAATCAGGTGAAGTAGAACTTATCAACGCTGACCCTCGTCCATATTCTATTTCTGCTAATACATTAGACGCCATGTATTACCACAGTGACCTTAGGCCATTGGAGGTATGTGGCGTCGATAATAAAGGCCGCCCAGTTGGTGTTACGGCCTCTGAACTAGCTCAGTGGGGTATAATTCAAACAAATCAAGATAGCAAAAGACCCTACACCATTGAGCTACCATCCAAACGTTCTCCATGACTGGGTCTCTATCAAGTATAGAGGCCAAGGCTTGCCACTCTCTACACAAACACTTTCATAATTTTCTGCTAGAGAGCCAAGCCTTTGAGAAGGTTCCAATGGTTGCAGCCTTGGAATATGTGGATGAAGATGTTTTGCAAGACTTCGAGGAGGAGGACGAGATTAAATTAGCTCCAGCAGCTTTAGATGATTTACCTTCTAAAGTCAAGGATCACATTGAACACATCAATATTGGGACACGTGAAGAGCCAATCTCTGTGGCCATCAGTACCTTCCTGGAGCCTGAGGAGAGACTCAAGCTTATTGAATTGCTACAAGAATATGCAGACTGTTTTGCGGAAAAATATGACGACATGCCTGGCCTGTCACCAGATTTGGTGTGTCACAATTTGCCCATCATAGAAGGGAAGAAACCTGTGAAACAAGAGACGCGTCGCATGAATACATAAACGACAATTCTAGTCAAGGAAGAGGTCAAAAAGATGCTCAAGTCAGAGATTATACGTGTAGCCAAATATAATGAGTGGCTTTCTAACATAGTCCCAGTCAAGAAAAAGAATGGAAAGATGCGAGTGTGCGTTGACTACAGAGACTTGAACAATGCAACCCCAAAGGATGCTTACCCTATGCCAGTAGCTGATTTGTTGGTAAACTCAGTTGCCCGCCATGAAATGTTGACATTTATGGATGGCACTGCTGGATATCATCAAATTCCAGTGGCTGAAGTAGATAGACATAAAACAGCGTTTCGGTGCTCCAGATTTGCAGGTGTTTTTGAGTACGTGGATATGCCATTTGGACTTAAGAATGCAGGGGCAACCTACCAACGAGCAATGAATTTGATTTTCCATGATCTTATTGGCAAGACCATGGAAGTATATATTGATGATGTGGTAGTCAAAACGAAACGCAGAAGTGATCATTTTGAAGACTTAAGGCAGGTGTTTCTCAGAATGAGGCAACATCAACTAAAGATGAATCCAGCCAAATGTGTGTTTGGCGTCCAGGCAGGTGATTTCCTGGGTTTTTTGGTTCATCAGCGTGGGATTGAGATACCAGATGACAAGACACAAGCAGTTCTTAGTGCAGTCCCACCAAAGAGTAAGAAAGAACTATAGCGTTTATTAGGAAAGATCAATTTCTTACGACGATTTATTGCCAATACTGCTGGGAAGACACAACCATTCTCAACTCTGCTTAGGCTTCAAGATCAAAAGGACTTTGTATGGGAGCCTATACATCAAGAGGCTTTCGATACCATTAAAGCCTACTTAATGAACCCACCCGTCTTGGTACCCCCAAGACCTGGGGTTCCTCTTAAGCTGTATATATCAGCTACTGAACTCTCCATTGGAAGTCTATTAGCTCAGGACGACACATCAGGAGTTGAACGTGCTATTTTCTATCTAAGTCGTACCTTGAACGATTGTGAAACAAGATACTCTCCAATGGAAAGACTCTGCCTAGCCTTATACTTTTCAGGGTGTAAATTGAGGCACTATATGCTTTCCTTCACTACGTGTGTCATTGCACAAACAGATTTAGTGAAATACATGTTGTCCAGACCGATTTTCTGGGGACGCATTGGGAAGTGGATTCTGGCTTTGTTAGAATTCTCTTTGCAATATGTTCCCCAGAAAGCGGTAAAAGGCCAAGCAGTGGCTGATTTTTTGGATCATCATCCGATGGAAGAGGTTGTTGAGGGGCCAGAACTGGACCTTGCTCGTATTGACTTGGCTCCTTGGTGTCTGTACTTTGATGGGTCCAGTACGAGTACCATGGCTGGGGCAAGATTAGCTTTAATCTCTCCACGCGGCCAAACTTTTTCTTATTCCTTCAAGTTGGACTTCAGATGCACAAATAATCAAGTAGAATACGAAGCTTTAATCATTGGATTAGAACTTTTGTTGGAGATTCCCAACTAGTGATAAGACAACTTGAAACAAAGTATAAGGCAGGCCCAATATTAGAACCTTATGCTAAACGGGCCTGTGACCTGCTCAAGTTGTTTACAGAAGTGGAGTTGAGTCATGTTCCTCGCGAGAAGAACTATCCGGCCAATGAGGTGGCTCAACTAGCAACGGGTGTAAGTTTGCAAGATGGAGTACGCGAACGAATATTAAAGGTTGAAAGAAGAACCCTTCCATGTTTCCTTACACGTCAAGAAGACAAAAACGAGTGGTACGTTGCTACACTTGATCACATTGACGTGGATTGGAGACAGGAAATCATTTCTTATCTCCAGAATCCCAATAATCCGGTAGACAAGCGGATTCGATTTTTAGCTCCTAACTATATGCTCAAAGATGTTGAGTTATATAGAAGGGGAGGAGAAGGCATACTGTTACGGTGTGTTTTTGGACGTGAAGCTAAGCGGTTAATGAGAGAAGTCCACCTTGGAATTGCAGGAGCACATCAGGCTGGTCCTAAGATGATGTGGTTAATCAGGAGACATGGATTTTATTGGTCAAGAATGCTCAGAGATTGCATCACGTTCGCAAAAGGTTGTGAAGAATGCCAGAAACATGGTCCGGTCAACCATATGCCCAAAATACCATTACAGCCAATAATCAAGCCTTGGCCAGCTCGAGGATGGGCTTTGGACCTAATAGGAATGATTCATCCTCATTCATCTGAAGGGCAGAAGTTTATCATAGTGGCTACTGATTTCTTCACAAAATAGGTTGAAGCTCGACCTCTCAGGGTTTCGTCATCAAAGGTCATCCGCTAGTTCCTATTTGAAGATATCATATGTCGGTTTGGCATTCCTGAAAGTTTTGTTTCAGACTGTGGGGCAGCGTTTATGTCTGAAGAAGTGGACACTTTAATGAAGGATCTTGGGATTCATTTTCTTCACTCTTCTCCATATTATGCCCAATCCAATGGTTAAGCTGAAGCAAGCAATAAAATCATTATCCATATCCTTAAACGGATGCTTGCGAGCAATGCCAGATTATGGCATGAAGAACTTTTTAACACCTTGTGGGCTTATAGGACTAGTAAGAGGACACCCACAGGTACGACTCCTTATGCATTAATGTTTGGGCACGATGCAGTCTTGCCTTTAGAAATCAATGTTCAGTCTTTACGGGTGATAGAGCAACACAATTTGATTGGTGAAGACTATGTACAAGCAATGTGGCAAGAACATGAGGACTTAGATGAGAAACGTATACAAGCTTATGATAGTCTACGTGTTGAGAAACAAAAGGTGGCTTGTGCCTATGACCAACGTACCAGGGGCATGAGTTTTGCAGAAGGAGAACTGGTCTGGCGAGTCATTTTGCCTGTTGGCGAGAAGACTGAAGGACGAGGAAAATGGTCATAGAAATGGGAAGGACCATACGTTATCAATCGACTGTTGGGAAAAGGAGCAGTTCGTTTGCGAGATCGAGATGGTACAATACACGCGAATCCAATAAATGGTCGTTTCCTAAAGAAATTTATACAACCAGTATGGGAGTATGAAGATCCTCCAACTACAGCTTAAACTAGTTTATTTATGCTCTCGCATAAGTAAACTACAAGGGCAACACATACCGAGGATCATGTACATTATAACAGCCTATTCATGGGGTTAAAAAGCTAGGGCCTGTACCCGAGGCCAAAATTTTTATGTTTTTCTTCCAAGACAAAAGTTCATGTTAGCCAGTCACTGTGGCCCGAGTATTAAACAAACTATATCTGAGTTTATCAATATAAGGAACTTTTGCACTTCAAATAAAATATTGCATTCAACATTTTGGAAGAATACAAAGGCTTTGTGGCCTCAAGCTCTGATACCATATGGAAAAACAAACTCTGAATCAGCAACAGAGAAAAAAGATAAAATAGTTTGTTTCTCATAAATCCTCTTATTTGATGGTCATTCCCTGGGGTCGATGTATCAAATATGTACACATGGAGATCGACCTCGGTGAGGGGATTGAGAGGATTTGAAACGCCAAGGTAGAATGTGCATCAGATCAAAAGACCCTTTACACTTGCCTTGGCGTTTGTTGCCTTCTTCCCAGGGTAACGCCCCTATCTTTCCCCATCTTTGCAGGCCACATTGAAGATTCCTACCACCTCCAATGCTTATCGACACCGAGCGGGTGCACTGGGGAAAGGTGAGGGGGTCTTCACCTCGGGATTGTGGCTTCTCCCTTCTTCTACTGACTCAAGCTGGGATAGCCAAGGCAACGCCTGGACGTAGATATTACTATCTAGTCCAGGTTTGGACGTGGATATTGTTATCTAAGGAACACAACATGGAAGGATTTATCTGGGGGTTTATTTAGATAGGAAGACCAGAGCAAATAAACAAAGAGGTAATTCATTCTTGCGAAAGGGTTGTTTCATAACACAAAGGAATGGAAACCTTTTATAGCCAGGAGTCACAACGGTTTGGCTTCGCGAGAGTAATTACACTCAAAAATAGAGAACACGTGTCCAAATGGAAATGAACCACGAAGACGGTTTATCTACCCACAAGAAGTGCATGATAAATGAGGAGATTTCTGGGGCAGGTAAAACGTATTTCAAAAGATTTTGATTGTTTGACGCGATACGGATTCCAAGCTTAGAATTCAATTCCATTTATTGTTGAACAGTCAGAATAGTCAAATTAGTTACAGCTTAAAACGAGGCTGGATCGAAAATAAAAAGAGGCTTATTGGAAAAGCCCAACGTGGTCTTTGGACCCAATTCATACTTTGTTGTCAGAACCAATTTGAATACATAAGTGGTTGAATAGTTTAGGACCTACATCTGAGGCCCAAAGATTTACAAAAGGAGGATAAAGTTCCTCACTGAGATTTTAGCCATCTCTGAGGCCACCCAGGCCTGGTGAACTGCTTGGCGAGCATTGTTGGCTTCGTCGCGTGCTTCTTGTAAGAGTTGAGCTTGGTTCTCCCCTTCCATCACAACTTGATGCATTTTGTCCTGACGCTTTGGGATGTCAGTTTTCAATGCATTTACTTCAGCTTCAAGGGATGCGAGTTTAGCTTTAAGAACAGTTATTCTAGCACGTTTGGCTGCTAAATTTTCCTCCTGGGAAGAGTCATCCTCCAATATTTTCTGGATCCTCTCTTTCCCTTCTTGAGTTTGTCGCTCCAAAGTCTCTGTTGCTTCGTTCTTACGCTCAGCCTCGAGTGTAAGACGATGGTAGGCTTCGTTTTGACTCAGGAGTTGAGAGAGATTCTCCTCAAGTTCATCTAGGCGAAGGAGGAAGTCTGCTGGGGCAGTGGCCTTCAAGGTGTTCACTTGTTTGAGGATAGCTTGAATGTCTATTGGAGAATCTAAGGGCCCAGAGAGAATTTTTCTAAGCATGACTCTGGTGTCAGAAGTAGTGCTCAGTGTACCCAGTTTGCCTACAAGTTCTTGTAACTTGGTGGTTGATTCTTGAACACTGGGTAGCTGATGGTTGCTTTCTCGCGATGAAGTTGCTGTAAAATTTTCTTGGACTTGAGGAACAGAGCCTTCATCGTTGACACCTGGAGGACTGCCAGGCTGATCTTCAGCGGCCATTGTAAGAGGTTGGCTTGATGAGTTTGTTTGGTTCCTGGGACTGTTAGGAATTGTCTCGCGAACGTCCAGGTTCACAGGAACATGTTTGGACTACAGTATTGGATAACAGAATATCAGGACCAATTAAGAAATCATTAATCCAGAAGTAAGTGTGGAGAGTTCTTACTTGTTGGGGAGACAATGACTGTGTTCCTTCAACTGCTTGGACTGGGGGCTCTGGCGAGGAAGGACTCGGTTCTTCGCCTTCTGGATTACTCTCAACCAGAATTGGTGGTTGTGTAACCAAGTGCTCTGGCGAGGAGAAGATTGGACGTTCAGGCTCTGAAATGACTTGCTCATTTGGAGTGCTGGTGCCCTCGCCAGATGAGGAAGGAATGAAGCAAGATTGAACTTCAATTTGCAGACGCCTGAACAAAATGGCAGAATCGATAGGCTTTGTTTTTTCTCCTTCCTCAAGTTCTGCTCGATGGATTCCAGCCAGAAATTTGGCTATGAAATCTTTACAGCATTCTCTGGCGCTGTTGATGATTTCAGGGCCTGCATCACTATCTTCATTATCAAGTATGATGCTGGATTCATCGAACTTCAGAATAAAAGCTTTACAGCATCCTTCAGAAAGCCTTTCTCCCAGTGAGTCTATTATATAGTAAGCCCCGTCTTCAGCTTTGAGGACGAAGAAGTGATCATTCCAACTCACTATGAATACTTGGGGCTTGTGGCCATTCTGGATTTGTTCCCATAAAGCATCGAAGGAGGGAAGGCCATTCAGAGCTGTAAACTTTTCAGGATCGAAATACCCAATGAAGGAGTCATCAGATGAGAACTGTAGCGGTCTGATGTTCGCCTTTAAGATGGTGTCCAGATCAAAGTGTTGGTCTGGGTACTTGCTCGCAAGAGTTTCGTCCTTGCATAGCTCCTGCCACTCCCTTGAACCTTGAATCAGAAGGTCATCGAACTGGGAGAGCGTAGGCATGCTGTTTGGATTTGCACATAACCAGTGTGCAATGGTAAATGCTACGGTTGAGCAAGCACTGGATCCTGAGGCTTTGTCACTCCTCTGATCAAATGAGGCAAGAAAGACTCGAGCTTGGAGCTTTGCTTGTTTATCTTTGCTGATGACTTTTGAATCTAGCCAAGCTCCACTTTGAGGCCCTTTGGTCTTCAATATAATCTTCCTACGTTTTGGAGATTGTCAAGGGATTGGGGTTAGTTACAAAGCCAGTAGTAAAATCAGATTGTTCTGGAAACAGCAGTTTCAAATACTTACAGAGGATCCAGAGGGGTTTGATCTTTTCTTCTTGAAAGACTGTATGGCTACAGTCACATCTGGTTCAGGGGTGTGCTGTGCAAGGAAGATTGAAGAAAAGAATGGTCAGTTATGATATGAAGAGTTGCTAATACATGTGGCAGTTTTGGAATGATATGGGGTATACCTGTGGCCATGGGGTAGAACTAGTGCTCCTGCATGATCCATCTAATGCAGCCAAGTCTTCTTTGTTTGAGAATCTGTGGCTGAAGTCATGAAAGATGGCGGCAAAACATAAAAGCGGTCCCTGGTGTCGTTTTTCTTCCCAGAGCTAGGAGTACAATGCAAGGTACGACTGGGTGACCGACTGAGAAATCACTAGTGGCTTTGTTATGGGTGGAAGCATTACTGTTGGAAAGCCAAAGTGTTCATCTCGTACTTCTGCTGCGAGAGGATGTTTGTTTCCTCGCCAGAGGGTGTATTTGTTGACAGAACAGGCGAGGGGCATGGGAGCATCCTGGCTGAGCCCAAACTGTCTACAGAAGTGGTTTGGGGCATAAAGCTCATATCCGGAGCTGGTTGAGTTTGGAATTGGCATGTCCTGACAAGTGTTGAATCGAATGAAGAGTTTCCTTGCGAGAACATCTTGTTCTGGTGCGGGCATAAATCCACTTGCGAGGAGGCCAAGGTGGCGACGACTCAGAATGTTCTGAACTGTTGTAGTTGGGAAGTCCTTATGCGAGCAAAGGTGCTTGAAGCACTGGAGATAGGACCATTGTCTCGTCCTAGGCATTGTCGAAACCAATGTCTGGCCCAACAGCTTGTGTTCTTTGTGGACAGGGGGTGCTGAGGGGCAGAAGAAGGGGAAGTAGATCTGCAGCCAGAGTTCTACCATCCAAAGTGGTCCTGGCTGGTTCAAGTCAAGCTTCGATAATGTGACTCGCCTTAAGCCATAATAGATGTAGGCGAGGACGGATTCAACCAAGCTTACTTGTTCACCGTTGAAGAGGCGTTCAGCAAGGTTGGTCCAGCTTTTTGTGACCTTGGCAGAGGTTGAACAGAAGAGGTACTTCGCTAGCCAATACTCCAGAAAGGCTATTCCTTCTTGTGGTGTGTCTTTCTCCTCGCGAGCAAAGTGTTTCACCCAGGAGGAGTAGGAAGAAAGGCGTTCTGGGGAGGCTTGATTGGGCGTTTTGTGGTTTTGTTGAGGAGCCTAAGTTTCTTCAAAGGCAGGAACTCCAAACATAGTATACAGGTCGAGCATTGTGATGCTCACATCACCACAAGGAAGACGGAAGTAGTTTGCTGTGCAGTCCCAGAAGCACATGGTTGTGGCAAATGGGGCTCTGTTGCCTCCAGCTGGAAGAGAAAAGCACAAATCGATGAGTTGGGCTATTCCGGTTGTCTCCCACTGTTTGATATCTTGCCCATGGCGGTGCTGGTACCAGGCGAGATCTTCTGCACTTGAGTGTGGCCACTTTCCAATAAGACAGAGAGTGTCTTTTTGGGTCCATTCCCTTGGGTCTGCCCTGGGGTTTGCTTGGAGTATGAGGGATGAGCTGCATATGGGTTGGCGGAGATTTTTGAAGAGCTCTGGATTGAGTGGAGTGTCCAGAAATGGACCAAGAAGACCTGTGTTCTCAACAGGGTCTATAGAAAGGGTGCAAACATCGTCTGGGTTATGTCGCTTGGCGACGGCCTTGAGTTGTTTGGAGAACTTCTTGGCGTCATGGGATTCATAAAGGCTGGGAATGTCCTTGCGAGGAGGCATTTTTCTGGAAAAATAAGGATTGACGACGGTGAGAAGGAAGGGGTTTGAACTTTTTGACTGAGAAGGTTAGAAAGTGCATGATCGGAGCAGGTGAAAGGGTTTCGTTGAAGGATGAAATTTGTGGATATGGACTGGTGCTTTTATAATATGTCAGTCGAGCGTCACACTTTTTTGAAAGGTTGGGTGACGTGGCGTTCGAGTGATGGGATACCGTTTCAAAGTCAATGGGCACATTAGTCAAGGTATATTCAAGTTTTTTCGCTTGTTCAGGAAGTTTCCAAGTTCAAGACCTGAGGGGCAATGTTTGGGCCTAAAATAAAGTATTTCATTTTGGACTTGGATGGCCGAGGTTTATGCGAGCGGCTCACTATATTATAAACGCTTGGCGAATGGTCAAGTAAGAACAACGTCTGGCGAACGTTCGCCAGGGGCAGGTTTTGAGTTCTATTAGAACTATGTCCTATTAAGTAGCTGGTTCCATGCGGCTTTGATTATATCATAACTAGTTTTGTTTTAGATAGAACTCTTAGAAGAGTTATGATAGTATTAGAAGATCTACGAGTGATACAACACGTATGCTGGTGTTAGATTCAGACTGTGATTACAAGGGCAGAAAGAGTTTGAAACAGAATGAATGACTGTTATTAAGCGAGTATATAAGGAGGGTAAGAACTTTGTGAGAAAGGTCCCCGATCAAACATACAAACTTGCTATACGCAAACAAACCTAGACGGACATCTCGTCTTCGAGATTTTTATCTTCTCTGCAACCAGAAGGTCGAAGAGCTTGTCACATAAGGGTGAGAGTTCGGGCACACGAAGGAAGCAAGTGTTCTCAACACTCTGTCATTTGGATTGCTCTGCTTTGCACTGAATAGGAGTGTGGAGTATCGATTTCAAAGACTAAGCTAGAGATTCACATATCAAGTTCTAGGTCACTAGACAGCAATGACCTATTCGAGTGGGGTTGGTGCTCTCCCCATTCTAATCGTTTAATATAGAAGTCAGGCGGCTGTAGACAGTCCATAATCCATCGAGAGACGGTGGCACGCCAACATACGAAGCACAAACAGGATAAACCGGCTCACGCGATTAAAACATCCGAAATCATAAAAGAGACTGCTTCGCGGAAGGATCTCTCCGCAAGAGATATTTTTGCATCGAACACAAATATGTTTGGTTCTTGTTTTTCTCTAAACTTCTGGTCATTCTTGACAGGTGAAGGGAAAGCCAAATATAAGATATTTTTGTTCTTGTTATTATTGGGCACCTGAGCTAATATGTGTTTGTAATGGTCTTATGTAAATTTGTCCTCTCAGCAATGTGGCCATTGCTAGGTTTTGCGCATGCTTACCTAGATCACCATGACACCATGCTTACCGAATACTCAACCTTGTGCCGTCTGAAATCCCATGTCAGGCCGAGCTCAAGGCCGCTGAGATTGTGTCAAATATGGCAGTTCCCTTTGCTCATAGCAGGTGTATCTCCCTACTGTCCTGCTTGATCATACGAACTTGGTGGGTTTTTAGTGTTCTGCAGTAAGAAGCCCTACCTGTATGTTCCATCTGCTCTGATAAAATCTCTGGATCTTCCTTTCTCTGTGGAAACAATCAACCAAGCTAGTATTTGGTAATCCTGCTTTATTTTCTGCCAAGCTTGATGGATCTACTGCTTTTTGCTTTTATATTTCAATTTTCTTACTGATTTTGTTTTTTTATTTATTCTTAGGGCTATTTAGACGTTTCAGATTGTCAAGGATCTAGATTACTATCGTGGAAGTTCTGTTTTAATGGCAATGAAAACTGTGTTAATTCGTTAGTCATGATGACCATCAGAACGTTGAGTTACTGTATTGGCAGAAAGTAATCGTTGAGTTGTAGACGTACGCGTGTATTATAGACGGTCACTAGCAGCATATATGGTAATTGTAATTTGTAATGGTCAAAAGTAAAACTGTCTTGTTTTTCGCACTGTAATATGCAATATCCACTACGACATATTGTGACAGCATCACTTTTACAGTTTTACAGCTCTCTATGCAAAGAAACCAACGTTGCAAACTACGTGTAGCTCATCTACTGAATCTCGTTCTTTTTTTTTAACAACATAACTTGAACAGTTCAAACTCCCAAACGCCTCATGGCCAGATAATCAAATATCGATTTTATCGTGAAAATATCGACGATAATTTTGTTTTTCTTGTTTACCGATATTATTTTACCGTCTGAACTTCCTAACGCCTCATGACCAGAGAATTAAATATCGATTTTATCGCCGAAATATCTGCGATAATTTCATTTTTTCGCCTACCAATATTATTTGACCGTCCGAACTCCCTAATGCCTCATGGTCAAAGATTTCCATTCAAGCCCAGCCATACAGAGGGGCCTGAAGGAAAAGCCCATTTTATCAAATTAGTTCATATAGTGGGCGTGGGCTTCCCTTTTGTACCCATCAAACTGCGTCGTTTTCGAACAAACTATGACAGCGTCGCTTTTACTGTTTTACGGCTCTCTCGACGAAAAACACGTGTCGCTCATCTACTGCCGAATCAAGTCCCTCGCTTTTTTTTTCCAACGTAATCTGAACCGTCCGATCTCACATACGTCGCGTGGGACCTTTTCACAATACAAATTTGAATAGTCCCTTTCACGTCACCATCCCCCAAGCGAGTACGCCTAAAACTCCTACTCGCACGCGCGTGCCAGCAGAATCCAAACGTCACACCTTTGCAGAGTGGTCACATAATAAACATGGCCTCCTCCTCCCTCTCAGATAACGACGACAAATCCCAAAAAAAAAAAAAAAAAACTAAGAGCCGCTTCACCGCTCTCTCCAATTTCTCGACACACGATATTTTGAGGGTCTCATTTGTACACAAAAAGCTTCGTAATTTCTGAAGCTTCGTCACTGCAAAAGAGATAAAGCTCTGAAACTGTTCAGGTATGTCAAAACCTTCTGAGCTTCTATTGTGTAGTAGTAGAATTTTATTTTTTTAATTTACTATTTATCTCGTCTGGTAGTGCTTTTGTTTTTCACTATTATATTAGTACTGAAATTATCGAGCTTTTGCGTTTGTTTCAAACGAAGACTAAACCCTAGAAATGATTTGCATACTTGTTTTTGTTCGTGTTCGTGTTCGTGTTCGTTGTGATTCTAGGGTTTGTAATTTGTGTGTTGCTAGGTTTTGAGCTTTGTGTTTGAATTATCTAGGTGATGGGAACGTTGGAGACGCGATCTACGGCTTTAGCTAACGGCGGTTCGATCGGGTCGGGTTCTGGAGCGATTGACGACTCGAGTGGGGTTCGGGTCGGGTCGGGAGGAGGAGGAGGGTCCGGGGGTGAGCTGGTGAGGTCGTTTGTGGAGCTGGTGAAGACTGTGGAGGCGAAAGTGGCGGTGGGGATGAGTTTCGGGGAGCTGGACACGTGTATGTCGAGGTTTCGAGGGAGTGAGAGTGGTGGTGGAGAAGTGGAGAGTGAGAGGAGAGTGGTGAGCAATTGCTCGAAGACGAATTCGGAGGCGAATTTAGTTGGGGATGAGAAGAATGGTGATTCGGGTGAGGTGATTGGGAATGTCGAAGAGGTTGAGGGGAATGGAAAGTCTATGGTCGATAACGGGGAAGAGGTGGATGGGGAGACTGAGTGGAATGGGGCTCCGATTTCTGGTGCAAGTGTGGAAGCTGAGGAAGTTTATGAGTTTTCGGTGGGAGATTTTGTGTGGGGTAAGATAAAGAGTCACCCTTGGTGGCCGGGGCAGATTTTTGATCCTTCTGATGCTTCGGAGCAAGCAGCGAAGATGAAGTCCAAGGACAAGTATTTAGTGACATACTTTGGGGATGGTACTTTTGCGTGGTGCTATCCGTCGCAGTTGAAACCCTTTGAGGAGAGTTTCGTGGAGTTCTCTAAGGTGAGTAGCTCGAGGAATTTTGTTTTTGCTGTGCAGCAGGCTTTGGATGAGATTAGTAGGCTTGTGAAGTTGAAGATGAGTTGTGGTTGTGTGGGGGAAGAGTATCTGAATGGTCTGAATCGACCTGTTGCGTCGAATGCTGGAGTTAAGGAAGGGGTTGTTGTCCCTGAAGGCAGAGTTGAGAGGATTTTGGGCTGTCTATCTGAGCCAGCTGACATTGTTGCTGAATTGAAAAATGTTGCACAAGTTTTGTCCATGACTAGTGTGCTTGAGCTTAATGTCTTGAAGAGCTTGCTATCTGCAATTTGTTGTTCGAAAGGGAGCTATCAGTTACCTGTTTACCATGAACCGCTGCTAATTTCCGGTCTTGAAGATGATCGGAAGGTAGTGGAAGTCCCAGTGCAATTACCAGTGCAAGACATGCCTTCTTCTCCCATAGGCACCAACACTGAAAAAGACGATCAAAGCCTGTTGCAAAGGTCATCGTCAAGTGTAGAAAATAGGCAGCTTCATAAAAGGAAGGAGAAGAGCATTGTTGATCTTCTGGAAGGACCTGATGGTGTCCAGTCCAAGACTGTGGATGGGGTTACAGCTAAAGGACCAGCCTCAGAGGAACTAGGGTTATCATCCATACGTAAGAAGCAGGGAAGCAATAATAAGGGAAGGGCCAAGCTCTCAAAGTCTGCAGTAAGCACTGATATCACAAAAGATTTGATTGTTGATAGTGAATCCAGTGGCAAAAGTGAAGAGACTAAGAAAGATTGTTTGTCAAGGAGAAGGGAAGAAGATGAAGCTATTCTTACCGAGTCTAGTGATGGTGTGACCAAAGAAAATGCTGATGGAAAGGAAGGAACTAAGAAGACTCTAGTAATGGTGTCGAGAAGAAGGAAGAGGAGTGAATGTATTGGCCTGGAGAGTAATGATGGTGATGCTGGAATGGAAGAATGTAAGGTTGAAGGTATTCACATTGACAGTAATGATGGTGAGGCGAAGGAAAATTCTGGTGATAGCCCACACAGTGCTGACTGGAAAGATGAAATTAAGAAATGCCCTTCGACGAGGGAAAGAAAAAAGAGCAAGTACTTGTCTCCTCCTTTTACAAGAAGCGACACGGGAAAAAGAAAACATAACCTGAAGACAGAATCTCCAAATGCAGACACGACCGATGATATGGGTAAAGAAGGGAAAGAGCAGGACATTGAATTAGTATCACCGGAGCTTTCCAATAAAGTTGAGTTTGTCCGGAGGATGACCAGGGCTGCTGTGAATCTTAAGGAGAGCCCTCAGATTATGAATTGTTCGAGCGAGGGAATACAAGAGAAACTCCCGATGGAAGGTGAGAATAACAGCACTGATCCTAAAACGGTGCATGCAAAACATTGCAGCTCAGGTGCCAAAACACCAGCAGAAGGTATGAAGATAGATCCTGAATCTTATGTCAACACTAGTGCGGTGCTATCTGGAGTCCGCTCTGCAGCTGTTGATCCAGTCAAAAAGCGATCGTCCTTTGAGATTGTTGTAGATTTTACATCCATATTCAGAGACTCGATCTATAGCAATGGTTCCAACTACAAAGTTTACAAGAAGCAGCTACGTCGTGCAAAAAGGAAGAGATCAGATTCTGAACCTGGGTCATTGGTGGGAAATGATCAAAGTGGAGGTGAATCTGGCAAGGGGAAGAACCAAGTGATGAAATCTGCAAAAAAGCAAGCTGGTCAGGCACCAAGTTCAAAGAGAAAGAAGCTGAATTCTGTTATAAAGTCGTTGGGACAAGACAATCAGAATGCAGAAGTTCTGACTGAGCCTCAGCAGAAAGAAACGAAAAAGAGGCAAGACAAGCCTACAAAAAAGCAAGCTGCTGAGCCACCACTTTCAAAGCTGGTCAAGCAAAGATCAAAGCATGCTAAATCTAGGAAGGTTAAGGAGACAGAAGAAGAGGCCTCGGCTACAACCATTTTTGTTACATTTGGCCCGGGATCCTCATTGCCTACAAAGGATGATCTTCTCAAAATATACAGTAAATTTGGGGAACTAGACGAACAACAAACAGAGATGTTCTACACCAATTTCTGCGCTCGGGTTGCCTTTGTAAGCAGCTCTGATGCAGAAGAAGCCTATAACCGCTCTCTTATGGACAGTCCATTCGGAGCCTCCAATGTCAATTTCAGGCTCCATAATCCCTCAGCTGCTTCCAAGACTCGTGAGCTCAGTTCGATTCCCAACTCTCCTCCAGCTAAGAAGCGCAGGCGACAGACTACAAGTCAGGCTGTCGTAGTTTATCAACCACCTGCCAGTGAGCCAGCACAGATTGACTTCATTAAGCAAAGGCTTGCGAAGGTGAGCTCAATGCTGGAAAACAAAGATGGCAAACGCTCGCGGGTAACAAAATCTAAAGTGGCTAGTGAGATTAAAGACCTATTGGAGACTGTAAGCACAATGGCTGCATCATCCTCTTAGATATGATACTGTTTAGATCTACAGAGTACCAATTAGTGTCATATAGCTAGTGATCCATATGTAGGTTTAGGGATGATATCGCTTATTTTGTTGTTAGGTATTTAGTACTACTGTGTTTCTGGTATCCAATGTTTTTGTCTATCTAATTGGTGTCTTTAACTATCAGTGTAGAGATCATTCAATCTAAGTTTCCCCGTAAACTGTTTCACAAGCCGATATCTGTTATTCCCAGATTGCACATTGGCCAACCAGAATTTGTACTTTAGTAATTTCTTTTAAAAATAGTATTTTGATACTTTATTTGAAAGAACTAGAAATAAGACGGTGCATAAATCCCCTGCAAGTGAATTTAGCATGTTCATGTCAATAATGGGCACCAACGGCGAACAGAGCTATGCTCTAAGTTCTATAAAAAGATGGAGCAAATTGGTGACCATATTATCAAATGTGATTGTCTAAGATGTACATAAACTCGCTCTTAAACATACTCGATACAATATCGCCAGAACAGAACTGTGCATCCGATCTCATTCTTACATGGAAACACAACTCCTCAACATACAAAGAATCAAACTTCCTACAGTGTGACTTATGTAATTGTTTCGAGTTTGTTCAAGAAAATGTGCTCTGGCATCAGTCATCAACTGGATCCTGAGGTGTCTCTTCTGCACCTCATGAGCATCTTGACAATCATTATCTTATATTTTCATGTTTTTATACTAATCCTACGTTCTACGGCAGGTTTGTATTACTTACTTCGGAGGCACACAAAGCTTGTCAAAATACAAGAGATTGAGCAAAAACAAAATTAGTGTTTACGACACGCTATTGAACGATCTACGAGTATCAACGATTGAATGAAAAAAATGCCTTACGGTATTGTCTCACAAGTATTAACGATTGAACGACAAAACGCTATAGCATTGTCTCATGAGTATCAAACGATTGAATGACAGAACGCTATGACATTGTCTCACGAGTTTTGACGAATAAACGTCTTAGAGCATTATCTGACGAGTTTCGACGAATAAACGCCTTGTCTCACGAGTTTCGACGAATAAATGCCTTTTCTCACGAGTTTTGACAAATAAACGCCTTAGGGCGTTGTCTCACGAGTTTTGATGAATAAACGCCTAATAGCATTATCTCACGAATATCGATCATCAATCGACTAAGAGCTATAGGGCATATTCTTACGAGTATCAACAATTAAACGCTTTACGAGTATTGACAATTTATTGATTTTATGAATAAATCATTTAATGACTTTGTGATTTGACGACTCAACAGCTCAACGACTCAACGACTTTATGACATAATAAACTTACAAAGACACAATCAAACGATTTTACACTATGGAACGTGTTTGGCGATCGAGAGTCAAAATATATGCTCATCAATATATCATTTTATACTTCTTGAGGGTGCAAAGAAAAATCTTGTCAACTTATCATAGTAAGTCTTCACTTGGTTTCAATTTTCATTCATGCATGGTTTATTAGCCAATTGAGTATGATTATTCTCTTATATGCTTATTATACGATGACACAATATCAAATATTTTTATGAGCAATGTCGTTTCAAAAAATTTGATCAATCAAGTACAAGTATATTTTTCCTTCCCGCGCTCGGAGCTCACACAGAAAGAAAAAAGGGGGCATTGTGGGTATGTAAAATTTCGGTTTTGCATTAATGCTTATTTTTCACTTTACCAATGAACAACAACGATTCCTTATGATCAGTTTACGAATTTGTGGCACCGTAGTAGAATCATTACCAATTGCACGCTGTGCGCCTGAGTTTGAAAAGACAGTGCAAGCTTTGTTATGTCGAAACCTAAATGTTAAGTCAGTAACACTTCCAAATGTCATTTCTTTCCGTCACATCCGTCTTCAGAACGATCTAGTCGCAGGGTCTCATTTCTCAGTGAGTGAATTATTGAACTGATCCTTTGGTGGGAAATGTTCTTCATTTTAGATAATGAAACCATTTCATTACTACCAACCCAAAGAAATACGACCTCTCTGAGGTATACGGTTTATGCCGAAAAGGTACGAAGTTGGACGAATTTGGAAACATTGGGCAATTTACTTTATACCTACTATTCTAATCAATGACGTGGTTACGCTTCCATTGATCAAAGAGTTTACGCGCATTTTTTATGGAGGATACTTTCGGCGGCTTCTCATTAGAGATTTCATGGATTTGAGTTCCTCCAGATAGAACTCACTGTCTTTGTAGTGGAAAATAAAAACAGCAGTTCGAACGGATTCATATTGAACCTAGTTTTGCTTGGGAAACCGAACCTTATACAGGTCGATTAGTTCAACTTTGAGCCTAAAATGCTCTAAAGCGCAGGATATGAATTTTTAACGTACTTGGGGAGCCCGTTGATAATTTGGATCCTGTAGATACTGGTACAACATCTCCTATTCATAGATCTGCACCTGCTTTTATGGGGTCGGTCCATGAATTTTTTTCCTTTTGCCGCATTTTGCTCAAAGGGTTGAAGAGAGATAGTACATCAAGCTGTTCGCAAGGGCCAACTTTAGTTTTAGTCTTTAGAAAAAGGCTATCATGTGATGTCGGGCTAACACGGGTGGCTACATACAAGTATAGCTAAATCAAGATGAGACGGGACGAATGGTCAGAGGCGGGACTACCCTAAGAAAGCCTGCCCCCGCTAGCTAGTCAGAGTCGAAAAGAGGATTCCTCACTTCTTTCTCTCATTCAAAACCGTGCATGAGACTTTCATCTCGCACGGCCCCTAAGTGATAAAAGAAAGAAGCAAACTTTTTTCTCTTTAGGCTTAGAGTGGTGGGATGGTAGAATTCTTCTTCGCGCAACGAAGTTCTTGGTAATTAAGAAGGGGGAAGCAAGATCTCCACTTATTTCCTTAAGTGTCTGCGGTGAGGCGCGACCCATAACAAACAAAAGGAGGAAGCTTGCTTGCTGTAGCCCTATTTTAGTAGGGAGAGTAAAACATGATGTGGCTATACTTTAGTCTCACCACTTCATCCACAAACGCCATTATCACTCTTTCTTAATGATCAAGGTCCATATCCTCCATGATCACCATGAAATCATGAAATAACGAACCACATCTCCACTATCTCCACGAAGTAAGGACAAAGTGAACAAGTGCTATAAATACACAAGCTTATGAAGGAAATAGGGGAAGAAGGATGGGTACACTTATCTCTCGAATTTATCTTACATTCAATTCTCTCTTCCTCTTCTGGGTGCAAGCTTTTCAAGGAATCAACGGAGAGAAAACTGAGAATCTGTTGGTGGATCTCTGTCCGACAATTTTATACACCAACATATATATATATATATATAAGATAAGGCTATGGTAGAGGAGATCTACCTAAAAATATTATTTACAATTAATTGAACAAAATTACAATTTTTTGAACAAAAATTTATTACATTGAGAACAAAATTACAACCATTTTTTGTATCATTTAATTACATATTATTGAACTAAATTACAATATTAACTACAATTTGTTCTCAACTTTATAAAAATGTGCTCGTTTGTGTACTTACAAAAAATTGACCAAAATTACACAATAATAGTCTCATTGTATGACAATAACAACAAAATTATAAATTAAGTTTAGGTAGATGCACTCTACCCTAGAATTTCTCATATATAAATATATATATCGGTCCTTATCCAGGGCGGAGCTCCGCTTTAAAAACAAGAAGTAAAGTTTCTATTTTCACAAGATTGACAAACTTGCTCGACTATGGAAACCATTCAATCTTTAGATAGCTATTAGAAAATCATGCTTGCAAAAAATTAGTCCAATCAAAGACGATTTGGCCATTTGAACATCAGATTCAACTTTTGATGAACATAGTTCATCCGATATAGCTTAAAACTTCAATATAGCAATTAAATTGTCAAATCACCTCCGATTGGACTAATTTATTGTAAGCGTGATCATCTAATAGATGTCTAAAGATTGAATAATTTTCATAGTCAAGTAAGTTTGTCAATCTTGTGAAAATCGAAACTTCGCTCCTTTTTTCAAAGCGGAGCTCCGCTCTGAATAGGGATCATATATATGTATATATATATATGCCGGTATAGATCAACCATGTAAAGTTTCATCCAATTTGGTGATCATTTGGGTCTTCAAAATCGTGATTTACCACTTGTAATACGAACGGTTCCGGTTTTACTGATTTCTGTCAGTTCGCGTCAATTATGATTTTGAGGACCCAAATAATCTCCAAATTGGACGAAACTTTACATGGTCGATCTATACATATATATCTATATTGAACGATGGAGATGAGATTTGGTGACCAGAACGCTGGCCAAAAGCCGGAATCCGTACGGTTCCGATCGATGCGAACATCTGCACCTGAGCGGGCCTACACACACAGTCTTTATCTAGAGCGGAGCTTCGCTTTGAAAAAGTAGAGCAAAGTTCCAATTTTGACAAGATTGAAAGAGTTGCTCGACGATTTAGACCAATCATCCTTTAAATTATTACTGGAGGATCACGCTTGCAAAAAAATCAACTAAATCAGAGAAAATGTGGTCATTTAATCATCAGATTTAACTTCTGATGGATATAGTTCATCCGATATAGCATAAAAGTTTAGTGTAATAATCTAATGGTCAAATTATCTCCAATTTGACTGATTTTTTGTAAGCATGATCGTCTAATAGTAATCTAAAGAATGAGTGGTTTCAATCGTCAAACAACTTGGTCAATCTTGTTAAATGAAAACTTCGCTCCATGCTTTTAAAGCAGAGCTCCACTATGGATAAAAACTGTATATATAGTCTTCTTCTGGTGGTCAGTGAGTTATGTGATCAATTACAATTTGATTTGCATCCAACTTAAATTGTCTTTCAACCGTTTTCTAATTACACACCGTTTGATTTATATCTAATGATAATTGACCACATAACTCACTGATTACTAGAATAGAACTATATATATATATATAAATATATGAATGGTGTAATTATGTGAAAATAGTTGATTCATTTAGGCAACTTGTTTTTCAGCATAATATATATCAGAGCAACTTAGGACAGATAAAAGAAAGTGGCATGGAGATAAGAGCGATATAGATCATGAGGTTGAAGTGAAGGAACCAGTTCCTGCAGATATCAGAGGTGTCAAGCAATGGATAATCTCTTTCCACGAAATGATTAAGAAAGCTGAGTCACCTTTGACTGATTCATGTTGCATCTTCAGAGTTCTGGAGGTGCTCAAGAGGCATCACAAAGAAGCATACGAACCTGACATCGTCTCAATCGGACCCTTTCATCGAGGTGGTGAAAAATTTCATCTCGTCAAAAATGTGAAAGAATGGTACTTAAAGGAAGTTCTCTTTGACGAGAACTTAAAGGAAGTTCACTCTGACCAGAACAAAAAAATGGTGTCTTGGATCCAACTCACGAGCGGAATGGAAGAACGAACCCGTGGTTGATATTCAGAGAAATGCAGTCTCCCCTCAGACGAGTTCATGAAGATGCTCATACTTGATGGTTGTTTCTTGATATAAGTGTTTCGTTATGCGGCTTTTGGTCATATAACAGGCGCAAGTACAAAAGACCCTATCTTCGACAACTCTTGTATATATGCTCCAGTATCTTTACCATGACATCCTGCTACTAGAAAATCAACTGCCTTGGTTTGTGCTTGAGTTTTTCTATAACCTTATCGAGGGCGACAACCCATCCAAAAAATCCCTTACTGATCTAGTACTCGAATTTTTCAAGTCATTCATGCCGGAACCTACTATTTTCAAATACCCGAATCATGTTCTTTCCGATCCTGTTCACATACTCGATCTGATATAATTGCTGAAAGCTTTAGAGAAAAACCAGAAAGAACTCTGGTACATTTTCATTTCTTCTTAATCACGAAAGCTCACAGCAACTGAGCTATATATACATACAGAATGAATGACTAGATGAGGTACACGTGTATGGCTGCTATTCAGCATACTAAAACAGAATCAAACAGTAACAATCTGTTATTAGCTGTTAAGCTATGCTAATACTCCCCCTCAGCTTGATGGAGGTCTCTGAAGCATCAAGCTGTTGCTAAAAAACTCATGTTGTGGAGAACACAGTCATTTGGTGAAGACATCAGCAAGCTGATTTTGAGAAGAAACAAACTGCAATTTGATAGACCCATCCTTGACCTTGTCACGAGTGAAATGCACATCCACTTCTACATGTTTCATCTTGGAATGATGTACAGGATTAGAGGCTAAAGCAAGTGCAGAAACATTGTCACAGTGAAGCAATGGAGTAGCACTCAGAGGGATCTGTAATTCTTGTAGAAGATGTTTGAGCCACTGAAGTTCACACGTAGTATCTGCCATGCTTCTGTATTCAGCTTCAGTGGATGAACGTGAGACTGCATGTTGTTTTCTACTACACCAGGAAATAGGCATGTCATTCAACAGAACCACAAAACCTGTAGTAGATCTTCTGTCATTAGGATTCCCAGCCCAGTCTGCATCACAAAAGGCCTGTAAAGTTGCTTCACAATGTGCCTGTGAAGCAGAATGATTCTGTCTTTGATACAGAATACCTACATCAGATGTACCTTTAATGTATCTTATGATTCTTTTCACAGCATTGAGATGATCAAGAGTAGGAGAATGTAAGAATTGACAAACATTGTTTACTGCAAAAGCGATATCAGGTCTGGTAAAAGTAAGATATTGTAGACAACCAACTAAAGTTCTGAAAAATGAGACTTCATTGTCTTTTAAAAGAGAACCAGAATCTTTGAGAAGTTTGATACCAGATTGACAGGGAGTAAGATGAGTATGACAAGCATCCAATTCAGCTTTGTGAATGAGATCACGGGCATATTTATGTTGAGAGACAAAGATGCCATTCTTGCAATGCTGAATCTCAAGGCCAAGAAAATAGTGCAGTAATCCCATGTCTGTCATTTCAAACTCAGTCTGCAAAGATTGTTTAACATGTAGAATAACTTCCTCATTATCTCCAGTGACAATAATATCATCAACATAGAGTAACAAATAAATTCTGCAACTGTTTGTAATCTTGACAAACAGTGAAGGATCAGCATGTGATGGTTTGAATCCAATATTGGGCAAAAAATGAGTAAATCTCTCATTCCAGGCTCTAGGTGCTTGTTTCAGACCATAGATAGATTTCTGAAGTTTGCAGACATGAAAGGGAAGTTTAGGATCTTCAAAACCACTTGGTTGTGCCATATACACTTCTTCTGACAGATTACCATTTAGGAATGCATTTTTAACATCAAGTTGATGAAGAGACCAACCAAATGATGCAGCAAGAGCTAAAACAAGTCTCACAGTGGTGTGTCTAACCACTGGAGAGAAAGTCTCTTCATAGTTCACACCATATTCCTGACTAAACCCTCGAGCTACAAGTCTTGCCTTGTGCCTGGCTATACTTCCATCTGCAAGTCTCTTTATCTTAAAGATCCATTTGCAAGAAACTAAATTCTTATCAGGAGGTAATGGAGCCAGTGTCCAAGTATTTTGTTTAATCAATGCATCAAACTCTTCTTGCATAGCTTGTTTCCAAACTGGAAGTTTTAAAGCTGATTTGTACCCAATAGGTTCCATATCAGAAGCATGAGAACCATTAGTCAGGGAAGATAGAAAACATTTCTTTTTGATGATGCCTCGTTTACTTCTGGTAAGCATACCATGATTATTAATTGTGGTAGGATCAGATAATCCTTCCACAGGGTGAAGAATATTAGAAGAAGACATGGCATTAGGTAGCTTGTGTTGACCACACTCAATAGTAAGAGAAATACCATTTCCAGTAGAAGATTGAACATTCACCCTTCCAACAGATTCTTCAAATATAACATCTGTATGAGAATCATGACTAAAAGGCATACTGATATTTGGTGTATCAGCAATAGATGCTTCATGATCAGTAAGAGGAACAGATGAAGTATCTGATGTATTGCTATTGTTACCAGAATTACCAGAACTAGCCTGAGTATTATAGTTATGATCATCAGAGAACTGACCTGATTGTGTAGAGATGTGAGCAGGTGTATTAGGAACAGATGCAGGGAAAATTGATGAAGCTGAAGGCCACTGAGTGATCACCATACCACTTGATTTATCAGATGTTCCTGAGGACTCAGATACACAAGGAGCTGAATTGACAGAAGTCTTGAGTTTTGCATATGGAAACACATCTTCAGTAAATATCACATGTCTGGATATAATGAACTTCTTTGTAAGTACATTGTAGCACAGAAAACCCTTATAACCACATGAAAAACCCAGAAATATACATTGAGCACTTTTAGGTTGGATTTTATTGGAGTTATAAGAAGTCAGGAGTGGATAACAGGCACAGCCAAAGACTTTAAGATTAGTAACAGTAGGTATGGTATGATAAAGCTTCTCAAAAGGAGATTGTTTTTGAAGAGAAACACTAGGCATTCTGTTAATGAGATATATGGCATGTGCACAGGCATGATACCAGAAACTAGGAGGAAGAGAGGATTGTTGTAATAAGGTAATTGCTGTCTCTCTAACATGTCTGTTTTTCCTTTCTGATATACCATTTTGTTCTGGTGTGTAAGGACATGACACTTGATGATGAATACCCTGATTGTTTAGAAATTCTTTGAACATATTACTCATGTATTCCCCCCCCCCCCTCCATCACTTCTAAAGATTTTAATATCAGTACTGAACTGATTTTTGACAAAGGCATGAAAATTTTTGAAGTATGCAAAAACTTCAGACTTGTTTTTCATAGGAAACAACCATGTATATCTGCTAAAATCATCAACAAACAGCACATAGTATTTAAATCCAGCTAGGGATATGTGAGGAGATGGCCCCCAAACATCTGAATGTATAAACTCAAAGGGTTTCAGACTTTTGGTTTCAGACACAGGAAACACAAGCTTACTGGTTTTTCCTAACAGACAAGCTTCACATATAGAAGCATTAGAAACAGTAGAGTTAATGTTTACTCCACATTTATTTAGCATTGATTGAATCACTTCATTGGTTGGATGACCACACCGTTGATGCCATACACTGTGCTTTATGACTTGTCCTAGATTAGCAGCCTTAACCTTTCTCTTGGACTCCCCAATCTGTAGTGGAACATCAACTAGTATGGGATACAAACCATGATCACTCATGCCTTTGAATAGAATTTTCCCTTACACCTTGTCCTGTATGATACACATGTATTCATTAAACCACATAGCACCGTTATTTTCCTTGCATAATTGATGCACAGATAATAGATGAGAAGCAATGTCAGGTAAGAGAAGCACACTATTAAGTTTGAGATTGCCTAATGAGGCAGTACCAGAATGAGTGACAGATAAATGAGAACCATTTCCAATTTGAACAGTGTCAGGAGAAGTATAGGTAGTCACATTATGCAGCATCTGAGCATCACTTGTCATATGATTGGTTGCACCTGAGTCAGCTAGCCAGAAAGGAGATGATGAGACTTGTTGTTGAGCACCAGCTAGCAGTGCAGCATGCTGATGAGCTTGAGTCTGAGATTGATGTGGATATGCTGCAGCAAACAAAGCTGCTGCATTGGCAACTTGAGGACTAACCTGATTATTACTCATTGAGTTTGATGCACCATTTTGACCATATGCACCATTCTGTCCATTCTGAGCATTTCTTCTTGGTGGAAATCCTATTAGATGGAAACATTTAGCTGAAATATGACCTTCTCTTCCACAATATTGACACACAACAGTGCTTGATCCAGCCCCTCCATCATTCTGAACATTGTACTTCATGAGAGTTCTACATGTTTTTGCTGTATGACCAAACTTCCCACACAATTGACATGTATCATTGCCTCCTGAGCTAAAATTATTGTTATTAAACCTGTTTCCTCCATAACTAGAATTATTCTTGTAGGTTGAACCATTCTGCCCTGCATTGGCCAAGAGAGCAACAAGCTGTGATGCAAATTGAGCTGCAGAGATGTCAACAGTAGAGACTGGTGTGTGATTGTTAGAATTAGAGGCTGCTAAAAATTGAGCTGGAGGGCAACCTGATTGTATAGTAGAGTTGTATAAAGAGGTTTGGTATGATTGTGTGTCAAAACCAGGTGGAATAGATGGAGTTTGTGGGGTTGATTCAGCAGTAGGGACTTTTTGAACTTGAGATTGAAGAGGTGTAGCTTGAGCTACCAGAGCATTGAAAGGTAGTATAGGTGCTGTGACATACTCAGATGCAATATCAACTTCAGCTGCCTTAAGCAAAGTTTTTAACTCTCCTAGAGAACATGTGGTAAACTGAGCTCTAATGACAGTCTTAATAACAGCATACTCAAAAGGTAAACCTCTAAGAACAGTGACCACAATATCCTCATCATCCAAATGAGTTCCAACAGTGTGTAAAGCATCCCTAGCAGCCTTAACCTTATCTAGATACACCTCAATACTATCTGTTCCTTTGGTTAGATTCTGAAGATTAGTTTTCAGCTGTAAGATATTCTGTCTATTAGCAGCAGCAAACTTCTCTTTGAGGTTAAGCCACAGTTCTCTAGAGGATTGGCTACCTACAGCACAGGACAGAGCTGGAGTTCCTAGAGTTTGACCAATCATATGCATAATGCTCTTATCCTGAGCTCTCCAGGCTACAAAATCACTGGAAAGGATACGAGTACCAGACTCAGACACCTCAAACTGTGATGGACAGGGTATTGTACCATCAACAAATCCCATCAAATTCTGAGCCTCAAGGAAATATTCAAGTCTAAACGCCCAAGCAAGGTAGTTTGACTCATCCAACAACACATTAGGAAGAAACATTGCAGTAGGAGTAACGCTTATTGTTGACATGATGATCAGCAATACAAACTTAGATCTACAAAAATTTCTTGCTCCGATTCAAACAATACACACAGCAATGGATACAGAATCACAAACCAAAGCTTCGAAGTAACTACTCAACCTTATCAGAGAAACTAAAATATTAATCCACACTTCAACTAGAAGCTAGAGACTGAAAACTTAGCTGAAAACTTGAGCAAACCACCACAATACAAACCCCTGACCACCGCTACCACAACTTGCCTGAGAAGACAACCGGAGACCTGAGATTCAGACTGACCTAGGCTCCTGATACCATGAAAGCTTTAGAGAAAAACCAGAAAGAACTCTGGTACATTTTCATTTCTTCTTAATCACGAAAGTTCACAGCAACTGAGCTATATATACATACAGAATGAATGACTAGATGACGTACACGTGTATGGCTGCTATTCAGCATACTAAAACAGAATCAAACAGTAACAATCTGTTATTAGCTGTTAAGCTATGCTAATAATTGCCCTCGTCCAGGATATAGCGAGAAGATGAAGAAACATACAAAAAAAACCTCAAACGGTTCGCCACGTACCACGACAGCTACCTAATGCTCATTGCTACAATACCTGGTAAAAAGAGGTCAATTTTTATTACCACTAATATACTCATTATTGTTATAAATATATTTATTTTTGTCATCGATATATTCATTTTGCTACCAAATTAGTGGCAATCAAAAATGACTTGCCAATATATCCATTTTGCCACCAAATTAGTGGCAATTAAAAGGGACTTGTCACCAAAAATGTGAATTGGTACTCTTTTATTAGCCACAAACAATATATTTGTGGTAACTTGTTTTCAAGGCTTAATAGCCACTAATTTTGTTTATCACCCTCTCTCCTATTGAGCACACATGTGTGCCTATTGCCCTATATTCTAATAATGGTTGCTGCTCTTTCAAAGGCAAGTGTTACTTTTGAGAAGGGAACCTCAAGCTGCATATTAGACATCAAGTTCGACAAGGGTGTTTTCACTATTCCTTGGCTACCAATCGACGAGAGTACAGGTCCTATGTTTAGGAGCCTTAGACTATCTTTAACAATGAAGGTTCTATACCTCATAATAGAACCTTGTAAAATTACTATTCATTATAGGACCTTCCCATCTCCAACAATGAAGGTTCATACCTCATAATAAGACTCATTTTCTCATCTCCAACCATGTGTCATATACCTTATACCTTAAAACTCATAATCTTTATTATAGATTTCTTTTAATATTAAAATATACATATTGTATTCTATAATAATTTCTCAAACTATTTTAATTTAAAATAATCTATTATTGAATTTTTTTAATTAAAAATTATTAATTAGTGTCATGTGACCTTATCCCTATTTCGGATATGATTTTATTGGTCACGTGTCGAAATTGGTGTGTTGTTGTGTGTTTTTAATTTGGTGTGTTGTTGTGTGTTTTTAATTTGGTGTGTTGTATTGACCTTTAATTTTGTGTGCTATTAATAAAAGTTAGTGTATAATAAATGAAAGTTTAATCCATTATAAGAAAACAACAAAATACTCTTCATTAAAACAGCTGGGCCCACAGAAATATACAAGGTCCTATACCTCATATTGGGTTCTATTTTAGAACCTTGGATAAGGTATGAGACCTAGTTTTAGGGTATGAGACCCAAATTTTTATGGATTGAAGATGAATTTTTCTTTGAAGGTTCTACTATAAGGTATAAGACCTCCATTATTGGAGATGCCCTTATAGCTTACGAGCAGTACTATGAAAGATAGCAATGCAGTCATTGGATAACTTCCTACACTGTTGTGATGGATAACATAATCGATACGAGCAAGGATATACATCTTCTGAGCGCGAAGGGGTATTATGTACCTGGTTAAGTGCTGTCGAGGCTACAAACGTCTTCAACGATCTTTACAATGACACTACGGTCAATTTCGAATACCAGTCCCTCTGCGAGAAAGTCCATGGAACAAGAATAGAGAGAACTGATGCGTGACTATTTTGCGACACCATGGTCTACAATCTCATTTTTTGCAGCCTTTGTTCTGTTGGCCCTCACCTTCTTGCAGACCGTATATACACTCGTCTTACTATCATCCGCCCTAGCTAGGTCTATCTTTCATGCATGTAACAGAATCTCCAAAAATAAGGCTCGCTCGGTCATTGGACATGTAATATTCGCATATATCTATTTTATTTTATGTTACTGTTTTCTTTTTAATATCTCTAATATTTAATTTCTGTTATCATATATACAATAAAATGGGAAGAAAGTCTCGTGTCCACAACTTCGTTAAAATTGAAGTCCCAATCTGCTCATGGATCAGACGAAATTATATGCGACAAGTACCAGTTTAGATAAAGTTAATACGTACATTGCTATAATTAGAATTTTACAACATACAGACTCGCTGTCTCTGTGATTCTTTTCATTTTCTTCAATAGCCCAGGTGCTAGGCGATATTAGGGAATAGAGTTATTGGCTAGCGCCTAGGCAAAAGATTAATAGGATTATAAGCGGATTATTATTTTTAATTAATTATATAATTATTTAGTATATTATATAAAGATATAATATGAATAATATAGAAAATAATAAGAATTTGTCATCAAAACACATTGTCTTTAAGTACTCTAATTTATTTTATTGTATTTAATTCATCTCCAATCCGAAACAAGTCAAAAGCTAAAATATAAAAGTTTAGATTTTATCCCTTTTTTTGTTAGGCAGCCAAGACGTTGACCAGGCGGAGGACTACTTAAGAAGGGGGCATATGGATAAATTTAGGTATTTTTGCTATTTCTAGAGCCTAAGCGGACTAGACGAACACATTTTAGAACATTGACTGAGAGTGCTGAGAGTGGGAAGAAGGGACCGAGTTTGGACTTTGGACAATTATGACTCGGTGACAAAGGGCGGCAAACTAGAGTGTGAGTAATGAGTGGACAATGAGTACTCGGCCCAACGGCCCAACCCAAACTCACAAATGACTTGAGCTCGATAGAACAAACCCAATCTTTATACATCATCTGTTCATTCAAATCCAAAATCAAATTATGCGACTTCTTTGATCTACTTTGGAGCGGCTTATGAAACAACTTATGTTGGTTGTATTTCAAAGATTGAAGTTTACAATATAGAAGTTGTAACGTCAACATTGTTCTATAACTGTTGTCTCTAACAACAATAGTGCAAGAACACAACACGGATCGGAAATTGGAGAAAGAAAGATCTTGAGGAATTTGGTACATTATCATCACTAGCTAGCTATAGTCATAAGAGCATCAATTTTTCAATGGTAATGAATCAAAGTTCCAATCAAATAATAATACTTCATCATGTCCCCAAACTAGTCTTACCCTGCACAACAACAGACTGAACATTACTACTACCCGTAAACGAAACCCTCCCAAACCCCAAATGCCCTAGCTGATACAACTCCAACCACACCCTCTCCGCACTACTCACACAATCCTCCTCTTCCTCCTCCTCCTCTTCGTCGTCAAAACTGACCGCATACCACGATATCTGCGTCGGCATTTCCTCCTCCTCCGCCCACATTTGATGCCTTTTACTACTTCCTATGTCACTGCTATTGTTACCTTTCTTCTTCTTCTCGTTCTTCTTGCCACTTTTCTTGTTATTGTTCTTGCATAGTCTCAAGCATTTCCGGCCAACCATCCACGGCAGCTTGACGAAAGCGAGTGTGAAGAGGTTGAGCACGGCGCAAGGGCAACAGCACAGCGCGACGCAGTCGGCGATCATTCCAGCGCTACAGGACTTGCAGTACTTCCCGGAACACTCCATTCGATCTCCGAGGACGCCTTCGTCGTCGTCTTCGTCACCCTCTACGGCGTAGCGGTTCTTCTTCTTGTTGTTGTTCTTGTTATTGTGATTACTTCTGTAGCTGATGACTGTGGAGGCGGTTGATGGGGTCGAGGATTCCGGTGATGAATGATAACAGCGTTGCCGTGGCACCGGCGCTGGAGTTGGACTCTGGTTGTCATGACGCATTTTTCACTTGGAGGCGTAACGGCTCTGCAAATTAAACAAAGAATGAGAGAGTGAGAATTGGAGTCTTTCCGAGTTTGTAGGGTGTGAGAGTTTCAACTATATACGACGTAGGGGAAACGAACGGGAATTAATATTTTCTTTTTCTTTATAGTCATGCATTTTAAATTTTTAATAGTGTATGATCAAAATCTCATATATACTAATTATTTGCCAAAAAAAATCTCATATACAAATTACATAAATTATTAATTGTGTACATGATCAAAATTTATTGTCAATTGACTTTTATGAATGTATGACGCTATTGTATGAAGACATTATCACAATCTTTTCCAAAAGATAAGTATTTTCACGATATATAAAAAAGAAAAAGAAAAAGAAAAAAGGGGTACCTTAAACCTAAACCCTTTGAAGAGGGTAAGGGTGAGTAGGTCAAGATGTTCAAAGTGTGAAATGGTTGGAAGAGAGAAGAGAGAAGAGAGAAAGGTGAACCGAATTTTCCCGACTGAAGAAAAAGAAAGGAGTGGTCGGAAATGGATAATAGACATCGAAATGGAACTGAATAATTGAAATGGAAATGGGAGTAGGAGGCAGAGACCCAACAAAATTAAATTTGGGATGAATGATTTTTTCCCCTGGTTGTAATTTTTCTTGAAATGGACGATAACTTCATGTCACGTCCTTTATTAGTTTATTTGTCTTTGCAACAAATTCCATGTTCAATCCTATCCCACCAAACCCTACCCCATGTTCTACTCTCAGTATTTGGATCTTACTGTCAAAGAATTATTCCTGTTCTAAATTTGCATTTCTTGAGTTTATTAGGTAAGCAAGATTAAACCCAATAATAGAACTCGAAAATCAAACAAGGCTAGTTCGTTTTTTCTTGGATAAAAAGTCGTAAAACACTGTCACATCATTCATTTAGCGAGTAACTAAGAGCACCTAACACTCGGGCTATGTAGTGATGAAAGGTTTGTTACAAATTTGACACATATTTCATATTTGCCTCTAAAACTTAAGAAGGGACACAGCCAAATGCGAAAAAGAAAAAAAAGGAAAAAGGAACCTAGTTCCACAGAATTGGGTATGTATTTCAAATTAAATGATGTTACCTAGCTTATTGGTGTGACAGAGGGAAAGGGGTGAGATGGTTTCTGTTTTCCAATTTCTTGAAAGATCACATGATATCTATAAATATTTCAAGACCCTACGAAGTTTCAAAATGTGCAATTATTCGAGTAAGATCGATCGGGTTTGAAGATAAAAGCAAGTTAGGTAGCAAATATGGTTAGGGGAAAACAATGAGGGCCAACTTTATCTCATGAAGTCAGAATATGTTATTGCTCTTCTCTAAAAGAATATGTCATTGCTAGCAAAGTATGTAGAGGCCGCATGTATACCAAAATACCACGATAGCTAGCGTAGCAGAGTAAATTGTTCTTGTTTCATAATCTTGGGAGATTTTGACCTCAAATCTAAGATAATTACCATGAAGTTAGTAACTTCACTTGGGTTGAATTAAAGTCATTTGACTGAATGACTATTGGTATCACCATTCAGTTTGGAGTTTTGAATATTATCTTATATGGGAACATGTCCTTGCCACGTTACCCAGATAAAAAAAAACAAAAAAAAACAATATTAGTTTCAGGTTGGCAGATTCTCTTAAACACGAAAACCAAAAATTACAAGGGGGGTTTTTAAGATTGAACAAGATAAAAATTGCAAAGAAAGAGCGCTTAAAACTTGTTAATTCTAGAATAATGAGAGAAACTTATAAATGATGTCATTATATTTCAAGAATTCTGGGTGGGATCTGAACTAGTAGACTAGACTGGTTGAGAGATTCAAAGGAGAAAAAAGACGAGCTACTGGAGCTAGCTAGCTATGTTCTGGTTAGCTAGTGTCCAATGTCTAAATTAAAGCTGTTATACGAATTGGTTTTCTAGAAATCTACCGAAAGTGAAGCAGATAGTTATACTAGAAAATTAGGGCTCAGCAGTAGTGGGGTCGATCCGCAGTAAATCACCCAATCACCAACAAAACGTAAAAACCAGAGTCAGTAAAAATGGAATCATTCACTTTCATGATCGATCATCACAAGCTTACTGAACTTTCTGGTATGCATGTAATAATTATACAGAAACACGAAGATAGAGAGAGAAACTCTCTCCTCTATTATCAGTAACGCACATTCTCGATTCACAGAGGTACATGTGAAAGCTAGAAATGAAAAAAACGACACTGTAAAATTAAACCAGAGTGAAGGAAACGAAGATTGAACTCACTTGGATTATGCAGGAGCCGATGGTTCTGGGAATGCTTGATCTATGTGTGTAGTTGTAATGGAAGAAGTAGAAAGAAGAAGAAGAACAAGTTTGAGGCTTGTGTGTGTGATCTAATCTGAGAGAGCTAGCTTTAAGGCTGCAGCGCTTCTTGTGCTGATCGATTGTTTATAATGTAAGCATTTCTCGTTCAGCTGCGAAAGCAGCATTAGCACTCAAGCTCTCTCTCTCTCTTTCTCTTTCTCTCTGATGAGGCTATGTGAGAGGTCTCTCTGGTTTGCTTTTCAATGGTGATTCGAATTGTTTACTACTGTAGCTAGTGACTTGCAAGCTTTATTTTCCTCATATTAAAAGCAAACGATTTTTTTTCTTGGTTATATTTATAACCCTAGCCCTATCGAGGCAGAATAAACAAATGGAGAAATTAGTAGTCTTCACAGAACCGAAAAGAGAGAGAGCGAGATGCGAGATGGGGCATTGGTTTTGGTATTTGGTTTTGTTTGACGAGAGTTATAGAATGAGGGAGTACCGATGAAGTCATATAAGGTTGAGAGCGAATATAGGGAACTGTTCCCATCTTACCAAGCTCCTTTTCCACTCTATAGCTTGGACTTTTGATTATTTATTTTGATTTCAATGTGACCAGTAGTGCATCCAACTAGGGTTGTGCTAGCTAGTTAAACCGAAATGTGGTTCCTTACTTTTTACGGTTTTATTATATCAAAATTTAAACAAACGATGTTTATTAAACGAAGATACCGTCTTGATATCAAAGTCGAAAATAAGCCGATTCGATTATAATTTCGATCGAAACGCAATCGGAATTTGAAAGATGCTTCTTAGAATTTGACATTAGAATATAATTGAAGTTGAATTTGATCTTGACCAAAAACTGAACCAGATGATCGAGACCGAAACCATACCCCTTTAACGACTTTTACGATGATATAAATATTGAGATCTCTAAATATTTGATATCGAAACAAACTAACTCGAAAATTACATTTCAATACGGTTTTAATTTGGGTCAAAATGCAACCAAAATCCACATTGTACATTGTGTATATATACGGCAATGCATCGTTTTCATACCAAAATTGAAATCAAAATCAATTTGGTTTTGGCCAGACACCAAAAACGCAATCCGACCCATCCTTACATGCAACCTCCTAACCCATAAAACCATATGCTGATATGCATGCCTTCAATAAAGTATTACACATACCTAACTAGGATAAGGAATTATTCTATGTAAATGCATGAGCAGCTAGCACAATGTCACTGTGTGCATGTCATTGTTCGATCTCAAGTTTCAACGGGACCTAGCTGTGAGAGCCAAAGCTTAACCCTACTGCATGCCACATTGCCATATACACCATATTCATCTGCAATAAACAAATGCCAATCATGATCGACCACCACTATGCATGTTCTTCGAGATCATTGTTCATGGAAGAGGGATATTTCTTAAACCAAAGCTCTGCATCACACTGCATGTCTCGTCTGATTGGAGTTGTCCATGATCGATCTATGGCCGGACGTCTAAGTCATGATTTTGGTGTTTCTAGTAATAGTTTAAGTGACAACAATATCCAAACATATCCAAGCTAGTTCTCTTTTCATTTGTCAAATCATATTTAACTTAAAGAGCTAGATTATCTGACTAATATCCGCCAAACAACCGCCCCCAATCGGAGAAAGAACTAGTGGTCGGAAAAATTAGGAAGTTTTCTTAGCATGCATACAACATGCTAGCTAGTAAGGAACTGAACTTCATGCAAGTAAAAAGGAAAAGTACAGAAATCTTCCCCAATATTTTTTTTTTTAAATGAAGAATAAACGGGAAATATATATGGTTGCTTCCGAGCTTTCTACATTTAATGCGAAATTATGTAAATCGAAGTGTACTAACTTAGTCCGCAACTTGAAACTCACACAAGGGAAGAACATACAATAGCTCTCACGCACGAAAACAGAGCCTCGACTAAGACAGGTAAATCCCAATCATTCCACTATTAATTATCACGGAAAATATGACAACAGTACAGTGCCTTATTACGTACAAATATCTCTATTAAAGCGAAGTCCTCTTTGTGTCATCAGCCTCATTAAATTTCAAACTGACCAATATACTTATATATTCATACTAAAAAAAAATTGACAAAAAAAAAAGCAGAATAATATTATTATAAATTTATTCATAACTTCTTCATATTTTTCTCCTACGTTCACACGAGGCATGTAGTGGGGATTTTTCTAGTTTGTAATAAATACAACAACCAACCGAGCCCTTGCAGATTAAGACTCTTCGGGACCATGGACTTATATACTATGCTTGGGTTGAGGAGACCGAGCTTGTGAACCCAATATGAATAAACCCATTGGGCCAAAAGCATGTAATCAAACCATTTTGGCCCTTTACTGTTAATTACACTGTGGGCTCATACTGCTTGTTAAACCCTAATAGCCCAACAAAAAGCTCGATATATAGTTAGCGCAAGCAGCTATCTCCAAGAACCATTAGTTTCTCGCGCCTCTGCTGCTATTAGCTACTTCTTCAGTTCTTCCACTTCTTCTTGGTTAAGTTTTCTTTGTGTTGTTTTGTTAAAGTTGGCAACGATGATGAGTGCTTAATATTTCTGACACCTCTTGTATGAGAAGTGCCTCTAAAAGGGCTCTTCGTTGAGCACATTTAGCAACTCTCTGAGCCATTCCCAATCAACCACTTGTTTTCATGGTCTCCAAGTCTCTTATCTGATCAAATATTTGATTTCAAATCATGATTTTTTATGTTGACTCTTATCAATCTTCCGAGACCCATTTGGTCCAGGCTACAATTTCTCAACTTTTCTGTATTTGTCTAAAGAGACACTTTCTTTCGTTTTTATTCAATCGATTTCCTCAAGCTCTCTCTACTTTTGAACTTTTCATCAATCTTGTTTTCTTATACTTTTAAATTGGGTTGTTTCTAATCTAATTTGTCAACGGTAGTAGTATATATCTCTGATTTGAGATAGGAAAATCTAAATTTTGTACTGTGAATCTGGGTGATATTGTGGGTCTTGCATTTGAAACTTAGCAAGGAACTTGGGCAATGTGTTGGTTGAGATGAAGGTTCAGGCCAACTTATTGTGTAGTGAAATGAACTAATACATAATAAGGCTCAAGCTAATGTCTAATGCTTCCAAAATTTCCATTACAATAAACTCAACTTGGTAAGAGCTAAATGGAACTTTCTAATAGAATTCCTCGCTTTGGCTATAGCAACTCCTCAGTGTTCTTGACAAGAGACTTGTTAACTTCATATTTGACAATTCAAATCTACCTTGATGACGATGAACAATTCTAGTTGAACCTGTGTCATTCCCACATATCTTGTTCTTTGACATATTGGTCTCCTCTGCTAGCTTCTCTGCCTGCTGCTCTGTTTCGATCACTTGATCAAAGCAAATGTATCTTCCAAATGCCGACTTGTTCATTGCCTCATAGATACTCACATGAACTTCTGCTAGTCTCATCACATCTACTGTTGCTAGAACGCCCCTTCGATACATCTCTTGCGCTCCTGCGTGACAAGATAATGATAAAGCTTAATCTATGGTTGGTGTTTTTATAAAAATATCCCTAATGTCTCTATTGAGGTTTAAGAATTCACCATGTTGATTTACCGAAGATATAATCTAAACCACAAATTTGATACTGATTTACGGTGAACTAGCTTCGCTATAGATATATCCGGTTTAGTGTTCGGATTAATGAGTACCTTTGAGGTATGCAATTGTTGCTGTTGGATTTCTAGAGCTGAATTCCGAGCCGGTAATGAGACCGGGGCAAATTGTGGTGAGGTTTACGCCATTTTCCTTGGCTATAGTCCAAGCTGCTTTCTCTGCTCTGAGCCTCCCCAATGCATACCAGAGCTGCCATGTTCCGAATTCTCAAATTAAAATTACTGCTTAAATACCATAATCAACATGAATTTTAAGACTTTTCTAACCTTTTTGTCTATGCAGACAGATTCATTGCTCCAGGAGTCATGGTTGATCACAGGGGCTGAGAGGTCCTGTTGTGTGAGGTCTTGCTCTTGCCATACACATGCTACAAGTGAAGAAGTGAGCACACATTTGCTTACCGAAGGCGTTACTGCACATGCTCTCATCACATTCTCGCTTGCCTTCACTTCTATTTCAGCCATGGATTTCTGTCACACAACATTCATAGATTATAAAGTACCACATGAAAAAGGAACCCAGATTTGTAACAATTGTAGCACAAATTTATTACATTAATAAACGATAGTGTACATCATGTCTATTCAATTTGTACAACTCGAATAAACATGATATAGAGTACGTTGCTACTAATTTCAGCTACGAATAATAATAATTTCTACGTAATTATCATTGTAAAAATTCATACGCGAATCACACATAAAACAAAACAGCTAATACAACAACTCTCTCTCTCTCGACATATAAATCTCATGACATATAAACAATAACGTACAACATGAACCAAAGATAATTTTTTTCTCTATTACAGTAAAACCTCGATAATTTAATACTCAAAAAACCTCGCTAAAATAATAATTTTTGTCGGTCCCGACTTGGGAAAAACGTGATAAATTAATAATTCGCTAAATTTATAAGATAATAGAAATTCGATAAATCATATAGGCCCCATGTAATATAAATTAATAATGCCTTAATATACATAATTAATTATTTTTTTATAATAATTTCATAAATAATGGCTCAAATGTGACTTGTTGCTTCTTGAAATTGATATCACTTTAAACCTCATCTTGGATTTTTCTTAACATGACATGAGTTTCTTGTGTAGTCTTCTCATTACACAATTATTAATGTAACACAAAAATTAAAAAATGATGTATATAGAAGACATACAACAATGGTAGGCGTTACTAATAAATTAATAAATTATTATTTTATTAATTAATTAATATCTCGTTAAATTAATAAATTTACTGATCCAGATATTATTAATTTGTAGAGATTTTACTTTGCATATGCCGGCAATTTGACATGATTTCTCATATATGCTCTCACCTCTTTCAATTTGACATGATTTCTCATATATGCTCTCACCTCTTTTATTTAAGCAAGCAAACAATAATTTAGGTCAAGTGTAAACATCACCGGTGGGTCCGTGACACAATTAAATGAGGGGACTCACACTGTAGCCAGAGAGGCCAGCGGGGTCGGCAAATCCAGAGGTGTGGAATACGCCACGACATCCCTCAAACGCTTCTGCTAAACTCTCCACCTGTAATAGCTTTGCCATTACAACGCTGATGTTAACGTTCTCCGTCGTCATCTCCCTCAGTTTCTCAACCTCAACTGCATATCATTTTCCGCTCAAAAACAATTTTAAGTTTAACACATGCAATTATGATCGAGCACTTCATTTAACTACCTTGATATTAAGAACATACGTACATAACATTTATTGGCTATACGTTATAAATTGACGTACGTACTATAGAATTGAATGAGGTGATCGATATATACCGGAGTTATCGACGATGATGCGGACGGAGTAGCCTCGGAGGAGGAGGCGGTTGGCGACGGCGAGGCCCAAGAAGGAGACGCCGCTTGTGACGCAGACAAGCTTATTCGGCTCTTCTTCATCGATGATTTTGGAAGAGAAGTAGTGCTTTTGTTTGAGATGGTCTTGGTTTTGCTCTTGTATGCGGCGGAGGCCGGCAGTGGTAAACGACTTGCAGCGGAGTGGTTGGTGTAGTAGCTCGTGTGTTACGCTGTCTTGTAAAAGAACAGTCCCCATTTTCACAAAGGGTCGAGAGAAAAAGCTTGGCGAAATGGTTAGCTTAGCTTCAGCTGTACGTTCTCTTATGGCAGAATATGAAGGTCAGAGAGAGAGAGAGAGAGAGAGAGAGTGACGATCATGCAAAGATGGAGTTTTATTTGAGCCCGTAAATTCTGTCAACATATATAAGCTTTATATTTTGGCTCATAATTTAGCTAGCTTGTGCTGTTTTTGCCTTCTATTATCTATTATTTATTTTGCGAGTGGAAATTATTATTGTGTACTGTGTAGGGATATTTTCCAAACCATAGTGTACTACACTGGGTTACATATTTATATAAAATAAAAACTAATAATCATGAGCAGAAATTTTCGGCTCGGCTCGGCTGCAACCGGCGGCGGCACCGCAAAGAAGCTAGTCACGTGTTGAAGGGCCGATGAGCACACGAGGGATATCTACTACTTCTACTCGCCGAGTTAGTTGCCGTATCATTTCGCGTTGACTGTTCCTACTAACACGTCATCACTATTCTGGGTCAAGTCCATGACATCTATGGGCCGAATTTAAAACATTAAGTCCATTTAGCGCTCTGGGCTCGGTATTCATATACAATAGGCCCAAGTAAGAAATATATTATTGAAAAATCTGAACATTGTTCTTCTTTGTTCAAGTCTTGAAGAAAAGTCATGGACAGCAGCAATAGTAGCAGCTTCCCTGTTCCTCACAAGAAGTTCTCCATGGAAATCAAGGTAACACCCTTTACTTCTGCCACGGACATTTCGTCGGTTTTGGTGTCTTTGTTTTCAATTGGGTCAGTTTCTGTGTTGTTGGGCTGGTCTGTATAGTTGCCTCACACATGTTCGATGAAATGCCCGAGAGAGTTTCTCAGCTTCAATTTGGGTGACCCAGAATTTCAAATATGGTTTCTGATGTGATGATTTTGCAGGGGAACAAAACTGACGTGGTGATTTGCAGTTATGACGATCATATTCTTGTGAGTTCTTTTCGGCTTTTCGGGTTGTTTGCAATTTGCTTTGAATTGGACTCAATCATTGTTGTTTTTATGCTGTGGAATCATGTTTCAGGTTATTGCAACTCAGATAGGAACAATGGGGACTATACTGCAAGCCAGGTCTGCATTACAAGTCTTTTAACTCAGTTGGCTGGAGTTGTTATACGTTTCTCTGTTTCTATGTTTACAGTCCAAAGCCAAAGTGTATGGTTTTCTTGAACACATGACTTGGTGCATTACTCTACCGCTACGCCTTGTTATGATTAAGCATTGGTTTTTATTCTGTATTATAATTAGATTGATGTGGGAAGAATTTGATTGTTTTGTTGAGGAACTTATGTGGTGTAAATGTTTTGTTCATCAGTAAGGAGGAAGGTGCAACGTTTAATCCAACGTACAGCGTGTCTGTAATCTTTGGCAAGCGAGATGAGGTAATTGTTTTTGATGTTTTTTTTATATGCTATAGCCTCTCAGTTTGACTGATTTGTGTGAGCTCATCTCTATCACTTGTGGTGTTTGCAGCCAATGCTAGAGGCGTGCGCTCGTCAACTTGTGGAACACATCAGGTATATACATTTACGTGTATAGCTTGTGTAGAGTAGAGTGCTTTTCTTTTTTGTTTCTACCTCACACGTTCGAATTTGATAGACTAGCTTGGGTTCTTACCCATCAAACTCCACTAAACAATGTATAGAGGATCAGTTTCTTTCATGTCTTCATTGTTTGCTAGTCATAACTAATAGCATATATCTTAAGGAAAGATTAGGTCAGTTCCTAATGTTCTATTCTATTGGTATTGGTTTTGCAGTAACTCAGGTTGCTCCAGGCCATTGATGCTCTCTCTTGGTCTCAAAGATCATTCAGCGGTATGAGCGGTTAACTTCAGACACGTATTGGTATGTAAAATGTTTGAAGCTTAAACTGAATCCCAGTTACATGATGCAGGTGACAATGAAAGGCATTGTATCTGCTGTAATAGAGAATCGCCTTTGGTAATTGCTAATGCTGGACCAGTGTAGATTGCGAGTCGAGTCTTCCGTTTTCATGGACATATTGCACCTTTGTTGCATGTAATCGGTACTTGCATTTCGAGTGACATATTGAGCGTTGTAATGTTGTAAACAGCTTAGCATTGAAGACATCAGAGAATATTGAACCAGTTGATTGAACTGCATTTTACTCTCTCTCTCTCTCTCTCTCTCTCTCTCTCTCTCTCTCCACAGTAACAGAATACAGATGAACCAAGTCACAGAATTCAACTATTGAAGCCAAAAAGATGATTTTATTAACAATTTTCCCGTCTGAGAAATTCTTGTTTCAGAGTTGCGTAATGAAAATTCATTTACAATATTGGGTCAATAATTATGTTACACGATGAGATTCAAAGAATAGGATTCTCAAAATTTGAATGTCTGCACTAACACACATTCACACATGTTACACCAGGATACAACCCACCAAAAAAAGAAAATTAATAAAATTGCTCCTATAATTCAGAAGAATCTTGCAGACTCCATGGTACCATCACTGGCACCAAAGGCAATCAACCCGGCGTGGCCACAACACCGCTATCTCTCAGTAACATTTGTTGGACATGGCACATTATAAGACATCCCCACCACGCTTCACTTCCGTTTCTCATATCTTGTCCTTGTTGGCCATAACGTTCAATTGTCTTTCTAACTGCAACAAGATAAAGAAGTTAGAACAATGCAATTAACTTTCATTCAAATGGACAAGAAAACCATTAGACTTGTATACATAAACCTGGGCATTTTTCATCTTCTGTCTTTGTAATTGTTCGACGAGATTCCCAACACTGAGAATGAAGGCAATATGAGCAAAATTTCAACATATACAAATAGAAAAACTTCAAATCGTAAGAGGACTATGATTACTGTCATACCTCTGTTGCAAATTAATCACCAAAGATTGCAACTCTCTCTCCCTCAACGAAGTAGGAGGTATCTGCATCAATAACATAAATGGCAGTCAAAATCTACCCAAACTGGAATCAACTTTGGTCGTTCAAATAAATGCAACATTTGACATTCTGACCCTGAAAAGCTTAAAGCAGGAGATTCTTGGTTTAATGTGAAATATTCAATCTAACATAAAAGGCCACTCAATTGCGTTGAATGGAATGCAGATTAGGGGTGACATTTACCTGCAAAAGGTCACTGGTGCCTACATCGGCTGTCTCTCCCTGAATATCTGTGTCAAACAATAATTATTAAACAGAGAACTGACTGAGCACATATGCCAAAAGTGTGATGAAAATTTAGGAAGCATTACCAGAGGCATGTCCCACATATTTGATCAATTTTATAATTTCCTCCTGAGAGAAAATAAAGGTAACAGAAAATTGAAAATGTTTAGTAATTATCTAACTGCAACCAAGGGTAAGAGACAAAAGGCTGGCATGTACCCTTTGTGATGTGTTCTGCTGTAGCATGCATTGTAGCGAAGAAAGAACAATGGAAGCTGTTACATTTGAGGTTGGTAGACTAGTTGAACCCGCACAAACAGGGCTAAAGAAGCCATTTGAACCCTGGAAAAAGAGAGAATGGCAATGGTCAATAAGCCGCCCAATAGATATCCTGCTGAATTGCATTTCTAGATTTCCATTTAGTGACCAAAAGAAAAAGTGAATACACATTCATAATACTAGCTTGAGAGGGGAATGAAGATACAAATTCTAAATTCATATAGTAGAGAGATAAGGCCAACAGGAACCGAGTCAAGAGTCATAAAACGAACTGCTACAACAGGGATGCCTCTATTTATTATTCAATGCATCTGAGGTATGCATATCATTTATGAAATGCAACATCATTCTAGAGAACCAACCTCCTGATAAACAGTAGGTACAACTCCAAAAACCCGAGCAAGTTAAGTACATCTATAACAAAAACCACCTTCAATCCCATTGTTAAAAATAAGTTTCAAAAGCAGGCCTCATAAGGATATACCCGCAAGTGGAAGATATAATTATAGCAAAAGCAAAGTTATGTAAGAGTTAACAGATTCATGTAATTTAGTTTATGAATTGATTTGAGCTAGGTACTGATAATTCAGTTACCTTGGGACTAAGGTCTGCTGAAGTGACCTTGAAGCGCCCCTTACGTTGGACAACTGCTCCATCAGACAGATCCTCAGCTGGATGAACATTTGCAGGAAAACCATAGAGATGACAATCAGCAATTAGACATAGAGATAAAATTGGTGAGAGTATAAAACTCCAAAAGACATACCAGATGCAGAGTTATTGGCATCTCTTCTTTGGCAATACAACAATGGACCACTGTAATTACGCTCAGGTTGATGTTTCAATTGTGAATGATCCCTTCAAGAGCATATATAAAATGTATCAGTTCCATGCAGCAGACAGAACAATAATCTTGAATATAATTTAAAAGTTCTTCAAATATTACATATACTAGGAAATTTATGTTTGACTAGCTCTTTCAAATTTGGTCAGAATGCTCGATGCATGGGAGGGGGTTAACGGTTATGGAAGGAAAACCATAGAACATTTATGCATAAAGTCAGATTAAAGAACACGAAGACAGCTTACCTCTCCCCCTCCCCAATAACCTTTTTAGAAGAAATGACGTTATCTGGTAGTAATGAACCGCTCATGAACTTTTTAGGCTCAGATATATCATGATGAGGTATAGAACTATTCTGCCCTGAAGTCTCACCCCCACTTGTTCCATTTTCTTGAACAATGGCTGTAGGACTTGTTGCACTCCCATCCTCCTCTATTACATCAAAACAGCCTCTGCATGGGAAACACAAGTTCTTACATAAGTAATTGAATACAAAATTTAAGTCTTGATTCATACTGTCAGGGAAGCTCAACAAAAGAAGAATAACTATGAGATATGGCTAAAAATAAATAAATATTAACAATAATCTACACAGACAATCTGCCCACCATATTATCTGAGATCACAGAACTGAAAAAGCCATACTTGAGTCCTTGAAGAGGTTTAATCGGAAATGAAGCAAGTGAGCCATCCAAATCATGAAGGTCGTCAAAGCCATCCTGGAAGGGCAGATGGAAAGATTAGTTGAAGCAATAAAATATATCAATCTTCACCCTAGCTACTGTACCTCTACCTCCTGATTGGATGCAGAATGTGATTCGCTTGCGATTTCGGTGGTAAGCCTCTCCGCTGGAATACCAACATCCTCAGAACTTTCACTTTGGTTCTTACTCCCTGCAAGTGATGCGCCATCATCCTGAATCTGCAGGTAACTCGGGGACGAAAATAGTGTGAGACATAAAACTAGAGCAATGGTTAAATGAACATTCCATCCTACAATTGAATATATATCATCATTCGGAGAACATATACAGACATAGCCTGACAATACTTACAAGTGCAGCCTGATTTTTCAGATCCTCAAGGTTGAAATTCCAGGCACTGATTCCTCGGATATACTCTTGCTGCAAATAAGATAGCTGATATTCAGGATGATGTTGATATGTGCTTACTCAGCACGCAGTCATAGAAAAATTAATGTGCATGAGGGATACACTTGGTCAGGGGCCCTATTATGAAGGGATGTATACCATGAGATTGAAACTTTACGTAAGAATCTTGTCTATAATATGTGAAGGTCATGGCCCATGAACGCAGTCTTTTGACGACTCGTGGTGAATGTTTAAGGAGGACTTATAGAATTCATTTGGGCTTATTAAATACCAAACTAATTAGAGTAGAACTTTGGGTAAAAGCCATCATGTGCTATGAGGAAAGAAACTTGTAGTTGATAAACCTAGATCACCAAACAATGTTCACCCAAACACTGAGATACTCAACATACTTGGCATATCTAGGTTGTAATGTTAAAAACATCTCTCACCTGTGATAAATGTTCTTTATCCCCATAGAGCGCCTTATTCTGCACAAGAAGATCAGCTTCTTTTGCCTATAATAGAAATAAAAATGTAGCTTAAGTTCCGCGACATGTTCAAAGCAAACTCTATAAGAAAGATATTTTGAGAACAGAAGCGAGACCTTCAGAATCCGAAAACGATCGCCTAATGGAGAGAGACCATCAAGAATAGTACGAGATAGATATTCCACTGGTCGTGCATGCTTGAAAAAATGGTGCTTCAAAAGCTTTTCTGAAGTTGGACGTTTCTTTGGATCCTTCACTAAGCATGCAGCAACCAACTCTTTGAAAGACTGGAAAACGTAGCAATTCAGTAATTAAATAACAAAATGAAAGATGTGAGTTTCAACTGGCCAACACACACCTTAGAAAATCTTTTGTCTCTTTCATAGTCAAGGCCTGGAGGTGCATTTTGTAAAGTCATCAGCAAAACCTGGGGACAAAAAGTAAAACATGTAAGGTCACACTATAAGCACCAATGAGAAGTTCTGTTAGAAAGATCCCACATGTAAACCAGAAATTCGAGAAATTTACTTTCATTGGTGGCTGCTTAGAAAATGGGGCATGTCCATGAGCTAGTTCAAGTGCTGTTATTCCAAATGACCAGATGTCTGCTCTGTTTGAGAAAAAGGAATAGTACAACATAAGAAACTTGAACCCTAGGGTATACTGAAGCAGCAAAGAGGAGGAGGGAAAATATACATAAGCAAAGAAAACCACTCACTTAAAGTCGTATCCATGCAATTGCTGCATAACTTCAGGAGCCATCCTGAGAGAAAATAAGAAGTGTTTGAACAAATATAGAAGCTCAATTTCCTTACATGAATCAACAATGGAAATATGATTCCAACGTTGGCATGTCACATATAAGGTGACACTATGTCATAATTATACCAGCAAGGAGTTCCAACGAAAGTATTTCTGGAACGTTGTCGATCTCCAGTATCAAACATGCATGCAGATACTCCAAAGTCAGCTAGCTTGACTGAACCATTTGAATCAATCAATATATTACCGGCCTGCATATATGGGATAAGATCATTATAATTTGATGGCATACAATCCTTCATTAAGCGTGAAAAAGTTTCCATAAAATGATAGAGTAGCAGACCTTCACATCTCTATGGATATGACCATGAGCATGAAGATAAACAAGAGCCTTGAGAACCTCATGCAGTAGAGTTGCAATAACAGGCTCTTCAAAACCTTCAGGAAACGAAGACTTCATTATATGTAGGCAGGAACCCCCAGCCATATATGGCATGACAACCCAAAGGCTGTGGCCAGCAGTGAACGAACAATGGGCTCGTAATAGATTTGCATGATTGATCAGAGTCATTGTATGTACCTCCCTCCGAATACCATCCTGGATGAATTCACACAAAATGGTTGTAAATGAAATTTTATATACTAATAATATTTTTTCTAAATGATATTTTGTTAAGCAATCAGTTATTATAGAGAGAATATTCTTATTGCCAATATAACAAGTTTGATGCATATAAGAGTGATGCTAACTCTCAAGAGTAAGACAACTTCTCAAGTAAATTCTCATATAAATGCCTCCTAGTTGTGCTCAAACTTTAAAAGAATAATTATTTACATTTCCTATTACTGAAGTCAGAGAATTTTTAGTGGATGGATTTCAAATAGTCTATTGATCAAAGTGTCCATGCACAATATGATGACCCAAGCGAACAATTCGAGCCAAATATAAGCAGTTCATCACCAATAAATTGCACTTCAAGGATAAACTAAAGAAACAAGTTTGTAATTATAAAGAGATTAGTCCACATACCAGGTCATTGTTGCATTTCTCCAAATCAAGAACCTTGATGGCAACTATTTCATTAAGTGGTATGCACAGTGCTCTGTACACGCTAGCACTGACACCTTCGCCCACTTCTTCATACAACTTGTACTCTCTTGCATCCAGAGGAAACCTTTTGTCATTTACTTGCTCCATGACTTCGATGTTTTTTTATAAAACACTCTTCAGACCCTCTTTACCTCTTGATCTCCCAAACAAAACAAAAAAAGTGAACCCCAAAGTGACAAGCATCAAATTAGAATGGGGCTTCTTCCAATTCGGTAGCATTTTCCTTCTGCCTCAACACAAAATCGCGGATACATTAAGCAACTTCATCCTTTAGATTCTTTTCACCCCAACGTTCCACTTACAGCATGAACAGAGATCTCTATCCTTAAAAAATTCTAACTATAAATTCACCGCACTAAACAAATAAGTATCACTCTCGAGACTTCAATGCTTAACAATATATGATGTGCTTTCCTGTAAACCGATATTTAAACCAGTTAACAATATTAGCGATTCAAAACCCACATTACAACCAATAGATAAAATGATGATCATAAAACATAACAAGCCAAATTTTCCGGTAGAGACTAATTATCACGAAAATTAATCAGAGCTCACCTTCTTAACATACAAATTACAATTGAGCGTTGCTGCATTATATCAATTTCCATTTCCACATCCACCAAATTACACATATCTCAAACAAAACAATCCACACAAATAATAATCGAGCTAATTAAATTCAATCGATTGTTTTACAAGTAGACAAACCTTTTTCCAACAAAAAAAAAAACCATCCACGGCGGCAGAAGTGGTGTCGTTTTCCACGATCAACGGCGTGGTGTCGTTTTTGTTTCGTTTCGTTGTTGTTGTTGTGGAAGAGAAAAGGTCCACCACCAGAACTGAATCTGAGTTCTGACAAAAGAGAGGAGACTCTCTCTGCTCCCGCGCGATAATAAAACGACGTCGAATCAGCTCGAGAAATTTGTGTTGTTTTTCGTCGATTCAAGTCCCCCTCGATTGTCTCTCTCTTATTCTATCCATCTGTTTCTCTCTATATCCAACTGTCTTCTCGGATCGAATCTTTCGCCGTTTTTTTTTTCCTCTTTCCAATTTTTCTGACCAATTTTTTTTTTAAACTAAAATTTTATAAAAATGAAGAGAGTATCAAACCGAGGAAATAGTTGCTGAAATTTATATATACTGGAGTTTTGGAAGAATAAAAATAGGTATATAGTAATTTTTTTTTGAATATTTTTTTTATAAAAATTAAGAACTCCACTATTTTCTTTATTATGGACATTTGGGGGGGGGGGGGGGGGCTGAGGGAGAGAGAGATCGGATGGATTGGTTAATTTGAAAATTTGGAGCAATTAGTCAAATATGAGATCCCTGCTAATATTGGGGGTGGCTTAAATTAAGCTAAATCGACCACAAATGAGATGAGGATGCCAATCAGAAGAGCTGACATGCTTTAATATGACTTTTAAATCGTTAATAAGTGTTGACGACTTGTTTAAAATGAACAATATCATCTTATGTTTCGAGATCACATAAAGAGTCGATTATTTGACTACAAATATTTTTTTGTTGAAGTTGTTTCTCTTATCCATTTTCATCTAGGAGAGACAAAAAAGGATGAATATATGATCGGTATCATGGGTATGCTCTATCTATAGTATTGTACATAATTTGTTGTGTGGATTGACAAGCCACCACTTAGTTTTAATAGCGATTGCAAAAGTCTCACTTGTCTATTGATAACTTCATATACGGTCAGGGCTCACCATAGATATATATACTATTAACAAAAGTGGTACTTGTCAACCACAACTGATTTTTTTTTTTTTACTTTTATGCTCTTTAAATATTAAAAAACATTATACACAGTTAAACAGTAAAGGATAAAAATGTAAAAATAAAACTAAGAAATTGCTTTGGAGAAACTGCATATCATATTTCAGTCCCAAAAAAAACTACCTCGCAACTTTTTCTTTCATATTGTAACTATCACCCAGTGTCCTTATCCCCTATTAATTGCTGTGTGCTGGTTGTGCTATTTTTTTTTATCCAAACAGCACACCCATATGGTGTGTACATATTTCTAGTATGTTGTAAAGTTCTTTATTTTGGTGTAGTTCATTCCTCATTACCCTCACAATCCTTTATTTAAAGGGAGAAATAGATTGTACTTAAAGTAGCTTCAAGTATTAACTATGAAATAAAATATTTACAGGGTTACATTAACAATGAGAATTGGGCCACGAGAGACTCCATTAACTGTGTAGCCACTCTTGTGCTTGTTGGGCTTCAACAAAGTACGATATTTCTTTATTTGGGCCGTCAACGATGGTCTCGTCAACAACAAGACCCAAATGATTAGTGGTGGGCCTAATATGGACACCTTCTTCTATGGGTCATGTGACCACGACTTCACCCGCGTTATCCACGCCACGTGGTATGCTATATTACAAAAACACAAAGGAGAGTGGGCGTGGGCCGACAAGACTGGCCACGCCACTGCACGTGACACAGTCCCAGTGTACCTTTTTGATCGATTTCTACGTACGCACTCAGCTTTTCCAAGGTCCCATTGACACTGCACGTAACATGTTTCTTGTCGACCGGAGCAGATCTCGTGTTCCGTCAAACCGCCGGTGATTTTAACGTCCCTCCACACACACACACACCCTCCCTATTAACGACGAGACTTGTGATTAAGTTAGGCTTAACAAATAACAACCATTACGTAAGCTTAACAACCATTTGTGGTGACCAGATTAATATTGTGTTGGTGTAGATGATTACGTTGTAATGAGACGAGCAATTAAAGAGAGCATCTTCATTCTTGACCAGCTTTTAATATGGGGAGTCGTGCTAAGCACTTGTTATGTTCCAAAGAAGGAAAACCCGCGTCAAGCTCTAACTTTGATACAGGGCAAAGCCCGATGCTTTATGCTCATGACGGGAATAGTAACTATACATCGGTAATGCATGTGTTCCTATAGAAATGTCTAAACTCTAAGATTATGGCTAAATTGTGCTTATTTGACTCCAAATATTTGCGTGCATGTTAAAACAATATATATATATATATCCAAATATAGAAATAACAACTTGTGACTACTCAATTCTATTAAGACACACAAATCTTTTTATTCAATTTAATATTAAACTTATAGAATTCATGTGGTTAAATTTTAAATTTTATCAAGTAGATGTCGCATCAACAAATTTTTATTTGTACATTGAATAAAGATCCAAATAAATAATTCTATTTCCATTCAATCCATCTACATTTCAAAAACATTCCTTTTTAGACTCGACATAGGATCCAAACGAGAAAATCACATCCTTTTTAATTCTCCCCATTTCCTTTACTAAAAAAACAGTAATTTTCATCAAAAGTAAATAAAAAAAGCAAAAAAAAAAAAAAAGGTTTTCCTCTTGTTATATACTCTCTACACCCTAGTCAGCGGCCAAAATCGGCCACGTGTGCGGCAAAGATTGCGACTTGTTTCTCTACGTCGGTCTTTTTCTAGAGAGAAAACAGAAAGGACTCGACTCCTCTTCGTCTCTCTCTCAGTCTTCACGTCTTCACGATCAACCTACTCCTCCTCCTCCTCCTCCTCTTCCTCTCCCCCATTCTCTCTCTTTTCCATTGTTGTTATTTTTATTTATTTATTAAAGCAAACCTTAACTACTCTGCTCACTCTCTCTCTCTCTATCTCTCTCTCCCTCAACTTCTGAGCTCACAAGAAAAAGATCGATCTCTCTCTGCAAGTAACGAATTCTCAGTACAACACTACAACCACTCCTCCTAGGGTTTTCAACATATTCCATTTCCTCATCACCGACTTTTGCTTCAGCTCCGCCGCCGCCGATGATTTCGTTTTCGATTTTCACAGTCGGTGCGTTTTGATTTCTCAGTGGCTTTTCTGTAACTTTCGTCCGTGGATTTGGTTTACTGTAAATTTTTGTTTGCTTTATAATTAGAGGAAGAATATTGATTGCTGGGAATGGTTGGAATTACTACTGTAGTAGGTGTGACTTGCTTGTTTGGTTGTTGAAATGTTGTGGAAAAAAATTTGCAGTGAGAGAGCAATGTTGGATATGAAGTTTAGAATCTAGGTTTTGTTGGTGTGAAATTGAGAGTTTTTTAAGTGTTAAAATTTGGCAAAAATGCCGAGAGGAGGAGGAGGACGAAGGAGCCGAATACATTTCAGCAAGCTGTACTCGTTTTCATGTGTTCGCCCTTCGGTGGAGGATGATCACACGAAAATCGGGAGGAGCAAGGGTTATTCGAGGGTTGTGTATTGTAATGATTCGGACAATGCTGATGCGGCGCAGTTGAGGTACAGGGGGAACTATGTTTCGACGACTAAGTATACGGCTGCGAATTTTATACCAAAGTCTTTGTTTGAGCAGTTTAGGAGGGTGGCGAATATATACTTTCTTGTTGTGGCTTTCGTTTCGTTTAGTCCGTTGGCGCCTTTCAAGGCTGTTAGTGTGCTGATTCCGCTGTTGGTGGTGATCGGAGTGACTATGGTGAAGGAAGCTATAGAGGATTGGAGGCGAAGAAAACAGGTAATGTTGTAAACTCTTTCTTTGTATTGGAGTAATCTAGACTAGAATTTCGTAGAGTAACCAGAGATTAACATATACTTTGCGATGAAAACATTGTTGTAGGTGCTTTTAGGGATTAGTGTATACACATTTCGCAAGATTTGTGCTTTAACTTTCTGTACAAACTAGATGCAGCACGAATAGGAAGAAAACAAATTACCAGAAAATATCTGATAATAATGTATGATTTTTTTTTTTGGAAATGATTGGGAAATATTTGAAATGGTTTCAGGATATTGAGGCAAACAATCGGAAGGTGAAATTTTATGGTAGGAATCGTACATTCGTTGAGACCAGATGGAAGAAACTCAGAGTTGGTGATCTTGTTAAGGTGCACAAAGATGAGTATTTTCCTGCTGATCTGCTTTTGCTTTCATCCAGCTATGAGGATGGCATTTGCTATGTTGAAACTATGAACCTTGATGGAGAAACAAATTTAAAGTTGAAACATGCACTGGAGGCTACATCCCATCTTTATGATGAAGAGTCTGTAGAAAAGTTTAAGGCAGTGATCAGGTGTGAGGACCCAAATGAAAATCTATATTCATTTGTTGGGACTCTGTTTTATGACGGCAGGGAGTTCCCACTTTCCTTGCAACGGATACTCCTAAGAGACTCTAAGCTGAAAAATACTGATTATGTCTATGGTGTTGTTGTGTTTACTGGGCATGACACAAAAGTCATGCAAAATGCTACAGATCCTCCTTCCAAGAGAAGTAAAATTGAGAAGAAAATGGATAAGATAATCTACATTCTTTTCAGCACTTTATTTGTGATTGCTTCCGCTGGATCCTTCTTTTTTGGAGTTTATACTGCAAAAGATCGTAGAGGTGAAAAGACGAGAAGGTGGTATCTTCATCCAGACGGCGCCCCTGTGTATTATGACTCCGACCGGCCAGCACTTGCAGCTTTTCTCCATTTTTTGACAGCTCTGATGTTGTACGGATATCTAATACCAATATCTTTATACGTTTCAATTGAGATGGTGAAGGTACTACAGAGTATTTTCATTAATCAAGATCAGGATATGTACTACGAGGAGACAGATAGGCCAGCTCGTGCACGCACGTCTAACCTTAATGAGGAACTTGGGCAGATTGATACGATACTTTCTGACAAAACTGGTACACTGACATGCAACTCCATGGAGTTTATTAAATGTTCGATTGCCGGTACAGCTTATGGTCATGGTATGACAGAAGTGGAAAGAGCGCTTGGTCACAAAAGGGATGGATTGCCTGAAGCTAGTGATATATCATCTGATGGGGTAGATCATACTGGTGATGCTGATAACTCTCGGAAGTCAGTGAAGGGTTTCAACTTCTGGGATGAGCGCATCATGAATGGGCATTGGGTCAATGAACCTAATTCTGATACCATTGAGAAATTCCTTAGAGTTCTAGCACTCTGCCATACAGCCATACCTGTTGTGGATAAAGAATCACGGGATTTATCCTATGAAGCTGAGTCACCTGATGAAGCAGCTTTTGTCATAGCTGCCAAAGAGCTAGGGTTTGAGTTTTATGAAAGGACACAAACAAGCATATCATTACATGAGTTAGATTACAAGACTGGAGAAAAAGTTGACAGGTAAGCTCCTTTTGTACTGTGGCTTGTTTGTTGTTTTCTTTTGGGTGTTTTATCTTCAACATATACAGATGCTATAGTTTTGATATAACTTAGCAGAAATGTTCTAATATTGCTTTCTAATTCAATTATTAAAGCTAGACAAGTTTTCTTTCTCCTGCATAATCTGGTAGGAAGTAGGTCAGTTAAAGCTCATGCAAGAATGAAAGATATACCTGAGTACCATAAATTTTGTTTGGTCAGTTTACAACTTGAGACACTAGGAAAGTGAAATCAGGTTGTTGGTTTGAGTCAAAATATTGGTTGGAACAGCACCCTTGATTCTGCTTTGGATACTAGCATTTTATGTGTCTGCAGATATGTAACTGTATCTATCATCTATCCTCTATTTTCTCTATCTGCACCACACACTTTTTATGTGTTATACACAAACCCCCCCCCCCCCCCCCCCCCCCAAAAATAAATGCTGTGGTTCCTATTAAATGAAGAGTGTAACAAGCACCGAACTGATACACTCAGAATAATTTGATTCTTGTTTTTATAAAAAGATCTATAGCCCAGTTCTGACCACTTATATTTTGTTACCTACTAATGTCTTTCTCGAAGTGTTATGCATGTGTACTTACATACTGAGTACATGCCTTTCTCGAAGTGTTTTGCATGTGTACTTACATACTGAGTACATGCCTTTCTCGAAGTGATATGATATATATCATTGTCTTTCTATATACAATTACTTCATGGGATTGTGTTTCTATATCCAGAGAATACAAGCTTTTTCATGTCTTGGAGTTCAGCAGTTCCCGCAAAAGAATGTCGGTAATTGTGAGGAGTCCAGAAGACAAACTGTTTCTCCTTTGCAAAGGTGCAGACAGGTTAGACTACTGAGTCCTCTTCCTTAAGGTTCTCCATTAAGTTGTGGACTGGTCACTTAATTCCTTAACTATTATTTTATTCATATACAACTAGTGCAATATTTGAGAGGCTGGGAAAGGTTGGGCGGCATTTTGAGGATCAAACTAAGGAGCACATTCACAGATATGCTGAAGCAGGTTTACGAACCTTGGTGATTGCATGCCGTGAGCTTGGTCTCGAAGAATATAAAGTTTGGGAACGACAATTTATACAGGCCAAAGCTTCTCTCACTGAAGGCCGAGATGCATTGTTGGATGAGGTTGCTGATAAGATTGAAAAGGATTTAATTCTACTTGGTGTGACGGCTGTCGAGGACAAACTGCAAAAGGGGGTGAGTATTAAATTTTGATAGTTTTTGATCACTTGGTTGGATTCTTTGAAGGTTCGTGTTTAATTTTGATGTTTATGTTAATCAAGTGTATATTTGAACAGACAAAAACAGTACCTACTTTCATGCAACAAAAAATCTTGTCTGCATAATTGACTCCATACTGATATCGATCTGTGGGTTGCAGGTTCCTGAATGTATCGAGAAGCTTGGTCGGGCAGGAATTAAGATATGGGTATTGACTGGTGATAAGATGGAAACTGCCGTTAACATAGGGTATGGTAGTAGTACTCCATCTTTTTTCTCTTTCTGGCTGCTTCTGTTTACTCAGACAAGATATGTTTTCAGTTATGCTTGTAGTTTACTCAGGCAAGATATGATACGGATTGTCATCACTCTTGATTCGCCAGATATAATTGCCTTGGAAAAACAAGGGGACAAAGAGGCAATTCAGAAGGTATAGAATCCTAAAGCAATAACCTATGACCTAGATTTTCCTTGCATTCCTTTTTGTATTTACTGCGTGGAAAACTTCTGACATGGTAATTGTTCAAAGGCATCACTAGCAAGCATAAGGAGGCAAATTAAAGAAGGGACGTCCCAGATTAACGAATCTAAGAAAGGTTCCAACGTGAAATTTGGCTTAATAATAGATGGGAAGTCCTTGGAATATTCACTTAAGAAGGATTTGGAAAAGGCATTTTTTGAGCTTGCAATTATTTGCCAGTCAGTTATATGCTGCCGCTCTACGCCGAAACAGAAAGCTCTTGTAAGTTTGCTCATGAATATCATCTATGGCTATACATATGGCTAATTGTTTACACCTACATAATCTGATAGTATAAGATGCGTGCAGGTTACAAGATTGGTAAAAAAAGAAACAGGTAAAATAACACTTGCTATTGGTGATGGAGCGAATGATGTTGGCATGCTTCAAGAGGCTGATATTGGAGTTGGCATTAGTGGTGTGGAAGGGATGCAGGTGAAGTCACTTTTCAATTGTGTTAATATTGTCATGGTTTTAAATGATAGTCAACACTATCTGCCTTCATTCTGAGCCCAATTGGAGCTGCAGTGAGGTTATTTGTCATGCTTTGTTTCAACATCTTCAGTACCAATTCGATAGTGTTGTATTTTATCAATTGTCGGTCCAACTTGTATGTCCAAGTTCAAGTGTTTAGTTATCTACTTATCTTACTTGGGCTGCCACTGGTGACTTTAGCTTCTTTCTGGAAACCTCAACAGGAAACCAATATTCAGTACAGTGTGAAGGATAATAAGTTGTTTTAGCACTCTGTACCCGTGGGCCTTGGTTGTTTACTTTTTGCTGATAAAGAGCTCCAAACATTTGAGTAAAGATTGATCAAGTGTAAGCTGCTGATTCCATTTGGTTTTTCCATGCAGGCAGTGATGGCAAGTGATTTTGCAATTGCTCAGTTTCGTTTTCTGGAGCGTCTCTTACTTGTTCATGGGCATTGGTGCTATAGGCGTATATCAATGATGGTAAACAATTATATTCCTTATACTTGTCATAAGATCAACTTCAATAAGTTGAGACGGCGAAGTATATATTTTTATCTCTTGTGTAATCATCTATTTAGTCCCATCATGGTAATATGTGCTATAAATTTTCTGCAGTCTTGACTCTCGGACATATGTCTATGTATGTATCATGTCATGGTGATCAGTATTCTGTTTTTTTTTGGGTGCAGATATGTTACTTTTTCTACAAGAACATAACATTTGGTTTTACTCTGTTTTGGTTTGAGGCTCATAATTCCTTCTCTGGTCTACCTGCGTATAATGATTGGTACATGTCATTCTACAATGTCTTCTTCACATCACTTCCTGTAATTGCTCTCGGTGTCTTCGATCAGGATGTCTCTGCTCGACTGTGCCTGAAGGTATACAGCTAATTCCTTTAACATAGAGCTCATTCTAGCCTCCTACACCCCCCCCCCCCCCCCCCCACGCCCCGAATGTGTTGCCATATTGATTTTGTTCTTATTTCTCGTTCATAATATTTGGAGCATAAGGTAGAGCTGGAAGAATTAATTTATTGTTCATGCTTGCTTTATTCACAGTACCCCTCCTTATATCTAGAAGGAGTTGAGAATATCCTCTTCAGCTGGACCCGCATACTCGGCTGGATGTTTAATGGCTTGTTGAGCTCAATAATAATCTTCTTCTTCACGACCAATTCTATGATTCCCCAGCCTTTTCGAAAAGATGGTCAAGTAGCTGACTATGAAATCCTGGGTGTGACAATGTACACTTGCGTGGTGTGGGCTGTGAACTGCCAAATGGCTATCTCCATCAACTACTTCACTTGGATTCAGCACCTGTTTATCTGGGGCAGTGTAGCCTTCTGGTACATATTTTTAGTCATATATGGTACTGTCTCACCAAATATATCCACCACAGCATACAAAGTGCTTGTAGAAGAGTGTGCTCCTAGTCCTCTGTATTGGCTGGTCACCCTTCTTGTTGTTATCTGCACTCTGCTGCCATACTTCTCATACAGGGCTTTCCAGACACGGTTCAAGCCAATGCGACACGATGTCATACAGCAGAAACGATTACTTAGTTATAACGTGATTGATGCCTCTGGTGAACTGCCTCTAAGAGTCAGAGGCAAGCTACAACATCTGACGCAGGTTTTAAGAGAAAGAGAGTCATGAACCTGGTTGTGTGTTAGTCTTGTCTAGGAATATGCTTTGGTTTTGTGTATATTTGTTGGCATTTTACAGTTTGATTGGGGCAGCAGTATGTTGGGCATTGGCCATCGAGTATGTACCATGTAGAACAGGTATACAAACTCACCTCTTTTGTAGGTTAACCTTGTAAAGCTGATATATATCGCATTATAAAAACAGAAAGGGAAATCCAGTTTGATATCTCCCCATGACCCCATGTTTTTCGGCTGTTTCATTTTAACCAGTATGCACCATATTTAAGTGTTCAAGTTGTGCATCATATAAAGTTCAAAAGCAGCAAGTTGCTGGCTTGCTGGGTTTGCACAGTAGTTATTCCATGATGAATATTCATTGCAAATCTTATCCCATAGTTTAACTAACTACCCACTAATCTTCTAGATCAACATCAATATCAAGATGTGATTTACTATGTAGTGTGGAAGGTCCAGAAGGCATATAACTAATAGTAAATAATTCCAAAGAGGCTAGAGTGTGAGATTGTTAAAATCCACATGTGGGATTCTTAATCCTAGGAAGATTTGGCATGCACTGTTAATGAAATTGAGATTCCAAAGTGTTGACAGAGATGTTAAGTTTGATACTTCATCTCTCATAATAAGAACTTGAAAACGATTGACATGCATTATAAACAAAACATGAAATCGGAATGTATCTCTTCATTTTACAATAGTGATTACAATTGTAGAGAGAGAGAGAGTAGAGAGAAGGCGGAGCTATCTAAGGAAATGAAAAACTTGAGGCTTCAGAAGAAGAGAGGTTTAGGCTCAAAAAGGTTTGCCACCTGCTACCAGAGGCTACTACTTACCACAAACAAACAAAAGGCCTAAACAATGGCCGACAAGGACAAAAGAAAAGCAAACAAAAGGCCTAAACAATGGCCGATAAAGACAAAAGAGAAAACAGCCAAATACAATAATGTCAAAAGAAAGATTCCAAAAATTAGTGCCATGCCGGGTACTCATTGGGCCCCATCGAACACAGGGAAACACCAAAGTGATCCTTCAAAAATATTATAATAAGATTAAGGGAAAATTTCCCTCGGGAACAGCTGACTAATTTGTTTCCATCTTTGCTTTAGCCTTTTTCTTCTGGGAGCTCTCAGGTAAGCTATCGTTTAGTGAGCTCAAAAATTCTTTGGAAGGATCTGGGAACGGAACAACACCCAAATAATCTTCCATGTCTTCATTAGGTTGAGCACCATCATTTTCATCTACATCTTCATCTTCAGCTTTTTCTTCTTCTTCTTCTTCTTCCATGGAGGCTGAATTCGAGGAAGTCTTGGATGAAGAACTTTTGAAAAGGACTGCTACATTATCATCTATTTGAGACGAAAGTTGTTGTAACATTTCCTTAAGCTCTTTGGGAGAAGCTGTAGGAAAAGCAGCTTTTAAACCAGCCAAAGAAGGGACGACAAAATCCTTCTTGGAATTATCCTGAGGAGTATATTCCTGTTTCATTTTCTTGAATTCCTCAATGTATTCGTTTTTTTTTATTAAATGAGGATTGAAATCAAATTTAGACCACCATTTGTAAAAGAATTGGCGGTTAAGGGATAAGACCCCAATATCTATCTGGCTAACATAAAAAGTCCATTGCCAGATCCAAGGAAGACTGAATCTTGCCAAAAACCGGAGAAGATTACTTCCACTGATAACCCTTACTTCTTGCTGTTTAGGATTACATAATATATAACTTTCATTAATATTTGATTCTTTGTCAGAATCAGAAAATGTTTCAGAAAGAGTAGCTACTTGAGCTTTTTTCTCTTTTGCTTTGTGATTATTGCCAATTTGTAAAGATTCTAATTGTTGTGTTAGAATCGAAACAATATCAATATCCTTTTTTTCAGGGATAGTAATATTGATACTTGGCTTAATAATTGAAGGTTCTACTATTTTTGGAGTAGATTGAATATGAGAAGAGGAGGACAATAGTTGTTTATTATCCTGAATAATTGGGGACAAAAGAGTTTTTTCAATTTTCTCCTCAATTCGCCCAAGTTGAGAACACATAGTTTGAAGAGTCAAATTTGTATAATTATGTTGCTTTTCATGACTGAAAGCAACTGACTCAATAATAGTTTCTCCAGCCTTAATTTTCAGATGTTCTGAAGGCGGATGAATAGAAGAAACAATATTGCCTTTTGCTGTAGTCCAATTTTTCTCAAAAGACTTAAGCATATTTAGGCAAGGAGAATTTTCCTTAGAACAAAGTTTTAAAAACCATATAGGAAAAGAGATAATTTTCTCTGTGGCCTCAATAGTGTCGTAATAAAGATTTTTATAATTTTGTTGTTCTTCTTTAGAGAAAGTAGAGAAGAACCATAATCTAAAAGGACTATATTTGTCTTGTGCAAAATCTGCATTAAAAGTTTTTCTATCATAAGTAAAAGGAATAGAAATGACATTTATCGAAGAAATATCATTAAACTTCGATAAAGTCTCAGGTTCCTCATGATATATCCCTTGAGGAATCTGTTGAGAATTTGTACAAGTTCCATCAAATACCAGATTTGGAATTTTGGTGTTTGATGAAGAAGCTTGCATGGATTTGTTTGGAGTATAATATTTTTGAGACTGTATATTCTCAATTTTTCTTGATGAAATAGAAGATCGACTTTCGTCAAAAAAAGATAATCTAGTAGATTTTCTATTATTGTCAAATTTTATAATAACATCTCTATCATCAAACTATAGAATTCTTTCTACTTTTTTCTCTTCTAACGGTTTGTGAGGAGAAACAGATTCAAGCATCCATTCGTTTGGAGTTTGAATGTCATGCCATTGGATGATCTGAGGAATAGATCGTTAAAATCCACATGTGGGATTCTTAATCCTAGGAAGATTTGGCATGCATTGTTAATGAAATTGAGATTCCAAAGTGTTGACAGAGATCTTAAGTTTGATATTTCATCTCTCATAATAAGAACTTGAAAACGATTGACATGCATTATAAACAAAACATGAAATGGGAATGTATCTCTTCATAAAATTGCGAAGTTCGCATAATCCTCCTTTCCAATACAGAAAAAGAGCATGCATCAACGCAGCTTTATTTGATTCGAATCCGGGCCGACTCCATCTCTATGTTCTAAAGGCAAAGGCACACAAGGCTGGCTGTGTTATTGTTTAATGTGGAAAAAAACCTCTAAAGAGCTTAGCTAGTTTGGCATGAGAATGTCAATTTGGATCTGCTATCACTTTCCAAATACATAAGCACTTTAACACAAAATCTTCTTTGTTTTCTTTCTAGATTCATATTGTCTTTCTTGAATGGGTTAACAACTTGGTATATGGTTGAAGCACTTTTGACATTACCACATTATTTAACGGATTGTGTGATTATCTATCTAGCAAACTCCATATTTTATGCATGTCATCCTTGAAAAGACTGCAAATCTTGATGTCCATGACCAGTGGAAAGAGGCTGCCTCGAGTAGACTTGAAGAGATTTATAACCCGAGTGCCAAATTGGAGCCTGATCTTGCAGCCATTCTCTTTGTGCCTTTACGAAGTTAAAAACTTTTGGAACGTAGAAAGTTGGGGCTTTATACCAATAGTCGATGGGCGATGGATGCTTCTACAAGGACTTTTGATTCTAACTTTACAAGAAATGCGTGTAACCTTCGTTTTAGTTTCTTCTTTGACAATCATATGTGATCGAAGAAGAACAATAGTAGTTCCACACATCTACGTATATACTTACATACTTTAATAATTACAAACTTGCGTACTAATGCATCAACATCGATCGATGGCCTTCGTGATAAGTATTATACGTTACATCATAGAGGCAGAGATCTAATTATAATCTTAATTTATGGAACAAGCTAGCATGGAGCATGCTATACGCACTTAAACCATGATATGCAAATGTGCACTTATGTATGGTTTATCCTACAATATACTTTAATTTACTTCATCTATATATACATGTCATGATGTCAACAATAAGTAGGTAGTATAGTATAGCACATAGTTTAATTAGCCATGCATCTATAAGACAATATCAACAATCAAAGAAATGGGTTCTCTTAATAAGATGTTTTACGTTCCTCAACCTCCTTATAGACAAACGTATGATTCGTTAAATTACGTACTAACCAGTCTTTGAAGATTATGATAGTCTTAATTTCTTCACTACTTAACTATTCACAATGTATGATTAAGTTTTGGCCGCTCTAATTAATTATGGAGCAACTGATGAAGTGTGCGCGTACGTATATACCGACGACAAAAGCTTCAACATATGCATGTACATATGTCATAAGGTCAGCGCTAATTAGGCATAATATTACCACCCCTTGTACACCAAATTATTAGATAAAGAGCATCAAAAGTCCACAAGTCCTTGGCATTCACCTCGTTTAATAATAGAACGTAGCTTGTCACAGCTTGTGTTTCAAGTCTTGAAGAAGCTAGGTTGATTTTGTTTCTTCTATATATAAATATTTAGGCCAGATTGCATGCCTTTGCTTCCGGACCAAGTTTATATTCTGTTCCATCTATCTTTCTCTTGCGTATCGCGGTATCTACGGCCATATGCTGTCTTCCTTGTTTAATTTGTCTGTGATCTTCATTCATTCTAGAAGTAGTAGTCCACATGGCCCCATGAGGTTGGCAATTGGCATTACTAAGCAAACTATTCTAGAACACCGCCAATTTAACGTCCATGATTTCTCTATCATCGAGAAGAAAATTTAAAGACCAACACCACTTCGATTTGGCTGTGTGAAAGTTTGTGTGGTACGTCATTCTTAAAATGAAATAATGGATGGAACTTATCTATTATCCCTCTTGAGTGGCGCATGAACTTAATTAATATGGATTTTCACATAGTTGCAATGAGTTTTTCCTTGGAGAAAATACCCTTTTGTCAAATGAATGTATCTCTCGACAAGACACATAGTCTAAAATGATCAGGGACTAGAAACTTGTAGAATTTACTACTAGATTCGATAAAAAAAAACCTACCACAACTAAAAATGCGATGTAAAGATGTTATAGTCACGATAAAATGATAGCTAGATAGTTAATCTCGTGTAATTCGTCCATTATCTGTAGTGATAACGAAATTAGAAACCAAACTAAACCAAATCGATATTACCAATCAAGGGTATCGTCAAACAACATTACACATATTCATCTACATTACCGTTTCGATATGTAATTCGGAAGATTAATTTCGTATTCATAAGTCATAACGTTCCATAAGGGACGTCGTCCAAGTTCATTTTCCTTTTCCCGGTCAACTAGGGCAAACTCTTTCCTTTCCTCCAAAGTTCCAAAACGTACGGGGAAGATGAAGAATGTGGTTATACACAGTACAAACGTGAGTATGACGTCAAACGCGTACACAAGAATGAACCAAACAAGTGTGCATATGATTCGTGTATCTCACTTAGCACTTAGAAGTTAGAAGCCAGCAAAGAGTTTTAATTAGCACCACCTGTAATTCGTGAGAGAAAACCGAAAGCCTCCCCCACCAAACCTTAACCATATAATTTATTTATTCCATTAACACCTTCCTTACCTTTCCATCTTCCACTTCCTACCAATCTCCCACGTATAAATACACACACATACACACTTGTATCATTAACAGAAACAAAAACCAAACCACGAGTCACACATACAGTAGTTATTGATGCAGAGTCAGAACCAAGATTACTACTATGGCGATCAGGATTTGGTCTGTCCGAGCTTCAACACTTACTCCACTGAGGCCGACACCGCCGCCAAGGTCTGCCGCGAGTTCGCCAACCTCGGACTAGTCGACGAAGAGTTGGAGTACGAAGAACACGATCAAGAAGTAATACAAGACGATGACGACTTCGAGTTCGTGTCATTTCAGAGATCAGCCGACGAGGTTGTCATCGGCGAAAACAACGACAGTACTATCGGGCCTGTTTTCCCGGTCTTCAACCGCGACCTCATAAGTGGAAGGGATCATGCAAACGACGAAGAGGCCACGTCGTCGTCGTCGGCTTCGTCCGAGGTGGACGAGCTTGACCGAGTCCCGGCGGGAAGCTACTGCGTGTGGATGCCGAAAACGACGCCAGCATCGTCGCCTACTCACTGCAAGAAGAGTAAGTCGACGGGAACTTCGTCGTCGAAGAAGTGGAGGCTCAGAGATTTGCTGCGGCGGAGCAACAGCGAGAGCAGAAAAGACTCCTCCTTCGTGTTTCTGACGCCATCGCTCACGTCATCATCGTCCTCCAAGAATAATAATAAGCAGACGGCCGGAGAGAAAATGGCGGTGACTTCGACGGCGATGACGAAGAAGAAGATGAGCTTGGAAAGACGTAATGGGCCGAACGCGGTGTCGATGGCGCACGAGGTGTTCTACGGCGCCAAGAGTAAAGATAAGAAAGAGTTGGGGTTTAACCAGAGGAGGCAGTCGTTTTTGCCCTACAAGAGAGACCTGGTAGGGTTCTTTGCTAGTGTGAACGCCATGGGCGGCAGAACCTTCCCTACTTTCTAAAGATTCGAAATAGCAACCATGGATTTGATCCATCGATCTCCAGGCTAGCTAGCTCCTAATCAATCATAGTTTTGGCTTGCTTGCTTGTTAATTATAAACGTTGACTATTGATCATATTTTTTTGGTTTTTTATAGTAAAAGGTAACATGTACATTTGATTTTGTTGTCCTTGTTCGATTCCGACACATGGATATGTCTAAGAAATTCCAAGCTAATGAGTTTATTAGCTTGAACAAATTATACATACTCCTTTTCTGTAACTCATTAATTTCAACATTCAACTCTGATTCACAAAAGCTTAACGGTCTTATCATAAGTTTCATAAATTTCCAGCATAATGTTAAGTTGTAACTTGTAAGAACTTTCGGGCTGCATTATCGGAAATAATTACAATCCAAGACTAGCTGAGGTCTGAGGCTAAACTAGTTTACAGCTGAGCCACTCTATTAATTAACATTCATTGTTTGATCTTTAGGTTGCATCATTGGCTTCTGCTATGTGAGAGATATATATACAGGATTGTAGTCACATCCTCTGTCGTTGAGTTATCAATTTCGTCTCCTCTAAAGATATTGAAGTTATATAAACCACATATTTTTCTTAAAGAAATTAAATTCAACTTTTAGTATTGTGTAGTCTAGGTAGCGCATCATAATTGTTGTTGGTGCTGCATGATTAAGATTTTTTTGAACTATATATGAAGATTGCCTTCTCACCTTTTAGGTACTGTGTCAAACCTAGCTATTATAAATAAGGTTTAATTTACAAAATAACAGTGGTAGCATATCATGCTCGCGTAATCTTATAGCATGCAGTTGGTGTATATGTATCGAGCTTATACAATTATTTAATTTGTATGTATTTGCATGATACTACACTTCCAATTGTCATACTCTTCGATCAATACATACCTTACTGTTTTTTGAAATAGTCAACAAAAGACACTGCATGACCATTTGTGCTTTCTATATATAATCGGGAATTCAAGTCGAACTAGTTACCAACTTAATAAATTAATCTTCTATGGAAGGAAAACTTGAGTATGTACGTACTAGTCCAGCCTAAATCCTTCGAGGTTTTCAAATTGACCAATCAAATGTTATTTTATCCAACGATTCAATATGTGTCGGAAACAATATTTTGATATATATATATATATATATATATTCATGCACAAAATTGATACTAAAATACATAATCGAAAATTATACTACTAGGCACGTACGTACGGATGCTCATGCATATCCGTAGTTGAGAACCATATACGATAAAGTTTCGAATAAGCTCTAGTTTGAAAGTTATGATTCCTAGCAAAGAAGAAAACGAAATATCGACGATGCCATGATCGAGCTGAGTGCATGGCAGATGTTGGAGTTGCGCTTACACGTTGTTTGAGCCTCGCCAAGTTTAAACATGTATCATGTATATGCATATATATTCCAGCTGCTTCGTCACTTTGCACTGAAGCTGGAATATCAGAAAAGGTAAAAGTGGCTAGGAATATACCTCTTTAGACTTGAAGCCTCCAAAGACTCAATCAAAGTCCCTCACAGAGCTTAACGATTCTTACCATTATATTATTTCCCACTTAATTTGCCAAAAAAGAAACCAGAAAGAACGTAGTAGTCAACTTGGAATTATGATTTATACGTGTTTGGCGTGGTCGAAGATAATTATGGAGTTGTCACCATCTCCATGCTTAATTTCCAAGGAGCAGTTTAAGAGTTGATCGTCGAGGGCGGCCTGCATCTGATCTGATATGAGAGCTTGATTGATCATGAACGAAGGTGATCGATCGATCATATTGACGTCGTTGATCAAGTCTTTATGATCGAAGGTGATATGATCCCTAATTAGGTTCCATGCATATCCTTCTGTTCCTCTAATCCGGTAGATGTTACTTATCACATTTATGTGGGAAGAAAACGACGCTTCTAATCACTTACTCACTGGTTAATTCAAAGTTTACAACATTGTAATACACTTGGAATCAGTCGCGGAGGTAGGTAGGGCCAACAGCGGCCATGGCACCCCCTACCTCTTACCGGAAACGAAGCCCATACATAAATCTGTCTTAATTGTTACAAAGTTGAAAAGTCAACCTGCATGCCCCTCTTTATTTTTTACTTTTTTATTTATAAAAAGTTATAACCAATAACATTTAGCCACATGTTCTTTTTAAACTTAAATTATTATTTATTTGTCTCTTAGATCACAACCGACCAATACGCATTTGTTAAGGATCTGGAGTAGAAAATGTATTTGAATCATATTTCTATGTTTATATATACGTCAACACTTTAGGCATAATATTAAAAATATCAAAAGCAATGAGAGACGTATTAGAAAGATGAAAAAATAGAGTATTTTGATGGATTTTAAAAAAAAAATATTTAAAATTTGTAAGTTGTGTTTGGACAGCTTTTTATCTCTCAAAGTACACTAATGTCAGGGAAATTTAGTGTTATTCAAGATCGTCAAAAGAAAAGAATGATAGAAATTAATGATGGTGAATTTGATCCTACTGTTATAGAGCGTGATCCAGGACTTCGGCCACAAATATTAGATTATCCTGTTAATATGCGTGATGAAGTTCGTCGAGCATATATCAAGGCCAGTCCATACCAGCCTAAGCTTATCAATTACCCAAAAACAGGACTGCCAAAACATCTACGTTGCTTCCAAAGTTCTTGGTTTGGGCTATTTCCTTGGTTAGAATATTCTCTTGAGACAAATAATGCGTATTGTTTGCCTTATTATCTCTTTAGTAACTCCAGACAAAATGCTTATACTGTCAAGGGGTTTCAAAATTAGAAGAAAGTTAGAGATGGAAAAGAATGTGCTTTTATGAATCACGAAGAAAAGCTTTCTACCTCTGCTCATAAAGTTGCTTAGAGAGCATATTTAGATTTGATGAATCAGCCTAAGCATCTCTGAAGAGTTTTCGATAATTATATTTCTCAACAAATAGCAGACAATCGACTATGAGTTAAAGCCTCAATTGATGCAGCTAAATGGCTTGCATTTCAAGGTTGTGCTTTCAGAGGCCATGATGAAATAAGTCACTCTTCTACAACCCGAGGAAATTTTCTCAAAATGTTACAATTATTGACATCATACAATGAAAAAGTTGCTCAAGTCGGGTTGCATAATGCTCCAAAAAATGCGTCTTATACCTCACCTGATATCCAAAAACAAATTCTACAAGTTTTTTCAACTAAAGTAAGACAGTCGATTCATGAAGAAATCGAGGATGCAAAATTTTGTATAAAAGTTGATGAATCTCGTGATGAGTCAAATAAGGAGAAAATGTCTATAGTATTGTGATTTGTTGACAAAGAAGATCTTGTTCAAGAGTGTTTTTTTAGACTTGTTCATGTTTTCGATACTGCTGCATCAACTTTAAAGAAAGGGATATACTCTTTATTGACTCATCATAACCTTGGAATTCAGAATATCATAGGACAATGATATGATGGTGCAAGTAATATGCAAGGTGAGTGGAAGAGACTACAGGCATTGGTATTACAAGATTGTCCATATGCATACTATATTCATTGTCTAGCACATCAGTTACAATTGGCTTTGGTTGCATCATCAAGAGAAATTATTCATGTTCACCAATTCTTCACGAAGTTATCTTCTATTGTCAACATTGTTGGTGCTTCATGCAAACGTAGCGATAAATTCAAAAAAACTCAGGCTGCCGAAATAGAACAATTGATTGCAATTGATGAGCTCAAGACGGGGAGAGGACTTAATCAAATTAGATCACTGCAACGTGTTTGAGATACTTGATGGAGTTCTCACTTGAGATCAATATCCAGCTTGAAGGAAAATTTTAGTGCAACATTGTGATGCCCCATGTGTGGGGGTGCCAAGGGCACTAGCTTCCTACATGGGCATGCAATCCAACATCGCTTGGGAGTGGGAATGTGATGTGTTTATATGTGCATGCCCACATCTCTATAGTAAGACACATTTTGGGGGTAGACCCAAAAGTAAAACCGTGGGGACGAGGCTCAAAGCGGAGAATATCTTACTATGTGGACTGGGATGTGACAAACATGTCTTGTTTTGATGAACATAATTGAAGATGGAACTAAAACTTCTCAAAAAGGAGATGCAGATGCAGCTTATGAGGCAATGACTTCATATGAATTTGTCTTCATCTTACATCTCATGAAAGAAATTTTAGAGATCACAGATTTACTTTGTCAAGCTTTGCAGAGTGAATCTCAAGATATTTTAAATGCCATGAATCTTGTTTACTCCACCAAAGCAATGATTTAAAAGCTAAGAGTTGAAGGGCGGGCCGATCTTTTTAATGAATTTAACTCCTTTTGTGAAGAACACAACATAGATTTACCAGATATGGATGCCCGTTATGTGCAAGACGTGGTAGAGCTCGTCGTCAAGAAGATGACTAAACAATCTATCATTACTACAAGGTCGATATCTTTTATGCTGCTATTGATTCTCAACTACAAGAATTAAAAAATCAATTTAATGAAAATGCAATGGAATTACTTGTTCTTAGCTCAACTCTTGATCCTCGTAAAATAAACAAGTCTCTTAGAATTGATGATATTTGTCAGCTGGTCAAAACTTGTTATCCACATGATTTCAACAATGAAGAGAAGAGTGTTAGATTACGAAGACAACTTCAATATTTTGAGAATAATGTCCTTCGTATTCCAGAGTTCAAAGCTTAGTTAACAATATCAGATTTGTCACGATGGCTTGTGAAGACTAGACGATCATCTTCATATTCGCTTATCTACCGAGTAGTAAAACCAGTACTTACTCTTCATGTTTCAACTGCAACAACATAGCAATCATTTTCTACTATGTGCATCGTCAAAACTAGGCTTCGCAACAAAATGGAAGATGATTTTTTGACACACTCTTTGCTTTTATATATTGAGAAAGAAATTGCCGAAAAGTTTAGCATCGAAACGATCATAGATGACTTTCATGACATGGAAGAAAGACGAGTACCATTTGAAGATTTATTTTTTATTATTTTTGTATTGTCTTATTATTTTGTGAAACGTTTTGTTATTTTTTATATTAAATATAATATTTCTGTTTTTTCATATACATATTTTTTTGGCACTTCCGATCCAAAATATTTTTCTGGCTCCGCGATGTCAACATTGTAATATATTGAGGACAATATCGCGATGCATGATGATCGAACCATGGCCATTTGCATGATCGGTGACAAATTATAAAATTTACGTGCTCTTTTAATAAAAAAGAAACATACAAGTACAGTAAAAATACTTTTGATTAATCCAGAGTAACTCACACTTTTCACAATTATGATCATCTTAATGTATATCTAATTTTTATGATCGTGAGTGAGCAACAAGTTAACCAATATTTTCTATTCGAAAAAAGAAAACAAGTTAACGTACCCAATTCATATATGGAACTTTCATGGAAACAAACACTACTAATTTACTATGCTATTGGCAAATGAAAAAATTATTATTTGGGATCCGAGAGACTTGGAAGCTGTGCTCCATTAACAATATGTTTATGCGTCCAAAACCATTTCTTGCGGGTTGATCAATTCTAACATATGAATGGTCTTGCATACTTGTATTGCGTTTTAAATTATTCAAATCTAATTAACTAAACAACTTTACGCTACAAATCTAGTGATTTTATTGGTTTCTTGACTTTCTTCTATTTCTTCGTGTGAATTGTGAAGCAAACATATATAAAATGAAAAGATACATTCTCTTGTATTAGTTACAAACTGCCAAATCACGACAAATATTGATGAACATAATACAACATACATGATACTTAAGATTGAAATAAGATAACATGATAGCATATAATTAAAAAAGTTATATACAATAAGACAGTCATAATAAACTTAGTCACTAGACTAGTCGGATGATTAGCAAAAACCACTAGGATGTTGTTACACTGACTTTGCAGCATGCTTTCATAGATAATCATGTAAAAACAGGGGGAATACTCTTCCCTCCTATTAAGAGGCCAAATGATTCACTATGAGACATTTTCACCATTAGGCCTATCAATAGGTCGTGTCATGTCGGGTCATATAATTATTCATGTCAAAAATGTAAACTCAAACTCAACTTATTTAATAATCGTGTCGAAAAGGTAAACTCAAACTTAACTCATTTATAAACGGGTCAACTCACGTAACCTGTTTATGACTCATTTAATAATTGTGTCATGTCGTGTTGAATTATGTAACCCGTTTAAACTAAACAAAATAAAAATTTCAAACGACTTCACATACAAAACAATAAAATTATTAAAAACACAAACTCTAAAAATTTTAAATCCAATAACCATACAACTTATTTAATAGGTTCTATAAATTAATACAAAGTTAAAATAAAATAGCATGCAACTCCCAACTAAATGGGTCATGTATGTGAGTCATGTGTATGTCAACCCAACCCAATTAATAAATGGGTTACACAGATAATAAATGTGTTAGCAGGTTGACCCGCGCTTAACAAGTCATGTTCACTCTTTTATTCACCACTAAAAGAAATTGATAGCCCTATTCACCACTAATTACAAGTCTCCTAATAACTTCCTTTTGGTCCTTAACAACCAAACTATCAATAAGATCTAAGCTTCATTGATTCGTACTTAGCAGGGTCAACCAAATTAAGGAAGTACAAATGAATTTTTTTTTATGAAGAAAATTATTTATAATAGTATAATTAGTTCTGTTACCAAGTATTTGCATAATATTTTTGCTAATCTTACAAATATTTTTACTATAATTTTTCAGAAAATTACCATTTGAATTTGGTTGTCGTTACACATCATGTTTGAGTGCATTCTCACATTTGTGGAGCTCTATGGGATTAAGAGACCCAAGTGGATGCTTATTGGTGCGATTTTGTTTGCATTTTTCTGAGTTTTAGAAATTTTGGAGATGCATCATGGACGACTTTTCAGTTTCTAGAGACTACCGATTGTTCCTAAGATTTTTGAACTAGTGGTAGTCTTCACGCATGCAAGCTAGAGAGACGAAAGAGGTTAATAACGGGAAAATAATTACGTGGTATATATGGGACAAGCTGAGGAGTATAAGGTGCATTTATACAAAGAACCGCATCAATATCATAAGAATATGAGCGAACAATTGCAAAAGCAAATTCATCTTTAAAATGAAGAGTTGAAGACAAAAATGAAGAAGATTAAGAAACAACTCAAAGAAGATATAATTTTTTTTAAGAATATGAGTGAACAACTGCAAAAGCAAATTCATCTTCAAAATGAAGAGTTGAAGATGGAAATGAAGAAGATTAAGAAACAACTCAAAGCAGATTTTAAAAAAATCTTTAAAACATGAGCAAACAGCTACAAAAGCAAATTCATCTTTAAAATGAAGAGTTGAAGACGGAAATGAAGAAGATTAAGAAACAACTCAAAGCAAATATTAAAAAAATCTTAATATTATAAGTGAACAGCCGCAAAAGAAAATTCATCTTCAAAATGAATAGTTGAAAATGGAAATGAAGAAGATTAAGAAACAACTCCAAGTACATATAAAATAAAAAAACTTCAAAAAGTCTGTGCATACATCATCATATATATTCACCTCTTCTTCATGGTCATATATATATAATGCTTTTGTAAGGTAATATTTAGTTTCTTCCATATTCTTTAGATCAACTTTAGGTAATCCTATGTTGATACATAGCTTCCGCAACATCATTTTTCACAAATCTGAAACTCAAGTTTCTAGGGTTTCATAGAATTCGAAACTCATCAATTTGTGCTCTACTATTGTTCAAGTGTAGGGGTTTGCTCAACGATTCTGGATTTGCAAGATGTGTTAGAATCAGACAAGTTTTGGTACCTTATCAGGTTTTGAGCTAATTTCTTGAGGTGTTACTTCGTCTCTTGAGGTTCACTCTTATCTCTTAGCTCAAAATCATGATCTAAAATATTGTTGCAGTGTTAATTCTCTTGAAGAATTAGTAGTTTTGGTAGTTATCTCATATGTGGTTAAAGTTTATATTATTAAAAATAGTCTCAAAATCTTGTGAAAATCTATCTCAAAATATTGTAGTTATTGGAAGATCTTGTTGATATATTGTGATTGTTGCAAAGTCTGTCTCAAAAAAATCATAGCTGGTGTGTTTTGAAGGGGTTAATAGTATCTATTGTGATTATCGTCTACACTGGAGTGCATTATTTATATCTACACTGACATTAGTGTATCTGTTGATATATGTTGGTAATGATGGTGAGCTCATTCAGAATCTTCCTCATGATTTATAGTTCATAAATTATTAGAATTATAACAACCATTCATTGCTAACCAGAGCTAAGAATGAAATTTTTAAGAAGAAAACATTTAAGTTGAGAAGATTTTTGTGCCTTTTCCTCCGTTGTCTAGGAAAAATAGTATGATGAGTATGCCTTTTTCAATGGATTCTCGGCCATCACATACTATTGGTTGGCTGACTCTGGGGAAACCAACCACATGACCAATGATACACAGATCCTTCACAATGTGTCATCTCTTTCTGCCTCTGATTCTGTTCAGACTGGTAATGGTAAATTTCTTCCTGTTGCACATAGTGGTGATACTAGTTTGGGACATATGAATCTTAAAAATGTGTTATACATTCCTAGTTTAGCAACTCACCGATTGTCTATTAATTAGCTCTGTAACGATAACAACTGTGGTGTGTGGTTTGATGATTCTATGGTGATTATACAGGACAAGGTACTGGGAAAGATCATGTACAAGGGACCGAGTAAGCAATGTATGTATCCCATGCCTTTTGATCTGCAATGTGTGCCTAAGTCCAAGCAAAGTGTGCTTTTTGGTGGTTATAATAGCAAACATTTTGCTCATCTTGGACAACTTGTCAAGTATTCATTGTGGCATCCGAGGTGTGGTCATCCCATAAATGAAGTTGTTAACCCATGTTAGCTAAGTGCAATATTACTAGTACTTTATAAATAAAGTCTTCAGTGTGTGAAGCATGCATTCTTGGAAAATCTGCAAACTACCTTTTTCTCATTTTGAAACTAAGAGCAGCAAACCATTTGAGCTTGTATATTCTGATATTTGGAGTCCATCTCCACATCTTTTCATTGATGGTTTTAAGTACTATGTGTTGTTTGTTGATGACTATAGCAGATTTACTTGGTTATATCCCATGAAAGCCAAACATGAAGTATTGTCTTTATTTTAGAACTTTGTTGTTTTTGTTCAAACATAGTTTGATTATGAGATTAAATGTCTACGTAGTGATGGAGGTGAGGAGTATATGAGTCACAAATTCAAGGATTTTTTGTACCTCAAAAGGGATAGTTCATCAAGTTTCTTGTCCATATACACCCCAACAAAATGTGATATATATCAGAGAGAATAGACATGTTAGAGAAACTGTTGTTACCTTACTCTAACATGCTTCTCTTCCACCTAGTTTATAGTATCATGCTACATGTCTCATTAATAGAATGCCAACCATAATTCTTCAAAACCAGTCTCCTTTTGAATCTTTACATAAGTCTGTTCCACAAGTAAACGTTTTAAAAGTATTTGGCTGTCTATGCTATCCTCATTTACCTTCTTCATCTCATAACAAGTTAGAAGCCAAAACTACCCAATGTTTATTTCTGGGTACAAAAGTTGTTTATGTTATGATATTTCAAGGAGGAGATATGTTATTTCAAGACATGTATTGTTTTTTAAAGATCAGTTCCCTTACAGTTCTTTGTTGTCTACTAAAGCTCAAGCTCCTCTAGCCACATCATGTTCAGCATCTCAGGCACCTACATCTTGACTATACAATCTTCCTTGCACATCATTTACTCAATCCCCTATTGTACAATATCCAACACTTGTCCAAGTTTCTCCATCTCTAAACAAGACAATGGTTTAGCAAGTGAGTATTCCCCTTCTTCTGACTCCATTAATAATATTGAGTTACTCAATCCTGTGACTTCAGATCAATCTGTATCAACATCTGCTACTACATTGATTTCTTTTAGTCCCAACACACATACTCAAGTGACATTTGAGGAGGTTAATGTTACTATTAATATTGATGCTTAGAATGGGGAAGGTGTATCCCTTACAGTTGCTTGTGAACCTAGTCGTTCTAAAGCTCAAGTCTCAGACTCCAACATTCTTCATCTCATTGCTGGTTTAGAAGATGTCACTGCCAATAATCATCATATGTTAACCAGAAGCAAGAGAGGTATAACTAAAAAGAAGTGTTTTCTAGCATCTATTACATCTGGTACATCTTCATCTTCTGACCCTCCAAAAATTGAACCTATTGGGTATAAAAGTGCTTCAAAAATTTCTATATGGATGGCAGCTATGCAGGAAGAATATGATGCACTAATGAAGTAGAAAACGTGGGCCTCTACCACCACATAAGAATCTGATTTCATGCAAATGGTTTTTAAAATAAAAAGAAATGCTTATGCATGGGAGTATAGCTAGGCATAAAAAAGGCTTGTTGCAAGAGCTTTTAGCCAACAATATGATGTTGATTATGAAGAAACTTTCTCTCATGTGGTGAGACACACAACTATAAGGACTATCTTGGCAGTAGCAGCTTATCATGGATGGAAACTCATCAGTTAGATGTGAAAAATGCCTTTTTACATTGTGTCTTAAATAAAGAAGTGTATATGTCTCAACCAAATGGCTTTGAAGATCCATCTCTTCCATTTCATGTGTATAAGCTTCAAAAATCACTTTATGGTCTTAAACAAGCTCTACGTGCTTGAAATGAGAGATTCACTATATTTCTTCCATCTATTGGTTTCAAATGCTCATATGCAGACCCATCACTATTTGTACACAGGAGATGTAGCTCTATTGTGTATTTTCTTCTCTATGTGGTTGAAATTATCCTCACTGAAAATGATGATTCTCTAGTCAAAAATGTTAAAGATTCTCTTCACAATGAGTTTGACATGAAGGATATGGGTGATTTGAAGTTCTTTCTTGGATTAGAGATTCAATATATGCCAAATGGTCTGTTTTTATCACCACACAAATATGCTAGAGATCTCATACATAAATCTGGTTTAGATGATTGTCACACACATTTTACACCCTATCAATCGAGTGTAAAACTCTATAAAGATACAAGTACACTGCTCAGTACACATGACATTCCTCATTTCAGAACCTTAGTGTGTTGTTTACAATATTTGACATTTACAAGGACTTGATATAGCCTATGTTGTCATAGTGTTTGTCAATTCCTACACTCGCCAACTCAAGATCATCTTAATGATGTTAAACACATTCTAAGGTATGCCAAATTAAGGTACACTACCACATATTGACTCATTGCCGGCGATTTTTAAGTCGCCGGCAATGTTTTTGGACATTACCGGTGATTTTTGCCGGAAAAATCGCCGGTAATGTCTTTTTTTCTTTTTTACATTACCGGCGATTTATGTCGCCGGTAATGTCCGTCGCCGGCAATGTCTCGATGGTAATGTAAAAAAAAAAAAAAGACATTACCGGCGACATAAATGAAGTCGCCGGTAATGTCTTTTTTTTTTTTTTATATTACCATCGAGACATTACCGGCGACATAGATTACCGGCGACATAAATCGCCGGTAATGTTAAAAAAAAAGAAGACATTACCGGCGATTTTTCCGGCAAAAATCACCGGTAATGTCCAAAAACATTGCCGGCAATGAGTCAATATGTGGTAGTGGTACTATGAGCACCGACATCATCTATCAAAGAGGACAAACTCCTTTATTGCATTTAGAAATCTACTGTGATGCAGATTGGGCAGGAGATCCAAATGATTGAAAATTTACCACAGGGTTTGTTGTGCTTCTAAATCAGATGTCAATATTTTAGACTAGCAAAAAACAACATGTTGTTTGCAGAAGCTCCACTTAAGCTGAGTACAGAAACATAGCTGACACAACTTCAGAACTTCAATGGATCAAACATCTTCTTCATGATATGCATATTCAGTTAGCAGCTATCTCTATATTGCATTGTGACAACATATCAACTTTGGCTCTTGCTGCAAATTCTATACATCACTCCAAACTAAAGCATGTGGAAGTGGATGGTCATTTTACAAGAGAGAAAATCAAAGAAGGATCAATTCGGCTTCAGTTTGTTACCTCTGGACAACAACTTGTTGATATCTTAGCCAAATGTCTATGTTCACCTCAGCACACATTCTTGAGTACCAGCTTGATGTTACAGGATCCTCCATCAAGCTGCGAGAGAGTATTAACCAAGCTGTGATTACTTTAGTTAAATAGAGCAGCGTATCATATACGCTGAACTAGATAGGTCATTCATTCACTAACACGTGTCACCATCTCTGATGACTTAGGCTTGCATAGATATAAAACTGAGATCTTGTTCATATAATTAATCTGTATCATTTTACTCATATCAATACAAAATGGTATATTCTCTCTCTGTGTTTGTGTAAGCTTGATCCACTCAATCTAGCGTGGTACCCTCATACTCAAACATATATTACACAACATTCTTTTGTTTGGATGACGTTCCACAACATATATACTGTATATATTTATGCACAAATTAGTGTTGATCAAATTCTGTAGACAGTTGTTCCATTACAAAAAAGGATACGTACAAGATTAATTGGGCATAGATGGGTCACAGAGACATGTGCTCAACACCTCCCACAGGAGTGACCACCACGGCGGCAGCGGCTGCCATAACAGGAGAAGAGGGAGGTCGAGGGAGGGTTGTTGCGGTTGCCCTAACAAGGGGCGATAAACGGTTTGAATTGGGCGTCGACACAAGGGACACGAGGGTATCTCCCTCAGCCACGGCACGATGCATTTATCGTGAAAAATGTGGGAGCAAGTCAAACGAGAAGTGCATTGGCTTTCACACTGGCCTTGTGTAATGTCATCAAAACATATAGCACACGAGGGAGGAGGGCTCAATCCAACTACCGAATTCTCTATATAGAGACCGTCAACGAATTCCGAGTCCATTTTCATGATGTCTTCCACAAAGCTTGTATGACCTTCCTCAGTCTTAATAATCCATACCTTTGAGTGATGTATGGTCACTACAATGGGAAGTGCAGTCACGACTCCGTTTTTTTCGAGCACCTGAAATAGTTTTGTTAAAATAAAGGGGTGCTGACATTCCGGAACGCCGAGGTGGGAGAGCTTCCGAGTAAGGTGAGCTGTGAACGATGAGTCCCTGACAAGAGAGAGCTTCCATTTTGTGGCTCCTGTAAATCTGAGGTGAGATCGACCGTAGACGACGTCCATTGGGGAATGAACCCAACAGCTTCCTGTCGAGTTTTCGACCAAGAATTTGATCCAAATCGAGTCGGGGTCGTCGTGTTCTGATGACGTCATGCGGCCGATTTGGGGTTGCCACACTCGGCTGTGAAGATATTTGATCAGCTGGACAGAATGCAACGGCGGTGGCGGCGCCACGTTGTAGTACGGAATGTAGTTGGACATGCTGATCGAATAAACCTGCTTCCTTGAAGAATTGATTCTTAATGTCAAGGTCGATCAAGAACTGATCAGGTGTGTTATATATGGTTTTATAGTGAAGGCTAGGGCATGTATAACTGCATATATCCAGAAATTGGAGTAGGCTAACTACTTGGGCGCTTAGGAATCCAAGTTGTTATGGGAATATGGATATCTCACTCATGAGTACGGGAAAATTAGGAGCTTCCCGGTCAAATTAGGAAAACATCTTTTAATTATGACCTAATCAAATTAGGAGCTTCCTTTAATGGATATGTCTCTCAAAACGCAGAGCAATTGATGTTGGAATGTGGATTCGCTCTAGCTATATTTAAAAACATGATTTACGTTTCTCTAGAAGTTGCTTCAGATCTTGTTCTTCACTCTTCTGTTATCTTCTACATCTTGCAAGGTAGTTCTCTTCTAGAAATACAGTACACAAGTTAGGATACAGTACACAACTGAAATTGCAAACTGATATATACCGTGTACACAAATGGATCGATATCCATGCCAGGCTCCAATACTCTTCTGAATTTACTATGGAAATGGTGATCTAGCTCAGGAGTCAGGACTCTCTTGAGAAGACAAGGGATTAAGAGTCAGGTGTCGCTTGGACGAGGATATGAACTGGTCCTTCCTGAATTAAGTTACTTTGATATGAGTTTCAAAGGTAATCTTCTTGGGAAGCCTTTGGAAAAATAATCATGCATTTGAGTACCACACACACACACACACACGGCTTCACGTACTTGAGAGATACTAGAGCTACGAAAACCACTTCACGTACACAAACCTGGTACTCTGGTAGATCGAGTTGATGACAAAAAGGATAGGTTTATTGAATTGAAATGAAAAGGGAAATACATTGGATTCAAGAGTATCACAAAATGCATATGAGAATGATCGATATATCCTCCAGGAAACAAAATACTCATAAAAAAAACATTACATGATACAAAGGGAAGTGGTACAGTAAAGTTTTACACAATGAACAATTCACTCTTTTGGTCTTTTCTGTACACATCCGTTTACACTAGCCATCTCTTGGGTCGATCTCCCCGAAGGCTTGCCATCTTCTACAGTGGGCAGGCCATGCATATCGACACAAGCTAGGGGCAGTACGTAGTGACTGGTCTCTAGTCACCGAGTAATGCAACCTTCATGGTGATAGACTGATAGTGCCCGCAAGGCAAAGAAATAAGCAGCTGATCAACACCATCATCAGCAGTAAAGTCTTCCTTACATATACCACATGATGGGTTCATGTCCAAAGTAGCTTTGTCCAAACTATCCCACTTTCCGCAAATTAACTCTCCCTTGCTGATCTAGTTGCAGGAACCAATCTCAGCCGAGCCAACTCAAACGTCAACGCTGTAATAAGCTCCTCGGGGTCAACGTCGACGTCGACGATGGTGTCATCATAATCAACGTTACGAATTATGACATATGTTTCATGGAGGTAGCGACGCGGGAATGCCCTTGTATGATGATCGATGGGACCAAGATCACAAAAATACCGAGAAAACGAACAGTGGCATCGGCTACCAAGACAACAATATAATGGTCCTCTCAGGGTTAGCATCTTGAAGCACCCTAGTTAACTTGTCATACCCGTTCTGGGACACCAACGATGTGTCTCGATGGTGGACGATCACCCGTTACGGATCCTTCTGATTGGACAATTTTGAATTTTCACATCAGAAAAGTCAAAACTGTACTTTGACCCAAAATCTCCCGGGAAGTTTGTGTGGGGCGCACCCACGTCACTCTTTTCGGTACTCGTCCGACGTGGCACCGCTAAAATAACGGGGGACCGTGATCATTGGCACGTGATCTTCTTCAACAACCAGAGACGATAATATTTCAATTTTCAATTTCCACAGACTCAAATTGAGACCATGTTCACTCTGCAACTTCCGAGTTGCAGAGCCCCCTTCGCTCCGCCGCCTTCATTGATCGGCGGCGGCGGAGGGAAGCTCCGGTTGAAGAAGAAGAAGAAGAAGAAGATGGAGGATCGGACGGTCAGGATCTTCGCGATGACGTCATCGACGGGGTTGAATTTCAGGATGAACTTGAACGAGTACATGGTGACTCTGGAGAAGCCGCTCGGAATCCGGTTCGCGCTGTCCGTCGACGGCAAAATCTTCGTCCACGCACTCAAGAGAGGGGTAATTTCGTCATTTAGTTAACTCTGTAGCTTTGTTTTTTGAGTTCAGTGTTTCAGTGAGTGATGTGGTTGTGACACTTTTTTTTATTTTATTTTATATTTTTTTTGATAGGGTAATGCGGAGAAGTCCAGGATAGTAATGGTGGGCGACACGTTGAAAAAGGCCGGTAAATCTTCCGATGGTAGACTTACTGAGACCAAGGACTTCGGTGATGCACAGTAAGTTTTCTCTATCACTTTGAGTACTGTAGTGACTGAACTTCTAGGTATTATTTTTGTTAAATGAGTAATTTGAAGACAAGTAGCTAGAATGTAGGATTAACTTGCGATCACCACGAACAAGTTTGGTTTGTTTTAAGTTGATGAAGCATTTTGTTCTGTTTTGGGGTTCTGTTAAGAAGCAAGTAGCCATTGAACTGAAGTGTAGAGTCTGTGATGAAGTGTGGGGGGCTACATTGTGCTAAATGGTGGATTTTGGAGCATGATATTTGGATTAGTAAACAAATTTTATGGCAGCAAGTGTCTGCACTAGGTTTTTAAATGTTTGAACTTATGATACAACTGAGAGAGATTGTCGGTTCATCGTGGTTTTATTGTTTTTATTGTTTCAGTCTTTGGTTTCTTCAGGAAGATGCTGAAGGAGAAGACGGGATCTTACAGTCTTGTTCTTGAGAGGCCATTTTCACCCTTTCCGATTCAGCAGCTGCTTGTGATGAATGATCTCGATAATTTATTCAATAGAGGTCGAGTTCCTTTTGCAACTTGGAACAACAGTGTATTGGCTTCAAATTTGCAATCGTCTCCAGAAAGCAGTGGAAATTCTGGCTTTGTCACATTCTCCTCTAAGTTTCTGAAACCAAAAGGATGGAATTATTTGGATGGCCAAAATGGTCATGTTCAGCCCTACGTACAGAGGAATACTACTGCCCAACCCATACCCCAATTGGTTTGTATTCTTTCTGAAGAGGAACCTGGAGATGGGGAGTGGGCATATGGAAACTTTCCACTAGAAGAATATATTAAAGCATTGGATCGCTCGAAAGGCGAGTTATACTATGATCACTCACTTGGCATGCGCTTTAGTAAGGTCTGATAGCCGATAAATGCTTTGCCAATTGTCCGTTTAACTAAGAAATGGATAGTATTATATTCCTTTGAGAGGTTTTAGCTTATATGAGTTGCAATTCTCATCAGCTTGTTCATTTATTTTGTGTTCATGTGCCAGATTACAGAGCAAATATATGCTGGATCATGTATACAAACAGAAGAAGATGTGGAGACATTATCAAATGGGGTGGTAAGGTGTTGCTGCACCTTTTTTTTTCTCTGCAAACCAACATCTTGTGCTGATCAATCAAGTTTTCATTGCATAGCTCCTGTGATCTTGCCTTTGAATTTGAAACATCCTTCTTTTAACTGTTAAGGATTTTTTCATACAGGGGATTACTGCTATACTGAATTTTCAAACTGGAACTGAGACACAAAATTGGGGAATCAATTCCAATTTAATAAATGAGTCATGTCAGAAGTTTGATATTCTGATGATCAACTATCCAATAAGGTAAATTAATTAAGGTTATATGCACTGTTTTACTTATTATTGCACCCTTTTTCTTGCATCTGGGCTCATCTCTGTCTGTGGAGTAGTTGGCTCAACATCTGTTGCAGTTCTTTGTTTCTATGATAATTTGTGACAGTAATTGGTGAAAATGTCTGCTACTCTGGAATTTGCCAATATTCTGGCTTGTTATTGTGCTTTTGATGTTATGTACTTTTTTGATAACAAGGCAACAAATTCTGGAAGTTAATTTTTTGTAGTGTAACTCTAATTTCAGAAGGACAAAAATAAAAAGTAAATCATGAAGGAATCAGAATGTAATGCTTTGATTTGTTATATCATTGCTAGTGTGGCCTCCTAATATCTGGTCCTTGTAGGGATGGTGATTCTTTTGATTTGAGGAAGAAGCTACCGTTTTGTGTGGGATTGCTATTGCGATTGTTGAAAAAGAACCATCGTGTTTATGTCACTTGTACCAGTGGTTTCGACCGGTCTCCTACTTGCGTGATAGCTTACTTGCATTGGATGACTGATACTTCCCTTCATGCAGCTTATAATTTTGTAACTGGGTTGCATTTGTGCAGGCCTGACAGGTTCGTCTCACTAACCACCTTGATTGATGTTAAGATAGTGTTTACTTGAATCGTGATTTTTAATGGTGAAAATACACCAAATCTTAATGCAGACCGGCAATTGCTTGGGCAACATGGGATCTTATAGCCATGGTGGAAAATGGCAGGCATGATGGACCTGCAACGCATGCTGTGACATTCGTATGGAATGGACAAGAGGTAACTGACAACTTCGATCTCAATTCTAAATGAGGCATATATCTCTGCTTCTGTTGGTGCTTAAGGTACCCACCTCCTTGTCTCTCATTCAGGGGGAGGATGTAAATTTGGTTGGAGATTTCACAAATAACTGGAACGATCCAATCAAGGCAAATCATAAAGGTGGTACAAGATGGGAAGTGGAAATTAGACTTTCACAAGGAAAGTAAGTGAAAGCTTTATCGAGTTATCTCCCAATTGTGTTGAGAAATAAATTATGCTCTGATGCACTGGGTTGACTCCAGGTATTACTACAAGTTCATTATCAATGGGCATTGGCGGCATTCAACATCCTCACCAGCTGAAAGGGATGATAGTGGGAATGTCAACAATGTGATTGTAATCGGCGATACTGCAAGTGTGAGACCATCTGTTCAACAACAGCAAAAAGTTAGTGCATTTGCTGCATTTCTGTTTTAACTATTTGAATAAGTAGATGAGTTCCATGAACCTGTTTTCTCTTACCGTTGATGATTTCACTTCTTAGTAGAACTCATATTTAGTTTACTTTGGGCAAAATTATTGGAAAGAGAGAAATATTTTGTTTTTTTAAGGTGGTATGGTACTTCCAAACACCTTTGCTTGTTCTTCATAGAAGAACAAAGCTTCTATATTCATGATATGTCTGTTGTTATAATGGTTGAGAAGTTATTGTTCTTTCTCTCATTATGTCCAATATATTGATCCATTACTTATGGTTCGGGATGTACCATTGTTTCAGGATGCCAATATAATCAAGGTGATTGAGAGACCGTTGACGGAAAATGAGCGCTTCACGCTGGCAAAAGCAGCTCGTTGTATTGCATTTTCCATATGCCCCATTAGACTGGCTCCAAAGTAAGGCTGCATTTCCTGGAAGCCGCGGCTTATACATTTTTTACGAGACTAGAAAGTGTCATGCCAATTTGTTCCTGTCGAGTCCCAAAATAAAGACATTTCCACGAATGTAACTCGTTGAGGTTGTTCTATTGATGACCTTGATGAGTCTGTACAATAGAATAACACAATTTGTTTGTTGCAGAATAATCACGTTCCTTAATATGTTACTTAATATGTTAGATAGATGCTATATGGATGTCGACACTATGTTAGAGATGTCAACATTTTAAGCCATCTCTTTATTTCCTGCCTTCTAGGCAAGGGTTATATTAGTGTACCTTTTTTGCTAAATCTAAGCACACACATCCGCCTGCTCTCTAGCCCCGTGTCCCCAGCGATTGCACCGAGCTACATTCTTCGAATTCTTCATATTCAAATCGAAGAATGTAGCTCGTCGCAAGTGTCGAGGGGTACATGCCTCTTTTCATGGGGTTTGATATCTTCCCTAAATCTGAGGGCCAAGATCATAATACTTCCATTTCCAGGCTTACTTCTACGCATCCGCTCGATCGATGTGACTGGAAAGTGGAATCCTATGCAACTATACATCATGAAGCAGGAACAGGAAACAACAGGTACATCCATTCAAAGTAAAAATTTACAGTTTCCATGTGTTCTAGTTAGCTATGCAATTCGAACCACTCCGGCTTACACATTTAGACCGGTGAGGCTGCATTTTTTAACAACTTTCTAGATCAACATCACGGTTTGTCGCAATCTAAATCGAATACCACAAACACACACAGAGAACAGTGAAAAATTAGCTACTAGCTAGTAGCATCCACAAGAACCATGTTTTAAGGATCAGGCCTTATCTCTAAAAGATTCAAAATGCATCACTCATTATGTCTGCAATATTATGTCACATATCTCGACCATTTATTACATTTCATGTCCGATGTGTGTGATGGTTTTTAAAGTTCATATTTTGGCTCTTGTGGTGTATATGCAAAGCTCTCAACTTCACTTTATCTAGTAATGTAATTTCTGGAAAAGGTGAAGAATGTGTGGACTCCTGCATTTCCATATCTACTTTCTGTACGTAATACCCCAATGTCTGTTTCCCACTTCAGAAATGGTCAAATGGATAACACCGAAAACGAAAACCAGCCGATCCAACTTTGGAACATATAGTTTTTTTTTTGAAGTCGCGAAAATTTCATTCCAATATATAATATATAATAGTAATACAAGATTTCACCGAAGTTTCGGGCGTTATTGTATAAATATTTTTAAGATCACAAACTTAGATAACCAAACCAGAGTAGCGCAAAAAAAGAAACCGAAAGTTAGAATCTAATGTACGTATCAGACACTAACTTTGGTAAATTTCAGAAGCTAGTGATAGCTCGGATCCGACTGTATTCAAGTGCAACTTTGGAAACTAGGATCAATGAAGATTTGGAATGTAACTATACCACAACATAACCCTAACTAGTAGATAATGCATATATAATTTCACGACTAATTTGGATCCATCATAGAACCAATGGAAAGCCACGTACATTCACATGGTACATGCACGAATTCTAAAACAAGCCAATCTCGCCATTCCACGTGGCGAACAGCCCTTTTCTTCTGCATGTAGATCACAAGCAATTTACGAAGATGATAATATTGGATGAGGCGAGCGTCGATCTTAGACCATGCAAATGAGAACGGAGGAGACAGAGAGCTATCTCCAACGTTCAAACCTCATCCATGAAGGTTAGAACTTAGAAGCTCTCATTCACCGAGCTTTCGCTTTCGATTTTTAATTTCCTTACCCTTTTTTTCTCCATTAGAGGTATCAGTCAATATATGTGGGATTTCGTTAGATGAGTACGTAGTAGCACGTAGTGATAGCTAATAGTATAAAGCCAAGGCAAGAGCATTGTCCATAGCTCACAATGTCTGCGACTTCGATTATCAACAGCGTCCGCCTCACCACCACCGCCTCCTTCTCCTCCTCTTCGGGCCTATCTCCTTCTCAATCTAACTCATTCAACCCTAGGAAACCTACATTGTTACGCGTTTCTTCTTCTAGATCCCCTCCTACCCTCATCCAAAACAAGCCCGTTTTCACCGTTCCGTCACCGGTTACGGTAACTTCCTCTCCTCCTCCTCTTGTCTTAAAATCACTCATGGCTTACATTTTGAACCATATATGCATTACAATGTACGTGAGGAATATGTTACGTACAAACCCTAGAGAGATCGAGATATGCATGGTCTGCATTATAACTAGCTAGCTAGCTGTTCTTATCGGTGGAAGTGATGGAGATTTGATTATGCTCTCCACTTGTTTGCTCGATCATTTTGTGTCCATGATCTTGGGACCAAGTGTCCATCAGACATTAATACACGGCCATATTTTTTACCCAACGACTCTACCTTTACACATGAGTTGATCATACGTGTGTGGTTTGAATCTAAAAAAACAAACTACACTTGTATGGCATATACTATAGCTAGAGCAAGTTAATTTCTACTCCATCTGAGCCCATAATTGCGCATGCAACATTAAAGTTCAAGCTTTTAGCTATAAATATGAGCTTGGTAGTTCTTGTTGTTCCAATTTCATAAACACATTTTAGGTCCGTTACGTAATACTGTAATAGTATGCATGCAAATTAATTTTTCAACGTTCCTTAATTTGGTCGAATTAATACGTTAAGAAATATTTAACCTCAGTTGGAGACTTGGAGTAACGGTTTGCTTACGCATACATATATATATCATATAGCTTCTTGAAACCACATTTCCTGTGTTTAATTAGTTTACAGAAGTTGTACTATTTTGTTAATTGATCTTCCTTATATTTGGGATACGTTTCTAGAGCGAAGATATGGGAAAGAACTACGAGGAGGCCATTGCTGCTCTTCAGAAACTTCTCAGGTAAATTTTGTAAATGTCATCTTTTCAGTATATGAACATTATAGGCCGGGCTTAATCAATTTGGCTATATATTTCAGTGAGAAGGATGACCTGAAAACTGTGGCAGCGGCGAAGGTGGAGAAGATTACTGCTCAGTTGGCCACAGCCGAAGCCGGCAGCGAGCCTGCTTTTGATCCCGTTGAGAGACTCAAAACCGGCTTCCTTTATTTCAAGAAGGAGAAATATGAGTATGCAACATCTTCTTATATATCTTACTCTCTTTTTTTTGAAAGATATCCCTTCCTTTATGTCACATGAAAATAATGAAGCTTTGTTTTGATCAAAGTGTTACTTACTTTCTTGTCTACAGCACCAACCCTGCACTATACAGTGAGCTTGCCAAAGGTCAAGCCCCCAAGGTATGGATATATAAAAGCCCCGAACGAGTCTCCTCTTTTGTTTTTCCTAATTCAACTGGGTAATTATGTTTAAATAACACATAATTTTTCTATTGTTTATTGTAGTTTATGATATTTGCATGCTCGGATTCTCGGGTTTGCCCATCCCACACTTTGGATATGCAGCCTGGTGAAGCTTTTGTGGTCCGTAATGTTGCAAATATGGTCCCTCCATATGATAAGGTACCATCATCTCCGAACTTCTTCTTTGTCTCATTTCATGTCTACTAATCTCGGATTCCGTCGACAAATTAAACAGGAAAGACACACTGGAGTTGGGTCGGCCGTCGAGTATGCTGTGTTGCATCTCAAGGTAATCTAATTTCAAGTTCCGATGATATATGAAGAAATTAATTACATCAAATTTATATTACAACATCGATCGAGTACGTTATTGATCTATGTATGTAAATATAGGTTTCGTACATTCTGGTGGTCGGACACAGCGCCTGTGGTGGAATCAAGGGTCTTATGTCTTTTCCATATGATGGAACGACCTCCACGTAAGCCCTAGCTGATTCATTAACCGTGAACTTGCCATAACTATACATTGTTCTTTAACTGATCAAGTGATTGATGGAGTACATGTAATATATTTGTAGTGACTTCATAGAAAACTGGGTAGCAATTGGCAAACCTGCAAGGAAGAAGGTGGAAGCACAACATGATGGTGCTCCTCTTGCTGAACTATGCACTCACTGTGAAAAGGTTCCGTAACTCTGCAACTATTAGAACACATGCTATACAGCAATCCGGAGTACAAAAACTTCTCAAATTTTTAGCGTTGGATCACTTCATTTCTCTAAAAAGTGGAGACTGCAGAAGTTATCGAACGCTCCAAAACTCTAAAACTGAGAATTTTTGTACTCCAGAGTTATTGAATTTTCAGCATATAGCTAGCTAGAAGTGAGTTTGACATTGTTTTTGAACTGTGGATATTGTTACGTTTGCAGGAGGCAGTGAATGTTTCCATTGGAAATCTGCTGAGCTATCCTTTTGTAAGAGAGGGATTGGTGAACAAGACCCTGGGAATTAAGGGAGCACACTATGACTTTATCAAAGGGACATTTGAGCTGTGGGATGTTGATTTCGGTCTTTCTCCAGACTTCTCCGTATGAGCACTATATATCTGGTTCCGATATCCTAAGTTCTATATACTATCTCAAATTTCATCTTGCAATTGTACTCTCTCCATTTTCAGTCTCAAGTTAGGTACGTACATAGTTTGCGAATAAAAATATAACGGAGATCGATCACTGAGGCTCTCTCCTCTTGTATTACTACTTCATGCAAGTTTGTTTTGCTTATTGAGAGTGAATAAACACCAAGAGTTTAGAAATTGAATAGTCCACTTTCTCTTCTTTATTTTCTGTTCTTGTGTTAGGTAAAAGAGGTGGCCACGGTTCTGCATTGGAAGCTCTAGAGGTGATTGACCAAAGATGTCCTGTGGCTAAAGCTCTCGTGTCGTACTTGCCAATCTCATATACAATACATATAACACATGATCGAATAATTCGTATATGAATTGGCTTATGTAGACAGACCAATATAAGACGGTTTCTTCTTGAATATTTCAAGCTTGCTTCGACATGCTTAATTTCAGTTCAAGATCAGAATAAAAGAGCTGAAACAAATGCATGACCACGTTCTTGACCCAAAAATTAAAACAAACTGAAATTAGAGCATATGAACACCAATGAGGTGTGAATCATATATACTTGATTCCAATCGTCTCAAAGAATCAAACTCTTGCGAGTTGCGACACAAGGAGAACTTGTATAGTCTAATCGAGGTTGTTCCATCATCACCAATATCCTCATCATGCATGATATAACGTACTCATACGACGAATTATTAGGTGGTTCAGGACTACTACGTGACATGTTGAGGTGATAGTTTAAACTAATGCAAACACGACACGTGTATGAAAAAAAAACTAATTACATGTTGATACACGTATCGTATTTGCATTGGTTTGAACTACCACCTCAACATGTCACATTGTACGATGTCTATTACATTTGATTTGACAAATGGCGAAAATTAGAATTTCAATATTTTAAATTATATCATTTGTAAATTCTTGCAGTTGAATGTCTTCATAAAGAAATTTAATAATGACAAGAATTATAAACTTTTAAAAGGATTCGAAAGAATTGTAAAATATGACACCTTTTTTTGAGAAAATTTAGAAGAGAAATTTAAGTCTTCAATTCTCCTCATTTTTAAAATAGAACAATGGTAAAATTCTCAAAAAAATTATCCAAACACAAAAAATTAGGAGATAAAATTTTAAATTACTGAAATTTAATTAAATTTCTCTCATTCTACCTCTATCCAAACATACCATAGAATTCAAGAGGGTTTCTCTATCCATGGTAACGAATTCCCCAAATACATAAGCTCCGCCCGTTTACAGAGCTCGGCCCAATTACCAACCCAGGAGCCCAATTCACCCTAAAACACCAACGCGCAAGGTTGATGGTTCTGGACTTCTGGTATAGAAAGACTAGCGAAACTACGTAACTTGCACTTCAATGAACTACATTTACATTACAAAGGATAACAGTAGTTCAAATTATACAAGACAATTCTTATCACCGAGCTACAAATACACAGACAAATGGCTACATACTGTACTGTAGATACACAAGCTCAACCGACCATTTGGTAGGTCATGACTCATCTGCCTTTGGTTCAAGTACAACAGGGATCTTCTCCTTCTGATCACCACGCAACACCTCGATAATCACCTGAAGTTCAAAGCAGTGAAGCACCATAGCATTATGTCGAAAAACACATATAACATTCAAAGCCCCATAGGACTCGAATGAACACCCATCAGGGTACGAGTGGAGAAAAGTACGTTTGTACTATAAGGGTCTTAAACTTTTACCGGCTTTAGGAATAATAAGAAACAAGGTGATGAAATGAGACCATACCTTATCACCAACATTACATTGGTCAAGAATTCTATACAGGTCACTTCCATTGGTGACCTTCTTTCCATTTACAGATGTTATGATGTCACCTAATATGAGTCTGCCATAGTTATCACGCTTTGTTGGTAACAGACCCTGCATATGGGGATATTCATGAGCTCTACTTCATTGGAAGCCCACCACCAAATTTTCATACCACGACTACTAGTTTACTCGTACTATCTTGAAAATGGAAAATAATTTGGACAAAGAGACGGGAAAAAGTACCGCTTTTCCAGCTGGACCATTTGCTGGTGCATCTAGAACAAGCACTCCAGTGACCCCTAACTGTTCCACTGATTGATCTGGTGCAAACTTGATTCCTAAAATAGGTCTAGTTACCTTGCCAAATCTAACCAACTGGTCAACAATACCATTTACCTGAAAAGAAAGACGGAGTCAGAAGAGATATCTTCAGCATGATATAAGTGAAGGATTAGTAGTGAAAGGAACATCATTGACACTCACAGTATCAACTGGAATGGAAAAGCCAACACCAGACGATGCACCAGATGGAGAATATATAGCTGTGTTTATCCCAATAAGACTCCCTGAACTGTCTAGAAGTGGCCCCCCACTATTACCAGGGTTAATGGCAGCATCTGTTTGTATGACATCTTGGATTGGACGGCCAGTAGCAGCAGAACTGATTTCTCTGCGAAGCCCACTGTTAAAGAAACTATGTTAGAACATTTTATAGTGTGGACTATAAAGAGCCAAAACAGTGCAAAGACAACATTTCAGAAAAGCTAGATAATTTAAGCCTTCCTATACCACAAAATGCACTCAGTTCCATCATGTTAAGAATCTTGATATTCGTGGTAGTCATGCATGACTAGAGAGTGAAAGAACTAAAGAAAGATTGGACTACCAGACATAAATCTTTTTGAAGGAAAGAGATAATGAACTTTGTACCTGATAACACCAGTTGTAAGGGTATGGTCAAGCCCAAACTGCAAGTTACATAAAAGGAAATTAATACTGCAGTCAACTGTAACAGAGTAATCATCTGATAATATGTGACCAAACCCTTCATAACATTTAGTGTGAGAAGCATCATGCAATTATAAAAGTGTGTACCAAGTCAATTGAGACATTTCCTACCCAAATGTATTAGTATTAAGTATTAACAGAGCCTTGTTTGATACGAGGGACAACACTGGTACGGGAAGCATTTCTAGACAGATGGTCTTCATTGCCTCTCGCAGAAAAATTGGGTACAAACATTCTCTAGAGATAAGGAATCGATACATAATGAGGAAGGGACATTAATAATTCATAGACTTAGACTATCTAAGGCATGATAAAGATATGTCTATGTATTAAGCAACAACAGTTGCACGGAAGCAAGTACGATGGCAACTCATACTTACAGGATTTCCGATAGCATACACTTTCTGACCAACTAGCAAGTCCGCAGAGACACCAATGGGTATAGGCCTCAGCTTGTCCTTGGGTGCATCCACATGTAAAACAGCAACATCCTTGTCTTGGTCAAATCCAACAACTCTTGCATCGAAAGTCGACTGGTCAGCAAGAGTAACCCTGGAAACAATCAGCATCATTATCTTTAGAATGCAACAACATAGATTCATTCCTTTTCATTTCAAATACAAAAACATCTCTAGCGTATCTCTCCACGAATACTATAACCAACTCTAAAGGAGACATTCGGCTAACAACTAGCGGTTACATACATACATTTCATCCTAACCTTAATAAAGCATCATAATTGCATAACTCTGAAGTGTAAGACTAGTTTAATTAGAGGAGAGTTCGGAAACGAACAAAACCTTAGATCAGAGGCGCCGCGAATGACGTGGTAGTTGGTGACAATGTTGCCGTTTTTGTCCCACACAAACCCCGAACCGGAACCCTGCGGCACCTCCGTCACGTCCAAAGTAAACACATCCTGCCTGAAATCCACAAAAACAATCACTTATCCAAACAAACAATCCAGCCAAAAATCAAAGACTAAGAAATGACATATGACATTACCTGGCGGCGAGATTGGTGATGTAGACAACGGAGGGAGTGTTCTCCTGGAACAGCCGCACCGTAGCGAGCTCATCCATCTGGAGCTTCCTCTGCGGAGTCACGACGAACGCGGCGGCCGAGTCAACGTCGGCGACGAACAGCGACAGAGCTAGAGCGAGCGAAGTGCATAAGACCACTACAGAATCGATAGCCAACGACAACGGAGTCTTAGTCTTCTTCGTCGTAAATAGACACGGAGTCGGAGACCATCGTTGGATTCTGATCGGCGACGAAGCTTTGTGAAAGGAAACAATGGCGAGCTTTGAGTTTGGAGAGCGGCGGCGAGAGATTAACAATGGAGGATTGGAGATGTGGAGAGTTGTGGAGATTAGTAAAGAAGCAGCAGCAGCCATTGCTGCTCATTAAGTAAAGATCGAGTCTTTTATATCCAAGTATTTATATTGCAAATAGATTGTCCTAGAATAAATGAGAGCATCTCCTCCACATATATATATATATATAATTAAATTATTTGTTTTCTCAACCTATTATTGCTGGCAATTTCATGAATATTATAATGAATTTAACGATTGGTAAATAATGTAAAGGTAAAACGAAAGACAATTACAACGGGTGAAAACTCCACAATTCCTCGGGAATTAATGAGCTCATTCCAGGAGTACTACTATAAAGATCAGCATATTCACAAAAAACGTATGAATGGAACCTTCCCGTTTAGAATCCATAACAAAAAAGAAGTAAAACCTCCTCATAGAGGACTCAATTGCAAACTCATAGATTTAGGACGCTAAGAACATCGATTCTATGAGTATTGGATCTCATTTGAATGAGCTACTCCTGCAAAGTTAGAGGATTTTCCGCAGGGGTCTCAATTCCATTGGGACGCCGTCGAAGTATCCGGCACTGATATTGGACACTAGCATTGAGCGTTTCCCGGCTTTCCAAACAATGCCTTCTGCCAGGTGCTCCTTTGTTGGTGTCAACATTGTGAAATTTGGATCCGCTCTTTGGTAGCTGAAAAGTGATTGGATGGAAATTTAGAAGTATGAGCCAAGAGCGCATGTACGTAAGAACGCATGTATGCAAGTTACATCATTAAGCAGAACGAAGAACAAGCAAAAATATTTGAACCTGGCCAGACACAAGAGAGAGAGAGAGAGAGAGAGAGAGAGAGAGAGAGAGAGAGAGAGAGAGAGAGATAATAGGTCAGATAAGATACCTGAGATGCTGAATGTGAAAGCAGGTTTCCACCATGGTTTAAATGCCACGGCTACTGATGAGCTGAGAGGGCCTGCCTTCCCCTGCATACGAGTAAAAGTAAGTAAGGTTTTCACGAGATCTTGATAACCACAAGCACAATAGTGCTCCAAATATGGTACCTTCAGCAAGAAGTTCTTATTGGCTTGCCAAGATGCAGCTATTTGAAAGGTCGAATCGGGTATATCTTTAGGATCTGGTACTTTCTTTGATTTTTCAGCATCATCTGTTTTGGCATCGTCAAACCTTTCAACCCTACAAAACAGCACTATAAAATAATCAAACAAACAACCACTATTTCTATTACTCCTAACTCCCAAGTATGTATGTACATGTATATGAGAGAGGGATCAAATACTTCACCTTGATGGTAATTCAAAGCCAAAATCGATATAATTCGTAATTCCAACCACTTGATTTTCTTCGAGGGGGTTTTTCACCTTTAGAATTAACGAAGCTCAAAAAGAATGAGTGTACTGCCCTGGTTGACACAATGAAAAATGTAAAACCATTATTCAGAGACTCATGCCCGTCTTTGGACCACCACATGTTGATAGAACGAGGCAATGAACTGTATCATAAAGAAGTAGTGTTTGATCCCCAACAAATAGTTTATTAACACAGTACCACTCATGGCAGCTAGCGAAGGGAAGATAACCAAAGACAAAAACAAGATGGGATTGGAATCAGTTTGCACTCAAATAACTGGATCAAACTAAACAAAAACAAACCTGATTACTTCTTTGAGCTCAAGATCAAAATTGAATGATGGACTTAAAGGACTGCCTGATCCCCCTCCATATCCAATTGCAGCACTCCAATTCTTCGAGTCTCGAAATTTCTGGCTTTCTGTGCTCCCAACTTAAAAATAAACAAACAGCAAAGAAGATGAGGATTGCATTCAAATTGTATTGAGATCCTTATCCATCCTTTTCTAGCAATGGCTTTGAAGGAACCACACCATGGCACGGTCACATGAGCAATTGTTTATATAATAACTTGTTATAGATATACTTTTTATTACACGTCGTCTCATTAAAAGAAAAACTACCACAAAAAATCTCATTTCGCAAATCCACAATCTATTTTTCATGTGCAGTCCGTCTCAACCTCTAGCATGACATTCAATTAAACTATTTCCCCACTAGTCTACTAATACATTTTGGAATATGCCTAATGACAATATGACGTTTCAGTATAGATGATGAGATAAGAAACTTGGTATCAGACAGAACTAGAGCGATCAAAACATAAAACATGTTCCTTACAGAGGGAAAATTGCATATGAAATCATGTGTGGAAAAGAAAAGGCGAGGTGAGGCTTATTTAATCATTTTTTGTGGGTAATACTGTAAGACTGAAGCCACAATCCTCTGGTCAAGCCAAAATCTCTTAAACAACATAGTATGCAACAAAGGTGACACACATTTATTTCCTAATAATAAATTTAAGGTGACTTACATTCTGGCTCGTACTGGATGCCTGCAGTTAGACTTCCCATCTTGCTCACCAACCATGCCTTCTTTGGCAATTCATCTTTCACTGCAAAATGGAAGCAAGTCTTACAAAGTACTCAAGGTATGATGGCCATTCACAGCATCTTAATGACATGCCAACAGATAAGAATAGAGCTATTCTCCAAGACGTAGCTAAAAGAATCAGACGGAAAAATAGGAAAAAGCAAAATGAGTGGATTCAATATCATTCATGGCCCAACCCCAAGAAGTAACTAGTCCGGTAATGGAGGTCTGAGTTTTTGTGTGTGAGGATATCCTTCTCAATGAGCAACAATCTAGGTAACTCTAATTTATATAGGGAGAAAACTCATAGGGCAAAAAATACGGTTTCATACCAGAGAAAGGCTCGACTGTGGCACCAATTGATAAGTTTGCTGAGCCATATCTCAATCCCATAATGTCAAAGTCCTCGGATGATATCCTACAGGATAATGAGATTCATTATTATATATTTCACGAGTGAGAACAACAATAACCCCAAGACTGAATAGAATAGCTGTAAATTGAATCTCCAGTATGAATAAACCTTTGTTTTAGCAAAATTGGGAAAACTCCAAAAGTTCCGAATCCATATCTAGGGTAGTAAGCACATGCCCTCATCTGCAAAACCCTGAAGTGATAACCGATATGGAACTATGTAAATAAACAGTAATTGCTGTCGGTAATCGGTATGTAAACTATGTAGCAAACTGATACTCTCGATTTCAAAGGGATGGTCTCTTACAGATCAGAGTTCAATACAAAGAGGTCCACAAATCTGTGAGGATCGTGAATATCACTGCAACAAAATAAACATCAACAAAATTTCAGGTACAGCATATACTCCAGAAAACTGCAACTCAAAGTACAATTTGGAATCTGAACTACAATTACAATAGTACCTTTGCCAACGGAAAAATGCATTTCCAACAATGGTCTCCTCAGGTTTGTGATCAAGTGGACCGAAAAGCTAATCATGTTAATGGGAAGAAATTAGTGAGAGTGATAAAATGATGCAACAAACTGGCATGAATGTATAGAAAAATAGACTTCAGATGACAAGAGCATACAGTTGCAACTAAATCGACATGAGGGTCATCAATCGGCTTTAGCATGATCATTGTGCTGAAATGCCTTGCTTGATCAAAATAATCCTCAAACAAGCTTTTCAAAGCAAGCTTCCCAAACAACAAGTCATATGATGACTCCAACATCCTGCGCCAATTAAAATTAAAATTACTCAGAACAGAACTGCACCAAACTCAAACTCATACGACATTTACTGCATAGCTAAACGGTAATTCCGAGGAGTGGAAAACTCTGCCTAGTTTTGTTCCCATTCAGCACCAAATAGAGATTCTTTTAACCTTTATTTCTTCTCATCAACGTTAATAACTGACTAAAAAATCTACCAAGATACAAAATTTACTGCCGAGAAGACAGTAAAAAAATATTCCGATGCGTGAAAAACCAAAAATTTCAGAATTCCGCATAATGCTGATGAAATTGAACAGTACAGTACAGTACTGACTAAGTCCGACGAAGCTGAATGCGGTTACGCATAACGGACGGCGATGACGTCATGGTGAGATACGATCAGAGAGAGAGAGAGAGAGAGAGAGAGAGAGAGAGAACCTGGTGCGAGCAGCGAGAGGAGGATAGTCGAAGAGAGGCGGGACGAGCACCATAGGCGGCGGCGGCTCCTTGTCGAAGAGGTTCCCCATTCTGCTGCTGCTGATGATGTCAGGCTTCTGTAATCGCTCTGGAAAATTTTCTAGGGTTTTCTGAGAAGAAGAAGAAGAGAGAGAGAGAGAGAAGGAGAGAGTGAGAAGAGTGAGGAAGAAGAAGCGAAAACAGCGCCCCGGGAAAGTTGTTATTTCAGGCCAAGACGGACTCTTTCAACCGAGAGAGAGTGTTGCCTACGTGGCGGGTCAAGGGGGATGTGGCGAGTCCGATTATTAGTTTGGGCTCAATACTGTTTTGTTTGGGTCCAATTTCAATTTGGATATGTATGGCCCATTGATTGTACGCCCAATTTGACATTATTTTTATTTTTAAAAATGATTTTTGGGAAATATCATATATAAAAAAATCAGATCTCGAAAACAATGTCAAACTGAGGACAAAAACCTCTGAAAAATCTTACCTCCTGAACGTTTGTCTAAGAATATTCGGTTAATAAGTGTTAATAAGTGTAATGTTTATCTGAGTATAGGGATCGGCAATAGACCGGATTTTTTTGTCACATCTTCAAAATTTCGGTTGAGTTGGGTTGAATTTTTTTGAAAATTTGAAGCTCATCTCCATGGATTTTTTGGGTCTCGTTTTTAAGGCCGGACCAGGCTAAGTTTATAAGACAAAGTCGGGGCGGGCTTGTTTTGTATTAAATAAAAAAAAATTAAGAGTGTTTAATTATCAACTATATCAACAATTATATACATTAAATAATATATATGTCTCAAAAAATTGATATTTAGTATATAAATGAATGATATTAAGAAAAATTATAGAGTTTAAAGGTTAATATTGATAAAATAATCTATAATATATACAATTGATGAGTTTGACTCTACGGGTCAGACCTCGATGGGCCTTGACGGACTGGGCCTTTTTGGGTCTATGGACTTTGGGACCTCGGCCCGAGCTCAGCCCTATGTCCATAGAGCCAGACTTTTTCAAGCCTAAATTTGGGCCGGACTGAGTTTAAGCTTTTCAGGCCTTGGGCCGCCAATAAATTTTTTGGGCCTATGGACCAGATGGTGATCCCTATCTAAGCATGTTGCGTTCAATTCAGTTTATATCGTTTTATATTGGATATATGAGTTTATTGATAGATTAACATGCAATAGTGTATACAATTTGTTATGTTTTACACTAGTCTCTCTTAGGATGTCAAATCATTTTCTATATAAAAATCACTATCGAACACTTTCTTGTTGGATTCCCAAACGACCATTACTTCTTTGAGAGTTTGAGTCCTATCTCCCTTGTGCTTCCCAACATTCTTTCTCTGGAGATGTCTTGCCCGTAAAGTCATCATATTAAGGAACAACGAGAACCAGAAATTTCCTCACTGCTTGTAGTAGTTCAATTCGCCTTTGTTTTCTCGCTTCTCCCCAGAAAAAAAATACTACTACTTTCTAGTAGCATTAAGGATCTGCTTGGCTAGTTGGACTATATTTGCATCAAGTTTCAGCAAACCCTACCAGAATTACCTTTTTGGACTCTGTGGCCAATCCACGATCACTTTTCCAAGATTATGCTCTGGTGGCTCAAATTCCTCGTGAATATACCACGAAATATGTGTACTACTCTCACTTTCTTCTAGCATTTTGACCAGGTTGGAACCGCTTGGCGCCTGCCTCCTCAATTTTTGAATGGACACGACGTTTTCATTATGTAAGTCATCGTACAATATTTAAAGTCATATAAAACGCGTCTCTAAATTAAAGAGTTATATGATATAGAAGATACTCATTTAACCCACACTCATCACATCTCCAAACTTCAATTTAAAAAAGCACCCCCATTAATAAAAAAAATATGTAACTAGCCATCGAAGTAAAACAATGCTAACATCAACCATCAAATCCAACTCATTGTAGATAGTTGCGAGTGTTTCCAATGTCCAATATAAGTCTTACTCCATTGTTAAGAAGAAGTAGAGATCAAGTATAAGAACTATTACTACTATTAGAAATGGACACACACTCCAGGGTGTGTAGTAGTATAAACCGTACAGCAGTTTTTGTCGCTTCTTGATATTCTTTCCTTGTAATTTTTTTTATGTGTATATTTTATTTTTATCTACTTAAATTATTAATTTTCTCTGAGTTAAATATATATGAGAAGATTACATTTTTTTTAAGTTTTAGAATATTTGACCATCTCACGTGTCAAAGCCCATCTCTCTTAATATATTGCGTTGAGATTAAAACAAAAATGTACAAGTAAGTTGCTAATCTCATCAATTAAATACATAAGAGGATTACCGTTGTAGTCTTGTAGATAGAGACAGAGCCGTTGAGTAAATAAAGGAAAAGAAATACAGAGTCATGGTCTGCCAAGGGAAGTATGGCGCGAAGTTCCACGGCGGTTGTTTAGCAGCAGCCAAAAAGACTTGGTGGGGGCTTCCCGTGATTGAATGTACAGATTCATTTCTCTTCCTCTTCATTTTATTCTAAATCCTCAAATCTTCAAAGTTCAAATTTCTTATTCCTATATATATAACTCTCTCCAATTCTCAAATCTATTTGTTGCTCCGTACTTTCACATGCATTTTGCTTCTTCTTCTTTCTTTATTGAGTAGTCCTTGAAAACCAGCGATGCCCAAATTCTGATACAGCATAGTCTCTGTAAGTACTCTATTTTTTGGTTCAGGGTTTCAATGGGTTCTTGGTTTTGGTTCTGGGTTTATGGAACATGGGTTTTGTTGTTCAGTATTTGCTGATATATGCTCAGTCTGTGATTCTATGACGTCTTGTTGGATATAGGGAGATGATTTACTTGTAATTGAAGCTTCAGCTCAATAAAGATCAAAACTTTTTAGCTTAGTGGAGATGGTGCATGTTCTTTTTCTACTAGGATTTAGAATATGTATGTTCTTTAGCTTATGAGAGTGATTTTTGAATTGTTCTGTATGATGTGTATCTATCATATGTGAATTGAATTGGATCGCATGTTTAATGGAGTCAAAGAAAGACAGCAAATTTATGAATGAGAAGGAGTGTGAGTGAGTATATACAAAGTTGGATCTAATAAAGTGTGAAACTTGGTGACATTTGTGTCTTTCTTCTTACATGTGTGATTGAATCAGCTTATAGTTTCATCTCAGTATGTTCGGTTTACTCTTTTCCTTGTATCGAGTTGCATGCTGGCAATAGTGTTCATATTTGGAGCTGAAATGATTGATATGATTCTCTACCAATATCTTTGGATTTACAGAAAGATCAAAATGACAACTTGTATACCCGTGGGAAGTGGCAAACTGCATTATAGAGTGAGGGGCTTCAAGGGACAAGGTTGTAGAAAGGCTTCGTGGGCTACCAACGTGACATTCAGTGGACACATGCAGGAGCTTTCATGGTATCAATTTACAGCCTTAGTCATGCAGCATTTCATACTTATTACACTCTTGACAGTATTAGCTGGCTTGCTCGATTCATGATATATGTTTTATTGTAACAATTACAGGTTGCGTAGTGTGTCAAAGTTGTTGCAGATTGACAGATTTAACTTTTCACAGTCTGCAATTAACGAGAGCTCAAAGCCCTTCAGAACAGTCACTTCAGCAAGCTTGAGAGATGATGGCTCCACTAAGTTCTTCGATTTTACTGTTATTGGTAGTGGAGTTGCTGGTCTCCGCTATGCCCTTGAAGTGGCAAAACATGGAACTGTTGCTGTCATTACCAAGGCTGAGCCTCATGAAAGTAATACAAATTATGCTCAAGGTGGTGTTAGTGCTGTGCTTTGCCCTTCAGATTCAGTGGAGAATCATGTCCAGGACACCATTGTAGCAGGGGCTTATCTCTGTGACGAGGAGACTGTCAGGGTATGTTATGGAACCAGTAACGTTAACATGCATTATCAACTGTGATCTGTGCTCAATATTGAGGATATATGATACCGTGTTAGCTTGTTTCTCTTGAATAGATACTTTTGAGGTCTCCTTATTTTGATGTAAAGCTAAAGGAGTAAATTAAATGGGTATTAGGATACTGTCCTTGAGTCCTAGTGATGAATAATGTGTTTGCATTTGTGACTGTTGGTGCCTTAACATCTGACCTCTTCTTGACTGTGTATATAATACTTTGGCCTTTTTTTTTCAGGCATTATAGATGAGAATATTCCTCTCACGTAGATGACTTTTTGACATTATGTGTTATGAATTATGTGTATGTAATTAATTGTTCGTGCTTTTACTCAGCCTTTGTCTTTCATTTCAGGTTGTGTGTACAGAGGGACCTGAAAGAATTAGAGAATTAATTGCAATGGGTGCATCATTTGATCATGGGGAGGATGGAAACTTACACCTGGCGAGAGAGGGGGGTCACTCTCATCACAGAATTGTTCATGCTGCTGATATGACTGGACGGGAGATCGAGCGGGCACTGTTGGAGGCAGTTCTTAAGGATCCCAATATCTTCATGTTTCAACACCATTTTGCTATAGATTTGCTAACTTCTCAGGTTTACTCTCTTCTCATGGTTTGTTTGAGTGTAAAGTATGTTTCACTTTCTCCTATACAATTGGCTTTGTGGGATGACTTTCAGAAAGGCAACAGTGTCATAACACAATACTTTAACACACACCTAGGGAACTAATGAAAGCTTTATATTTTAAATTGGTGTCAATGATTATTGGATGTAGTTAAAACTGACTGAAGGAATTTTGTGATTTCTTTTGAGGTCTCTGCAGGACGGTTCCGAGACAGTCTGCATTGGTGTTGACACATTGAATGCTAAGACACTTGAGGTGACTGCTATATACTTTTGCATGTTCAAAATGATGAATGGCAGATCTTTTAGCTAAAGACATCTCACCATCTTCATCACACTCAGTTGAGATCTAATTCCAATTTTTGATATATATTAAATTTCAGGTGATACGATTTATTTCAAGGGTGACTTTACTTGCGTCAGGTGGGGCTGGACAAATATATCCAACCACTACAAATCCTCCGGTACTTACTGTTTTTGATTATTCGTGTAACTTTTGTTCCCCTCATTATATCTTAGAAAAAAGATGCATCTCCTTCAATTAAAGTAGTTCTGAAGATGCGCCTTATATAACAACTGTAATGTTGTATCTGACTGTGGTCACAGGTAGCTACTGGTGATGGAATTGCTATGGCTCATCGAGCTCAAGCTGTTGTTTCCAACATGGAGTAAGTTTCACTGTTTTGAAGTACTTGTGCTAGATGCCTAGATCATGTAGTGTTGTTGAGTAGTGAAATACTTATTGCTATGATATATGGGTTATTGTCTTATTGATCATGTCAAACATAGAAACTTCAGTTGAGAAGTTTCACTTATGGAATGGTGTAATGTAATATACTTAGCTTTTGCCTGAAACTGATTAATTTAATATACAAAAATCTTCCACCAGCAAACCAACGTCATGATATAAGATAGATGGCTGCTAAGGTTTATCATAGAGGCTTTTAAACTGTTAGCTATCCCACCTTTAATAATTTCACTCGTGTGGTTTTTCACCTACAGATTTGTTCAGTTCCACCCTACGGCTCTAGCTGATGAAGGCCTTCCTGTCAAACCTGCCAAGCCTAGAGAGAATGCTTTTCTCATCACCGAAGCTGTCAGGGGTGACGGTGGCATCCTGTACAATTTAGATATGGAAAGGTTCATGCCACTTTATGATGAAAGAGCAGAACTTGCTCCCAGGGACGTGGTGGCTAGAAGCATTGATGACCAACTCAAAAGGCGGAATGAAAAGTATGTGCTGCTTGATATAAGTCACAAGCCTAGGGAAAAAATTCTTTCCCACTTCCCTAACATTGCAGCTGAGTGCTTTAAATGTGGCTTGGATATAACGCGCCAGCCAATTCCTGTGGTTCCTGCAGCTCATTATATGTGTGGGGGTGTCCGTGCTGGACTCCAGGGAGAGACAAATGTTCAGGGATTGTATGTGGCAGGTGAAGTTGCTTGCACGGGTTTGCATGGAGCTAACCGTCTTGCTAGTAATTCATTGCTTGAAGCTCTGGTATTTGCACGAAGAGCAGTCCAGCCCTCAATTGATCACATGAAGAGCTCTAACCTTGATTTAAGCGTGTCAAAATTATGGGCCAGACCAGTCGTGCCCAAGTCACTTGGGAGCAGTGTCATGAACAAGATCTTGACCATGACCAGGGAAGTAAGAAAAGATTTGCAATCAATCATGTGGAACTATGTTGGAATTGTTCGGTCTACAACAAGGCTTGAAACAGCAGAGCTGAAGATTCATGATCTTGAGGCAAAGTGGGAGGACTACTTATTTCGTCTGGGATGGGAACCCACAATGGTGGGTCTTGAGGCTTGTGAAATGAGAAACTTCTTTTGTTGTGCAAAGATGGTGGTCAGCAGTGCTCTTGCGAGGCATGAGAGTCGTGGGCTTCACTACACAATTGATTTTCCTCATGTCAAAGAAAGTGAGAGGCTGCCAACAATTATATTCCCTTGTTCCTCTGTAAAGAGTACATGGAGTTCGCGACAGCTACAAAATCAGCCAATCTGTTAAGGAAAGAGCAATTTTTCGGGATCTATCTCATACAGTCATGCTTATAGGTATAGAAATTATAGGTTCCTCAGCATCATTAATATAGTTCAATTTTCGCTTCAAGAGCTGTTTTGGTTCAAGTTGAAGCATCATTCGATTTGAGCTGCTTCTGGTGAAAACTTGCAGGTTGCAGTTTGGATTTCTTTTCTCTTATATGATTAATGATTCTTTTGCTTTGAATAAAAGAAAGAAAATTTACTGCAAAAATTGGGACTAGTTATGCTCAACTTCAATTTGATGGGATGTGAAGCTCACTTTGAGCTAGCTGTGCTTTGATATCCGTCAGATATAGCATTCTGTACAATTTAAATATGGAGATGCATATAATCTGAAGTGGTTTACTACAATATTTACTAGGAACATAAAACATATCACATGATGAAAATATATCATGATCATCTTCTCTTTCCTTTAGTATGAAAACTTTACATAAATTGGCATCTGAGCTATCACATCATTCATCAGAATAGGGACCATAAACCCACTGGTTGCTATTTACTGTTAACGAAGTCCAGTGTTGGTCCATTACGGTTTATGTCATACTACCAATTGCATGTCATATTTACACATTGCAGCATTTTTGTTGCTTGGATGGATCGGTTAATAAGTCTTTGCTCTTCATGAAAGATCAGTTACTGGTGTAGTTACAAAGAAGCAAGTAACGCTTCCCCAGAAAGACCTTTAATTTGGTTGATAAGTAGGTCCAGCAAAGAAACAGACATGGTCAATGTCAATGTCTCTTTGCATTTTTGAAGACGAAAGTTTTTGTTTGATTAGGATATGAGTCGGTGTGGTAGTGCATCACTAGTATGTAATATCCAAATGCTGCCAAATGCTGCCATCTCTAAGCAATTATATAGTACTTCATAGTTGCTAAGATTAAGCTTGCCATGGATGTTCTGAAGCTACTATGTGCACTACTTGTGCTTGTAATGTTGAGAGTTACTGGTGGTTCAGCGAGTAGCTGTGGATTTCAGGCCATATACAACTTCGGTGACTCAAACTCCGACACCGGGGCTATCTCGGCTGCCATCTCTGAGACTCCTCCTCCCAACGGTGAAAGTTTCTTTGGACGTTCTTCTGGACGCTTTTGTGATGGTCGCCTTGTTATTGATTTCATAGGTAAAAAGCTTCACATGAGCTACATATGAAACTTGTGTATGTCATGAGCTTGTGCTTACTTTGAAACTTTGGTGTTGCAGCTGAGAAAATGAAGTTACCTTATCTCAGTCCATATTTGGACTCACTAGGCAGTAATTTCAGGCACGGTGCAAATTTCGCAACCGCCGGCTCATCCATAAGGCCTGGCGGTTACAGCCCGTTTCATCTCGGTGTTCAACTCTCACAGTTCCAACGATTCAAGTCTAGGTCCATTGCACTCTACAAGCAACAAAGTTCAAACTGTCAGTCTCTCACTCTTGTATACATACTAGTACTAGCATGTGCTACAGTTCCCATATAGTCTGTCATTTTGATCAAGCATAGTCTAGCTTTGAATACTTCAGCTACTATGATGCATAACTTGAATATTGGTTAACGGTTACATCAGCTCAGAGACTTCCTAGGCCAGAGGATTTTCCGAAAGCTCTGTACACAATTGATATCGGTCAGAATGATCTCGGCTATGGATTTCAACATGGGACGATAGAGCAAGTTAGAGCCTCCATTCCTGATATTCTCACTCAATTGGACCAAGTTATCAATGTAAGTATACATCTGCATATAGTAATGTGGACATGAACTCATTGTAGGCATTGTGGGATGTACTAGTACACATGTATGTGCTTTGTTTCAGACACTATACAAAGAAGGAGCAAGGTTCTTTTGGGTGCATAACACAGGCCCTCATGGTTGCTTGCCGATCAATCTTTTCTATGATAAATCAAAGCCTGGTAACCTGGACCACGTCGGCTGCGTGAAGCCGATTAACGAGGTGACTCAGGAGTTCAATCGGCAGCTTAAGGACAGAGTTGTGCACTTAAGGAAGCAGCTTCCTCATGCAGTGTTCACTTACGTTGATATGTATTCAGCAAAGTATGCAGTAATCAGCAATGCGAAAAATGAAGGTAACTACCATTGTCATGGACACATCATATGACTGTTTTTTCGCCTGATTCTTATGTATGGTGATGGCAGGTTTCGTGGATCCATTCGGGTTTTGCTGTGGCAGTTACGAACCTACTCGAATCGATTGTGGAAAGAAAGCTATAGTGAATGGAACGGTGTATGGTAATTCTTGCCAGAATCCATCAAAACATATCAGTTGGGATGGCATACACTATTCTCAGGCAGCAAACTTACTACTAGCCAATCAGATTATGTACGGCGCTCTATCTGATCCTCCGGTTTCAATCACTGAGGCTTGTCATGGATGAAGCACTGAAGCATTATCAATAAAGAACCGATGTTTGCCTGATTAGCCTAATAACATTTCGTAGACAAGAAACTTGGTGATGCTTAGCTTCATCCATCTACGAAAACCGTTGTTTCCACAACTCTTATTCCTTGACATGTTGGTCATAAATAAATTCTGTTTGAAGAGACTCAGACATGATGTGTGAGCTGGTATAGTTCAATATCAGATGTTATTTAAACAAAAGAAGTCTATAAAAGCATTTTGATGCACCAACTAGAGAAAATGATGCTCAACCAATTCTTTATTGAGTATTGACAGTGAGGCATACAAAGAAGAATCTGACAAAGGAATTTCATCAAACGTCTGAAAACAATGGAAGAAATAAGCAATCTTTTCTATGATCTTATTGTTATATGCTGATCTTTTAGACTAAAAAATCCCAGTGACAACCTAACAAACACAAACCAACTCATTTTCTACTTGGCATGCTTTACTTACACCTATACTATATACATACAATACATTGCATCACAATACCTCAAGGCCATCACTTCTTGTAATTTCGGGTTTGGGAGTGTCGAGAAGTGTCTCTAGCGATCTGGTTTTCCTGCTCCTCACCCTGCCTGCTTCTTTCAGCAACTCAGCCAACCTCCGCTTCTCATCAGCCACATCAGGATTGGCTGTTCCGAGCTTCTCTTCTCTCATGCCAACAACATATTCCAAAATTTCAATTGCGTCATCCAACCTGTGCAAGTACCAAAACATAAGATACACTTAAAGACTAAATCTTAACTAAAGCATGTCAAAGCTTATCAAGTACTTCATCCCACATTGGTGGGCGTAAAACCAAATGGGATAAGATACTGAAACAAACACATCAATGAAAAAGTGAATGCCGAAAAGGAGAGTGGAGCATTATACCTGCCCATTGCATCATATGTGCCAGCCAAGTTACTATACACCCCTAATGTATCAGGGTGATATGGCCCATACTCATTTTCTAAGATGTTCCTGGCTTCTTCAAAGAGGTCTGCAGCCTCATTTATTGAATGGCGCTGAACGCATGCTAGACCCATTTGGTTCAGCGCTATCCCAAACACAGCTGACTTCTTTTCTCCAGTGGCGCGGAACTTGTTGGTGGAACTCTTGAAGGTGTTGTAGGAGTCTGAGTAGTTTCCCATCATATAGTACATGACCCCCATCTGAGCCTCAATGCCTGCAGTTGTGCTTTGATGACCAGGTGCATCGCCAAAGATCTTCAAAGCCTTCTTGAGTAGCTTGAGGGCCTGCTCCAAATCATTCATAGATTGATAGATAGCAGCAACATCAATAAGACCACTGGCAATCTCTTCTGCTGGAATTCCAGGATTTGGCTTCCCATAGATCCGATGTGCATTTTCGCAGTATGATTTGGATTCCTTAAACTTCCCTATCTTGTTGTAAAGATCAGCTAACCGAACATAAACAGAAGCTACAGCTGGATGCATCTCTCCTTTAGTGGTCTTAAACACAGTGAGTGCCTTCTGGAAAGCAAAGACTGCCTCATCATACCGAGCCAAGGACAAATAAGCATCTCCAATGCTGCAATCAATCGAAGCTGCATCTGTTTCATGGTTATTGGCAGACATGGACATGCCTGCTAGAACATAATGCTCAAGGGCAGCTTCATAATCTCCTTTCGAGTCACATATAAGTCCCATGAGTCTTCTATCTGCCGCCTCCTCAAGTGAAGCCGGAGAACCACTTGCCCTGTGAATTCCAAGGGCCATTAGACACATCTTCTCAGCCTCATCAAACTGCAATGCTTGAACATGAGCCTCAGCTACATATCGACATGTCTCACCAAAGCGAGGATCTGTTTCTCCCAAGACTTGCCTTTGTATTTCCATACCTGCTGTGTAGAACAGTATTGAATTCTCAATTTGACCTGTCATTGCATATATGTCACCCAATTGCATGCACCCTGCGAACTTGGCTAGTGCGTGGTCATGTCCATCCTTGATAGCAGGAAGATCGATGGCTCGCTCAAGAACAGGAATTGCCTCATTGTACTTGCCTAAGCTGCAATAAATCGAAGCCAAAACATGCAAACACATAACCAACTCTAAACTCGGTTTCTCATCTGTACATTTCTCGAAAGACTTCACTGCCCGAAGAGCCAAGCCAAGCGCCTTGTGGGAATTCTCACCGGCAGACATCATATCCCTTGCTTGCTTAAGCAAAAATGGTCCAGTGTTAAGGCTCTCCAATCCCTCAACAGCTTTATCCTCTACGCCATTCTGAAGCTTCGCCCCCCTTAAAGCTAAATTCCTCAGCTTGTTCCTTGAAACCGCTGCAGCACTTGCATTTCTCGGACTCTTCTTATCAATAGGAGGCCTCTGATTGGGAGAATCACTCTTAGGACTCGACTTTGGAGAATTTGTCTTCACCTGAAACACATCCCCATTCTCAGGAGTTGAAACACCACCCTTCTCCTCCACAACAACAACCTCTTTCCTAATCTCCACATCCTCGTGAACATACCCAACAAGATGGTTCAGTTCTGAATCAATCCTCGACTCAGCTCCAAACGATCCAAAACTAGCCCTCGACGGAGATTGGTCCGAGCTTTGCATCTCACACACATTGTTATACAACTGCTCGATTGAAGTATCAATCTCACAGTCCATCGGCATACCAATAGAGCCACTTCGAGGACTCTGAGGACTCAATGGACTCCTCGGAGAGCCTTGCTGGTTAAAACACCCTTCCTTTTGTAATCTAAAGTCCCGATTCTGCTCATCTACTACACTATTCTCATTCACTTCCTCCGTAACCAATCTAGGCATCCCCTAAATTCGGTTCCACTACAACAAAACCTATAAATTCATCAACACCCAAAAGGCCAAAAGTCAATAAAACAAGAACTATAATCAAATATTTCCAGATTACATATAGCAAAATCATATGAACAGGTGTAACCCCATAACACAAATCAAGAGCCTATAATTGTCTCCAGAAATAAAGAAAGACATGAACTTTACATCAATAACACACTACAGCCCATTGAAAATTACAATTAGAAAAAGAGAGATAATAATAGTGCTACTACTTTACAACCCAGAAGTCCATAACACACCCAAAAAATCTTTATCTCCAGAAATCAATAAAGACATGAACTTTATATCATTAACACATAAAACAACCAAAGCCCATTAAAATTCAAAAGTAAAAAGAGACAGCGTAGTGCTACAACATAAAAAAAAAACGACGAAGAACAATATATGAGTCAAACCTGAATATTAACAATTATGGGTGAACCAAAAGAGAGAAATGTCAAAGCTTTAAGCCGCTCTGGGTCTTTTTATGTAACAGAGGATATATATATATATATATATATATGTATGTCTCTATTGTTTATAACTACTTATATCTATAAGCATGTGTGTGCTTGAAGAAGACGAAGAGGGAGAGAGACCACAAGGGCAAAATGGGTAATCGGAGAAAAATAATAATTGGGGAATTAAGTGCAGAGAAAGAGGGTTGGAATGTCGAAGCTATGAGGAAGGCGATTGCTCTCCCACTCAGTTTTCTCAGCTCCCATTTTTAATTTTTTTCTTCTTCTTCATCTTTTTGAAAATTAATTAATTATTTTTATTTTTAAATTTGATTATTTTTTGGGTGTGACGTCAAGAGTTGGCGGGATTGACGGCTTTTCAACGCGGCAGACGGTGGGGAATGATCTGGTGTGCCAGCACTGTTTGATACCGACTTTAGTTCTCCTTTGTTCCACGTGGCGGTGGCGGTGGTGGAAAAATAGGGGGATTCCGCTTTCATCGGGGGGTTAAACTGTTAATCATTGGGACTGGATCCCCACGTGGATCATGCCCATAAAATTTGGGCCGCCAGAATACAAAATTGTCTATTAATGAAGGCCCAAATGAGTTTTTTTTTCTTTTGCAAGTACATCTCTACTATAATAAAACCAAGCGTGAGGTTGGTGTCATCAGCCATACCAAATTTTGAACTTCCAAAATTACCCTTAATAGTAAAAGAAAAAAAAAGGTAAAAAGAAAACCAGAAATATAAAAAAGAAAACCAAAATTACCCTTAACTGCTATAAATATGTTTCACTCTTCCAGACTCCCATTTATGCCGCTCCGCACTCATTGAGTGTGGGTCTTTGCTAGTATATTGTAACCGGGCGAGTTTGCATCAATTACTATTATTGTGGTGTAACTACAACTCAACTCAATTGTGAAATGTAAGAGACAATAGCGTTTTTTTAGCTAAATTATACGCTACTTAATTACGTTCCCTAAGGAATGACATTTTTTTTAGGGGTACAAAATTTATCTACTATATGGTTAAAGTCGGTAGTGATACAAAATTTCACCGAATTACCTAGCACACTAAAAAGAGAAATTCTATCATACTACTACATTTGGTTTAATTATGACACACATGCCCTAGGCTAATAAACTAGGGTAGCGCAAGTAACTGTCAAACTTAAGAGTGCACCACTCCTTAATTAGTTAAGAGCCCCCTCTATTGCTCTGCACTGCGATACATCACCTCAGCATCCATATCTTGGGAGACACTTTCTTCATACCACCCGCTTTAGGGCCAAGACTAGATCTGTCCCTCGTATTGTTTAGACGTCACGCACTACCATAGGACGCCTCCGGGCCCTCTTGGCCAGTCGCCATCATCTCCGGACCCAAAGCATGAAATGGGATTGTGAAATTTCCACTAGCCCCCACATCCGCAACAGACATAATAGTAACACCTCGAGCCGACGTCATAATTCTTCGGGAAACATTGAAATGTGATTATGAAACTTCAGAGGCAACCGCGGATGTTGGAAAATCCGAAGCAGCCACCTACAAAACAGCGTCCTTATTAGATAACCCACCAAAACTAGGGGACAGAATCATAGGCGGACTAGGGTTCATCCCATTAGACTAGATGGGCATCGCAACACCACCAAGTACATGTAGGGGTTCCAAGCACCGGTCCCCCCCCCCTCCCACTGAGAGCCCGAAGCAGCAACCGACTTGCCCAATACCTGTCGGGTAACATGCATCACTGTTGTTTCGGGTGGTAAAGGAGACGAAGTCGTAGGGGACTTCGAACAACCTGAATCACCAAGCTTGAATGCGTCACACACAACACAATAGCCCTTCAAACGTTCATATTTCATAGTCACATCATTAGAATAGGTACTACCAAAAATGAAAGTAGTACCCACCGCAAGTGGTCTTCGAAGATCGAGATCCACATAAAGCTTGACCTCCGAGCGATGAGATATAAGGAGAGGATCATGGGATCAGTAACCACCTAGCGCATTTCCCATGCGCTTGAACCACTTGGCTTGGAGAGCCATAGAAGAAAAACGACCCAAAGCGGACTTGACAAAAACCCAAGCCAAACACCGAGAAGCCAGAACCCAGAATGGATCGGATAAGCCATTAAAACTTTCCACCACGATAGTTGTGTCATGATGAAACCAAGGACTATAGTCCACTGATCTTTTTCGATCAGCCTCGGACCAGAACTTACAAATAAAACGATGGTCCACAACTTGTTCGAACCTGATATTACCCGATCCCAAAATATCACGCCCAAGGGTTATCATTTTTATTTTGAACCATTTTTCCTTCATGGGTTCAAAGGGATAAAGAGAGAAGAATCAAACAACAGCATAGAGCCACTCCTCCTCCTCCTCCTCCACGGAAACGGTGAGGTCCACCGCTCCTAGCTAGCGCCTCCACTAGGACTTGTAGCTCGGCATCAGGATGGACAATGAATTTGGGAAAAGGAGGGACATTCTCCACCGATGGAGAAAATGACATGCAAAGGTATTAGATGGATTGGTAAAGGAAGGAGGACAAGAATCCCAATCCCGTGTGAAATAGGGATCGAAATGGAGGAGATCGGAGAGAGATATGAAATTGTGCGGCTAAGTTTAGAGAAGTAGATAAATTTTAAGAAACTAGCATGCAAAGGTATGTGTGGGATCAGAACTTAATGGAGAAAAGGGATCTTCGGGTCGAGTTAGAATCAGGGTAGAGATGAGGGAGATCGGTGGCAAAAGATGGGGTGGCGGTGCTAGGGTCCGTTTCCCTCCCGCTAAACTCTCGACACTCTTTGCTTCCACCTCCTCCACCACTCTGCCTACTGCTCCAGTTAATCTACATGTTCCCACACCATCTCCCTATGCTTTTTCTACCATTCCAACTTCATATTTTCCTCATCAAGCCAACTCAATATTCTAGCACACACCTTCGGTGCATTAGCCATACTCTCATACACGTCCTGGTTTCAACACTACTTTTGCGCCCTTAGTTCCATCCACTTGGCTTGCTGATTCTGGTGCATCTCAGCATGTAACTCCAGACCTTGCTCAACTCTCTGAGGCTATACCTTATATTGGTACATCTAAACTCTTAGTTGGCAATGGACATGCACTAAACATTGTTCATGTTGGTTCTAAAACGATTCATACACCACATGCTGCATTTCATCTCAACAATGTATTTCATGTGCCTCATATAACACACAATCTACTCTCTGTGAATCGATTGATCAATGATAATAACTATGCCTTTGTACTTACCCCCTATGGTTCTATGATTAAGGATTTGGGACTTCGTTGGACCTTTCTCGGGGACTGGTTCATAATGGAACTTATCTTGTGTTTAGTACTTCTTTGTCCTCTCTAGCTTCTTCACAGGCTTTCTTTGCTGCTCTTTTACCTTCCTCATTGTGGCATTCTCGTTTAGGACATGCTCATACGGCTGTTGTTAACAAATTTCTATGTAGTCTCAAAGTATCTCCTCTGGCCTCCTCCCTATCTGGTGTTCATTGCGTTCCTTGTATGCAAAGCAAAGCGCATAGACTTCCATTTCCTTCCTCCACTTCCACAAGCACTGCTCCTCTTCAACTCATTCACGCTGATGTTTGGGGACCAGCTTCTATACAGTATGTTGGTGGCTTTTGTTACTTTCTTACACTAGTTGATGATTTTTCTAAGTATATTTGGATCATTCCCTTGTATCGCAAGTCTGATGTATGTAGTGCTTTTCATATTTTCAAGTTGTATGTGGAGAAACTTCTATCTGTATCTATCAAGTATTTTTGTAGTGATAATGGTAGGGAGTTCACTAACACTGCCTTCAACACTTCTTTCCCATTAAACCTCCCAAGGATGCATTCTATTTTCTTAGATTAGAGATTCATCGCACTACGGACCAACTCTTTCTTTCTCAGTCCAAGTATACTTATGATATGCTCAACAAGTATAATATGCTTGGTGCAAAACCAAGTGCTACTCCGAGTGGTTCTTCTCAGTTGGATCTCAGTAGTGATCTCCTCTCGAATCCTATCGAGTATTGTTCCCTTGTTGGTGCTCTCCAGTACCTCACTTGGACACGTCCATATATTTCTTTTGCCATTGGTCAATTATGCCAACACATGCATGCTCCACGTTCCTCTCATCTCGTATCTGTCAAACGTGTCCTTCATTATCTCAAGGGCACCATGCATCACAGTTTGGCATTCTCTCGTGGTGTTTTCACCCTCCGTGCTTTTTCGATGCTGATTGGGTTGGCTTCCCTATTGATCGACGCTCAATCACCGGCTACTGTATTTTTTTAGTCCCCAACCTCATCTCTTGGTCATCCAAGAAACAACACACCATCTCTCGTTCCTCTACGGAGTCTGAATATCGTGCTCTTGCCCAAACTGCAGCTGAATCCGTGTGATTTTGTAAGCTTCTACGTGACTATCATTTTTGCCTCATAACTACTTCTCAAATTTGGTGTGACAATGCTAGTGCTCTAGCCCTTGCTTCGAATCCAGTTCATCACTCTTGTTCGAAGCATATTGATCTTGATTATCATTATGTCAGCGAACTTGTGCTTCACAAGTTTCTCACTGTGGCCTATTTATCTACTAATCAGCAGCCCGCGGATATCTTCACCAAGGATCGATTTCAGTTTCTATGTCGCAAGCTTCCGGTACGTGTCACTCCCCTCAACTTGAGGGAGAATATTGAACATATGACGGTCAACATGCAACAAACCAGTATCAAGTAGATTCCAAAGAACGATCTCCAAAACCAAGTAGAACCTTACAGAACGTTACAGAAGGATATAGAAGGTTGTAGAACCGTATAATCATGTACTTGTATACATCTAATCATAGTCTATAACTATAGAAATGTAGCTTGGAGCGTAAGGTTTCTCTAGCTATAAATAGCCCTTGTACTCTTATACTTTTGAATTAATGAACATGAGCAGTGTATTCACACAACTTTAATTCAAATTTCTTTATAACAGTCATGGAAAATTTTACGTGCCAGTAGGAGAAGATTGTTATGAAATTGTGGAGGAAGAGCTTATTAAAATGTGTGTTCCAATGGAAGAGCATGATTACCTTATGGCCAAAGTACAAGATTGCTATGCTTCTGTCCCTAAGGCGGGGTGCGTCGTTGTTTTACTAGCGGAGGTGACTGTGTTCTTACAGGGCAGGTACCGTGATCTACGTGCCATTACTGATATTGTGGTGGCAAATTCTAATGTTGAGTTTGAAGTAAACGTTGGGAATAATGAGAACTGCGTCATGGAAACGTTTACATTTTCTGATGATGACTATCAGGGAGTTCTCCTTGAGAGATTTAGAGTACTAACTTCGTAACTGAATTAGGAAGTACGGGATGCGATACAGGAGTCATTTGACAATCAGGACGTCAGCTTTGTTCCTGCTTTAAAATCAGCAATAGAGAGTTTGCAGAGACTGAGAGTTGATAGTGTGGAAGCAGCAGCTACTATTGAACTGAACCCGTCGTGTTGTATATGCAAGGATGAATTTGACATCCGAGGTGATGGTGGTAATCTTTGGATTATTCCTTTACCTTGCTCTCACCATTTTCATGAAGATTGCATTGTCCCGTGGCTGGAGACCAGTCACTTGTGCCCCTTGTGTCGGCATGCCCTTAAAATTGAAGAAGAGTGCCAGCTTCCGAATTCATCATTGCCTAGTGCGGAAGGGGATGAATCGCCTTCAGATTCTTAGCGGAGACCATAAGATCACCATCTCTTTCTTTGTATCATGTTATGTTAATTATTTGTTGAAGAGAAAATTGCATCAACAATGTATGATCTTTTTTTTGCTCACCAAGTTAGTACTTGGACTCTCAAAGTGATCAATGTAGTACCTAAACCGCATTTTTGCTATATTCGTAGTACCTCCGTTAATTTTTCGTTAGCAAAACATTAGTTTGCTAATGTGGCTCGATAAAAATTTGAGAAAATTGCACTAACATTGTTTGAAAATTTCTGTGTCCATCAAGTTAGTACCTAAACTCTTAAAGTGATCAATGTAGTACCTAAACCGCATTTTTGTTATATTCGTAGTACCTTCATTAATTTTTCGTCAGTATAAGGTTAATTTGTTGACGTTGCTTACTCGAAGAATGGTGAACTTATAATTTTCATTGATAATTAACTTAGATGAAAATTTGAGTTTAAAACAACATCTTTTCCTTGTAAGTTTTGTTAACATCCTCGTCAATGGCGATGGTGATCTTGGTGTTGTAGTAATCGAGGAGGTAGAGAATGGTTGGCACGACGTTGAGGCCAATGAGGTCGGGGTAGAGCTCAATGAACTAACATTTTAGTGCAATATGATTAATATACCCTTTCAACTTCGAATTATTAACTGAAAGATATCCATTCATTCACTCTCTCTAGTCCGACACCAACAGGTCCATCACCATCGTCGGTCTCTCACTCTACCTTCATTCCTCTTACTTTGATGAATTCATCAAACCAGGGCATGCCAGCAGAGGAGTGAGATCATCGAACATCGGAAACACAATGAACAACTACCAACCCTTGACGCTTCTCAGCCTCAGTACCATCGATCCCACAACCTAGGACTTTCATGGACCCCACCACGTCCCAGATCGATGACCAAACGTAGCAACAACAAACATATTCCACATTTTCTTCACAATCTCAACAACAAGAGTAGCAATAACAATAGCAATCCGGCGCATCTCATCGAAAAACGGACGCTGGCCGAGTTCCAACTCTATCGACAACATCAGCAGAGTCCTTAATTCTTACCAACACAACTCAACCAACCAGCATAATTTGTATTTGCGCTTACTCAAGCCTAGAACCACCACCAATTTCGAGCACCACTTCAAAATCTTGCTTCTGTCTTCGATCAATTTTTTATGGACATGCCTATTTTGGAGGGAATAGAGAAAATCCAAGGCATACTAGATGCGTTGGACTCTTAAACCCTAAAGAAGTTAGTCCTATTCTTTGAGCGTCGTGCCACCTCAAGTACCCAAATCAACTTGAACGCTTTGCCGACTCCAAAGTCGAACTCCATGACGAGATTAAGAGGCTCAAAGCCATTGTCGGCGCTTCCAAGCTCTACCCTGACCTCGTCGGCCTCAACGTCGTGTCAACCATTCTCAACCTCCTCGGTCACTACAATACCGAGATTGACATCACCATTGATGAGGAGGTTAACAAAACTTAGAAGAGAAAGACGTTTTTAACTCAATTTTTCATCTAAGTTAATTATTAAATAAAATGACAAGTTTACTCTTTTTTTGAGTAAGCCACGCCAACAGACTAACGTTTTACTGACGAAAAATTAATGGAAGAACTACGTACGAATATAGCAATAATGCGGTTTAGGTACTACATTGATTACTTTGAGAGTCTATGTACTAACTTGGTGGGCACAAAAAATTTTAGACACTATTGGTGTAATTTAGTCAAATTTTTATTAAACCACGTCAGTAAACTAACATTTTGCTGATGAAAAATTAACGAAAGTATTACGAATATAGCAAAAATGCAGTTTAGGTACTACATTGATCACTTTGAGAATTCAGGTATTAACTTAGTGGACAAAAATAAAATCTAGATACTGTTGATGCAATTTTCTCATGAATAATGTACGTTTTGCTCCAGCTGTTGATTCTGATTTTGAATTTGACCAAGATGATTGTTGAGGGAAGTGTTCAATAAAATGAAAATGTATCCACTGCCCTTCGTACCAGTAGATATTTGATGATATATTTTGATCCAAACCCTGAATTGTTCATGTTACCTTTGTGCATAATAATGTTGTGTAAAACTCAACTGTACCGCTTTCCTTTGTATTGTCTTGCATGCATTTTGTGTGCACATGTGATGTGACAGAAAATAATTGAATAGAATCGAAGTATGTAGTGTCATACAGTATATTCTTTGGTCAGAGCTAGGATTCAGAAGAAGAAGAAAAGCATTCCAATCAATTTAACTTTACTTTGCCAAATTAAAGGTAGCTTCGATCATCTTCTTTTGAATAGCTTGGATCGTGTTTGACTATGTTCTAAAATCAAGTGGGATGCATATGCATTATATCCTCCATATATACACATACACATACACATCTATATGAATATTCATATATAAATGCCAAGAAGATCGACGAGGTCGATTCTCCATGCATGTTACAAATGCTAGTACAAAATTTCCTTTGAGTCTTGAAAAATTAAACATTGAGTATGTTTTTCTATTAGATCAATAATTGAACTACGTTTTTATTTCCTCATTCTCTTCAAATAAGCATAATGGATATATGTACTCTCAAGTCTCAAGCATGTTGATCGTCTGCAACACCATGGGGAAGGGATTGTTTCACAGCTAGGTTTGACATTCGAATCAGAGATATCGATGGAGATAGCTAGGTATATGGGAGAGAGAAGAAAGTGCATTATGGTATCGATCGATGGCGATCATGGAACTCCATGCAAGCCTCAAATTGCTGCATGGGATCGATTGCTGGACCATGCCAGCAGATGGAATCTCTCCTAAGTTAAACAATTAATGATGTACATCTTTTAGTTTGGTCTATGGGTATCTTCAAAGCACGAACGAAGAAGAATCTAGTGGGGGACTCCTCCTTCTTGGTCAAAAAGGAGTCTTTAATTTGCTGACATCGATCCCGATCCTTGTTCCAAACCAAGTCAATAACTTCTGCATGCACGTACGTACTAGTCCAGTTCTCTACTAGGAGAGGAAAAATTGAAAGCAAAAGTTAAGGGTAGCTAGAAGAAGATCGAGAACCGAAAGAGATCGAAGACGTTGCGGTGGCCATGCAATCTATAGATGCCTTGTTATTATACATATGATCCCGTAGTTTCAAACATTGTCCACAATCCCTATATGTCTCTACTAAACCATAAGTACTCTCTTAAGCCTGGACGATAAATCGAGACTCTCTAGTCCCTAAATTCTACATGTTTTTTTATGAACTTGAATTCTAAACCCTAGATTCTAAATAGAAACTCATAAGATTTGATAACCTAGAGTTGACCATGATCCTAGAGAAAACTAGAATGAAAATACGCTTCTTATTATCATAATTTACGCAATGAAACACACAATATCAGAGCTCTAAAAATGTAGCCAGCAGCTTAAGCAAGTTAATCACCACATTAAGTTTAACAGAATCCGAGAAGAAATAGATGGCAACGTACATCAGCAGATCGAAGTCAACCTACCCATCACCATCAGGCATCAGCAATTCTTCGTCAACAAGACTAAGAAATGAAAAGTTGAGTATGCATGTGCAAGATTATCCACCCTTGCACTACATCAGGCCGGCACTGAGTATAGGTCATACAGGCCTGCGTTTAGAGCCCCACTAAGAAAGGTACCAAAATTAGGCCTAAATATGCGGTATATATGTATTTGATCTCTTATATTTTTATTTAACCTAGAATTCCATATTTTCAGCATCTCAAAACCAACATTTTCAGCATCTCAAAACCAACATGCACTGCATGCACTTCAGCTTAACCGATCGAGCAGCTAGCTACCTCTGCATATATGGCCATGGCTCCTTGCCGAAAGTTAAAAAAGACCAACCCTGTCTTATCAGGCCACAGACTTCGGTACTGAATTTCGTTTTTTTATATGGTTTGATGATAAGGAAAGGCACAAACGTAACCATGTTTGACTAGAATATATATATAGAGAAAAAATATGAAAGGTTAATCTGATCTGATCTGATCTGATGATGCCCACTCCCTTAACTTTTCTTCTACACCCATAGAAATTTACATCAATGGTTTGATCACTTGATGGGTAAAAACATTACCACCACAAAATGTATGCCTTTGGATTGTTATTTAATTTGTCTCTCCTGCCGGAACACCCGTAAACATTTTTAGGTAGAATATTTTCTTCTAATGGCAAGTAAGCTGTTCCATTCAGACAGCTGAAGGTGATCGAACCAGAGAGAGATCTTGGCATATATGGTAGCAATCCTAGCAGAAGAAAGAAATATTCTATAGGTTGAATATGGCGGACCCCGGCCGAGTAAGCTTTCGGATCACTACGAATGTTCTTAATATACTAGGATGCATGGTAAAAACTCAAACGAATAAATGTGTATATACGTACTCCATTACATTACTAAGGAATCTATTAGATAAACGAAACTATTCGTTCTCGTTTCAAGCCTATATATACCTTGCATCTCTAGTCCTCACTCCTCACCAACACTTACAGCCAGCTTTCCATTTGAGAATCTTCATTGGACAACTAGTTTATTACTACTACTCGATCGAGCTCCAACCATCATGGACTATAGCAGGCTTGAGTCCTCTGAAACCCACAGGTTCATTCTCAATTACTACTAGCTAGCTAGTCGCTTTTCTTGAGTATTCTTCGATTATATATCGGATTTTAGTATCCTCTCACTATATATGTAGTAATGTTGATTTCCAGGAACAAGTGTGCTGCATGCTACAGGCAGTTCAACAAGATCGAGCACCTGGTTGAGCACATGAGAACCTCATACCACTCTTCTCATGAACCCTCATGTGGAATTTGCAAGAAGCACTGCAGATCTTTTGAATCTCTCAGGGAACATGTCATAGGTTTATATACCATATATTAATATTTCCTAAGATTACTATATAAACACTTCTAATTTAACCGTGAGGTCATTAGAGTATTAATTATTTTTATTTTTTATCAGGGCCATTGCCAAAGCAAGAGTGCAAGAACATATTCAGCAGCAGAGGATGCAGATACTGCTTATATGTCTTTGATAGCCCGTACACTCTCAGGCTTCACCAGGACAGATGCCAACTCTCCGGCGTCGCGGTATATATATTAGATCTCTTAGCTCATATCACATGCATTTTACGATTTTTACCTACTAATTAACAGATTAACTAATTAAGTTCATTATAAATCTACAGGGAATAATCGGTCGCTTCGGTAATATGGGCATTCGTGACAATCTGGATCATGGTAACTACACAAGAGGCAGTAGTGGCCAAACTGTTGCACTTGCTTGCAAAATGGTAGGTGGGGGAAGTGACGGCTCCTTGGATCTCTGCGCTAGGGTTTGTCTCACTGATGAATATGATAACATCATCTTCCAGAGTTACGTCAAGCCAACACTGCCAGTCACAAACTATAGGTATATATATTTACCATAAGGAAATGTTCATACGTAACTTAGCTATCTAGGTACATAAGCAACAAATGGTTTCAATCTTAACATTGTTGTACTTACTATTCAGGTATGAAACAACTGGGGTTCGTCCTGAATACTTGAGGGACGCAATGACACAGAGACAAGTGCAAAAGAAGATTCAAGACTTCCTCTGCAATGGTGAGCCGATGTGGAAGATTCGACCTCGAGCCGGAAAAGCTAGAATTCTTGTTGGTCATGGTTTGGATCATGATCTCGAGTCCTTGCAAATTGAATACCCAGCAATCATGATCAGGTAGTTAGTTATACTTGGATGAATTCTATATTTCTAGGCTACTCAATATGGAACTTATTTCCACAAATTAAATGTAGTCTAACTAGAGTTGACTGAATATGTAGGGATACTGCAAAATACCCTCCATTGATGAAAACAAGCAAGCTCAGCAACTCACTCAAGTACGTAACACAAGCATATCTCGGGTACGTGATAAACAAAATTAACTTATCCGTAGACGTAGACGTAAAAATTAACTTTTACTGAATATATATATATATATAGGGATTGATTTTACTTGGTACATATCTCATGCAGGTATGACATTCAAAGTGGGATTCAAGACCCTTATGAGGATTGTGTTGCAACAATGAAGCTCTACATGCGAATGAGGTCACAGGTTCACAAGATAGAGGCCTATCCTCTTGCTACTGATCCCCAAAACCGGAATAATTTTCCGTCGTGGCGGCAGAGTGAGTTTGAGAGGATGAGCCCTGAACAAATGTTGGACATTTCCAGGTCTGATTTCTACTGCTGGTGCTTGGACCGGAATACCTAGTCGTACGTAGTGCCTCAAAGGTTCATATTAAGGAGAGGCACCCACCCATGCACGTGATGACAATCATGACATGATCAACTTAATTAAGGCTACAATTTGTCACCCCAGCTTGTTACTTAATTAGCGAGCTACGTATTCAGAAGATTGATTACCGAAGATATATGAAATAAGTACCAAGATTCCAAGACTGATGGACCTCTCATAATCCTACAAAATTATTTTGTTAGGTCAAATGACGTTCCATGCATGTATGCAGTGATATATAATGCTCAAGAAGCTAGCTAGCTAGTTTATCTTTAAATGTAAAACAAATCTCTCTGTTATATATGTTGATGAATAAAAAATCCCAGATGTGTATCGAAAGTCATTTATAAAAGGAATTTTACGTATAGATATGGATGTCGGTCACTTCTGTGCCTTTTGTACAAATTAATAAAAAATAAATAAACAACAAAATCTATTGAGCAATGTCAACTGAAACAGAGCTAGATGCTCTGATGCTGCAGCAAACAACCTTAATTTGCAGCATGCATGTTCATAGTACGTTATAGCTTTTACATTATTACATATATATATACTGAATTTAAAGGCGACCTCGTATCATAGTAATTAACCAGTGACTAATATAGAAATTAGTATATATATGAACTTCTTGGAGGAACATGCACGGTGCTTACGGCTTAGTGTCTCCCCAAGATTGAAGACAACCAAATGTGACAACCAAATGCACGGTGCTTACGGCTTACGGCTTACGGTGCAAAAAATTATACTGAAAATTTAACGTAACCTCCCCATAAACTGAAAGTCTACCCAAAAAAAACCTGCATAAGAGTTTTTCACAAATCAATACCAACAAATTCCAACAATCCAAGTCTCATAATTTAAAGAGATTACATAATCTCATGCTGAATTGAAAAGGGAACTGAAACATAATACAAAAATTCACATATAATCCAACATAACCCGGTTAATCGACAGTACATAAAGACAACAGCGGAAACGAAATACATGGTAATCAAAGCATTCCAAGAGACTACGCGACTAGCTAGTGGGCTAAATATTATTTCCTTAATTTGTTATTGACCAAAATGTACGTGAAAGCTACATGATTTTGATGCATATTTATCCAGGTTTTGACTGTAACTTTAGGCCCAAATTAGCTTAATTAATTAGTTAATTTTTGACCGGTCTTTGACTATACATTAAGACGGTCCACATTTGCAAAGAACGTACTATATATAGCATACATACATCTCTGAATATACCATCATTACAAAGTTTATTTTCATGTTCAAATTACAAGCTTATTCATACGTACACTAGTTACATGCTATACAAGGAAATGGATTCTGTCTATAGTAGAATCCTAGAATATGCAGGATACAAACAGTTTCATTCTCATGGGATGGGATACACAACCACCTTTCCAGTAGCTCTTGAACTCTCAAGGTAAGCAAAAGCTTCAACTAGTTTAGAAAACGGATATGGACCTGTGGGATCGAGTACCGGTTTCACCTTCCCACTCTCCAAGTAAGGCTTCAGCTTCTCCAAAATAGATCCTTTTGAGGTGAGCACAAAATGGACTGCGGGAGGTGTTGCTGGATCTACTATTGTCACCACTTTCCCTCCTTCCTTCACCACTTTCACAGCCTTGTCAGTCTCACCTATTTTCGTTTAGCAAACACATTATATAAGCAAACTATATATCAGCATCAGAATTGATAGGATATTAAGAGCAGAGAACAAGTATTCTTGAGGAAGAAGAAAACGTCTGTGTATTATGTGATTGTTACAGAAATGAGGAAAGTGTGATCTCTATATACAGCAGCTACTAACAGCACATGACAGCTGTAAACAGCTCAACAGTACTAACTAACCAAGCTAACTAACTCTGTAATAATACTGAAACTATTAACTGAGCTGAGTTAATCTAGCTATGGTTAATAGCCTTCCTCAAATTGATGGTCCATAGCTAAGTTTGTTTGTTTCCTCTCCATCTCTTTCTTCATTGCTGCATTCAGTGCTAGTTTTTCTCCTCTTCAACTCTATTTTTCTTACTGCAATCAGTATCAGTTTTTGGAGATGAAATCTGCAAAACCTTCATCAAATAGGAATGTTGAGGGTAGCACAATCCTTTGGTAAACAGATCTGCAACCTGCTCATGTGTAGAAACAAACTGCAGCTTTAAAGAACCAGACTTCACCTGATCTCTTGTAAAATGTACATCAACTTCAATATGTTTTAGCTTGGAGTGATGTACAGGGTTTGTTGCTAAAGCAAGGGCTGAAATGTTATCACAGTACAGGGTAGGAGTGATACTAAAACTGACATGCAGATCTCTAATCAATTGTGTCAACCACATTATTTCAGAAGTAGTATCAGCCATGCTTCGATACTCAGCCTCAGTGGATGATCTGGATACTGAATTTTGCTTCTTAGAACACCAAGACACAAGGGACTGATTAAGCATTATAATAAAACCAGTAGTTGATTTCCTATCATTAGGATCTCCAGTCCAATCAGCATCACAGTATGCATGTAATTGAAGAGGAAAAGAGTGTTTCTGAAACACAATTCCATGATCAATGGTCCCCTTCACATACCTGAGAATTCTTTTAGCAGCAACAAAGTGTTGGACAGTAGGACATTGTAAAAATTGACACACAGTATTGACACTATAAGTGATATCAGGTCTTGTGAAAGTCGAGTATTGCAAACATCCTACAATGCTTCTGAAGATAGGTATTTCAACAGATGAGAGTGGTGTACCTCCTTCCTTAATAAGTTTCACACCAGACTGACTTGGAGTAATTTGAGAATGACATGAACTCAGACCTGCCTTATGAATCAACTCAGTTGCATACTTTCTTTGTGATAAAAACAGACCTTCATCTGTATACTTAATTTCCAGACCAAGGAAATAATGCAACAGACCAAGATCCTTCATATCAAACTCATTTTGCAATGCAGTTTTGACATCAGCAATCAATTTCTCAGAATTCCCAGTGATTATAATGTCATCTACATATAAGAGTAGATAAATGACAGACTTATCAATCACCTTTGTGAATAGAGAGGGATCTGCATAGGAGTCAGTGAAACCAATGGATGGCAGAAAATTGGTAAACCTTTCATTCCAGGCCCTTGGTGCCTGCTTTAGACCATAAATTGATTTTCTTAGTTTACAGACATAGGATTTCAGTCTCTCATCTTCAAAACCACTTGGTTGTGTCATATAAACCTCCTCAGTCAATATTCCATGCAAGAAAGCATTCTTAACATCCAACTGATGTAAATTCCAGCTAGATCTTGCAGCAAGAGCCAGAATCAATCTTACTGTAGTATGTCTAACAACAGGAGAGAAAGTTTCCTCATAGTCAACTCCATATTCTTGTGAGAAGCCACGTGCAACAAGTCTAGCCTTATGTCTAGCCACAGACCCATCAGCATTCCTTTTTATTTTGAAGATCCATTTACAGGAAATTAGATTCTTACCATGAGGTAAAGGAACTAACTCCCAAGTCTGCTGCTGTATAAGAGCATTGTACTCCTCTTGCATTGCATTTTTCCATACTGGACAAGTTAATGCAGATTTGTAACTAGCAGGTTCAATCATAGTAAGATCTTCTGAAGGAGTGTTCATTATTGACAGAAAACACTTTGGTTTCACAATACCCCTTTTACTCCTAGTAAGCATGGTGTGATCATTCATTGTAGCATTTGTAAGACCATAAATGGGATGAAGAATATTACAATCTGAGACTTGAGTGATTACCCTGGAAGGAGAACAATTTAAGGTCACTGAAACTCCAGTACCAGGTTGAGAAGCCACATTAAACTCACCATCATTCTCATTGAAATCAACCTGAGTATGCTGATTGGAATTAAAAACAGTGTTGATATTCAAGGAATCAGAAATAGTAGGTGCAGTCCATAATGGATCATCAGCAGATGGTGCAGTTGAAACAATATCAGCAGAAGTAGTAATATCAGTTGGAGATGATATCCTCATATCTTCAGATGATGATAAGGATTCATTAACAGTTGTTTCTAAAGGATTAGAAAACATACCTGGTGTTGGAACAAGGGAAGGAACCACTGAATGAGACTGTGTAATAGGGATATTGGACTGTACTGCAACCTGCTGTGGAATGAAGAAATTTGATTGAGGTGCTACATGAAGGCCTGATGGTAAGCTCTTTGCAGCATAAGGGAAAACTGACTCATCAAAAAACACATGCCTAGAGAGGATGTACTTTCTTGAAAGTGGTTCATAGCAAATATATCCTTTATATCCAGCAGCAAAACCAATGAAAACACACCTTACAGTCTTAGGATCCAGTTTGTTGTGTCTATAGGGAGTCATCAGTGGATATGCAGCACAACCAAAAATTCTGATAAGATCTACAGCAGGAATTTTCTGATATAATTTTTCAAAGGGGGAGATCATGTCAAGAACATGTGTAGGCATCCTATTTATAAGATAATTTGCCATAGCACAAGCATGATACCAAAAAAGATTTGGTAAAGAGGCTGTCTGCAACAATGTCACTGCTGTTTCTCTTAAGTGCCTGTTTTTCCTTTCAGATGTGCCATTCTGTTGTGGAGTATAGGGACAAGAAACTTGATGTGCTATGCCTTTATCAGTACGAAATTGCTTGAAAATATTTCCAGTGTATTCACCACCACCATCAGATCTTAAGCACTTTATAGATTTTTGAAAATGAGTAAATACAAAGGCATGCAAGGACTTGAAGTATGCAAAAACTTCTGATTTATTTTTCATTGGGAAAATCCAGGTATACCTGGTACAGTCATCTATGAACAGTACAAAGAACCTAAAACCATCAATTGAAAGATGTGGAGATGGCTGATATGACGGAAACATGCATTTAAATTAAACACATAAATCAACCATAAACAATTTAAAACCCTATAGATGTAGTATAATATAAGCAAGTAGGGATCGTTCTAAACCGGGGATTGAAGGGTGCATGCAATTCTTGTGTAGTAAAAGGGGGGTATAAAAGAGTTGTTTTTAATTACCTAGTTTATTTACTAAAAACGTCTCAAACATAGCACATAATCCTAGGACTCTAACATGCATTGACTCATAGACAAGAAAACACATAGAAGACCCAAAAACACATACCATGTTTGAAACAAAAAGAAAACCTAATTAATTATATACAAGTGATCAACTTAATCCATAATCTAACTCATTTATTAACACATGCAAATAACAACACTACCGAAATTCCATAACCCTAAATTTCAATTAAACATGCATAATTCATATTTTGTGCTAGGCATCCCCTAAACACCATTGATCTAGACTAGGAATCCCCTAAATCAAAACCAAAGCATTAAGAACCAATTAACTTCATGCAAATTGAAATCTAGAATAAGGAACACATGGAAAAGTTATTGAAATTTACGTATGTAATAAAACCGAAATACAATCATCCAAAACACACAAACAAGTTTCATGAACAAAAAGAGACTACGGAGTAAAGAGGTCATTGTTACACTTTTATATCTTCGGAATCCCCTATGGATACTCAAGAGAACTAGACTTCTTTGGTGGATGACGTTCGGAATCCCCTATGCGTCGGTGGAAGAAGAGATGCGGCGGTTTGATGGCGTAGTCGGCTTCTTGAGGATGTCGGCTTAATTTGTGGGGAGGAGGAGAGTATTTGGAAGAGCATAGGCTATAGAATAAGTGATAATTTGCTTTGAGGCCGAGCCTCTTGTATTTATAGGCTTACAAGAATCATTCTCCTCCTAGAACAAGGTTTTCCTTCTACTTTCGGGCAGATCTGGCAGTCTGTAAAGATTTGCACTTTCCCGGAGTTGTAGATCTCCAAAAATTATGATTTTGGTGTCGTTGGAAAGAAGACTCAAATATCTTTCCAACCATAGGTTAATCGCATCTTAACTCCTCCTGGTTCGTTCCCAGCTGTCATTCGAAGTTGGCACATCTGCACAGGCAGATTCTGCTTTCCTTCTTCTTTTGACTTTGGGAATCATTTTCCTACCAAATCTTGATCTCCACGAAATTGGCTGATTGGATCTTCATATTTGGGCTATCTAAATGGTCTTTTAATTAATTTGACCCATTTTCATTTGTTCTTCTTCAAGATCCTTCCGGAAGCTTTCAAATCCTAGTCAATATAGGAAATGTTTTCCTAGTCAACCAATGATTTCTTTTTCTCTTCAATTTTTCTTCTTTCTTCCTTGGAATTTCTGATCCATATATTTAGCCGAATTTGTTCCTTCCATTTTGCTAGCCTTTGAATGCTTATAGACTTCTTTACTCCGTCTCTTTTGGTCAACACCTGAGATTAACAAAATAAGTTAAAACTAATAAAACTAAACAATTATCAAAGTAAAAATGTAGAGAAAATACATTAATTAATATGCATAAAATGCGTAGATCAATGGCCCCCAAACATCAGAATGTACTAGATCAAAAGGTTCACAAGACTGAGAACTTGAGGTTTCAAATGGTAGTTTATGAAATTTTCCTAACAGACAAGGTTCACAAACTAAAGACTGATCACTAGAACTAGTAATCTGACATTTCTTCAACATAGTACTCACAATTGAGTTGGAAGCATGACCCAGACGTTTATGCCACAAAGAATGTTGTACACACTTTCCCAAGAATGCAGACTGAGTATACTGTGTTGTAGATGCTTGTACTTGAGTATGAACTTGATCAGAAGCTTTATTATTATCACTGATACCTTGAACTTTCTTCTTGCTTGGTAAATCAAATGGTATGGGGTACAGTCCCTGATTACACAGTCCTTGATAGATGGTGGTTCCCATCACCTTGTCCTGCACACACACCAAAAATTCATCAAACCAAACTCTGCAGTTATTCTGCTTGCAGAGTTGATAGATAGATAACAAATGAGCAGCTAATGTAGGTATTAAAAGAACATTATCAAGTTTTAAAGATCCTAGCAGTGCATTGCCAGTATGAGTAATATCAAGATGTGCACCATTTCCCACTTGAACAGACTCTGATGAAGTGTAGGGTGCTACATTGTTGAGAAGACTTATTTCACTGGTCATATGATTTGTAGCACCTGAGTCTGCAAGCCAGAAAGAAGGGGAAGAATTGATGTTTGATCCAGCATCATGAGATGCAAGCATTGCAGTGGGAGGTAATACATTGTTGTTTTGGTTCTGCAGTAAAGCAACCATTGCTTGTTGAAAAGCTTGAGCAAGCTGAGCTGGAGATTGAGTAGAAGACTGAGAAGCATTGATAGTTGGAGGCATAGAGGCATTGCCAGAGAATACAGCAGCATTGTGATTATTGATGTTGTTCTGATTAAACACTCCACTGTTGGTATTGTTAGGCTGACTGGAAACACCATTATTATAATTTGTGTTCTGATTGAAACCATTATTGCCATATGATGAGTTGTTGCTTGCAAAATGATTCCTGCCACCTTGATCAGGAAAACCATTGAGAAAATTGCACTGTGCCACAACATGATTATGCAGACCACAATAAGAACAGCCTCCACTATTAAAACCAGGGTGACCATATGATGCAGACTGAGTCAGAATTCTGCAAGTGCGAGCAATGTGACCAAATTTCCCACAAGAGTTGCACTGAGTGTTATGAGCACATCCAAGAACATTGTTGTTACCAAAGCTGTTATTACTCTGCTGCTGTTCAAAAGATATATGATTATTTCCATTGTTGTAGTTATAACTACTGTTGTTATGCTGTCCATTACTCTGATTGAATCCATTGTGAAACCTTCTTGAGTTCCCATTACCAGCATTTCCATTGTTATTGTTGTTTCTGTTGGCATTACCACCAAACTTTCCACCATTACTGGCAAGAAAACCAGCAAAAGCACCTTCAAACAATGAATACAGACTAGGCTCAACATTAGATGCCTGAGAGGTAGTGGAACTGAAACATTGATTGCTATTAAATCCAGGAGGAATACTTGGTGCTGGTGCAGCAACCATTGCAGTGAGAAGAGTTGGTGAAGTTTCTTCAAGACTCTCAGCCATGTCTGCTTCAGCAGCTTTGAGAAAGGACTTAAGTTCATCAATTGAAGCATTTGCATAGGTAGTGCGAATCTGACTCTTATAAAAAGTGTATGAAGCAGGTAACCCTCCAAGAATAGTGACAACCACATCTTCATCATCCAATTCAACACCAACAGTGGCCAAAGCATCACGTGCCTCCTTCACACGTTCTAGAAAAAGTTCAATAGAGTCTGAGCCCTTCTTCAGTTTCTGGAAATTGGACTTAAGTTGCATGATATTACGCTTATCAGGCATTGCAAACTTCATACGAAGCTTAGTCCATACATCACGAGAAGTTTTACAACCAACAGCACATTTAATAGCAGCATCACTCAGGGTTTGGCCAAGTAAGTTGACAATGGACTTATCTTGAGTACGCCACACATCATAGTCCGGATTAGGACCAACAACACCATCAGAATTACAGATAGTACATGGAGGACATGGAATTGTACCATCAACATAACCAAAAAGTCTCAAGCCTTGAAGAAAAGACTCTACACGAAACAACCAAGATGGATAGTTTGTGGCATCAAGTAGTATGTTAGGTAAGTAGACTGTTGTGTGTACAAGTTGTGAAGAAGCCATGGCAGTACAAACAAGCAAGAATGATTCAGAGATATCAGATCTAGACTTTTCCACACCAATTTTTGTTAAGAATCAGAGCACAATTCAGCAAATTCTCACAAAACCTCAGCTTCGATCGAAGTAAGACTTCACAAAAGAACAGTATGAACACAATAAGCAGATTGGGATTAAGAGCTATCTCAGTAGAAATGAAGCTTATCTGGAAAAAAAAGCTTGAGCTGAAGACGATGCAGATTTGAGCTGAAGATGATGAAGATGATGATGATGAGACACAGCAGCAATTGAGATCAGAGACAACGTCCATTGATTTGTACGGAAGCCCCAAGATCGAAGAACCTAGGCGATGATACCATGATAGGATATTAAGAGCAGAGAACAAGTATTCTTGAGGAAGAAGAAAACGTCTGTGTATTATGTGATTGTTACAGAAATGAGGAAAGTGTGATCTCTATATACAGCAGCTACTAACAGCACATGACAGCTGTAAACAGCTCAACAGTACTAACTAACCAAGCTAACTAACTCTGTAATAATACTGAAACTATTAACTGAGCTGAGTTAATCCAGCTATGGTTAATAAGAATTGCTTTAAGCACCAAAGTGTATTCATAATACAACCATGGATTAAAGGATTCTTAGTTTCTTACCAACTGCATCATATACCACATCAAATTTCTCGGGCAGGTCTTCGATCTTCTCCTTGGTATAATCTATAGCCAAATCAGCACCTAAGCTCCTCAACAAATCAAGTTTCTTAGTGCTGGCAGTAGCTGCTACTTTGGAAGCACCAAAAACATGTTTTGCTAGCTACATCACATAAAAGTATAGATCCTTAATTAGTTACAAACATACATTTGATATGAAACCAAAGTGTTAGTATTGGAAATCGGAATGTACCTGAATAATATGTGTTCCAACACCACCAGCACCTCCCAAAACAAGGACAGATTTACCGGCAGAAAGTTCGGCTCTTTCGAGCCCTTCATAGGCAGTCTCAATAGCCAAGGGAAGGCTAGCTGCTTCAACAAAGCTGAGGTTTTTGGGCTTGTGAGCCAACACTCTTTCTTCTGCAGCAGTGTATTCTGCCAAAGATCCAATTCTCTTTGGGTTAACCAATGCTGTCTCATTAAGATCCCCATATACTTCATCTCCCACCTTAAACTTTGTCACTTGGCTTCCTACCTTCACCACTACACCAGCCACATCATATCCTGGTACTGTCTGCAAATATGGCAAACCAACAAACAAATCATCGTGCTTTAATTTAGACAAAAAGGAACATCTTTTGATACAATAGAAACATGTCAATCTCTCAAGATTTTGTATATTAAACATGAAATTAAGATAAGAGTAATATAGTTCATGGGTCATAATGAGATATATGATCATTCTTAACCAAAATGCTAGCTACACAAAAATATCAAACAGCACCACATAATACTTCACACTAGCTACCAAATAGAGAAAGATACTATATTTGTATAAGATTAAACCCAAGTTATAATTGGAAGTATGTAAAGAGACAGAGGGTGTGTGACTCACAGGCAGGGGAGAGTCAGTGTTCTTGAAGTGACCAAGTGCCCTTTTGAAATCAACTGGATTAAGAGAAGCAGCAACAACCTTGATCAGGACCTGGTCCTCTTTTATTTCAGGAACAGCCACATTTGGATCAAATTTCAGAATATCAGAAGTTTTTCCATACTGTGAATACACCCATGCACCATGTACAGAGGGTATGGAATCACTTGGAGCTGCAGCCATTGTTGTTTGATGTAGAGAAAAAGAGCAAAGCTTGCAAGAGGAAGAGGTTTTTAGATATGGAACAAATTAGTGAGTGGTTCAACTATTTAAAGAGTTGGGGTAGGTGAATAGTGATGGTTGAGAAGGATGTGGAAGCTTGCTTAGTTTGAACAAGTTAGATGTTAATATGTGTATCCTCATAAGGAACTGCATTTAGATAGATTTTCAACTCATATTCATGTGCTGGTGTAAGTGATGATGTATTAGTATCCCAATTCAAAGAAGAAAAAGAGAAAAAGAAGTGTGCAAGGATATGAATATCTGGGCCCTATTTAGATGTGAGCCTTGTGAAGAAAATCCCATTAGGCCACTGACAAATTGTATATGTAACACATGTTTTTCCTTTTCTAAAATGTAAGAGAAAATTAATTTTATGAAACTTTGATTTCGAAAATAACTTCAAATGAAAAGGCTAGAAAGTAGAATCAGCCACAATTACATAGCCAACGAAGTCCAACCCACATATAAGCACATTTTAATAGGTTTTCCTAATCCTACTAGAAATAGGTATCCTTAACCTCATCGATTTAGTCAGATGTGTTTATATACAGTATATCATAGTTTAGTGATCATCTTAGCTCCAAGCATGTCGTCCACCACCACCACCACCACCACCACCACCGAGAGACATTACTTTTTCAGCAAAGTGTATCAGAGAAAAACATTTGAGTTACGAAGTGGTTTTGAGAATAAGAGGGAAATTGAGGTCCAGTTTCACTGCGACAAGCGAATTCACAGGTGGTATAATTATCCATCCCAGGTTACTTATAAAGTTATAATGATTCCTCCAGACATAAAGCTTGTAGGAAAATCTCATTCTCTTCTCGACTAGGTTCGATCGACGATTTCAGACAAGTACTTAACGAATTTCTTGTCCCACAACGTGTGCAACCCATTATTCTTGAGAAACTAACTATGGTGCTTCGAGCTGCTAAACCCGAGAGGCCTATTATTGTCTTGGTAGCCGAGGTGGTAGTGGGTTTACTCGGTAGGTTTCGTGATCTTGATGCCATCGATAATGTTACTAGGGCATTCATCGAGGTTCGATTTGATTTCCAATTAACAACTCGTGCATGTGACTACCTCCATGAAACAGAAACCATACGTGACGTTGATTATGATGCCAGCGTCGACGTCGGCGTTGACCCCGTGGAGCTTATTAGAGCGTTGACGTTTGAGTTGGCTCGGCTGAGGTTGGTTCCCGCAACTAAATCGGCAAGGGAGAGTGAGACTCGATAGTTTGGACAAAGCTACTATGGAACTGATGAGTGATGAACCCATCATTTAGTATATGTGGGGAAGACTTTACTATTGTTGATGATGATGGTGTTGATAGGTTGCTTATTCCTTTGCCTTGTGGGCATTATCACCATGAAGATTGCATTATTGGGTGGCTAGAGACCAGACACTACTGCCCCTTGTGTCGATATGCCTTGCTGACTGTGAACGACGCCGAGCCTTCGAGTTCTTCTTAGAGATCGACTCAAATGATGGCGCGCTCGTGTCAACTACAAATTAAAGCTTCTAAATTGATCAAGCTGGTTAGGCAGAGCTAGAGAAGAGAGGCAATTGATGATGCCAAACTGTGTAGGAGTCGTAGACAGCCATATAGTGTTTCAAGTTGGTAAAACTATTAGCTACAAATTAAGTTGACTTCTCTATAATATGATGAACAGAAATACTCTCAAATCTTTGTGAGAGCAAGAGTTATAACAAGAGCTTGTGAAGAGTTATAACATCCCATTCAATAACAAGAGCTTGTGAAGTAGTACTTTGAAGAACTTTGAAGGCATACACTTGATGTTGGCTATTTCTTGAGCCACGACAAAACACAGTAATGGAAGATCATCAAACCTTAAGTGACATTACATACTTTATCTCTTTGGACAAACAGGTATAACATTCATTGCATACATGTTTTCCATCTAGGATAGAACACTAAGCATGTATCCCAGATATTCTGGAACGTCTTTTCTGGTGTGATATTTTCATGGTTTTAATCACCTCTAAAATTCCAGTTTACTTGTGATTAATCTAGTTGACCTTTGACCATGAAGAAACTGACTTAGTTAATGAGAATCCCTAAGGAAATTGACCATTGTTCACATGTGACTTCTTGAAAACTGGTTTGTCTTTTTCTGCTTGTCAAAATGTTTTTGGCACTGGTTTTCCTGTTGCACTCTTTGTTGTGTTAAAACGTGTTCTTACCTTGAAAACTGGTATGGCTATTCTTGTACAAGTACAAAGGACCCTTTTGCCTTGTTTAGACAACCTTAGCTCATTAAGGTAAGATCTTTAGCAGCCTTGGTTTCCCTCCCTGTTTTGCTTGCTGTGTCACCTCGGTAGTTGCTGTGTTTAGGCCTGCATCGATCCTTGTTTAGGTCTGCATTTGGACAGCGTTTAGGTCTGCATTTAGGCTTCTTGGTTGCTGTGTTTCACGTGGTTACTTGCTGTCTTTGACCCTTGAATAACCTGCCCTATATAAGGAAACCCAAGTTGTCTTGGATCCTCGGTTGGTTGGTTGGTTGAGTGAAAACACTTGGGGTTTGGTTATTCTGTTTTGGTCACTCTTTGAGAGCACATTCGTGTGTAGTTTCTCTTCTCTCTTCTCTTCCTCTTCCATGTCTTCTGGTTGCCCTATATGTGCATAATAGACATGGATTTCTAAAGCATAAAAACTGTTTTCAAAACTCATATGCATTTGTGCATTGTGCATTCCATTGAGATAAAGTGTGGAAATGCCTAACCCAAGAAGTTGATCAAGAAGATTTAACTTACGTGTAGTTAAGATCTGAGTTGATACTTCTGTAAATTTCCAAAGTGTAAGCACATAGGTTAAGGTAGTGTAGCTCTGTTTGTACTGGTGGGTAGACTAGTCAGGATAGCATACGGGTTATGTATCCCAGAGCGCCAGAAACTTGTAATTGTGTGTGTTACAAAGTAGTGGAAATGTTTGTCCCTCAAGAGTTAGGGGCACGCAGTTTTTGATCCTGGTTGTAGGATTTATGCGTTATCAAAAACATCTTGTGTCACTTTACTTACTATTCTACATTTCAGTAATCGTTTCTGTGCTTCGGGATAGATTTCTCTCTTGCTATCCCGAGAACAGTTTGAACGAAAAAGTGGTAAAGGCCTATTCACCCCCCCCCCTCTAGGACCTTTAAGTGGTATCAGAGCGGCCACTAGCCTTTGCTAGTGAGATCCTCTGAGGGGTTAGTTATGGATCAGGAAAAAGGTTCTTCCATAAATGTTCCACCTTTTTTCGATAGACATGATTTTTCTCAATGGAAAATCATGATGAGCGCCTTCCTCTCCTACCAAGATGATGGTATGCTGTGGCAAAGTGTAGAGGAAGGCTGGACACATCCCACAAAACCAAGAGGCGCTGAATCAACTGAAACGGTTTCAAAGCCAAGGTCAGAATGGGAGAAAGCCGACAAGGATTGGGCTAGAGCAAACATCAAAGCTCTAAGTTGTCTATTCAATGTTGTTTCCGAAACAGAGCGTCAAAGGATAATCTATTGCTCTACTGCTAAGGAGGCATGGGAAGTACTCATTAACACTTATGAAGGTAACTCTCGTGTTAAGCAACAAAAACTTCAACATCTTATCTATGAGTTTGAAGGTTTGTGCATGAGTAACAAAGAGTCTATTGATGATTTTTATGGTCGTATGTTAAATATCACAAATCAATGTCGTAGCTTAGGCGAGGCCATAGAATCAAAGAAAATAGTTAGGAAATTTTTAAATGCTTTACCTCCTTTCTTTGACTCTAAAATGAATGTTATAGAAGAGGCTCATGATCTAGACACTTATCCTTTAGAGGAGCTTGTTGGAAACTTGAAAACTTATGAGACACTCAAGAAAATACCTATGCATGAAAAATCTATTGCTCTAAGTTCGGTTAAAATTGATGTTGAAAAAGTACTTGATGATGAAGAAGATGATAATGATGAATGTGCCTTTTTAACTAAGCAATTTGAAAAATTCTTAAGAAAAAAGAAATCTTTCAACTCTAACCGAAACTTGTCTAAATGATCTAGCTCTAAACCTTTTAGAAATAAGGCTGCTCAGAAAAGTCGGGATATCAGACCCTCTTCTATCCTGAAAATGGACATGAAATGTTTTGAATGCAATGGGGTAGGACATAAAGCTGTAGACTGTGTTAACAGGAGAAACAAGTCTCACAAAGTGTTAAAAGCAACCTGGAGTGATAGTGAGTCTAATGAAAATTCTGAAACTGATCTTGATGAAGACGAGAAAGTTGCTTTTGTCTCCCACATCACATTAGATGAGTCTCTTGACGACAATGATTCTGATGATGAAGGACATGACATGTATATGCGTTTATGTAAAGCCTCTAAGTCTATGCTTGCTAAAAATGAAGCTCTATCTAATGAACTTTCATTGAGTAAGGAGACACATTCCAGGATACAAGGAGAGTTTCTATCCCAGAAAGCAGAATGGAGTTCAACCAAAACTCAACTTGAAGAGCAAGTGATTTCTCTCAAAGATGAACTGAACCGTCAGTCTTCTTCCATAAGCTTGCTGACTGCTGAGAAGCTGAAACTCGAGGAAGCCTTGCTGGACGCCCGGAACCAGTTCTCAAAGTTCTCCATTGGTTCGGAGAAGCTATCCCAGATCTGTGGGATGGGAAGGCTGGATGGCAGCAGGAGATGCTTGGGGTTCAAGGATGATGACAAACCCAAAAGCTCGGAAAAGATTACGTTTGTAAAAAGCACAAGCTCGGTGTTGGGAAAGCCTCCACCTCAACAGAAGATTGATGCCCCTGAAGTTTTCAAAGCACCCATGCTCAAAAGAAACCCGCAAATCAAGTGCTTTCACTGTGGGAACAGTGGACATATCCGGCGAAACTGCTACAAGCTGAGGAGGAATCGTGCACCAGCAAAGATCCCACAGAACAACAATTTGCTTGCTCACTTTCAGAAATCTCTCAATGAACTGACCAGAATAGCACAGACTCTTGCCATCCCCAGGCAGAGGAATAAGCCAGTTTCTGCAAACTGGGTCAGAAAATCTGCTAGTAGAACCCGGGATACCAGAAGGGTCATGTCTCCCGAAGACCCTGATGTCAAGAAGAAACAGGAAGAAGTTATCTGTTTTCTCTCAAAAGTGAAGACCTCACCTGTTGCTGCAAGAAATGTTGTAGCTGTATGCAACGTTGCCTTGACTGCTCTTTCCACCAGGAAATCCGATTCTTGGTATATGGACAGTGGTTGCTCGAAGCACATGACCGGAGAACGAAAATGGTTCACTTCCATGAACGACACTCATCCAGTTGGTGATGTCATGTTTGGTGATGGTGCCAAAGCAGAGATTATCGGATGCGGGACAGTTGACACTCCTGGTCTCCCAGCCCTGAAGAATGTTCTGTTGGTGGCAGGTTTGGAAGTCTGCTTGCTTAGTGTGAGTCAGATTGTCGATGAATATGAGACTGTGACGTTTGACACATCTCAGTGCACAGTCCTTGATGGGAAATGAAGGTGTGTGATGAAAGGCGAGAGGTCCAGAGATCATTGCTACTGTGTCCGTGCTAACAAAAAGCTAGAACCTGAAATGTGTTTCCGATCCTTGACACAAGAGAGCATGATAGATCTATGGCATAGGAGGATGTGCCACCTCAACCATCAAGATGTGGTGAAGTTGTCCTCAAAGGATGGAGCTCGTGGTCTACCCAAACTGTCCGGGAGAGCTGCAGGTATGTGTGGAGACTGCAAAATGGGTAAGCTATCCTGAATCTCCCATCCTGTTCTAAATGCTAGGCCAACCTCTAATATTCTTGAGTTACTTCACTTAGACCTTGTAGGCCCTGTAGAAACTGAAAGTCTTGCAAAAAAGAAGTATGTACTTGTTGTGGTAGATGACTTTTCTAGATTTACTTGGGTCATTTTTCTAGGTGATAAAACTCAAACTTTTGGGAAGTTTTTTGAGCTAGCAAAACGAATTTCAAATGAAAAGCTTTCTGAAAACAAATGCATTTTGAGGATTAGATCGGACCATGGAACCGAGTTTGAAAACTCTTTGTTTGCTGAATATTGTGAGGAAAATGGTGTGCACCATGAGTTTTCAGCCCCCATCACACCACAACAAAATGGGATTGTTGAGAGAAATAATAGGGTATTGGTTGAGATGGGAAGGGTTATGTTAAGTTCTGCAGATTTGCCTCACTTGTTTTGGGCCGAAGCAATCTTTAATGCATGTTACACCCTCAATCGTGTAATCTTTAGACCTGGCACTAGTAAGACTCCCTACGAACATTGGAAAGGCAAGAAACCAAATATCTCACATCTAAAAGCTTTTGGAAGCCCTTGTTTTATTTATAGAGACCGTGAGTATTTGACAAAGTTTGATGCTAAATGTGATAGGGGTGTTTTTCTAGGCTATGCATTGAATAACCGTGCTTACCGGGTCTACAACAAGAGAACATGCAAAGTTGTAGAAACGGTGAATGTAGCTATCAATGATTCTCTTGTATGCTCTCACAACCATTCTTCAAGAGATGTGCAGGTTGAGGATGTAAGCACTGAGACATCTCCCGAAGCTGCTGAGACTCCTATTGATGAGCAGAACCCTATACCTAATGATGTATCCCAGGATACAGAATCTGATGCTGAAGGAGCCGGGATAGATTAGACCCTGACTATCCAGAAGTCACACCGTGTTGGGAAACGTCAAGTGCAAAAAGACCATTCTCCCTCGGATGTGATTGGCATGGTGGACGAGCCAAGACAGACTCGAAGTAAGTCCAAACTGTATGTGAGCAATCTGGTAAATCTCAAGAGCTTTCTTACTATGCATAGGTTAGCTATAAATAGAATTGCTTGTTATGGCTTTGTGTCTAGTGTGGAGCCTAAGACTATTAGAGACACCTTGAAAGATCCAGAGTGGATTGTTGCCATGCAGGATGAGCTAAATCAGTTTGAGAAAAGTAGTGTTTGGCATTTAGTTCCTAGACCTAAGGATAAAAATGTCATAGGAACAAAATGGGTGTTCAAGAACAAAACTGATGAAAATGGAATAATCACTAGAAACAATGCTAGGTTGGTGGTGCAAGGATATTCCCAAATTGAAGACTTAGATTTTGATGAGACTTTTGCTCCCGTAGCAAGACTTGAGTCTGTTAGGTTGCTCCTAGCTATTGCCTGCTTTTTGAAATTTGACATCTTTCAAATGGATGTGAAAAATGTCTTTTTAAATGGAATTTTGAAAGAAAAGGTGTATGTAGAACAGCCCCCGGGATTTCAGAGCTCTACCCATCCCGATTATGTTTACAGGTTAGACAAAGCCCTTTATGATTTGAAGCAAGCTCCTAGAGCTTGGTATGAAAAGTTGTCTGCACACCTGATTGACCATGGGTACGTGAGGGGTTCCATTGATAAAACCATGTTTGTCAAGAATGTTTCGCATCATATGATAATTGCTCAAATCTATGTGGATGATGTGGTGTTTGGTTCTACCTCTAAAAACCTTGTTGAGGAGTTTGTCACTCTAATGAAACAAGAATTTGAAATGAGCTTGTGTGGTAAACTAAACTTCTTCCTTGGACTACAAGTTCAGCAAAGGAAAGATGGTTTGTTCATTTCGTAGGAAAAATATGCGAGGGAACTTGTGAAGAAGTTTGGGATGGAAGAAGCCTCTCACATCCGGAACCCGATGGGGACTTCATGCAGAATCAGTGCAGATCTGGAGGGTACCAATGCTGATCAAACCCTCTACAGAAGCATGATTGGAAGCTTGCTCTACCTCACTGCCAGCAGACCTGACATCTCCTTCAGTATGGGTGTTTGTGCTCGGTATCAAGCTAACCCCAAGGAATCCCATGTAAAGGCAGTCAAGCGTATCATCCGATACGTCTCAGGTACGTGTGCTTTTGGTATCTTGTACACAACAGATACTAACACTGAGATTGCAGGATATTCTGACTCGGATTGGGCTAGAGACGCCACAGATAGGAAGAGCACCTCGGGAGGTTGCTTCTTTGTTGGGAACAATCTGGTGTCATGGCATAGCAAGAAGCAGAATTGCGTATCCTTGTCCATTGCATAAGCTGAGTATATAGCTGCTGGAAGTTGCTGCACCCAACTCCTTTGGATGAAACACATGCTGAGCGACTACGGATTTGAGCAAGGTATTCTATCCCTGTTCTGTGATAATACTTCGGCTATCAATATTTCTAAGAATCCTGTGTTGCATTCTAGGACCAAGCATATAGAAATCAGATATCATTTTATTAGAAACTTGGTTGAAGAGAATCAGCTTGAAATGACTTTCATCCCAACTGAACAGCAACTGGCCGATTTATTCACTAAGCCCTTAGACAACATGAGATTTAAAAGTCTTAGGAAGGCTATTGGTGTATGCACCATCACTTGAGATATCTCCCTCACTGATCTCAATTTACTTTTCAGCATTTTACTTTTCTGAAAATAAGTGTTGGCATACTCTGGGATACGAGTCTGTGCATGCATCCCTGGAAATATTTCTGAACTTGAACTAGAATGTTGTGTTCTTATTTCATGTTTCTTGATAGACAATTGCTGCATCTTTCTCTTGCGTATATGCATCTATGCCTTTAGGAATGTTAGTGCATGTGGTCTGAATCATTCTTGGAACTAGATAGAATTCTTGAGCACAAAGGTTACTCTTGTGGGGTGTATAAAGTTTGAGCTAGAAAATTGAGTGAGTTGAACCAATTACTGAAGAACAATTGTGTTATTCTGGTGCTTATTTTTAAATGATTAAAGTAAAGAAATGGGCTAGTCTCTTGCTGGGTGCACCTTAACTGGAACCAGTGGGGATCCCTGAGATGTTATCTATCCTTCGATTGGTTCGGACTAGTTACCCACTGAGTGTCCTTGAAACACACATTATTCTTTCGAGCATTGCGCTCAGGACATAATGGTAACTACTCTGTTACATGGACCTATGAGGACGTATTTCTCAGATGAGCTCTTGGACAAATGTTAAAGAAAATGGAGAAATTGATTTGAACTTAAATGAGAATGGCCAAAGGCCAAGTTGGGACAAAGTCCATAATATGCTGAATTTCCAGAACGTTAAAAAGGGTAGTGACAAAGTCACTTGGTTACTCTTGATGTCCTCATGTCATTTGATGCTTCAACCTTGTACTCCCTTAGGTGAACTTCTCACACACACTCTTAAGGTTCCAAGGTCTGATTTGTGAGAACATTGCAGTAATGTTGCTTTTTAGTCATATACCCATGTGAAAAATTTGAGCCTACAAGACATATGGAAATTAGTTGTCACATTCTTGTGATTCATGCTTAAATGTTTTTCTGTGGTCTGGGATTCTATAGACTGTTTCCATCCCAGGTGTTATGCTGAACAGTTTGAAAATCTCTCTGAATTTCAAAATTTTGTGTTGTTTTATGCATCACGTGAGGGGGAGCTTTCAAGTTTGGTGGTGAGTACATTGGTACTTCCGATTACTCAGGGTTGTTCCATGCATCCAGTGGATATTGCATGTTCTTTTGTCTCATTAGGTTTATAGCTGTGTTTGAGGTATCCTGACTAGACCACATACGTGGTATCCCAGGGTTAGGGCACTGTAGCACTTTCTGCTGTGAAATGACTACACGGGACTGCAAAAACTGCTGGGTTGTTTCAGTTGCTTTTGCGTGCTTGTATGGTCTTGGTGCATGATTCCAAGGAATTAATTTGAATTCATGATCATTGTTCTTAGAAATAGGAGAAGTCCCCTTGGTCTTCGAACGATTTCGATTCCCCTGATTTCTTTCCCTAGCCGGTTTCACTTCATCTTCTCTCGGTTCCCTTAAATCTCTCTCTCTCTCATGACAAGAGCCAGATACAGAAGAACTTTCCTTCCTCCACAATGAGTTTTCTTCTTCCATCCTCTCATGGCACTCCCTGATCCTTTTATCCCTGAAGAGGTCATTTTGCTCCCTGCTCCACCACAGAAATCACCTTCTCACTCTCCAAAGAATCCAAGCCCTACTGTCTCTCCTACCCATGCTGAGAAATCTGAAACTCCTGCTGTCCGATCGACCTACTTACGCAAGAAGGCGATCTCTAAGCCCACTGGAGCCAAGAAGGTGGCTTCCAAGAAGAAGAAACAAAGTACCTCTGCTTCTGTTGTTTCTCCTACCATTTCTCATCCTCAAGATATTGCTGCCTCGGAAATTCCTGCACCTCCTCAGCCAGAAATTCCATCTGCTCAGCCTACTTCTCCTCCACCATCTCCAATGGTTGTCGATCATATTCCCGTCTCTTCTCCTGCTGTCGATCTCCCTTCTGCTTCTCTCCAGGTTCCCTTGGGAAAAAGGAAGAGAACAACAACTGTGTGTTCCTCTGGCTCTGCCTCAACTCCTTCCTTTGAGGTCTCTCCTGCCTCGACTGCACCTAGGGTCACTCGATCCAAAGCCAAAAAGTCTGTTGTCTCTCCTCGAGCCAAGAAAGCAATCAAATCTACTGCATCTCCTCCAGTAAAGTCTACTCTGAAAGCTTCTGCCTCTACTATCTCCAAGTTTTCTGCTGAAACTTCCTCATTTCCTCCTCGCTCTCACTTCGTCTCTACAGATTCCTTCAGTCTGTTTGGGTACATCACCATGCATCGACCTATCATCTCTGAGCATCCGTTTGATTTTGCTTCCCTGCACCCTGCTCTGTTTTCTCTCGTATCTTCTTTTGGATGGATTCCTGCGTTGGTCTCCCTGCCTCGCTATAATCGCACTATTGTTCAGGAGTTCTATGCAAACTTCCCTTCTGATCTTTCCTCTGAAGTCCGTCTTCGCTCAAAGCAGCAAATCTGTGTCACCGTCCGAGGAGTATCTGTGAACTTCTCTCCCTCTCGGATTCGTCAAACCCTGTCTCTCCCAGTCACTACTGATGGTGTTTTAAAAGCTTACTCTGAATACTCTACCTCTCTTACCATTCAAGACCTTGCCTTGCGACTCTACTCATCTCCTCCTCCTGAACCAGTTGTCGGTACCTTTCTCTCTAGCAAATTTATGACAGAATGGTTCAAAGCCTTGGGCTTTCTTGTGCGTTCCCTGTTCCATCCTGCTACTCAGACCAGCAAAATCCCACATAAACAGGCTGTCCTCATGGCGTACCTTAGTCATGATCCCATCCGTCCTATAATTCCTGCTGAGTACTTCATGTTTCAGGTCATCCGCACTGCTGGTGTATCCCACCGCAATGCTCTTGGTAAGGTTCTGGTGTTCCCCTGCCTCATCACCAAACTATGTGGTGATGCTGGTGTGCCGTTGACACCGGGAGATGCTCTTGGTCCCGAACTCATTCCGATTGATGCCATCACTATCACTCGATCTATGCATCAGTCAAATGAATATGTCGAACCTATGGACCAAAAGTTCTTGAAGGCTGCCGTCAAGTCTATGCTCCTTGATGCTGTCCAGGAAATCAAGGTTCATCTCAAGGAGCAGTTCACTGCATTCAAGGCCGAGCTTTCACTGTTGCTATCTAGTCAAGCTGGATCTGCACCTGCTCAAGAGACAACAGTGTCCTCCCCTCCCTCGGACAAGCAAGAAGGTGCCACTCCTTCTGACTCGGGAGACACTATCCACCTAGGAGCCATGGGAGCTGACGACGAGGATGTGGTGTTTGATGGATCGGGCTATGCTGTGTGAAGACTCTCTGCTGTACTCTCTGATCATGTGTCTTGCTAGTTTCTCTCCTTTGCTTTCGGTCTATTTCCTTTTGGTTTTCTGTTGAACAATCGTATGGTTTTATGGTTTTGTGGCAAACAATTATTATGGTGATTAATTTTTGTTTGAACCCTTTGTCATTTATTGACAAAAAGGGGGAGAACCGGTTAATTATTGTGTGTTGTTATGCATATATGATTGTGATATGTTGGGGAGATTGCAGGCATACCTGTTTGGATGTGTTACTAACTATGCTGCAGGTACTTGTTTTGGAGAACCGGTTATTGGTTTAGGGGAGAACAGGTTATTATTTTTGAAGGATATTATGGGACTTATGTATCCTTACCCCTGCATACACTTAGGGGGAGTACTGTTAACTGTTTGAACTGGTTATCTCTGTTTGGGCAGGATACTATGTGATATAGATATCATTGGTGCTGCATATGTTTGTATGTGTTACAACTGTGTTGCAGGTACCTGAACTGTGTTTTGTCAAGAAATGCCAAAGGGGGAGATTGAAAGCATACACTTGATGTTGGCTATTTCTTGAGCCACGACAAAACACAGTAATGGAAGATCATCAAAGCTTAAGTGACATTACATACTTTATCTCTTTGGACAAACAGGTATAACATTCATTGCATACATGTTTTCCATCTAGGATAGAACACTGAGCATGTATCCCAGATATTCTGGAACGTCTTTTCTGGTGTGATATTTTCATGGTTTTAATCACCTCTAAAATTCCAGTTTACTTGTGATTAATCTAGTTGACCTTTGACCATGAAGAAACTGACTTAGTTAATGAGAATCCCTAGGGAAATTGACCATTGTTCACATGTGACTTCTTGAAAACTGGTTTATCTTTTTCTGCTTGTCAAAATGCTTTTGGCACTGGTTTTCCTGTTGCACTCTTTGCTGTGTTAAAACGTGTTCTTACCTTGAAAATTGGTATGGCTATTCTTGTACAAGTACAAAGGACCATTTTTCCTTGTTTAGACAACCTTAGCTCATTAAGGTAAGATCTTTAGCAGCCTTGGTTTCCCTCCCTGTTTTGCTTGCTGTGTCACCTCGGTAGCTGCTGTGTTTAGGCCTGCATCGATCCTTGTTTAGGTCTGCATTTGGACAGCGTTTAAGTCTGCATTTAGGCTTCTTGGTTGCTGTGTTTCACGTGGTTACTTGCTGTCTTTGACCCTTGAATAACCTGCCCTATATAAGGAGACCCAAGCTGTCTTGGATCCTCGGTTGGTTGGTTGGTTGAGTGAAAACACTTGGGGTTTGGTTATTCTGTTTTGGTCACTCTTTGAGAGCACATTCGTGTGTAGTTTCTCTTCTCTCTTCTCTTCCTCTTCCATGTCTTCTGGTTGCCCTATATGTGCATAATAGACATGGATTTCTAAAGCATAAAAACTGTTTTCAAAACTCATATGCATTTGTGCATTGTGCATTCCATTGAGATAAAGTGTGGAGATGCCCAACCCAAGAAGTTGATCAAGAAGATTTAACTTACGTGTAGTTAAGATCTGAGTTGATACTTCTGTAAATTTCCAAAGTGTAAGCACATAGGTTAAGGTAGTGTAGCTCTGTTTGTACTGGTGGGTAGACTAGTCAGGATAGCATACTGGTTATGTATCCCAGAGTGCCAGAAACTTGTAATTGTGTGTGTTACAAAGTAGTGGAAAGGTTTGTCCCTCAAGAGTTAGGGGCACGCAGTTTTTGATCCTGGTTGTAGGATTTCTGCGTTATCAAAAACATCTTGTGTCACTTTACTTACTGTTCTACATTTCAGTAATCGTTTCTGTGCTTCGGGATATATTTCTCTCTTGCTATCCCGAGAACAGTTTGAACGAAAAAGTGGTAAAGGCCTATTCACCCCCCCCCCCTAGGACCTTTAAACTTGTAGACCAATCCCATTGGGCAATTGGCTATCTAGTTTGTGTATGGCATGTGTGTGCTAAACCATAGTTAAACTGCAGAAGCCTTGATTTAAATCCTGCTAAATTGGGCCTTCATCATCATGATTCATGATCCAACATAAACACATCTTTCTGGTCATAAATGAAACTAAACACACACTATCATTTCATTTATTCGTGGGTCAGCAAAATTGTGAGAGGAAAAAAAATCATGATACACTACATTATTTCGTGCATACAGAGTTAAAACTTAAAAGATTAATCGTGTACTAGATGTAGAGAATGGATTACATTGATTTTAGAGTACAAAGGGTGTAACCAGAGATGAGAGAGCAGGAGGCAAAGGCGAAAAATGCAAGGAAGGACAATGCCACGGACGCTCGTGCCATATCAGGGAACTTGTCTTTGCCCCAATTCGACTCCCAGTCTTCGACTCGAGTCGCCGCCGATGAAGATGCAGATATCACTAGGTAGGTCAAAATCTGCTCAAGTTTCATAGAATACCAAAATGAGCCGTTTTCTTCCAACACACGGAAAACTAAAGATCCAAGAGAACGCAAAGGCAGAATGTTCATGGAGAAATTGTGCCATTTTCAAGAGATTATTATTGTAGACATCGTTATACACAGATGCCACTCATGGCATGTAGCTTCCATGACTTGCGTTGGAACACAAGGAAACACATGCACATAAGGGCAAGTTTACTATATAGTCAACCAATAGGTGATGACCTACCATTTCAAGTGGTGCTCGAGGAACCACCATCATAGTCATGGTCCCTTTGGCAAGAGAATATATATGAGTATAGTTGCTTCTAGAGATAATGACAGAAGGATATGATGCTGTGCTCATGGGGCTGGCTAGGTTAGGTAAGATGTTTGATTGATGATATAATTATTAGCAATAAGATAAGAGGTTGGATCTAGCCTCTTGTTAATTCACTCAGACAAAGACTTGGTGAGAGTTGGTGTGACTTGCCTGATCCATCAAGAAATCAAAGTAAAACCGGAGATGGTGTTGCACTACATGTTTTCCAGTGGAGAAGTAATAGACTAAATCATAGATTTGAAGCCCAGAATACACAAATGCTAGCACATTCACTGCCAAGCAGTACCTACAATACACAATAACATCACACTTCTAAATTCAATTAGTAATGGACCAAAATATACACAAACACATTGTCACAAAAATGGTGGCAATTTGTGTTACAACAATACAACTTGAAAGGTTGTAACACATGGTCAAGACCTCTTTGAATATTCATCTAATAAGCCTAGACCAAAACCCCATGTGTTCATGATGAACAATTATTTTCCTTTCCAGTGAAATTGGAAAAGCTCCAACTTCTATGAAAGCAGCAATCATTGATATGCTAAAACATATGTACAATGAAACAGTAAACCTAGTACTTTTCTGGGAAACAGAATCAAGAGTGATTGAACTGACAAACCTGAACTCCTTGTAGTTAGAGAAAGAATCTAAAGCCCAACCCTGCTTCTTGTCAGCCGCCATAACTGAAAAAGAGATCAAACAAAACAGAATCCCAGAAATCCTTAAACCCAACAAAGCCCTCCTCACCATGCTCTGCCTTCTTGACCTCTTCAGTATTGACAAGTATGGTTTCAAACTTCTCTTAGTGCTATTCCCCACTCCTTCCTCTTGAGCAGCCTCAGCAGGCCCATCTTGGGCTTTGGCCTGAGCCGGTTGCGGCGGCTCAAACTTGGTGTGATCCTCCTGCGGTGGCGGTGTGAGTCTGAACTCATTAGTGTGGAAGATTTCTGGTGTTGGGGAATCGTGTAATGGAGATGGAGATAAAGATGAAGATGATGATGATGATAAAGATGGAGACTTGGTGATAGTAGTAGTAGTGGTGGTTTGGGGGAATACTAGTGGACTAAGTGGTGGTGAATATGACTTTATGCCATGCTTTTCATCTTTTGGTGCTTCTTGTTGGGTTCCTTCTCCTTTCATTTTTCTGGCCTCAACTTAAACTCATACGATGATGATGATGGAGACGAAGAAGAAGAAGAGGAAGAGGAAGCTGGAAGTTCGATCTTATAGTTTGACTACTGGTTTTCATGACCAGAGATGAGAGCTGTCCATAGGATAAATTTACTTGGTTGCATCCGTCGTTGTCGTCCCAAACTTTGTTTTTGTCTAAGGTCTCGAGGTTGTGACCAGTTCAGAAATTGAGGGAAGCCTTTGTCATATATGAGAAAATTAAATATGTGAGACCCTTTAAGAATTGAGGTGGGTCGGCAATGGTTTTGAACTCGGATCATCTGCTTGGATCTGTTCGCCTCTTAATAAGTGAGCACAAGAACGTAAAGGTTCTTTTTCTTGAAAGGAAAACAGTATGACAAATCCACCAAGAAGTGAAGAAACTGTGTAAACTCGGTATTTCATGCAAAACTTATTCCTGATTTTTATTGATCAGGAATTAAAGAATACGTATTTTATTGCAATTCGGATTATATGCTATAAAGATTTTGCATCCGTGATCTTTAAGAAATTCGATTATGAGTAAAAATATAAGATCATCCAAAGCAAATCGTCTAGCCTACATTTGGTGTAGTGACTACTTAATATTACTCCCAAAAACCGACATCAAGATTTCATCGGTTGTTGATGTTACAGTACACATTAGATTATTAGAACACCTAACTTGGATCGAGTTACATTGTATCGAATGTCTGAAGTTCTCTAGCGTTACATTGCAAAATTTATGAGTTGAACTGCTCAAACTCCTCTGAAGAATTCTCGCGCCTCGTGGTACCGATCTAACACAACGTTGTAGAGAGGATGAATTGGTTCCAACAAATTGGAATAGGGACCTAAAACCGCTCTAGGCAAAATTGGAGACTCTGCATCTGACAATATGTGTTGACATACAGAGAGACCACTTAGGCAATAACAGGTGTGATAAAAATCTCGGGATTTACCAGGTTTGTCTATCATTCCACCATTCTCTGCCTGTATAAACCAAATGAGACAAACATAAATCACTACAGTTTATCGAATGTTGAAGCAGACCACTATATATAGATCAATTCCCAAGCATCTGCTCAGTGTAGCAGCAAACAAAATAGCAGGCAAATGAGACATATATTTGAGTTTTGAAAGACTCATCCAGTGATCAGTGGAAGCTTTTACCTGTGTGCACAAGAGTATGTATTGCTGCAAAGCAACTGCATGGAAAAGAGGCTTCTTTGCTACACTTCTGTTGATGAAATCATGTCCAATATCATTGAAATTCACTGAAAAGGGAACATTTGACCCTGCTCAGAAATGGGAATATTTCAAGATTGAACCGGGCGAGTAAAGCCAGAAATATGAAGGAAAACATATTGATATGAAAACAAAGTTACTGGTAAAAACCAAACATCTGAAACTTGTCCAAGTCACCTACCTGCCTGACTACCACCGTCATCGACCTGAGATGTAGAACCTACAGAACGTTTGCCCACTACAGCTATACCAGATGTTGTAGAAGCTTTATCCAAAGTGCATTCTCTTCCCACATCTGGGAGCGCAATGGGTTCCTCAGTTACTGAAGGTATTCTTTGTAACAGCGCAAAAACACCTCCCTGGTCACTTATCTTAGTTAACTCAACTATGATGCATACAAATCACTGGGAATGAGATGTGAAAATAAATTAAAAGAATAACCTGCCAGAAGGAATAGCAACCATCAACCAATTTATTAGTTCTCCCCTGAAAACCACACTCCTTCCCTTGTCGAAATACCAACCAATCCTAATACAATAGAAAGTTAACAATAACAATTAATTGAACAGAATAATAGATATATCAGAGTGTGTGCAGCTAAATTGGACAATAACCAACCAAATAACAGATGATTGTAAATAAATTATCAATATTGACAAGTCTTACAATTAGTCTAGGCAAGTCCAAACGATTGACCTCATCAATCAGGATCATTGTTGCCAGCCCACAGAAGGTGTATCTGATGGAAAAAAAGTGTCAGATATATGTAAACGCTTAGTGATACGAGTGTACATAACTTGTTCATCTAGACAGGTGGGCGTATGTGAGCAGTAGAGGATGCTCAAATACATTGCTCTAGATTATAAAAGTTCACTAGGATAATTTGGGCCTTAGTAAGTTTGTCATTTCACAAATAAGGATGTGAGACTGTGAGGTAAAGGTAGACCAGTAAGTTGCCATTTGATGAAACAGGAAGCCAAAGGACAGTTATGACAAAGAAATTCAACTCTGACAGATAATGCAACCCTAAAAGTTCAGCTGAAATTGTTTTGCAGAAAAGTATATCAATACCATGTGACATTTCTCATGAAGATTCATAAATGACACCCTAGTTCTGTTTAGGACATGATTTCCACTTCGAGTGTCTTAATACCCCATCCACATGCAACAAAACTGACAGTTTTAGTTTATAAAGAGATACAAGTCTGAAACATACCCACCATGAGCTTCACAACCAGGTTCCCCAGAAATACCACCTTCATAAGTCTGACAACTGTAAAGAAGAAAGAAAACTACAGTCAGCAACTCAATGATATCTATGGAATATGAGGAAAATTGTTGATAAAGAAAACAAAAAAAAAAACAAAGCCTGGGAACCAGGAACCATAAATAAGCCCTCCTTGGCTACACACCTTAAGATGAAATTGCCAACATTGTGAACCAGTTCGTGATCCAAAATATTCAATATACTTGCTACCTGCAAGAATGAGTTGTGTAAGCTATAACTCATAACTATCGTAATTTAAAGAAGAGAGCTGTAAATAGTACTAAGAAAAAGATTCCATATGTATGCCATACACACACATAGACGTCATGCACACCAGTTATTTAAACCAAGGTAATATGTGTGTGTGAAGAGTAAAAGAGAGGAAGGGAGAGAGAAAGAGAGATAAAGACTAACAGAAATGGCGGTGTAGCAAGCCCGGACATCAATTTCTCCAGCATCATGCATCCTGAGATAATGTAATATTCTAAACTTGCTGAGAATAACATTCAACTAATGCATGTATCCATTGAACCAAAAACAGCAGTACGAGATTACCAAAACGTGAATATTCACACAAGATGTCAAATGTATAGAGGTAAAGAACAATCAAAATGCTGGAGGGAGTTGAGAGAGACTAGACCTGAAGCCCCCACTTGGTTGTTTCATTCGCCGCAAAAACGTGTACATTTCACGTCTGAATAGAGCAAATCGTGTCAAAGCACTTCACATATGTGTATAACTGCAGTACTTTAACAATGTAAGTTATCATAAAAACTCATAAACTGACCACCTTTTAATTGACAAGAAAGCTTTGTCACCACCCAACGTAATCAGCGAATTCAACGCAGCATAAGTCGTTGCAAGATGCGGCAGCTAAACAAACAGTTAACATAAGAATAGCAGCAAGACAATATATCTAAAAGACACTACAAGCACCGATACTCCAATCTATTTCTCATTTTCTCAATCGCAGCAATGTCAAAGTGGAATAATAGTTAAGTCATCTTCGGAAAATAGCAGGACTAGTCACTTGCCTGTCCAGGGCCGCCGCCATATCCACCATCCAGGTCCTGCAACAACCGAAAATCTCATTTGATAAAGCAAGCAAAACCCAAAGCACCAGTCTTTCATCAAGTTCTATACAGACATTGTGATTCTGATACAACTTTCAAATTGTTATCCACGAACCTGACATCGGCTAAGAAAGTCAACAGTGCTATTTTCCAATTCATCATCAACCGACTCCTCTAGTAAAGCCAGCGAGTGCAAGATCCAATAGCATAGCCACGGTCGACTACACCAAAAAACCAAATGCAAGCCAATGAATTAGTCATAAAGATCAAAACTTTCCTACCCAAATCAACCAACAACAGAATTAACAAGATTAGGTCCCAACTTACTTGGCATCCAAACTTACAAACGGAGCAGGCAATCCTCTCAGACCTTTGATTAAGTAGTCTATATGATCATCACGCTGAAGTTCCAACCTTTCAAATAAAAGGAAACCCAAATTGACTGAAATTGAGGAAAAACCCTAGAATTGATTTGAGATTGGGAATTGGGGTTTTTTTTTGTTGTTGCTTACATTAGGGTTTGGGCGTTGCGGGGAAGATCGGCGAAGACTTGGTATCGGCGGAAGACGTTAGACTCTACCATCCACTGGTCGTGCTGAGTCTTCGTTGCGGCTGGAAACTCCATCGTCGTCGTCTACCTCTGAGCTTAACGCAGCAGCAAAACGCACCGTTTTGACTTCACTGAGTTTGAGATGCGTAGAGAAAAAGCGGCGCCAAATTTCAGTTATAAAGTTAAGGGGGGGTGTAAAAATTCGGTTAGAAACTAGCAAGTGTGACGTGTAAATATTGCCTAATCTTGCCTAATAGTAGGGTCCAAAGTGGACCTTAGCAATATGAATGAAGAAACTTTTTTTGTTGTTGCTAAGAATGAGTGATCAAGCTTTGAAAATACGTTGTTGGGTGTTGAATAATCTTTTAAAATGTTAAAAAATTATGTACGTTATGAGGTTATTTTAATTCAAAATAGACTGTAGAATTGAGTAAAGCTAGTGTTTGAGGTGTGATTATATGTTATAGAAGAGATTTTAACCGAAGTAACTCAAGTTGTTGGGAACAAATATTGTTATAGAAGATTAGATATGACAAAATGAGTTCAGTCGCATGGGATTGGTTAGCAAATATGAGCAAAGCTCGTGACAAAATGACAAGCTTCAAGATTCGCAATGAAATGAAATCGCAATTCATAAATATAAGTTATATGATATAATACTCTTCGAAAAAAATTATATGTGGAATTCAGTTTCTAAAAATGAGCTAGGCTCCCCACAAAATGATCTGATCCAAGGCTTGGATCCTAAATCGCGTTCGAATTTAAATGAGCTCAGTTCCACAGTTGATAAGAATTGTGGTCCTTATTATGGTAGGATAAAGAAGTTGAGAGATTGGGTTAATGCTAATTCCTTTATTAATTTAGGCTTGAAAGGATCTCGTTATACTTGGGCTAACAAGACTGTGAATGAGAAGCTTGATAGGCCATTATGTTTTTGTGATTGGAGGGCTATGTTTGAAGATGTTTTTGTGAGAACCTTTCTAAAATTAAGTCCCATCATTGTCCCATATTTTTTTTATCATTGTCCCATATTGTTTCAGCTCTACTCTAATAACTCTGTCAATAGAGAGAAGATTGCCTTCAGATTCTTATCAACAGTATAGACATGGTACACTGTGTTCGATCTGGTTTGTGTATTTGTTAAGACCTTTTTGTTGATGATTATTATCTTTAGTACGTAGTGTACGTTTTCAAATAACTCATGCTATATGGTTTTATAAGTAGTGTCTGTATTCGAATAACTCATATGCTATATATGGTTTATTTGTTTAATTTGTATATATTGTTATTCAATAGATCGGCCCCAATCATAGAGATTGATGGAAGCTCTCGGGTTAGGGTTTAGCACTGTCGGTGCGAAGTCTCTCTTTTTCTCGTGCTCCACCTCCCTGAGGCCGGAGATTTGTGCCCAACGCCGTACGGCTAGGATTTTTGGCGAGCTTATTCACGTCAACTCTTCATTTCCCTTGTTCTCTCTCTCGTTCCTACTATTTTCTTTGGTTTTTGCCAGGTTAGTCACGGTACGGTGGCTGCCAATGGTGGTGGAGGTTGTGGCATCATGCATTCCAATTCTGGACGACGGAGGGGTCACGTCAGTAACGGCTGAATTTAAGACGGCAACCCAGAATTGAGGAACGCAAGGGCTCCCAATTTTCTTGTAGTGGTGAATGTTGACCAGCTTCATCATCGGGTGGTGGGGTTTGATGTCGCGATGTTCCAACCAACGGGATTCGACCATGGCGGTCATACGTGGCATCAGTGGGTCATTGTGGGATGTTGTTGGCCGGCGACGCAACAAGGCAATCTCGATCAGGATCCCAGAAATTCAACCGGGTCGGAGCCTCCATGTCTCAATCCATATCCTCTCTTGGGGTTTGGGCTGAGCTGCTGGGAGTTCCAAGGACTTGGTCAATATTTTGAACTCAATGGACATTTGGGGTTGGGCCACTTCCAATGGACTATCCTCATCATATGGATCACATGGACTACTTTACTCTTCTTATGGGCCATTTGGTTGTCTGGATTTGTGGTCTAGGTCTTCTTTGTCTCTCGACATGGGATCCAAGGGATGTACTTCTGTAACAGAGGGGGTTCCTAGCTAATTAAATAGTGTGGTGCGTCCAAAAATTTGACAGTTATTTGCGCTACTCTGGTTGTTAGTCTAGGTCATGTGTGTCATATAGTTATACCAAGTATAGTGGTACGATATAATTTCTCTATTTAGCGTGCCGAGTAATCCGGTAAAATTATGTATTACTTTTGACTTTGATCCTATAGTGAATAATTTTTGCGCCCCTATAAAAAAACATATTGGCCCCAAGGGTCACAACTTCCAATTCTTCAAGTAAGAGATCGAAGATTAAGGAGTTGTAAATATTGAGATTAAGGAGTGTTGATTTGATGATCATGATATATAGGTGGATTTGGTTAGTATTTGGTTACGATGGATGAAAGGACGTTTAGGCTTATCGGGGCAGATTACCCCGGTAATGGGGCAGAAGATGTTATTGAGCCAGGCTTGTGGTGGATGATTGGCTTCCTGGTACGTTGTTGTCAGCTTCCTCGGACTTTTTAGTCTTGTTCCGCTTCGCAAGGTAATTTCCTTGGCAAGTTGGCATAATGTGGTACGTGTTTATAGAATTAATTAGACGTCCGATATGATATATTCGGTGCTTAATCTGGTAACCTTGTACTGATTGTCGTTGTTATCCATTTTGATATACAAACAGTGTCAAGCTAGGTTTGTCAAAGTCCTACTAGTTGAGCCTCACGAAACGTCGTATTGTTGGTTCTGGTTTGTATATAGGTTGAGGGGTTCCATGATGGTTTCGACAACCAAGAAGATGAAAGATCCTTATATTATCGTCAAAGCTAGGGATCTGATTATATAAACTTTTGCTCCTCAGGTACTAGTGAAGTAGTGATGCATGCTGAATGTTTACTCATTGCCCGGAAAGCTCGAAACTATATCTTTATTGATCGTCTGATCCAAGCTCTCTGACTGTAGGCCATAGAATTGCTGAGTAATGTAATGCAATGTGATATCTTCAAGATTAGCAATTAAGTCGGTTCCCAAAAATGATCGAGCTAGACTCCCCACAAAATGATATGCTCCCAACAAAATGGAATCACAAGTCGCATATTAATTTAAGTTATTTGATACAAGAATCCTTGATACAATATATATACAGTTGAAGAAAAGAACATAGTACATAAACAAGTGACGCAATCACATTTAGCAAAACTTATAAGTTTACATGAATCAAATGCACTTGATATATGGTAGTAAATTCATCGTCGACAATGTTTCAAACTTGGTGATGGTTATCCCTTCATGATAATTCACTTGCTGTTAGCAACATTAAAAGTCCCATTAGCAGGATCGATCAACTGATCTTCTTCGACGAAAGAAACATGAATTCGTGGTCTACCTAATGTTTCCTAGCTTATTTTGGATGAATTGCTGAACCATCATAACATTGATATAAACACAATTAAAAGTTCCCAGCTCATTGCACTATACGTTTTCCAATTGTGATCTTGTCCATTCAATAGGATCGAAAATGAACTCACTGCCAAGTTGCACCCATTTATATTTTCACATTGCATCAAATAGTACTTATCTACACAAACACCAATAACAAAATTCCAAGAGTTTCTTTCAATAACAATATTCACTCTAAGCATTGCAACTAATGCATGCATGCAAATAAACCCCGAAACAAAAAGCAAAATTGTCGGTTCAAATGAAACCCAAATGCTGAGAGGCAATAAGTTAAATACCAGAAACGAGAAAGAGATCAGAGAGAGGAGGTTACAGGGAAATAGGAAGACGTAGATTCCATAAGCGCGCGAGAGCCGGAAGAAGATAAGAAGAACAAAAAGGACAAGAGTCGCGGGACTCTTTGTAAAAATAAAAATTAGGGTTAGTGAATATATAGAAAGAAGCATCTCGTGTCTAAACTCTAAAGTTAGCAGACTTTTGGAAGTAGCTGATCGGTGTTTAACCACCTTCAAAGTTACCCTATAATGAACTCAATATGCTCGTCAATGTAGTACAATAATATAGGGGTCAATCCACAGGGAAAAATGAGACTCAATATTCTAAACTACGAACATACGCGAAATTCAGAAATCTGACAGACTCGACCACTGGACAAAAATATAATTAACTAAAATACTTAGACTAAACCAAAATCACTAAATTTATACTGGACATACTAGACACAGTGGAGGACAACCACACAAAATATTAATATAATATGAGTTGTTTTGATAGTCGAAATAAATTCTATAAACTAGATTATGAAACTGAAACAGTAGTGAAATTCAGAAACCTGACAACCTCGATAACTGACACTAACGTAATTAATGAAAATAGCTAGACTCAACCTAAAATCACGAAATTTATACAGAACACTATAGACACAGTGGCGGACTACCAGACAAAATATCAATGTAATCGGAGTTGGTTTGGTTGCCGAATAAAATCCTGCAAAACAGATTACGAAACTGAAACAGTAGACAGATTATGAGTAAAACGAGAATTCAATAGTAAAATGGTTAAGAGGAAATGCTATCCACCACCGTCACATCATCTAAACCATAAATGCAGAACCAAAATCATGTTAATGTCATGAATGAAAGTTCTCAGAAAGATTCAAAGCTATGAACACAACCTATTACCCAATCCTTACGTCTACAACATTGAATGTCTGCTTATCAATATTGTCTATCCCTCAAAGAACCCGAAGTCAAGAACCCGAATTTACCAAGAGAAAATCATTAAGATTTAGAAAGGGTTTGAGAATCTACAAGGCTTTACAAATACACTACGGTCGTGTCTTGCTAGACCTAGGGCTTCTTATACCAAGCATGTATGAGTTCTACGATTGAAACTTGAGGAAGGTAATGATCACCAACAACCATCAATTTTCTTAGAATTAGATTCCTAAACATGCATACTAAGAGCATATGCACCCATGGAGGAAGAGAGGAAGTCCCATTTTGAGGAATTCCTCTCCAATAGGAAGTCCTATTCCTATTTTTCGTGCAGCGGTGCCAGAAATAAGACTTCTTATTACTATTCATTATTATTTAAAATTTTAATTTTTTATTTTCGGGTAATATTTTCAACCAATTTCCAAGTAATAAGAAGTCCTATTTAGATGCGCGTTAATATGTTTTGAATCAATTTTGCATGCCGGTAGCATACGGTGGTCTCGCTAAATGTAATCCGAGTCATGTTAGACTTAAGTTTTTTGTTTAATTAGCATACATTCGTTATAACAACGTGTTTATTATGATTCTTTATTTCGTCGCGATTCAAAATTGACATTTTTTTAAGTTATGATTTTTGACTCATTTTCTTCACGAAAGTTATAGAGGACATTAATATGAACTCGTCTGTATTTTTCTTGAATTTTTCGGAAGTCCGAGCTATTTATTATGATTTTTTTAAGTTTCATAGTAAATAATTTATTTAAAATATTACAAATGATCAATTTTTCTCAGCCGTCGGATTGCTTAGATCTGTTTGAAATGGACTGCCCAGATCAACTTAGCCGTTGATCTGTTCGTGGCCCAGGGCGTGCCGCGTTCCTATATATTGGTCCGTTACTTTTTTTTTTTTTACTTTTTTACCGGGTTTAAAAAAAAACGTCAGCCTGGAGTTACCCACGTGCGTGGGGCCCACCAGGCGGACGTCCTCGCCTTCGTGCTCAACAGGGGACGCCGGGGAGGACGACCTCCCGGTCAACGTCCGGTCTTCGTTTCATTTTCCCCCCGCTGCACCGTTTTTCCCAGCCGGACGTCCTCCCGCCGTGGGCCCAGCTGTCGGACGTCCCCGAAAGCTGCCCCCGCTGCAGCTGCTCTAAGCGTGCACTCAAAGCATTCGCAAATAAGAATCATCGATGTATAAAAAACAAAGAAAGCTCATTCGAATAACAAAAACAATCTTCAATTCACAAGCATAATTAATCTAGATGACATGAACGGGGCTTCAAAACAGCCCCTTAACAATGGAGTTAGCTCCTCATGGAAGCCACAAGAGTTTAGAGAGAAGAAGAAAATTACAGTATGGAATGGGGCTCCCCCTTCTTCACGTCTTCTCCTCCTTTTATTCTTCTTATCTTTCACGTCTTTGCCTCCTCTTCTCACGGCATGACTACCGTTTCTCCTCTCTCCTTTTCACGTTTTTTCCTCTCTCCTTGCTCACGTAATTTCTGTTTTTTTTTCCTCCCTTCTATTTGATTTGGTCTCTCCTTTATTTAATAAAAACAGATTTGGTTTGGGTTATTTATCCCAAATGGGCTGAATCCATATGCCTTAGGGCTTTAGCAATCCATCTTCATGTTGGACTTGGTCCATGCATCCCTTGACAACCTATTTCTTCTCCTCGTTGGACTAGGAAAGATCAATTACACATCTTTTATTCATTTTTCTCCAATTTCCTACAAAACAAATAATAATATTAATTTACTTTAAAACGTAACAAAAGAACTAAATATAAGGTTCGGTTAAGCACATAAACGTTGCATAAATATGCAACTATCAATAGCTAGCTAGCTAGCGTTTGGAGTACGTCGAGTTGCGCACACACACACACACACACACAGAGAGAGAGAGAGAGAGAGAGAGAGAGGAGACATATCGATCTAAGAATATGCAAAAAATTTATAGTGCTCCGAAGTACAAAAAGTTTTCCAGTTGTGAAACGTTAGATTACTTCTGCGGTCTCCACTTTTAGAGAAATGAAGTGATCTAACGCTCCAAAATTATGGAGTTTTGGTACTTCGAAGTACTGTAGAACACCCCAAGAAGATTTGTCCGTCGAAGACCTTGATCAGGAGGAAAGCAGTGCAATACGGAGAGGTCTCACTTTTCAAAGCATGCAAGAACCTTCTTACACAGGCGCCACCACCTCAGCTCAAACCACAAACTTGGGCTGCCACCTCCGCCTCATTAGGGTTAGGATTAGAAGAAGTAGGAAGCTTTAAGAGGTATGACAATCCGTGCCTTGATCTGTATTTTAACGTGATACCAAAATAGCCTATGTCAGCGGAGTCTTGTGCTCTTTTAAATCGCCTCCTGCCGCTGCCTGGTCCCACAACTCCCTCACCACTCTCAAGATCATCCGTACTTACAATGATCGATATTATTACGAGGAGGAAGTGAATGTGAAAGCGGTGTATTGGCTCCATCACAACCACCTCAAAACCCTTGCTTTCAACCTTCCTTACTTAGAGGCTCGTGCAACCGGCCATTATTCTACTTTTACCACCGTACGTTCTCTACTTTTACCACTTCCGGACAACAATTCACACCCAACCCGACTTTCGTTTCTTGCACGACCGAGTTTCGGATGTTTTTTGCAAAAAGCTTGAAGTTTGATATTCAAAACTTCAAGAATCATGATGATGATGATGAAGATGAAATAATGGAGGTGATTGGGGCATCAGAATATTGCAACGACCCCTTTCCTTTTGGAAAGCATTGCGAAAAGAGTTTTCCCGGATAATACTAGAGGAGGCAGTACGTAGAGCGGCTAAGGAAGGAGGTATTAGAGCCATTAGACAAAGTGCTGGATACTACTAATCGTGGGGAGATGAATCCTTGGGGCTATAGAGTTGTTGACATGGACAGGACAAATGAGCCCTACTTTCTAAGGAAGAAATATTTGAAAGAGGCCAAGGAATCCTCCGTGGACAAGATGGTTGCCAATGCTCTACTTCCAAATCAGATTGTGTCATTTGTGGAGGATGATGGAGATTTAAGGCAGGTGGTTGAGCTTCAATGGAAGATAATGGTCGAGGACTTGAAGAAAAAATACAAGGAAAGGATGCAAGGGATATTGAGCTATAGCTTGGTTGTAATTTATCCTGATAAATATAATATTAGCAACCTGGTCATGTCCTTGACAATTCTAATGTCTGAACTGAGTGTTTCTACCAGATTACGCGGGACGTAATCTAGCAGAAGCAAGTATGAGCTCTTGTCCCTCTCGTCCGAACGCTCGGGCTGTTCGGATGGTCAGCCGCTCCTTCTCTCTTCGGGTCCTCGGGTATTCGGGTACGCGTGTTCGGGTACGGCTGTTAGAAGAATACAACGACAAACAAGCGGTCAGATGGTCGAGACAGGGGTGGCCTGCCTTCAACGCTCCGATGCCTAAGTTAGAAGATATATTAGATATAACAGTCAAGCGAACGTGCGAGAAAGTAGGTTGGAGTGTTTAGTGGAATTGAACGCTATTGAATGAGTTGTGTTGTCTTTACCTGTAATAAATACCTTTCATATATAGGTGGTTGAGTTTTTTGTTTGCTTGTGTTCCTCGATGTGGGACTGGACTCCTTCTGTTGTTATGTGATCCGCACATTCGGATGTGCGCCCCACGGGCGCGTGTGCGCTTGGATGGGGTCGGTCTTGTGAGCGAAGTTGTAGCCTTCCTGGTGGCCTTTCGGGTAGGTGTTGATTACCTGCTTAAACGGGTAAGTATGTTTAATCAGAGAACTAATGCTGCTATACTAACAAGTCCCCTAAGTCCCCAAGTCAAAGAGAACTTTCTTGACTGGGGAGTTGAAAAAGGGTTCGTGTGATTAAAAAAAATACTTATCCGATTGAGCATTGATGCGTAGTCCTGTAACCCCCAAGTCCCCCAACTCTCCGGTCAAGGAAGGGCTCACTTGATGGAGTGGGTACCTGTGCGTTCGATCGTGTACCTGTTTGTGCGGTCCTGTATTTTGGGCCCGGCCTCCAAACGAATCTTGCTACTTGGAGCCGCGCGCCCGTGGAGTCTTTCGAACGAACATAAATGAGTGGAATACAGATAGATAAGGATGAGTATGTGAATGTGTGGATGTATGCGAATGTATGTGAATGTATGTGGGTGTATGCAAATGTACGTGAATGTATGTGGGTGTATGCAAATGTACGTGAATGTATGTGGGTGTATGCGAATGTATGTATGATCGCGTGCATGGGTGGATCCGAGCTGACCCCGACCCCCCAATATGGAGCCGTTAAGCCTCAGAATGGTCGTTCTTGATGCATGGATGGATTCGAGCTGACCCCGACCCCCCAACATGGAGTCGCTAAGCCTCGGAACGGTATTGTATTAGGTGCCCGAGAGGATGTTGTAACTCATCGGCGCCGACCTATCGTAGCGTCAACGGTGGGATCATGACCGTTACGTTCGATCTTGTATTAGGTGCCTGAGAGGATGTTGTAACTCATCGGCGCCAACCTCTCGTAGCGTCAACGGTGGGATCATGACCGTTACGTACGGTCTTGTATTAGGTGCTCGAGAGGATGTTGTAACTCATCGGTGCCAACCTCTTGTAGCGTCAACGGTGGGATCATGACCGTTACGTACGATTTTTTATTAGGTGCCCGAGAGGATGTTATAACTCATCGGCGCCAACCTCTCGTAACGTCAACGGTGGGATCATGATCGTTACGTACGGTTGTTGCAGCGCGCACGGAGGGACGGGCCGCATGCCCGTGCCGCTCATCAGTCTTAGCGCGCGCAAGGGGAGGACGGACCCCATGCCCGTGCCGCCTAATCCGGCAAATTGATTACTTACTGTTACGCGCACGGAGTGGAGGGGCCCCACGCCCGTACGGCGTAAGTGCTTCATTTATCATGTACTTGCCTGTGAGGTTTCTTGGGTGCTTGGTCGTGCGGGTGGTGCGTGCGCCAGTCCAAATGGCGGGAGTCGTGACGTGTGTTATTTTGCCTTGGTTGGGGTGATACTCTGTCTGGTGAGGCGGTTGAGGTGACATTTCTTTTGACTTCTTCTTGGGAACCGTTGTGTAATAAATGCTAGCCGGCGCAATTAATGCAGGCGTGCCCTGTGCATTAAATGCTGGTGACGTAGTAACTGCTCGAAGGTCATGTGTCAGGCACGTGGACGTGTGGGGTGCTGCATGGCTGACACGTGGTGAGATGTGGGAGATCGTGCTAGGGTTTGAAATCGAGGCGGGAAGCCAAAGGGTGAGCGCGGTTACTTAGGCAGGTAAGTAAACCGCCTCGGGGCCACGTGTCGTCATCTGACGGTGGACATGCGAAAATGGACGGCTGGCGTTCGTTCGCGTGTCCCGTGCGATCAGTATAAATAGGCCTCTCTGGTGTCGTCTTCTTCACCACTTTCACTTTTACCGAAACTCTTAAGAAATTACTCTGCATATTGTTCTCCTTGTTCTTGTTCTTTCTGTTCTTGCTCTCTACCGGAATTCATCGTCGACGTCTACCTTCAACCTTCGATTTTAACTTGGTGAGGCTCTTTAACCTGTTTTTGTTGCTTTCCATTCTGCTTTTTTGTTTTTTCCGGTTTCCCCTTGTTTCTCTTCTCCACGGTTTCTGGGTTTCTTGGTAGTTTGGTTTTTTTTTTGCTAAGTGTGGGTTTCGCGTGCGTGCGTCTAGGAGATGGAACCAATAGAGATATCGAGCGGCCAGTCACATGAGCGGATATACGTACAGGGGGCTGGGTGGATTAATTGTGGTTCGTACACGAGCGGGTCGGACACATCGTCTGATTCCGTGATGAGTGTAACGCCTCTTCGGTTCATCCCTAACGCTTCTCCTGTGGTGCAGCCAATGGATCCCCAACAAGCGCTCGCTGCCGCAGGGTTAGGGAGTTCGTCGAGGTCATCAGACAGGTCCTCATCGTCTGGGCCATGGGGTGACGAGCCCGTCTGATCGAATCAGCCCGTGCCTCAATTTCCAGAGGGCGGACGCGTTCACTGGGTGCTCCCCGACGGAGTGCCAGTGCAAGAGCCTGAGCAGGCGCCAAGCGTCAAGGAGATGGCGCGGTGGGCGCGGGATTATCACATTTCGTCGTCCGTCAAGTTGAAGATACTAGGGAAGGGGGATATGTTCACCCGACCGCCGGCCGGCCATGTGTGCATCAGCGAGTTCCATCTGAAGGCAGGGATAAAGCTGCCCCTTCACCCATTTTTCTAGTATATCCTGGCGCTCCTCAAGATCTCCTTTGGTCAGTATGGGCCGACACTGACCCGAACGTTGGTGGCGTTCTTCAACGTCTTTCGTCTGAGCGGGCCGGATCATCCTACACGGGCGGAGTTCATCCACTTCTTCCGCCTGAAGTACTCCTCCCGCCGGCGAGACTCATGCACCTTCACCGTGGAACCACGCGTGAAGTGGTGGCTCATCTATCCTCCCAGTTCCTCGACCACCTGGCGCACGATCAATTGCATGGTCGGAGGTGACTGGGAGTTTGGCGCTCACTCCCCCGAGATCGCGGCCAACGCCAGTCGTGTCCACCGAGTCCCCCAATGCTTCCACTGGCTGGACACGAACGAGTATCCCCTGACGCCTGAAGAGGAAAACAGGATTGCTCGTCTGAAGTTCGTCTTCGACCCAAGACCCGAGGCGAGGCACTTCTGGGCGGCGTGTCACTGGGACCTGATCGAGAAGACACGCCTGGCTCGAACACCTAGTCTGTCGGGTGGTGATATCTGAGATGTATGTGTTACGTGTAGTTGGTCGACTGTTACTAACCTTGTTCTTTCTGTTTTGCAGTGAAAATGTCTAAGTCTAAGGCGATTGATCGGGACGAGGAGCACGTGCGCTGGCTTAACATGCTGCTTGAGGGTGCAGATACCGTTCGCCGCGTCGTCGTGGATGGGTCGGGCAAAATGTTTGTCGGTGGTGAAGTTCAGCCCACCATCCGTGCGCCGACTGTCTCCTCGCACGCCTCCCCCATCCGCCAGGGATCGGGCGCTGGGCCCTCTGTTTCCGCTGCTGCTACTGTCGGGCGGGGTGCGCCTATCCCCCCTCCTCCTTCTCATCCTCTGGCCAATTGGGGCCAGAGTCGAGCCGATCGGGACCGCCTCCACCGTGAAAAGGAGCAAAGGCAAGTAGAGCGCGACCACCGGCGTGTCGAGCAGCAGGACCGTCGTGAGGCCTCCCAAGGCTTTGGGTTGCGCCGGTCCTCTCATGATGGTGCAGATCCCTCTACTGGTGCCCCGACCAGTGATGCCGAGCGCCCACAGAAGCGCACACAGACGGATGACTCCTCTCCGGCGGATATGCCGATCGTTGAATCTCTCCGCTGGGCCCTAGTCGATGGTGTCGCCTCGCTGGGGCCCCTGCTCCAGCTGTTGGAGAATGCCACGCCTGACGGTCTGGACAAGGCGTTCATTGCGTGCGCCCGGCTACTGCATCAGCTCTTCCGCGTGCGCCCCCGGGAGAACCTGGAACTGGCACGCCTCATGGCTGAAGCTTTAAAGGCGGGCCAGACGAAGGAGAGGCTTGTGGCCAGCCTCAAAAAGGCCAATGACCTGGTCCACCGGTACACCATCCGTGCGGAGGAGGCGACTGCCCGGGCAGCTGAAGCCGCTGAACGTGAAGCCACGCTGAAGGCTGAGCGTGAGAGCGCGGTGGCAGAGGTGGAGCGGATACGTTCCGAGCTGGAGCGTGTTCGTGCTGAGGCGGCCACTCGGGAAGCGGAGGCGGAGTCCCGTATGATGGAGGTGGATCGCGTTGCTCGCGTGGAGGCCGTAGCAATGTTCAAGGAGTCTGAAGAGCTCTACGAACTTTTGAAGGCTGATGTAGAGGAGCAGGTGACCGCCTTCCGTGAAGCGGTGACTCCCTTCATCAAGCTGGATGAGTACCGGGCGTTCGTGCGGGCAGAGACAGCGAAGCTTGCGAGTGCCCGGGCTTCAGGTGCTGATGGAGGGGTGGGGCCTTCTGGGGTGGCCGGTGAGGCGGAGGTGGAGCCGGTGCTGGTGCAGGTGGACTCGGCAGAGCAGGTGGAGCGGGCGGAGTCGGCGTCGTCCGATGAGGTGGAGGAGCTGGATGTAAATACCGGGGCGTAGTTTAGGAGTTTCTTTATTTTCTTTATTTTCTGTACTTTTCTTTTGTAATAGTGTAGGTCTTTTGTAACGGGCCTTGTGCTGTATTAATGAAATCTCTTTTCCTTCCGTACATGTTCCTTTAACTTCTGTTTCTTTCTCTCTCTCTTTTTGGCATCTTTTGAATGGTTCACGTGTGTACGCTCTTTTACTCCTTGCTATGGTATTTTAACCAAGTGTTACACCAACGCGAACAATCTCGCCCCAGTCCCCCGAGCATCGGGCGGGCGGGTTGAGAACAAACGTAACAATAAAATGAACTTAATGAAAATAAGTACACAACACAACGAAATTTAATGAAAGTATTTCCTCAAGTGTTGGATGTTCCACGGGTGTCGCAGTCGTTGACCTTGCATGTCTCTAAGGTAGAAAGTGCTGGCGCTTACCACTTCGTCCACGACGTACGGACCTTCCCATGACGGGCGGAGTGCCTTGACCTTCTGCTGGATTGCCTTCATCACCCAGTCCCCCTGTTGGATTGGTCGAGCCCGAATACGCTGGTTATATAGTCGGGCGATCCTCTGCTTGTTCGCAGCGTTGTGGAGATGGGCAGTGTCTCTCCGTTCTTCCAGCAAGTTGTTGTTGAGTCGTAGTCCCTCGTTGGTCGTGCTCAGATCGTACCCCTCGATCCGTGAGCTCTGGTGGGTGATCTCCAAGGGTAGCACAGCCTCCTTTCCGAACGTCAGACTGAACGGGGTTTCGCCCGTGGCGGAGTTAGCGGTCGTTCGAATGGACCATAGGATCTCCGGGATGACCTCGGGCCAGCGCCCGTGTCCCGCGTCCCCGGGTTTGATATCTTCAATCTTCTTCTTGATGCCCGCTTTGATGATTTTGTTCGCTGCCTCCACTTGTCCGTTTGTCTGATGGTGCCCTGGTGATGCGAAAACTAGATCCGTTCCTTGCCGTTTGCAGAAGGCCGTGAGCCGAGGGTTGTTGAACTGTAGCCCGTTGTCCGTGTTGATGCTGATTGGAGTCCCGTAGCGACAGAAGAGGAAACGCCAGAGGAAGCGCTCGACCTTCTCTGTCGTGATCTTTGCCATTGGCTGGGCTTCAATGAACTTGGTGTGGTAGTCAATGATGACAATCATGTACCTGTACTGCCCCTTCGATTTTGGGAGCTCCCCGATTAGGTCCAGTCCCCACTGTGCGAATGGTACGGGCGACAGGAGGATGGACAGTGGGACGGCAAGCGTGTGGTGGTGATGCGCATGCAGCTGACATTGGTGGCACTTTCTCGTTAGTGCCGTGGCGTCCGCGTGGATGGTGGGCCACCAGAATCCACAACGAAGGGCCTTGTGTGCGATCGATCTGGTGCCCGCATGGTGGCTGCACGTGCTCGAGTGGATTTCCTGCAGGATCGAGTTGCGCTTTGTTAGGGTGACGCACTTGAGGCTTGCCCAAGTCCTCCCTTGTCGATACAACGCTCCATCGCGCATGCTGAAGTTTGCCGCCCGTGCGACGATGGTTCTGGCCTCTCGCCTGTCTTCAGGTAACTCTCCTCTCGCCTTGTACGCGATGAATACATCCATGTAGCTGTGCTCATGCGGTTCGATTGCCAGGACCTGTTCTGCTTCTGAGATGCTCGGTCGTCGCAGCTCCTCGACAATCCGCTGCCCTGGTCCCGTGTGTACAGGGGCCGTGGCCAATCGAGCGAGCCTGTATGCCTTCGCGTTGAGCCCCCGGTGTATGTGGTTGATGTTTACGTATTTGAACCTGCTGATCAGCGCCTTTACGTACTTCAGATAGGCGATCATGGACTCCCCCTTTGCTTGGAATTCCCCTTCGACCTGGCTCACCACCAACTGCGAGTCACTGAATACATTGAGGTCGGGCGCCTCCGACTTCTTGGCCAGTTGTAGGCCTGCGATGAGCGCTTCGTATTTGGCTTCGTTGTTGGTCGTCTTAAACTCGAACTTGAGGGCGTACTCTGCGTTTACCCCTCCTGGCCCGATTAGGATGATCCCGGCGCCGCTCATATTCTTTGTGCATGAACCGTCGACGTAGAGATTCCACTCCGACAATGGTCCTTCCTTGACCCCTGGTTTGTTGGATGCCTCTACCATCGGGCCTTTGGGTGCGTCGACCAACGTCGCCTCTGCTTCCGTGTACTCGGTGATGAAGTCTGCCACTGCCTGCCCCTTGATTGCCGTTTAGGGCTTGTACTGAAGGTCAAATTCGCTGAGCTCGACCGCCCACTTCGCCGGGCGACCACTGGGATCGGGCGATTGGAGGATCTGGCGCAGGGGCACGTTCGTGAGGATATGGATGCTGTGTGCCTGGAAGTATGGCCTCAACCATCGGGCGACGGTGATGAGTGCGAGCGCCATCTTCTCGATCGTTGGGTATCGGGTCTCAGCGTCGTCGCCTCCTGGTCCTCGGGGTTCATGGAGATCTAGTTGTAGCCCTAGTACGCGTCCATCATGGATAAGAGCTCGTGCCCGACTGTCGCGTCTACCAACTGGTCGATCCTTGGTAGAGGGAAGCTGTCCTTGGGGCACGCCTTGTTGAGGTCGCTGTAATCGATGCATATCCTCCATTTTTTGTTGTTCTTCTGCACCATTACAGCGTTGGAGATCCATTTCGGATAGTCCACCTTGCGGATGAACCCGATGCCCAACAGTCGGTCCACCTCCTCGTGCATCGCTGCGTAGTGCTCTGCTTTGTACGCCCGTCGCTTCTGCTTCACTGCCCGTGCGCCGACGCTGACGCTCAGCTTGTGGGATATGATGTTTATGCTGATTCCGAGCATGTCCTTGTATGACCATGCGAACACCTCCTGCTTCTCCTTTAGCAGCGCGATCAGCCGCTCGGCTATCACGGGAGCCAATGATGCTTCGATTTGGACCGTCCTTTCCGGGTGTTCGGAGGATAGCTGAATCGTCCTCAGCTCTTCGCGCTCGGGAACGGGTGATACTGCCATCAGCCCGTCGCGCGGGTCGTCCGGTACCTCCATCTCTGGTGCCGACTCCTCCATGGCGAGGACCTCCTGTCTATTATGGGGCTTCGTTGCTTCCTCGTAGTTGTATCCCTGGACGTATTCGACCCCATGCTCGGTTGAGAATCGTCTCAAGAGCATGTGCCCTGCAATGATCAGCTTCAATTTTTTGATCCCTGGCCTCCCGAGTATGGCGTTGTATGGGGAGGGGGTATTCATGACGACGAAGTCCGTCCGGACCTCGCTGTGCGGGGAATCGGGGGCGCCGATTCTGACTCGAACGTTGTCGCTCTGATCGGGTATGATGTTTCGCCCGTGAAGCTGGCGACGCACTCGTGGTCTTGCGTCATCTTGTGTGCGGGCCTGCCAAGCGCCGTGTACGCATCCAGATAGATTACGTTCATCGACGCCCCGTTGTCTACCAGTACCCACCCTCTTCAAGAGGAATTGGTCGATGATCACGTCGATCACGAACGGCAGGGTGCTGTCCCTCGGGCTTCCTTCTTCGTCCTCAGCCGCGAAGCTAATGGTTGGCGGCTCCCTCTTTCCTGCCTTGTGCGCCCGTCCCGCCCCGAACATCAGCACCTCCATGCTCGAGCGATCGGGCGACGAAGTCCCTTCCTTACGCTTTCCCCCGGATATCGTGCTGATAGTCCCCCGGGTTTCAATATTCACCCCGCGCGGTCGCTTCTCTGCCCCAGGAGTGGTGATCTGATCGTCCTTCTGCATGTTCGTGAGGACCTTCCTCAGCATAACGCAGTCGTTGGTCTGGTGAGTGATGGCGTTGTGGTACTCGCACCAGATGTCCGGGATCCGACCGGGCGGGATCCTCTCCTTCGACATGTTGTTTGGCGGCAGAATCTGGCGTCGATGCTGGCGAAGTAGTTGTTCGTTTGACTGCCGGTTGATCGCATAGACCTCTTGTCCGGCCGGCCGGTGTTGCGGTGCTGGCGGTAGACGGGCCCCTTGTGCTGTCGGTCCCCTCGCCTGGTTGTGGTGGTTGTTCTGATAGTTGCGGGAGGACGGCCTCTGGTGATTCTGTCCTTGCATGTCTCGGCTCCTTTTATAGCCCCCGCTCGGCTCTCCTCCGTCGCCCGAGGATTGTCGTGGTCGAGCGTCCACGTCTTCCGGCCTGTTGGTGCTAGACTCGGAGGCGGACCCGTACACTCGCGTCTCCACTAACGCCTTTTGTACGATCAGGTCCATGATCTCGTCGTAGTCGAGATGTTCTTTCCTTACCAGCTTCTCTACGAATGGTGTGGCGAGCATGTTGTCCATCAGGGCCACCTTGGCCACTTGCTTGTCGAGGTCCCTGCATGTGCTCGCAAGAGTCCTCCACCGATTTATGTAGCTTGACAGGCTCTCGTCCCTCCCCTGGCGGACCTTGAGGAGAATACCCGTCGTGTTGTACTTCCCTTGGAGCCTATACCGCCTCTGGAAGCTCTCCGCCAGCTCGAGGAACGAATGGATGGAGCCTGGCGGAATCTCGTAGAACCAACTCCTGGCCTCCTCGGTCAGCGTCTCCTAGAACAGGAAACACAGGGTCAAGTTCGAATATCGGGTTCCATCCGTGGCGGATCGAAATTCGTCGATGTGCGTACGGGGATCCCCACTCCCGTCGAACCGGGTGATCTTCGCTGTCTTCGCGTGGAGGTCTCTTCCCCTCTCCAGTATATGCGCTGAGAACGGGCTGACCCGGGGGGTGAACATCCCACCCTGCCCGGCAAGTTTGTCTTTCCGTAGGTGCGAGACTTCCAACGCCAACTCCTCCATCCTCTAAAGGATCAGGGTGTTGTCTTTTGGGGGTGGCGATTCTCCTGCCGGCGTGGGCGTGCGGGTTGCCCGGGTGTCGGCCCTGCCGAATGGATGTTGCTCTTCGTTGGTGGTTTCTTGGATCCGTTCGTGTCGCCCTTGCTGCTGGCTGACGAGCGCGTCCAGTCGTTCCTCCAGCCTTTGTAAAATTTGGCGCTCCTGCTCCCTCTCAAACACTGCCTTTCGCAGCTCCTGGAACAGGCCGTCGACGCGCTCCTAACTGCTGCTCGTCCCCAGCTCCATTACTTGCCGCGCTTGTGCGCTCGGGGGTGTTTCCTCGACGGGTGTGTTGCTGACGTTAGTCTCCTGGGTATGCATGTGGGCTTTTGGTTGGTGGTGTTTATACGAGGTTTGCAATTTGTACGGTTCCCACAGACGGCGCCAACTGTTTCTACCGGATTACGTGGGACGTAATCTAGCAGAAGCAAGTACGAGCTCTTCTCCCTTTATCCGAACGCTCGGGCTGTTCGGATGGTCGGGCGCTCATTCTCTCTTCGGGTATTCGGGTACGCGTGTTCGGGTACGGCTGTTAGAAGAATACAACGACAAACAGGCGGTCAGATGGTCAAGACAGGGGTGGCCTGCCTTCAACGCTCCGATGCCTAAGTTAGAAGATGTATTGGATATAACAGTCAAGCGAACGTGCGAGAAAGTAGGTTGGAGTATTTAGTGGAATTGAACGCTATTGAATGAGTTGTGTTGTCTTTACCTGTAATAAATATCTTTCACATATAGGTGGTTGAGTTTGTTGTTTGCTTGTGTTCCTCGATGTGGGACTGGACTCCTTCTGTTGTTATGTGATTCGCACATTCGGATGTGCGCCCCACGGGCGCGTGTGCGCTCGGATGTGGTCGGTCTTGTGAGCGAAGTTGTAGCCTTCCTGGTGGCCTTTCAGGTGGGTGTTGATTACCTGCTTAAGCGGGTAAGTATGTTTAATCGGAGAACTAATGCTGCTATACTAACACTGAGTAGAGGAGGCATGGAAAGGAAAGTTTATCCCTTTGATACCAAAGCCTCAGATAGAGTTGATTCAAGAAGATGATCTCAAGTCAAAGTGCCAATTTCTTAGAGACATGGGTGTGGGTTTAACGACTACAGATGAGTATACATATTTTAAAAGTGTGTTTGATTTGATTCTTCAAGAGGCAGTGGATAGGAGTTTGAAGCCGGATCAAATGATCAAGAGGCTTTATGTTCTCACTCTCGGAACTCACAAAAGCTTTGCATGGATTTCAACAAAATATTTAGAGGGAGGCACTGACGAGGAAATGAATAGCAGTTGGCAGGTACAAGACTGAGGAAATGAAGAGCAAGTATAAGGAGCAACGACTTGCCCCTTATTGTGTTTTGGAAAATTGGTCACATTTGGATTCTCCGGATAAACGACGGAGGGATCGTCGCAATGTGCGGGTCCCACTTGTACTATGGTGATGACAATTTCGTCAACATGTTCTTGGAAAACGATGGCGAAATGAGCTCCCAACATATCATGGAAGCCAATCTCGGCCACCATTGCCACCAAGACTATGACTAGAGTCTTTTGGCTGTACTGGATTGATCGACTTCACTGTCCTGGCCTTCTTCCTTGCTCAATGTAAACCTAGTGATTTTATATTTATTGTGCACATATGGCCACATTTTGTGGTCATAAATCTAGGTGACATATATGTTATTATAATATTATATGGGAAATGCTACAACACAATAAATAGTACAACTTTGTCATTTCCTATTTTAATTATAATAAATCAAAATCTTTTATCAACATTTATGTAATAAAAATATATTTATGTAATCAGTTTATTTTACATAACGGTTCAGATTGATTGATAAGAAAATGGAATTTATTTTTTAAGATTTTTTTATTATCAATTTTAACGAGAAAATAGAATCCCTAAATCCTTGACCATAAACCATAAACCCTCTTATAACATATAAGCTTTAAACCCTAATTAACCCATAAACCTTAAATTTAACCCTAGCTTCTTAAACCCTAAATTTAACCATAATCTTAAACCCTAAATCGATACAATATTAGTCTAAACCATAAACGTACTCGACCCTAGATATTATTAGTGTAATGTCTAAACAACGAAATTTATAATCTTTTATATATTATCACATTAAACCCTAGCATAAATCTTACTAAATAGAGTACGAAAGACTTGACTCTAAACCGTAAAACTGAAATAATGATCTATATACACTTACTAGAATATGAGTACGCACTTTAAAATCACCACTAAACTTTTAATATTTGTATGTATGATTATTCTTCATATCATTTGTATGATGAGATGATATTATAACGTGGATTAAAAACTATACTTAGATATTTGATGAATGATTATGTATGTTATGTTCGTTCTTATTCGTTGTTTACATTATGAAAACACGTATTTTTTATATTATATTAGGATGTTTTAAATCATTAATATGCTATATTACTCTATATGAATACATCTATAGTGTGCAGAGAATAAGTGTGCGGGACACATGTCGCAATCATTGTCGCGTTAGACTTAAGTGCGTAGTGCACGAGAAAAAGTAGACTGTCGATTACTGTCCTGCACATTTGTGCTCCGCACATTGTAGAACTACTCTATATTACTCATATACGATGATGTATATATATAAATATTAAATTAAATCACAAGTTTTTTGAATTTTTGAATTAACAAAATTAAATGAGTGACACATAATAATTTTAATTTTTCAGTTACTTATATATCAATTAATGTTTATTTAAAAATAATAATTGTGTTCAATTAAAAATAATAACGTAAAGTTGATAAATTGATTGCATACATGTTTTTCTATTTCATAAATGTTGATAAAAGATTTTGATTTATCAAAATTAAAATAAGAAAGGGCAAAGTTGTACTATATATTGTGTTGTGTCATTTTTCATTTAATATTATAATGACATGTATGTCACCTACATTTATGACCACAAAAGTGTGGTCATATTTATGGCCTCATATCATTCTGTCATATTTATCGAAAATAAGAATTGGTTGAAATTAGGTGTGGTTTTATATGTATTATTGTGTTTAGACATCGTTGAGTTGGATCTGGTTTGTATTTGTTAAGACCTTTTTTTTTTGTTGCTGTTGATGCTATATATGAGTGTATTCGAATAACTTAGATGCTATATATGAGTGTATTCGAATAACTTATATGCTATATATGGTTTATTAGCTTATATATATTTCTATTCAATTGCCTTTGAAGTAAAATGGATCATTATGGTAAATTAGGTTCATACATTTTACTTGTGCTACTAGAATAATAATTGTATTTTGATATGTTGCTCATTCATAATAAAATTTATTAGATAATCCTAAATCTCAAGTCTCAACTGCAAGCTGTTCTGTTTTTACAATTGTTCTGATTTTCGCTTGCAGTCAAGCAAGGTCAAGAAAAATGTCACAATTAACTCTCGGAGAAGAACGGGGTCAATTGGGAAATGGTTCAACAACAAAGAGTTTCACTTATATATAGGCAATATAGCACAATGAAGAACAAAGAACATTAATGTCTCCATTGCAGGAGTTGCTGCAGCCTTGGTTGCTGTTTTACAGCACAAAATACCAATGTGCCATCCTATTGTCTGATATAGATTAATAGGAGAGGAGATTGTTTGTACTGGATACCTTATTTTTTTGTAATATAAGCTGAGATTCCTAAGGGAGAGCAGCATGCTCATTGTAGTCATGATTTGACCCATTTGGGATTGATTCACAGTTTCACAGTCTCTCGTCATATGTTGCCAATCTATGCAAAACAAAGAATCGCTACAAACAAAAATCGTTAAAACAAGCTTAAAGTACAAAATTCAAATTGGACAAAGACTGTATGTAACAAAACGTGAATATAGCGCGTTAATCGCGTTATCTTTTTGATACCATGCCGCCTTTATTGTAAAACAAATAAAATAGTTAATTATACACTATTTGTTAAATTGTACAGTTTAGAATATAATGTTGTACTCAAGTGGCCTGATAGTATTTCAAGGTCTTTTCTTCCGGAGTTTAGACTTTATGTCCCCCCATTTGTAAAATTTGGATCAATCCACATGTTCAAGGAAGGCTACTTCGGTTGCTGCCTTGACCATTTTAACTCCTGCAGTTTCAAAAGAAAATCGAAAAAAAAAAAACTTTCATGATCATTATCTAAATGCAAGTGAGTTTATGCTACTATCCTCATTGCTCATATTAGCTTGAGTTTATGCTTCAAAATGATCAACAAAAATAGAAATTCTATAAACATTAAGAACTCTATGTTTCTATTCAAACAAGAAACATACAAGTTTAAGGAGATCAGCAATTCATTTCTCATTCATGTACTACATTTTTCAGTTAAAAACTCACTTTAGCGTCGAAAGTTTTTTTTTTAACTGAAAAATCAATTTCGTTGTCTAAGTGCGTTTTCATTGCCCCATATTAAAGAGAACGACCATCTACACCATCTTAAAATGCATATTTTTTTGTGGAGGGCATAGAGTAAATAATTCTTGGACTGTGAGTGTCGACGGTTCAAAAATCAGAGTTACGAACATTCTTATCAGCGTTTCTGTTTCGTTGAAATTTCAGTTTTATGGTTGACGACGCTAATCAAACCCTTAACAGACTTCGTATTTAATAAAAATTCGTTCACTTACATATTATGTTATGATGAATATATCTTACAATTATTTTGTCCAAATTCAATTTCGTTAATATTACTGTGGAGTGGATATAGACATACAAACACTTAAGTTATATAACATTAGTAGATATTGATAGTCGCATATTTATGCGTCTATTCGGTATTTATTTTGTTTCATATATTTAGTTTATTGTTACTAATTGAGTGATTTAATTATGTTTATTGTTTAATAGGTTTTGTAGAGAAATAAAGGAAAATGAAACAAAAGAAGGATCCCTATCTCAATACGGAGAAAATAGGGAGTTATGTGCAATTATAGAAACCTATTCCAAGGTGGATTCTAGGAGAGCAATTGTAAGAAGTATATAAACCTATTTTAGTTTTTAGAAAATGAGAATCAGCATTTTGGAAGAGGAATTTCGTGCAAAAAAGAGAGCAAGCCGCAGAGGAGTTCACCCTGTCTCGGTTCGACATGTCGAGAATTCCTTTGACCCGTCGAATTCTGGCCGGCCAGGAGTCTTCTTCATCTCGTTTGTTTGTTTCAACTCTATGAATATTTTGATTATTTATTTATTACTTTTAGTATCTAAACTCTTTGTTGAGGGGTTGCTTGAAGCCCCGTACATGAAGTCTTTTTAATGCAAACCTAGTTTTGCATATTCTTTGAATGATGTTTCTTTCTCTGAATGATTCACTGTATGAATTCTTGTATGTTTGCTTTGGTGGCCAATTTAGTATGCATTCTAGGATTCTAGTTTCATGAGATACGGGTGACTGAAGATAATTTCTTCCACCGAATTCTCTATAGTGATACACTGATTTTACCGTCAGGAGATTGAAATTCATAGGTCTAGTAGAACATGCTTATAGTGTACCTGTGAACCCTAGTAGCTTCTCAAACCTTTTCTAGAGTTTAATGCTTTCTTCTTTGTAAAACTTGGGATCCATGATTATGAGTTCAATAAAGGAATAGATGTAGGGAAGGTCCATGGCAAACTTGCATAAGCATAAAGATTAGGTAACAGAATGTGATTATAACGATCAACTCTTCCTGGGAACTTTCATTCATTGGACATGTGCATTAGGTTAAGTACGTGTTAGGAAGATGGAATGGCGGTGGTGGATTGTATTCCTCTGAACTCTTTAATCATATAGTTTTAAACTCATTTGCATTCATTAGCATTTTTACTTTCAGCATTTATTTTCTGCATTAGCTGTAGCTTAGCCGATTCAATTTGGTACTCAAAACTACTCTGAATACCCTCAAATTTTGTATGGTAGTCTGTCACTGTATCTAGTATATTTTGTCTAATTTTCGTAGCATTTGAGTCTGTCTAGCTTGGGTTCGTAGTATCATTAGTGCACTGTAGTTGAGTCTGTCAGCATTTCAGTTTTGTGTTAGGATTTAATGTCACCAACTCCTTGTGAACGATAACCCTTATAATTGACTATTACAATGATATATCTTGGTTGAAAATAATGTATTTTTGAATAGGTGTTTACCCGGCCTATCATATATATAATAAGTTTTTAGTCTTAGATCAATTTTTATATGTCAAATTTCAATTAATTTCTATCTATTTGATAAATTAAATTTTTACGACAGTATAGACACTTATAACTTCGAAAACGGGTTTACGAATTATTTTTTACGATAATTTTCGTCCTCTAATTATTTTCAAATCACTAAATTTAATCGATCGAATCCTAAACTAATATGAATTAGGTTAAATTTTTTCCTGACATACTGTATAAATATAGTGGTTACATCTGACAATTGATTTCTTATGATTTTTAAGAAACTATCCAAAATTAATTTTTTGTTATTTATAAAAAAAATCCAATTTGACGACGAAAATTGACATATTTTGTCGCCTAAGTGAATTATTTTACTTTAAAATATATGAAAATTATTTTCTGCCAAAATTTTGTGGGAAATATTAAACACTTAAGCGATGAAACTATATATGTTCATCGCCTAAGTGAATTTTATTTTAAAATTCTGAAAAATAATTTTTTCGCCAATTTTTGGAAAAATCTTAAACACACAGGCGAAAGTATATATATGAAAATTCATTATTACCGCCAAAAATTTTGCCAAAAATTCAAATCACTTAAGTGACGAAACTTGTTAATTTCGTCGCCTAAGTCCAAATTTTCAGCGGTTTTTTTTCCGCCAATAATTTTTACCAAAAATCAAATCACTTAGGCGACGAAATCGATAAATTTTGTCGCCTAAGTCCAAAATATTTGCGGTTTTTCTTTTCGCCAAATTTTTTTTACCAAAAATTGAAATCACTTAAGCGACGAAACTTGTTAATTTCCTTGCCTAAGTGGTCGTCTATAAAAAATAATTCATCAAACCTTACACACACACACATACACATCCTATCTCTCTCTCTCTCTCTCGTTAGTCTTAAATGCACTTCCTCTCTCCACACCCCCAATTTTTTCAAACACTTTACACATGTCATCACCGCATTGGATAATAAAGTCAATATTCAGTGAGCTTACAATAAGCTCAAGCACCGAATTCTCATCCTCCTCTCTCCCCTCTCTTCTTAGCTCCCTCCGACGCCCGCGACATTATTCCTCCGCCGGAAAACTTCGCCGGATCCCTTTAAGCAGATGAGAAACCAAGAAATTCCATGCTATCGGAAACCTTTCTCAATATTTATCAACCGAGATTTTGATTGCTTTAAAGGAGAGCTCTGCAAAGAGATAGTGGAAGCAATGTTAGTGTATATAAAGTAAGCCAATGGACTTAAACTCACAAGATAAATGCAACAAGTTTATTGTATTGTAATTCAGGATTTCTCACCAGCGGAGCTCCCTGTGCTACTCTTTCAACCAAATAAGCACAAGGCTTGAAGAATTCACCATAAATTTTTGACCATTGCTCCAATCTTGAATATACGTATTTGTACCCAAGTAAATCAGCCCAGAACATAATATCACCCCTGTTCAGAAGTATCTAAGCAAGTTTAGAAGACATATGGGGTGTTTGAGTAGGTATTCCAACAAGCTACAAATACAAACCTGTATGGTGGGAAACCCATTGCCATGATTGAAGCAATGTCCAGGTCAGTAGCTTTTACATAAATACCTTCAGCATACACTTTGAAAGCCTCATTCACAACAGGTAAAAACAACATTTTCACAATGTTTTTTTTTCTGGCAACTTTAATAGTTGTGGTTCAAAAGGCAGAAAATGGTGGTCTACGAGCTGCTGCTCAATCAATTAGATATGAAATACCATTAACTTTATGTGTATTATTAATATCTCTACGTGTGATTCGTTGATATATAGACATATACTTTTCTCTATTCTTCCTTTCTAGGAAAGCAACGGAATGAATTGAGTAAGATATCCTCATTTTTTTATTCATTATTCGGATTGAAGAATTAAATCAAATAGTTATATGAGTGAAAGCAAACAACTCAGAGATCAAAAAGATAATTAATCAGGTACTGACACAAAACTTCCAACTAAGATACTAGTTTGCAAGGTGAATTCGAAGTTCATGTATATATATAGCAAACAAAGAGAAGAGAGAGAGAAGAGAGAGGAGAGAGAGATCAGCGACGAAGGGTTTTGGCGAATGAGCATTGTCCACAGAGGCAGAGAGATCTGTGTCGAGGTAGTGATCTCGTGCCCTGTGCTCATCGTAAGCTCAGAATCCTTATTAAGATGAACGAGTAAGATTCAAAAAATTTTAGGGGTAGGTGTAGAGAGAGGATGTACATTCAAGACTCTCTCTCTCTCTCTCTCTCTCTCTCTCTCTCTCTCTCTCTCTCTCTCTCTCTCTCTCTCTCTCTCTCTCTCTCTCTCTCTCTCTCTCTCTCTCTCTCTCAAACCTTACACACCATCGCCGCCATCACCACCACCTCGACACCACTACCACCATGACACCACCACCACGTCCACCACCACCATTAAATGATTTAATTAGGATTTAATGAATTTTAAATTATTTATTTAAAAAAACAACCACTTAGACGACGAAACTAATAGTTTCATCGTCTAAGTTGTTTATTTAGTTATTATTTTTTTAAAAGCAACCACTTAGGTGACGAAATATTTCGTCGTCTAAGTGGATTATTTAACCTTTTTTATTTTTTTCAAAAAAAATTAACACTTAGGCGACAAATAACTTTAAAATTTAGTCGTCTAGGTGGTTTAACTTGGGCGACGAATTGTTGATTTCGTCGTCTAAGTGTTCACTAAAACGACAAAAATAGTTGTCATTTTTTTATTAAACTTTCGTCGTCTACAAACCTATACGACGAAACAAAAAAGTTTCGTCGTCTAAGTACTTGGGCAACAACACTTAGGTGACAACGACGAAAATTTCGTCGTCTAAATACTTATGCAACAAAAAAACTCACTTAAGCAACGAAACAGATTCATCGTCTAAGTGAGTTTTTCTGGCAGTGGTTGTCTCTATTTTGTTGTAGGAACTCGAGGTCCTTCATTTGCATTTTAACAGCTTCTTTTGACAAGGGTTTTGGCTCGGGTGATCTACCATCATCACCGCCATCAGCTACCCTCTACGCCTTGTCCTTAACAATCCATTGTATCTCCAATTGCGCAACTGAAGGAAACACAACCTTGAGCATCACATTCAACAAACTCTAATCCTCATTCTCTATAGCATCCCTCCCAAAACAACATATGTAAATTGCCTCAACAACATATGTAAATTGCCTCAAGCGCCTTCTCAACACGACTCTTCATTGGAATAACTTGCGTATCCTCCTTTTTCTTCGCCCTTCTCTGCATAACACGCCACATTCTCATTACAAATAACTTTCTGCCTATAAGACTGCCTATGAAGGGCTTGAAAGAGCCAAACTTTCTGCCAGAATATCTCTCCTTGTTTTCAGAGGTACTGGTGGTATTGGAACACATATTATTCAGGTACATTTCGATTACCAATACTAACTAATTTTGGCTAGTTTCAATCAAATGTATGTTTGTAACTAATTAAGTATCATAGATTGTATCAGACTAACTCAATCTAACCAAAAACAGCAGCAAAATGAACAAAACTCAGAATTTGAAAATGATTTATATATTTGATTATTTGGGTAAATCGAGAGATGCCAACTGCTCAGAGATAAATACCTATTATTTACTGAGTACTGGGTACCAACTAATATCTGCTACTTGAACCTAACTAAACCCTTGAGTATCTTCTTCAATTCCTTCCTCGCTCTCTTGAGCTCCGTCTTGTCCATCTCACTCCTGTCGAGGAGAGATGGACAACTGGCTTTCATCTTCGTCAGTCTCCTTCACGGTAACAATCTCATTTGCCTGATCAGTATCCTCCACCTAAATCTGCTAGAAAGATACGAGTTGCTCTGTCAATTTCTTCACTTCTTCTGTAGCTTAGAGGATTGGACCATTGTTTTCAGGGACCTCATAAGGTTAGTCCTGATTCTCGCTTGAATCAGACACTTGATGATATTGACAGTATTGCTAAGGTTTGGATCCATTGAGAGACTGAGGGAGAAATAAACTAAGAGAGAAGGAAGATCTGAATGGAATTCAATTTGTTCGTGTTTGAGAGGAAACGACACTGTATATATAGGCGAATTTGGGCTCGATCCGTGTGATGGAGAGCATCATTTGGGAATTGTGCTTTCTAGGCCCTATCAACCATCCCATGCATTTCCTGCATATCATAGAAATCTGACCTTATGTGCATTTGTTTATTTGTGTTCCAATGCAAGTCATGGAAGCTACATGCCATGAGTGGCATCTGTGTATAACTTGTCTACAATAATAATCTCTTGAAAATGTCACATTTTCTTCACCAACATTCTGCCTATGCGTACTATTCAAACTTTACTTCTCACTTATTTTTGTAATTTATGAAACTTCAGCAGATTTTGACCTAACTTGTGATGTCGACATCTTCATCGCATGATCGGATCTGAAAATTTGAGACCTGAAGCGATAATTAAAAATAGTGTTCTCTCATGGTCATACAAAAAAATGACAAATATATATTTATATAATTATGTTACTATCCAAACCAATCTACTTTAATGTTGTTCTCGTATCTATAAGAACAAATTCAAGTCAACGTACACTAACATTTATCTTTGATTTTTTAATCATAAATGAAATACAAAACTATAATAAAATACTTTATAAACCAAACCAATATAAGTTTATGTTCTGATACATAAATAAAATTAACAATATTTCAACACTAAACATAAATCTTTCTGCTTATTCTGATTAACCATAACAGCCTCATCAAATGTAACTGACATTCATAACAATACTAATAAAAAAGAAAAGAAAAGAATCCATATGTCATAACTTCTTTTCTCAAATGGATCACAAAATTACTTATATATTTTCATCTCATAGTTTTAAAAATATTTTTATATGCATAACTTTTCTTACGATTTATATACGTACATCTAAAAAATTGAGCCTTCTGGAAATGTGGTGCCTGAGGCGGCCGCCTCCTTCGCCTCATCTCAGGTACGGATTTGCTTCATTGGCGGTGACTCAAGTCAAAGACTGGGAGTCAAATTGGGACAAAGATAAGTTTCCTGATATGGCACGAGCGTCCGTGACATTGTCCTTCCTTGCATTTTTCACCTTTGCCTCCTGCTCCCTCATTTTTCATCTTTGTCCCGACTTACTTGGCATCCAAACTTACAAACAGAACAAGCAATCCTCTCTGACCTTTGATTAAGTAATCTATATGTTGATCACGCTGAAGTTCTAACCTTTCAAATCAAAAACACCAAAATTGATTCAAATTGAAGAAACCCTAGAATTGATTTGAGATTGGGAATTGGGGTTTTTTTTTTGCTTACATTAGGGTTTGGGTGTTGCAAGGAAGATCGGCAAAGACTTGGTATCGGTGAAAGACACGAGACTCCACCCTCCATTGGTCGTGCCGAGTCTTCATTGCGGAGGCTGGAAAGTCCATCGTCGCCGTCGTCGTCTACCTCTGAGCTATAAGGCAATAGCAAAATGCACCGTTTTGACTTCGCTTCTAAGTTCGCATCAATTGTTGCGTAGAGCAAAAGCGGCGCCAAATTTCAGTTATAGAATTAAGGGCTGTAAATATTTAGTTAGAATTGTTCGAGCGCAAAATATATCTCGCGGAGAGATCCTTCCGCGAAGCAGTCTCTTTTATGGGTTCGGATAGTTTTAACCGTGGGTACCGGTTTATCCTGTATAAGTGCTTCGTATGCTGGCGTGTTACCGTTCTTTAACGGAATATAGACTATAAGAGCCGCCTGACTTCTTAATAAAGCGATTTAGACAGGGAGAGCACCAACCCTATCTGAATAGGTCCTTCTCGCCTAGTAACCTAGGACTTTTGATATGTGTCTCTCGCAAAGCCTTCGAAATCGATGCCTCACACTCCCTTATCAGTGAAAAGCAGAGCAATCTCTCTGACGATGTGTTCAGAACACTTGCTTCTTTAGAGTATCCAAACTCTCACTCGATAGGTGACAAGCCCTTCAACCTTCCAGTCGCAATTTGCTTCCTTCTGATCGTAATACTCTCACTCGATAGGTGAGAATCACTTTGATCTGCTGGTTGCAAAGAAGATAGAATCTCTTGACGAGATGTATATCTAGGTGTACTTGCGTATAGCAAATGTATGTATTTGATCGGGGACCTCTTCCACAAAGCTCTTACCTTCCTTATATACCCGCTCATCAACAGTCATTCAATTCCATTAAACTTTTTCTGTTCTCGCTCTTAAAATCTCAATGTAACTCCGACACCAGCATACGGGTTATCAATCCTTATAGATATTCAATACTATCACAACTCTTCTATCAAATAGACCTTTCTGGGATAAAATAGGTATGATAGACATTCAAGCCGTATGCATGGAATCAGCTAATTAAAGAATCACAGTTCTATCTGAACTATATTTCCCACACTTGGCTGCTCGCCAAGCTCTTTATAATACACAGGCCGCTCGCCAAGACTTCAGCCAATCCTTGGGCCGCTCGCCAAGATTTCAGTCATTCAAACCCAATATGAATTATTTATTTCAGGCCCAAACAAGAATTAACAAGTGTGACGTGGAAATATTGCCTAAATTTGCTTAATATAAGGTCTATTTGGACCTTAAGCAATATAAGGTGATCAACTTGAAAATAAGTTGTAGGTGTCTAATAATTCTTGTTTTTAAAAGCGTTACCAGAGATTCTAAAATTAAGTAAGTTAGTGTTCCATGTCGATTGATTTATGGAAGGGATTTTGATAGAAATTTTTTAAGTTGAAGTATCGAAATTAATATTGTTGTGAATAGATTTTATCTATTAACTTTTTATCAAATGATATTTTTATAATAAAAGGACGTAGTAGTTGTTGAAATGTGCTTTTTTTAGAACAAAAATTGTTAAAGCTCAAAGTACAAAATCAAATTAAACAAAGATGGACAAAAGACTGTATGTAACAAAATATGAATATGGCGGCCGTCGCTCCAAGACAAAAGTTCATTAGGGATTTAGGGTGAGATGACCACGTATCCCAAATAGAGGATTTGCTTGATAAAGATGTTTACATTATTCATGATAACATAGTGATGATTAACTATCTGGAATTGGCTTTAATAATTGGAGTGGGAAATAGCTCAAAATCGCAAATAAGATTAGGTTACCCACTTGGAATATACTGTCGGGTAAGAAGTGCCTTTGGGCTTTGGACAGATCCAAATACAATGAATCGAACTAGCCAAAACCCAAAAAGTCATCATCCAATATTTGAAGTTGACATGACTCCAAGTCTCCAACTAGTACGGACGGGCCCAGGCGGCTACATCCACAAACACAAAATCAATGCTCAACAAATCCAATTTTGCCATGAGTAGTTGCTACAACGTGGTGGATGCTATATCTCATTGTAATTACAAATATCCTCTAAATTTAGAGGTGTTTCTCCTCTATCCACTGATGGCGTTTATTATTACATAAAACTCGCACAAATCGATTTTGTAACGATTCGAACTCTTGATTTCCACTTCTCGATTGATAACTTTCATGTTCAGCTTGAACATGGATGGAATGTTTTGTAAAAAATAGGGACCCACAAGTAAAAACCATTCCCCTTGTTGTAGTGTTAATTACACTGGGTTCACTCTGAACATGTTCAGGGGAGAATTTTCGATAACTTTACGAAACAATTATCGGAAAAAGACATTGGAATAGAAATCGATATGAATTTCTTGATCGGTTTTGTTGGTCATTGGAAAATTTGGTGAGAAGTGTACATTCTCACTAATTAGCAAAGGCCCACTCTTACTTTTGACATCAAAATTTCAAGTTCTAGCTAATTCTTATTGTACTTGCTAACTTGCATGTCCAATTTATGTGCAGAGAGGTCTACAGAAAACTAGCCAACGAAGAAGATGAAGGTCTTTCGGATTAAGTTATACGTGCGTGTCATGCACAGAGAAAAAAGACAACAAAGCTGACAGAGTGACAGTGAGCTAAGTTTTTGGTCTATAAAAAGGCAGGAGCTTCTTATCTCCTTTCTCACCTGTCATCACAACTTTCACAACACTAGCAGTAACTGAAGTTGAAGTTTAACAAACATGGCTATGAGGGGTGCGATTGTCTCAGCTGCCAAGGCTCTTGCCTCGTCCCGCACTTCACCAACCATCTTCTCCAGACACCTCCATGTAATTAATTCAGCTTCCTCGATCTGTCTTTTCTTTTCTTTGTTAATTTGTTATGTAAGTTTGTTTTAAAATAAAGAGTTTGGAACTATGAAATTAACAGGCGTCTCCAGGAAGCAAGAAGATTGTTGGGGTGTTCTACAAGGCTGGTGAGTATGCTGAACTCAACCCCAATTTTTTGGGTTGTGAGGAGAATGCTCTGGGCATAAGGGACTGGCTGGAATCACAGGGACACAAGTATATTGTTACTGATGACAAAGAAGGACCAAATTGTGGTTAGTATTCGTAAATTCTAAACCTTTATTATCAATCCGATGATATTAGTTGATTGCTTTTAGACCCATGATTCTGTTTGTGGCATGGGCTTGATTGTTACTGATGGCAAAGAATGACCAAATTGTGGATAGTATTCGTAAATTCGAAACCTTTATCAATCCAATCATATAAGCCGATTGCATATAGGTTCATGATTATGTTTCCTGACCTGAAAGCAACGATCTTTATGTTTCCCAATGGATCATGTTTTCATGTTAATTAGTGTATTGTTTGTATTTGGTTTGTTGTTTATATAGAGCTTGAGAAGCACATTGAGGATATGCATGTTCTGATCACAACCCCTTTCCACCCGGCTTATGTCACTGCCGAGAGGATTAAAAAGGCCAAGAATTTGCAGCTACTTCTGACAGCCGGAATTGGCTCTGATCACATTGATCTCAATGCGGCAGCGGCTGCTGGATTGACGGTTGCTGAGGTCACCGGGAGCAACACTGTATCGGTTGCGGAAGATGAGCTCATGAGGATCCTGATTCTCACAAGGAACTTTGTTCCCGGGTATCAGCAGGTTGTTAATGGGGAGTGGAAAGTTGCTGCCATTGCTCACAGGGCTTATGATTTGGAAGGGAAGACAGTTGGCACTGTTGGAGCTGGAAGGATTGGAAAGCTCTTGCTCCAAAGGTTGAGGCCTTTCAATTGTAATCTCCTCTATCATGACCGACTTAAGGCTGATGCGGAATTTGAGAAAGAAACTGGGGCTAAGTTTGAGGATGATCTTGATAAAATGCTTCCTAAGTGTGATGTCATTGTTGTCAACACTCCCCTTACAGATAAAACAAGGTATTAATCCTTTGAGCTGATCTCTATATGATTGGTTTAGTGACTAGAGGGATTCTAATTCGGTTTTTTATTAGGTTCTGTTTCATTAGGTGTCTATGGATTGGTGTAGTAGTTTTGTTCACTTGCATGATATTTTATTGTTAAGATGTGTTCAAGCTCTATAGAATAATGTTATCACCTCAGAGATAATTATAGATGTCTTCAAAGTTAATAAAATACTGATTTTTTGACTTAGACAAGATAAGGTTGCAAAATGCAAAGTTTAATAGTGTTTCAGCATTTGGGGGTGATTGAAACTTAGTAAAATCTGGATTTTTTATGCAGGGGACTTTTTGACAAAGAGAGAATTTCCAAGCTCAAGAAGGGAGTCCTGATTGTGAACAATGCACGCGGAGCGATCATGGATACACAAGCAGTTGTTGATGCTTGCAACAGTGGACACATAGGAGGTAAAAAAAAACTATGATAATGATATCAGTAGCTAAACCACTATGTAAAATGAATTGAGAGAACCTTGAGGTTCCAATATGGCAATACTCGTGATGATTCTAATTTGGTGCCTGAATTCTAAGAAATTTCTTCATGTTGTGTTTTCCATCGTTTAATGTTTCTTGAGAATAAGTATAGAACAGTCGATGAGAGCCACGCTTTGGAATTTGGATCATTGTTTCATGTTGGTACTATAATTCTGCAGGATACAGCGGTGATGTCTGGAACCCCCAACCAGCTCCAAAAGACCATCCATGGCGTTACATGCCCAATCATGCCATGACCCCCCACATATCTGGCACCACAATTGATGGACAGGTACGTACAACTGATACTTCCCAAAATGTTTTCTCCTGTATATGCTAATGTATCACTTCATCTATCCATACAACTCAATCACCCATTTGTGCAGTTGCGTTACGCTGCTGGTACCAAGGATATGCTCGACAGGTACTTCAAGGGCGAAGACTTTCCCCCTCAAAATTACATTGTCAAGGAAGGCAAGCTAGCAAGCCAGTACCTGTGAGGAGGTGCCGTGTTGAATAGTGTTGCTAAAAGCTGGTTTTCGACAAAATAATGTAATGATCGTAGCCTCCAACAAGCCAGTACCTGTGCACCAAGTGTTTCCTCTCCTTTTCTTGTTTGGTTAGAGCAGCCTGTAATGTGTCCATGTGAGAGTATAACTCGTAACTACATCTTCCTGGAAATAATAACTCATGCCCTCCTTAGAGGCATGATCCAATAGCAAACTTCAGATTGATACTTTGGATGAGTGAAATATTACCAACGAGATTGTTATGTGACTTTGGTCATTTTTGGAAAGGGTATGTCCAATTATTTTGGATACGTGTAAAAGTGAGATTTGTTCATAAAATGTGGAAGACCAATGACCCTTTGTCCATGAAACTTTCGTTTCAAGAGGCGAGTTCATCGGTCTCCATATTCCACCACATCATCACACACTGCAAAACAGACGGTCACAACCAAAGTTTAGCATACATCTCACTCTGGTCCGCAATATTTTCTGGTAAAAAGGTAGTTTACCTCAATCTGTAAATGTTTCATTGAAGGAGTATATTCGTATAGTTTGAGGGATCATATAGAATCTGAGAACAATTTTTCTGTAAAGAGTAAACTGACATTGCATTTGCCTTTGGTTTGTGTTTGTTTGGTGTATAAGAGATTAGCATTCTTTAGAAATGGCAGAAGCAAAACCAGCAAAAAGGAAACCTGTTTTCAAAAAGATTGATCAGCTTCAGCCAGACACAAAGGGACACACTTTGATTGTCAAAGTTGTTAGTGCAAAAATGGTGTTGCAGAAGGGTCGTCCTGATGGGATCCAAGTTCGTCAGATGAAGATTGCTGAATGTTTGGTTGGAGATGAAACCGGAACCATTATTTTCACAGCTAGAAATGAACAAGGTATGCACCTTCTTTTGGCATCTGATCTTGTATATGTTATTTGTTTTCTTGAATCATAAGCAACCGTAGATCTATTGATCTTATAATGTCATGGACAGTGGATATGATGAACACTGGTGCTACTGTGATTCTGAGGAATGCGAAAATCGACATGTTCAAGGGATCCATGAGGCTTGTTGTGGACAAGTGGGGAAGAGTCGAAGTGACTGAAGCAGCTAGCTTCATTGTCAATGAAAACAACAACCTATCACTAGTAGAATACGAATTGGTTAATGTTGCTGAAAAGTAAAATTTATATCGAACCCACATGTTCAAGGAATCTATTATGCTTGATGTGAAAATGTATTGCTCAACACAAACGCTGCAGAATTGGAAGCTGTTTCTATGAGATTTTATTTGTAAAATTTAGATTGAATCTACATGCTGGCTTGACCATTCTAACTCCCGAGTGCAGTTTCGGAAGAAGAGTGTAAGAAAGAACTTGCTTGGTCATAATCTAAATGCAAGTGAGTGTATGGCTTTATGCTAGTCTATCCTCATTGCTCATATTAGCTTGTGTCACTTTGCTTCAGAATGACCAACAAAAAGAGAAAATCCATAAACATTAAGAACTCTTTGTTCTATTCAAATAAGAGATACAAGTTCAGGAGATCAGCAATTCATTTCTCATTCATGTACTACATTTCAGTTGTCTCTATTTTGTTGGAGGAACTCGAGGTCCTTCATTTGCATTTTAACAGCTTCTTTCGACAAGGGCTTTGGCTCGGGAGATCTGCCATCACCACTGCCATCAGCTACCCTCTGCGCCTTGTCCTTAACAATCCGTTGTATCTCCGACTGCGCAACTGAAGGAAACACAGCCTTGAGCATCACATTCAGCAAACTCTGATCCTCGTCCTCTATAGCATCCCTCCCAAAACAACATATGTAAATCGCCTCAAGCGCCTTCTCAACCCGACTCTCCATTGGAATAACTTGTGTATCCGCCTTTATCTTCGCCCTTCTCTGCATAACACACCACATTCTCATCACAAACAACATTACAACAAACACAGCATAGCTTTTTAACAAAACACGTTAGGCTAATTATGTAAAACAACCTCTTTAGCCTCATTCATCAAGGCAATGAAATTCTGCTCCTCGAATTCAATGTCATTCGACACCCTCAACCTCGCGGCGCCTTCTAGGATCTCCTCGGACTTGAGAAGTCCAGCGCCAACCGCAGCTACGTAACAGCACATCAAAACATATAGAGGATCCCCTGCCTGCCCCAAAAAAACACACATTTGACATTTCCATATTTAGTAACTAACTTAACTATACTTCACTTAAAAGTTCATTGTTACCCTTCCACGTCGTTCTTGGAATTCATAGAAGGCTCTGGAGTCGGTGACAGTACACTTCTTCCCAACCCTTCTACGAAACTCAGCAAAGTCGATAATCTCACCGCCGACGCCACCTTCGTCGCTTAAAATGCGAGCGATTAATCCGACGACGGGGAGCGAGCCGATGACCTTGCTGGCGAAGCTGGAGATGGAGTTGGGGTTGTCCACGTAAGCTTTGACAGACATGGATGACGACGACGACGACGACAACCTTTGTTGACTAGAAGTGTCGCCGTAGATTTGGCCAATGTAGAAAAGAGAAGACGAGGTGGCTTTGGTGTTAGGGAGATGGGTTTTGGGTTTGAGTTTGAGAGAAGAAGAAGAGGTAGAAGATAGAGTTGAAGCTACAACCTCCATGGTTGTGTTCTGTGAAGAACTGAACAGTGAGGAAGGTAATCTCGTTGATCATCGAGTAGCCTCTCGGTTTATATACATTATCTTATCCGCTTGGGAAGATTATGGGCCAAGGCATTTACAAAAGCTTTTCCTGGGCCGTAAAGCTCCTCGAATTAACCATTGAGTTTTGGCGCAGTGAACATCTGATATTATTTCCACAGGGTAGGTCATGGGTCGAATGACTAAAATTGATTTTTGTGATTCGAGCAGCGTGACACGGGTTCAAACGTGAAATGAACCAAAATGATACAACACATGCAAACACGACAAGGGTGAGATTTGACACCATACAAGCACGACATGATATACTTTTTATATTTGAATGTCACGATACAAAACATCACTAATTCATCCACACAAATCACGCACGTTATTGTGTACTGTTCTAGACTAGAACATTTTAACTACACACTATTATTGTTTAGTGTTCTAAAACAAAGCTTCATAAACTTGCCGCATATTAAAACAAATCCCCACTCTATCCGCATGTGTTTGGCTCGCTTTTTTCCCGGCGAATCGATGTGTACTGATTTTGGGTAAACTACAAACTGTCTTTTTTATGCGTTGCGTTGCTGTTGAACCTCTAAGAAGCGATTGAGGCGAGAAGAGACTAGAAAAGTATATTGGTGAGAAATATAATCACAATATTTGTGTGTAATGGCGCATCTCTTTGTAAAGGTCCCCTATTGTTGCAATGAGACACTAAAACCTTTGTTCCATTGGGTGTGCCAAAATGTTTGGTTCGATTTTTCCTCAGCGAGTAGATGTGTCACTACTACACAAATTAACATTAGTGACGGTCAAAAAGCGTCATGAAAAGTCATTCGTGATGATTCAAAAATTGTCACCACTGCCACCATCACGAATAGTCTATTTTTTGTGACGGTTTAAAATGTCACTAATAGTTTTCCTGACGGTTTAAAAGCGTCAAGACAAAAATAAAAAATACCAAGATAAATATATTGTGACGATTTCCTTGCATCTTCTGTGACTGTTTTTACCTGTCAAATAACTACTTTTCTTGACGATTTTTGACCATCAACAAGATTTGAAAACAAAAAAAAAGAAATTATTTCATTGTGGTGACCATCCAACAAGAAACAAAAGTTATGTTCAAAATAAAAACAAGAAACAAAAGCAACACATATACTCCTTTGATATTATAAGTATCAAACGCTACAATTTGGGTAATGATCTGTTACACTAAAAATTATAGAACTTCAAATGTTCTAAAAAGTAAATTGATTTGAACTCCTACTAAAGTTAAACTCACTCAATGTGTAGTTGAGTTTATTACAATTTAATCAGCTATCTTCCTTGTATTTTTTCGCCTGACATAAGCTTCAAAACTGTAACAGATGGACTTCAGCTCCACGGATGATGTGAGTGATTACACTGTCAAGAGCAATGTGTACCAATTCTAGCCTTCAGTAGTTCAGAAACAAAAGTGAGAAACTACCTCTAGTAAACAAATTGATAGGTAACACCCCTCAATAAATCATCAATGAATATAGACACAGTGACTTAAATTGTATTTATATACACACTCAAATAAATTGAGGTTGGTTAACACATTAATAAATAAGCTAATAACCAGGTTCTTCAAAGAATACTAAAACGAGATAGAGAGAGCTGAGACAGAAACTTGATAACTCTGTATATAAACTCTGGTTAACTAATAGTTGCACCGCTGAAAATATTTATGAATGTAGATCTACCAGTTATATCAATCCTAAAATCCCATAAATGACTAAAATGTAGATGTTAATGACTTGCTAGCAGGAACATGTATGCAAATCATTAATACATGAAAGAAATAGTGCATTTAGGATGTTTCTTACAAAGTCGAGGAAAAATACAGCATCACCTAGGCACTTTACTTTGGTACTCGTCTGTAGTAACCCTGTAATTTTATCACCTTACAAAATAGATGTCTAACCACTACCTAGCAGAAAAACTTAAAGTAAGGCATGTCTGACTTGAAATAGGAGTCAATAACATATGCGAAAATTACCATGACAGAGGAGCAAAAAGGTCACATTAGATGGGAACAAGCATATATCTCAAGCAAGAACATAAATTACATCTATTTGGCAATGCGCATCACAGTGACATTAACTTTCCTATTGTTGCCATACAAATGCAATGTACTCTAAATTGCAAGTTTGTTATTGGTTGTGCTCAACAAACCTGAAAGTGAACCAACCAACTTTTCTTCCCTAATCCATGCCCACGATGAAAATAATAACCGGGTAATGTGCTATTCAAGCAGACTGCAAAATAGCATGTTAAGCCCAACGAAAGATATGTGAGATAACTCAAATAGTGTCTCAAAGTCGCCACTAGAAAATAATAAAGGATTAAGCAAATTTTGTACACATGTATACACATAATCAATTTGCTATACAAGACTATATCTGCAGCAGGATTCAAATAGAGCAGAAGAGAAACACATTAAACCTCTACAAAGATAATACCTCTATTATGAAACTCTAGCAAGTGTAAGAGTAAATCAAAGCATAGAATTATCAATTAACAAAAACAATAGCAAACAAACTGTTGGCATTCCCAGCCAAGGAAAGAAACTATGCAACATGCAATTCACACAAAATTAATTCATACGCACACTAGGAAAAAAAAACAGATTCACATGCACGCTTTGACAAGGCGGTTTAACACCTCTCAAAGATACCCTATTCACAACCTGGATATATCAATGTAGTAAAATAAATAGGGGTTATCGAACACGAGGAATTGGTGAAACTAAATCCTAACAAACTACTATGCTGACAGACTCGACTACAGAACACTAATGGTCATCGAACCTAAGCTAGACAGACTCAAATGCATCGAGATTTTGACACAATAAACTAGACACAGTGGCGGACTACCACACAAAATTTGAGGGTATTCGGAGTTGATTTGGTTACCGAAATAAATCAGCGAAGCTACAGCTAATGCAGAAAATAAATGCTGAAAGTAAATATGCTAATGAATGCAAATGAGTTTAAACTATATGATTAAAGAGTTAAGAGGAATGCAATCCACCACCATCATTCCATCTATCTAACACATACTTAATCTAATGCACATATCCAATGAATGAAAGTTCCCAGGAAGAGTTGATCGTTACAACCACATCCTATTACCTAATCCTTATGCCTATGCAGGTTTGTCATGGACCTCCCATACATCTATCCCTCTATTGAACCCATAGTCATGGACCCCAAGGTTTGTAAAGAAGAAAGCATTAAGTTCTAGAAAAGGTTTGAGAAACTACAAGGGTTCACAAGTACACTATGGGCGTGTCTCGCTAGACCTATGAATTTTAATCTCCCGACGGTAAAATCGGCGTATCACTATAGAGAATCCGGTGGAAGAAATTATCTTCAGTCGCCCGTATCTCATGAAACTAGAATCCTAGCATGCATACTAAGTTGCGCACCAAAGCAGACATACAAGAATTCATACGGTGATCATTCAGAGAAAGAAACCTCATTCAAAGAATATGCAAAACTAGATTAAAGTGTATGTATTAAATAGACTTCATGTACGGGGCTTCAAGCAGCCCCTTAACAAAGGAAAATTAGCTACTCATAGTCATAAATAAAAACATCAAGGAATTCATAAAAGATAAACAAAAGATAGAGAAAGAAGAACTCTTGACGGCGTCGAGATCGTGCTCGCTTGAATACTCTGTTTTGTCTCTTATTCTTGATTCTCCAGCGTACGTAACTTCAGCCCCCACTTGCTATATATATATATGTTTAGGCTAGGTTAATTGACCTAGCAAGTGGAGCACGTGCTAGCATAGTCCACATTGTACTTGGACTCCTTCTCTTCTTTCAACAGCTTTGCTCGATGGCTCTACGTACGTAAGCCCACTTGCAAAATATATCCACATGCATGCAAGCAATATCACGTGCCATGTACTTCATTATATATGTATCGAATTCCCAGTCCACTTCTTCTCACCAACTATGCTCGATGCAACGTACGTAATCACCTCACCAAGGCATATATAATTGCAGTCATTAAACCCATCGAGCTCCGCTAGACAGTTCCTCGATAAGAAACTTCCAAAACATATTATTTAATCTCCTTTTCTCCATTATTCTCCAAAACACCTAAAAACAAATAAACATAATTAATTCACTCGATTAATGACAATAAACTAAATATAGGAAACGAATTAAATACCAAATAGACGCATAAATATGCGACTATCAAAATACCCCACACTTAGACATTGCTAGTCCTCGAGCAATACACTAAACTAAGACTCTGAAAAGACTCAAAGACTCTAACTACACGACTCTAACACCCTCAACAAATTGTCTCAGCAATCCTCCACAATTGTAACACCAAGATAAGTGTGACTCCAAATTTATACCGTAAAATTTCGAAAGTTAATTTCAATGCATGACACACATGTAATATGTAGGACGAAGACATAATCATGGTGAATGTAAAGCTGTAGCATCCGAAAAACAAGTCAAGATTCAACCTCACAGGTATATGCTCTCAAAAGTGTTTCTCTCAAAGTATGTCTAAGGTATTCACTCAACTCAATTACTTGCCAAATGGACCACACCATATGCTTACACTTGTGACTAATCTCCACAGATCAAAGGCTGCCATCTTAAGGATCAAAAGGACTTTCATGGGTTGTAATGGGGCTTGGCTCATAGGTTAAAGAATAAATGGATAAGGAATTCAAATATAATTCTAGAACCCAGTAGAGCACCAAATAAGAGACTTCTTCAAACTTTACAACCATGAACTTCTCACTTTTGTGGCCGAATTTCATCTTGTTGGGCCTTCACATCATTATTTTCATCAGCAATTAACTCGGGTATCAAGCTAGACATCACATTTTTTTTTTTTTTCAAACACTAGCTTGATACCCCACACTTATTTCTTTGCATCACTTTTCGACATTGTCGTCGTCTTCACATACCTGTCTCATGTATAGCTCTACCAAGTCCTAGAACAAGGGTAAAGATATAACTATTCTAAGGTTTAAGGTCAGAGATATGTGGGTGATGACATAAAGTTTAAACATGTAGGCTCAAAGTGGTTAACTAAGGAGTGCACATCTTGTGTACACAAAATTAGGACACAGGCTTATATGGCTATGGTGGTGTCCCCTAAATGCCTTTATCACTTCCTCAATCAAAACAAGTATTGACTATAAGCTTTGAAAAGCACAAGAGTAAGTTCTAGTAATATCTAGAGTCCATTAACTTAATCTGTGGCAAGCAATTGACACTCAATAAAGAAAGCATGTGTAATCACATATAGGCTCAATCGCTCACAGGTTAAATGAATCTTAACAAAGTTTAAGCATGCCAAAAATCTGTACCATGTTAACTCTTTCTACATCCACTACACATTCGCATATGCATCATATATCAAGATTAACCAAAGAAACTTAAATAACATGATCATCTTTTAGTCACAATTACAGAAGATATAATCACATCATGGACTAGTTAAGGGCACCTAAGACTCAAAACAAAAGACTCTTTTTATGTTTTTTCTTGACACTTTTTACTTTTGTATTTGGTTTTTCAAATAAGACACTAAAACACCTAAGGAAAACAAAGAAAAACTCAAAAATATCAACATCGAGCGAGCAGTTCGCCAGACACAGTGTAGCGAGCAACTTATCTCGCGTGAATTTTAAAACATTAATCACTAATCGTAATAGGCTGGAATTTTGGGACCACAAACTAGATACATTTAAAAACACACCCTCAAAATTTCAGAAAATTACGAGACCTATAACTATGTCAAATAAATTATACAAAACAGCCGACTGATTGCTCGCCAGCCCATCGAACTTCGCTGGCGAACAACGTGCATCGATGCTCGATAGGATTTTATAAAATTGGTCACTCATCGAAATTCGCTGAACTTTTGCGAGCACTCGCTTGACTCATTTACAAAACTGCCCTCAAAATTTCAGAAAATTACGAGACCCCTAGCTATCGAAGATGACTGACACGAACAGGTTACTGTTCAGTACTGAGAACTGTTTCTCGCTGGACTCAGCTCCACTTCGCCAGAATTATATAGAATTAATGACAGAGTAGAATGAGCTGAAATTTAGAGGGGACAAACTAGACACATTTATAAACATTCCCTAAAAATTTCAGAAATTTACGAGACTTCTCAATATGGCGAACAAATCACCCACAACATCAAACTGAACAGTACAACAAGCGAAGCTCGCCAGAGACTCATTCCCTCGATAGAATTTTTCAGAATTTATCATACATTGGAATGAGCTGAAATTTTAAGAGCACAATTTAGACACATGTAAAAACATCCTCTAAAAATTTCAAAAATTTACGAAACTTCAAACTATGTCAAATAATTGACACGAAATAGCATACTGTACAGTACCAAAATAACGAAAAATTTATACATAGACGCTAAGGATATGATATAAACCCCACCCCACACTTGAAATTTGCATTGTCCTCAATGTAAAACAAAACTAAAACATACAATACATCAAACAAGCATGGAATGAAACACATAACACATCACGAATCACACTAAACATGGAGAAAAAAATAAAGCAAAGGAGAAAGATAGAGAGTTTAAGAATTTCAAATCTGGTTTTCCACGCTCTCCATCGACATGGGTTGCCTCCCAAGTAGCGCTAAGTTTAACGTCTTCAGCCAGACAGCAAGTCTCATCACTCCACGCACAGAGATGCATCTCCAAGGGTTGCATCCTCAAAGACATGCTCCACAAATGACTCATAGAATGGCTTGAGTCGATGCCCATTCACTTTAAATGTCTTCCCTGTTTTTGAACTTACAATCTCGATGGCACCATGACGAAAAACATTAGTGATAACATAAGGTCCAGTCCATCTACTTTTTAGCTTACCTGGAAACAAGCGTAGACGACTACTGAAGAGTAAAACTTTTTGACCAACAACAAATTCTTTTCTCTTAATATTCCGGTCATGAAAAGCTTTAGTCTTTTCCTTGTAAATCCTGCTGGACTCGTAGGCATTGTGCCTAATCTCATCGAGCTCGTTCAGCTGCAACTTCCTATGCAAGCCCGCATCATCGATGTCAAAATTGAACTTCTTGACAGCCCAATATGCCTTGTGTTCCAACTCCACTGGAAGATGACAAGCTTTTCCATACACCAACCTATAAGGAGACATTCCAATAGGTGTCTTATATGCTGTCCTGTAAGCCCACAACGCTTCATCCAAGCGTTGGCTCCAATCCTTCATTGTTGGTCCAACAGTCTTCTCCAGAATTTGCTTGATCTCCCTATTCGACACTTCCACTTGCCCGCTGGTTTGAGGATGATAAGGTGTGGCCACCTTATGTGTTACACTGTACTTCCGGAGCAAAGCATCAAAGGTTGTATTGCAAAAATGAGATCCTCCATCGCTGATAATGCATCTAGGTGTTCCAAATCTAGCAAAAATATCTTTCAGAAAACAAAGAACAACCTTAGCATCATTAGTGCGGGTGGCTTTAGCTTCCACCCACTTAGAAACATAATCCACAGCGAGAAGAATATACAAATAACCTTGAGAATTAGGGAATGGTCCCATGAAATCAATACCCCACACATCAAATATTTCAACAACAAGAACAGGGTGTTGAGGCATTTGGTCTCTTGGGCCAATGTTACCTGTCATTTGGCATCTCTCACATGATTTGTACATGACGTGGGCGTCATGAAACAAAGTTGGCCAATAAAATCCACTCTCAAGCACTTTGAGAGCAGTCTTCTTCCCTCCAAAGTGTCCACCACCTGCATGTGAGTGACAAAAAGATAGGATAGATTGAAATTCAGACTCGGGTACACATCTGCGAATGATGGCATCGGTACAATGTTTCCAGAGGTATGGCTCATCCCATACGTAATACCTGGCTTCCTCGACCAGTTTGTCTTTCTGAGCTCTGCTGAAATTGGGTGGAACGTACTTACTCACCTTGTAGTTAACAATATCAGCATACCAGGGCTCCACAGCTTGAACAATAAAGAGTTGTTCATCGGGAAAGCTATCTCTGAGAGGAAGAGTGTCTTCTTCTGCATTGGAACCATGGGTGAGTCTACTCAAGTGATCCGCCACCACATTTTCAGAACCCTTCTTGTCCTTGATCTCAATATCGAACTCTTGAAGTAAGAGCATCCATCGAATCAACCTGGGCTTGGCATCCTGTTTAGTCATCAAATATCTCAAAGCAGCATGGTCAGAAAATATGATAACTTTAGTTCCTAACAAGTAAGACCTAAACTTTTCAAGAGCAAAAACCACTGCTAAGAGCTCCTTCTCAGTAGTTGAATAGTTCAACTGTGCATCATTTAAAGTACGAGAAGCATAATAGATGACATGCGGGAGTCTTTGTGGTCGTTGGCCAAGAACAGCGCCAACAGCATAATCTGAAGCATCACACATGAGCTCAAATGGTAGACTCCAATCCGGTGCTTGAATGATGGGCGCTGTAGTAAGCAACTCCTTGAGCTTATTGAATGCTTGCAAGCACTCATCGGTGAAGTTGAAAGCTACATCTTTCTGGAGCAATGCACATAACGGTCTGGATATCTTGGAGAAGTCCTTGATAAACCTGCGATAAAATCCTGCATGTCCAAGAAAAGATCTCACCTCCTTCACAGTGGAAGGAGGGGGTAAGGTACGCACAATATCAACCTTAGCTTTATCAACCTCTATACCTCTAGCTGAAATAACATGTCCCAAAACTATACCCTGCTCCACCATAAAGTGGCATTTTTCCCAATTAAGTACAAGGTTAGTTTCTACACAACGATCTAAAACCATAGCTAGATTATGAAGACATGTGTCAAAAGAATCACCGAAAACAGAGAAATCATCCATAAATACCTCAATGATCTTTTCAACCATGTCTGAGAAAATACTTACCATGCACCTCTGAAATGTGGCAGGTGCGTTGCATAAACCAAATGGCATCCTCCTATAAGCAAAAGTGCCATAGGGACATGTGAAGGTGGTCTTCTCTTGATCATCCTTATGTATGGCTATCTGGTTGTACCCTGAATAACCATCTAAGAAACAATAATATTCATGACCTGCCAACCTTTCCAACATCTGATCAATGAATGGGAGCGGAAAGTGATCTTTCCTTGTGGTGGCATTGAGCTTGCGGTAGTCAATACACACTCTCCATCCCGTTTGGACTCTTTGAGGCACCAACACGTTCTCATCATTCTTTACCACTGTGATTCCTGAATGTTTGGGCACAACCTGCACAGGACTAATCCATTTGCTGTCAGAAATAGCATAAATGATACCTGCGTCTCGAAGCTTGATGACTTCTTTCTTGACAACTTCCATCATGGGAGGATTGAGACGACGTTGAGCTTCCCTTGTTGGCTTAGCTCCCTCCTCCATATGGATCCTGTGGGTACACAATGTTGGGCAGATGCCCTTGATATCGGCTACTGTCCATCCAATGGCGGCCTTGTACTCCCTTAGTACATTCAGTAACTTCTCCTCTTGTAACGTTGAGAGCTTGGAAGAGATGATGACTGGAAGTGTATCATCCTCCCCTAAGAAAGCATACTTCAAATGCTCGGGTAGAAGTTTAAGCTCTAATGTGGGTGCCACCTGTATAGACGGAACAAGAACGTCATCTGAAACTGGAAGAGAAATGGGTTTAGAATATTTACCTTTCATAATTGGCAGGGATTCCAGTGCTTCTTCCATAGCATAATACTCCTCTTTCATTTCAAGATCCTCAGCTGAAGCTATCTCAAAAATAGGTTCAACTTTCTTTTCCTCGCCAAGCTTCAGACTTGGAACATCTTCTATTCCAGATACCTCGATGACCTTCCTCAAAGGATCCTCCTCTAATGAATAGTGAATAAATTCCTGCACAAAACTCTCAAAAGTGTCAATTGAACAACATGAATAAGCATCATCACTATTCGGATGTTTGAGAGCTTCATAAATATTGAAGTGGATTTTCTCCTCAGCTACTTCCATACTCAATGATCCATCAAAACAATCTATCTTTGTACGCGCTGTTCTCAAGAACGGTCTCCCAAGAATCAATGGTATTTCTGATGGCATTGACTCATGCTCCATCTCCAGCACAAAGAAATCTGCTGGGAAAATCAAATCTCCCACCTGCACCAAAACATCCTCAATAATACCTTGAGGGTAACGGTTAGAACGATCAGCAAGTTTAATGGTGACACCTGTGGGAATAAGTTCTCCCATTTTCAACCTGTTATAAGCAGTGTATGGCATTAAATTAATGGAAGCACCTAAATCAAGTAAAGCACCCGCAAACCTGTGATCACCAATGGTACATGGGATCGTAAAACGTCCTGGATCACCTAACTTAGGTGGGAGCTTTCTTTGAAGCACTGTCGATACTCTCTCTCCCAAAGCCACAGTCTCAGTTCCATTGAATTTTCTCTTTGTTGTGCACAAGTCTTTCAGGAACTTTGCATACTGTGGTATCTGCTTGATCACATCCAACAATGGGATGTTTACTCCTACCTTTCTGAACACATCCAAGATCTCCTTCTCTTTTTCAACCTTCACCTGTTTCTTCAACCTGCTAGGAAAAGGTAAATTAGGAATAATGGAAGGAGAAGGAGTAGAGGATACCTGACCTGATTTTTGATTTGTCAGTTCTTCTATTTCAGGTGCATTTTCGATGGCTCGAATTGGGGTTCCTGCAGAATCTTCTGACGGTTTGTCCAACGGCTTGTAAGGGACAAGTTGTTCAAGCACGGGCTCCTCCCATTTTCTCTTTGTTAACTCGGGCAGTTCTTCCAACACCTTCCCACTCTTCAAGGTCATCGCATGAGCTTCATATTTTGTGTTGGGATTGGGAAGAGTGCTACTAGGAAGACTTCCTTCCTTGACTTGAGCAAGTGTTTGCTGAATTTGGCTCACTTGTCGCTCCAATAAGTCAATTGCCTTCCCTTGCTGCAGAGTCGTAGCTTTGATATCTTGGCGAAAGGCACTACTCTCCTCTCGCTCATTCTTGTTGTCAAACATCATTTGTTGCATCATGGCTTCCAAGGTAGAATTTCCTGATGATGTTTGAGCTTGAGCTTGTTGTTGCTGAGGCATACGCCTTTGGCCAAACTGTTGCCCATCTCCTGTAGGCTGCCTCTGCTGAAATCCAGGTGGAACAATAGGAGGATTGAGCACATTGTTGCTCCTATAGCTCAAAAGGTCTCTATTTCCACCATATGTGTTGGGTAGTCTCTGGAAGTAATTTGCTTCTTCCTCCTGATCAACCTCTTCATCTGCTCTGAACTTGGGACAATCTTCTGCTAAATGGCTTGTAGCTAAACATAAAGTGCACACAACCTGAGCTGCAGCAACTGTTGTCTTCTTGCTCACTTTCAGACTACTCGCTATCAGAGCAATATCATTCTCCATCGAGCTTAATCTTTTTTCCATGGCTCCATCGATTGCAACTGCATTGAGAGACCTTCTACTTGCTCCCATGGATCTATCCCTTGACTGAAATTGCCTTGAATTTTCTGCTTGATTCTTAACAACTTCCTTGGCTTCAACTCCAGTCATATTCCACCAATTTCCCCCACAAGCTGAATCAAGCTTTGACCTGTTAAAAGAATCAAGTCCTTCATAGAAGAACTCCATTTGAGTGTTGACATCAAACTTATGGTGAGGGCATTGTCGAAGAAGACTTTTAAACTGGCTCCAGGCTTCATGTAATTCATCACTGTCTTTCTGCCTGAATGTGCTAATTTGCTTCTTCAAGTTCTTGGTGCGTGAAGCAGAGTAGAACTCTTTCATAAATGCAAAGCACATCTTCTCCCATGTGTCCATAGATAAAGGAGCTAAAGAATTATACCATGCTTTTGCTTGCTCCTTCAAAGAGAACGAAAACAAGAGGAGTTTCACAGTATCCTCTTCCACATTAGTCGATCTCTGGATTCTGCACAATGCTGTAAACTCATTGAGATGGTCCTGAGGGTCTTCAGAAGGCGTTCCTCTGAAGTGTGGCAGATTCGATATAAGTGATGGGGGAATAGAATAAGCCCCCAGATTTTCTGGTAGTACGATCGGTGAATCTGCTGCACCTGTGCCCGGTATAAAGGACTCTCTCAGCTTGGTTGCATTTGCCATTCTTTTTGGTGATGGTGGTGGTGTCGGAATACTTTGTTCTTCCTCAAACTCAGACCCTGTATCAGAATGTATTTCTTGCTCAGGCTGACCACCACTGTTCACGTTCATGGACCGTTGTCCCTGCTGCTTCCTGTTTTGCCTTGCTGAGCGTTCAATCTCTGGATCAAGTAATAATGGCTCAGCGCTTCTTGTGTTCCTAGTACGCATACACAATGCTCCTACACACAGAAGAGACAGTAAGACTCAAAAGAAAAAGAAAACAAAACAAAACAGAAAATTAAAGACTCTATTAGGACTTAGAATTAAGCAATTCCCCGGCAACGGCGCCAAAATTTGACAAGGCGGTTTAACACCTCTCAAAGATACTCTATTCACAACCTGGATATATCAATGTAGTAAAATAAATAGGGGTTATCGAACACGAGGAATTGGTGAAACTAAATCCTAACAAACTACTATGCTGACAGACTCGACTACAGAACACTAATGGTCATCGAACCTAAGCTAGACAGACTCAAATGCATCGATATTTTGACACAATAAACTAGACACAGTGGCGGACTACCACACAAAATTTGAGGGTATTCGGAGTTGATTTGGTTACCGAAATAAATCAGCGAAGCTACAGCTAATGCAGAAAATAAATGCTGAAAGTAAATATGCTAATGAATGCAAATGAGTTTAAACTATATGATTAAAGAGTTAAGAGGAATGCAATCCACCACCATCATTCCATCTATCTAACACATACTTAATCTAATGCACATATCCAATGAATGAAAGTTCCCAGGAAGAGTTGATCGTTACAACCACATCCTATTACCTAATCCTTATGCCTATGCAGGTTTGTCATAGACCTCCCCTACATCTATCCCTCTATTGAACCCATAGTCATGGACCCCAAGGTTTATAAAGAAGAAAGCATTAAGTTCTAGAAAATGTTTGAGAAGCTACAAGGGTTCACAAGTACACTATGGGCGTGTCTCGCTAGACCTATGAATTTTAATCTCCCGACGGTAAAATCGGCGTATCACTATAGAGAATCCGGTGGAAGAAATTATCTTCAGTCGCCCGTATCTCATGAAACTAGAATCCTAGCATGCATACTAAGTTGCGCACCAAAGCAGACATACAAGAATTCATACGGTGATCATTCAGAGAAAGAAACCTCATTCAAAGAATATGCAAAACTAGATTAAAGTGTATGTATTAAATAGACTTCATGTACGGGGCTTCAAGCAGCCCCTTAACAAAGGAAAATTAGCTACTCATAGTCATAAATAAAAACATCAAGGAATTCATAAAAGATAAATAAAAGATAGAGAAAGAAGAACTCTTGACGGCGTCGAGATCGTGCTCGCTTGAATACTCTGTTTTGTCTCTTGTTCTTGATTCTCCAGCGTACGTAACTTTAGCCCCCACTTGCTATATATATATATGTTTAGGCTAGGTTAATTGACCTAGCAAGTGGAGCACGTGCTAGCATAGTCCACATTGTACTTGGACTCCTTCTCTTCTTTCAACAGCTTTGCTCGATGGCTCTACGTACGTAAGCCCACTTGCAAAATATATCCACATGCATGCAAGCAATATCACGTGCCATGTACTTCATTATATATGTATCGAATTCCCAGTCCACTTCTTCTCACCAACTATGCTCGATGCAACGTACGTAATCACCTCACCAAGGCATATATAATTGCAGTCATTAAACCCATCGAGCTCCGCTAGACAGTTCCTCGATAAGAAACTTCCAAAACATATTATTTAATCTCCTTTTCTCCATTATTCTCCAAAACACCTAAAAACAAATAAACATAATTAATTCACTCGATTAATGACAATAAACTAAATATAGGGAACGAATTAAATACCAAATAGACGCATAAATATGCGACTATCACGCTTCTAATTTAAAGAGAAGTATGGTATGAGAATCTGAGAAGCACTTGTAATCTATAGAGAAAAATAAAAAAATCCTTACCGATTCATTCTGTCAAGAAAACAAAATTCCATCAAGAAAAGAAGAAGAGTTTCAAATCAAAAACCACTTCTCACTCCAAGTACATGAGCAAGAGAAACAAAAGCAAAAAACTAAATGTAATGCATTACTTTGCACCTGCGAAGTAGTACTTATCGAGTGTAGAATTGATTTGGCTCTTTATGTTCCTACAAAATTACCAAAGTTGCAATCAGAGACCTCATACCCACAACCGATTCAAACACCACTATTTCACTTACTTAAAGGAAGACAGTAAATCTGTCAACAATGTAAAACCAAGAGTATGGATTGTTGGTGACGGTCACCAATATAAAACACTGAAGAGTATGACTTACCATCATTTACAAAACCATTATATGAAAGAGTCATCCCAAAGTGACCAACACTGATCTGAATCTGCTCAGCATCATTTGTAGCAGTAAGAACACTCTAAAACAAAAATAAAAGCACACCATCAAATTAGAAAAATAATAATTTCCAGGTCCTTATCGGGAAGAGCATAGCTGAAACGGGGTTTCTCCAAATAACTAATAACACATGCACAGAGTAACCATACATTCTACTGCTCCATAAAAATATGTTTTTATTAAAATGAACTCAATTGAAATAAAGAGGCATATGCACAGGGGTGCACCTTAACGCACTAGCCTCTACACATGCATGCATACTAAATACAAACCGTCACCAATAAAAGTGTCACTAATGCCTGTTTTTGTTGCAGTGTGTGCTGGTTCTAGGTGAACCACACGTTGTCTCTTTTATGCGTGCTTGGTGTGTCACTGGTTAAGGTAGAACATTGATATGCATTGTGTCGTTACTGAACAACTAAGAAGTGATTGAGGCGAGGAGAGCACCAACCTCACTAGATGAGTTCCTTTTTCTTAAGTGACTTATGAATTATGGTTTCGTATCTCGCTGCTAAATCACGAAAATCGATACATCGCAGTTCCTTCAGTGCAAGGTAGAGCAATCTTCTTAACAAGTGTTGAGAACACTAGTTTGTGACTTCTTTGACCGCCAGAAATCTTCACGCTCCTTCGGGTGAAACCTCATTTGATCATCCTTGTCAGACAATAGAGGATCTTCGAATCCATCACGCTCTGTCAGGTGAGAATTTTGGATACGTCATTGTCAGTTCTCTCGCAAGGAGAGTTGTATTTACTGAGGGCAAATTGTGTGACTGTAGAAATCTATGACTAAAGAGTAAGGAATCATAATCCTTAAAGGACTCTAAATACCATATTTGCTAGATTTAATTCTTCCTTGCTCAACAAGGTATACAACAAGATAATCTTGATTTTCTTCCTAAACTAGGCTTATTAAACGTGCCGCAGGAATCGGCATAATAAAATATTATTTTATGATCCAAACAGCATGCATATGCTCATCTATTCTAGTATTACTCCATTTGTAATTGACAAGGCGGGTAAACACCTATGCAAAGATACCCTATTTACAACCTGGATATATCAATATAGTATGATAAATAGGGGTTATCAAACATGAGAAATTTGTGAAACTAAATCCTAACACGAAATTAAAAAGCTGACAGACTCGACTACAGTATACTAATGACACTACGAACCTGAGCTAGACATACTCAAATGATACGAAATTTGGACAAAATAAAATAGATACAGCAGTGGACTACCACACAAAATTTGAGGGTGTTCTGAGTTAATTTGGTTACCGAAATAAATTGGCTAAGCTACAGCTAATGCAGAAATCAGTAAATTACATAAAGTAATTGTTGAAGGAAATCAATGAGATATGAATGTTAAGAACTTCTCTCCACCCTAGACATACCTACAGTCTCCCCAATACAATTGAACTAACCATGGATGAATACTCCCTGCACAAGAGCTTTGGTTGAGTCATTTTTTGTATTACACTCTCTTACTTGACATGAAAGAGGGAGGGATGTAAGTCTAGAGAACTGAAGTCATTATATTCTAAGAATGTTTGAAGAATAACAAAGCTTCAAGGGTTGATAAGGTGGTCACCCTTACATCATTAAGGCTTGTTTCACACAACTTCATGTTTGTCTCTAGAGAATATGCAATGATAAGGTAGTCATGTACATAATCAAGACTATAGATCCGAAGCCATGCATCTAAGCGTGTACTCAAAGAAACATGAACATAGAAATCATACGGTGAGAAAACAGTGAAACAAAACTCATCCAAATAATTAATAGAATCAAAAGAGGTTCAAAATCGTAAACATATCTAGGGCTTCAATCAGCCCCTAACAAAGTAAATTTAGCTACTCATAATCTTAAATAATAATATCAAAGAATTTATAAAAGATGAACAAAAGAATGAGAAGAAATAAACTCTTGATCCACATCGGGATCGTACGCTTGCAGTATGGATCTTCTCTTCTCCAGGTTCAACTTCTTCTTTCTTCTTATTTGTTTCTTCTATTTTTAATCTCTTCCAGTCGTCCCCCCCTTCACCATTCTGCTCCACTATCTGTGTGTGTGTGTGTGTGTGTGTGTGTGTGTGTGTGTGTGTGTGTGTGTGTGTGTGTGTGTGTGTGTGTGTAACCAAGCTAATTAACCTAGATGTATCACGTGCCAGACAAAATCCAAATCCAAACCAACTTTTTTCCAAAGTCCAAGCTGCTCGCCAAACATATATATCTCCAACCAATCAACTATTTCAAGGACACGTGCCAGTCATGCTAGTCAAAATAGCAAATGGACATCTTGTGTTGTCCTGCTTGCCAAGCTCTTTCTTCAGTTATATATATGTACCTCGCCAAGCTGCTCCTCGCAAAAGCAATATATATATGTCTCTTTCTTAAACTCTCTCCTCGCCAAAGCCACGTGGGCAACTAGAATTCTTCTCAAATTAATATTCCTTCACCTCGTAAGTCCTCCTCTTCCACAATTAACTCCCAAATTGTAATATTTAATCTCTTTTTCTTCATTAATCTCCAAAATACCTAAAAACAAATAAACATAATTAATTCACTTGAAAATTAATAATAAACTAAGAATATGGAACAAATTAAATACCAAATAGACGCATAAATATGAGACTATCAAAATACCCCACACTTAAACATTGCTAGTCCTCGAGCAATACACTAAACTAAGACTCTGAAAAGACTCAAAGACTCTAACGCCCTCAACAAATTGTCTCAGCAATCTTCCATAATTATAACACTAAGATAGTATGACTCCAAATTTATATTCCACAGAGTTTCGAAAGTTAATTTCAATGCATGACACACATGTAATATGTAGGACAAAGACATAATCATGGTGAATGTAAAGCTGTAGCATGCGACAAACAAATCAAGATTCAACCTCACAGATATGTTCTCCAAAGTGTTTCTCTTAAAGTATGTCTAAGGTATTCACTCAACTCAATTACTTGCCAAATGGACCAAACCATATGCTTACTCTTGTAGCTAATCTCCACAGATCAAAGGCTGCCATCTTGAGGATCAAAAAAGACTTTCAAAGGTTGTAATGAGGCTTGATTCATAGGTTAAAGAACAAATGGATATGGAATTCAAATATGATTCTATAACCTAGTAGAGCACCAAATAAGAGACTTCTTTAAACTTTACAACCATGAACTTTCTCATTTTTGTGGCCGAATTTCATCTTGTTGAGCCTTCACAACATTGTTTTCATCAACAGTTAATCTGGGTATCAAGCTAGACATCACATTTTTTTTTCTTTCATTTTTTTAAACACTAGTTTGATACCCCACATTTATTTCTTTGCATCACATTTTGACATTGTCACCATCTTCACATACCTGTCTCTTGTATAGCTTTACCAAGTTCTAGAACAAGGGTAAAGATATAACTATTCTAAGGTTCAAGGTCAGAGAAATGTAGGTGATGACATAAAGTTTAAACATGTAGGTTCAAAGTGGTTAACTAAGGGGTGCACATCTTGTGTACACAAAGTCAGGACACTGGCTTATATGGCTATAGTGGTGTCCCCGAAATGCCTTTATCACTTCCTCAATCAAAACATGTATTGACTATAAGCTTTGAATATCACAAGAGCAAGTTCTGGTAATATCTAGAGTCCATTTTAACTTAATCTGTGGCAAGTAATTGACACTCAATAAAGAAAGCATGTATATTCACATATAGGCTAAATCGCTCACAGGTTAAATGAATCTCAACAAAGTTTAAGTATGCTCAAAAATATGTACCATGTTAACTCGTTTCTACATCTACTACACATTCTCATATGCACCATATATCAAGATTAACCAAAGAAACTCAAATAACATGATCATCTTTTAGTCACAATTACGGAAGATATAATCACATCATAGACTAGTTAAGGGCACCTAAGACTCAAAACAAGAGATTATTTTTGTATTTTTCTTGACACTTTTTACTTTTGTATTTGGTTTTTAAAATAAGACACTAAAACACAAGAAAAACATAGAAAAACTCAAAAAAACCAAACTTTGGAGAACAAACCCTTCCACGACGAACTAGTCATATGAAAACACCCCTTCAGGCTCGCCAGACTCATTCCACTCGCCAAAATTATACAGAATTAATCACACAGAGGAATAAACTGAAATTTTAGGAGCATAAACTAAACACATGTACAAAAATTCACTCAAAATTTCAGAATTTTACGAGACTTCTAGCTATGAAAAATAAATTACACAAAACAGCAAACTGCACAGTACCGAAAAACAAAAAATTTATACATAGACACTAAGGATATGATATAAACCCCACCCCACACTTGAAATTTGCATTGTCCTCAATGTAAAACAAAACTAAAATATACAATACATCAAACAAGCATGGAATGAGACACATAGCACATCACAAATCACACTAAACATGGAGAAAAATAAAGAAAAGGAGAAAGATAAAGAGTTAAGAATTTCAAATCTGGTTTTCCACGCTTCTCCATCAACATGGGTTACCTCCCAAGTAACGCTAAGTTTACATCTTCAGCCAGACAGTGCACACCAAATTCAATCCTCTGGTGTAGGATCCTGAAGAGGTATCTCTTCCACGTTCCGCACTTGAGATGGCTCATAGAATGGCTTGAGTCTATGTCCGTTCACCTTTAATGTGCTGCCATCTCTTGGATTCAAAACTTCAACTGCACCATGAGCAAACACATTATGGATAACATAAGGACTAGTCCATCTGGACCGAAGCTTACCTCGAAACAACTTCAGCCGCAAGTTGAATAACAACACTTTTTGCCAAATGACAAAAGTTTTTCCCTTGATCATCTTACCTCACTGATGTGTACTTTGTTGAAGGGTTATCTGCGAATCTGATGAGTGTAATTCAGTTAACTAATGAATATGAAGATGTTTGGTTCAATCGAAAGAGACACATGGTTTTAGACAAAGAGGGATGCTTTGTTTTGCAAGGACTGAGGTCTACTGACAACTGCTACCAACTTCTTTCTGATGTTGGTAAACAGTCTACATGTCTATCCACAAAAATAGAAGATCACCTGAATCTTTGGCATAAAAAATTTGGACATGTAAACTTTCAAGATTTGGTCAAGCTGTCATCCAAAGAATGCATTTGTAGACTCCATATTCTGAAAGGACATCCTGAAAGGTTTTATTCCGGATGTAGAATGGGAAAACAGACTAGACAACCTCATAAAATGGTTAACTTTGACCTGACTTCCAAACCACTCGAACTTCTGCATTTGGACCTTATTGGACCAGCTTAGACATCTAGCTTCGACAACAAGAAATACATTTTGGTTGTGGTAGATGATTTCTCAAGATTTACCTGGGTTGAGTTTCTAGCTGAAAAGAGTGAAACTTTTATGTCTTTCAAAGTCCTTAAGGCTCTTGACTAAAAAATATGCTCAACATCTCAAAATTGTCACAATCAAGTCGGACAATGGTACTGAGTTTAAGAACAGCTCATTCAATGACTTGTGCAAGGAAAATGCTATCATTCATGAGTTCTCCTCTCCTATCACACCTCAGCAGAATGGTGTGGTTGAGAGAAAGAATAGAGTTCTACTTGACATGACTAGAGTAATGCTTCACTCTTCAGGTGTCAACACTAATATATGGGCAGAGGCTGTCAACACTGCATGTCACACTATTAATAGAGTCATCGTGCGACCAGGCAATGACAACACATCTTATGAACTTTGGAAAGGAAGAAAGCCTAAGGTAAGTTATTTTCATATCTTTGGAAGTCCCTGTTATATTTATAGAGATAGGGAAAAACTAGCTAAGTTTGATGCTAGGAGTGATATTGGCATTTTTCTAGGATATTCTCTAAATAGTTGAGCTTATAGAGTCTATAACAAACGAACCAGACAAGTTCTTGAATTTGTGAATGTGTCTGTTGATGATCATGGTTTCGTCCCTATTGAGTATGAATAGGTGTGCACTAATCTTGCTATGTTTGAGAACTCTTTGAGTGTAGGTAATCATAAGGACATCGAAGATCCTATTCTTGGTCCTTGTCCCATATTTCGGCAAGGCTTTCGTCAAATTCAAAAAGATCACTCCACTGCTGATGTCGTTGGAAATCTCAACAGTGGCATTAGAACGAGAAGTCAAGTGAACGCCTCATCTGTCTCGACTGAAGATGCTACAACTTTCCAAGAAGAAGTGATTGACGCTACTGCTCTTAGATGCTTCATTGGTGAACACAAGAAGGACATCAACATCATAAAATGCCTTGGTTTTGTGTCTCTCATAGAACCAAAAAATGTAACTATGGCCCTGACTGATGATGACTGGATAAATGCAATGCAAGAGAAATTGCATCAATTCAAAAGAAATGAAGTATGGACTTTGGTTGAGAGACTAAACAACTGCAACATCATAGGAACCAAGTGGATTTTCCGAAACAAGCTTGATGAAATTGGTAACATCACCAGAAACAAAGCCAGACTTGTTTCTGAGGGATACTCTCAAATAGAAGGTATTGATTTTAAGGAGACATTTGCTCCTATGGCAAAGTTAGAATCTGTCAGATTACTCATTGATATCGCATGTCATCTAAAATTCAAATTGTTGATGATATTGTGTTTGGATCCACCAGTGACACGCTAACTACAGAATTCTCACGTATTCTTCAAAGAAAGTTTGAAATGTGTGCATGTGGAGAACTTACCTATTTTCTTGGGTTGCAAGAAAGCAAACATCTTCAGGTATGTTGCTCTCTCAATCTAAATATATTGATGCGTTAATTAAGAAATTTGGTCTTTCATCTTCTAAACTTGTCTCTAACCCTATGAGCTCCACTACCAAGTTGTGTGAAGACACTTCAAGGAAAGTAGTTGATCCCACAGTTTACAGAAGTATGATTGACAGCTTATTGTACCTCACAGCCAGCAGACCTGACCTCTGCTATAGAGTTGGAGTTTGTGCTTGTTTCCAAGCATCTCCTAAGGAAACTCACTTAGAGGATGTTAAAAGGATCATCAGATACGTCCATGACACTGTTCAGTGTAGTGTCTTCTACACAAATGAGACAAATGCAGAAATTTTTGGATACAGTGATGCTGATTGAGGTGGTAACTTAAAAGACAGAAGAAGTACCTCTAGTGGAACTTTTTTTGTTGGAAATAATCTGGTCTCCTGGCACAATAAGAAGCAAAACTACATATCCTTATCTACTGCTTGAAGCAGAATATATTGTTGCTGGGAGCTGTTGCACTCAGATTCTTTGGATGAAAAACATGTTGCTAGATTATAACATTCCTCAAGGAAAACTCATCGTCTTCTGTGACAACACAAGTGCAATCAACATATCCAAGAATCCCGTCCAACACTCTCGGACAAAACACATTGATCTCAGATATCACTTCATCTGTGAGCTGGTTGAACGAAATGTTCTTAAACTACAGTTTGTGCCTACTGATCGACAATTAGCCGATTTTTTCACAAAACCTCTGGACACTACAAGGTTTGAATATCTGTGAAATGCACTTGGTGTGTGTGCTCTACATTAGCAGTGTAGTGGTAACTTCCGATCTGATATATCTTTTTAGTATTTGTATCTACTGGTCTAAAGTTTCCAGGTAAGCAAGATTTTCAGGTTTCTCAACATCTTTACATCCTTTTAGCTTGGTGAGTTTTTCTGTGCCTAATGCTTTTTAAGTCCATTTTTGACTTAAATAAGTTTTCTCATGAGTGTTACAGATGAGATTGCTCCAGCTAGAATTTGCATTATACATGTGGTTTATTCTGAATTCTCATGCAAATGATTGGAAGTGATAGAGACAATCCTTTTATAGTCAGTATCATGGCCAAACTTATGCCTGCCTACAATAGACTTTCCTTCTCTGCACTGCCCTCTTGAGCCCTGTGTTATCCCTTTTTTTTTCTTGACCTTAGGCAAAGTCAGCTTAGTGTAGTTCCTCTTCTCCTGTTCCTTATGGGTGAATGTGAACTATGGTAGAGTTCTTTTTTGTCCAAGACAAAAAAAAGGGGAATCATGTGCATGCCAATCTCTTCACACATAATATCCTTGCTTGAGTCTACTTTATTAAGTTGAATACCCCTGTGTTCTCCTACTTACTGAAGTGTCTTGTACCAGTTCTTCACAAAATTTCTCAACAATGGACATTTGCTTGTTTCTACAAAAAAGGGGGGGGGGTGCGGGAAGAAAAACAAAATTCACTCCCTCTGCTCTTTGTGGTTCTCCTGATATCATTTGGTATAGTCTCCATTTCGCTCTTACTAACTTCTTCTATAATCACATTCACTCTATTTCTCCTGATCTTTTTAGACTAACAGTCTAGCTCCTTTAAGTCTTCCCACCTTTCAGCTTGACACCCCTAGCCTCAGTACAACCCTACTCACTTTTGCTCTCCTGCTTCTCTTATTTGTATGTGATTTCTTTCATTATAGGTTGACATACAAGCATATGGTATGTTGTTGTTCTTCATTCTGTGCTGGGTGTTAGTCCTTGCCACAAAAAATTTAATTGTGAGGGTGTGATCCTATATTCTGAGTGTGATGTTGTTGAAATTTGCATCTTGCTTATCTTGCTATTAGGACTGGTGTGTGCGCATACTGATCAGATATCTCCTTGCTTGTAGTTGCACTTCTGTCTTACAGTTCACACATCTCCTTGCATTTTTAGACTGGGCTTGGTGTTCTGTTGTGTTCAGTGGGCTTTGTGTTATGGCCCGTTCCTCTGTTCCGTCCCTATTTGGTTCCGGAATCGTGTTCCTAGAGGGAAAATATTTTCCTCTTCCAAATCCTTCAGTTCTCTGCACGGTTTCCTCGTACCGGCTCTCCGCTTTCCCCACTTTTCGCTGCTCCTATAAAACTCCATGGTTCGCTGCATCTGTACTCACCAACGCATCACTGCCTCTGAGCTTCATTCCCATCAACGATTGCTCCACCGCCGTCTTGCCTCCATGGCTTTCTCCGACTCTGCCTCCAATGATCCCCTTCCTCCTTCACCATCTTTGCCTCCTTCTCTAACAAATAGTCAACGCCTCACTCATCTGGAAGAGGAGGTCGCTCATCTCCAATGATCCCCTTCCTCCTTCACTATCTTTGCCTCCTCCTCTAACAAATAGTCAATGCCTCACTCATCTGGAAGAGGAGGTCGCTCATCTGCGCTCCTCCGTCAACGAGATGGCTCTCGACATTCGCGTTGTTAGGGAAGATTTGGGTTGTCTTCTCGGGATGGTTGCCAATATGATGTCTATGTCAAGGCTCCTCTCCTCCCATGGCTAGAATCAGCACATGGATCAGGTGGTCGACCGTGCCAAGCGTCGTCGCCTTCCTTGATCTTGACCAATCAATCACAAAGGGGGAGAATTTTTGTCCCTCATGTGTAGGGTTTGAGGGGGAGTATCACTCCATTTTTGCATGATTTGTTTCTTTTTGTTTTCCCTGATTTGAACAATGTTTTGTAGTTCTGTTAGGTCTATTTGGTAGGATGTTTATTTACAAGTAGATTATCTATTTTGTTATCCTACTGATTGAAGCTTCTTGGCTATGCCTATGAATTGGGTTACGGTGAATATTTTTTTTATGCAGGTATATTAATCCATTCCAAAGTTGTGATTGTTTTTCCAATGGGGAGATTGTAAGTATCAGTTTTGGCAAAACTTGTCACAACTCGTGTGCATGGTTTGATTACTCAATGTGTCTGATCTTAAGGAAGGTAAGAATCTCAACTGGCTGAGATTATTGTTTACCTTATCTGGTTATGATTAGTTATTTAGGGTTCATATCAATTAATGATATGATTCCAATACTAATCTGATAAGGTAAGATTGAAGTTTATCACATTAGAGTCTTTGGAAATCATAGTAATTGATTTGCTGAGTGACTTAAGGGATGTGAAGATTATAGTCCGAAAGAAGACCCGTTGATATAAGTATCTGAAAGAAGAGGAAGAGGAGACCCATTGTTTCGATTATTTTTGGACCATTGATCATTTTGGTCGCACGTATAAATATTGGAATAGTCGTAAAATTGTCAAAAAGTTGCATTTGGGCTGTTTGACCAGTGTTGACCATGCGTTGACCGGAGCTTCACCGTGAATCGCGAGCTGTCGCCATCCGACCCGAAAATTTCAGCCACCTCTGGCCACGTTTTTGGTACGGTTGGAAAGCCCTTGACTTGTACTATTGTTTTGTGTATTTATTTGTGGGATTTGGTGGTGATTTGAGGTATTTCGAGTTCGTTGAAGTTTTGGAATTTCGCCGCCGTCGGGGGCGGTGCTCCGGCGAGTTATGGTGTCGCGGATGATGGGGATTAGGTTCCCCTCATCCCCTAGATGAATTCTGGGTGGTTTGGTTTGGTTAAGGATGAGTTTTGGTGGTCGCCGTGGTGGTGACCGGAGAGGAGGAATCCATCGAGTTTTCGAGCTCAATTCCGGCCGGTATGATTGGAATTGGCTTTGATGGTAGAAGGAAAAGATGTTGGGCTTGAGGAGAAGATGAGTTTTGGACTTTTTCCGCTGGAGTTGGTCACCATTGACCCCACTTCGCCGCCAGCGACGGCAGTCAACTGAGGAGCTCCGGCGAAGGTTGACTTTTTGGGATTTTGGAGATTTTTATACCATTTTGCTCATAATCGCATCCCGATTGTAGTCATGAGGTTTTTGAGTTGATTTGAGTATTCTATTTTGGGACGAGGGTTAATTGGGTATATTTTGAGAATTTTGTTATCCTCGTCGATATTTCGAGCGATACGTCTTTCGAGAATGTGGGGTTCTCGACGTATTAGCTCCGTATGTTGTGTTTCAATATGTATTGATCGTATCCATGTTATTCAGGTGATCGTGATCGAGTGTTTGACGATGGATCTTCCGCCAGACCTCAGAGTTAGCCGCGTACTGTGAGTGGACACTTTATTTTCACTGTCGATTTGCGAGTCTTGGTTATGCATTTTATGTTATGCATTTTACGAGTATGCAATTATGATTATGCATTTACGATTATACGTATACGGTTATGTATTTTACTTGGAGGCATATGCATGATTTGTTTTACATGGATTATGGATATATGGATGCATCGATGCATGGCTTCTCGGCTGATCCCCGAGATGCTCCGGGAAGGTTATGACAAACGCCTAACCCTTGATTATATGGCTCCCAGGAAGGTTATGACAAACCCCTTACCTTGGTTGAGCAGGATGGTAACTCTGAGGAGAATTTACTCGAGTTACGGCCTCCACATTTTATATGGTATTCAGGAATGTTATGACAACCACTTTACCTGTGATTGATGATTTTAGACTCGCATCATGATTTCATGTTTATATTGGTGGAAGACATATTATTATTTTCGTCCACTCACTCTAACGATTTTATTTGTTTTCCCTGGGCTTTTCGGTTTTCTTCACCTAGTTTGCAGTTTGAATTGCAGGGTTGCACGTCGACGGTGGAGGCGTAGAGTTCAGGTCACACTTCAGTTTCTGTAGGTTCCTTGTTCGACCTACTAGTTGTATATGATGTATATAGGTGTCGCTCTGAATACTTATGTTGTGTTTTCAGTGGAGTTTACTCCTGAATATTTCTGGATTTCTTGTAAACCTTTTGGTTTATTATCACTACCACATATTGACTCATTGCCGGCGACTTTTAAGTCGTCGGCAATGTTTTTGGACATTACCGGCGATTTTTCCGGCCGGAAAAATCGCCGGTAATGTCTTTTTTTTTTTTGACATTACCGGCGACATAAATGTATGTCGCCGGCAATGTCTCGATGGTAATGTAAAAAAAAAAAAAAAGACATTGTTGGCGACTTCATTTATGTCGCCGGTAATGTCTTTTTTTTTTTTGACATTACCGGCGACATAAATGAAGTCGCCGGCATTGTCTTTTTTTTTTTTTTACATTACCATCGAGACATTGCCGGCGACATACATTTATGTCGTCGGTAATGTAAAAAAAAAAAGACATTACCGGCGATTTTTCCGGCAAAAATCGCCGGTAATGTCCAAAAACATTGCCGGCGACTTAAAAGTCGCCGGCAATGAGTCAATATGTGGTAGTGTATATATATGATGTTGAGAAATCCGAATGGGGAACGGAGCCCCACGGTTTGGGTTTTGTGGAATATTCGAAGTGTGTTTTTTTGCAAGTTCTAATAATAGTTCACGTATTTCAAAGTAAACTCTGACGAAATTTTTTTTAAGGTCATGTTTTCGAAGGAGTTTGATTCCGATTTAGGTAACTAAATCGGAGTCGGGTCTTTTCAGTATTTTCAAAGTCTAAATCCTATTTTCAAGGTTAAAACTCTGGTTGCAATGGTTTTACTATTTAGGTCGTAGTCAAAGCATCACAATAATTTTAGAAGGTCACCTTGATATTGTTCTCATGGTCTAAGAGGTGAGAATTCAATTCTCTATAAAATTGATTTTTAGTGAATTTGATTTTTTTTAATAAAATTTCATTCGGCCCGCATGTTTGGGTTAAGCATACGAAGCTAACCGGTGAGCTACTCTTACAATTTTAAGAGCAAACATAAGTTAAAAATAAAGGACTATATTCCCTAACAGAAAGAGATCAGTAGACTCAGTGGAGATCCATTGCGGAAAATGAATAGTTGAATACCATCACAAATTACAATGAGCTAAGTGCCTCGGCTTGTATTGCAGAATGAACACCTAGCGTAATGATAAGCAAAACCAGCAACAAATATTTGAATACGATAGAGGAGAAAAACAATTATTTGAGAGAGATGACATATAAACCTTAACAAAGCACGACATAATATGCGCTTTATATTTGAATGTGTCATGATATACACGGATACACCATCATTAAACACATTTAAGCAATTTTATGTACAGTCTATTAGTTGCAACAAAATGTAGTCATTAGCTGGTCACTTTTGTTATTTTTAACACAACCGGATAGTAGTAAATGAGCTATTACAAAAATTAAGTAGATACATTAGCCTCTTAAGGGAAAACCCTAGCAAGGGCGGCATTCTCTATTCACATATTTCTTATCCGGCGACGGTCTGGGCCTGAGTTTGCCAGTATCGGCTTGCCTTTGGTGCTGGGTTTTGCTGCCGGAGGGGAATTCGAGACTGAGTTTGGCTTTCTAAGTTGTTTATCCTGGGACAATTCTTTATAGGTCCTCGGTTGGCAATTGGGCGACGTGGTTTTGGTCCAGTGTTGGCATTAGCACCGGTTGGGATGCCCTTGATGGGTTCCTCAATTGGACAGGGATGACTTCGGTTGGCCTGTGGTTGTGGATCGAGTTTCGGTTAGGGATGGTGTGTGGGAGTTGCGGTTTGTGCGTGCCTTGACGACGACGTGTTTTAGATGGTGGGTGGCGAGGAAGATTTTCGACATGCCGTTGGTGTGGTGGTTGGAATTGGACGGCGACTATTTGATGGCGGAAGTAGGGGCAGTGTTGATATCGGCGCTGGGGTTCGGCTGTGTTATGTGGAGTTGTTGATTTGCTTTGGAGTTGTTTTGGGCCTGCAATTTTGGGCTGAATTTTGGTTCTTCTGGGTTCTAGTTTTCTAGCGGGCTTTGACCCGAGATTAACTTTTAGTTTTTATTTCTGGCATGTTTAGCTTTAACAGTCTAGTTTCATCTGCAATACTATGTTATATTAGACCTAGTTTCTATGAGCTCCAAATATTTTATGGATACATCATTGTTTAGTTTAGATTTACTTCTTCTAAGAAAGAGAATTATTGTAAATATTTTTTGTTGTATCTGACTAGATTAATATATACACCGAATGCATTCCTTCGTAGAAAGAAAAGAAAAGTAAATGAGCTATTACATGGTGATCTAGACCATACCACATAATCAAATAAATCATAAGGCTTTGCACTCTCATATAGATGAGAATAACAATTATATGAGAGAGAGAGACTTGACAGAAGTCAAGAATAAACCTTAACCTACGGAATAAAGCCCATAAATATACAGAAATAATAAGAGTAACTCCAACAATATCACTTAAAGTTTATTTATTTTGTTCAAAAATAGAGCCAAAACTTATTTTAGCTAATCATTGGTGTAAATTTATTCCAACAACATCGCTTAAAATATATATCTAAACAAATATTTAATTTTGATTGGTTAATAATAAAATATTTATTTATTAATAAAGTTATTGATTGCATTTGTAATCTTTAAAGAAAAAATTAATTACAATATTAAATGTTTTGTTACATATAATTTATATTTTTTTATATTAAAATATGGGTTGAAAACATAAAATACAAAAAATTCTTAAATTAGCTAATATTCTTAATAAAATAGAATAGTTGCTGGAGTTAATATGTTTCCCCTCCATTGCCTTGTCATACACAAACGTGCCCTAGACTGGTGATATAAAATATAATAAAAAAAAATCAAAATAAAACACATTTTTCGTTTTTTTGGCGGCACTGTCTCTCTGTCTCTCTTCTTCACTTTTCGTTCCGTATTCTTGGAAACGGTGAGGAAAGAGAGACTTTAATGTGAGAGAGGTCTGCAAGAGTTCTGGTCTCTCTGTCTCTGAGCTTCATCTCCCATCCTTATTTCTCGGAGCTTTAACTTGTGAGTTTATCGAATCTTAAAATACTTAGAATTAAGCGATTGCTATACGTTTCTTCTCTCTAGTGTATAATCTGACGGATTCTTCTCTCTCTTTTTTTCTACTAGCCTAGCACAGTAGAGAGAGCACTACCCAAATGGGGGCTTACAGCAACGACGCCGTTTTGTTCTCCCCCATTTACAATTTGGGTTCCGGCCAAGACCTCCGGTTCTCTAAGCACGTCCACGACAATGTTCACGGCAACATTTACCTCGACGAGGTATGAGTATGACCGCCACCCATTATGTTCAAAAGTTCAATTTGTTTGTGAAAGTTTATAGCTTTGGTGAATTAAAGATTGAGTTTTTAGTATACAGTGGTTGGTTTTTACTTGGTAGATTAGGAAAAAGATTGAAACTTTGGCTCTGTTAGTCAATATTGATGTGATTTTTTTGTTTTTTGTTTTTGGTTTTGGTGGTTGCAGCTTTGCTTGAAGTTTATTGATACTGAGGAGTTTCAGAGGTAAGTAAAGATGGGTTCTTTTTTGAATTAATTTGATGACCTTGTTTTGGTGCTGGTTGCTATTTGCTAATGGTTTTAGACTTTTGACTGATTGGTGTTCAAATTTACAGGCTCCGAGAGCTGAAACAGCTAGGTGAGTTTATACCATTTACTTGATTAATGCTTGATAAGTTTAAGTCTGTCTGGTAGTTTTGTCACTCACATTTTGGTGTTGGCTGTTCCAAGTATGCCCGATTGTCATGTTTCCGGATTAGGATTATTACCTTGTGTAATCATTGAAGCTCTTTATGTCAAAGCCTTTAGTTGTGTTATCTCTTACAAATGGATGTTTTGACATGTATCAGGAGTGACGAACTTGGTATTTCCAGGAGCTGTGCATTCCAGGTTCGAGCATTCGCTTGGTGTCTACTGGCTTGCTGGTGATGCTGTTCAGAGGCTAAAAAATTATCAGGTCTGAAGTTGTGGTATATATTTTACTTTGTTCTGCGAAGTGAGCATTCTCTTGTGCAATTTTTTTTTGATAATTTAAACT